>CM070594.1:11215289-12657970 GCA_036346395.1 Hsuehochloa calcarea
CAGAGTCGGCCCCCTAACTTTAACTAATTTCATTTGATCATTCTTCTTCTTTAGGTCATTGAGGTTGGATGATATTGCGCAGCGTCATCGACCCACTAAACCAGTGTCTCACCCCAGCTCGTTGTGCCGCTAACCCGCAAGCCCAACTACAGAGTAACAACCGGTCTTGGGCCATCTCCTCCTAAAAGACTAGTCTGATAGGTGGGTACACCATCACCCTTATAAAATCGTGTTCTGTTTCCTTCCACAACCGATGTGGGACTATCCCAACAAATCTCTCACTCATACATCGGGTATGCTCCTTGGCAACCGTGAGGCCTGAGATATATCCGGAATACCTGGACTCTGATACCAATTGTCACGTGGCGCTATCGAACCACTAAATCAGCGTCCGATCCTAGGCCCGCTGAACCAGCGTCCCAACCTCAGGTTGTTGGGCTGCTAACCTAACTATATAACAACAACCAAGGGGTTTTGAGTCATCTCCCCCTAAAATACTAATGATAGATTGGTACACCCCACCCTTATAAATCGTGTTGTCTTTTTCATAACCGATGTGAGATTATCCCAACAGATGATGTATTTCGCCAATACGACTATCTTTTGTTCCTTAATTCCTTAATTTTGGTAAACATATTGATCGCTGCTACTTCTTCATCATTGTATATTATCGTGGGTTACTCGAATTAGTTGATGGGTATCGGTATCGCGGGATGCGTCTAGTTGGCTTCTGATAGCGACCAACGTCGAAAGCGAGTACGCTTACAACCAGAGTGGTGCGATGGTGAACTCGCACTGGTGAACAGTGGCCAACGTGGGCGTCACCGGAGAGGCCTCGGCACATGGTTGCAGAGGCGCGGGACGTGGATGTTGGCCATGATATGATAAAGAGGATTGAAGGCATGCCGAAAAGGCGCGGGCTTTTCCGTCTCATCAGCCGAAGCAAATGGCGGGAGGAGAAGGAAAGGGAAGGTAGGCCTTTGAGCCAGCCAGGTCATGCAGCCGGAGGCGTCAAATCCGTCCGTAATTTGGCTTGGGCACGCTTCCTCCCTTTTGCTTTTGCCTCCCTCCAGTCAGTGCTTGCTAGATTCTCCGGTTGCTGCTGCTGCAAATTCTAACCTCCAATCAATCAGAATTCAGAGAGCCAGCATGGATGGAGCCTACCACAAACTCGCGCTTCCGTCGGGGGCTCGTTTCTGGAACTACCATGATTTGATGCCGTCCCTTCCTAGCAACAGAGGAATGACTCGTTTCATCAGGGAGCTCGGTGTATCGAGCTCGTTGTCCATCTGAAGGTAAACTGCACTTAGCCGCACTGCTAGAACGATGCTTCTTTTCAGGTCCATTTCCAAGCAGCTCATCACGAGAGCAAGTACAGTCAGATGCACTAGCGAATTGCTGTTCGATGTGATGTTTTCATGACCCATGGTTCTACCCATACGGACGCCTCATAATTGTGCACATATCCTGCTCGAACAGAGAGCAACTTGGATGATCCTCTTAGGAGCGAGATTTTTCTTAATTTTTTCTTTTCTTCTGTGATTGACATTTGGTTCGGCGATCCATTGTATGGGCATCACTTGGATTCATCTGTTGGGTCCGTGTGCGCCTTTGGTTCCATTCGCTGCTGCAGTTTTAGTGGTGCAGTTGCTTGAACTTGAAGGGCTGGAAGAGCTGCTGGTTGCTGGATTTTTCAGCAGAAAAACGGGGATCAGGAACGAGCCAAGGTACGTCGAGATATGCCAAGTTATGACCATTGTTCTAGATGCTGATTGTAATCGGTTGGTTAAGGAAATGTTTTAAAAAATCCAATATAAAATGGTTAACAAACTGCAAAGAAAAGGAAACAATGAAATGAAGTGCCAGCCGTTGGATATCCAACTGGTGTGGCATTTCTAGCTGGCGGCTAGAATTCACTTCACATTAACTACATGTTAGGTAAATCAGTTCTATATATTTTTAAATGTGAACCTAGGATTTGATCCTGCAGCACGTGGGTTGTGAGACTTAAAATGGCTACATTGGCCGGTTGTTCCCACTTAAAAAAAAAAAGGAGTTTGTTCGAGGAATGCAACATCCCGTTTTTGGACAATAAATGGTGGTTTCTATTCGATTTTCGCTCGTTTTTCACATTTGGTTTCATTTTCAAAAAAATTCTCATCCTTCCTCTATGCTCGAGTTTGTGTTCAAACCTTCTTTCAAATTCTAAATTCAAAATTCAGTTTGAATTCTCTTTTTTCAAATTTTTGGACCCCCTTCCTGTCCTTACCTTCCCTTATTTTCTCTGGGCCCAGCCCATTCTTCCCAGCCGTTTCCCCGACCCGGTCACTTTCCCCCGTCGACCCACCTCATCCCCCCCCGCCTTCGGCCCGCTCTCTCCCCCTCTTATTTCCTCCACCGGCCCGACTTTCTTCCCTCCCCCTTTTCTTTCTCCCCCACGCCGACTGTGTCGCCATTTCTCTTCCCTCTCCCCCCGGCCTCCTCTTCTCCCCCTCCCTCTTCTCCAGTTCAGCCCGACCCTCCTCCTTCCGCCCGGCTTCTTCCTCGGGGCCCCCTCTACCGCGCCGTTCTCTGCAGCGCCGCCCCGAGCCCCGCGCCGCCTCGGCTTCCCCGCGCCCGTCTCCTCCTCCGGCTATAAAGCCATGCGGCCCCCCTGTTTTCCCCTCCTCGCCTCCCTCCTCTCCCCACTCTCGAGAAGCCCGGTGCCACCACCGCCGCCATCTCCTCCACCATCGGTGCTCCTCCGGCCGATTCGGCGCCGCCGGAAGCTTCGCCCCACCGCCCTCGGCCATCCCCACTCGCCGGCCGAGCTCCCCGGCCACCGAAGCCCACCGCCACTGTGCATCTTCCCAGCGCCCGGCTCGTCGCTGGCCGCCCGGCGCCTCGCCCCAACCGATAGCTCGGTAAGCACCCTTGCGCCACCCTGATGACCGTGCTCTCTTCCCCTTCCTCCCCCCTTTCGGCTGCCACTGCCACCGTTCGGCCTCCTTGCCTATGCGCCGGCCACCACTGCTCCTCGCCCGGTGCCCCTCCGGCGCCGCTGCTAGCTCCCTCGGCTTCCCCTTGTCCCCGACGTCCCATTTTGGGTGTCCCCGTCACCCCTCCGGTCGCCGCCCGCCGCCGACAGCCACCGCCGTCGCCTCCTCTGGCTCCTTTGCCGATTGACAAGTGTTAACAGAATTATCCATTTCTCTTTTATTTGAGAGCTATCGATTAGGAGCGTAATTTGCAAAATCTCAGAAAATCAAAGTTATGCAAATGACCTTCGTAATCGTCTCCGCAATCGCGTCAGTTTTTGTTAAAACTAATTTATTCAAATTTTCCGCTTTTGTGTAGAAGGCTTTGTGGTATTAGAAATTAATTTACAATTTTCCAAAAATAATTTTGGGAAGCTATTCGGGATTAACATGTTAATCTCAATATCTTGCTCGAATAATATCCATTATTTTTTTTAAAAAAAAAGAAACTCTTGTTTTAAAATTTATGTCAAGCTGTGTCGTTATCCGATCGGCAATATCTTGCCATCTTCCATATCCAAAGTGGGATATTCCTACACAGGTTCCTCCGACCTTGTTTCCCCTTGTTTTTCCCCAGCAGAGTATCTTCGCTTTGCCTCGTGTACTCAGCTGATCGTTTGACTTTGTCAAACATCCCTGCCTCGCTAAATCTTCTCTCTTAAGCTCGTTCATCGCAAAACTTATTTAAAGCTCTTTGATTTATGTTTGATCTTTTGAAGTTCTGTGGATTTATTCGGTTTTCTCGTTTATTATCGTGTAATTAGGAATTGAAGTCCAGAAGAAGCAACGACTCCAGTAGGATTAAGATCCGAACAAAGGCGTAGACCCAGAACTCAAGAACCATGTCCGTGAAGGCCCTGAGTAAGACTAAGGCCGCGATAACTAGCCCAGGCGAGTCAATGCTTTGATCATGTTGAACCTACATTTTATGCAAAGTATATTCTTTAAAAATATTAAAATGTATGCTTTAATTTCATATGCAATTGTATGTCAAAAACCCTAAGGTAGTTAAGTGCTTACTTGATGATTTAATAATTATTATACCATTTCCTTGATAATTGAATTCTGAAATCCTTGTCACCTTAGTAATTATATGGTAACCTACTAGTTATAGTTCGTACTTAAGCCACATGCTAGTCTTGCTTAAGTACCGGGACACTAGGTGTCTCAATCATCATCTTTTAAACATGAAAGTGGTTTTGGGCAGTCATTGTGGGCAAATGATTGAAATGGTTGAGATAATTTGTTTTAGTCTTCTCAAAACCTTAAAAACTGCTCACACCCCATCTGGGCGGATGGAATGGTGATGGGTGCCGTCGGGCACGAGAATGATTGGTATGTGGTTTGAACCGCCCAGATGATCTTAAGGACTGAATCCTGTGATGACCTTCTATTGTAAAATAATACAACCACAAGTCTATAATTGTGTCGACATGGCTAAATAATTTGTGTCCATCAGTACGAGTTGCACCAGATAGATGTCCCACAACGCTGTAGGCCTCCGAGCCTATGGGTTGGGGTGTTCTTGGAGCAAGGAGGGGTTTGGGGGCATGGTTGACGCGGGTGCGAGAGCGTAACCACTCTCAGACGAAACCTTAGCAGGTGTAACAAATACTAGGGGATGCATTGTAAAGCCTTTGTGATAATCTCCCTTGATTCGCATGTCTAAGGAAACGTATGTACATATCAAGATGATTATCTCTTGTGGGTAAAGATATACAATCTCTGCAAAGAAATAAATTGTTCGAACAGCCGTGCCCACGGTCACGGGCGGGCATAGGAACTTACAAGATATAGTTCTATTTCAAAAACTTTTGTGGGCGGGATGAAAAATATGAGGGGCTCGTCCAGCCCTTGTTTTGGATTTTCCTGGGTAGTCTTACCCAGTGTGGATAATAGGTGGGTGTAACCACCATCAAAATAAGCATGAAGGTGGAGGTAGCCTCTGCTGTTTTTAATTACTTCACAATTAATCTCTTTAAAAATGCAATTTGGTTAAAATGCTAAGTGATAGGATTTTGTAATATCGGTATTTAAAAATGTTGCTTTACGCAAATAAAAGAACCCGAGTCATCTTTGTTAAGCCTTACATGTGTATTATTGCCCCCTGTTGTGTTGGCTCTTGAGCACGGTAGTTGTGCTCACCCTTGCTCTTTCCCCAAACCCTCAGAAACAGGAACGCTGGAGTTTTCGACTACTACGAGGATCCAGAAGTCTGAAGACATATGAGTCATTGAAGCGTAGTTTAGTCCTTATCTGTTCTGGTCTCACCTCAGTCTAACTAACTCCGTCGGTTCTTGTGTGCCAACACTGATAGTGACTTAACACAGATGATGAGCTTATCTTCCATCTACGGTCAAGAAGAGTCAAAGGGTAGCCGTTTTCTGGAACGAGCAAAAATTTCAGCTGAAAAATTGTGACACATATATATGTCGTGCTCAGGCTCAAAGTGGGTTTGAACATCCCCTATAGTGGCAGCGACCAGACTAGAAATGTTGCTCATGCAACTTTCTTCGCCGTTTCAAATCAGTGGACTTTGGCGCCATTGCCTGTGGTGCGTTGGATTTCGAATGGTCCATTGAGGTTTGCACATCGATGTCTGGGGTTGTATCAGGTGAAACTTCGATCATACCATCCTGTCATCAACAAAGTCCCACCAATGTAGCACTTGTCGCGTGCCTGATTGCGGGCCTGCACATATTCATACCAGTACCATACCGTCCTCACGCAAGGGTGAATCCAGAACCGTATATACTTCGGTGAAGTCAATTTCTTTATATTTCTATTACAAGGCTTTTCTTTGTGTATTCCTACAAATATTATGGACGGAACAACGCTCGGTTAGAGGGTAACTACCTTCTTTCTTAACTCTTAAGTGAATAACAAACTCTCGGCTAAATTTGAAAGAAAGAAAAAAATACTGGTCTTTTTTTCCGGAAAAATTTACCCGTGGCATCTTGCTGGTAATAACCAATCTGCAAGGAAGGAGGGTGCAAAAGAGGCAATGCCATGTAGTAGTAGTACAGTTGACAATGTTAGCTGGGAGCAGAAGAGGCACAAGGACAGAAAAGGGAGTTTAATCTGCAAGGAAGGAGGGTGCAAAAGAGAAGGATGGACAGGATTCTGCATCCTTTCTCCTTGTGTCCTCGACCGACGGTGTCGCCGTGCCAAATGTGTCAAGGAAAAGCTTGGACGCTTCTTGGGACTCATCGCAAGGTTTGCCGGGTGCAGTGCAGCTGCTGGTGCTGGTGTTGGTACGTACGTACGCCCGTGCGTGCAGGGGCGTTCTTCTGGAGGCCTCAAGTACAAAAACTGCAAATCTATGATATCAGCACTGTCCCCTAGCTAGATTCCGATGAGAGTGTGCTCCTTCCAAGCAAATAAACCTGCTTAATTTGTGTTAGACTATTTTTTGGGCAAGTTATGAGCTTTCATTAGCTTAAGAGTTCTAGGTACTCAACTAGAAATTAATAGTTCTGGGTACTCAAATAGAAAACTAGGACACGCTGAAACCAACCGGAGTCGTAGGTATACTACTCCATCCACTAGAGTTTAGATTCTAATGTCTATCTATTGTGTACACATGAGTGCGTTTTAATAGAAATTTTGTGAGGTTGTCGATTTATTTTCAACCTCCCTCTGTTTAGATGTGTACTAAGAAGACACACTCGCGTGTGTATACACATAGTGTATGTGTGTCTTCCTTGTAATCGCAAAAAAAAAAGTATCGAGCCAAGCTTGTGGTTCGTGTTGTGTGCAAACGAACTTACCACGACAATGAGCTGAGCTGCAGCGTTTGCCGATCGACGAGCAAACTGGAACATTAAAAAACATAAAAATCAGAACTAAGCTCAGCTTCTTCGAGGAGCGTCGTAATCGCCGGACGGATACGCTGTCGACTCTCCCACAAATTCACCAATTCTTGACAGTCCATCTCGCCGATGACCTGAGTGAGCCTCCGTCTGTGCGCAAACACCACGCCATCACACGGTAGGGTAAACCTTCAATCACCAATGGGTCAGAAATGCCCTCATGTGATTTACACCATGCAGCAATGAAACCCTACTGCTGCCTTGCGACACCGCTGTTCCTGCCAAACCTGCCTGAGGCGCAATTGCACCATCGGTATTAATTTTCACCCAACCTTCAGGTGGCCTTGTGTAATAGCCCAAATTTTGAATAAATTGAAACTTGCTTAAATTTTTGGATTTCAAAAACTTTGTTGCATTTTGAGAATTCCCAAAAACATGGCTTGCATTTCAAAAGGGTAAATCAAATTCCTTGCTCCAAATTGAAATTTATATAATAAAAAATCTATAAGTCAAATGGTGTGCTAAAACTCCTCGGAGTTTGAATATCAACTTCAAATTCAATTCTAAAAATCCAATCTAAAAGTTTGAACTCTTTCCTCTCTCTCTCTCTCTCTCTCTCTCTCGCATCCACCCCGCCATCCTAGCCTTCTCCCTCTCCCTCGGTCTGTTCCCGCGTCCCCGGCCCAGCCATCTCGGCACATCTGCTCCCCGCTCGCCTACCGCTCACAGCCCATCCGCCCAGGCCCGTCCGTGCCACAGCAGCCCACTCTCTCGCTCTCGCTCGCTGACACAGGGGCCCTGACCCCACTTGTTAGGCTACCCAAGGAACTCCCTGTTTACCTTCCCCGAACGCCAACTCACTTGATCACCGCCCGTTCTGTCATACGCTCAAGCCACGTGCACTAGAGCCGCATCAGGCCCTATGCCTCGAACCTCTCGCTCTCTCACACCGTTGCAACCTTGTCACCTCGCAAGCACACAACATTCTCTCGTGCGCCACACACGAGATCTCATAGCCAAGTGTGTCACCATCCTCACCAAACTCCCTGCTTCTTACTCCCCATATTTCCCATCTTATCCGCCTTGGGTGGTTAAGAACTCGCCTTCTTTCCCAATTTCGCGCCGGTGTAGCCGTTGGATTCCGTCCACCAGGGTGAGTGTTCGACTTCATCATCTTACGCATTGTGGTCGCCTTGACTCCCTCTTCCTCACACTCGTCTCCTCTATTCTTATTTCCTCACATAGAAGAAAGGAGTCGTCGCCGCCTGCAGAGCTAGCGGAAGCACACCGCACCATCGCCACCTTCTCCCGCTTTGTTCGGTGAGCTTTCACCTTCATCATCTCGTGCATCATGGTCTCTAATACACATCTCCTTTTTCAGCTCTATGTACTAGAGACCTCGACAAGCCTTCAACCAGTCACTGGACCGGAACACGTAATGCCACCACCGCACTCGATCTCCTTCCTTGTTTGGTTTCCAACTTAGTCCTTTCATTCTCGTAGCCTTCTTCAACTCGCAAACCCTCTAGGCTAGTCGATGAAGCTCGTAGATGGTCGTAGTGTAGCCGCACCGTTGACCTCACTGCGCCGCCGCAAGCCGTTGTGGAAGAACTAGTGCGCCACCGTATTTTGAGCACTGAGTACATGTTTAATTAGCTTGGTTATAACCTGTAGTTGGTAGTCTAGGCTTCAATATTTAGTTTTTAGCCACGTTGTGTAGTTGTCTCTAACGACAGTATCGTCGCCGCCGACCTCACTGTCGCATCGCCGCCCCAGTCCATCTCTCGTCGTGTCGATGCAGCCGTTAGAGTAGCCGTGGACCCCGCATTCTATTTTGCTAGTCGTGAGTGGTCACCAGAGTACCCCACATCGCTACTGAGCTCGCTCCCGAGCCAGCCATGGTGCCCCTGTTTCATCTCTGTGCAGGGGAAGAAGACGATGTGGAGTCTGACATGTGGACCCGGTAGTTAGTTTAAACCTATAATTATTTTAACGTTAATTAATTACTTAATGTATGTATGACATGTGTGCCCTCGATAATTAGGAAAACTAATTAAACCGTATGTTAACGTATGAGTCTATGACATGCAAGGCCCACCACTACTTTGTTCGTGCGTAGAACTAGTCCGTAGACCAAGCCGCCGATATGTGGGCTGCTTGGCCTTGTGCACCGTCGGGTGGATCGAGTTCATGTGGACCGTGGTCCCACCTGTCTCTGTCTCTCGGGTTTTCCCGAATAAAAATTAATAGAATGGAAATTAAAAACCCAGTGGACCTCATCTGCCAGTCACATATGATTTTCTTAATAAAAATAAAAGAAAAAAATCCAATCGGACTCACCGTTAGAAATGTAAGAATTTCTCTCGGGTCAAACTTTAAAGAGCTCGTTCTCACTCATTTTAAATCCAAATAATTTAATTTTTATTTCTAAATTCTTATAAATTCAAGATCTTTCTATCAGTACCAAAATCATGATTTTTAAGTCCATTTAAATTTTATTTGAATTCATTTTTGTTATGTGCATTATTCGAAGTCGTCATTTTGCGCTTAAATATATTCCAACGTCGTCGAAGACTTCTCCACTGCTTCCGGACAAGAGTAAGACCCAGTAATATCCAAAGTTGAGCGAAGAAAGTATTTACAATTGATCATGTTGAACCTACTTTTCAAATGAAAATTATTTTATTTCAAAGTATTACTTGCATGCTTATTACTATTTATAAAATGTTATGTTAAAGGTTAATACCTAGCTATGCCAAATATTGATATTATTATTCCCCTCCTTGATTGTTGATAACTCCTTATACCTTGTCACCCTAGGTTAATTATTACATTAGTAAATTGCCTTTGGTGACTATTGGTTGTGTTTAGACACAGGTTACTGGTTGAAATTGAATACGACACAAATATTGTCATTGCAAAAACTTGGGATACTATTGTGAATCGTAGTGTGGTAACGTGGATTACCACTTAAAACAGGAAAAATTTATTTAAAATGGAGACTTGGATGAGTGGTTGGTATGAGATCGGTGCAGGGGCATGCACGAGAGCTGGGTTTGTGGACTGTCTCACCTGAGTTGATTAAGGACCGAATCATGTGATGCATTTCTAAACTACTAAGCCATGCAACAAGTCTAGTATGGGATAGACCTGATCAACTACTTTTCTCAGTTCCGGCATAAAACCCCGCACATAGTGGTAGGTTTGGAAATTGAGAAGGGCGAGTAACTCCCTAACAACAGAGGGTCCCTGATTGAAAATATGTCCCGTAACGGAGCATCCTAGGGGTGTCCCGTAACAGTCATTGTCCCTGTGTTGAGTGATTCCCCGTCGGAACGGGTCGAGTGTCAGGACTGGGTATTGGGAAAGCATTGTTATGATCGTCTATGTCACACGCCCAAGGAAGTGTGTCATGGGCGACATTATGAGTTGATCATATCTTGTTAATAAAGTTGTACAACCACTGCAGAGTGTACAATCTATTCGAATAGTCGTACTTTCGGTTATGGGTATTGTGCAGAAAGCCAAACTTAATTAGTTTTAATAAGGTATGAACTGAGACATGTTAACAAAAACTGATTGTAGCGATGATGTAGGTGGATGGAACCTTATGAGTAAATGTAGGTAGATGGAACCTTATAGAGAAGAATTTCTTACACAAATGAAACTTTGGTTTTGAAAGTAAAAAAAATGCTAAGTCATAGATTTAGAAAATAATTATAGTATTTGAGCAAAATCTGCTTTGTGCTAAAATAATCATAAGACCACTCCTTTGGTAAGCCTTACATCTATATAATTGCATTCTGGTGTGAGGGATTGCTGAGTACCTCATACTCATACGTGCTCAAATATGTGGATTCAGATTACAAAGCTGAAAACCCGTGCATGGATACTTCTACGCATTTGACTATGGAAACGAGGAGGATGGCGATAACTAGGTCCTAGCTCCAGTCAATTGCCAATGACAAACTCATGGATGCTCCTTCTTTTGGTTTATTTACATTCTGCTGCTATTTACTCTCTGAACTCGTTGGTCCATCGGACTGTTTCGTAAAAACTTGGCCCTAAAGTCTATTTACGTTTGTTCATATAATATTAAATACTCTTTTACTTGTACGCACGTATAGATGTGATATTTGTCGATAATTATACTATGTAAACTAACTACTAATCATAGAACTAGCTCATAATATTCAGAAAATTTAGATACAAATCCGAGATCGACACCTTGTCTAGGGCCTACATATATTCAGCACAGTAGTGGTTGTAGCCTTTAATTGTAACTAGAGAAGAAAATAGGTGTAAATAAAACTAGAGAATAAAATAATGTGCCCCACCAGTGTACCGGTGGTCTTTGTGCGTGAGTGTACAGGAGGGAATTGAAGTGATATGTGTACTAGTAGGACTGATGCTTATGAATAGCGGAAGGTGGCTGTCAGCAGCAGCGAGGGGTGAGATGAAATGAGGTGAAGTGGCGGTGGTCGGCATCAGTACATGCCCGCCTGTTGCCGGGTCACCCCGACGTGTGCTCGCTACCACCTCTGTGCCCTGCGCATGAGTCTTCGACCGTGCTTCGACTTGCAAATATTCCCTTTTAACGAAATGCGGTGAGAATGCTGCTCCTGTAGCGCTGTCGTATGGTTCTGCTAGCGCTTTTGTGCGCACACGCGTCCAGTTCGCAGGCTGGTTCATCGTGGACGTGGTCCAGCTATGTTGCTAGCCGGTTTCCCGGTCGCGCGACGCCTTCGTCCGGTGCTGCGGACCTTGTTATCGCTACTACTGATAGAGCCAAAGACGTCCATCACTTCTATCTTCGCTCGTTTAATGCGTGCATTGTTTGCAGCTGCCACGAAGCTTGGCCGCACGAACTTTCCTGGTTCCTTCCTCCTTCCTCCAAACATCCCTCCGCTTCGTCCACACCGCCCCAGCCGCCTCCCTCCTCCCGGTCGCTCGCCTTGCCCCCGCCACCCCGTCCTCCCTTTAGGCTATGCCGGACCAACTGTTCGCCTCTTCCCTTCGCTCGCGTCGCCCACATCCTTCCCTTCGCTCACGGCGCCGCCCACCTCCTCCCCTTCCTCCGCGCTGCACCCATCCTCCACTTCGCCTACGCCCCCCTTCTTTCCTCCCCTTCGCCTGCACCCTCCCCTTCGCCTGCGCTCTCTTCTCCCCTAGCTGCATCCTGAGGCCTCTTCGGTCTACAATACTCTACCGCATCGCCGCCTCCTCGCCTCCTCCACTCGTCTGCCCTGATTTGCTCTGCCAATGTCGGACCGTCGGTCTACTCGCACGCAAACCTACCTCCCCTGCGACCGTCGATCTGGTCATCGACCATGACAGCCTAGCGATGTGTGTAGGATCAAGGAGGCCGACTAGAGGGGGTGAATAGGAGGTTTTAAAAACATCTTTGGCTAAAACCGATTTCTAATGTGAAAGCAAATAACAATTCGGCTTTGTATAATTAAAATCTAAATAAACTAGTTTCGACTAAGTGCATCATCAATATAAAACTATTGATAATGATAGCAATCATACAAGGACATATAAGCAATTTGATACAAAGAATGTAAATTGTAATATAGTAAAGCACAAGAAGGCAAACCACGATGGCACGATGATGCTTTACAGTGCTGTTCGGAGACTTGCTGGTCTCCCTAATCCTCGTTGAGGTAAGCCCACACTAATTGGATTGGCTCCACAAATTAAGCCAACGCCTCCGAGGTAAGTCCAACCACTTGGACCGGCTCCAATATGAACCAACACCTCGATCCACTCGGGATTGCTCTTCCTCCACTGCGGAGATGGTGAGCACTAAACCACTCACAACCGCTCGGGCCTTCTCACAACCTTCTTTGAGAAGATCACCAACGCAACTCCTCCAAGATGTCTGGGTGTCGGCAAACACCAAGAGTAACAAGTCGAAAACGCTCACTTGAACAATTCAAATGTCTAAACTCCAGTGGATACACAATCCACTACCTAATGCAACACATGCACTTAGAGTTTGTTCGCTAAGCTCACTAGGTGCAACACATGCACATAAGAGAGGAGAGGGCTTGCTCTTTGCTCAAGGAATGGGTAATGGCACCAGCAACCTCCCCACAACCGACCAAGGTGGGTATTTATAGCCCACATACAAAAACTAGTCATTGGAGAAAAGATTCTAAAAAAATCAGCACGAGTGGTAGTACCACCGTTCATCAGTCCGTACTACCGCACTTCCTCTTACGCACAATAACGGCTATAAAAGCCTCTGAAATAGCTGTTAGAAATGCGACGTGGTACAACCACCATTGAACATGCGGTAGTTCCGCTTGCCTATAGTTCCAAAACACAAGGGCGGTACTACCGCTTCCTTTGATGTCCAAAACGGTTCTTACTGGAAATAACGTATCGCTTAATAAATTGGTTATACCGGGTTGCGGTAGTTCCACGATAAGCACTGCGGTCGTACCGCGATGTGGTAGTTCCGCTAAATGAACTCCGGTACTACCTCTTTCCAGGAGATCAAAACACGCTCAGAAGATGTCTCTCTGGAAAACATGTATCGCCAACTAAACTTAGATCCGACCGGGTTGAAGTAATACCACACCACTTTCCCGATCATACCGCATGCGGAGTACCACCAACACAATGTCAGTACTACTGATTATCCTGAGAAAAGCTTAAGTTGGATTTCATAACAAACTCAATTTGCAAAACACATTTGCTAATTAATGAGTGATGCAAACAAGGGTTAAAGGCAAGATTCTCAACAAGTTATAAAACACATTTGCCAACTTTTAGAATCAACGCCACAAGGAAGAAGGTATATGAACTTAAACCATTTGTAAAATACATTCGCAAACTAAAGTCACATGCTACAAGGATTATGCATAAACCTCGACTATTTGCAAAACACATTCGCTAATATCGGCAACATGCCACAAGAAGTAGTTGAGTGGACTTCAACCATTTGTAATACACATTTACAAATTATAGTCTCATGCTACAAAGAGTTAATGATGCATGAGCTTCAACTATTTGCAAAACACATTCGCAAACAATAGCATCATGCATAGATGAGCTAGAGCAAGCACAATGAGCTATCAACACATGGCTAACTCAAGCTACTAGTCAAAACCCCTCTTAATAGTACGACAACCTATACTAGCAATCCGGTCTCTAACCAAACACCAAAACCGGTAAAAAAACTAGGAACACATCCTTATCCCTAGCTAGTCATACATTTACCTTAAGCATCTTATTGAAGCTTGATGACGCACATCTTTACTTCAAATTTGGGTTCTTGACTTTGATAATCATCAACACATAATGATTTTCTTTACTTAAAGTTCTTGACTTGAATATGCATCAACCCATGATGCATTCTTTCACTTGACCTCCATCAATACATGATGGGTCTTCTCTTGACTTGATGATCAACTCGTGATCACGTCCTCTTCTTGAATATCATCAACACATGATGATTTCCTTTTCTTCGAGATCTTGACTTGATGACGATCAACTTATGACATCATCCAAAATCTCTATCCTAATGGAACATAGCCTATTCATCCAACTTATGAAAAATATTAGTTCCACAATATGATTATCATTAATTACCACAACATATTATTAACTCATAATAGTGGGATAAGATACTTTAATCTTTCCCTCTTTGGTAATTGATGATAACCACTTCAATTGTAAATAATTGAATGTAGATAAATATGAGTATATATGAATTACACAAGTTTTATATACTTAAGGATATGTTTCAAATTAGAGATCCTTAATATATGTGAAAAAGGAATATAGATCAATACTAATGAAACCACAAAACATATAGTGAACTCCCCCTAAATGTGTGCATACATAAATGTATAATAAAAGCATATGCACATATTCAAGTTAGACTTTTAGTGGAGTTCAACCTATATTTTGGATCCGAGGAATGCACCAAGATATAAGAATATGATGTCGAGTGCATACCTCCATGATTTTCATCTTTTTATCCAAATAAGACACACAATATGTATATCAATTAAAGTGTTAGTCTCACATATAGATGTATCAATAATCACCAAAATACTCCATTAACTCGTAATGACGAGTCTAGATTCTTCAGTGTGGCCACGAGGGTTGTCGTTGTGCCCACTTGCCTCCAACCGCTGCTGGTGCCCAGCAACCCGGAGCCCTCTTTCCTCTTTGCTGCTTTTGTTACTACTCTTTGTTGGTTTTCTTTGTTATGTTCGTGGGGAGGAAAGATCGTCCAACCAACAAAGGCTTTATTCTCCTGTTCATACATAAATGAGGTATGTTTACTTGTGAATGGATTAGATGGAAGTGGACACTTCTCTGAATTTCTATTCTTGTTGTTGTATGCAGGACCGTCAGGACGATGCTCGTGTAAAGTATGTTTTCAGTTGGTAACATCTCACATGCATGCTACCCTGTTGCTTTCTCTTATTTATAGTTGTTAGCCTTTCAAGTTATCAATCCTTGCCACGATTGACTTGTGATCTTCCCTTTTACTAAATGCGGTGAGAATGCTACTCCTATAGCATTGTCGTACAGTTCTGGTAGCTCTCTTGTGCGCACACACGTCCAGTTCGCAGGTCGGTTCATCATGGACATGGTCCAGCTATTGTTCTAGCCGGTTTCCCAGTCGCGCGACACCTTCGTCCGGTGCCACGAGCCTTGTTATCGCTACTACTAACAAAGCCAATGACGCCCATCGCTTCTGCCTTCGCTTGTTTAATGTGTGCACTGTTTGCAGCTGCCACGAAGCTTTGCCATGCAAACCTTCCTGATTCCTTCCTCCAAACATCCCTCCCCTTCTCCTGTTCTCTCCCCCTCGCCCCTGCCACCCCGTCCTCCCTTTAGGCTGTGATGGACCGACTGTTCACCTCTTTGCTTCACTCGTGTCGCCCCCATCCTCCCGTTCGCTCGCAGCGCCGCCCGCCTCCTCCCCTTCCTCCACGCTACACCCATCCCCTCTTCTCCTGCGCCGCCTCCTCCACTTCTCCTGCGCCCCCTCCTTTCCTCCCCTTCGCCTGCACCCCCCCCCTTCGCCTGCGCCCCCTCCTCCCCTAGCTACATTCTGAGGCCTCTTCGGTCAACAATATTCGATCACATCACCGCCTCCTCGCCACCTGCATGATTTTTACCTTTTATCCAAATAAGACTATACAATATGTATATCAATAAAAGTGTTAGTCTCACATATAGATTTGTCAATAATCACCAAAATACTCTATTAATTCCTAATGACGGGTCTAGATTCTTCAGTGTGGCCACGAGGGTTGTCGTTGTGCCCACCTGCCTTTAGCCGTTGCTGGTGCCTAGCAACCCAGAGCCCTCTTTCATGTTTACTGCTTTTGTTGCTCCTCTCTATTGGTTTCCTTTGTTATGTTCGTAGAGAGGAAAGATCGTGCAACCAACGAAGGCTTTATTAACGAAGGCTTTATTCTTCCGTTCATACATAAATGAGGTACATTGAGTTGTGAATGGATTAGATGGAAGCAGACACTTCTCTGAATTTCTGTTCTTGTTGTTGTATGCAGGACTGTCAGGACAATGCTCGTGTAAAGCATGTTTTCAGTTGGTGACATCTCACATGCATGCTACCCTATTGCTTTCTCTTATTTATAGTTGTTAGCCTTTCAAGTTATCAATCCTTGCCACGGTTGACTTGCGATATAGAAACGATAACAAGAAGAAAAAATAGCAACCAGATGCTTGCAATAGTCATTTTTCCCTAGTTATCAATACATGCATGCTACCCTGCTTATCAAATTAGACAGGGGTACGTCTATGAATTAAAATCAAATTAGATCTAACTAAATTCTTTTGGAGTGCTATTTAATGGTAAAGATATGTTTTCTCTATCCAGATGGAAATGTTGTAACTGTCGTTGATGTCCTTCACATTACTCATGCTGCAATTGCAACGGTGAGTGACAATTTCCTTCCAACTGAATCTAGCTTGGAATTCAAAATAGTTTGTCTTTCCTTGTGTACACAAACTCTGGGCCCTGGGTCTACTGTGTGCATACTTTTGGATGTGAAATTACAAGCATTTGTTGACGATATGATGGCCCCCACAATACTTGGTTATTCAGTTTGCACCTTAAACTGCTGAGTTAATGCATTGTATCTTGTTGCAAACTGCGCGGTATATATGTCATATGGGGCAATAAGTAGTGTAGTTTGTGTGCTGGAATTGCTACAGCTAAGCCTTGCATCTATAATTGTTGCATCGTATTCAGGTCGAAGGCAGTAGAGTAGTCGGATGTGAGGCAACAACTGCTATGACACAGAGTTTCTGAGATTCGGCAGTGTCCATTCAACCTCTTGATGATGATGACAACTCAAAAGGTTAGCATCTCTTTTGCACCTTATCATTTTGATGACATGGTTTTGTATGCAATTTTGTATGCCTAATTGTCTTGCCATTTTCTTGGTGAAGGGTCAACAAAAGTGACATCTGAGACAATAGATATAGGAAGATCAGTCTTTTATTTGGCTACTGGTTTATCAAATGCTTTTTGGTTCAAGATTCAGGACAAACAAGGCAAGATGGACATATTTAACTGTGCTATGTATTCACATCTTAAATTCATGCTAACAAGGAATTATTTTATCAGCATCCTTTAAGCCTTTTGTTATGTCCAATGATTTATATTGCATTCTGACTTTCATGCGTAACATGTTTCAAATTTCAAAAACGAGAAGCTTGACAGACCTGATAACTTGGATTCTATAGAGAGTTGGCGATGACATTAATAGAAAGAACCTACAACAAATTTCGGTACTGGCCAAACTCCCTCCTCATTATGTATCCATACCCATACCAGTATGACAATTTTCTGAAGGTTTGTTTTCTTTCCTAATGCCATTTCATAGTATGAACATGAGGATCATGATAAGGTCATACTTTCATCAAACAGTGACATTGTAGCTGTTGTGGACCATGCAAGCCAGATCGGTTGGAAGGTAATGTCGTTTTCAGGTAAAGATGACATTTTTCCTCCATACCAAGGGGTGCTCATCTACGCTTCACCTGCAAAGTTTAAGATTTAACATGTAAGGTCTTAGGCTCTTAGCTACTATCATTGTTCATGATACATATCTGCTACTTCGATTCCATTGCCCCCTTTTTTGTGAAATCGATTTCATTGCCCTTTCCCTATTGTAGGTGTGCAAAACTTGTTGTTTGACCATTATTCCCGATTTTCTGCTTTTGAGGTAACACCTCCAGGTTGCCACTATTTTTTAGTTTTTTAGGATGGAATTTGGTTAGGCTTTATGATTATGTCATGGAGGACCTAAAAACTAACTCATAAACATGATTCTTTTTTACTTTCTGATAGACTCACAGTAATGATATTATCTTCAAGATGTTAAAAATTGATACATAAATGCATTTTCAACTAGCTACCTAGCGTTATCAGTCATAAATTAAGGCTTTGGTGCAATTTGGAAGCTGCTTTAATAGTTGTTCTTTGAATGCCAACTATCTTTGAGATGTGATGTAACTGTTATTTATGGTAGAAAGCATTGACAGCTTTACATGGTTCTGTTACTTTTAGCTTTACTAAGCTGGTTGTCGTAGCAATGTCTCTTTGTGTTGCTTAATCGATTATCAGTATTCCATACTTCTTGAACACTCCTTCCCCTGTCTGTCTCCATCACCTTCCTTTTGGTGGTAACCAATCCCCCATCTGTTGTCGGCCTTGTTTGAGAAGTATTTAGTTGGAATATATCCAAGGTAATGGTTTATGTCACTTGAGTTTGTTGTGCATCATGTGTCATCTTGGTGTCCAAATGACTCCATATCTATCTACATTGGCCAAAAAAAATTGTGCGTGTAAGTTTTTCCCTTCTCTGGAATAACAGGTCCAAATGTGCATCTGCATACATTTGTGCCACGATTTGTCCCCTATAGATACATTTCTGTTAAAGAGGTAATTGAGAATATTTGTCCTTTGTAAACTCACCATGCCTTTTTTAGAATTATATGACTATCATTCTACAATGCGGTAATGGCAGTTGTCTGTGTCATATTGATCAGCGTTGTATTTATTTATATTTTGTTTAAGATATTCAAAATATGCTCATATTTGGGTTATATAGTTGTATGTATCTGGCTTTCCTATTTCACATAAAAATTATTAGTTTTCGCTTTCCCAATTACCTCTATGTTGTTTAGGACGCTTTACACATGCGTTCTTCATATCATATAGCTATTCTGCGAACTTAATTCTTTTTATATACAGATGGGCGCTAAACTCTTATCCTCTACAACACACTCATAAAAATCAAATTCATCTTAACGAATGTTCTTTGTTTTCGGTTACCTGCTTGAGAGATGTACACTTATGCAGTTGTGTTGTGAGGTCTTGAAAATATTATATTTGTGCTATGAATACCTAGGTTCTAATTAATACCTTGCTTGCATTAAGAAAGCATGATGCACCCTTTGTAGCATAATTTTCAGTTAATGCACTGCTTATGATTTTTTTTGCCGATGAGCCTTCAGCTTCCTTTCTCCTTTGTTGATGTCTTTCTGTCCTAAACCATAGGATATTAATATCTTCTACTCTACTGAATTGTTATCCTAACATATTTTCCTTCTGTTGTGTAGTTTATGCTAATTGAGGCATATGCTTAGATATCTTACAGGATCAGTGGAGCCCACTATATGATGTAGCTGCTATACTTAAATCCATCCAGGTACAACAAGATCTTTTATGTCTTACCAACTCAGGCTATTTGGTCGCAGACATTTGGTATTGTCTGATTGTTGGCTTGGTACAACAACATATATTTTGAGATCTGTACCATGCTTCCCCTATTTGATTTCGAACATACTTGGGTGATAATCCAATGTTGGGTCTGTTTTCAGCCACATACTGAACATATCTAAATGATAATTACAGATTTTTTTATTGTGATTGCATGTAAGTCCAAATGTCCAATACTTCTTAAATGCTTTAGCAAGTTATGAGCGGTAGGAAACCAAGAGCCAGTTGTTTGGACATGTAACGGGGGTCAATTACAAATTAATCCATCATCAGTTTTTTTGGAAACTGATTTAGCCACTCTATGTTTAAATAGTTAATAGCCATTTTATTATTTGTATATACTTTTGGATTTTTAGCTTTCCCTAAGAACTCCAATATACTTACTGGCTAGGTGGGAAAAAGGCCGCGATTGTACTATGTACAGCCTGTCTAAAACTTCGCAGGGCAAAACTTTCAATTGATTGCCTCCATCTCAATTTAATTGTATTACCTCAAAATGTCTGCTTAGTGAATGGTCTCTTCTAGAAAGTAGAGTCAACTTGGGATGTGCTATTCACAGTATGAAAGGTCTGAAGCTTTTCTAAATCATGTAGCAAGCTTGCTCACATATATTATGACTAAATTTATTCTTAGGAAGAAAAAAATAGCACATGCATCTCTCGACTTATGTTAGGATATCTTAAAATCTATAGAGCAATCCATTTCATCTTATGGATTGTCAGTTTATAGATGCAATGGACTCTTTCATTGTCGTTTCATGTCACACAGATTATGATGTGTACATTTGTGTAAACTTTGTACCCATAATTTGTTTGTCTAGCCATTTTGTCACTGAAAATCGCATAGCTATGTAGACTTCATCTCCTACCGCGTTCAGCTTTCAATTCTACATAGGTGATATAATTTTTTAATAAGTTTTAAAATTATGTCTATAGGCAATAACTGCTACAAGCACGACACAAAATGAACATCCACACCCAGCTAAAGAACAATAATTTTGTAGTGGATCTCAAGGCAACCTTTTTTTTTTGGCCTCTGGATTCATTTGTTTGACGTTAAGATTATTACTTATGTCCTTTGTATTTCGTTATTCATAGTGTTATGTTGATTTTATGCTACCTGCTACTACTTGATAGGCTGTAGTTGATGTTTTGACGGACATTAGAGCTGGTTTTGTTATAGATGCTCGGAGTTTCTCATTTTACGGCGGACTTGGTCTTCTCTTCACATGTCTTGATGACTTCATATTATCCTTAGAACTGTTCACCTTAACAATCACGATCGATTGTCACGATTCATCGAATAGCCGTGCACGGTTTTTCAACCACCGCAAATCCATCAAAGCTCACGGCCAATCGGCTTCAACAAAGGGATATCTAATCTTTGTGAGTTACGCTTCCATTGTTGACCTCGTTAAGATGGTGCGCTTGCAAGACTTCCATGAAACAGCGCCACCTCCAAGTAAGAAGACATATCCACTTGTGGCCTTAATCTCATCGAAGATCGGATATCGGTTTGAATCACTATAACCCTCCAGTACCCTAGGGTACCCGGTATAGTGAATGCCATAGCTCATAGTACCCTTTAGATAGCGCATTACCCTCTCAAGAGCATGCCAATGATCATCTCCTGGATTGGAAACAAAACGGCTTAGTTTGCTCACGACAAGCGAGATATCGAGCCCGTACCGCTAGCTAAATACATGAGTGAACCAATTATCGAGAATATCTCAATTGGTCTCTAGCTATTCTCCGATTCTTCCTAAGCAACACGCTAGGATCATAAGGTGTTGGAGAGGGTTTGCAGTCGCTATATCCATAACGACTCAGAACCTTTTCCACATAATGGGATTGCAACAAAGTAATCCCACCATCATCACCTCTCAACAGCTTGATGTTTAAGATAACATCAGCTACTCCCAGATCTTTCATCTCAAAATTCTGAGACAAGAAATCCTTGACCTCCTTAATCACATTAAGGTTGGTCCCAAAGATCAGTATGTCATCAACATACAGACAGAGAATGACTCCCTCGCCCCCACCATGGCGATAATACACACATCTGTCAGCTTCATTCACAATAAAGCCTACAGACGTTAAAGTTCTGTCAAACTTTTCATGCCACTGCTTAGGTGCTTGTTTAAGACCATACAGAGATTTCAACAACTTGCACACCTTTCCTTCTTGACCATCTACTACAAATCCATCTGGCTGATCCATGTAAATTTCCTCGTCCAACTCTCCATTTAGGAAAGCCGTCTTAACATCCATCTGATGAACGAGAAGACCATGTGAGGCAGCCAAAGATAGTAGTACTCGAATAGTGGTCAATCTAGCCACAGTGAATAAGTATCAAAGAAATCTTCGCCTTCCTTTTGGGTAAAACCCTTGGCCACAAGGCGTGCCTTGTACTTTTCAATAGTACCATCGGGCCTAAGCTTCTTTTGAACACCCACTTGCATCCTCTGGTTTACAACCATAAGGACGCTGATCTCCCAAGTTCCATTACATATAATGGAATCCATTTCATTCTGACTGCTTCCTTCCAAGATTTCAGATCCGTGAAGCATACGCTTGAAATAGTACTTGGAGTATCATCCACAAGGTACACAATGAAATCGGGACCAAAAGACTTTGCATCCCTTTGTCTTTTACTCTTTCTCGAGTTTCATTGTCTTCCTCCTCGAATTTGCATAGATGTCTCTAAGGGACTATTTCCCTAGAATTATTCTTTGTTTACGTATAAGATAGGATTTCAATGATATTTCATTTCATACTCACGCTGTAGATATGTGTTCATCTAATTTGTTGTTTGTTGATTGTATTCATCCGTACAATAGGTTTTACCACTTCGTCTTACTCCTAGGCCAATCAATTAATTAAATTCCGTGCGCTATACATAAATCAAAAAATGTTTTATGTATATATGCATCGTATACGCTCTCTGTCAGCATAATTCTTTGTGTATAGTTCAAAACAACCTCTACTCTGCAAACACACTACAAACACAGATACAGCGTAGCGTGTAAATTCGTCCTAGTGAGCCGTATGGATCACAGCATCAAAAGCACGGGACTACGATGGGCTCGAGTAAAACGATCGGCTTTCGGTCAAATATAGGAACGGGTGAATATTTGAAGATGAAAGCATAGTCGGAAGCTAAAGGCTTAAACGGGACTAACCCTGAAAAAATAAGCTAAAAAAAGTATATCTTGGCATGGATCGGAGGACAGCGAGATGAATTTGGGATAAGTTATGCTGGTTCTTACTTTTCTAATTGTGGAATTCCTGTGTTTCGACTAACAAGCTACCGCTAGCGCGTCAGTACTACCCTTCCGCCTCTGTCAAATAGCCGACCACACCTCGCAGCCTGCCTCCCCTCGCGGCTTCCCACGCCGAGTTATTGACCTAACTCACACTATTGTGTCTCTTCGGGAGAGAAAATGATCAAAGTAGTAGTGTTACAGATAGACAAACGATATATGTCCTTATTACGTTGTTACCGTGCGGATTTAGCCTGCTAAACTGCGACCATGTGGATTCTAGCCTGCCGCGCGGTGGCAGTGTGGCGAGAGAACACGTATCACCTGACGGCGTGTCCACGGTATTATTTTTGTCTTTATCTTCAAGAGGGGTTATTTTTCTTTTCTGACATTAAACAGTGTCAAATGAGCCCATAACTCTCCAACGCACTTTGCTGCCCGCTACACTTCCGTTGTCATCTCCTGCAGCTATCGGCGCCTCTACCACCTTGCGCACCTCCTCCTCTCCTCACCCATCGTTGCTACCCACCATCCTCCTCCGAACCCATGCTGTCGCAGGAGAAGGGCAAAAGGAGTTTAGAGTTCCTCGTCTTCTAAATAGGCCCTTCTGAACCACCAAATTGAGGATTAAGAAATTCGCAGAGGAAGAAAAAAACAAGAACACATATAGACCACTGAAGATGGCGTGGCAATGGCAGTGGCAAGGGCGGAATCAAAGAGGCTCAACTGGTGTCATAGGACACGGATCCAAAAAAATAGTAGGGATCAACTTATATATACCACATATGCATCATTAGCTCAAAAACTGTGCACCCCGGAGTTGGCATACACGGCGACACGAGCACGCGGCCCAGGCAGCAATGCAAGCCTACGGCCCAAGTGGCCACTCGGCCCACGCGGTGACGCGGGCACACGCCCAAGTTCATCGCTAATGATATTCTGGTTCATCGTTTCATAAACTTGAAAGAACGTAAGTACTAAAAGGTAATATATTTAATTAACTACTTTCATTTGATCATCCTACTATTTTTTACTCAATAATTCTAAGATATTTTGTTTACTTCTTTTTTAGGTCGTTGAGGTTGGATGGTGTATTTTGCCAATACAACCATCTGTTGTTCGTGGTTTCATCCTTAGTTTCTTTGTTTTGGTAATCATATTGATCGTTACTTATTTATCATTGTACATTGTCATCGATTATATCGAATTATTGATGTTAAAAATAGCCGAACATACTACTATTTAGTATAATATTATTTTGAAATTTTATATTTATATATATATATATATATAGAGAGAGAGAGAGAGAGAGAGAGAGAGAGTAAAATAGTGAACCCAGTCAGTGGCGCAGCCGGGCACGTATGAGCTGAGCAAAACACAGAAACAAGCACGGAATGGTCTCCAGTGACAGCTCGGGCCCGCATACTCTCCGGCCCACATGTCATCCGCAGAGCATCCAACGGCGAGGCGCGCTGCGGGAACGGCGGTCTCCGGAGTCCGGACTCGCCTGAAACGCGCGACGCGCCCGATAGGACGAGGACGAGGAGGAGGAGGGAGGAACAACGGCCGTTGGTTCCAACATCCAAGCGTGCGCCGGTGCGATGTGCGTGCGCGTACGGCGTACTATAGCGAGTGAGCTGCCGTTTCGGGGGACAGTGAACTCGAGCGGAATGATTGCGGCGTGTCTGGCGGAGCCGCGACTCCCTCCTCCGGACGAACCGCACCGGCTGCGCGCTGCGCTGTATGCCTGTACTGTATCCATCAGTCACCGACACCCCCTACCCTACTGCGTACGCCGCCTGCTCGCTGCTTGCCTCGGCTCCTGGTCTCTAGTCGTCGTTGCACCTCACGAGATAGCTAGCTAGCTAGCTAGGCCGTACGGTACTGGATCAATCCATCCATCCATCCATCCTCACGGTTGTTCGTCTATAGCCAACTTTTGGTCGACAAGCGGCTTAAACTGGTTCGCGTTTGTTTGAAGTCGCGGAGGGGATCATGCATGTGTACGTGCCCAGCCCAGATTTTCTTTCTTTCTTTTAATGAAACAAATTAGACGTTCACTTAAGAAGAGGTAGGCACTCTAAATCCTAGGATTCGAACCCGACCGTGCATGGCCCATTTTATTAATGTGAGGGAAAGCAGTAGCACTGGTGGTAGTAACCACTAACCGTGATGATTATACAAGACTATATATGCATGCATGCATGGCAAGTGGGTTGATTTGTTCGTCTTTAATTTCTACCCCCTTTCTCCGTGGAGAAGTGCTATAATGGCAGACAACGCACGCACGTGGGGAAGGAGAGAGATGGAATGGAAGCAAGCTAGGAAGAGAAAAGTGCCTTGTGTTTTAAACCGTCGGTAACCGTGGTTTGCTGAGTCCCTCTTAAGATAAGATTTACTCGGCGTAGGGGGCAAAAGAGCAAGCACTTTTTGCTCCAAAGGCGTGCATGTGGTATCTAGCTAGTAGGCAGGCATGGCATGCTGTTTGCACTATATACACACACCCCTTCAAAGTTGTCAAGGGACTACTCGAGCAAGGGCGCCCTCTCGAAGCTAGCACGAACGCATTCTGATGCCGTACAAAATAGTGCTTCAGGAAGCACGAAAAAGATTTCGTCAATCTGTGCACGCACTTAGGGCGTCCACTACTGTTGCTACGCACACAACCGAAGCTGCACTACTCGAGCACACTTTGCAGTGAACGTCCGATATCGTTCCTCTCTCGGGCAAACTAACCACACCAGCTAACGCCGTTGTTCTATCAGCCCTAAACACGGCCACGAAAGAGTCCATGCACGCGCACCTAAAACATAGCGCGCGTGGCACGCATTGCCGTGCGTGCGGAACGGGCGGATTTTGCCTGCCTGCCTACCTACACCGCGCGCGCGCGCACGAACGCTTGCTAGCGCGGCGTTTTTCCCAACCTTTTCCCTCTCTCTCTCTCTCTCTCTCTCTCCAACGATCGGCATCGGTGCGTCGTTCTCCCGCGAGCCGGGGGGAGGTATGGCATTGTACATATCCGTGTCCCCCCACCTGTTCCCTCCGTATGCCCGAATAATTATCCCCCGTGTCGAGCGCAGCCGTACGTGTTGGGAGTAGGAGTTAGAGCGCAGCCGTACGTGTTGGGAGTAGGAGTTGTTCATACATAACCTGAATTTTACCTGAATTTTAAAAGGTTGAGGTTCAGAGAGGCGGAGCGTTGTGTCGACAGTTTTAACCCACACAAAAGCCCACGACTTAGCCCTGTTCTCGCGGTACGGATTCTTCGTCTTTTTTTAAAATTTGTTTTTGTTTTCGTCTTCGACTCGAGTTAATTTTATACTAACATATATGCATACCCTTTGTAAGCTGCACGGAAAGAGCTGACGACTTATTAAAATTCATGTGTTTTGTAGGTATTTTTTACTTATACAGTGAAGATCATCGTTGTACGTTTGTGGTTTTTTTCTCGAAAATGTTTTCACATAAAAAATTGATGACTCTCTCTTTTTAATAATTTATTATTTATCTATCGATTTTTAACAGGAGTAATAGTCTGATCTGGCCGAACTGGAGTACTAGCTAGTGGGCGACTAGGCCCCGTGCTGCCAGGAGCCCAGGATGGTGCAGGGACTTTGTACAGGGACTTTCTTCTGGGAAAAAATTGAACAAGTACTTAGTCGGAAAAAACCTTTGAATGTGTGTACTTTCTTCTGGAGGAACAAATGAGCATCGCGAAAAATGTAGATGTTTTCTTTTTGTCATCCAAGCGATGTGAGTCTAGTATCTCTGCCTGATTAGCTTAGTTCGATTTTTTTTTTGTGTCGATTTTTAACATTGATTTTCTAGGATTTGAGTCCACGACACATGCACTACTACAGATCCGGTTATCACAGACAGTTTTTGAACTATCTGAATTTATGTATCTGTGATAACATACGGTTATCATAGACGGTTTGCGAACCGTCTGTAGTAAGAACTATCACAGACGGTTTTTTGTTGAAATAGTCTGTGAAAAACCTACTATCACAGACGATTTCTACCAACAACCGTGTGTGATATCTGACATATCACAGACGGTTGTTAGTGGAAACCGTATGTGATAGTAAGTCTTCAAAGGCGGATTCGACCCAAAAAACCGCTTGAGATAGTTCCTTATGCCTATCTTTTTTTTGATTTTCGGCTAGCCTCAGGAATTGCTAGCCATGCCCTCTTAAAACAAGCAAGCAGAAAACAAATAAATCATAGATGAATCAATTGTTGACAACTCAAAGTGATCATTTACAACCAAAAATCAATTACAAAAGAATATGTTCATGTATTGTTGCTAGAGTTACAATTGAATTACAACTACTCAAAGTGAATTACAAATGAATCAATTGTTTGAAGATCGTTCAGTGGTGTCGACGGAGTGAAACTCTCCGCTGGCGTTAATGAACTCCATCTTGACGAAGCCGCAGAGCATCCCTCGAACCTCCGAGATTTCGGTCATAACGAATGCATCTAAATTGAGCATCATGTCCTGTTGCTAACATGAGTAAAGTAGTAAGCACATATATTTAAATTTATAATTAGAAAATAATTATTGCGAGATTGACAAACATCTGGATCATTCAACTTAGCACTTATGATTTGCTGCATATGACGGCAAACGTAGAATGCACATAGGTGATCTTGTTTTTTGCTGCTGGTACTGCAAAAATAGAATTACATATATAGGTATAGTCAGTTCGAAATGCATTATTACGAAGTGTGATATATGATTATTGTGTTGTAGCGTGTACCAAAAATCGCGTCTTGTGTTGCAGTGTGGCGCTCGATTCCTTGTGTGTGTCTCCCTCGGCAACATAGGCGTTGAATGACCTACGTGATTCTAAAATTTTATCCTCGGGTATTTCAAATGAAGGAAGACTACAATAGAATTATATATAGAGGAAATAAGTACACCTGTATAATATTCCTTACAGAAGAGTGAAGTCATGGTTTTTATTGAGTAGGGAATCAAGGTATATTACCTTGTTACTCTTTGGTACAATGACTAAAAGGATCCAGTGGAACCTACTCATGTATGTTGCTATAGTCATTAAACTTAAGTTTGTGTTGCGTATAAAGTACAAATAAAATTTGTATAGCAAGTAGTGAAGCACTTACTTCTGGTTGTAGGGCACCAGTATGTAGTCCTTGTCGCCGTGATCAAGCAATCCCATCGTTATGTATTTCACGACGTAGGATACGTCTTCAGTGATGCATTGCTCAGAGACCAAGTGTGGGTCGAGGAAACCCACCGGTTCTCGCCATCGTCGGGCATTTTTCATCATGTATCTATACGTAAGCAATGAGTTATAACATTTATCGGTATTACGTGAATGTAGACACTTACAGTATCTAGCATTGTAGAAGCGAGGCTTGAGGGCATTGAGATTGAATAAGTCATCGAAGTCCACGACGAAGTGGCTCGCTCATGGAAGAAATGCTCCTTCGTGTATCTGACGGTGATTCCAGTATCGCACCCCTTCTCTTTGGTCTTTCGCATGTACCAGATATGCAAAGACTGGCAACCTACTCCAGCGCGGGCTAATACTGTGTTGGGGGCCAACGGACTTTCGAGGGACTATTTCCTAGGCTTGGGAGGTGCCTTAATGTTCTTCGATTTTGATCTAGCCTTAACGACTCGCCCGCTACACATCTTCCCGTGAAACGACTCAGGAACCGATACGGCATCACGCTTGTCTTGGTCCTTCGGCGTCTTCTCCACGGGAACCGATGAGGCGGCCTTCTGAAGCGAAGGATGAGGTGGAGTCATTGAGGGTCCTGTTGGAGAGGCATGGTCGCGTCGAGATCGCGACACTACAGGGTCCAGAGCGATGTCCTTCTTGGGCCACTGGATAAAAGTGTACATGGCATCCCCTAGTGTTCTGATGTCTTCGTTCGAGCGAATCTCCAGTAGGACGCCCATGAAATGGTCATTTACCATGTCCGCCTAGACCCTGACGTAACCCTGCGCCAACTGGGTACCGTGCAGCACTGTCCCTTTCTACCATGGATACGCCATCCCCTGCCCAGCCTCCATAGAAATGGACCCAACCAGACTGGCTTGGAGCTTGTAGGGCGTCGATTCCTACAAAACGATACACAATTAGCTAAAGTGTCCTATACGTCTATCTTTGGAGTATTCCAGAGATGTACATTATCATCATGTTGTCGATATGTAATTGGATGTCGCTGTGTTCAGAATTTTGTGTGGACACAACGCTACTCCGATGTTGAGAAGGACTGGCTCCCAAAATAACGGGGCGTCTTTCCTTTGGTTGAGGAGTTGATTCATTTGATCCTGCAATCATGTTATCTGTCCTTGAAATTTTGTAGTAAGCTCTGCATTAATCTCCTCTACTAACCGGCCCTCGTGCTCAGCCTTGGATCTCTTCCTACTCCTATACGTCTCGGAGTCGTTTGGGAATCCCTTCCTCCAAGGTACATAAACCCTAAGGCCACGCTTGCGACCCAGGTGCTCCTTGTTTCCCAGGGCCGTAGATAGTATATCAATCTCCCTGACTGCTTCGAAGGAGCCTTGGGAAGATTCAGTAGTCAATGTGTGTTGCAAGAAGCCATCATGTTATTTTAGACACTATGAAGTTATGGACTTATTAACAACTAGATAGTTCGACATATTTACCAGACATTAGGACACTTCCTCGTCTGCTAGGTTTGTGAAAGAGAAGCCGCCCAAAGACGTGGTTGATGCTCTCGCTCTTAACCAGTTTCGGGAGCGCTCGTCTGTGATCCCAGCAAATGGCCCGGTTGCGTTCTCGTCCTCCGCCATCCATTGCGTGGTTTTACCCGCCTACCAAGTGATGCCGAGTTTGTGGGGGTGAGTGTTTTATGCCTGGAGAGCCTTGTGTGCTACACTTTGCTCCTAAAATTCGGTCGTCGTCTTCATCCACACAAAGGCATCTCATATGTCCCACGATAAGAATTTGTACTTCGTGAAGGGCGTCCAACCCGTGCTCACGTACTTTGTGACAAGCGTGGTCTTGAAGGTCTTCCACGCATGTCCCATCGTGAGCAACGCCTGGCGTTCCATGTGTGTCTAGTCTGTTTTTGGGATAGTGAACGAGCTTGGAATATCAGTCCACAGCTGGCCTCTCTCTACGTCTGTCAGAGGCTTCAAGCTTGGTGTGATGATAGGGACTCGTTCCCTTCCAAGTATCCTGTAACATCCCTATTTTCAGAGCTTGAAAATCTTTTAAATGGATGCTCGACGCGTGCCCTCATCTCGATCGGACGACGCGCCCATTCCCACCTTGAGCCGCCGATCTCCGCCACAGGTCTCCTTCATGATCGACGCTTCGCCAGCTACGCGCTTGGCCTTCTTTCCCGTCGGATCGGGGCTGGACGCTGGATCTCACCATGCATAGCGCTTTTCTCTCTCTCTCGACGCGTGGCCCACCGAAGTCGTCGTCCTCCTCCCGAACTCTTGCGCGCTCGACTCCGTTTCTTCCAGCGCACCGCCTGCGAGTCCTCGACACGGACTCTAGGGTTCCGGGCCCTATTTAAAGCCGCGCCCGTGTCACGAGGATCGCCTCTCGGTACGCCTTTTCCCCAAAGTCTCAACCCTAGCGAGCCAGCTGTTTCACCGGAATCGAGCTCCAACCTCCAGCGCCGTGAGCTTCTTCGCCCGATTGCGTCGCGTCGGTGAGCACCGCCGCCGCCACACCCACCCCGTGTTCGCCGCGTCAAGGGCTACCCCGCGCGACGCTGTTGCCCTCGGGAAGCCGTCGCCGTCGTCGCCGCCATCACCGCCACCGCCGCGCCGCTCTTCTTGTCGTCGCCGCCGTTCGGTCATCTCCGGCGAGTAGCGATCATGGCTCCCGGTTCGCCAGTTGCGCTGATTCGATCGCGCACTTCATCATTCGCCTGAGCCGCCGTCGCCGCCGGATCCCCACGCCGCCGGAGTCGTCGGCGTTTCACGACGTGGCCTCGCCGTGTCACCGCCACCTCCCCGCGTGCTTAGGTGTCGCCAGATCAATCATTACGTCGGCGCGCGCGCCGCAGCGTGCAACTTTCAACCCAACCAAATCTTCAGGGCTCGGTGAACCCGAGCTCACAGGTCGAGCCAGCGACAAAGTGGGGCCCACTGTCAAGATCTGATTTTTAATTATTTTCTTTTTTCTACTGACGCAAGCATTGCGCAATAATTCGATTTTCCTTTATAAAATAATTCGGAAATTCGAGAAAATCCAATTTAGGGTTTTATTGATTTTTCCAATCTTCCAAAGCCCATATCTTTTGCATCCGAAGTCCAATTGAGCCCATTCAAATTTGTAAATTCATATAAAATTCAGATCTATTTATTTATGAATTTTATTTAATTTTTGGAGTTTGTTTTGCCTCTGTTATTTATTTGTTTTGTTTCTTTTGTCTCGTTTGCGAGTAGACGTCGATACTTCGGGGAATTTTGCAGAAGAAGGAGCACCTCAAGACCAAGACCAATATCTAGATCTATTCCAAGGCAAGTTATATCTTTGATCATTTTGAACCCGATTTTCAAAATACTTTGTTTCAATGTATTGCATTCTATTTCAAGTATTTATTTAAATGCTTTTGGGTGTAGTTATTAAATCCAAATTGTTATGCCACCTTGTCTATTGTATGCCATGATCTTTTGTCACCCTAGGTTGATTAATAACTAGTTGGTATTATTGTAGCACCAACGTGGGTTGGTTAGATACGATTAGACTGCTTAGCCATGCCACGAGTCATCATTTCATGTGAGAGTTGCAATTATAAATTTGACTAAGTGATTATGGAACTGTGTGATGAATCTGTGTGTGCTGTGTGCTATTACTCGTTGATGGCATGTGTTGCACTTAATCAACAGGGTGGGAAAAGATTTAGACCGAGGCAAGTGGTGGATTCGTGTGAATGGTGGAGTGTGTGCTTATTAAACTTTGTGATTTGGGTAAAGCTGGAAGTCTTGCCTTAGTCAATTAAGGACTTAACTTTGTGCGCCATTGAATCGGCCTTCTTGTCGCGACCACATGCCTAGTATGGGTCGGGCCTGACTTAGTAAGTTATGGAGTCTTGACATTGACCACTCAGTTGTATTTAAGCTATGTGATGGGTCGAGGTGTGATATGTCGCATCGCGGACGGTTCACAGATCCTCGTCCAATGGTGTGTGTCGCCCAAGGGCATGTGTACAAATTGGACGGCAGTAAAGCACACCAGGAGTGTCATTGTTTGAGATGAAGTCTCTGAAAGGTTTTGTTGTGATCAACTCTGATCCGGTTGATTTCATCGTGTGGGTAAAGTGTACAACCTCTGCAGAGTGTTTAAATCAATCTATTCAATAGCCGCGTCCTCGGTTATGGACATGCTCGGGAATTTCACACGAGGGGTAGATTTTTCATAAAACAAATGGGAAGGGTCAGCTGTGTGAGATAACTTGTTCAGCTGTGTGAAAGAACTTGATTAGACTGTGTGTCTTTTGTGAAATCAATTGTTAACTTATTATTGTCTATTTGTTTTGAATTACGCTTTCAATCTATTATTTGTATTCAATTGCAAATGTTGCATTTCTGCAAAGTAACCACAGAAGCCATTTCTTTGGAATAAGCCATCATGTATAAATGCATTCGTGGTATGACTTATGAGTACGGTGTGTACTCACTCTTGCTAAACAAATCAATGAAGTGGAGGAGTCGTCACTTTGCTTTTGAAGAAGAGTTCTCACTGAAGGTTGAACGTTAGGGTCTTGATCCCATCGGTATCCCACCGATGGTCCGAATTTTGCCACTGCCTTCTTGGGACTCAGAGGTACCCCAACGGTACTAAACTCCATGATGGTCATTCGGTCTGCAGGCAATTTTGATATTCCTCTGCCATCTCGCTTACGTACCACTTTCCTCCGAGATCCAAACGCATTCGGAGACGTCGATGATGGCGGCGAAGACGGTGCAGACGTCATCTCGTTTACTTGTTATCTATATAAGTTACATACGCAATGAACTAAAATTTCAGAATTCAACACGCTGAGAGTTTAAATAAAATGTATTGGAAGTTGATATCCACTAGGTATTTTCGAAGATAATTTCCCTTAAAAACATAGTTTATATATAAAAAAATAGAAGTTACCCAACCAATAAACTAAAATTGCCTTGTAAACATATTAACTATATAAACAAATAGAAGTTACCCAACCAATGAACTAAAAACATAATATTCCGCATATAGAATAATATGCTCAATACACTCATCATGTAAACAAAAGAAATTAACATAAATATAAGATTTAAAATATTATTGATTGCTCTCAGACGGCTAGATGCACAAGACAAAATCTTGAATGGTTGGGCGTAAACCGTCTATATGTGGCTTTTCAAGTCCTTGTCGTAAAAACCCTTATGATTTATACCATTCTGAGTGGGGGTCAATTAATTCTTACAACATGCTTAACACATACACCATTAGAACATTAAAAAAATCAGCATAAACTAAGATATAAAATATTGATGAGTGCTCTCAGAAGGTGAGTTACAAAGGAATTAATCTTTGCCATCTCAACCCTTTAGTCTATACTATTCACAAATTGGATAAGAAAACAAGAATTTATATTTTGAGCTATAAACAATGCTTTACTAGTTTGACAGATTCATCACATGCATAAGAAGTTCAAACTATTGCTTTCTGACAGCCAATGATCGTCAAGAATCACAAATTCCACTATTGCAGTTTACAGAAGACTATAAACTAGGTTCACTGAATTCAATACTTCAAGATATAAGCCGATAGACTTTTAATGAATTAACAGAAAACTCAAATTCAGCTAAAAGCTTTCGGCTAATAGGAGAATTAGCAGGATAATAGTTCAAGAGATCATTTTAAGCACTACAAAAGTACCAGAACTTATTGACATGATATGACAGCAGTAAGCAAACCTCTTTTAGAGCTCAAAACTGAACTAGATATCATATCAATTTCAGTATTAGACTATAACATCACAGAGCATTGTCTCAAGCCCACATAATTCACTTTGCTATATCCTTCAGTGTATGAGTCAAATCAAATTCAGAATTTGAAGCCAATCCAGCACACACACATATAATCAAAGTGAACTGCAATTGGAACAAAGAGATACTTACAGAGCCGGCGATATTCAAAACCACCGTGATGAACAAGGCAATGCATGTCTAATAGATGTTGTCCTAGAAAACCTACTACCAAGGTAATTAGAGATACAATGCCACTTTCCTTCCTTTGGAATATACCAAAGAATGAAGTGAGGTATAGGATGCGCCACTCAAGACCACTAGAAGCACTTGGCCGAAGAGCTCCTCTTCACTAAGCACCACAAGAATCAAATCCGAAAGCTTCTTCCTCCTCAGGTCGAGACAAAATCGACCTCAAGAACTCCAATTGAACCAACCAATATTCCTTCGAGTACCCACACAGAGTATGGTGCAAGAAGGAATCCAACCTGATGAGAACAACCGAAGAAGATCAAGAGTTCACCGAAGGAAATTAAGATCATCTCAAATCCGAAGTCAAAACACACGGGAGAAGCTATAAAAAACAATGGGCAAAATATCTCTTATTCGGGGGAGGACTTGGCGTGGAGGAGGAGGCCGAGCGGCGTGGCTCTGGCATGGAGGAGGACTTCGGCGTGGAGAAGGAGGCCGAGCGGCGTGGCTCCGGCGTGAAGGAGGAGGCTTCGGGTGGGGTGGGTAATGGGCGAGAGTAGCTCTGGGCAGTCGAACGGGCGAGTGATGAGAATAAGGGTGCAAACCCTAGTGGTTCCCTACTAATAAAGGAATATCACAGACGATTCTATTATCACAGACAGTTCCATAATAGAACCATCTGTGATATGACGTCTATCACAGACGATTATACTTATCACAGACGGTTCCATAATGTGATCGTCTGTGATATGCTACTATGTGATAGTTCATTCTAGAGCTACTATGTTTTTCGGCTAGCACGGAGCCAAATTAAAAAAATAGAGATATGTGCAACAAGTATTATACATCATACTAGTTCATAACAATAGAAATCCATGTGAACCGTTATAAGCCATACAAGAGCAGGGAGACATTAAGTCCATATTTGACATATTTGGACATGAGATACATAGGTTGTACAAGTACATACTATTACCATTCCACATTACAATGAAGTCCGCATTGACAACAAAATCAGAGATGACAAATCCATAACACATTAACACATGACAATTCCACATTGATATCAAAATAAAAGATTATAAGTCGATAACACTTTGCAAGTCCACATTGACATCGAAATAATAACCAAGAGTAGAAAACACAGATCATGTCTCACGATATAGAATAAATTACAATAGAATAAATTCTTAATTAAAATATAGCCCTTCATGATGATCGACGCACATATAGCTAGCTTCCTCACTGGGTTCTTTCTCGATCCTGATGCGTCTCCGAAAGGAGGCTACTTATCAAATTGATTGTACTCTTTCTCATCCATGACATTCTCAACTCTGACAATCTTTCTGTTTTCATGAAGAACTACGTTGCGGTTCTTATTTGTCAGGTCCGTTACATAAAAAAACTTGAGCAACTTGCTTAGCAAGTACAAATGGTTCGTCCTTGTATCTGATACATTTGAGGTCCACAGTTGTGATGCCGTACTTGTTGACCTTCACACCCTGCGAAAGTTTAACCCAATAGCATCGAAATAGGGGAATCTTGAAAAGTACGAAGTTGAACTCCTAAATCTCCTCTACGAACCCATAGTAGGAGTTCAACCCACGTGGCCCGGTGGTATTGAACTGCTCGTGAAATGGATCTATGCGGACACCGCTGTTCTGGACTGTGCTCTTCCTATCTTGAGCTGTCGTATAAAATGTGTACCTATTTATGTCGTATCCTTACCATGTCATAATTGTAAATTTTAGCCATTTTGCCAACCATAGCAGTGTATTATCACTTGATGACCTCTCAGTGAATCATACCTTTAACCATTCGTTGAACCGACGATTGTGCTCTCTCGTGATCCAAACCTCCAACCGGACTGGATTCTGTTGGTGTACCATGTATTTGTGCTCGTTGATGTACGGGGACACTTGGGTCATGTGTTGCAATACCATGAAATGGGCTTGAGCATACATATCCAGATCGTGAGTAATTGCTTTCCTTCCGGTGGTCCTGATACCCTCCAGTCTCTCCTCATGGCGAGATAGAGGCACACCTATCGGTTCCACCTGAGCCATGTAGTCGACGTAGAACTCAATGACCTCTTCGGTTGCATAAACTTTGATGATGCTGCCCTCCAGTCGAGATCGATTCCGTACTAGGACTTGAGAATTCCCATGTACCTCTCGAATGAGTACATATGACGTAGGAACACAGGGCCGCACATCTTTATCTCTTTCACAAGGTGAACAATGAGATGAACCATGATATCGAAAAATAACAGAGGGAAATACATCTCAAGATAACACAGAGTCGTCACCACCTCGGCCTGCAGAGCATCTAGTTCTTCAGGATCGATGATCTTCTAAGCAATTGAGTTAAAGAAATAACACAGTCTCAAGATTGCCACTCAGACCTTGTTCGGTAAGATACTCCTAATTGCAACAAGGAACATTTGTGTCATCAACACATGGCAATCATGAGACTTCATACCAATTAATTTTAAATCTTCCATAGAAACAAGTTTCTTAATACTGGCGGAGTAACTGGACGAAACTTTCACACCATGCAAGCTCTTGCACAGTTCATTTCTCTCAGCCTTGGACAGAGTGTAGCAAGCTGGGGGAAGGTACGTTTGGCCTTTATCAGAGAGCTGAACCGTCCTCTTTATGTCCATCAAATTGTTTCTTCATCTTGCGGTATAGGTGAATACTGGGAAGGAACCTACGGTGATGTATGTACACCGTTTTGCGCGAGTTGTTCAGCCATACACTCTCGATACCATCTAAGCAGTGCGGACTGGCTTTGGCTCCTTTTGTACTAAACCCCGACAAGTTACCAAGAGCTGGAAAATCATTTATGGTGCAGAAAAATATAGCGCGTAAAGTGAAGTTCTCTCGTTTGTACGCATTTCATACTTGTACCTCTTCATTCCACAGTATCACAAGATCTTCTAGCAATGGTGCTAGGTACATATCAGTATCATTCCCATGTTGCTTTGCCCTTGGATAAGTAGTGACATCAAAATGTACTTCCGCTTCATACAAAGCCAAGTAGGAAGGTTGTACATACATTGATTCAAGGGCCAGATGCTATGTCGGCTGCTCGTGTTACCGAAAGGATTCATTCCATCTGCACTCAACCCTAACCTTATGTTCCTCGGTTCCGCACCGAACTCTTCGAAGCTCTGATTGAAGTTTCCCCACTAGGCAGAATCAGCAGGGTGTCTTTGCTTTTCATTTTTCTTATGCTCCTCCGAGTGCCAACGTAGCAATCTCGCCTCTTTTTGGTTCGCAAATAAATGCTTCAAATGTGCGATTACAGGCAGATACCATAGCACCTTAATAGGAGGTTCTTGCTTCACCATAGCATGATTCTTATGCTTGTATCGAGATACTTTGCACACGGGATATATATGCATGTCTGCATACTCTTTACGGTAGAGGATATATTCGTTCGGATATGCATGTAATCTTTCTACTTCCATTCCCAATGGACAAATAACCTTCTTGGCTTGGTAGGTAGTGCTGGGCAACACGGTTCCCTCCGAAAGGATGTCTGCTAGGAGACCTAACAACATCGTGAAACTCTTGTCTTACCAACCATTACTTGCCTTCAATTTCAGCAATTCAAGCACAGATGACAACCTTGTGTATTCTAGCTTGCAGCTAGGGAACAAAGCTTTCCCCGAGTCCTCCATTAAGTCATTGAATTTATCAAACTCTCTCTCACTGTAGTTCCTTTCTGCATCACGTAACATCTGATCTGGATTGCCATCGTCCGACCTATCCTTATCAAAAGCACAATCCACATCCGGCATATCGTTGACTTTCTCGGCGATGTCATTATTATTAACTTCTTGTATAATCTACTCTTCATTGTGACTGGTCCAACATGTATACCCCTTTTTAAAACCCTTTAAATCAAGTGTGCTTTGATCTGCGTTGGGTTGTTAAACATCTTCAGATTACCACAATCAATGCATGAACAATACATAAATTTTATCCCCTTCTTTAGCATATCCTACTCGGCGGCTCTTCTAAAAGCAGACACGTTATTAATGTACTATTCACCCACAAGGTTCTCACCGTATATCCCGATTCGGTCCATCTACGCTACACACATAATAAATTAGTGTTAAATTATATTAATAAACCGCAAGTACTCTTCCTATTGACCAAATATACTAAAACTGCTGAGCGATTAACCTAGGGTAAATATAAAGGGTTACAGGTCGTTACCCTCAGAGCCCACAACAAAAATCCCAAATATCCCGCGAGATCATCCTCTCTTTCTCCCTCCTCTCCTTCTCCTCCCTTCCCCCTTCTCTTCTCCTCTCTTTAGCTTCCTTTTTTTCCTTCTCCTCCCTACCCCCTTCCTTCCCTCCTTCTCCTCTCTAAGGTGCCGCAATGGGTAGCAAGGGTGATGGCTCAAACGGGAAGGGAGTGGAGGCGCCAGGGGCAAGGGGGTCTATCAGGACGATAGGGTATTTAATGCCTACATATCACAGATGGTTCTTATTAAGAACCGTCTGTGATGTATGTGATTATCACAGATCGTTATTATTAAGAACCGTCTGTAAATTATCACAGACGGTTCGCAACAAACCTTGTGTATTCTGGCTTACAACTAGGAAACAAAGCTTTTCTCGAGTCCTCCATTAATCCCTTGAATTTACCAAACTCTCTCTCAATGTAGTTCCCTTCTGCATCGTGTAGCATCCGATCCAGATTGTCATCGTCCGACCTATCCTCATCAAAAGTATAATCCACATCCGGCATATCATTGACTTCCTCGGTGATGTCGTTATTATTAACTTCATGTATAATCTACTCTTCACCGTGACTGGTCCAACATGTATACCCCTTTTTGAAACCCCTTCGAATCAAGTGCGCTTCGATCTGCGCTGGGTTGTTAAACATTTTCAGATTACCACAATCAATGCATGAACAATATATAAATTTTATCCCCTTCTTTAATATATCCTTCTCTGTGGCTCTTCTAAAAGCAAACACGTCATTAATGTACTCTCAACTCACACGGTTCTCACTGTACATCCAGTTTTGGTCCATCTATGCTACGCACGTAGCAAATTACTATTAAAATAGATTAATAAACCGCAAGTACTATTCCTATTGATCAAACATACTAAAATTGATTAGCGGTTAACCTAGGGAAAATATAAAAGGTTACAGACCGTTACCCTCGGAGCTCACGACAAAAATTCCAAATATCCCATGAGATCCACCCCTTTCTTCCTCCTCTCCTTCTCCTCCCTTCCTCCTTCCCTTGTCCTATCTTTAGCTTCCTCCTTTTCTTCTCCTCCCTACCTCCTTCCTTCCCTTCCTTCTCCTCTCTAAAGTAGCGCAATGGGCAGCAGTGGTGGCGGCTCAAACGGGAAGGGAGTGGAGGCGCCAAGGGCAAGGGGGTTTGTCGGGATGGCTGGGTATTTAATGTCTGCATATCACAAACGGTTCTTATTAAGAACTGTCTGTGACGTTTGCACTATCATATACGGTTATTGTCGAGAATCGTCTGTAATAATTCACAGAGCGGTTTTTAACAATAACCATCTGTGATGTACACGATTATCACAAACGGTTCTCAACAAACCTTGTGTATTTCAGCTTGCAGCTAGGGAACAAAGCTTTCCCCGAGTCCTCCATTAAGCTCTCGAATTTACCAAACTCTCTCTCACTGTAGTTCCCTTCAGCACCGCGTAGCATCTGATCCAGATTGTCATCGTCCGACCTATCCTCATCAAAAGCACAATCCACATCCAGCATATTGTTGACTTTCTCGGCGATGTCGTTATTATTAACTTTATGTATAATCTACTCTTCACCATGACTGGTCCAACATGTATACCCCTTTTTGAAACCCCTTCGAATCAAGTGTACTTCGATCTGCGCTGGGTTATTAAACATCTTCAGATTACCACAATCAATACATGAACAATACATATATTTTATCCCCTTCTTCCACATATCCTGCTCGGCGTCTCTTCTAAAAGCAGACACGCCATTAATGTACTCTTCACTCACACGGTTCTCACCGTACATCCAGTTTCGGTCTATCTACGTGACGCACGTAACAAATTAGTATTAAATTAGATTAATAAACCGCAAGTACTCTTCATATTGACCAAACATACTAAAATTGATTAACGATTAACCTAGGGTAAATATAAAGGGTTACAGATCGTTACCCTCGGAGCTCATGACGAAAATCTCAAATATCCCGCGAAATTCCCATCCCTTTCTTCCTCCTCTCCTTCTCCTCCCTTCCCCCTTCCCTTCTCTCTTTAGCTTCCTCCTTTTCTTATCCTCCCTACCTCCTTCCTTCCCTTCCTTCTCCTCTCTAAGATGGCGCAATGGGCAGCAGGGGTGGCGGCTTAAATAGGAAGAGAGTGGAGGCGCTAGGGGCATGGGGGTCCATCGGGACAATCGGGTATTTAATGTCTGCATATCACAGATGGTTCTTATTAAGAACCGCCTGTAACATTTGCACTATCACAGACGGTTATTGTTGAGAACCACCTGTGATAATTCATTGACGGTTTTTAACAATATCCATCTATGATGTATGCGATTATCACAAACAATTATTATTAAGAACCGTCTATGAATTATTACAGACGGTTCTCAACAATAACCGTCTATGATATATGCGATTATCACAAACGGCTATTCTTATGAACTGTCTGTGAATTATCACAGACAATTCTATTTACAAACCGTCGATGATAACTACGTATCACGGACGGTTCTTTTGGAACTATGTGTGATGAAGCGTCCAGTATAGTATGTTTTGTAGTAGTGATGCGTCAAAGATAGTTGACCAACCATCCAACCCTCTCCACAACAAAATGTATTAGGTTATACACATAAAAAGGGTTTGTGTTGGTGAAGCCTTTCTTCCCTTTTCCTTGTTCACATATACACACATAAAAAGTTATTCAGATCATCATATGGTTCCTCCAATTACAGTAGCACAAGAACATATCCCATTTCGATTATAGCACAGTTTCCCCAGTCCAAATAAGGACATATCTGCCTGATCTCTGCATGGGAATGTTTGGTGAGATCTCTCGTGTCGTACGTCCTTTCTTTTCGTTTCCAATTTCCAACCATGCACAAAATATTCCCGGGATCGATCACCACACAGCCGGCCATCAACTCAACTTGATCGGGTACATAGTTTTGGGATTTTTAAATAATATATTTTAAATATAATTACATAAATAATGCAACATGGATTGGCATCAGGAATCACCTTTTTCAATTTGAGCATACTTTAATAATAATTATAAAATACCTCAAAATGAGTTACATGAAAACTTTTCATTAAAGTCTACTTGTTATAGCAAAATTTGTATATACTTTTTTATATATATGAAAAGAGGTATATACAAAAAAAATAAAGGGCTCCAATGGAATTTTTCAAACAAGTTGCATTGAAGTATTTTTATAATTGGTTTTTAAGTAGATTAAAAGTGATAAAGAAGTATAATATGCCCATTTAAGGGCTTGTTTGGGAGGCCTGGGATTGGCAGGGATCACAGTTGAATCCCGGTCCACCACAGGGGAGAAATCCACGCGGGAATCCCGACCCGGATGTGCATTTGGGTGAGGGAGGGGGACAAAAAATCCCGGCCAAGTCCTTGGGCATCCACGGGGGCGAAAAAAACTCGTCCATAGGTTGGGGTTTCTCACACATTCGTGCATCACTTACTCCGCTCCCTCTTCGTTGCTCCCGACGGTAGCTCACCGGCCTCCTCATCACTGCTCCAACACCGCTGCCTTTGGAGCTCCCTCAAAAAGGTCGCCGTTGCCGCGCCGCCTCAAGGGGTTGTGTGGACGGCAATGGAGGTGTAACACGGCGAGCGGTGACCACCGATGGCCGGTGACGAACAAAGGAGGTACCGCAGCCTCTTGTGCATGCCACCGCCTACATCGGCTAGAGCATGAGAAGAAGCATGGGGGCGGCGGATCCGGTAGCGAGGACGTCGAGATCGGGGCGCAGTGGTGGATCCAACAACAGGGACAACGAGATCAAGGTGTGGCGGTAGATCCAAGCATCTTCTTTGCCTCCGGGCGCCAGATCTGGTGGTCCACCTCGACGCCTTGCTTGTGTCCACCAAACCCAGTAGATTGGCATGTCGTCACCGTCCTCGCCGCCACGATCCTCATCATGACTGCTGGCTACCACACCGTCGGGCTTACAAATGACCTCACCATCGCCGCTGACCACCTCGTCGTCAGACTGGCATCACGGTCGCTCGTGTGCGGTTACCTCGCCTGTGAGCGCATCTGGCATCACCTTCGGTCTCATGGATGGCTTCAATGCTACAGGTGTGCGCGGGCGCCGCTGTCGACCATGTGTGCTTCCTCTTCTTCTCCTATATTCTCTAAACTTCATTTTGGATTTCTTTAATTGCGGTGGGATTTTTTATCCCCACTTCTTCCAAATGGTCACCGGGAGACATTCTCCCAGGGGATATGCTTTCACTGGGATCCCATGTGCCACAAAAAAAAATCCACCTGGGATTTTCATCCCAGAGAATATTTTTTCTAGTATCTAAACAAGGTCTAAGTGGTATATTAGAAGTCAGAGTACATACTCCCAGGAGTACAAATTCCAATCCCATCCTTGTTCCATCCTTTGTAGTGTGGGGATTACGGTTGTCAGGCCAAATGAAGCCAACCCTCATTGTTTGTTTGGAGCAAGCTGGAGCTAGAGCACATCATGCATTGGAGGTTGGGAGTAGCGGTTATGGTGCTTCGAGTGTTCATTTGGTGCTTCGAGCTCACCTTAAAATGTTGCGCGGAATCACAACAATTATGGGTTGAAGTATCAATTGTGAAGATAAATATGGATCATCACAATGATACTCCTATATATTACAAACCCAAAAATACAACTTGATCATCCATTTCTGTTACAATGTAATAGTAAAACTTAACAAAAGATTATACTATGAAAGAATTTTTCGAGATAAATCTACCCACACTGTTTTAGACTGCGTGCTTCTCACGGTAGCACTTCTCTATGACGAGCACTTACGACTTTAAGCCCCATTTAAAATTATAGAATTTTCTGAGTTCTTGCAGAAATTTAATTTGTTTCCTACGAATTTAGTTCTTGCGGAAATTTAATTTGTGTCCTACGAATTTTCTGTAAACATAAGGCACTGATTGCATTTTATTTTTTTTTCCAGTGGTTCAGCACTTCCAAGTTCCAACCCATCAAGGCGAACAGTCGGTGGACTAATTTCACGCATATAGCTTGCATCATCTCATAGAAATCCAAAAATGCAAAGCATAATTTGCATTAAATAGTACTCCCTTGTTCAAGAATATATAAAATTTTAGATATCGATACGATCTTAAACATACAACTTTAATAATTACTTTTTATATAAATATATTTACAAAAATAATATAAAATCATTATATTATAAAAATCATGACTAATCTAATAAATTATTTTCGCATTATCAATACAAATAGTTATTTATATACGAATGGTCAAAGTTAACGAAATTTGAAAACAAGTTCCGTGAAACGGTAGCATATTTCCAGACGGAGGGAGTACTAACTATTGAGAAGGGAAAACTATTTTAGTGTCATTTTTTTGGTGGGCAGCGAAATGACCAAAGTGACCAAAATTTTGGTAATTTCGAATGAATTCCGCTCAAAAGGTTTTAATCAAATTTAAAATATTTTCAAAAATTAAGGAGTGAAGCGGGATTTGATATCTGGTAGTACGGCCTTACAACTAGGCTATCTTTATTTTATGGTTTGTTTAGTTTCTTTAAGCCTCTAAATTCAAATAAAACAAAAAAAAATGAATAGGTTGATTTTGTTTCGGATGGTAACGAAATTTCGGCGCAACTGTCAACCCTGCTACTGAGCAATAGGAGTATCAAATAGCCGTTGTCCGCTCTAAAGCCCTCTAGTCCAGTCCATTCTTCCATACCTGCTCGTCTCTCTCCTCCCTCCTGTAGCAATCAAACCACCTCCACGGCTCCACCTCCTCCGGTTCATGTCCTGCTGCTCCCCATGTCGCCGCCTCTCGAGCTCGACTACATAGGCCTCTCACCGCCCGTCGCCGCCGCCGGCGGCCGTGGTGACGACGACCTGAAGGGCACCGAGCTCCGCCTCGGCCTCCCCGGCTCCGAGTTGCCGGACCGCCGCCCAGCCTCCGCCGCCGCCGCCACCCTGGAACTGCTGCCCGCCAAGGGCGCCAAGCGCGTGTTCTCCGATGAGGTCGCTCCGCCGGCGCCCGCTGCCGGCGCCGGGAAGGGCAAGGAGGAGGCCGACGAGGAGGAGGACAAGAAGGTGGCCGCGTCACCGCAGCCGGCTGCGAAGTAGGTGCCTGGCTCCAGCTAATTCTGTGGATTTCTTGGTGTTCTGCGGAGTTCTTGGAGATGTGGGTGCTTGGTATGTTGGAGCACGAGCGGGGTGGATGGATTGATTTGCAATTTGAGGAAATTTTTATTGTTGTTAGTAAATCCTGATGGTTTGGCAAAGCTGTGCCATGTATTTGAGGGAGTTCTTTATATGGATTCGTAAAAAGAACATGTTTTTTTGTGGGAATTTGGTTGCAAAAGGCTCATTTTCAGGTTCTTGCGTTGGTGTTTGTGGGCGCGCGTTTTGAATTTAGCTTGACCTCTTGGGCTCAGGAGTTTGGAGGAGTAAAAAAATTATAGCTTTGCAGTGTTCCTTTACTAATTTGCTCTGAAATTTACACGTAATTTTACTTGTTTTTTGGTCTAAGGTTAAATAAATGTGATTTTTTCCCTTTGAAGTTTCATTAGTAAACTCGCGAGAGCCTAATATTTGAAAGTTTCTGCGCTTGGCTTGAATTGAAATGGTCAAATTTCCGCCTTCCTTCTTTACTCTGCAAACTGTAAGTTTCTAGTTGCCTTTAGCTTTCTTGGTTTGAACAGGCGTTGCGAATTCTTTTCTTTAATCTTGAATTTGGTGGCTTTTACCTCACATTCATATCAAAACCAAGGGTCGTTTCCATTGCTAGTTCTTACACTGAATCACTGATGCGTGATGATGTGCTTGTGCAGGGCTCAGGTGGTGGGATGGCCACCAATCCGCAGCTACCGCAAGAACACTATGGCAACCAACCAGCTGAAGAGCAGCAAGGAGGATGCTGATGCCAAGCAGGGGCAGGGGCAGGGGTTTCTGTATGTCAAGGTCAGCATGGATGGTGCGCCGTATCTGAGGAAGGTCGACCTCAAGACTTACAATAATTACAAGGACATGTCTTTGGCGCTTGAGAAAATGTTCATTGGCTTCAGCACCGGTGAGGTTGCTCGGGTTCTTTACAAACTCTTGCTATTCTAAGTTGCAATTGAATTTAACCTGGAGTAGCAGAAATGCATTTTTACACATCTATAGTCATGTTTCACAGCAGTGAGATTGCTTATTACAGGGACTTTCATTTTGTGATTGTTCCTTCCTAAATTTGACCTTGCTATTATCTGCCAATTTGTTTTGCACGATGCCTGTTTTGAGCGTATGGTACTTCTGGTGGGATAAAATAAAATGTTGCTTTTAATTTTAGGAGCGTTTCTTGTGCTTAATATCGATCAGTGGAGCTACTAATTCAGAAGAAAGACCGTTTTAATGTTTACGCTTAATTGCTTATGTTAGTTTTTTATGCAACGGATTCCAAATTTTTCAACTCTCATCATTTTGAATCTGGAAATACCACTTTTAAGTTTTATCATTCTTCAACCTTTTGATTAGCAGCAGTGCCTCATCACCATGGCTTCCTACATTGTTTGAGCTTTACGCTTAAATTTCTATTTTAAGTAGGCTATTGAAGGGCAAAGCCTATTATTCCCAGACAACTTATGGTAAATCTCTGCAAGAGCATTTGCGTGACTAATTTAGGATCTAAGTTGCACAAAGGTAGGTCTGCTGGGATCTAAAATGGAGCACCGGTCTGCAGTTTTCGATCTCATTCAGTATATCTATTTCTTCCCATTAGATTACATAAAATAATTATGAAAATAAGAGTGTTGTGCCTAGAAGTTTCAGTGTGAGGGAAACTTTCTTTTCTGTCTGTTTATTTGGCCTCACAGGTGGTAGGGTGTCTAATGTCATACCAGGGAAGGATGGTGTGTCTATGAACAGAAAGGATGGCGAATATGTGTTGACATATGAAGACAAAGATGGAGATTGGATGTTGGTTGGTGACGTTCCATGGGAGTAAGTACGCTGATCCAATCTAATTACAATAACAACAAACGGAGAAAGGAGAATTTTAGAAGATAGCTTGAGGCTCTGTAGCGAACTTTTAAAGATTGATCAATCATAAGAGTTGGTTGAGAATTTTGCGCTTGAATATTTTACAGCCTTATAGGGTGTGCTTATATGATTTAAGATAAAATGAACTTGTATTGTAAAGCAGCCATGATTAGAGGATCTCTTAAGATTATACCCCCTCCATTCTATTTTACTTGTCATTTTAGAAAATGTGCAGACAACCTTTTAATTGACCACAAATATACATAAAAATATTTAGATTTGTCACATGAAAATGATGCTATTAGATTTGTCATAAAAATTATTTCTATATTAAACTTTTAACAATTTGCTAACATATAATTAGAAAAAGCAGTGGTCAAAAACATGTATTGGAGCGTGTATCAACGTCTAAAACAACAAGTCAAAAAGAACGGAGGTAGTACTAATTTTCCTTAGACATTGTTTCAATCCAGTAATGATGCTCTAAAATCTGCGCTCACTTAGTAGACCTTGTGTTTGACTGCAGCCTTATAATGTATGAACAAATGAAAGTCTTAATGCAGCCATTATAATTCTGTTGACAAGAAAATCATGAATTTTTACTTTGAATGCATGGTTGTTTATGTTACCCCCTCTGAGCTTTTCCAGTAATTGTTGCCTTATTATTTGGTGTAATTGCAGGATGTTCACCAACTCTTGCCGAAGGCTCAGGATCATGAAAGGTTCAGATGCAATTGGACTTGGTACGCTCAAAGTGTTATTCTGTTTAATGTCCATTTTAGGCTTACTCTTACTGAACACATGCCGTGCATGTATAGTGAGTTATTTTTTTCACCATTTGTTAGCATCCTATTACTGCTTTCTTGTTCAATCTGTTTCTCAGGCTTGTTTCATCCTTTGAACTAAAACTTTAGAGGGGAAGCTGATTACTCTGCAACCCTTGGACTTGAAAGCATGTTTTATTGGAGCTTAAATATGTTAAGCATAGCAACATTAATTTGAGAACATCAGTTTCCTTTGAATTCTGGAATGATTCTCTACTACCAAGACCCTATTTAGCCAAGCTCTTTATTAGTGTTTTGACTGCACCATGTTGAAGCTGGAGCCATGAAGTACCAGCTCCAAATGGTGGGGACCATTAATTTGCTTGTTCTATCCGACCAAAAAAATTGGAGGCTTGATGGAGTCTGGCCAAACACTCCCTGAACAATCTAGCTAATAAAAAACATAAAACATTTACTAGTATTAGGAAGTTAAAATGGCTTTCACCTTGACCTGTGATTTTTTTCCTACTTACTGATTTTATACTGCTCTGGACAAAGTTTCGGAGTCAACATTCATGTTATGCTCTCTTTTTTTAGATGATTACGTTATCATTGTTGATATGTTTGATGTTTAATGGCTCAAGCCTTGTGTTTTACATTGCCTCTCTGTGCGCAATTGTCCTTGCTACTTTTTCCTTTTTGTTTTACTTCGGAAGTTCATTTAGGTAGCCTCCCCCCCAACCAACCCACCATCCGACATACTTGCATTTCACATATTTTTTACCTTGACACGCTGAACTGATTATATTGTTATCTCTCTCTCAGCTCCAAGGGCAGGGGATAAGTCCAAGAACAAGAACTAAAACGGTTGCTGCCCACAGTCAAAAGGCAAAACGGAAGATCAGCTGACTGTAGAGCAGGTTATCTGAACCAAAAAATCTAACAGTTTCAAGACGAGATCACCCGCATCGTCTGAACTACATGGTTTGCTGTTCCGCAAGTAAAACTCCTAAGACTCTTTTATGTTAGGTTTGTGGTATCTCCCTAGAGATATATGCTCTATTTGATTGTACCCACGTCTTTATATGTGTGTTATTTCCATCCGTGTAAATTGTTGGTATGCAGTGCGCTACTGCTATGATTGAGCACTCCTACCTATTTTGCCAGTGCTGTCCTGAACTGTTCGTTCCACCACGTATATGTTTAATGAAGGTTGCAAGTCTACTATTTATCTGACTTTTTGGAACAAATTTATCACAGTTTTTGACAGCATATTTTTCAAATTATGCTGTTTCATTTATCATACTTAGTCTGATGAGCTCATGTGCTAGTTTAAGTTTAGGGTTTCTTTTCATTTAAAATCTAGACATTGCATGGTGAAACAATGATTCTTTGCTGGGTGGGGGACATGCACTGTGTTAGAGATATAATATTAGAGATATGATTTGATTTATTTGGTTTCCTTATCACATCGGTTTCAGAACTTGTCACGTGTATATATATCGCCAATTGGCCCCGATAATACAAGCAACAATCATAACATGGTATCGAGCATTAGGGTTACCTCCTCGTGCAAACTCCATCGCTGGCCTCGTGGCCTTGGCTTCCTCGCCGCTCAGTCGGCCTCCGGCTTCCTCGCCTTGCGAAATCGACTTAGCCCCGTGCCGTCGTTCCGGCGACGATCTCGATCCGCAAAGACGGTCGGAGAAGTTGACCGAGTTGAAGGCGAACTTCAGCTCGGGCCCCGCTTCGCCGCGAAGTCCGCTTCGGGAAGCCGCTTCTTGCCTCGGAGACGCTACGAACCCCGCCGCCGCTTCGGTTCGCCCGCCGCTTCGAAGCCGCTTCCGGAAGCCGCCGCCGCCGGGAGACGCCCGCGCGCCGCTTCGAAGCGCGCCGCCGTTATCGGCATCCACACAAAGCTTCGGATCACGCGCCGGCGCCACACGTAGCTCGGTTCGCCGCCGCAAGGTGAAGCGCCGCTTCGGAAGCCGTGCCGCTCGGAGACGCCCGCCTCGGCCGCCGCCGCCGCAGGAATCCGCCGCCGTCGCGCAAAGGACCGCCGCCACGCCGCAGGGAGGGTAACCTAACCCCTCCCTGCCCGATTGATTTTTTCGCCGCTTAGATCGGTCGGTGGTTTTTAAGTAAACCGCCAAGAAAAGAAAAAAAAAAAAGAGAAAAAAAAAAAAAAAAAAAAAAAAAAAAAAACGTTGTTCTAACCGCCGCGCCGTCGGTACTACCGTTAGACATCGTTGTCTTAATCGCCACTGTGCCGTCAATACCGCTTACCAATGGGCACCGCTTCCTTCCTCATTGCCGGTGATCTTCGACGGTGTTAACTACACCGACCGTGTCTCACATGCGCATTCATATGCGTGGTCTTCGCTCTCGGGCGTTCTATCCGCGATGTCACTGTCGCCATGCCTCGCTCCTCCGACGAGCTCGCTGTTGCGCTTCCCGACAATGACACACCGCCATTGAGGTCGCTGCCTTATCGATGAGAAGATCGCCTCGCTTATCAAGAGGCTCTGGACACCTACATGGATCGCTTGACTATCTACACTCAGTGGTGCGACGACGACGCCGGCCGCTTCTTTGTCTTCATCGCCGATGTTCACCTCGCTTTTCTTACGAGATTGTGGATTTTCATCCGTCCGGATGTGGACTCATCTTCGACAAATGCCATCTAACCTCCGGAGATGCCCTCTACTTGTCGATGAGTTCGTCAGAGCACTCTCTTGACGGGTGATGCTACTGTTGACGCCTTCTACGCTCGAGTTACGCGATGCGGCGTCAATCGGACTCTCTTCGCACCTTTGGCCGCTGTTCTGTTCATCTTTGCTTGGTCTGTCTTGCCGACACAGTTTCAGCGTGTCTACGAGTTCCTTACTCGCCTTCGTCCTGAGTTCGAGCAGAGGCGTGCCCAGCTACTTGCACGCCACCCTCGTGTCACTCTTCTGGAGGCCCTTACCGAGATACGTGCAGAGGAGACTCGTCTGAGTGGTGCTGGTCTGATGTCACTCCCCTCCGTGCTCGCCGCCCGTACACCTGCTACACCGACTGCTTCACGCTTCAGTACGCTGCCTCCTCCAGCGGCTCCCACAGGTGGTGGTGGCCGCCCTCCATCTGGCGGTGGTCGTCCTCGCTGCTCCTACTGCGACAAGATAGGCCACATTGAGTCTCAGTGCTACAAGAAACAGCGGCATATTTCACGCCGTTCTTCTCCTAGCACTGGCACCGGTACTTCTACAACGACGTCTGCATCGACTACTTCCGCGTTTTCTCTCACTGAGCAAGGAGATAGCCGACTTCGACGACTGCTTGCCGCTTGGTTCTTCCTCAACAGGTTCTGCAGGTTCTGCGACTGACTCTTCGGGCACTGAGAAACCACCTCCTACACGACCAGTACCTCCCGTGGATCCTTGATTCCGGAGCATCCTTCCACATGACTTCCGATTCTTCCACTCTATCTTTTGTTACACCTCTTGATTCCCCTGTCAGTGTTCTTACTGCTGATGGTACCTCTCTTTCTGTCTCTGGTCGAGGCCCTCTTAGCAACTCATCTTTTCATGTTCCTTCTGTTGCTCATGTTCCTCGTCTAACCATGCAGCTTCTTTCATTGGGATGACATCGACCTTGGTTATCGGATCATTCTCGACTCTGACTCTTGTTGTGTTCAGGACCGCCACACGGGAGTTCTGGTTGGTTCTGGCCCTCGGCGCCTTGACTCACAGCGTCTCTGGGAGCTTGACTGGCTTCACCTTCCTTCCGCTGCCACCGTCGCCGCCCGGTCTCTCGCCTCGCCACTCCGTCTTCACCGGCTCTTTCCAACAATGGCATCACCGTCTTGGCCATCTGTGTGGCTCTCGTCTGTCGTCTTTAGTTCGTCGTGGTCTTCTGGGGTCTGTCTCAGGAGACGTGTCTCTACATTGTCAGGGATGTAAGTTAGGCAAACAGCTTCAGCTTCCTTATCCTCATAGTGAGTCAGTGTCTCAACGTCCATTTGATCTTGTTCATTCAGATGTTTGGGGTCCGGCTCCCTTTGTTTCAAAAGGGGGTCATCGATACTATATCATATTTATAGATGATTTCTCTCGCCACACTTGGATATATTTCATGTCTTCTCGTAGTGAGGTCTTGTCTATCTATAAACAGTTTGCCACTATGGTTCGCACACAGTTCTCCACTCCTATTCGTGTCTTTCGTGGCTCTGTGGCGAGTACCTCTCTCATCACCTACGCAGCTTTCCTTCTTGAAAGCGAGGCACTCTCGCCGCCTCTCTTGTCCCGGTGCTCATGCTCGAAATGGTGTTCTTGGCGCAAGCATCGTCACCTCCTTGAGTCGGCTCGCAATCGATGATTGCCGCCTATTCCACCTCACTTTTGGGCGGGTCGTTTCCACGCCACTTATCTCGTCAACATCCACCCTTCTTACGCTCTTGAGGCGCAATCCCTATTGAGCGTCTCAGTGGTCTCCTTCGACTACTCGCCCGCCGTGCATTTGGTTGCGTTTGCTCGTTCTCCTCGCCCCTCGAGAACGCACACAAACCGATCGCTCGATCCATTGAGTGTGTTTTTTGGGATCTGATCACGAGCACAAAGGCTATCGGTGCTGGGATCCTGTTGGTCGACGGATGCGGATCTCTCGGGATGTGACTTTCGACGAGTCTCGTCCCTTCTACCCACGTCCTGTCTCTCCTTCGACTTCCTCTGTGGAGTCTCTGTCTTTTTTGACCTTTCCAGATACACCTATCTCGTCTCCACATATTTCTCCTGTGGCCTCTCCGCCATTGTCGCCGCTGCTTTCGTCTCCTGCGGCTCCTCGGGCTCCCCGCTACACTCGTCTACACTCGTCGACCTCGTATTGAGGATCTTCCAGATGAGCCCACTTCCCCTGATGTTTCATCTTCTTCTGATGATTCATCTTCCCCTGATGGGCCGTCTTCTCCTCGCTACGCTCTCCGCGATCGCCAGTCGATCCGGCCCCCTGCCCGTTTTGCCTTTCTTTGGCGCGACTACTTGTGAGCTCGCCTCCTACTGGGATGTTTGTTACTCATCTGAGTGGCGGCATGCCATGGCCGAGAGATTCTTGCCGCTCGAGCGTCTTGGTACTTGGGATCTTGTTCCTTTTCCATCTCACTCTCGTCCCATCACATGTAAGTGGGTCTATAAGATTAAGACTCGCTCTGATGGCTCTCTTGAGCGCTATAAGGCGCGTCTTGTTGCTCGTGGCTTCCAGCAGGAGCATGGTCGTGACTACGATGAGACTTTTGCTCCTGTGGCCCACATGACCACTGTCCGCACTCTTCTTTCGGTGGCGTCACATGCTCACCATCGGTGCATTCTCAACTTGATGTCAAGAATGCCTTTCTTAATGGCGAGTTGCGTGAGGAGGTCTACATGCATCCGCCACTGGGTATTCTGCTTCTCGAGGGCATGGTGCATGTCGCCTTCGCTCTCTCTATGGCCTTAAGCAAGCCCTCGTGCTGGTTTGAGCTTCTCCTCTGTGGTCACTCTGCTGGTTTTTGACAAGTGATCATGACCTGCGCTTTTGTCCACACTTCGTCTCGTGGTCGGACTCTTCTTCTTACGTATGTTGATGATATGATCATTACTAGGAGATGATTCGAGTACATTGCCTTTGTCAAGGCTCGTCTTAGTGAGCGATTCCTTATGTCGGATCTTGGTCCTCTTCGTTACTTCCTTGGGATTGAGGTTACTTCCACTCGGATGGTTTCTTTATGTCCCAAGAGAAGTATATTCAGATCTTCTTGATCGCGCCTCCCTCATTGATCAGCGTCTGTTGAGACTCCTATGGAGCTCAATGTTCACCTCCGACCCTCGATGGCGAGCCTCTTTACGATCCGGCTCGCTATCGTCATCTTGTTGGGAGTCTTGTCTACCTTGTCATTACTCGTCCGGATATCACTTATCCATCCACATTACGAGTCGGTTTGTTTCGCTCCCACTCAGTCCACTCTGACCACCTTCTTGAGTTCTGCGATACCTTCGTGGGACTATCTCTCGCCGTGATAATACACATATCATTCATTATCTTTTGAAGGTTATGATGGTTGTTCTATAGTATGGCTTAAAAGGCTTCCTCAACCATCATTCAGGTAGTATAAAATATCATAGCTAGATGGTTAATGATGGCTTATGATCCCGTAGAATCAAGCTTTTCTTTGCCTGCAGCATCTGCTTCCTTCCTAGAAATGATGCTCCACTTTGGCCTTCTTTTGTGTTCCTTCCCCTGCTAGTGTCTGCTAGTTGGTGTGCATGTGAAGCAGGGCAGAATGTATTCCATTAACACTTAAGAATAGGATCATGTCTTAGTTTAACTCCAAAGGTGCCTTTTCACTGCACAAATCAGCCTTCATCTGCACTTGTTTATCCCATTGCAGCTTGCAAGATGTTGCATTCGTAGCTTCGAATTTATTTGCGGCGCCAGACTGCGACCCCCTAGGGTTTACTATCTGTGCCAAGTGGTTTGGTTTCAGAATAATTGTGGAGCATATGGCTCGGTTGTGTGGCATGTTAATCCTTTGTTCTGCCCTGATATTGCCCAGACTTGTTCATATAATACCAGCAGCATCCAGTACTATTATACTACCTACTGCCTAGCAGGCTCTGGAATCCTTTTGATGAAAGGTCCCTTTGTTTCTCTGTGGTCCTGCCCTGCCACTATGCTAGTATGCTTGCCTTACCATTCTAAACCGACCTTTGATATTTTCTTATCTGATAAAGTTAGCTTGTGAGGGTGTAGTTCGATGCAATGCCAGGGAAATGTCTTGTTCCTTTTGTTATGCGTCGGTTTGGTGCGGTTCACCGTTTTAGTTGGCCATGCCTTAGTATTTTGCAAAGACGGTTAGAAAAATAGGGCAAAAAAGTGATATACGAATTTTACGAAAAATTCTTGCGGGAAAAAACTACGGGCGTCAACCGGCGATGATCACTATTTGTGGAGTGTTTACAAATCGCACGGGATTACAATGAAACAACTCATTTTCTCGTACGGTATACAAGAGGTATATATAGGGGGAGGACGTAGAGTCCAAATAGGACACTTATCCGCTAATATGGAAACTGATTCGGACTCTTCCAAATTAGAGAATTCGGATCACAATTCCAATAATCTCCACCTTGAGACGAATTTCCTCTTGTATCATAATGAAGAATCTTTAATCACCAGAATATCTCCACAATAAGATAAAGAATCACCATGCGCTAATTAGTCTCTAGGACTAAACTGTAATACCAACTAAGCTTGAGCAAAGCTCAAACTTAGTAATAGGAACTGGCTTTGTCATTATATCAGCTGGATTATCATGAATACTTATCTTGCACACCTTGACATCACCTTGAGCAATAACACTTCGAATAAAATGATATCTCACATCAATGTGCTTTGTTCTCTCATGGAACATTTGATCCTTTGTAAGGCATATAGCACTTTGACTATCACAAAATATGGTAGTGCAAAAATTATCTCCACAAAGCTCAGTGTACAAACCTCTCAACCAAATGGTTTCTTTACAAGCTTCAGAAATAGCCATATATTCTGCTTCAGTGGTGGATAAGGCAACAGTAGTTTGCAAACTTGCTTTTCAGCTAATAGCACAACCACCAATGGTGAAAACATAACATGTGAGAGACCTCCTCTTGTCCAAATCGCCAGCATAATTAGAGTCAACATACCCAACAAGTTTATCTCTAGAATTTTCAAACTGCAAACAAGCATTAGAAGTGCCACGCAAATATCTGAAAATCCATTGAACTGCTTTCCAATGCTCTTTTCCAGGATTAGTCATGTATCTACTGACAACACTCAATGCATGAGATAAATCAAGACGGGAAAAAACCATAGCATACATAAGAGAACCAACTGCACTGGAATATGGAACTCTAGACATGTACTCATTATCATAATCTGACTCAGGACATAAAGCTGAAGATAATTTGAAATGCGAAGCTAATGGAATACTCACTGGTTTTGCATCATGCATATTAAAACGATGAAGAACCTTCTCAATATAACCTTGCTGACTAAGGTATAACTTGCCAGATTTCCTGTCTCTAATAATATCCATGCCAAGAATTTTCTTTGTTGCACCTAAGTCTTTCATCTCAAATTCCTTACTCAACTGTGCTTTCAGTTTTGCTATTTCTGACTTATCTTTTGCAGCAATCAACATATCATCAACATAGAGAAGCAAATAAATAGTTGAACCATTGACAGTCTTTAAATAGACACATCTGTCATAATCAGATCGCTTAAAATTATGAGAGAGCATAAAAGAGTCAAATCTCTTGTACCATTGCCTAGGAGATTGCTTCAAACTATAAAGAGATTTCTTTAATCTACAAATAAGGTGTTCTTTTACATGAATAACAAAACCCTCAGGTTGGTCCATATAAATGTCTTCTTCCAACTCCCCATGTAAGAATGCAGTTTTAACATCTAATTGCTCAAGTTCATAATCATGCATAGCAACAATACTGAGTAAAGTGTGAATAGAACTATGCTTCACAACTGGAGAAAAGACATCATTAAAGTCAATACCTGGAATCTGGTTATAGCCTTTAGCAACCAACCTTGCTTTATACTTTGCTGGTTCAGTGGAAGAAATATCTTCCTTTCTTTTGAAAACCCACTTGCAATGAACAAGATTTTTATCCTTTGGCAATTTCACTAGTTCACAAGTGTCATTCTTTTCAAGTGACTCCATCTCATCATGCATAGCAGTTATCCACTTATTACAATCAGTGGAATCAATAGCCTCCGAATATGATAAAGGTTCTGCATTAGCTTCAATTTCTTCTACCACACTCAAAGCATAAGCAACAATATTAGCTTCTTCAATTAATCTCTTGGGTGGATTAATCTCCCTCCTAGGTCGGTCAACTGCAATAGACCGTTGTGGTGACGACTCAATGATAGGAGGATTCCCAACAATAGGTGCATCATGAACAACAATATTTTCCTTATCTAATATGTTATCTGAACCAATAAGATGATCCACCTGAACACTTGAATTCTGCTTACTCTCAAAAGGAACATTAGTAGGTAGTTTATCATGAAGCATAGCAGATTCATTAAAGATAATGTTTATGCTAATCACAACCTTACGTGTTTCATGATTCCACAACTTATATACTTTGACACCAGATTTATAACCGAGAAAGATGCACTTAACAGCTCTAGGCTCTAATTTTCCATTATCAACATGAGCATAAGCAATACAACCAAAAACTTTCAACTCTGAATAATTTGCTGGAGAATCAGACCATACCTCAATTGGAGTCTTCTTCTCAATTGCAATAGAAGGTGACCGATTAATAAGATAGCAAGCAGTGGAAGCGGCTTCAGCCCAAAAACGCATATGCAAACATGCATTAGACAACATGCAACGTGCCTTGGAAATAATGGTTCTGTTCATACGTTCAACTACACCGTTTTGTTGAGGAGTACTAGGAATGATGTAGTGTCTAACAATGCCTTCAGTCTTGCAATATGATTCAAATTCATTAGAATAGAATTCCATCCCATTATCAATGCGAAGTTTCTTTACCTTCTTTTCAATTTGTCTTTCAACCATAGTCTTCCACTCTTTAAATGCTGAAAATGCTTCTGATTTATGCTTCAAGAAATAAGACCACACTCTTCTAGAGTAATCATCAATAAGTGTCAACATATAATTAGCACCGCCTAGCGATGTCTTGCGAGATGGTCCCCATAAATCAGAATGTACATAATCCAAAATACCTTCTGTAGTATGAACTGAAGTATTGAATCTCACCTTATTTTGTTTGCCAAACACACAATGCTCACAAAATTTTAATTTACCGATGCTATGTCCATCAAGAAGTCATCTCTTGCTCAATTCTGCCAAACCAAGTTCACTCATATGCACAAGGCGCATATGCCAAATATTAGTAGTATCAGAATCAGATAATGAACTTGAAATTACAGCCACATTACCTGATATTGTAGTACCTCGAAGATGATACAGATTGAAATATTTAATATCAGCTTTCATCACAACAAGAGAGCCTTTAGATACCTTTAAAACTCCACTTTCACCAGAATACTTGTACCCTTTAGTATCAAGAGCACTCAAAGAGATGAGGTTCCTTTTCAAATCTGGAATGTGCCTCACATCTGTCAAAGTTCTGACAATGCCATCAAATATCTTAATCTGAACTGAACCAATTCCTACAACCTTACAAGATGAGTTATCACCCATCGACACAGTACCACCTTCAATAGGTTCATAGGTGGCAAACCAATCCCTATTGGGACACATATGAAAGGTGCAGGCAGAATCAAGAATCCATTCATCACTGGTCTTAGCACATCCAGCAAAGGCAACAATAATTTTTCCATTAGGACTATCATCAGCAACAATGGAGGCTTTACCTTCATCATCTGGTTTACCTTTTGGCTTATAGTAGCCAGCTCTCTTTTCTTTATTTTGTAGCTTCCAGCATTCAGAGATGTCGTGTTCACTTTTCTTGCAATATCTGCATGATTTGTACTTGCCTCTTGATTTCGACCGGCTCTTATAGCCGTTCGGACTTTTACCTCGAGACCCATTATTTGAGTTCATCTCCTTTTGCCTACTACGAATAAACAAGTCTTCTCCTTGCGAGTTTGAATTTTCAGAAGGTATCATATGTTTCATCTTCTCCTTTGCATGTAATGCTTCATAAACTTCATTAAGAGTGAGAGTATCTCTACTATATAATATGGTATCTTTGAAATTTGAAAAAGAACTAGGCAATGAACACAAAAAAATGAGACCCAAATCCTCATCATCATATTTTACCTCCATCGACTCTAAGTCGGTAACGATCTCCTTAAACACTGAAAGATGATCAAGCACGGATCCTCCTTCTTGCAATTTATGAGAGTACAATTTTTACTTGAGATGCATCTTACTGGTGAGATCCTTTGTCATGCAGATTTGTTCCAGCTTCAGCCATAATGCAGTAGATGTCTTCTGCTTCAAAACATCCTACAAAATATCATTTGATAGATGTAGGTGAATTTGAGATAAAGCCTTACGGTCTTTGCGCTTCTCCTCTGTGGTCCATTTGATAGGTTGTTTATCAAACCCTTCCAATGCATCATCCAAATCCATCTGTGCCAACACAGCCCTCATCTTGACTTGCCACAACGAAAATCTTGTGTCTCGACCTAGGAGTGGAAGATCATACTTCAAAGTCGCTATGAGGAATAAAACATGAAATTTGCTGGTACTGATCTATGTAAACCTAGCAAAAATCACGATCTCTTTGGTACACGATCCGTGTACATAAATCAAAGATCTTCGAATTTTCCGGTACTTCTCGTGCGGACTTAGCAAAGATCACAGAAAAATTGAGCTGCAAATGATCTAAAATTTCCTCGAATTGAATGAAGCAAATATATGTATATCTATAACTATCTCTCTCTCCTCAAAAGTATCCCTCACGAGAACTTAATTAGAGATTAAAGAAAGCAAAAAAAAACCAACTACCCTCTGGTCATTGATTAAAAGGAGTGGTGACCTTGGAACCTGTGCGGCTTTGGACTTGGCTTCTTTGCAAAGCTCCTGGCTTAATGGCTTGATCAATCCCGTCTCTCCCTGCTGTCCTCTGCGTTGTTCTCGCGATGATCGAGCGAGCGCTGGACCGACGCTATGGGCGAGCAACGACGCTGTGGGCTGTGGGCGATGGATGACGCTGGACCGAGCGGCGCTTGGATTGCGTTGGGCGATCGCCGAGGAGACGCTAGGAAGAAGCGCGACGCGATTGCTGGCGCTACCACGAACCGGCTAATGGCGCGCGCGACTGATGCTTCCGCGCAAGACGCAAAGGAGCGGCGCTGTCTAGAGCTGGGACTTGGGTCGTGCTTTTTTGAGTCAACTCGAAGCCCGTTCGACAGGCACAGCACGGTCTAAACACGACACGGCACGACACATGATGGGCGGTCGGCACGGCACGAATAGCGGGCCGGGCCGGGCCTAAGAATGCGGCCCGTTGAGCGGCACGCACGGCACGATTAGTTGGGTCGTGCTTGGGCCGGCACGGCACGAAATAGGCCCAACCTTCCCATTCTTGCTTAATCCCTCCTTCAGCCTGACCCAATCACTCCCCCACACCGGCCTAGCCCAACCAAGCATTCCCTTCTGTCACCCGGCCTGGCCCACGGGTGTTTTTGTCTTCCTGGACGGTGGAGGCGACGGTTGTCGTCTTCTCATACGTCTATAGTTACTTAGGGCTGGGTTTGGGCCAACACGGCACGATCCCGGTACGGCGGGCTTTGGGCGTGCTCGGCTCGACCAGAGCGAGGCGGCCGACGCGGCATGGCGCGGTGGGGACCGGCCGGGCGGCACGCGGACGGCGGCCCAAAGCACGACGGCGGCAGTGCGGGCGTGCTTGCGACGCGGCGCGCCAATGCCCACCTCTAGCGATGTCTGCTGCTGGTGGTGACGCTACCCGCTTGACCAAGTCAACGAGCGTCCGATGCGCGACGAGAGACACAACAACGCGCTGCGCGAGACGACGGCAGCAGCGGCACAGATCTCTTTTTTTTGTATCTCTTCAAACCCTAATAACCAGGTTCTGATACCACTTGTTAGAAAAATAGGTAAAAAGCGAGACACGAATTTTACGTGGAAAACCCTTGCGGAAAAAAACCACGGCGCTAACCGGCGATGATCACTATTTGTGGAGTGTTTATAAATCGCACGGGATTACAATGAAACGGCTCATCTTCTCGTACGGCATACAAGAGGTATATATAGGGGGGACGTAGAGTCCAAGTACGACACTTATCCACTAATATAAAAACTGATTCGGACGGATCACAATTCCAACAAAAACAGCCAAGTACTGCAACACTTACATACTGTGCGGCGTTGTCTATCATTGCCTTACTAATAAGACACTAAGGCCCTTTTTGCAACATGGTATTTTAATTTACATATATTCCTACATGAATGTAAACTATTTTGCGTGCATTCCAAACAACGCAGCTACAAAACCAAACCGGTTGGCCATGCCTGTAAATGTTTGCCGTTTACTCTCTCCAATCTGCATCTTGGTTTTTTTTTATAACACACTTTTTAATTATTATGATAAAAATAAATAGCCAACAAAAATTTAAAATAATATTCCCTCGCCAATTTATTTGGCAAGCGATTAGGTTTCTATTGATAAATGATTTGATGACAGAAGTCTATCGGCTAAATAAATTTGGTTGTCAAATAAATCAGCGCAAGGAGTGTCGATCAAACAATACTTTATCGCTAAATGATTCGGCTCTATCGCCAAATGATTCGGTGACAAGGTCTTGATGCCAAATTAATTGGCGACGGTTTATGAGCCTATCGCCGATTCATTTAGCGACAAATATAGTATTATTTTTGTAATTTTTTTATCGTCTATTTATTTTTACCATATTAACTAAAAAGTGTGTTATTATTTTTTATTAAAAAAACCTTTCTTAAGTATACACCAACAAAGCGACGTGATTAACACGACGCGGTTTGACCTTCCGCTAATCTAAACACGCAACCAGCAACACTGTTAGTTTCTGTATAACACGACAGTTGCAAACCGGCATTTACCTCTCTGTCTGTCTGTCTGTTTACTCGCCCTGAACACATTTGACTCTGACGAGTGGGATGCAGTACATTGGCCCCCGGGGCATGCATCCCTGTGGCAGCCGCAGGTTTGACGGCTGTAAGCTTTGTCCACTGCATTCCGATCCGAGCCAAAACACAACACTCCAATGCCGTCAGAGCCCAGGTGCTAGCTGCACCATGAGTCGGTCTCGCAGCTTTGGACGGGCTCGCTGCAGAAATCTCAAGGGCTAAAGATCAAAATAAATTCAGAAGTATATTGCTCACTACTGGCTGCACCTTCTGCGCGGCAGCAGACTTAGCTCTCGGACTGTCGGTTGCGCATCTGTCGTTGTCTTGTCTGCTGATTCTGTGCTTTGCCACCACACACAATTAAAATCGCTGTCTCCCTAAGGGCGTGTAGAGTGGGTGGCATTAGCAGTTTATAATTTTTGACATGTAAGATTTTTAATGATGTGGACGAGAGATAACAAAGAGAGATAATAAAGTTGTCTGATATGCAACAGACAGTCTATAAGACCCTTATAGACGACTGTTTCGCTGTTGTATCTATGTTATGGGGCGACAACAAAAATTTTCTAGATAGATCTAACCTAACCAAATTAGGCCGACTATAAACTATATATATATATATATATATTGTTATTTTTTTCTTTTTAAAATACTGGTGGGGCCACAGCCTAGGTTGGCAGGTGCTATCCTCCATCCCTGCACTCAGGGTCCACGTTGTACCGTCACTGGTTGGCCAATTTTCATTGTGCATTTGAGTGCATGGATTTAAGACCGGCGGTAACTGGCCGCTTACTATAAGCGAGTTAGCGGTTTTTCGATCATTTTTTAAGCTGTTTTCGATCAAAATTGGCACCTAGGAAATCGGTTAATTCAAGGGTTAGAGCTCATGTGTACTACGGTTATGGCTTTTGATGCAAAGTCGCGAGCAACATGCACTTATTCCGATTATAAGCACTTTAGGTTCCTTTTTATCTATAATACTATATGAATGTTCGTGTTTTGCTACAGCTAAAACAAATATCATATAACCCGGTACTGGTGATGGGACTGGGAAGGTTCGGACCGACCCCTAAATGGCTAGGAGCCCCTTGCGTTCCTCCCTTGGCCCAAATGACCATTTGGGTCGCGTGGGTCGACCTGTGCTAGTGTTGACTGCTGGACCATGCTGTTCGTATCATGGTAATAGATACGTGCTTCTGCTGCTTAGCCGACCAAATCAATCATGCATCGGGTACACTACTGTGACTGATACACACCACGTACTATTTAAAAACATGTACACTGCCGATCAAAGAAAATTAAAATCCATACTCTAAAAATAACAAATGAACAATTAATTCCTACATCCTAAAAAAATCCAAGACACCATGCGGTAAATAAGTTACACGTTGACACAGTAAAACAAGTTTGTTTCTTTTGTTCACACATCAGCATGTATCCGAGCTGCAATGCTAGCATTGTTTCATCGTAAATTCAGAGAATATTGATTATCTATCATCTGACCGAGGAAGCACGAGGCAAGAAAAAATCAGAACGGATAAAACTATGAAAAATTGCACAATTGAGTACACTGTGTCAGGAGACTCCACAAAAAATTTCATAATGTTTTAAGCTCATATGCTATATTTAAAAATTCTTACCGACGACGCTATGCTTAAGGAGAGAAAAGGCGGCCGCCGGCGGCTCCTCCACCGGTCTCTTCTCCTCCGCACGGTTGTCGTGCCTGTGTGTTTTCTCCATGTGTCGGCATTAGGGGCTCACCATGCGCCAATACGCTATTTTTGCAAATAGCAAATGACGACGGCTAAATTTGCACTAAATTTGCACATACACGACACAAAATCGCCAATACGGTTAAAAAAAACTATGCCTGCGTAGAAAGTAACGACAGGGTAACCAACTTGTTGTGAAGACCAGATTACCACAGTCTATCTGCATTATTCGTAAAATTGCGAACTGAATGCACTCATGATTATCTAGGTCAAAGGGAAAAAGAAATCGAAGATTGGGGGCAGAAATTACGAAGAGGCCCTACCATACCTGATAGTCTGATACCTCCACCGGCTAAGATAAGACACAATCATACGGCATGGTTGCACTGTGGCCAGCCTGTGCCGACACCGGGTGCCCCATGCGAAAGGGACCCACCTACTCGTCCCCAGATCAGGCACCACTGCACGAGGGGGCCGCACACGCACGGACGACATACTGACACTGGGCCAAGGTATACCCTCGGTCCCGCATGTAATTGTGGGTGAAATTTTAACACGTAGCGGCCGCCTACACCAAATGTTTTCCCACAGTTTGTTCGCCGAACGAGTGCTACTACCGGGCCATCTCACGGGGCCCACATGAAAGTGGGAGGGGGAGAGGCGATAAGTGAGAAGACAGACGGCCCCCACCACCCCAGTGGGACCAACATCCTCAACAGATTGGATGGGTCAAGCATTCAGTTGCCCGATACAAGTTACAACTGGATGGCCACCTGGCAGGTGGGGGCCAAATACAGCATGCCTGGCTCGGCGGCAACAGCGGGAACGGTCACTGACTCAGCGGTGAGATACCAAGCCAACGTGGGCACGTCTTCCGAGTTTCTGGGGGGCGTCTAGACGTGTGAATTAAAAAAAAAATAGTTTTTTCGAATTTATTACAAAAATACACTACCAACAAGTGAGGATGCGACACACGTGACTTGCTCATACTCCTAAGGCGGGACATGTCTCTACGGTGCCCTTGGGGTGCGAAAATACCCTCGTCCGACCCCAGGGACACGGTGGAGACCTCGTCCGCACACCAGATGCGTGGATTCTCTCTCTCTAGAAAAGTATTGTTTATAGACTCTAAAAAGTATGATTTTTGTGGAGCCTCTTGACACAGTGTAATTGTTTATGTAATTTTTTATAATTTTATATGTTCTGTATTTTTCTCGAAAATTCATTTAAGTCTACTGTTCGTAGGACTTTCTAAATATAGAAAATGAGCTCAAAAAATTATAAATTTTTTAAGGCTCTATACACAGTATACTTGCTTGTGTAATTTTTGCAGAATTTTAAATATTATGAAATTGTCTCAAAAATTAGGTTTTTATGTCTAAAAATGAGGGTTTTAGGTTTCGGAAATCAGGGTTTCATGATTTCATTTTAACGGTTATAAGGTGTTTTAGGGTTTTGCGAATTAGGGTTCAAGTACAACAAGGGCTACGCGTTTGTTAACATGATGACGACGACGGCGGCACATCGGCTTCACGCCTTCCTCTAGGGCCGCCGCAGGATCCAGGAAGATGTGGGACGTCGTGCACGTGCGCATCGGGGTACGTTACCGCCACCATCTTTGCAACTCCCCCGCAACTCGGGATCGTATATCTTTTAATTAGCGTTCACTGCTTGGAATTCGTAGTGACTTGACGCCTTCGTGGAGCACTTCTTTGGGTCGTAGTTCCCCTGCGACACCAAGGAGTTCCTGCCGATGCGCTTGAGCCCCACGGGACAACGTCCGGGAGACGGAGGAGCACGTGGTCAACTATCTATCTAGCTCCTGCTTATTATATTAAACTTTCGTTATCGCATATCTTCAAAATGTCTATCTATCTTGTGTTCTATCCATTCTTGCTATGGATGGATAGAACGGGACATAGATTTAGGTTGGCTTGATTCCCAGTCATTTGTGTGTTTTTTTTGTTCAAGCATACGTCGTTGAAGCTTGATTTGTCATTTATGTTGTATAATATATGCGGTGATGTATTATCTAAGTTGTTGAGTGATCTAATCTAAATCTTCGTTGGGCTTTGTACGTGTTGTAAACTTCGGCTTGTAATTCTAATGTCGCACGGTATTAAGCCTACTTAAGTTACTGACAAACTTTGTCTTGCGGTTGTGTCACACGGTATTAAGCTTACTTGAATTATTCTTTGCGTTAAATTATTCACATTATTCACAGTTGCCACATGATAGAGTCACACTGTATTGTACTTCCATATCAGTATATTCATATTCTTATATGTAAACATACTAGTCAGTGGTTTTTTTGTCCTTAATTAGTCTCGGGTTGGAATTTCAGTACAAGATTTTGGAATTCCCTGAGAATAATTAGGCCATATTTAGTACCAATTTTTTAAGCATTGAACCCTGTTTAGTACCAGTTGTTCTTTAAGCATAATAGAGCACTGAATTATGCTTGCAAATTGAAAAAGATATCAAAGTAGTAGTTTTTAGTGAAAGATTTTTTTTCAGATTCTATGTTAGAATGAAACTCCTGTGAAATTGCATCCTATACAAGGTTTCTAATACAAGAGTCTTGCAAGTAAGGCTGCTCACAAGGGTCTTACAAGAATGTTATAGATAGGAGTCTTGCAAGAATTATATAGAAAAGAGTTTCTCGCATTCCGAATTTATGGACCTAAATAATCAAGTTCTTGGAAGATAATTGTACACATTCCAAACTTCAATGATATTTGCAATGCAAGAGCAGGATCTACTCGGCTCCACGTAACATTTAGACCCTGAGGGTCTTTTTGAGTGTAGAATTTTTAGAGGAATTTCGAAGGAATAGAATCCAATAGGATAGTTTCCTATATGGCCCAAAGGAACAAAGGAATAAACTTTCAATATTCTTATGAAATTCTTATGGAATGACTCAATTAATAAATAACATGGATTTTTGGAGGATTTTTTATATGAGGTTATATTGGAAAAATCTTGTCTTTCATGGCCCCCTCTCTTTTAAGTTCCTTCAAAATTCAGGTTGAGCATCCAAAGATCTTTCGAAGCTAATTTCTCTGTTTTGCGTTCCTATAGGATTGCACTGTCATTCATATTATTTTTTTCGTTCTCTATGTTCCAAAAGAGGCCTGATTGGACGGATAGACGAGCATTTAGAGGATTTGCTATGCCTCCTACTAACTATGCGTCAGATTTCAACAGTCAAAACACCCTCAAATTGGAATAAGTATAAATTGTCCCTTTTTGTTTTATTTCGACCGACATTTTCTTATGTTTATTATGTTTGTTTATGTTGTTGCAAATTTCAAAATAGAAAAACGAGAACATCAAATTTCAATTTTAACGAGTTGATGGTTGGTGCTAAAGCCAAAGGCCCTTTCGCTTTGCTGTGTAGTTCTTTATCTCTATAGCTGTCATGTGGGTCGGCTTTGCTGTGTCATTCTCTGTGTCGCTCGGTATATGTAGCTGACATGTGGGAAGGTAAGCTTTTAGGATTTCATGATTTTCACATTTTATATGTTATGAAATTATCTTGAAAATTAGGGTTTTATGTTTCAGAAATTAGAGTTTCATGATTTTCACATTTATTCAAATGAAATTAGGGTTTTATGTTTCAGAAATTAGGGTTTCATGTACTTGCATATTGTTTGTATGCAAATGAAATAATCGATTTGCAGAAAATTATAAAAACATGTTCAAAATACTTTCCACGTTTATTCTTAGTATAATTATTCCAAGTTTACTATTTTTTGAAATTTCCTAACCCCTAGGGGCCGGATTTGCCTCGTCCTAACCCCTGGGCCACCAGGGTTGTGGCAACCCCCCACTCTTTATTTTTATTAAAAACTAAAATCTTGCTTTGGCGTCCCCGGATTCTTACTAAAATATAAAAAAATTGTTTGATATGACTTTATCACATGTGATAATACCACCTCTCTCGACAACGAAAGTTTGATATGATCAATAGGGGCAAGCCAGGCGGCCGACCACGCGAAAAAATTTGTGGAATAAATATTTTGATACATGTGGAATAAAAAAAATTACGTGAAGATAAAAATTGTCATATATATGCAATGCAATCATCATTGTACTACATGCATAGTCATATATATGTAATGCAATTATTATTGTACTACATGAATCCTACCGCTCTTTTCTTTACTCACTTGATGATGTCCAATTTCCAAAGTGTACATGAGCTCCTCCAAAGTCCAAAGTAGCTAGGCATATCATCGTTGTTGTCGTATTGACAAACACGTAGCCTTTGTTGCACAGGTGAACGGTTATGGGTGGCACGACCCGGTATGGGTGGCATGGCCCTGCTGGGCATAGGCACGACCCATTGTGGCCCGTGAAAGGATCATGTCGTGCCGAGTCGACCTAAGCACGACCCGAAGGGCGGTCATGCCGTGTCGTGCCATGCCGACACAAACCCGTTTAGCCCGTCGAGCCGTTTACGACCCACTTAGCCTGAAAATTAAAAAATATGCAAAACAAATCAAAAAAAGTTGAAAACAAATCAAAAACTTCAAAAAATAAGAATAAAAATATGTAAAATTCATAAATACAAATGAAAGTTGTAAAAAGTGAGATAAACATATTGAAAATATAATAAAGAGCTTTATTAATATTGAAATGGTTTCCTCGTTAAAACCTTTGTCGGATAAAAACTCAACATGAGAAAACCTTGACAAGGGAAAAGAGTACAATATATAGCTCTACATACATCTTTGTTCTAAGTGTCAATGTCGAGGTACAGATTTTCAAACACGTCCGATAACTCTTTATTTTCCACGGAGTATTGTGTTCGCAAATCAGCTTGTTTCTAGTCCTTTACGGTTAGAAGTACCTCCACATCTCACTCGTGAGACGTGTTTTTATCTCCTCCAATATTCTTTCAGAAACACTGAAAGCAGACTCGGAGAAAATTGTCGAGACTGGAACAGTTAATACATCATATGCAAGTATGGATAGCACGGTATATGTTAACTTATGGGCTTGCCACCATTGCAAAATTTTGAAGCCTTCTGAGTTGAAATCCACCGTATCACTGTCCAGATAGGTGGATAGTTCCCCATTCCTTGGTGTTCTTGGTCGAGCAGACGGCGTTGTAGAAGAAGACCTAGACTTGAAGGAAGATCCACCGAAAATCGTACCCCACATATTTGTCTTACTACTTGAGGTGGAAGCTCCTGGAGGTCGTTGCAAGTGGACTTCCCGTAACTTATTTTCATACCTTTGGTAAACCTCATGTAATCGAGAATGAACTTCTACAAAATAGTTATAATAGTCTAGCCCTATAGCATCACTTAGAAGATCAAGAACATTAGCAAATGCTTCAATTGTACCTCTAGGAACTAAAATAAATGCAAATAAATATAGTGTGGATATCATGGGGATATACTTCAGATCTTAGGATGATGTGACAATTGGCAATGGCATTAATGGTTTGTCGTTTCACGTGTTTTCGGCAAAGGTTCAGTTCTGTCAGGTCTGAACCGGTCTGACCAGCCAATAGCGGCGATCAGACCGGTCCCAAATTGGTCCGACGGCCATAAGCGGCGGTCCGACCAGCCAGCGTCAGAAAGTGTCTGGGCCAAAAATAGAGTATGTAGGTAACAGAGCGGATTCTATTGCACTTAGTCTCATAATTTTTGGAGTCTCTAGTCAAAAGTTCCATTAGTTTGAAATTTCCAGTAGGTTTTGGTTTTCAGAGTTTGAAAATCGGCTAAGTCATTACTGGCGGTCTGACCAGCTAATAGTTGGCGGTCAGACCGGCCCTAGGGGTGGTCTGACCGATTTTCATTTTGATCGTCGCACGTCGTGACAACATTGTTCGGTTGTTAGGTCAAAGTCATGAGTTTCAGGGCATATATGTTGCATGATGCATGTTTTGACTAACATAGATCAAGTTGTGAAGAACTTGTTCCCAATTTCGGTTTACTTGTCTATTGTTGTGTAGGTTGCTTGGTGGTCAACGACGGTCAACGGAGAGGATGATCGGGACTAGGCTTGGAGAGCTGAGGTCCAGAACGATCGACGATGTCGGGTGAGGTCAATGTACTCAAGCGTGGTGCAAGATGGATAAGGGTGACCTATTGGCTAATCCGAGGCGCAAGATGGCGCAAGGTGTAGCTAGTTAGGTCAAGGAGAGATAAAGACAGCGCATTAAAATGCGTGCGTAAGTGTCCCGTTTGTTTTGGGTCTTAACGGGAGCCCAATAGAGTCAAACTTCTAGAAGGTCTAAGCCTCCACTATAAATAGGAGAGGGAGGTGGCTGCACCTCCTCTTCGTCTCTTTTGCAATTTTTGTAAACCCTAATTTTCTTAGAGAGAGTTTTTGTGGAGGGTAGGGTTCTTGATAGTTTGATGTGATTTTCGTGCTCTTGAATTGAACATTGTCCTCCATTGATGGAGAGGTTGTAAGCCCATATCATATCAATCAATCAAAGGAAAGTTTGATCAATGTTTTGTCTCATTGCGTTCTTTCTCTCTATTTGATGAATTTGGGTCTTTCTTTGATCCGTGAGTTTTTGCTTGGTTTCTTCACGTGATCTAGCTTGCTGTGACATGTGAGAATAGCTTGCTGTGACGTGTGAGAATCTATCTAGGATCATCTTGATCTTCAATCACCCACGAGCAAGAGTTTTGACCTAGTTTTTGTTTTGACCCGGTTTTGCACCTTCCTCATCTCAAATCGAAAAGGATCGCTATTATTCCAAGAATTATCATAATCTTCGATTGGAATAGGTTTCTGATATCATAGAGAAGGTGTGTACCAAGTTTCATCAAGTTTGGAGTTGTAAATCAAAAGTTTCATCTATTTGCAACCGTCATTGAAATTGGGTGGTTACATTATGTTCTTGGGCGGAAGTCGACCGCCTTGAGGAATCGGTCAGATCGCCCAAGGCCAGAGGTCAGACCGCCAGTGCATTGAAGTGTTTCAATCTTTGTTGATTTTGTCGTATTACTTAGGTGTTTGAATTGGATTCAAATTTAGTCTTCCGTTGTACTGATATACTGATCTTCATAGCTTCCATAGCTACTGGAGTGAAATATTATTGAATCAATTATTTGTGAATAAGTGAGCGTGCTCCTATTCAACCCCCCCTCTAGTCGCCTTTTCGGTCCAACAAGTGGTATCAGAGCCCAGTTAGTTCAATCTTGATCTTAACCGGTCACTGTACTTGGCGATGGATAGATACTCCACAAAGCCGTATATCTTCGATGGGCACGACTATGCCTATTAGAAGAATCGCATGCGAGTCTTTCTTGAGAGCGAAGGACATGCTATATGGGAGGTTGTTCGAGTCCCGCTCGTTGTGCCCGAAGTTGTTACGCCGGCTTCAGAAGCCCTTTTGGCTAACAACAATAAGGCTAAAAACCTCTTGTATGGTGGGCTTGGGAGACAGGAGTATGATCGAATTTGTAATCTTGGGACTGCGCATAAGATTTGGAACACTCTCAAAACCTACCATGAGGGTTCGTCCCAAGTGAAGAAAGTACGCCAAACGGTCTATAAGTGTTGAGGATTAAAATATTCATATATTATCCTAATATATGATAAAGACCATACGTCTTCGTGGTCGTAACTTCTAAGACCACCGACCTAACTGGTCGAAGGTATTACGGAAGTTATATAATAAATACCACAGTGGGACTAAGTCTCAAACCTAGTCCACGACCGGTAAGTGCTCGTGAAGCTATGAGCAGGCATGCAGGTCGAGTCTCGAACCACGCCACTCACTATGTGATGAATGAATCACGTGTTTCATATTCCACATAATTACAACACTATCACGGTTGATGAATTAACGTCTCCTAAATCATTAACCGCCAAGCGATTGACATTTTCACCAACCGTCTTCTGATTAGTGGAGCAGCCAAGCTGCCGTCTCTTCCAGGCAGTCGTCGCTCCCCAGCGGATGTCTCTTCATGGGATAAGCGCCACCGCTTCATCAACTATTTAAGGAGGGTCATGGAAGGGCGGAAGGACAACAAGGACAACAAGGGACAACGAGACATCTGAAGACATCAAGCAAGACTTAGCAAAGTGTTGTGTTTTAGATACTCTCTATGTTTGTAATCGTGAGTTCATAGCAATAAAGAGCAAGTCGATCCACTCCACGAAGTCACGCACATTTTCCTCTTTTCATTTATATGTTCATAAGATCGGCGATTTGATGCGTCGGCAATTTGGCGCCGTCAGTGGGGAAGATAGTGCAAAACTTGGAAGAAGGTTCTTTGTTCAACTCATCCGCTTTCTCCATTTTCGTAACTACAAGTATGGCGGGAACTTGGGATGAGAAAAGCGGTTCGACTTGGATGACTACTCCAACCTTGACATGGAAGCTGCATCCAAGCCATGCAACATGGGAATCTTCGTCCTCCTCCGATGGTTCGCGCGTCGTGACGACATCGAACTTGGCGGATGGATGAAGATACCGATTGCGCCAAGAGCGCTTTACGAGGAGCGGGTTGTTCCGTCGATTCGAACGTCGAATGTTTTTCCAAGACCGGTTTCCCGGCCGTGAAAAAGGTGACAATACCTCGGCCCCCAACAGGGTCAATATACCCTTGACACAATCATGGTGACGGTATTCTGCAGACCTCTGAAATTCGAGGACCAGCCGGCATCACAGTAGCGGTGTCGATGAGACCCTCACCGGTAATGGGCGAGTGAGGGCGATAAGACTCGATGTCCGGTCGGCAATCCATTGAATCGAGCTAAGCCGCGCGAAGACCTCGGAGGTTCTCATCTCCGACCGGTCTCCGTCGTGGAAGTCTCTGGTAGAAGCGAGAAGTTCTCCACTAGTCACGGTGGAAGCTCCTCGAAGATCGTTCTTTGGAAGCATGAGGTCAACACGATCGGAAATCTTGATCGTGATGCCACTCGCGATCCTGCACACCACGCCTCGCCACCACCGCTAATGGAGATGGCGCGGGCAATCAAGCACCACCTACAGGAGGCAGCGGAGCCGATGGGCGTCCATCGGCTAATCGCGTCGTGCTTGACCCACCAAGGATAGCGAGCATGGCGGGGTTAGGCCAAAGGTCGAGAGGAACCGGTTCTCGAACACCAACATCTTCGATGAATCCTCACGAGACCTTGGTAACGATTCGAGAACTTGTGCGTATCCAAAATATTCTTAATATCGACCACATTACAGGTGAAGCTCGGGCTTTACCCAATTGGTGGAAGCGGTATCGAAATTCTTCAACGAACCGTGCAGCGCACGGAAGCGTGCAGGGGGCAAGGGATGTCGCAAAGTCTAACGGTGACTTCATCTCAACGCTCCTCCCTCAGTAGAGGGCGGCATGGTCATCCGCCGGTACCTAGACCTCCTCGGCGATTCCGACCAGTAGGTCATGAAGGAAGAAGGTTGTTTCGAACAACGGCCTCTTCCCCTAGCCAAGGAGAGCACTGATTGGCCCGGATGATCTCCGTCATCATCGAACCATGCTAATGGTCAAAGGCGTCATGATAATGTCCACGACCGGATCGGGATGACGGAGCCTCGTCGTTCAAATAGAAGAAACCGATCTCCTACTGATCCTAATCCGGCACCTTTTCCAAGAAGGCACTATGAATCAGTTACAAGTTGTCGAGCTTTTTCTGCAGGGCTCCAAGCTGTACGTTGGCCTAATGGGTTCCGACCTGCCAACTTGGATAAATTCGATGGATCTCAAAATCCATTAGAGTTTCTCGGATATACTCCACGCCATCGGAGCGGTGGTGGTGATCAAAACGTGATGGCTAATTATTTGCCCACGGTTACGGAAGGATCGGCGGTCTTGGTTGCTTAACCAGCCGGTCGGATCTATTATACTTAGGAACATCTCTGCGATCTGTTGATTGTGAATTTCGAGTGCGTCGATCGCCTGGAAAGGAGGATGATCTCCATCGAACTCGGCAAGAACCAAAGGAAACTCTCGTCGATACATCAAGAGGTTGATCGGGTTGAAATTCTATTCGAAATTGTAGAATCTTACGTGATTCGGGCATTCAAGGCGAGTTTAAGGAATCGGCGGTTTCACGGAGTACATCGCTATGAATCCTCCACGAACAACCGCCGAACTCTTTGACATGGTGATAAGTATCGCGCCGCTAGTGAGGCGGTTGAATGGATGGCCGTTGATCGAAAAGAAAATCCCTCAACTGGCCTTGAGAAGTCGAAAAGAATCCCAAGAAGGTTTCCAAGAAGAAGAAGCCCGCATAAGCGGGCACCAAAGAAGTCCTAGCGGTTCGGATAAACCGTTCAAGGGTAAGAAGGACTATCTGCGGTCGAGGCAAAGCCAAAGTTCAACCGATGGCCATAATAAAGGCAAGAAGTGGTGTCCACTTCACCAGACAGCGAGGTATGACTTGCGCACATGTCGTGTTTGGCAAAAGAAATTTGGAGGATTTCTATGCGGGTAAGGCCCACTTCCGCAATCCGGAGTTGGGAAACAAGTTCCAAAAGGACAAGGATGGCGGCGAAGAGATGGAGTACCGGAGCCTCGGCGCACGGTCAATATGATCTTGAAGGTTCTTCTTCATACGACTCACGCCGTCATCCGAAAGCCATGGGCGAGAGGTCAACCTATCGGAACCTTCGATCATCACCAAACCATCAAGGTGGTGGGATCTGTGATCTCCTTGACAAAGAAAGATTGCCTCGTCTCATCAACTCATTGGGTCAAGCACTCCGGACCAAGATAACGCCCAAACCGTCAGAGCCGGACCAAGAGGTTCCACTCGACAAAGCGCTCCTTCGAAGCGCCATGTCAAGCAATCTTGATGGATCCTCACCAAAGGTCTTGATCGGCGGGACTCAATCCTAAATAGGAAGAGTCGCTCGTCTCCTTCCTCCGAGCAAACAAGGATGTGTTCGCATGGCAAGCATCGACATGCCGAGTCCCAGAGGAGTTGATCGAGCACAGGCTAGCGCTCGGCTGACAAAAATCGGTCAAGCGAAGCTCGGGCGTTTACGCACCCGGCCAGGAAGGGCGCCATCGATCCGAGATTGACAAGCTCTTAAAGGCTTGATTCATTCGTGAAGTACATCACCCTCAATGGCTCGCTAATCTGTAATGATTAGGAAGAGTAATGGGAAATGGAGGATGTGTATAGACTTCACGGATCTTAATAAAGCTTGTCCAGAAGGGCGATTTCCCCTTCCTCGTATTGATCAACTTGTAGACTCTACCTCAAGTGCGAGTTATTAAGTTTTTAGATGCTTACTCGGGTACCACAGTTAGTATGAGTAAAGAAGATGAAGAAAACTTCCTTCATCACTCCATTTGGCACTTTCATTATGTAAAAATACCCTTTGGTCTCAAAAAGGTGGTGCAACTTTTCAAGATTAATCGAGAAAACCTTGACCCACAAATAGGTCGAATTTGGAAGCCTCGTTGATGACTTGGTAGTGAAAAGTGTCAACTCCGTGACCATATGCTTGACCTTAAAGAGACTTTCAATAACTTGAGAAGACATAACCTCAAGTTGAATCAGGAGAAGTGTGTGTTCGGGGTTTCATTTGGAAAGCTTGCTCGGTTTCCTAGTTTGGCTAGAGGTATCGAAGCAAACCGGCGAAGATATCGGCCATCCATCGAATCGCCCCGACCACGAAGAAGGAAGTCGAAGCTAACCGGTTGTATGGCGGCGCTAAGTCGTTTCATAGCGAGTTGGGGAAAAGGGACTACCTTTCTTCAAACTTCTTGGAAACATGGAAGTTTCAGTGGACGACGGAAGCGAATGATGCCTTTGAAAAGCTCAAAGTGTACCTTACGAGTGCCGATCTTAGTTTCTCCAAGACCGGGAAACAACTGTTGATTTACGTGGTACGCAGCGCCACAACTTTGTCGTGGTGTATTGGTCGTAGAGCGTGGCGTCCAGCGACTAGTGTATTACGTAGCGAAGTCTTACGGGCCAAAGGAAAGATACCCACAGTGCGAAGTTGCTTTATAGTCTCCTTATGGCTTCAAGGAAACTAAGGCATTACTTTCAGGCCCACAAAGTGGTTGTGCCTACTGGATATCCCTTAGGTCAAGTCCTTGGAAATAGGGAATCGTCAGGACGAATAGCAAAATGGGCGGTGGAACTAGGGACGTTCGATCTCCATTTCATCTCACGACGACCATAAAGTCTCGAGCAATAGCGAAATTCATTGCCGAGTGGACAAACCGGAATCTAAGCAAGGACACGATACGAGCACCACGACGAGTGGACAATGTACTTGACGGTTCCTTAATGCTTAAGGATCGAAGTGAGTCGTCTTGATATCCCTACCGGCGAACACATCAAGTATGCCGTCGGTTTAACTTTCCCACTACAAACAATGTGGCGATCGAAGGTTTCTTTGGCGGGACTTGACGATTCGTTCGCTCGGGATTCGCAAATTGCAAGTAAAGGTGATTCTCAACTAGTAGCGAATCAAGTAGGAAAGAGTACCAATGCTCGAGTACCAAGATGTCTTCCTATCTGGCGGAATGCGAAATTGAAAAGCACTTCTTGGTTTCGGATCAACATATTCCTAGAAAGGAGAACTTTCTAGCGGTCGATTAACGCGGATGGCCTCTACTAGGTCAACCGTCCGCGGGAGTTTTTCTCGAGCAACTCGATTCACCCTCGGTGGTCGAGCATTCCGAGAATATCGATAGTTTACATCAGTCAATCCTATTGACTCGATAACTTAGATGCTCCACGGATCGGTGGCGATCAAGGTAGAGGCCGGATGACGTCGATCTACAATTATCTTGACATGACCTAATTCACGAAGATGATCACGGTGATCGTATATACGAAAGGCCAAATCATACACTCTAATCGAGCGTACCTTGTATAAGCGAGGATCTCATGGAGTGTTGACGAGATGCATATCTCAATCGGTGGCATTAAGTTGCTAACAGAAATTCATGAAGGAGTTTGTGGAGCACATCATTCCTCTGAGACCACAGTCGGTAAGGCCTTGAGCAAGGATACTCTTGCCAGCGCTCTTCATGATGCAAAAGAGCTCGTGATGAAGTGCGTACAATGTCAGTTTCATAGCCGACAAGTACATCAACCGACACAAGCTTTGCAAACAATCCCTCTTTCTTGGCCTTTTGCAACACAGGGATTTGGACATTAGGGACCATTCCCAAGAGCACCGGGGCTTAATTCTGTTCGTCATGATTGACACGTTTACAAAATGGATCGGCCAGGCGGTTGTAAAAGTTACAAGCTGAAGCCGCTAAGAGGTTCATAACAAAAATGTGATTACGATTTGGTGTACCCGATCGTATCATCGCGATAACGGTACCAGTTCTCAAGCGGCAATTTTCGAAATTCTCGAAGAACTAGGAATCAAAATCCATTTAAACCGTGGCTCATCCACGAGCAATAAACGATCGGCGTGCCAATGGTATCCTAATACGAGGATAAAGCGCGAGTATTCGACCGATTAATAAAGCGGTCGGGGCTTGGATTCAAGAACTTCCTTACATTTTATGGGTTTGTCGGGACCACGACGATCGTGCGGTGGTGAAACACCTTTCTTTTTGGTTTATGGGGCCGAAACTATGCTTCCTCCAGAATTGAAAATTGGCTCTGCTCGCACTGATTGCTTTAACTTAAGCAATCGGGAAGAACATCGACTTCGGCGATATCAATTTCCTTGAAGACGCGGAACCAAGCCTTGATTCGTTCGGCAATCTACCAACAAGCCATGCGAAGGTACTACAATCGTAAGGTGCAACCTCGCAACCTATCTGTAGGTGATCTGGTTCTCAGAAAAATTCAGAGCCAAGCAGGGCGCAATAAGCTTTCCCCTAAATGGGAAGGTCCTTACACTGTGGTCGAAGTTGCAGACCGGGCTCGATCACGATTAGCCATGTCAGACGGCAGGGTTTTGTCAAATTCATGGAACATTGACCAATTGCGTAAGTTCTTTGTTTAATCTTTTCTTTATTTCTTTCATTTCATTTCGTTTCATTTCGTTTAAATTCTTTTAAACATGATAATTGAATTTGGAGTAACGAGTGATGTTATTTATATGACGTTGCCTAATCCTGGTCGACTGCGGTTCGTATGCTCTGGATTATAAAGTGTATAGTTTATGTTTCAAAATTATGTTCTACTCTTGTTTGGCTACTGGTCGGGACACGGAAAACCTCCTAGTCGAAGTCTCTCCTTTTTCGCACGTGGTTCCACCCACTGGAAGGAGCTTCCTAGCGACGGTCTTTTCCTACAATCCTCGCTGCCAGTCGAACTAAGAGCATGAGCACGTCTTGCGAAATATATTTTATACCTTTATTTCCTAGCTAGGTTCATTCCGACCAGTATTGAGCATCGCATAGAAGTAAAACCACTTGTCTACTTTTAACATATGTTTTTCATGTTTTTTTCCTCTTATCAAGGAGAATTCTTTATTTTTCCGACCATATGTTGTCTTAGTAAAGTACTTCGATCATTAAAAACAGATTTACAACTAAGCCAAAAACCTACAGTTCAGACCATAAAGGTTTCCTAGTATTACCACGATCAGTTTTTTACCGATCAGTACATGCTTACAAGTAATGGTTGAGATTTGGATTTATATTCTTGGCCTCAGATAGTACTATTATATAGTAAAGATCTTCTACTATATAACAGTCGGGGGCTAGATGAGACATAAATTCACAAGTCGACCGGATAAATAAAAGAATTTTTTCCATTTTGATGAGAGAAAGGTAAGTCTTTACACTGTATGCATTGTTTTTTCCTGCAGCTAAACTACTAGAGAATGCCTAAACTAACTACTGCTAGATGGAGATCCGACTTCCATCTCTTCTGCGACCTTTTCGCCTAGAGGTTTCATCTCTGCGGGTAAGCAGTTGAAATCCTCTTCGATGGCTTGAAGGTTAGTTGATGGGTCGGAAGCTTTCAGCTTTGCCAAAGCAAGACTGACTCCACAAGCAATAGACTCCTTAACGGAGTGGGCATAGTTCTCCCTAGTGGTCTTGAGCAAAACCTTGAGCTCTTCCAGCAAAGAGCCAAGAAAGTTGACCTTCTCTATTGGGTCACTCAAGGAGGGCAAACTTGATCCCGCGCCCATATCAAAGAGCATTTTGTTTAGCGAGGTGATTTTCTCGTCTAAGCTAAGCACGAGAGCCGCCCCCTTGTCTTGCTCAAATTCCAGAGCCTTCTTCACTCTGGTCAATGCTTGTTTTTGTTCTGCATAGACAAAGCAAGTATTAAGTAAAAAGATTGGAAGATGTACTGAGTCATGGCTACGACCAGTTACCTTCCTCTCTCTTCCTGGAATCATCCAGAAGCTTTTTATTACTGGTCGTCAAGACTTCGATCGACCAGTTTTTAGCCTGAAGTTCTTCTTCAAGCTTTATTCCTCTGGCTTTTTCAGCCAAAGCATCTTCTTTTATTTTCTCTAAATCTATCAAAAGAATCTCTGATAAGGGAGAATGAATAAAAGGAAAGTCTTAATAAGGAAAAAGAAGAAGAACCCTTACTTTCTATCTCGAGTGTTTTTCTTCTAATATCCTAACTCATTTGGTTAGTCCTCCGACAAGTAGCGAGGTTTTCGATCATATCTTTGCATAAGTAGCATTTCTTCCATAAACCTTCTTGAGTAACTTTGAGAAAGGAAAATTATGGAGAAGATTGAAGACACTTACAATTACGGCATCATTGTAATCGGTAAATATTTTATCGGGCTCACTTTGCGTTAAGCGATCCGATATTCTCTCCCGATAATTCTCAAGCTCCTTGCTCACGATAAATCGAGGAAAGAAAGGGAACTTGTTATCTTTGGGAGGAGGTACCTCGAGAACTGTGGAAGTTCTGCGAAGTTTCTACCTCTGTGACGGCATATCTACCATCAAAAGATTTAGCTCGGTTCGGTACCAAAGTTGGCTCGGGGCTTTCCGACCATTTCCTCCTCAGGTTATTTCCACGAGGAAAGCCTTGGTCGAACTACCCTCGACCACTTTGTCTGTTTGAGTTCGTTGGTCGGAAGCAACGGAACTCCAGCGGATCTGCACAAGAGAAACACAAAGTTCAATTCTACTTGGGATATCGAGGTATGTTTTTCGTATAAAATTGTACATACACAGTGATTTTCTTAGTTTTGATCTTATAACGCTATTTGGTTTAAAGTCCGTTGCTTTGTTTTCTCTTTGTTCCCACGATTCCGGCCCGGTGGGTTCAATTACATTTTCCACATTTCCGATCGAGAAGATCGGATCGATGTCTTGGCTATCCGGTTGAGAACACGGTCACGACTCTGGATCGAGAAAGTGTGGTTTCACGGTCTCGAGAACAATTGTCTCATGGACAACTATACGAGACTCGGTGATTGCGCTGGATTAACAAACAAAGTTAATCGGTGAAGAATATACTTCATCTTGCGAAGTTATTTCTTTCGGTTGCTTACCTCGGCGTGACCGCGCCTCGGCGATCACAAAGTGGTTGGATAATCAATAGGCTCGCACGCGTCTCAGTAGCCTCATTGATTTTAAGTCCGACCAACTACACATAAAGAGGATTAAAGCGATCGAAAATAAGCGCAAAGGTGAAAAGAAGTTAATACACTTACCCTAAGTCTTTCGGTCCTCTCTCGGCACTAACAAGTGCTAGGATTAAAGGAAAGTGGCCTTGTCATCGAGTTAGCGGCCGCAGATCATTTTGACCACTGTTTACGGCGTCCTCGGAAGACAAGGCGCAAATGCAAGCGAAAGGTCTTAGTTTTTGTGAAAATAATCAACTCGCAAAATAAAGCTGGTGGTATTTTCTAAAAATTACGGATCGAAATCCACGTAGCGTCATCGCCACCAATGAACCAGAGCATCGAGCATGCCCTGATCTTTAAAGGACTAATCCTCCTAATGGGAAAGTCCCTTACAGCGTTCGGGAGGTTAAACCCACGACACTCAAGAGATTGATAGCCTCAACCCATCTCCCAACTTCCCCTCCTTCTTTGAGGAGGAGCATGTGCAATTCTCGACCGCCTTCTTACCGCTATAATACAGTCGTCTTCTCGCGTAACCTTCATGTAGAACCACTTTTCTTCCATGACGACCAAGAAGACTTGAGTATATCTGAATGTACTCGTCGACCTTGCCGTCATGAAGCCTTAGGTACATTCCCGGGGTGCTGGTCGTTTTCTTCGTGTTAAGCCATCCGGTAGTAATACTTGAAGAGTTCCATCGTCGGTGGAATCCCCAAGTATGCTTGCAGAGGTAGCGAAGATACTTAGGTTCGCAATGGTGTTGGGAGCGAGGTTGATCAATTCGACCTCGTAGAACTCCAGACTTGAGAAAGAAAAGAATGTCTTTGGAAGCTTGAGCCCGCACTCAACGTCGCGAGGAATCTGGGATTTCTCCTCCTCGCCACTTGGGCGATGCTCTCCAAAGCCGATCTCCAAAAGATCAAACTCTGTCGGGTAACAACCCGACCTTCTCCAAACTCTTCAATCTTTTCTCGTTCGGATCGGAGATCGACCGGTTTGGCGATGGTCAGACATGATGCTTTCCTTTTCGGGTGAAGAACTCAAGGAAGATTTTCTTGGAGATAGAGCGTAAAGGTTTAAAGCACTCCGTAGGGAGTCGTTTTATAGGCATTTTCATCATGTCGACTCTTGAGAAGTCCAGCGGCAAATACCTTTTCGCCTAACTGACGAAAGGCTTTTCCCTTTTCCAGCGGTTTCTCAACTTTAAAATGAATACGAGACCGCCTCGAGTCTCACGGCATTTAATGAGAGTGCATTCGATATGATTGCATCGAAGAACGTGTCCGCACGACCAACATTCATTTAAAAGTTCGGGGTCTAGCTGTTGAGGATTAAAATATTCATATATTATCCTAATATATGATAAAGACCATCGTCTTCGTGGTCGTAACTTCTAAGACCACCGACCTAAGCGGTCAAGGTATTACGGAAGTTATATAATAAATACCAGTGGGACTAAGTCTCAAACCTAGTCCACGACCAGGTAAGTGCTCGTGAAGCTATGAACAGGCGTCTGGGTCGAGTCTCCGACCACGCCACTCACTATGTGATGAATGAATCACGTGTTTCATATTCCACATAATTACAACACTATCACGGTTGATGAATTAACGTCTCCTAAATCATTAACCGCTAAACAGTTGACATTTTCACCAACCGTCTTTACAGTTAGTGGAACCGCCAAACTGCCGTCTCTTCCCGACCAGGTGCGTCGCTCCCCAACGGATGTCTCTTCATGGGATAACTGCCACCGCTTCATCAACTATTTAAGGAGGGTCATGGAAGGACGGAAGGACAACAAAGGACAACAAGGGACAACGAGACATACAGAAGACATCAAGCAAGACTTAGCAAAGTGTTGTGTTTTTAGATACTCTCTGTGTTTGTAATCGTGAGTTCATAGCAATAAAGAGCAAGTCAGATCCACTCCCTGAAGTCACGCACATTTTTCCTCTTTTCATTTATATGTTCATAAGATCGGCGATTTGATCGTCGACAATAAGCGTGAATATAACAAATTCGAGATGCGTTCTGGAGAGAGCATCGATGACATTTTCAATCGCTTTAATAAAGTGATTAATCATATGGAAGCTGTTGGTATTGAATATTCTCAGTCTGAAAATGCACCCACCTCTTGGCTGCAATCAACACCAAGGAGTGGGAGATAAAGGCTACTGCTATTGAGGAGAATGTCAGGCTACTGCCATTGAGGAGAATGTCAATCTTTCTGATTTGACTTTGGAGCTGCTTTATAGCAAGCTCAAGACTCATGAGATTAAGATGATTGATCATCCCAAGAAAGAAAACATGGCTTTGGTAGCAGAACCGCTCAATAGAGCTTCTGATGGGTCTTTTGAGTCTTCTTCTGGATTTTCGCTTGCTGGTTTATCTACAATTCATGAAAAAGAGTTTGAGAGTCTTCCTGAGACTGAGTTGGCCCTTATAGTCAAAAAGGTCACACGGGCCTACAATAATATGAGAAACAAAAATTGAGGAGGTCCATGACTTGCTATGAGTGTGATGAGCTTAATCATATCCGGAAAAATTACCCCAAGCTGAAAGGTAAGAGCAACCACAAGGAGGTAAAGCCAGCTTGGAAGAAGCCTCAATGGAACAAATCAAGGTTTGATACTGCCAAGCTGACAAAGGCCGCTCACCGGGTGTTTACCGCTTTTGAGGATCAATCCTTAAGCGATGTTGACTCCGAGAGCGAGGAGGACAAGGAGGAGGAGATCCCTCAAAGCAAGAAGAAAGGGAAGGCCAATGACTTCACTGGATTGTGCTTCATGGCCGACTCCGTTGACAACGACAACGATGAGGTACCTCCTTCCTATGATGTTCTTTCTGATAGATGTGAAATTATGTTTGAGCAACTAATGAGTCAGGATAAAGCTTTAGAGTTTGTCATGGTCAAGAATAAGGATTTAGAGTCACAAGTAGATAATTTGATTTTAGAACTTGAAAATGCTAAGACTCTTGAATCTGATGAATGTTCATCATGCCATGCTTTGCACTCTGAATTTGCTAAACTGCAATCTGCTCATGATATTGCTGTAATATTCCAAATTTGGTTAGGGAGGATTTGTATTCGGGAGAGAGTTTTATTTTAAAATTTCAGAGTTTGTCGGGAAATTCTTTGGCCCGGGCCTCCGCCAGGCTAGTGACCTTCTGGCATGGCCTTGGCGGCCTCATAGTGGGCCAAGGAGGGAGGCGCACCGTGCCAAGGCCCATGCGCCTCCTCTTAACCCTAGCCCAGCCGGCCCACTCCCCCTCTTCCCTCTCCCTCCCACTTCTCCCCCTAGGCAGCCACCACCTCCACCTTCCCCTCCACCAATCCACGCCCCTTCAGCCTGGCGCGCCTCCTCCCACAGGAATAGCCCTTGGTGTTTCCCAAGTCGCACTCCAAGATCCCCAAGCAATCTCCCTCGATTCTCTCTTCACCGGCCATTGTTTTTCCTCCGCGTGCTCGCTGCAGTGGTGGCCGGCCAATGGAGGAAGAGAAGAACCTTCGGGAGGTTGATCTTCGTCATTCTACGGGTCTTCAAGGGTAACGAAGGTTCCGATTCGCTGTTTGTATTAGTTTTGTTGCTCTTTTGTTCGTTTGGATTGGTTTAGTCTGCGAATCCAGATCTGTCCAGAATAGAGCAGTAGGTTGCTCGGCAGATTGAAGGACTTTAGAGGCCGAATCTCAGGTCGATGTCTTCTGGAGTTATGATTCTGGTCTCATTAGCTTTCTCTTGGCACCTGGATCACGAATTTTCACACAGTAGTTTAAAAGTTATGACTGTTTTACCATGTACTGCTCTGTCTGTCAGAAATTCTGGGTATAGTCGGTTGCACCTAGGTTTTGATCTAGATAGAGTCAGAATCAGCTCGGCCACCTAACTAGGTTTATGAAGATAATTTCACCATGTTTCCAGGCTTATAAAGATCACTTTATTTGGATCAGTGGTTTAAAAGTTAGAGCCTTTTCTTTAGGGCTGTTCTGAATTCTGGGCAGACTACAGTTATAATTTTTCATTGGATGGTTAGACCTCTGTTTTGGCCGAATTAGAGTTTACCATCAACTAGAGTTTCGTAGCCAGTTAAGTTAAGAAAAGATGAGCACTGGTTTCAGGTCTTTTGGACTTACGGTTTTTTATTGGTGAATTTTCTAGTAAAACTGCCAGATTAGGGATATTTGGAATGTTTGGGTAAATTGATCAAATTGAACCTTTTGTTTGGTTGATTTGGCTAGAGATTGTGGGAGGACACGTGTAGCAATGCCTTACTCGTTTGTCCTCATTTCGATTATTTTACATTGTAGGCGATGAAGCGGTGAGTGGAGGGGTATCTCAATTACCTCCCAACCCGTTGCAGCGCGGCAGGCAAGTAACTTGTATAATAAGATTGATGCATTATGTGATGTGTGAATGAATGATTATATTCGTTCGTATTTGTAGATGAACGCCATGTGTATCTTTTTATTTATGAGTACTATTCAATATTTCCATGGAATCACATCATGACATGCATAATTATCTTTGTAAGACCCATCAATTCCAGTATGGGCACTTGAAAATCCCATCAATTCCAGAATGGGTACGTGAGTCCACCATTCCAATGTGGGCCACGTTACGTGAGTCCACCATTCCAATGTAGACCACGTTGGACGATTGTATGAAACGTTCTTCATACGATTACTTTAAGTGAACAACGACGGGTGTTTCACTCGCTATCTGCGATATATCTTTGCGATATGTCCAATTCCTTCAATGCATCATTCCACTTCATCCATTCATAAAGTTGTTTCAAGTCAATGTTCAAATTATGATAGTGAAATATTGCTCTTGGTATGTTTGATTGTTACATACAATTACTTGCTGAGTCTTTGGCTCATTCTTGCTTTGTTGTTTTATTTAGGTAAATGACAAGGAAGAACGATTTTCATGGTGGGTAGAACAACATGATGCACTCACTACCATAATCCAAAACATTTGAGAAATTAATATTGTCTTCGATTTATACAGGTGTTGAATTGTAATAAGCCAACTTGGCCGTATTTACCATATCTCCCTGAAATGTTTATTTCCAATCCGTTGATTAAACTGTTGATGATTTCCTGTTCACGTATATCCTTGTGGTACGCCAATTCTAGTAATACTTATTATTGCAAATTTTCTAAAGATTAGTGATTGTAGGTGACATCTTGACTTCCTTATAGTCAGGGTGTTACAATTGCTTTGCAACAACTTGAAAATGCTAGGACTGAACTTGTTGAGGTTAAATCTGCTCCATGTAAAAAATGCTTAGAGTCTAGCAAGTTAGTTGTTTCTGGTGTGGTTGATTCTAGCCTGTGCACTTTTTGCTTAGAACGCGAACATGAAGTTAAAGATATCTTAGAAGCAGGTAGAGCTAAATATGTCAAGCTTAAGGACAGTAAAGATATCTTAAATCTGTGATATGGATTTTTGGATTGAACTTTTCGTTAGCTTTCCCACAATAGCCGTAGCATCACAGTAGCATCAACTCAATCCATTCACAGAGCACTAAAAACAACACGGCATGCATCACCCACATCACATTAGCATCAACTCAATCCATTCACAGAGCACTAACACATCACAGTAGTAATCCACATCACAGAGCAAAAGGGGGGAGTAGAGAGAGTGAGGTCGTGGGAGGCTGGGGTGATGAGGTCATGGGAGGCTGGCGACGATGAGGTCGAGGCGAGGTAGAGGAGGCCGTGGACGACGAACTCAGGGGAGGACGGGGCGACGAAGTAGAGGAGGCCGGGGGTGACGAGGTCGTGGGAGGCCGGCGACGACGAGGCTGGCGCGAGGTGGAGGAGCGAGCGGCGAGAGCTCGGGCGGCCGAGCGCAATGTCAGGGCGAGACGGAGATGGCAGAGGAGAAATGGCAGAGGAGGAGATGGAGATGGCAAAGGAGGAGATGAAAGACTCTGTTAATATAGAGATATTTTCGGCAGCCCGCCCATTAAGTGCAAATTTTCATTTTCCCGCCCAAGCATCACAGACGGTTTTATACAAAAACCGTCTGTGATGACATATCATATCACAGACGGTTCGTATCACGAACCGTCTATGATAAGAGTCTCATCACAGACGATTCTTAATACGAACAGTCTGTGATTAGAGTCTCATCACGGACGATTTTGTATAAAATCGTCTGTAATTTTAGAGTTTTACCATGGTTTAGAATTTTTCTTACTCTTCGAATTTACCATGGATTGGAATTTTCCTTACTCTTCGAATTACCATGGCTTGAATTTTTTTTACCATGGTTTAGGGTTTTCCAAGTTATGATAAATCTAAAATCACGATGGTTCTAACCACGAACTGTCTGTGATATGTAACTATCACAGACGGTTCTCGATTCGTTTTGAAACCGTCTATGATTATTTTATCACAGACAGTTTCAAAGAACCGTCTGTGATAAAACGCATTCTATGATCTGTTTTGTAGTAATGCAATGAGCAAATCAAAGCACATACATAACCATGCGCGTGTGGTGGTATTCTTGAGATGCGCGTGTGGTGGTATTCTTGAGATCGATCTCCGAGTTAGATCTACCATATCCTCCAAGGTCCACGCCCAGATTTAAACCTGTGAACATTCCGATCCTTTTCTACAATCACGCGGCGGTTAACGTACGTGCGCGCACATCTCCTCGATCGCCCGTGCCCTGGAAAGATCACATTTTTATCGAAGTGCCAAGTGTAATTACCAAGCACCAAACCCACCACGCCGACCCAAAAAAAAATCGAAGCAAATCAAGTGAGATCGATCTCGCAAATCTATGCATAGCAGCGACGAAATAACAATCACCCCGGCCACCAATTAGCCAGGCTTCCAAGAACCCCGGACACACACTTGCATAGTCGCATGTAGGCAGCGTGGAGCCCGGTGCAATTTGCACGTATCGATCGAAGCAAACATAAAGAATTTACCGAGGTCGTCCAGCTCGGGGACGGAAATTTAGCGCACTTCTGGCGGCCCAACTGGTTGCCTGAAGGTCATATTTCCCCCTTTGTGCCAGCGCTCTACAGCCATGAGATCAAGGGGTTCTCTATCCCCAAGGGCCATGGCGGAATATCTGATGTTGCGGGGCGCGCGTGCTCTCGCGTGTGTCCCTTGATGATCGAGAGCACCGCGGATATATACCATCTTCTGGCCGGCGGCACATCCGGGTTAATTAGTGCTCGGCCTCTTGTGCGTACAACCTGTTCTTCATGGCCGGGCAAAATGATGAGGTCGGCATGCGGTGATAAGATTTGGAAAGCACGAGCGCGCGCCGGCGAGGTGCAAATTCTTTATGTGGCTAGTATATCGTCGTAGCTATTACGTCAACTACACGAGTTTGCGGTTGTAAATTAATCTACGCATGATTAGCAATCCAAAATGGCAGGATCGGTCCAAATTGCATTTTGCACAGCTGTGATCGACAGTAGTCACTGATGCAAATTGCGCAGCTATGTTGTCCGCACCTCGCGACATGCGTGGGGCTCTTTAAAAACGCGCCACACCGAACGCATGGGTGAGTTGCCAGCATATCATATTATTTCCTGGGAGCTCGCTCACCTGCGTGAACCTTTCACAGGACCATCGCGAACACTCACTGACATGTGGGTCTGGATCAGTCTATTGCTACAGCTCCACGGATCATGCCAGGGATAATTAGAGCATATTTGGTTAGCGTCTTGGCGCCCACTCGTCTGACCAGGACAATGTCGAGATCCTGCCGGGGTAGCGTTTGGTTGCTACCCTGGGCACATATACCTGCCAAGCCTGGAATCCAGGCTCAGGCGCCCAAATCGAACGCCTAGGAATTAACAGACAACTTGCATGCGTCGTCATCGTTAGCGTCCCCGCGTGCAGCACCGAGCGCCTTCGCCTCAACACCTAGTGCTCTCGCTACCGCCTCCTCGCTCTACCTCCACGGCCGAGCTGCCTCCTCGCTCAGCCTCTGCCACCGTCGCTATCGTCGCCACCGCCACGTTCGCGCTCCGCCGCCGGAAGAATAGGGATGAGGAGGAAGGAAGATAGAAGCGTAGTTCATGGTTACATTTTCTCATTCGCAAAACGTTTTTAACACTTTTTTTCAGACCCAGGTCACCAACCAAATACTATGTTTCCAGTTTTGCCTGACCAAACAAAAAATATCAACTTTTCATGCTACCTCTGGATCTGTAAAGTAAGATGATCAAACTCGCTGCTATTTTATTGGGCACGACAGCACAAAAGTCGTGTACTTGCCCAGGGAGCGATCGTTCTTGGAACTGGGGAGATTGGCATAGAAAAACGCCGCGGCAGATCGGCCTGAATCTTTCTTAGGATCCCATACAGCTGACACTCCATTCATCGATACTCGATCGACTCTTCTTCCTTCGTATATATATATATATAGCTATCGTTGTTGTTGCATCGCTATCGGTTATACATATGAGCATATATACGCAAGCAATAGATGGGGAGCAACCACGCCGGCGAGATGTGCCTGGAAAGCGGCAGGGCGGCGACGGCGAGGCGGAGGAAGCAGGTGGCGGCCGGGGTGGAGCAGAAGGCCGCGAAGCAGCCGCAGCGCGGGCTCGGCGTGGCGCAGCTGGAGAAGATCCGGATCCACAACCAGATGGTAGCCGCCTACCGCTCCGGCCTGCAGGCGCCGCCGCCGCAAGTGCCTTTCGCCGCTCCCATGGCCAGTGCTGCTCAAGTTACCCCCGGCGCCTCGTCCTTCCAGCCCTATCCAACGGTAAGTACGCGAAGTGCACGGTAAGTACGCGAAGTGCAGGGCCGTTCTTGAAGTAGTGTCAGCCGGGGCGACCGCCTAGGGCCTACCAAATTCAAAGACCCTTGATTTTGATACATCATACTACATATATATATATGTATAATTGTATATCCAGTATATATACTATAGCTCTGCATGGCTGTATAATTACTAACTAGATTGAGGTTTTGAGCTACCCGGAGCTCAGAACATGGCCTAAATTATTTAATCGGCAACTAAGACTCACCCAACTAGTATCAATGACTTTGTATCTAGAAATATTAGAAGAAATAGCTTTCTATGAGTAGTTTTTATCTTTTTGATATATTAAATAGCTTTTGCAGTTGATATAAAAAGTAGTATTATATACTTATTATTAGAATAAAGGACCTCCCATTTTGTCTTATCTCGGACCTCAAAATACCAGGAACGGCCCTGGCGAAGTGCTTAGTGTAGCACAACGCTTTGGCTAAATAAGTACATAAACTTGTTCGTAATTAAGAAGATAGCTAGCTTACCTTTGCGTGGTGTATCATTGTAGGATTGCTTTCAGGCGACGGATCACCGCACGATCATCCACATGCAGTACTACGAGAACCTGCTGCCGTACAGCTCCGGCCGGCCGCCGCCGCCGCCGCCATTCGTCCATGACGTCGTGAAGGCCTCGTCGGGCCAGAGGGTGGGGCAGTGCAACTGGATGAGCCCGAGCCACGAGTCCAGCGGCCGCAGTAGCGCAGGAAGCACGGAAGAGCTGGATTTGGAGCTCAGATTGTAGCTCGCTCGCTCGCTCGTTAAAGCAATTTTGTTTCTGGGATCGATCGGTTTGGGTTTAATTCAAGTACAGTATGCGCTAATTAATTAAATATGTGTTCATGGACGAAGTAAGCATCATGCAAGGAGGGGGAAGGACAGGGGGGAGTCGAGATTGATTAACTAGTTCGCTAGCCTAATTTTGTATTTGATTAGTCGCGATAATACGTATTTACACTAGCCTGTACTATTTATCCTAGCTTCTGCTTGCTGACAGAATGGCTTATACTATGTGCGTTCTGGATCTGGGAGATGACAACGTACGGACGATGTTGTCAATCTCGTTTAGGGAGGCGATTCTATGCTCTCTGAAATAGTGAATTGCACGGATACCAAACTTCAAAGGGAGCTAGCGTGCTGCAGTCCACGGAGATAATTCTCCGTACGTGTGTATATTTTTCTGCTTAAAGTTTTCTTTCTTTTCCTGGGAAACTGAGAGGAAATCGAAAATCCATACTACATGCATCCTAACAAAACAGGACTGTCAAGATTGATGTCTCACAACTAACTCGGGGTATGTCTAGATCTTTTTTTCATCCAAATTAAAATGGATTGGAGCATAAACGCCCCTCGCTGTTAATTTGTTAGCCCGTACTATACCAAATTTAGCTTTAGGCTTGATTAACGCTCTCTCTCTCTCTCTCTCTCTCTCTGAGAAATAACGTTTTTCCTCCTCTGAGGGGAGACTAGCGTCCGAACTGTAGCTCTTAGCCATAAGCGTTCTGCTGGGTCAGGGCCAGTCCGCTTCCCAGCAGGCGAAGGCCCGAGTTCGAGCAGCCTCGTGTGTAAAGGCCCACTCAGCAGCACCGTACCAGTGCTACGGGTGACACGGCACGGCGCGCCGCGCAGCTCCGCTCACGCCGGCTGCGCGCGCAAGAGACCATCGGTTGAGCCGCGCCGCAGTGGCGGAGCCAGCAAAAAAAGTAGACTGGACAAGTGTAAAATATGACTAGCATTGTTGTTCTAAATATGACTAACATGTGACAAACAAGCCAGGAACAGGAAGACCTAACTATGTCTCGTACTCTCACCGTCTCAAATCTCAATCTATGCCTAACCGAACGTGCAAAACTGGGTTTTCGAGGCGGTGGGGGATGACTCACATGACCTTCCGCTGCATTGCTGCACCTGCTAGTCGGCACTTCGCCGTAGCGTCATGCCCGCACCAGCACCTTCTTCCGCCGTGGCCTCCCACTCGCTCGCTCCTGCCGCCGTCGCCGCCTCCTAGTCCGGCCATCGGACCACTCATCATCCTCCACTGCTCCCTCCGACGAGCGTTGCTTCACCTGTGGGCGATGTCTTCGTCGCCGTTTCGTCGATCAAAGCTGTAAAACAACATAAGACAATATCTAACAGTGCAAAAGAACTCTTTAGATTTTAATCCAGTACCAAAATAGCAAGATTAAAATAGGGATTTTGGGCATTGCCGCATTGGGAAATGGGGAGGGAGGGGGAATTGGGGAACTGGGGTTCATCGCGGGCTTGCAGTCAGGAGGCCTCCCTCTCGGCACCCGCGGCTCGCCGCCTCGCGCCTTCACCCGTGCCACTTGGGTGCTCCTAGCTGCACGTGCCTCGCTACTTGTCTGCCTTGCTAGTCTTTGTCGCCTCCTAGCAGCGCCTTCGCCCCTCTGCCCCTCACCTACCAGCCACCTCCTAGCCAGACTACTCGTCGCCGCCGCTGCCTAGAGGGAGTGAGAAGGCCACCACAGACCAGGCAACCGAGCAAAACTAACAAGTCCAACCCCAGGGCACTCCTCATCATCGCCGCTCGCCGCCTCCCTTGCCACCTCTGCCTCATACACCCCCAGGGCACTCCTCATCATCGCCGCTCGCCGCCTCCCTTGCCACCTCTGCCTCATACACCCCCACCGCTTCACCATCGCATCCTCCTCTGGAGATTCCCACGCCTCTGCACTCGTCCTGGAGCCCTAGTTCCCGTATGCATGCCGCCGGGTGAGCAGTTTTGCGGCGTGGGTCACGCGCCTCCGCTCGGGCTTCACTGCTTGCGACCTGGCCGCCACCATCTCCTCCGAGCCGGACACCGACCTCGCCCTCGTGCCCTTTCGCTGGGCCGCGCTCCACCCGGGCTTCCGCCACGCCCCCACGAGGAGGGGAGGTGGGGAGTTAGGGCTGACTGTCGCCTCTAATGGCTCGCTAGATCGAAGCCTGAGCAAGTGACCACCCCTACCTAGAGGGTTGGCTCCGCCCCTGACCGCGCCCCGCGTGATGCAAACAGATAATACAAGTGGCAGTGAGCTAGTGACAGTATGGCAACACTCCGCGGCAGAAGCGCCACCTAAGGATAAGAACCCTCGCGCGATGCAGGCACGTAATCCAAGTGGTAGTGACAACGCGACACCACCCCGCGGGAGAAGCGTCACCTTAGGATAAGAAGCACCGCACGATGTAGGCAGAGAATCGAAGTGGCAGTGACAGTGTGACACCACCCCACGGGGGAAGTGCCACCTCAGGATAAGAACCCCGCGCGATGCGGGCAGAGAATCCAAGTGGCGGTTACAGTGTGACACCCTCCACAGGAAAAGTGCCACCTCAGGATAAGAACCTCTCACGATGCAAACAGAGAATCCAAGTGACAGTGACAACGTGACACCACCCCGCGGGATAGGGGTGGACCCTCCCTACGGACAAGCTCGGGCGGCCGCTCGAGCTCCCCTCCGGCCGGACCCCCTCTCTCCCAGCAATCATAATCCACGCCACCAGCCACCGGCGTCCGGCGAGACAGCCGGGAGGAGCTGCCGACTTGGCGAGTGACATCGTGGGCTTTATTCCATTAGTCCTCACGCCTCCAGCCTCCTCATTTTCACCGTTTCACGGGTTCAGTGCTCACCGCTCCTCCTCAATCCTCCCTAGCTCCCCTAACCTTAAGTTCCTAATGAAGCATAGCGGCGACGGTCAGGGGGCAAAGCGCACGATGCGCAGCAAGGGGGCAAGGGGGCAAGGGTGAGGCAAGGCGCAACGGCCAGGGGCAATGGCACGATGGTGGTTTGTGAGGCGAGGTGCAGCGACCAGGGGCATGGGCGCGTGCTGCATGGCGGCTCGCAACTCTCAGGGCACGCAGCGGCCAGCTTAGTCCCAAGGTGCGCAGCAGCAACTCCCTGCATCCCAGGGCACGCGGCGGCTAGCTCCAGTCCGAGTGTACTCCCCCTATAGAGCTCAAGCTATGGTGTGTATGATCTCTCTCTCTCTCTTCTTGAGTTCTCAATCTCTGAACATTTCAGTTCAAATTCATTATTCATATGTATAACAGCTTATCATGTGACCATTTTGACAACAAGCTAATAAAGCTTCAGATGTTTCTATGAATATTTAAGCTGTCCACAAGTATTATTGTCTGAAACATCATACATATTCTTCTGCTGATTTCGTCCAACATTCGCAAATGAAGCCTCGACAGATGCATCATTCGGCAGCGACCGAGGCTTTACCGATGATGCACCTTTACTGATATATATATATATATATATATATATATATATATATATATATATATATATATATGCATTTTGCTTGAAATCGAGAATTTGATATGTTATGATAGTTGGTTGAAATTGACTCCCCCTATAGAGCTCAAGCTATGGTGTGTATGATCTCTCTCTCTCTCTCTCTCTTCTTGAGTTCTCAATCTCTGAACATTTCAGTTCAAATTCATCATTCATATGTATAACAGTTTATCATGTGACCATTTTGACAATAAGCTAATAAAGCTTCAGATGTTTCTATGAATATTTAAGCTGTCCACAAGTACTATTGTCTGAAACATCATACATATTCTTCTACTGATTTCGTCCAACATTCGCAAATGAAGCCTCGACAGATGCATCATTCGGCAGCGACCGAGGCTTTACCGATGATGCGCCTTTACTATATATATATATATATATATATATGCATTTTGCTTGAAATCGATAATTTGATATGTTATGATAGTTGGTTGAAATTGAGTATATTCTGTGTGGCTTGTAGTTGTGGAGCAAGAGGACTGGGGCAAGACTGGCAGGGGGCTTTTGTCAAGATGAGCAAGCAAGGTGGCAAGTGTGTAGGTGATGAATATTTAGTCTTTACTCTTTGTCAAGATCAAATCGAGTATTGAAATGTGTTGTCATTGGTTGCTTGTTTGATTTGGTAGAAATGGATTTGAAGATGTATTTTAGCAGAGTTTCGAGCACAATTCTTCTCTCTTTGACAGGTTGTTTCTTCTACATCTTATCTTTTGTTCAAATTATTATATTCGATAACTTGATGGCAAATTGTTGAGTAAGCTTTATTTGTAAGATATTTTTCTATATCCTACCTTCATCTTCACATGTTCGTATACGGAATTGTAGTTATTGATTCCATTTATTGTCATATATTCCGATTAGTGTGATTGCAATATAATTTATTTATAAGTTCTTTTAGTTTTAAATAATTTTTTAATCTATATTTGTAATTTCAATCTATCTAAAATTTAATCAAAGATCTACTGCAAAAGAGACCCGTCCCAACACATGGACAGAGAATCCAAGTCACCACCCTACGAAAGAAGCGCCACCTCGGGACAAGAACCACACGGCTAGGCTACACACCAAACAATCCAGTCCTTCCCCACCCGACTCGAGTCACAACCCGCGACCAGAATAAAGCGAACGACGCAACGCGAACCCCACCGCGGCCTATTCTCTCCACCCGCAGCAGCGACGTCGGCGCCAAGCAATCGGAACTCCCCACCGACGCCGCCTCCTCTACAACCCAATCCCTAGTCGTAGAGCTCCCCGGTGATCCGTCGTCGCACGCGGCGCGGGGCGGAGGATTGGGCCGCATGGACCGCATCGTCGGCGGCAAGTTCAGGCTCGGCCGGAAGATCGGCTGCGGCTCCTTCGGGGAGATCTACCTCGGTGAGCGATCGCTGGTATCTCCCTCGGATTTGTCCAGTGTTGCGGCTGATGGGCGATTGATGGTGAGGTGGGGGGTTCCTTACTGTATCGTCTGATCATGATGGTGGTGGTGGTGTTGCAGGCACACACGTGGACACCTACGAGATCGTGGCTGTGAAGATTGTGAGTTATATCTCTTCTCTCCTGTCCTGTTTCCCCTGTGCTTGATTGGGTTGCTGTTGATTTCATTGCGGTGATACGCGTGTGGTGTTACGCGGAGAGGTGGATTGGTGGCCTCCGTGCGTGCGGATGATTCGATTGCTGTGCTGAATTCTTATGTTGGGTTCATGCTCTTGCTTGATTTAGGTTGACGGGGATGAGATTAAAATGCTGGTAATGATGCGGTTTGAAACGTCCAAGAGGTCCTTTTAGTTTAATTGTACGGCTACTTGGCTACTAGTTTTCTTACGTGATGATGGACACGGGTGGTGGTTGGTCATGAATCATGATTATGCTTGCCGTAGCCGAATTGTAGCCCTTCAAGAAAAAGTTGTGATAAGTAGCATCAGGGTGAGAGCCGAAAGTTTGCATTGTTTTGTTTAAATTTGTTTTATGAGTAAAAAGCTCTGCTGTTGTCCTGGTTTCACCCCTACTTCTTTCATGGCTTATATATAGGCCCTGTTTGGTACGGTTCTGCTCCAATTTTTTACAGCTCCAACTCCAGCTTCACTCTTGGATCCACTCCTATGAAAAGTTGGAGTAGTCTACGGAGGTGTTTGGTTAGAAAGTTAACTCCAGCTCCAGGAATGAGAAAGATCTTTGTTAAAAGACTATACTACCCTTGTTTTATTGGATGGGCGAGGGGGGTTTTATTGGATGGCATTTGGTGGGTAATTTTATCTTAATTTTAGGGGTATTTTCGTAACTGGATGACTGCTCCATGCGGGGAGCAGCCTTCTCGCAGCTCTGAAAAAATGCACTACAGCCTGCTCCAGATTCTCAAACTCCAAATTCAATTTTTTGTTGGAGCTGGACCGTTTGGCATGGCTCCACCTACTCCAACTAAGAAGCTGGGAGTTGGAGCCATACCAAACAGGCCCATAGTTAGGCAAAATTGGCTACATGACACTGAACTTTTGTGTTATTGACTGTAGGATACCGAAAAATCGTGTCTTCGCTCCAGGACACTAAAATTTTGTCTCTTTGTTACAGGACACTGATACCATTAAAACATTATATTTGACTGATAAGTTGAGAGAAGCAAGCTAAAATGACCTCAATGCCCTTCTCCGCCTCCTCCTTCAGGTGCCCTTCCGTCGGTTTCGTGGTTCAACCGAGTGGCTTGACTTATGTCATGGGGGATGACAAGGAGGGTTGGCGACTTCAAGCCCCTATGGCGCAACGGTGGTGCTCGCCACTGCCGGCTTCCGACGACGGAGCTACACAGCCGAGGGTTCAGAAAGATGCAAGGGGATGAGGCAGTCATGCTGACTCGCTTGGAGTGGAAGGATATGGTCGGGAGCGGTGGATCACGCTCACGCGGTGAGACAACGCAGGCTTGGCCGTGGTGCGGCACGACAGCGGGGAAATTCCAGCGAAGGGATGAAGGCGGAGGGGAGCAATGGATCCGCATAGAGGTGAGGAAGGTAGGGGAGAGATCAATTTTCAAGCATGCTCACCGGTCGCGACGAACGGAGGCGGAGAAGATGACCGGATTTGAGCATGCTCCGCCATGATGTGGTCCTAAGCGTACGGCGCCAACGCGGGCCCCGCGCTCTTAACGGAGGCTCTCCTAGTTGGTGGTGACCCATACACCTTTGACGGCACGCCGTTGTTGTACACTGGCAGGGGTGGTGTCCACCATGCCGTCGCTACTTGGTTGCGCTGAGGTGGTGCTGAAGTTCCAGCTCATGGGGAGGTTGGTGCTGCTGCTGCTCGGCACGGGCGGCCTGCCCGAGTTCGGGGACGTGGACCATCCATCGTGCTCCATGGACGCGGTCAAGTTGATTCTCCGCCGCCGTCGTCATCGGTGTCGCTGGAGCTCTAGCTATTAGCTTCATGTGCTTTCGTTAGTTTCGGGACCACGACGGGTGCGTGTGAGGCTTCGTGGAGCGCATGGAGAAAGGGGAAGGTGGTCTCACCGTTGTCCTCGATGTCGGTCGCCGGGTGCCGGTCCTAAATGACCCGGCTGTAAGATCGAGGAGGCCGACTAGAGGGGGGAGGGTGAATAGGTGGTTTTAAAGTCTTTAGGCTAAAATCAATCTATAATGTGGAAGCTAATAACAATTTGGTTTTACACAATTAAAACCTAAATCAACTAGGCTTGACTAAGTGCACCAACAATATGAATACAATTGAATATAAGCAATTAACCAAATACAAGTAAGCAATCTAATTCTATGAAGGTAAATTGCATAAGGTAAAACACAAGAACAAACCACAATGACACGATGATGTTTTACCGTGGTGTTCGGAGACTTGCCGGTCTCCCCTAATCCACGTTGAGGTAAGCCCAAACTAATTGGACCGGCTTCACAAATCAAGCCAACACCTCCGAGGTAAGTCCAACCACTTGGACCGGTTCCAACACGAACCAACACCTCGATCCACTCGGGTTGCTCTTCCTCCACTCCGGAGATGGCGAGCACCAAACCACTCACAACCACGCCGGATTTTCTCACAAGCTTCTTGAGAAGATCACCGGTCCATGACGCCTCCACGCCATCTAGGTGTCGGCAAACACCAAGAGTAATAAGTCTACGACTTTCACTTAAACTAATCAAGTGTCTAAGCTCAATGGATACACAATCAACTACCTAAGGCAACACATGCACTTAGTGTTTGCTCTCCAAGCTCACTAAGTGCAACACATGCACATAAGAGATGAGAGGGCTTACTCTTTGTTCAAGGGAATGTATAACCACACCACCACACTTTGCAATGACAACAACAACCATCCCCAACCTGCCATGGTGGATATTTATAGCCCACACACAAAAACTAGCCGTTGGAAGAAAGATTTCATTGAAACAGAAGAAACCGGTCTGACCGCCAACTAATGGCCGGTCGGACCGCCCAAGTGCCAACGGCTATAAAACTAGCCGTTTGAACTTGCTACCGGTCGGACCGCCAACCAATGGCCGATCAGACCACTTCATCCCGGTCAGATCGCCAAAGGGAGCAGTCAGACCGCTCAAGGAAATGAACGGCATTCCATAAAATTGCCTTCTCTGGAAAAAACATGCCGCAAAAGACTCCGGTACTACCGCGCTCCGGTAGTACCGTTTCTTAAGTGTGGTACTACCGCACAAGATTCCGGCTCACTATGGAACCGGTCCGACTGCTCAACACAAGGCGGTCCGACTGATAAGCCACCAGTCAGACCGGTCACTACTGGCGGTCAGACCGCCAGAGCTGAGAGAGAGATTGCAATTTGCTTCAACTCAATTTGCAAAATACTTTTGCCAATTGACGTGCTATGCAAACAAGGGTTAGAGACAAGGTTATCAACAAGTTGCAAAACACATTTGCTAACTTTTAGAATCACACCACAAGGAATAAGATACATGGACTTAAATATTTTGCAAAACACATTTGCAAACTAAAGTCACATGCTACAAGGATCATACATGAGCATCAACTATTTGCAAAACACATTCGCAAATAATAGCATCATGCCACAAGGCTAGGGTGCACAGACTTCAACTATTTGCAAAACATATTTGCAAATTATAGTCCCATACTACAAATATTAAATGCATGAGCCTTGGCTATTTGCAAAACATATTCGCAAATAATAGCATCATGCATAGATGAGCTATAACAAACACAATGAGCTATCAACACATGACTGACTCATGCTACTAGTCAAGACCCCTTTTAATAGTACGGCAACCTATACTAGCAATCTGGTCTTGCAACCAAACACCAAGACCGGTAAAAGACTAGAAACACATCTTAGCCCTAGCTAGTCATACCTTTGCCTTAAGCAACTTCTTGAAGCTTGATGACGCACATCTTCACTTCAAGTCCGGGTCCTTAGCTTTAATAATCATCAACACATGATGATCTCTTTTACTTCGTGATCTTGACTCGATTCTCATCAACTTATGATGACATCCTTCATCTCGAGTCTTGATATGCATCAACACATGATGCATCCTTCACTAGACATCCATCAACACATGATGGGTTTACTTCTTGAGCATCATCGACACACGATGATTTCATTTTCTTCAATCTCTTCATATGCATCAACACATGATGCATTTTCTTCTTTAAACCCTGACTTGATGACGATCAACTCATGATGTCATCCCATGTCTCCATTACCCTGGAACATAACCTATTTATCCAACTCATGAAAAATGTTAGTTCCCCAATATAATTATCATTAATTACCATAACATACCATTAACTCGTAATGGTGGAACAAGATACTTCAATCTTTCCTCTTTGGTAATTGATGATAATCACTTCAATTTCACATAATTGAAGGTAGATAAATGAGAGAACAAATGAGTATATACTAACTACACAAGTTTTATATACTCAAGGATATGTTTCAAAGTAAAGATCCTTAATGTATATGTGGAGAGTGGGATATGGATCAATACTACTGAAATCACAAAATATAGAGTGAACTCCCCTTAAATGTGTGCATACACAAATGTGTAATAGGAACATATGCACATATTCAAGTTATACTTATGATGGAGTTCAACCTATATTTTGGATCCGAAGAATGCAACAATATATAGAAATATGATGTCGAATGCATACCTCTTTGAATTTCACCTTTATATTCAAATGAGACTACACACTAGATATAACAATAGAAATGTTAGTTTCACAAATAGATTTGTAATTAATCACCAAAACACTCCATTAACTCATAATGGCGGGTCTAGATCCTTCACCGGATGAGCCATGGTTCGACCGAAGGGCAATTTGGAAAGTTCGCAGGCTTTCTCTCTCCTCTCTCGCTCGAAATTGATATAATAATAGCTTCATTGTCCCACAGCAAAGTGACACGAAATTGTAATGTTTTTTGGCAAAGACCCGAAATTTGGATGTCCTACTGCCAATAACACAAAAGTTCAGTATCCTATAGCCAATTTTGCTATATAGTTATGTGCACTGTCTAGAGAAGCTTACTTTGGCTACCTCACTGTCAGGAGAGTAGCAAGACGAAGCATCCCCAGCTGTTTTACGAGGCAAAGCTCTACAACGCCCTCCAAGGAGGAAGTATGCACTGTCTCCTATTCTGCATAGTGCTATACTGCGCTTATTTAGATAAGATCATGAGTTGATGGGAAACATTCTGACATCCAGGTGGCATTGCAAATGTTAAGTGGTGTGGTGTAGATGGGGAGGAAAATGTTCTTGTCATTGATTTGCTGGGGCCGAGCTTAGAGGATTTGTTTGTCTATTGCAGCAGGAAGTTCACGCTGAAGACTGTCCTAATGTTGGCAGATCAGATGGTAATTAATAACTTGCATTGCCTATTTCGGTCTATTTCATTACCTTTATGTGTAATATTCAAACCATTGGGAAAATGTCAACATTTGTTTGGAAGTTTGACTCCTTGTGAACCTTTGCTTGCTCAACAATTTTCATTTATGATAGTAACCGAACATTTAAAGTTTATTCCTGAGGATTATTTAAAGGATTTGTCTGGAGAGCTCCCCTATTGTTTTGCTCATTTCACAAAAGAAGTATTGATGTTTTTTTGCTACTCATAATATGATTGAAAAGATTGATAAAACTTTCCTAAATACTGAGCAGTACAGCATAACAGTGCCCCCTGTACGGCTGCACATAACAACTTAAGTCTTTTGTCTGCTTATTCTGAATTGGGGAAGGGGTGTGGTTGAAAAAGCAGATAAATTTTGCTAGTATTACTTTCATATATTCTCTCTTTTTTATTGCTCATCAATCTCACATATTTCTTTATGTATCTTCATCTTGCTTTTTCTATTGCTCATCAATCTCGCATATTTCTTCGTGTATCTTCATCTTGCTTTTAAAGTGTTGTATTGATATATAATCAGCTGATGGACTTTACACCCTTTGCTCTTATTTCTTTGCTGATTAGTTTGGTTGTTTACAAGTTTCACATATTTCCTTGTATTTGTTGCTTCTAGATGCTTCATTTTGTATGCATAATTTCATATAATCTGCAATTAATCTTGATGCTAGAGCTTGCATGTATGATGTAGTTAACTGGCCGCATGTAGAATATAGTTGCGTAACTTTCTGTGCATTTGTCCTTGTCCCAACTCAAATATATATTTTTCTTGTTTTTGCATGCATGCATTGAGTACCATTGATGATTCAGTAAATCTACTTTTATGTAATTAATTCTGACAGATTACAAGGGTAGAATTTATGCATTCAAAAGGATACTTGCATAGGGACATAAAACCTGACAATTTTCTGATGGGTCTTGGTCGGAAAGCAAATCAGGTACTGGATGTGGTACATTGAAGCTGATTATTAATTAAGGATGTTAATGTACCGAGCAATATAGTGAATGATGTCTGTGCATGTGATTATTAGGTATACATAATTGATTTTGGGCTTGCAAAAAGATATCGAGATTCTACTACAAATCGCCATATTCCTTACAGGTACATATATATTTCTAACTTCGAAGACAGTTTTTTTTTGGGTGTGTGTGTGTGTGTAAAAGATGATGCATTGGTTTACTTTTGTAGAAGTGTTAAATTTAAATTATATCCCCCCTTATATAATTTTCCTTTCCTGGAAATGGTTTTGGCAGTCAGCTGACCTTATACTTTGTCATCTATTGCTAGTTCTTCTAGTTCCTAGTTTGCCTTTTGGCTTCATGAAAATTTATAACCGGCAGTGGTAGTGCTCTGACCTGGGCTTTACTTGTAAGTAACACATTATGTAGCCCTCCACCTTATGAGTTATGGCCTATAGCTTTAATTGGTGGCTCACTTATTTTATGAATCACAGATATGTGTGTGGTACTTGAACACACCTACTGTGTTCTTCATTATTTATGGGAATATTCAGCACAGTATTTTACTTATTTAGTCTTTTAGGTTCCATCAACAATATGGCCTTTGCTATCATAATATTTGCATGTTTAAATATGATTTTATATCATATATTGCAGTGACCTCTATCTTTAAAAAAGCAAGATAGTTTATATAATGCCAGAATTTGCCCTTTGTATTCTTTATAGTTTCTATGGTCCAATTATGTGGTTTCTCATCTTTGTCCTGATCCACTTATTAAGAATGCTTATTTTTCCTTCTTTGCAGTAAGTATATTTTCTTTATTTTTGTGAATGTTGCTTGTACATGAACCTTGATTCAGACATTTAACTTTGAACTGCTGCTTTGCTGTAGAGAAAATAAGAACTTAACTGGCACCGCACGTTATGCAAGTTGCAACACTCACCTTGGAATTGGTAAGTTATGACCTGTTGATTACCTGTCAAATCATCTCTTGGATTTGATTTTGGCACGTTATTGTATTTACTGGCAGAACAAAGTCGACGGGATGATTTGGAATCTCTTGGTTATGTTCTTCTGTATTTTCTCCGAGGGAGGTAGGCTTATATTTCTGCTCTTTGTTAGAGCATGCTAGTATACTACAATGTTGCTTGTGGCGAAGTGCGCTAGGCGCATCTGGGATGCATTGTGCTTAAAAATCATTGGTTAAACAGGCATAATAGTTCAAGTCGAGTTCTTTTTCTCAGGTACTTGATTTTCAAATAGACATCATATCTAAAGCTGTTTCAACAGACTTTTTGAAAAACTCACAATCCCAAATGCAGCCTTAGTCTAGTTCCAACTAGGATTTTCTTCACATTTTTTAGATATTATAGCTGTAAGGATGAACTGAAATTGGTCAGCTCAAAGCAAGCTTTATAACACAGGATCTTTTAAAGCTCTATGTTTTGTCAACAAGCACCATTAGCTGCATTTGTTAAAAGATTTTCCTAGAACAAACCATATTATGAACCTCATCACAAGACAGACTTCCCACTTCTATCTGTAAGTTCTATCATTAGCAAGTAGCAACTATTTGACAAGGATTACTATGTGTCATATCAACACTGCAGAATATTTGTGCAACTGGTTTACGAAAACCCACAATAATTCTCCCAAGTTCCACCAGCAAACTGTTAGCAATCTCTGGTTTGCCGCAACATGCTTTCAAGTAACAGTGTTTGATATCCACATCAGATTAGTTTAGGTGTAATATGAACAAGGATCCAAAAACCGCTACTGGTTGAAATCCCGGTCGGCGGCCGGTAATGGTAACCGGTCGGTTACCGGAAATCCCTGAAAAAAGCCGGACGAATTTCAAAAACTGATATTTGAATTGCCGATTTTGAAAACCGGTTACCGGAAAAATCGGTCAAAAAACCTGGAAAAACCGGACGGGATTTTGAATTAGAAAGTGTTTAATGAAGTGTATATTTAGCTCATACAATACGTAATCTAGCATATTTAGCTCATACAATGCATAATCTAGCATATTTAGCTCATACAATACGTAATATAACATATTTAGTTTATATGAAGTGCAAACCAGTCAGAAACAATAATTCAGGCATATTTAGCTCAAACAATACGTAATCTAGCACAAAATAGGTCTAAACCAACCTAGGAAGTGCATTATGCATTCAAAAATTCAAATTTGAAATTTAAATTTCCCGGCCAGTTACTGTTCACCCAGTCCCCACCGGTAAATCCGGTTACCGGCGGTAACCGGACGGGATTTTTTTTCTTTGAATATGAAAGCTATTGTAGTTTTGTAGTCTCATTATCAATTTTGCTTTGCTTCATTCTAATTATTTTAGTATGTATTGCTGCGCGAAGTCTCCCTTGGCAGGGACTAAAAGCTGCAACAAAGAAGCAGAAGTATGAAAAGATATGTGAGAAAAAGCTTTCAACGCCTATCGAGGTTTATCTATCACAAACATATTAAACCAGGCATCTGAAAGAATGAGTACTCTTGTATTTGTTGCTGACCAAAAATACTTTTACCAGGTGTTATGCAAATCATATCCGGTGGAATTTGCATCTTACTTCCACTACTGCCATTCGTTGACATTTGATCAGCGGCCCGATTATGCATTCGTGAAGCGCCTTTTTCGCGACTTGTTTACCCGCCAAGGTATTCCCTGATTAAGTAGTACTAACTACTATCTATCTACTATGAATGACTGTTAATTTCAACATATTCTATCCGAGATCGGACTTTCCATATTATTATCCAATATTTTCCTCATCTTTTAACAGGTTATGAGTTTGATTATGTCTTCGACTGGACTGTTTTGAAATATAAACAAAGCCAAAAGCCCCAGGTACTTTATCACGGATTACACTAGCCTACATTTCAGAAATTTCAATTTATCACAAGTACGTTAACATTATGTTTTAATTTACCTTAAATCTACCATCCATTAATTTTGAGGATAATTTTGACTATTTTGCGATGCCATCAACGCGTGGTGTACCTGGGGCACTAACATGGCACCTACATGTCACTTCACATTATAGAGATTAGCTCTCTGTGCTGATATAGGCAAGCTTTACCACATTATCAATCATGTATATATGATATCATTCTAAGTATTTAAGTTTTTCACATAAAATGTTGTATTGGTAAAACTGTCAAAATTAATGGCATGCTAACAGATTACGAGATTAGCCCATTAGGGACAAATTGTAGCATAAGCAACAGTCTTTACGAACTCTTAATTAGCTTTCAATAAAGGCTGGGAAGTTTCCTATTGTCGATAAAGTTGTAGCACTAAGTAAGTGGGGGGAAATACATAGGGTCGTGTTAGACATTTGCAAGTTGCAACTATCTAAGGTTTTACATAATGTTCTCTATTAACATTGCAAGTTTGCAACATTGAACATGTCCTTGTGTTGTTATGTTCTACAATCTACAGGTGTTCCACTATCACTTAGGTGGTCTGTGGTCGATAACTTCTGCAATTAGATATATTATGTGCTAAACCCTATAAGCTAAAAGTAGCCATGCCAAGCTAGGAGGCTTCTATGCCGGATGATCATCCTTAGGAATTCCTCTCTCCCCAATTCTCTCTTCGCTTTGGTTATGTACACCATATATGTTCTGATGATGATTACTAAAGAACGAGACTGATTTTGGGAAAAATATTTATTTCACTTTTCACGAGGAATTGAAGATTAGTCAACAACTTTTAAGTTTTTTCAGGCACTGATACATCTGTTTCTTTTATTTAATACATATCCTGAAAATGCCAATTTCATGTTCAAATGGCACTTTATTTCCTTTACACAAAAGAATATTGGTTTTCACATATTTCATTTCAACGAAGCATTCTGCAGAACTGTCAGTGGTTTCAGAACAATTCTTAAATTCGTACTCTATTTAGGCATGGTACAACTTTAATGGCTACTTAACAAATCCACTTTTATTTGTAGCATGGTCCTGGAGCAGCTATTACTCGAGCAATCCCAGCAGGTCTTGACAAACGAGGAGGTAACAGAACCTTTTGCATCTTTTGATAATCATATACCTACGAGTTCATTCGATAGTGTCATCAATGAGATCAACCATTTATCTTGTATAGAATGTTCTAGTCATCTTATTTTTTCAGTGTGTTATAGGATTGAGATATTAAATAGCTGATGCTGTAGTTGAAAATGAGCCGCAATAATTGGATATGGCATGGTTTTGTCCATTGTAATGTGACATTTTCCTTAAGTATTAAGATCCAATGTTTCCTTCTGTCTACACTTACATTATGTTGTTTGAAGTTGAAGTAGATCAGACTAGAAAGTCTATGACGACATGTTTGAATTGATCACAAATTTGATACTTCTTGGCTGGCATTATGATTAACAGGTGTAAATGGTGCTTTCCATCAGAATGGAGCCCAGGAGCATATGGGGCCAAGCCATATGGCCGGGCCACTTGCACAGTTGCAGGTGAAACAGGCAACTGAGAGAGATCCCTACCCTGATATGCATCACACTGGGAATCATGTAAGTCCTACCAGATCAATTTGTTTATTACTTGCCTTTATTCATTTGAAAATAATAATATTGAATACTTATTCACTCACACGAGTGCCTGTTTTTTGCCACTATTTTTTAATTACTTTCTTTAAAAAATATATTTAAATCATTGTTGAGGTGTGAAATTTGAATACAAAGAAAAGCTTATCTTAAATGTTTTCTGAAGGGTGGAACACTAATGTAGCGTTACCTTTATTGCAAGAATGATGATGCTGATAGTTTATTTTGTATTATGTGACCATTACTGTTCTGTATAATGGATTTGTACAGCACAGTGCATGCCTGAGGAAGAAAATTAGTAGAAGTGTGACCAAGGAACCAAATCCCGAACCGGTGGAAAAACCGGTCGGCGGCCTGTAACGTTCGACCGGTTACCCGAAAAACCGGATGAAGTTCGAAAACTGAATTTTGAATTGAGGATTTTGAAAACCGGTTATCAGACCGGTTACCGCCCAAAACCGGTCAAAAAAACTGGAACCAAAACCGGAAAAAATAGAGAAAACCAGTTTTGGGTAATTAGCAATTGGAATAATGCAAATATTAATTAGAAAATGTTAAATGAAGTAACAATTTTGATAGATAAGGAGTTTGATGTCTAGTTATAAATTTGCAAGGAGCCTGATGTTGTACATAAAAGCCCTACTTACTAGCTTCACTCTCTAGGGCAGCCCTCTCATCCAAGTGTTCTAAAGCTTCTAAAATAATAAAAACTTAAATTAATGGCAATAAATGATAACTTGACTAGCATACTAAAAACAATAATGGAGTAGCAATTCATACCAATACATTGTCGAGAAACGCGAAAGTTGTGCAATGTACTTATTGTTATCCCTTCAGATTGAGATAGGTGAGTTTTGTATTGATCCCAAGTGTATGTTTGATGAACATATTCTACCCAATGATTATAAATTTGTTAGTAATATGCGGGTTCCACCCACTGGTAAACCATTCTTACATTGGGTAGAATTCCGTAATGGTAAGTAGGATGAGAAGAAATGTCCGGCGAATGAGAATCATCACTAGAAGGTAATATGGTGGCATCTCGACGTCCATAAGTCCGAATAGACATTGATCTAGCACGAGATTCATAGGAAGAAAAGTCTTGTGGTCGAGAATGATGTTATTGGTGATCCTTAGCCCTCGTGTAGGTCTTATGGATTGTTCTTAAAGCACGACAACCATGGTCTTCATTTTGGGTAGCATGCATGAAATTTTTCTCGCATGTGAATTCCAATGGTTTACATGTGTTTGTTGGTCTTGTACTGCATCATGAGCTGTCCCACCATCAACATCATTATCGGACGACGAGAGCTACTATCATCAGACTCTTGGTACTGCACTTCATCAGATGACAGACTTTTTGTTTCTTCATCACTTCCCACAATATCCTCCTGAATGATCTTTTTCTTCTTATCAGCCACTAATTTCCTTGTTTGTGTGCAAAGTCTACAGCCAATTTTTCAGTTGGTTGACTACAATATTTCCTTTTCCCAACATGACTCTTGCCAATAGTTTTCTTTGTCTATTGCTTTAACGGTTGATCATCTAGTGCTTTATCCAGTTCCTTTTTAGGGATGGCATCGACTACAATTGTGGATGACATGGGGGGCTCACCTTCCTTGTCTAGTAGGGGCTTCGATTGTCTCATGGAGTTATGAAGCCACTCATGGATTATGTTCGCTTTGTCGTGCATAGTGGTATTAATTAGATCTCCAAAAAGATCTACTTCCCTATCTTCATTCCTAGTATCATGCTCTTGCAATCGTAGGCTTAGATTGTAGTGGACATATACAAGCTCATGCAGTTTCTTGTACCCAAGACGGTTATTCAATTGTGTATGCACCAAAACAAATGTGCTCCAATTACGTTCACATCCACTGGAGGAAACACATTGTGACACAATCCGCAAGACACATTTTTGTAGTGGTGTCTCCGCTCCAAACGTCATCCACCATGTAGCTACAAGTAACATGAAAGTTATATTAAACTCATAGTGATGGTTGATTTTGTACGTATATATAAGTTGATAACATCATAACTATAGTTATACGATTAGCACCAAGATAATCCTCATTTGAAGTAAATAGGCTTCGTCGATTACGATATAATTGTACCTTACCTAGAGCCTGCACTGCCCCAGCGGGTATATCGACTATTCTTTGAATTGCTTTTATCAGGGAAACGACGAGGGCTGGATTCTTCCCCAAACCATATAGGTTGTGGCTCTGCGGGTTTAGCAACAATGCTGTCCAAACACACTTAGTATGTTAGAAAAAAGTACAACAAATATATTTTATGTGTTAGGATTTAGGAAACTATTTACTTGCTTGGAATCGTATAGGTGTGGTTCTTTATCATTGCAATTCTTCTATTAACTACCTCTATAACACGAGCATAGGTAGCCCGATCTTCTTTCAATATGTCTTTAAGTTCAAATTGTAGTTCATATGTTTTTACAATCATTCCTATCACTGTTGCGGGTTTCTGCTAATCTACAAATCTTAGTAGTCAATAAATTTGTTCTACCACTTTAATGACCTAATCCATACTGGACCACCATTGTCTACTTGTGAGACATGAATACATGTATTCTCCTTCTTTGGTCATGCACAAATAGTTGGAGTTCCACACATTTGATATCATCCTCTTCATAAACTTGTCTTTTCTATCCCAAAAACTTTTCAAGAAAACAAATGTCGTTCCAAACCTTGTGGCGTTTGGACGAACTATCTCCAATTTTTTCTTGCATTTCATTATGGAGGCGACTGTGGTTTTATAGGAACCGACAAATCCTCTTGTCCGCCTTGACAACTCTGGCAACCTCCTCGAACTGGCCAATATCCTTCAACATGAGGTTGACGGTATGTGTTGCACACGGCTGTCAGACTAAAGTTGGATACTGTTCAATTACCAGTTCACATGCTTTCTTGTAGTTTGAACTATTCTCAGTTACAATTCGCATAATATGTTGAACTCCAATTTCTTTCACAACATTACCGATCCGACGATACAAAAAAGTTAGCATTTGTATGTCACCAGTTGCATTCACTGACTTATAGAAAATTATTCTTACGTCACCAGATGCATTCACTGACTTATAGAAAATTATTCTTCCATTGCATTACAACATGAAATTAATAATACTTATTTGTGTAGGTCCTGTCCATACATCACACATGAAGACTCCATATATACCCCAGTCATCTTTGAACTGTTGTACATACTCCTTTATCTCTTGTTCATTAACATCAAGATATGACCTATCGATTTCATGACCTCTAGGTGACGGAACGCTTTGACCAAATTCTTGTGTAACTCTGACGACAGCACGAAAATAAGGACACTCTGCCTTTTTCCCAGCAAGGTCATTACTATGGAACCACTTATACCAAATTTTCCCAAATTTTGACTTTGATTATCTATTAAGTGATGTATCAATGTGGGGTTGGAGGGGTGCCCGACTACACAAAATATCATAATCAACTCTCACGGACTGTGATCTGCCAAATATCCTAGAAAAGACATTGCTTCCTTAACCAGTTCCTCTGCCACGTCCACTTTCACTTTTTCTACTACTTCCACTTGCACTGCTACCACCATGTTCAAACGTCGCACCCCGGCTTGTACCCTTTTCTGGAGTTGGTGTAACTCCAACGACTCTCGGCGAGCCCATTCCATCTGTATTTCCTCGTCTTCATCGAAGACATCTAGAGATGATGGACCATGAGCTACAGGCTCTGAAGCAGCTTACTCCATTCGCAGTCGTTCATCTTTAATATATTTCTTTCTTGCCTTCGTTTCTTCAAAACTTGCCAGCATGAGCCCGCAAGGAATAACATCACTGTGTTTCCCAGCAAGATGTTCTTTTGGACGGGTGACACCCCCGCTTGATTTGGTAAGATTACAATATCTGCACTTTCAACCAGCACCTCCTAGTCTCTCTCTATGCTCCTAAACATTGATAGATTTAGGAGTCATCACCTACAATATTATCACGTAGCAGCATTAGCACCCCAAAATCTAGCGACCAAATCTAAGATTTGTTCATGAACTAATGTTATAGAACAACACATCTGAAAGTTGGGACATCGTACAACTCCTTGGTTGGTCAATTGAGTTTTCTCCCTTTTTGTGGGAATCAATTAATTTCTCTGTCAGGCAGATGTTGCATTTTTGTATTGATGATAATTTTATTATCAATTAATCCTAGGAAAAAACAGATATCCTAGTCCTGGTTAGAGACCACTGTGTCTATGATAATTTTGTATGCAGTGCATCATGGTATATTCTTATTGAAAGAAAACCTGTGCCTTGTCGGCTTCAGTGGTATAATAATTCATTGATGCTGAAGTGATCAGTGGAAAAAATCAAGGGACTTTTGTTTTAGAAACAAACATCAATCCATTGATGCTTAAGAGGTCATAAATAATAGAGATTTGATGAAACAGATCACGCTAGGCTCTCTAGATTAGGTTAATTCATGTAATTAGTTTGAATTGCAACAAAAACTAGGAAATTACTTGTGGACCTAAGAAATTTTGGCAGCAAAACCTATCTTCTGGACATGAACAGAACATCGTTGGCATTACACAAGGATCCAAATCCCGGAACCGGTTGAAAAACCACTTCCCTACCTCACCTCCTTGCTGTTGTTGCCGTCGCCGCCGCTATTGCTGCAAATTGATGAGCAATGTAGTGTACTAGCCAGGGATCAAAAAACCGGATCCGCGAAATCCCACGAAGAACCGTCAGCATCAGAATCGGCCGATTCGGAAAACCGGAAGAAACCAGGTCAAATTTCGACAAACAAAATTTGAACTATGATTTTCCCGAAACCGGTAACCAGAAAACCGGTTGGAAAACCGGAAAAACCAGAAAACAGAGAAAATGGGTAATTAGCAATTTGAAATTTGGAGTAATGCAATACTAATTAGAAAGTGTTTGAAGTTGTACATAAAAAATCCTTCATGCTAGCTTTAGTCTCTAGGGCAATCCTCTCCTCCAAATGTTATAAAGTATGTAAAATAATAAAAATATAAGTTAATGGTAATGAATGATATCTTGACTGGCATACTAAAAACAATAATGGAGTAGTAATTCATACAAATACATTGTCGAGAAACGCGAAGGTTGTGCAATGTAGTCATTGTTATTATAGAGTACAAGTCATTCAAATTGAGCTAGATGAGCTTTGTATTGATCTCAAATGCGTGTTTCATGGGCATATTGTAGCCAATGATTATAAATTTGTTGGTAATATTCGGGTTCCATCCACTGGTAAACCATTCTGGCAGTGTTATTGAAGGATACAAGACCGTAATAGCTAGTAGAATCAGAAGAGATGTCTGACAAATGAGAATCATCACCAGAAGGTAATAGGTTGGCATCTCGACGTCTGTAAGTTCGAGTAGACCTTGAGCTAGCATGAGATTCATAGGAAGAAGAGTCATGTGGTGGGATTGATCTTTTTGGCGACCCTCACCTCGTGTAGGTCTTATGAATTGTTGTTGAAGCATGATAACCATTGTCTTCATCCTGGGTAGCATGCATGAAGATTTTCTCGCATGTGAATTCCAAGAGGGGAGAGCAAGAGGAGAGCAAGAGGGAGGATAGCAAGGGGGAAGCAAGAGGGAGACAGGCTCCATGTGCTGTCAAAGACAGGATATTGTTGCCTCCATGTGTTGTTTGGAGCATCCAAGGCTACTTTATGTTTTAATAGTGCTAAATATACTAAAAACTAATGTTTCAATATGTAATCTAGCATAACAATGCCTAAACCAACCGAGAAGGACATTATGGAGTCAAAAATTCAAATTTGAATTTAAAAGTTTTCGGTCGATTTTTTCTCTCAAACCGCCAGTAAAACCGATTCTGAAAATTCAGAATCGCCGGTTTTTTATATCTGTTACTAGCTACAGCTGCAAAAGCAAGAGGGCTGGCTAGCTTTGGACTAGCCAAAAGCAAGAGGGAGGTAGCACAAGTGTAGGTGCTGCTGCTGCAAAAGCAAGAGGGGGAGAGCATCCAATGCTGCAAATCAACATGCAATGTAGTAAATTTTCTGTTACCTACTTTTCCTCCCCTCCTCTCCTTCCCCTGCAACTGCAACCAGGCATCCGGGTCGCAACAGGGGAGCATCCAATGTACTTTCCAAGTTCAAAAAACCGCTCGGGACTTGCTCATACAATAATTCAAGTATATTTAGCTCATACAATACGTAATCTAGCACAAAAAAACCTAAACCAACCTAAGAAGTGCATTATGTAGTCATAAATTCAAATTTGAATTTGAAAAATTTCAGCTGGTTTTTTTCCTACCGGTCATCATGGGATTTCCGGTTACCGCTGGTTACCGGCCTGTAACCAACGGTTTTTTGATCCTTGGCTGCTGCTGCTAGTTGCTGCAAATTGACATGCAATGTAGTGTACTAGCTGCTGCTGCAAAAGCAAGAGGGCTGGCTAGCTTTGGACAAGCCAGAGCAACAGGGAGGCAGGCACAAGCACAATAAATAAATTGACATGCAATGTAGATTTGTAGGTGCTGCTTCTACAAAAGCAAGAGTGGGGAGAGCATTCAATGCACTTTCCAAGTCCAAGTCTAAAAAATCAACATGCAATGCAGTAAATTTCCTGTTACCTACTTTTCTTCCCCTCTTCTTCCCCGGCAACTGCAACTAGGCATCCAAGTCGCATCCGGGAGGGGGCATCCAATGTGCTTTCACGTCCAAAAAACCGCCGGGACTCGCTCATACAATAATTCAAGTATATTTAGCTCATACAATATGTAAACTAGCACAAAAAGGCCTAAACCAACCTATGAAGTGCATTATGCAGTCATAAATTTAATTTGAAATTTGAAATTTTTCGGTTGGTTTTTCCGGTACCGTTGGTTACCGGCCGTTTTTTCCCTTGAGTGTGACTAAGATACAATTTCAGACACAAACTGATAACTATTTAAGGATATAGCTCTGATAAAATTGTGCCCTGTGTTAGAATAGGAGTTAAAATAGGGACTGTTTTGTATTTCCTTATCCGTCTTTTGTATTGTCTTATCTGTATATGGCATACACCTTTTGTATTCCTATATATATTGCCCATTGGGGCTCTTCAATATAAACACAATATTCATAACATGGTATCAGAGCAAAGGTTAGGGTTAGAAGCCACCGCCGCCTAGCTTCCGCTCATCTTCCGTTGCCCGCAGCCCCCGGGAGGAGCAATCTCTGCTCCTGGGGGTGGTTTCTCTTTGTTGCTGCCTCTGGCCCCGCCCGACGTCATGCGGGCGTCGCTGTTGTCGTCGAAGCGGCGGATCCCTCGTGGCGCCGACCGCGTCCGTCTTCTTCCTCGTCGGGGCGGGACTCTGCGCCGGCGCCACCAACCTCATCATGCCTCTACCTAGGAGATGGCATGGGGTTTGGCAACCAGGCCGCGCCGCTCTTCCTATCCGAGATCGCGCCAACGCACATCCGCGGCGCTCTCAAGATCCTCTTCCAGCTTGACGTCACCATAATCATCCTCATCGCCAACTACTTCACGTCCAACATCCACCCCGCTGGTTGGAGGTACTCGCTCGGCGGCGCGGCCGCTCCTGCGGCCGTGCTGTTCCTTGGGTCGCTGATCATCACCGAGATGCCGACGAGCCTCGTGGAGCGCGGGGGCCGCGAGGCCAGCCGCTCCACACTGGAGAAGATCCATGGCACGACGGAGGTGGACGAAGAGTTCGACGAGATCAAGTCCGCCTGCGAGGCCGCCGCCACGTTGTGCGAGGAGAAGCCGTTCTGCCGGCTCATGCGCCCGCCATGCTCATCACCAATTACGTCGGGAGCCCGGCAGCTGAGCCCATGCGCGCCTTCCCGGCCTCGCTCACAGAGGCTGTCGGCTCGACCTTCTCGCCGCCCTCGCGGCGCCCGAACAGCTGGGCGTCGCTTGCTCCTTGGCCGCATGCACCAGGGCAGCAGGTGAAGTTCTCGCCACCCCTAGCTTTGTACGCGTCTCCCACGCCATCTCCTCCCATGTTCACCGGTGGTTTACTGGTTACTAGTTGGAGATGGTTGGAGAGTGTAGTGCTTTGCTTTACTTTACTTTGATGGCCAGACCCGTGAGCATGCTCTCCTTGCTTTCACTTCTTCATCCTTGGAGTGAAGCACGCACATGGAGTGAAGCACGTGTGCGTGCAAGGGAGCTGTTGATCCTGATCTCCACGGTTCCTACTGCACCATCACGTTTGTGTTGGTGCTTGCTAGTTGGATGAGGAGATGGGTCTTCTACTACTGCTAGTTATGATAGTATCTGCTGCTAGTTAGCTCTAGTCTTTTTATATTTATGTTGTTTCTTCCGTTGCGTTCATCCAAGTCCGTACCACTCAATCTTTGAGTTGGTCTAAGCCATGCGAGTCCACAAATTTATTGTCAGTCATAGAAGCATAGGAATTGCCTTATGCATGTCAGCAGCCGCCGCTCCCGCTCTTCTTTCTGAGCCGCGTGCAGATCGTAGAAGTTGTTATGATACTGCCGCTTTCTTAGCCGCCGCCTCGAGCTTCTAAGGCCGCCACGCTTCTTTCGCGCCACCGCCGTCTTGGGCTTCGATCTACGCTGTCATGCTTCCACCTATTCCTATTCGGCTTGATTTGACAACTCTTTCTATTCATGTCGGTTTCATCATCTTCTTCGTTGTGTTGTCGCGGTCGACTTTTTCAGCTCATGCACCTTGTGCTTTATGGGCATTGCACGACCTCGGATGGGAGGAGATCTTTTGACATTTGACGTATTTTCCTAGAGCTGCATGCTACGACGACATTATCAAGACTCGGACTTCGGATTTTGCATATTTTAGTGTCAACCCTTTCCAAATTCCAAATGCAATGCTATTGTATACACCTTGCATTTGAGGGGGGGATGTTAGAATAGGAGTTGGAATATGGATTCTTTTGTATTTCCTTATCTGTCTTTTGTATTGCCTTATCTGTATATGACATACACCTCTTGTACTCCTATATATATTGCCCATTAGGGCTCTTCAATATACACACAATATTCATAACACCGTGAATGATTTGTGGGTTTTGTTTCCATGGGTAAAGCCTGGAATTGAACCAGTGAGTTTGCCTAATGTTTGGTATCTTTTCTGTTACCTTGCAAACTTGGTACAATCCCAATGTAATATGACCAATCTGAGATTACCTTTGTTGGTTGTTTGGTTCACATCAATCCTCAGAACAATCATCTATTCTTCAGCTTTAGTCTACAGATTTTCAAGTGTACATGATTGTGTAAAACTTAATGGTATTCTCAGAGAAATCCGAAGCAGAAATTTGGTCTGATCAAGGTTTATTATACTGGAATATGCTGCAATTCAGTAGCCTCATACCAGTGCATAATAAACATATCATTTTCTCAGTTAAAGGCATTGAAATTAAGAAATCTGATTAATTTCACCACCACATAAAACCTACCAGTGCTAGTACATGTGAATGGTCTCGCTGCTGTTACAGGCTATGTCATTGATTAGAAAAAAAAAATGCCTGATACCTGTTTCTCATAATGTACTCTGTTATTTTTCTCTTGTATCTAGTTGCAAATGGGCGCTCGAAGTTTGGACGATTTTTTTTTAAAAGTTAATCCATCTCCCTTGTGGAAGTTCCCTGTTCAAGTTTTGTGTGTGTTGAACTAGCAACGTCAGATTGCACTTTGGGGTTATTTTCTTAATTGGTGCTTTGACATCCTACAAATATCACAGTTACTGCTTTTTGAGAACTGACTTTGAGGAAGATACGATTTCGTAATCTGTGCAACACCTTTTGTTTCGTACGAAATATTTACTCCCTCAGTTCAAAAATATATGATGTTTTGGACATCGACACGGTCTCTAACATGCAACTTTGATCATTACTTTTTTATATGAATATGTTAGTGAAAAATATATTTTGCATGGAGAATGTAACGACAACATTTTCACATGACTAATCTAAATAGTTTTGATATTTAGTCAAGTCAGAGATGTTTGACTGCACGCTTTCTAAAACATCATATATTTCTAAACGAAGGGAATATATATTTTTGTATTTCCTATCCATCTATTATTTTTTGTCGCTTGAGCATTTATCTTTTTTATTCATAAGATGGTCAATCATTTCAGATACAAGACATGGCTGCCGGAAAAGCACGTCTGACATCATCTGTTGCTCTACCTGGTGCCCAATGGAGAAATGACAGTAGTTCAAGACAAATAGTGCAATTTGATGCTTTTCATCAAAATGAGGGTTTTGTCAGCAATACTGGCTCATCTAGCGGTCGGCTTCCGACATTCCCGCACAATGCCCCAGCAAAGTGACAGGTAAACTTCTAACAAGAGCACTAGACTCTTGTTCTTACTGTGGTATCCTTGATGAATTTTTGTTCCTATATAGGTCATCTATCTTGTGGAGCAAAGAGGAAATGCATCAGAAGAGACTATGCTCCCTGTTGTGATGAATGCTCAAGCAGTTTGTTAGACTGATGTTTAAACATTCTGTTCTCAGTCCTGGATGACATGTAAATTGTTTATATGTAGATATATGGCATGGACATATTGCAATAATGATGGTGTGGGCTCATTCATTGTCTGCCATCTATTCAATATACATGTTGCAGTATGATTATTTCTTGAAGTTTGCATCGTGATCTGAAATATTTTCAGCATTAGGTACTGAAGATGCTCAAGAACTGAACAGGGGCACAGTATGTTAATCTTAAGTTGATTGTGTGTGCATGGAGATTTCCAGGAATTTTTCAGTAGGTGATTTATGATTGGGGGAGTTTTTACTTCACATATTTACTTTAGGAATGACATGTTGTGTTGCTCATAGATATCTTTCATATTTATCAGTGCATGATGCTGCCAAGGCTCAGAAAGCAACACAATTTCTACTGATGGCATCAGGATAATTGAGGAACAGTTCAAGTATCAGCAAAACCAAAGGGAGATTTATAAATGAAGTCATGGGAGCTGGTACAGTCTATTATCAGTCCTTTTTTTTGCAGTGTAAGTTACCGATATTTTCTTCTGGTGAAGTGTCTACTCCTTGTACTATCATGTCTATTTCATTAAATCTGTTTTGTCATAAAATAACTTTGTATATTTGGTTGTTGAAAGATTAGGGAGTTTCCAGGTGGTTTGCTTTTCTGTTTTCTTTGAATTAATCACCCTCCCTATCGTGAATAATCATTTATTGTATGTAGCAAGTTATGTAACCTATTTCCTATGGTTTCACCAATAGCAAATTATTTTTTGGTTCACTTTCCTTTGATCTGTCTGCCAAAGTTTCAGATCAATATGTGATTTTAAGAACTTGTCTATACTAGCTCCTTATTTGAGAACATAAGGTACAAAGAAGTTTCCTCGACAATACTCCAATATGAGAATCACTATAAAAGTGGTTACTGTCTTATCCAGACCTATGGGCAGCCATAGTCTATGGCTGGCTTGAGACAATTGAAGAAGGTTTAATCAAATCTCATATGTAGTTTGCTGATGAAGAGCAAGAGTTCTATCAGTAGATCTGAGACCGTGAACAAGCAAGGTGGTTTAGATTGCTACGATCATTGGAGAATTTTGCTTCTCTGTTTTCGTTCTTTTTGTTGTTGTAACTTGTACTTATATTTTGTTTTTAACTCAGGAGCTTTGATGAACTTCTTCTATAGCATTTGGTGCATGGTCTGTAGCAGTTGCTTGAGTTGCATCGGACAAATTTGAGTCAGGTTAGGTGTTTTTTTTAACCCACTCGAGGTCACACTGTCCTATTGTCATGTGGCAAAATCTGGCATTTTCGTCAAATCCTACCTGGTTTTGTTGGTTCTACTGTTGTATCAATTCATTAACCACAGGTTCTGACTTCTGATATGGAGATATACCAGCCCTATAGAGTTACAGTGCTATGTAATATATTCAATCCCTGGTAACTTATGCTTTATACGATGTGTATCCCATGCCAGTACTGTCAGGGTATATCAGCAGTGTTGTTTATGCATTATTAATCATCTTCCAGATACTTCTATATCCAAACGTTTCTCCTTGTTCAATCGAAAAGGGGAAAAGGTCAGTTTTCACATGTTGCACTACGTTCATGACTTTGTTGGTCACCTTGTACTGGTTACCGATAATGACCCGGTCATTTGGTACGATGAACTGATTTCTTGTTTGCCGTCATAAATTCATTATCTCAGCGCCTCCATTCCTTTGATCTCTTGAATTGCAACTTGCCATGTCGATGTCCTGACATAAGTTTGCAAAATGCACATGGACGGCAGGAATAGGGTTCCTGACATAAGTTTGCAAAACGCATCTGTGATTTTAGTTTTTGAGAGATGTACTGTACTGACTGTTATTGCTCATTCTTCAATGCTACTTGCGTACCGTGTCACTGATCACTCGGAACATTTCCAAGTATCATGTTAATGATGAGGGGCAAAGCTCTGCTCCCCCATTTCCACTCGGGAGTTGGAGCCCCAAAAATTTGGGGTTTTGTCGAGCTAACAGCTCCTTCCACTAATTAGAAAGCATCTTATCGCCATGTAACACTTTATCTTTTGTTACACGAGCGGCAATAAACGATGCTTCCTTTATGTAATCTATATTCAGTATTGTTATTTTTTCATGTAAAAAGAAGAGGAAGGGAACAATAGGGAGCACGAAGCTTTTGCCAGGAACATCACCGCTACATAAATATTTCGATGGGAAATCATATTTACAAATTCAATAGAAAAAAATCCAAATGCAAAACAAGTTTGGTGTCATGCTACTTGATGTCAGAAAGCACTAAATAGACTAAAGTACTCAACATCATAATTTGTTCATCACGAACTAAAAGAACGGACATGTAGCAAACTGGGTATGATCACCAGCAAACATGATGACATAATTAAACAGGGGTGGTCGACCGCAGGTAGAGTACTCAATTTCCATGTTGCTGTTGCTGTTCGTAGAGTGCTTTAGCTTCGGCGAAAACCATTAGTCTGCCATGTACGGCCAAACCAAGGAATGATGAAAAGAAAAGCAGAGCATTCCCTAGTGCATCGCATCATAGCCGATCAACTCTTCTATCGCCACAATTTCCTTGAGTTTTTTTGTTGAGTGTGTTAAAACTTTGCACAGCTTCCTTTTTGAAGAGGAGCCACTTGCTATACACCCCCTCCCGTCATGAAAGAATGATGTTTTGGATATCACAAAACATAACTTTGACCATTAATTTTTATTGTAATAGATCTATAAAATCTAACAAAATTATTTTTTTTTTATGAAAACTCTTCTCGAGACAATGTTATACAGATCTTTTTCTTATGTTCAATCTAAATATTGATAAACATATTGATAGATAAAGTTCAAAATTTTTTACTGCACGTAACCTAAAACAGCATTCTTCTGTGACGGGGTGAGTATCTAACAACGAGAGGAAATTCACGGGATGAAACCTAGTTTACTTAATTAAAGGTGGTATATTCATGACCATATTGCTTAAAAAAATACAGAGAATTCTAGCTATTTGGCCCATACATCGGTGCATAAATGAGAAAAGAAAACATCACCGGTTAATATTCTAACCGGTTAAGTCCTCTCCGGCTCAGATTTGGATGTCTGCACGTAAATGAGTCGAAGAGACGAAAGAATGCAGAGTGTGGCACAAGCCTCCTCGTAATGGTAGAATTAACTATCTCCTTTTTTGTTTGAAAATTTTGGCCAAGAGCTCTAGCGTAACGCCTGGGTGGATGCAGGTGTCAACACCACGATGTGTGTGTTAGGAATAGCAACTTATATTATTATGGATCAGAGGGTCAATATATATAGACAAATACAATATGTAAATAACCCCTTATAATAATGGGGAATAACAATAACACAGTGATACATATATCTCTAACATATATACATATCTCTAACACCCCCTCAAACTCATGGTGGATCAACAACACTGAGTTTGGAGAGGTAGAAATCGTTGTTGTGCTCGAGTCTGGGTCTTTGTGAAGAAATCTGCAATCTGAAGCTCGGAAGGCACATAATGAAGAGCAATCACCTGATCATACACACAAGATCTCATGAAGGGAGCATCAACACCAATATGCTTGGTGAGCTCATGCTTCACAGGGTCACGGGCAATACTGATAGTACTTGTACTGTCTGACAAGAAAGGAGTTGGTGTAGTGACAGAAACACCAAAATCCTCAAGTAACCACCGTAGCCAAGTAATCTCTGCTGTCAGGAGAGCCATAGCTCGTAACTCGACCTCTGATTCGAACGGGATATGCGCATCTGCTTTTCGCCTTCCGTGCAATGAGAGAACCACCAAGAAAAACACAGTAAACAGAGATAGACCGGCGATCAGAGGGATCGCTGGCCCAAGTAGCATCAGAATAAGCCTGAAGCTGTAACGAGTTGGAGTGTAGGAAGAAGAGAAGGCGAGAGATAGTCCCACGAAGGTATCGCAGAACTCGAAGAAGGTGGCTGTAGTGGACCTGAGTGGGAGCAGAAATGAACTGACTCAGAATGTGGACTGGATAAGTGATATCCGGGCGAGTAACAACAAGGTAGACAAAACTCCCAACAAGATGACGATAGCGAGTCGGATCATAAAGAAGCTCGCCATCAGAGGGCCGAGATGAACGTTGAGCTCCATAAGAGTCTCAACAGTACGCTGATCAGTGAGAGAAGCGCGATCAATAAGATTCTGAATATACTTCTCTTGGGACATAAAGAAACCATCTGGAGTGAAAGTAACCTCAATCCCAAGGAAGTAATGAAGAGGACAAGATCCGACATAAGGAATTGCTCACTCAGACGAGTCTTGACAAAGGTAATGTACTCAGAATCATCTCCGGTGATGATCATATCATCAGCATATAGAAGAAGAAGAGTCCGACCACGAGACGAAGTGTGGACAAAAAGAGCATGATCATGATCACTAGCTTAGAAGCCAGCAGCAGTGACCACAGAGGAGAAGTGCTCAAACCAAGCACGAGGGGCTTGTTTAAGGCCATAGAGAGAGCGACGAAGACGACAGACCATACCCTCAGGAACAGAATACCCAGGTGGCGGATGCATGTAGACCTCCTCACGCAACTCGCTATTAAGAAAGACATTCTTGACATCAAGCTGAGAAACGGACCAATGGCGAATAGACATCACCGAAATAAGAGTGCGGACAGTGGTCATGTGGGCCACATGAGCAAAAGTCTCGTCGTAGTCACGACCATACTCCTGTTGGAAGCCACGAGCAACAAGACGCGCCTTATATCGCTCAAGAGAGCCATCAGAACGAGTCTTAATCTTATAGACCCACTTACACGTGATGGGACGAGAGTGAGATGAAAAAGGAATAAGATTCCAAGTACCAGTACGCTCGAGAGCAGCAATCTCCTCGGCCATGGCATGCTGCTACTCAGGGTGAGTAACAGCATCCCGGTAGGAGACAGGCTCATGAGTAGCTGCACCAGCAAGACCAAAACGGACAGGAGGCTGAATCGATCGACGATCGCGGAGACCGTACCGAGGAGATGATGGCCCATCAGGGGAAGATGGAGTATCAGGAGAAGATGAAACATCAGGGGAAGATGGTTCATCTGGAAGAGCCTCAATACGAGGTCGACGAGTGTAAAAGAGAGTGGGAGGAGCTTGAGGAGCCACAGGCGGCGAGAATGGCGGAGAGGCCTTAGGAGGTATATGTGGAGACTCAGTGGGACGGTTGGACGAGGGCAAGACAGAGATGGGTGTATCTGGAAAGGTAAAAAAAAGACATGAACTCCACAGAGGAAACCGAAGGAGAGGCAAGACGTGGCTAGAAGGGACGAGACTTGTCAAAAGTCACATCCTGAGAAATTCGCATCCGTCGACCAACAGAATCCCAGCACCGATAGCCCTTGTGCTCGGCACTGTATCCCATAAAAACACACTCAACAGACTGAGCAGTTAGTTTGGTGTGTTCTCGAGGTGCAAGGAGAATGTAGCAAACGCAGCAAGCAGACGAAGGACAGAGTAGTCTGGAGAAAGATCACATAGACGCTCAACCGGGATCTCACCCTGAAGAGCAAAAGAGGGCTGAATGTTGATGAGATAGGTGGCAGTGGAAACGGCCTCGGCCCAAAAGTGAGTTGGAATAGAGGCGGCAATCATCAAGGTATGAGCCGTCTCAAGGAGATGGCGATGCTTATTCTCAGCGTCACCATTCTGAGCATGAGCACCAGGACAAGAGAATCGAAGCGAGGTGCCTGCTCGCCAAAGAAGAAAATCGCGCAGTAATAAGAGAGGTACTCGCCAGCAGAGTCAGCATGAAAGACACGAATAGGAGTGAAAAACTGTGTGCGAACCATAGTAGCAAATTGTTTATAGATAGACAGGGCCTCACTACGAGAAGACATAAAATATATCCAAGTGTGGTGAGAGAAGTCATCTATAAAAATGATATAATATCGATGGCCCCCTTTCGAAAGGAAGGGAGCCGGACCCCAAACATCTGAATGAATAAGATCAAATGGTCGCTGAGACACAAACTCACTATGAGAATAGGGAAGATGAATCTGTTTCCCTAACTTACAGCCCTGACAATTTAAAGACACGTCTCCTGAGAAAGACCCCAGAAGACCACAACGGACTAAAGATGACAAATGAGATCCACACAGATGACCAAGACGGTGATGCCACTGCTGGAAAGAGCTGATAGACGAAGTGGCGGAAGTGGAAAGACTGGTGGCAATGGTGGCAGCGGAAGGAAGGTGAAGCCAGTCAAGCTCCCAGAGACGCTGTGAGTCAAGGCGCCGAGGGCCAGAACCAACCAGAGCCCCCGTGTGGTGGTTCTGAACACAACAAGAGTCAGAGTCAATAATGACCCGACAACCAAGGTCAGTAATCTGTTCAGCAGAAAGAAGCTGCATGGTTAGGCGAGGAACATGAGCAACAGAAGGAACATGAAATGATGAGTTGGTAAGAGGTCCTCGATCAGAGATAGGAAGAGAGGTACCATCAGCAGTGAGAACACTGACACGGGAATCAAGAGGTGTAATGAAAGACAAAATGAAAGAATCAGAAGTCATGTGGAATGATGCTCCTGAATCAAGAATCCATGGGGAGGTACCTGACTGTGTAGGAGGTGGTTTTTCATTGCCAAGAGTCGATGTGAGATATGCGTAACATGTCGAGGAGAACACAAGGCGGCAGCGGCGTCCAAAGTCTGGCTATCTCCTGCTCAGTGAGAGAAATTGCTAAAGGAGTCGATGCAGACGTCGATGTAGAAGTACTGTTTCTAGTGTTAGGAGAAGAACGGCGTGAAAGATGCCGCTGCTTCTTATAGCACTGAGACTCAACGTGGTCGACCTTGTCGCAGTAGGAGCAGCGAGGACGATCACCGCCAGATGGAGGGCGGCCACCACCACCTGTGGCAGCCGCTTGAGGAGGCAGTGTACTGAAACGTGGAGCAGTCGGTGTAGCAAGTGGACGAGCAGCGAGCACGGAGGGGAGTGGCATCAGACTAGCACCACTCAGACGAGTCTCCTCTGCGTGTATCTCGGTAAGAGCCTCTAAAAGAGTGACACGAGGGTGGCGTGCAAGAAGCTGGGCACGCCTCTGCTCGAACTCAGGACGAAGGCGAGTAAGGAACTCTAGATACGCTGAAACTCTGTGTCAAGACGCATACCAGCAAAGATGAACAGGAGCGACAACCAAGAAGTCGAAGAGAGTCCAAATGGCGCCAAGCATGAGAACCTCGAGCGTAGAAGGCGCCAATAGTAGCAACACCCTCGCCAAGAGAGTGCTCCCGGTGAACCACTGACAGGTAGAGAGCATCTCCAGAGGGTTCGTAGCGCTGACGAAGGTGAGTCCACATCTGGATAGCCGAAGGGAGTCCTACAACCTCAGAAGAAAACTGAGGCTGGACACTGACGATGAAGATAGCAGCAGCTCGAGCATCGTCGTCACACCCCTGATTGTAGGTGGTCAATCGATCCATGTAGGATTCCAGAGCCTCTTGCTAGGCAGAGGCAGCCTTCTCATCAGCAAGGCCAGCAGCCTCGACGGTAGCCTTGTCAGCTGTCGGAGGAAGCGCAACAGACGTAGGCTCCGTCGAAGGAGTAGGGCAAGGCGGGCAGGTGACATCGCCAGAGAGGACGCCCCAGAGACGAAGACCACGCATATGGATGCGCATGTGAGACACGAAGTCGGCGTAATTGATACCATCGAAGATCACCAGGCAGCGAGGGAGGGAAACGATGCCCATTGGTAGGCGGCGCTTGTCGGCGCCCCGGGTGTCACACAACCCCGAGACCCTCTGTGCATACCAAGCTAGTCCCATGATCAGTAGCTAGCTTGCACAGTTGCAACAATGATGCATTCATAACCATTCAACGACGAACTAATGAAGCAGACAAAGTAATATTAATTAAAGCAGCAAAGACCTTATGGTCAAGGTTCTTACAAAAGTCGCCACACAGGGCTTAACAACAACAGAGTATCTGGCAGCGGAAATCTCAAAAATACGTGGAGCCCAATCGACATGCCCACAGGCAATCGAGTGGTGGACGTGACCTAGTTCGCAAAGTCTTCGAAGTAGCCTTCTTCAAAGTACTCAACATTTCCTGGTTCTTCTGTTGGGTGATCAACAAAGGGCATGAAGCCGTGAGTACATAAAGTACTCAACAAGTCGTAGAAATGTATGCACATAGTATTCATGATGTGCTTAAGCAAGGGTGGCCTTATGGTTAATTTGCGTAAAGCAAGTTTAACAATAAATACAATAATTAGATTGCAAAGCGTGATTTTAAAAGAATAATACATAGATAACCAAGTTCTTTTGAATCAAGCAAAGTGAACATCCGCTTCACTTCCCAACCATTCCAACCAAACGTTTCCATCGAACCAAACCACATTTTTGAAAATACTACCCTTTGCGCGAAATCACTGTGCATGTCCGTAATCGGGACACGGCTATTCAATAGATTTTGACACTCTGCAGAGGTTGTACAGCTTTACCCACAAGAGATAAATCACTTGTAATGTCCGTCTGACACACTTTCGAGGGTGTGCGACTAAGTGACTATCACAAGGCCTTTACAAAGTTCCATTTTGCCTCGGTTCTGCTCGCTAAGGTTTCGCCATCACGACCCCTCTTGCGCCAATAATCAACCCTAACAGAACCGACTCAAAACTTCCTAATTAGTTGGCGGTCCGTCCCATACCGGACTTATGGTTGCACGAGGTGACCGGATCAACGACTTGCAAAGTTAAGTCCTTAGTTGGCTGCTCAGACAAGTCTACCACAACCCAATGTGCATCACACACCCACTCTAGCTTCCTACCTCAAGCCCGAGCATAAATCATTTTTGTTCAATCCCGACCAAATGGCAATCCCTGCCATGGCACCACATCTTTTAATAAAAGTGGCCTCACACCACTGCTTCCATAGTTCCATTAGTCAAATTTCAATAATCATTGAACATGTGATCGAAAATCTGCGTAACTAGAGCATGTCTAAGCAATATCGCTCCCAAGTTGGTATACAAATATGTCCAACTAGTATTAACCATTCTAAGGTGTTCAAGGATATATGTCATTCAAGGAGACATTTCATTTTTAATTCATCAAGGAGGCATAATGGCAATTTGGTAATTATCTACTCCCAAAACCATTTTTAATAGAACTAGCCATGCATGATATTTTAATACAATATACATTTGTAAAATGGGTTCAACATGGTCAAAGGCCTACGACTTGCCTTCGTTGACGAGGAGAGGGTCTTGATCGTCGGTCAAGAAATCTTCCAAACGCTAATCTACACGTGCGAGAATAGCAACAAATAAATAAAACAGCACCAAATGAACTCCAAAAATTACAAAACCAGTACCAAATGAAAGAGGATGAATTTATATGAATTTAGAAATTTGGATCACCCAAATCGGAGTTCGGATGTGAAAGTTATAGCCAAAAGAAATTTCAAAATCACATAAAATGATGGAATTGATTTTTGGATTTTTCGAATTAATTTTCAACCGAAATTCCGACTTTGACGTCGGCGCCAGACACGCAAGCGCTACGTGGCTGCCACGTAGGCAAGACGACCGATGCGTCACCGACCGGCGCCACGCGGCGGCCACGTCGGCACCACGTCGCCCGAAGCGGCACAAGACGGGGTTCAAGGCTCACCGTGAGGAGAGACCTGGCGGCACGAGGCGAGCACACCGGGAGGTAGAGGGGATCATGGGAGTGCAATGCGCACCCTTGGAGGAGGAAGGCGGCGGTGGCCGGCCAAGCGAAGGAGAAGCGGCGGTTGCGGTGGTCGAAAGAGGGGTGGCGAACGAGGGGCGTCCGGCGAAGGGGAGGCGCGGGGTCGGCGACAACCTAGTGAAGGCGGTGGTGGGGTCGGCGGCACCAGAGGAAGACCGAGGTGGCGCTAATGGCGGCGGGCGAGCTCGAGTACCGCGGGGAACTCGAACTCCGGCGAACGGAGGCAAGGGAGAGAGGCGGCCAGAAATGGAGAGAGGAGGAGGAGGCGAGCCGTCGTGCTTTAAAGGGGAGGAGGAGCACGGAGGAGCGCGCGCCAAGAGAGGCATGGGCGGAGAGAGAGAGAGAGAGAGAGAGAGATGGGGAGGCGCGCGTGAGGGGGCGGGCAGAGGCGCGCGACGTGGGTAAGCGGCGGGATTCGGCGGCGGCGACAGAGGAGAGAGATCATGCGGATTCGCGCCAGCGAGCCCGGCGGCAGCGTGGGAGAGAGAGACGCGCGCGGGAGGAAGAAAGAGGCGCCGTCCGATTCGACGGACGGTGGGGAAAGGGGAGACGCGGCCGACGGAGCCGTCGGATGAAGATCGGGCACGGGCGAGGCACGAGGCGCGGCCGGGCGGGGGGAGGCGGGCATGGAATGGGCGAGGCGGGAATAGGATTGGGCCGAGAGTTTCGCCCAAAAACAGAAAAGAGATTTTAAATGCATTTTGAGTTTAGAAATTCAAACAAATCAAAAAGCAATTTAGAAAATAGCAAATAGACTCAAAAATTCTAGAAAATTCACGAAATTACTTGAATTATTCTAGACTTAATAAAAATACTTTTAACTTTAAATTTTCTTTTTCTTTTGCAAATAAATTAATTTTTCCATTTCGGATAAAACAAAAATCAATTTCTAAAATCCAATAAATCCAAGAAAATTCTTAAAATAATAATTTTGATTTTAAATTCCAGAAAAATCAATCAAACCAACTTTAATTTAATTGAAGTTTGATTAACTCATATTAAACTGCAAATGAATTTCTGAAATTCCAAAATTAAGCTTTGGGCAAATAGAAACAAATGGTTTTCTTTTAAAATTTTCAAAACTCAAAAAAGCGGACGCTACAATACCGACTGCCAGCGACGACCAAGGTAACGTAGTCTAATAGGCGGCCCGGACTCGCGACGATCGAGCCGACATTTTTTTCTAAACCGGCCCTTCTTAAACGCCCAACTCGACCGACGGGCAGGGTGCTAGGGTTCCCCCCCCCTCTGGCGGCGGCGATCGCGGCCAGCGAAGTGGCGACCCTCGCGGCGGCGCGTGGAAGTCGATGGTCGCGGCGCGCGCGGCGTAGCGGCGCACGAGACTTCGCGCGGCGAACCGAGCCGTCGGCGGCGGGCTGCGCCCTCGCGGGAGTTGGGGCGGCGTTGAGGTGGCGGTGTCGGGGCAGCGGGAGGTCTTCTGGGGTCGGCGGCGACGGCGCAATCAGAGGGAGGCCGACATGATACCAACGGCGCGGGAGGCCGGTCTCGGGGAGGGAAGCCAGCAGAGGCGGCTAGGGCAGGACGAGTTGCACGTCCGGAGAGGTAAGCCTAGGGCTCTGATACCATGTTAGGAATAGCAATTTGTATTATCATAGGCCAAATGGCCAGTATATATAGACAAGCACAATATGCAAATAACCCCTTATAACAATAGGGAATAACACAGTGATACATATATCTATAACAGTGTGAACAGTAGTTCACAACACTGCATCGTAGCAACAATCGAGAAGTGTGTGGCGATTTTACTGTATCAAAACTGTTGTAACGATTGATCTCAGTTTTCCCTTTTCGATCGAACGGTTGAGATTGTTTCTAATTTCTTTCTAATTCCTATGCACTATAGCACATCTACATTAAGAACAGTAATATAGAGGATTCTCGTCCCAACACCACTCCTGGAGCAGCGCTTGACCCCAAAAATAACTATCTCATGTTGCAATTCCTTACATAAATTATAACAATCTCTTAAAAAGTAGAATATCCCACGGCGTGTACTCAATCTACTCTTTAAAAAAAAACATAATGGTTCTCTCCATTCGAGGAGCAAAATGCTTCACACGAACTGCGGGAAACTCGGATTGCAAGTGGAATCATTTTCTCTGACCAGCAAAAACAAGAGCTGAATCATTTTTTTGCTTTCTTAGGTACCCAATCATGGATCGTCTTTCCATCATCTCCCGGGGAAAGCAGACAAGAGGTAAGCTCCAAATCCCGTGTGTTTGATGAAATGGGAAATTGTCTTTAATTACATGTTTGTGTTGGAGTTAATCATTATACTAATGCTTAGTACTTGATAAAAACAGTTTAGCTGCTTGTTAGTTCCTTGGGTTTTGCCCATTCAATTGAAAGAAAAATGGGATACTAATACTTATTTACATCGGTATCATGGACGCTGCACTTTATTCTTTTTGTTGCTACCAATGATTCAGATCACACGCACGTAAGAATATCATCACCCAGTTATAGCAGTAGAAGTATAGTATCTCATGTTAAAAGGTTTGGTGAGGCCTGAAAAGACCGGATAAATCGATGTTTTCCCTCCAGTATTATGCTTCTACTTATCGAGAATGGTCTGTGCATGGATTCAGCAAATTGGGTTTTAGTTTTTTTTCTTCAGATACTACAGTTTAGGCCCAGGTAAATACAAGCATCTAAACGAAGACAATGGCCGCAAACAATGCAAATAAAAATATCGCAAGACTGCCAAACGGATTAGCAAAACTGCTCGGTTCTGTGAGGGATGCATCACCTTTGTATCAATTGGTGCATGATCACATTGGCATGTTTATTCTGACCATAGGTCACAGTGGGAAAAAAATTACCGGTTACCGGCGGGGTTCGGATCCAAAATCCTGGTCGGTTTTCCAGGTTTTGCAAATTTTAATTTTAATTTTTAAAATTCAGCTGGTTTTCAAGCGAATTCAAGCGAAATTCAATCTGTTTTTTTTTTCCAAAAAATCCGGTAACGGATTTGTTTTTTCCCGCCGCTCGGTGGGATTTCCACCGGTACCGTTTCGATCCTTGGGTCACACCTCCTAAATTGCCTGATTATTCCTGTAAGAGAAAAAAAAACAATACTCCAATTCTCAAACCAAAGGCATCAGACACGAAGGGCTTAGGGCTCCACCGAAGAGCACACTACCAAAAGATTACTCTCACTAGTCACTACTCCATTAATTACTTGCAAAAGCAAATTTTAAGCTCCTTTATGGTGAGGCCATGGGAACGAAGGAAATGACACTTGATGAGACTTAAAATTAGCACCCACTAACAACATGAGCCCCCTAATCATAATACTTAACAAGACAGCCTACCTTGTCCTTTCCTAGCTTCCATATATAGGACAAACCTGACAATGTCCCCCCTGTGTACTTGTTTGAACTCTGAATTGCTTCTGACAGAGGAGCATATAAGATTGTAAGCTGATGTTAAGCTCCATCCTAGCATAAAACTCACTCTCAAATTCTCAACCCTACCAGAAATCTCTTTGACAAACTTTTTAAGTGTGTGTACGTGCTAAGACTCATGTGATTCCCTTCCATTGTTCTGATATGCTTTTAGCAATTAATACTAGCTTCTTGTTTAGTGCTTGCTTCTACTATAATTAAGCTATAATCATCATACTCAAAGGCTACGAATTACTGACATTGTTCTATGTCTGTTTCCCATTGTTCAAGTTCTAACAAGGTTCAAACATGTAGCTGAGCTTTTGCCTTTTCACTCTGCACTAATCTTTTGTTCCTCTCAGGTAATGGAGCAATGCCTTCAGCAGCAGCACAACAATGGGCAGCTCCAGAGGCTCGAGGGCATCGAGGAAGAAGGCGGCCCGGCCAAGAAGTGGCCTCCGACAACGGTGCGGCCACCGGAAACCCCGACGGAGACGATGGAGTTCCTCGCAAGATCCTGGAGCCTGTCGGCTGCGGAGATCTCGAAGGCCCTCAAGGTCCCGAGCAGCAAGGGCGTCTCCGACATCCCCGACGCCGCCGTCGCCGTCGCGGGCGCTAGGAAGGAGCAGAGATCATCGCTACCACCTGACGCGTCAATGGTGGCGCCCCAGGGAGGTGAAGCAGGAGGAGGAGCGACGAGCCCGCCCATCTCTCCCAGGGCCAACCTGGACGTGAAGCTTCTCCGAGCTGCCGCGGGGAGAGGTGGGAAGACGATGGGCATGTGGATCAAGGAGCAGAAAGAGAAGAAACGCGCCGAGGCCCGGTCCCGCAACGCGCAGGCCTACGCGGCGACGTCCGTGGCTGGGGTCGCGGCGGCGGTGGCCGCGCTGGTCGCCGGCGCGGTGTTCTCCTCGCCTCCCCCGGAGCACCCCAAGAACGGGGGCGGCGCCGGCCCCATGGGCAGGAAGACTGCGGCGGCCATCGCGTCGGCCGCCGCGCTGGTGGCGTCGCACTGCGTCGAGATGGCGCAGGCGATCGGCGCGAGCCACGACCAGATCCTGGCCTCCATCCACTCCGCCGTGAACGCGCAGACGAGCGGCGACGTCATGGCGCTCACCGCCGGCGCAGCAACAGGTATACATACATACATACACGTGCACTGATTAATGACAACCAACCAAAATTAACCCAAGATATTGATCTTGAAAATTACACAGCAAGAAAGTAAGAAACATTTCTGAAACATGCATCTCACGAATCATGCATGGATGAACGGCTGCAGCTTTGCGCGGGGCGGTGATGCTGAGGGCGAGGCTTCACAAGGAGATTCAGGCCACCGCATTGCCTGGAGACAGCAGAGAATCGGAGAAGGACATATCGCCATTGATCTTCATCTCCAGAGGCGGCGAGCTTCTGAAGCGCACAAGACAAGGTATGATGAACAGTGGATGCTGACAAGTGATAATGCATCCCATCGCCTAGTTGAATGAAATGTGTAATTCAAATACTACAATTAACTAAGCTACGTGCATGCATGCATTGCAGGTATACTCCACTGGAAGCTAGTCACAGTATACATAAACTCCAACTTCCAGGTATGAGCAGAACCACACCTGACTAACTACCACACAAAAACAGTCTTGCAACTATCAATCCATCATTGTTGGTATCAAGTCATCAACCGCACACGATCTGGATTTACAGGTTGTCATCAAAATGAGGAGCGCACATATGGCCGGCACCTTCATCAAAACCAAAAAGAGTAAGGCTCTGACATTTATTTATTTATACATACTTGGTACTTCTACTACTTACTCCTAGAGGGACATATCATCAGGGGAAGAATGAGAGAGACTAATGACACGTGCTGTTTCACTCATTTCAGGTGTTGTCCTTGATGTCTGCTCTGAGATACCGGCATGGGCAGGCAGGGAGCTTGACGATGGAAGCCATTGGAGAGGCTACTTTGGGATCAAGACGGTCGAAAGGATGATTGAATTCGAGTGCAGGAACAAGTATGACCAGCATAAGTGGGTTCAGGGCATAACGGAGATGCTGAAGCGACGTGAAAACATGAACATCGCCTTGTAACTAAGCAATGAATAACAACTAAACGTTCTGATCTGTGCGAGGGATGCGTATATGAGTTTAACTTGGCTAAACGACCAAAAATGATTTTAACTCTTGACGGCAGTAATCCTGTAATTGCCTATGAACTGCCATAGTCATATACAAACCTCAGCAATTCTATGCCGCGCTCCTTTTGCAACAAAAATTGAGACATGCAGCTGGAGTAAACAACATGTTGGAAACATTTAGTTTAAACCACCCCAATTCCCTGAGTAAGCCTAAATCAATAGATGCTGATAATTTCCGGCCTGTATCTGCATTAGTTCTGTATCTTGGATCCCCAAGGAAGTATTAGAACACAGCTGCAATTCGTCAGCAGATGATATGTCACACACTACAAGCATGGAAAACTTGTTAGCCTTAAGCTCCGCGCCTCGAAGTGTGTCCATGGAGCAGAGTGTTAGAGATATAATTGTGTTGTGTTAGAGTAGGACTTTAGATTGATTTTGGTTTCCTTATCTGTAACATGCATTGTGTATATATAATGGCCAATTGGCCCCTGATAATATTAAGTTGCATATTCCAACATGGTATCAGAGCGCTAGGGTTACCTCTTCCTCGTGCAACTCCGCTGCCGCTCCGTCGGCCTTCTCCGCTGCCGCTCCGTCGGCCTGTCTTCTCCCCCGACGGCCGCTTCCTCGCCGTCTCCGGCATCCCAACTACGCGCCGCCGCCGTCGACGCGCCGCGCGCGCCTCGGCCCGCGCCGTGCGCGCGTGGAGGAACCCTAAACTCGCTTGCGTTGCCGACGCGCGGCGCCTCAAACACACTCATACCGAATCGCTGGCGCGCCGCTCATCTCTCGGCCGCCGCCTCGAAGGTCTGCCGCTTCGCCGCCACGCTTCCGGCCGCGGCCCTCCCGGTCCGCTCCCTCTGCTTGGACTCGGGGCCGCGCGCATCTCTCTCGCCCGTAGGATACCATCGGGGCCACTGGCTACCGCTCGGCCGCCGTCGCCGCTCGTCACCGCAAGCCGCCATTGCCGGGAAGCCGCGAGGGCTTGTTGTCGCCGCCGCTGGCCGCCGCCGCTGCGCCTCCGCCGCGAGCCGCCGCCGCGAGCCGCTATCGCCGCCGCCGCGAGCCGCTGCCGCCGCCGCCGCGAAGGCCTCCACCGCCGCCACTGCAGGGGAGAAACCCTAGTTCCTCCCCTGCCCGTCCGTTTCGGCCGTTTGGGCCGTTTATTGCGGCCGCCGCCGTTTGGCCGGCTTTAAAAAACGTCGATCTAATCGCCGCCGCCGCCCGCGCTTATTAGACTACGTTACCTTGGTCGCCGCGCCGTCGGCGCCGCTACCAATGGGTACCGAGATACATGTAGAGGAGACTCGTCTGAGTGGTACTGGTCTGATGCCACTCCACTCCGTGCTCGCCGTCCGTACACCTGCTACATCGACTACTTCACGCTTCAGTACACTGCCTCCTCCAGCGGCTGCCACAGGTGGTGGTGGCCGCCCTCTATCTGGCAAAGTGGTCGCCTCGCCGCTTCCTATGCGACAAGATCGGCCACATTGAGTCCCGGTGCTACAAGAAACAATGGCATATTTCACGCCGTTCTTCTCCTAGCACTGCACCGTACTTCTACATCGACGTCGCGATCGACTACTTCGCGTTTTCTCTCATCGAGGTGAGATAGCCGACTTGACGATCGCTGCCGCTTCAGGTTCTTCCTCGACAGGTTATGCAGGTTCTGCGACTGACTCTTCGGGCACCGAAAAACCACCTCCTACACAGTCAGGTACCTCCCCGTGGATCCTTGATTCCGGAGCATCCTTCCACATGACTTCCGATTCTTCCACTCTATCTTTTGTTACACCTCTTGATTCCCCTGTCAGTGTACTTACTGCTGATGGTACCTCTCTTTCTGTCTCTGGTCGAGGACCTCTTAGCAACTCATCTTTTCATGTTCCTTCTGTTGCACATGTTCCTCGCCTAACCATGCAGCTTCTTTCTGCTGGACAGATTACTGATCTTGGTTATCGGGTCATTCTCGACTCTGACTCTTGTTGTGTTCAGGACCGCCACACAGGAGCTCTGGTTGGTTCTGGCCCTCGGCGCCTTGACTCACAGCGTCTCTGGGAGCTTGACTGGCTTCACCTTCCTTCCGCTGCCCCCGTAGCCGCCAGTCTCTCTGCTTCGGCTACTCCGTCTACCGGTTCTTTCCAGCAGTGGCATCACCGTCTTGGTCATCTGTGTGGATCTCGTCTGTCATCCTTAGTTCGTCGTGGTCTTCTGGGATCTGTCTCAGGTGACGTCTCTTTAGATTGTCAGGGCTGTAAGTTAGGCAAACAGATTCAGCTTCCTTATCCTCATAGTGAGTCAGTGTCTCAGCGTCCTTTTGATCTTGTTCATTCTGATGTTTGGGGTCCGGCTCCCTTCGTTTCGAAAGGGGGTCATCGATACTATATCATATTTATAGATGATTTCTCTCGCCACACTTGGATATATTTCATGTCTTCTCGTAGTGAGGTCTTGTCCATCTATAAACAGTTTGCCACCATGGTTCGCACACAGTTCTCCACTCCTATTCGTGTTTTTCGTGCTGACTCTGCTGGCGAGTACCTCTCTCATCACCTAGCGCTTTCCTTCTTCGAAAGGTGGCACTCGCCGCCTCTCTTGTCCCGGTGCTCATGCTCGAATGGTGTTCTTGAGCGCAAGCATCGTCACCTTCTTGAATCACTTCGTGCCACGATGATTGCCGCTCTATTCTACCTCACTTTTGGGCGGAGGTCGTTTCCACGCCACCTATCTCGTCAACATCCACCTTCTTCGCTCTTGGTAGCGCAATCCCTATTGAGCGTCTCTGTGGTCTCCCTCCTGACTACTCGGCCCTTCGTCTGTTTGGCTGCGTTTGCTACGTTCTCCTCGCCCCTCGAGAACGCACTCAAACCGATCGTCACGATTGAGAGTGTGTCTTCGGGATACGATCTCGAGCACAAGGGCTATCGGTCTTTGGGATCTGTTGGTCAACGGATGCGGATTTCTGGGGCGTCACTTTCGACGAGTCTCGTCCCTTCTACCCACGTCCTGTCTCTCCTTCGGCTTCCTCTGTGGAGTCTCTGTCTTTTTTGACTTTTCCAGATACACCTATCTCTGTCTTGCCCTTGTCCACCCGTCCCACTGAGTCTCCACATATTTCTCCTGTGGCCTCTCCGCCATTGTCGCCGCCTGCTTCGTCTCCTGCGCTCCTCGTGCTCCCCACTACACTCGTCTACACTCGTCGACCTCGTATTGAGGATCTTCCAGATGAGACCACTTCTCCTGATGTTTCATCTTCTTCTGATGCTCCATCTTCCCCTGATGGGCCGTCTTCTCCTCGCTACGCTCTCCGCGATCGCCATCGATTCGCCCCGCCTGCCGTTTGCCTTTGTTTGGCGCAGCTACTTGTGAGCTCGCCTCCTCTCGGATGTCATTACTCATCCCGAGTGGCGGCATGCCATGGCCGAGGAGATTGCTGCCCTCGAGCGCATCGGTACTTGGGATCTTGTTCCTTTCCATCTCACTCGTTCCATCACATGTAAGTGGGTCTATAAGATTAAGACTCGCTCGATGGCTCTCTTGAGCGCTATAAGGCGCGTCTTGTTGCTCGTGGCTTCCAAATAGAGCATGGTCGTGACTACGACGAGACTTTTGCTCCCGTGGCCCACATGACCACCGTCCGCACTCTTCTTTCGGTGGCGTCTGCTTGCCATCGGTCTGCTTCTCGCCTTGATGTCAAGAATGCCTTTCTTAATGGCGAGTTGCGTGAGGAGGTCTACATGCATCCGCCACCGGGTATTCATTCTCGAGGGCATGGTCTGCCGCCTTCGCCGCTCTCTCTATGGCCTTAAGCAAGCCCTCGTGCTGGTTTGAGCGCTTCTCCTCGTGGTCACTTCTTCCGTGGTTTTCGACAAGTGATCATGATCTGCGCTCTTTGTCCACACTTCGCCTCGTGGTCGGACTCTTCTTCTTACGTATGTTGATGATATGATCATTACCGAGATGACTCGAGTACATTGCCTTTGTCAAGGCTTGTCTTAGTGAGCGATTCCTTATGTCGGATCTTGGTCCTCTTCGTTACTTCCTTGGGATTGAGGTTACTTCCACTCCGGATGGTTTCTTTATGTCCCAAGAGAAGTATATTCAGATCTTCTTGATCTCGCCTCCTCATCGATCAGCGTCCTGTTGAGACTCCTATGGAGCTCAATGTTCACCTCCGACCCTCTGATGGCGAGCCTCTTTCGGATCCGACTCGCTATCGTCACCTTGTTGGGAGTCTTGTCTACCTTGTCATTACTCGTCCGGATATCACTTATGCGCTCACATTCGAGTCGGTTTGTTTCGCTCCCACTCAGTTCACTCTGACCACCTTCTTGAGTTCTGCGATACCTTCGTGGGACTATCTCTCGCCTCTCTTCTTTCCACGCTCCATTTCGCTCTGACCTTCAGCTTATTCAGATGCTACTTGGGCGTGATCCTCCGATCGCGGTCTATCTCTCGCCTCTTGTGTTTTTCTTGGTGGTTCGCTTATTGCACGGAAGACGAAGAAACAGATGCAGTGTCCGTTCGAGTCAGAGGTCAATTGCGTGCTATGGCTCTCTTGTCGCCAGAGATTACTTGGCTACGGTGGTTACTTGAGGATTTTGGTGTTTACATTACACCGACTCCTCTGCAGTCGACAAAGACAAAGCTATCGGATGTTGCGTGACCACGTGAAGCATGAGCTCACCAAGCATATTGGTGTTGATGCTTCCTTCATGAGGTCTTGTGTGCATGATCGGTGATTGCTCTTGATGACGTGCCTTGAGCTTGGATAGCGGATTTCTTCACGAAGGCCCAAACTCGAGCACAAAGACGGCTTCTACCTCTCCAAACTCAGTGTTGTTGATCCACCATGAGTTTGAGGGGTGTTAGAGATATAATTGTGTTGTGTTAGAGTAGGACTCTAGATTGGTTTTGGTTTCCTTATCTGTAACATGCATTGTGTATATATAATGGCCAATTGGCCTGATAATATTAAGTTGCATATTCCAACACAGAGCACCATACACACAGCTCCCTCTGTTGAGGGAGAGAGAAACAGCGTAGGAACGGACCGGACCGGAGACGGAGGCCGCCGCGGGTGGGACGTCGCGGTCCGCGCGCGGCGCAGGACTGGGGTGGAACGCCGCGCGCCCTGGTGGTGGGACAGTCGGGCGGATGTCACGCCAGATTGTTGTTTTATCGAGTTTTTTTTAAAAAAAATTAATATAGTTTAATTTAATATTATTTTATTTATAGTTCAAAAATATTTTTAGTTATCGAGGTAGGTAATTGTTTTATCGAGTTTTTTTTCTTCTAAATTGATACAGTTTAATTTAATATTATTTTATTTATAGTTTGAAAATATTTTTAGAATCAAGCTAACGAGCCGAGTTGAGCTAGAGTGAAATCCAATTTCATTTGAAATTGATTCATTTTAATTTTTAACCAATTAGCAAGTTTAATTGGAGCAATTTTGAACCGAGTCAACGGTTTTTTTTGAACTATATAATAAACATTAGACACCGTACGATGAAGATCAGATTAACTAACTGCATGACTAAACATTAGACACCGTACGATGAAGATCAGATTAACTAACTGCATGACTGTTGAGCAGTTTTGGCTAACATGCTGAACGATACGACTATTTTGATATACGAAAACAGTTAGCTTCCATGTTTTTTTTGGCTTTTGTCATTCCAATACGAAACAAAACATGCCTTCATTGGGAGGCTTTTTATTATCATTTTGGGCCTATTTTTGTCATTTAAAATTACAAATAAAAAATAACTTCAGTGGATTTATTATCATTCAAGGCCTATGAAAGCCAGAAAAGCCCGACAAAACATGTCGTCGCGTATCTTGGTAGCCATAAAAGCCCAAATAGACAAAAAAAATCACGTATCTTGGTAGCCAAGAAAGAACGAAAAGCACAAAAGAAAATAGAAGAGTCCCATGAACAAAAGAGGAGGTCAAAAAATATCAGAAGAGGCGACTCATGGAAGAAGTAGAAAAAGGTACGACTAAAACCTACTGTTGCTGGATTTTGTCCTCCTTGATGAAATCATAATGAACTACATATGATGCGATTGTGATCCATCTCTCTTCTTGCATTTATTCGTAATCTGCATGATAAAACATCCTTTGTTAGTAGTTGAATCAGTGATATAATTCACAAGCAATAACTAGATTTACTGAAAAGCTGAATATCAGAACCATGCTATGAAAAATAAGAAAATAGAGTAGTTGAAAACACTACATGCTAACTGCAAATAGTGATTAACTTATGCAGAAGCAGTGGTTTACTTATGCAGTTTGAATCACAAAATAATTCTGATATCTCAATCCTTGTTGAGTAACTAAATTATGGCTGATATATCAAAACACTATGCTTATAAATATACAGAATTAAAAGTTTACCACCATGATAGCTATTCATAGTCCAAAAAGAGAAGAAGATTTAAGCAATGAATAAGAAGGAAGAATTTTTTTCAAAAAAACATTCATCTAATGACAATATGCATTATTACATACCTAGAAGTGAACCCTACAATAAAAATTTAGAACAAATTCATCTATAGGGTACTAAACCTAATAGCCTGCCTACTAGTGAACCCTACAATAAATAATAAAAACAAATTCGTTTATAAAAACAAATTCGTTTATAAGACAGTAAACTAGATTATCTACTGTAATATCCCAAAGCGCCTTAGAGAAAGAACGAAAAAGATTAGTGTGGTTTTCTGAAAATAACCATCTTGAGGACCTGTACGTAATTAATCAAAACAGGGTACGTAAAAACAGGACGCTTTGGGTTTCTAGAGGAGACTTGTTTCCCTGTAACAAGTCTTCGGGAGAAGTTGGTTCTGCCGGTTTAAAGAGAGGGTGTGGGATTTAGGGGATCCAAATAAATAAGAGAAAAACCTAGTTTCCCCGTGCGCCACCGCCAAAGAAGCAGTCGCAGCGCATGGATGCCGGGTGCCACCACTCGGCCGACGCGTGGACGCCTGGGGGCCGCTGTCGGCCAGCACGTGATCACCCGGGGCTGTCTCTAGGTCAACGCAGTGCCTGCACACGCGTGCGTGCTGGCTGGGTTTGCCGATCGTTGCCACGTGGTCGCCTGGGTGTGGCCGTTCGGCCGCACCCGTGAGGCAACGCCCGCCTGCCGCATTGCCAGTTGTTGCGTCTCCTGTCTGGCTGGGTAGCACGTCATACCAATTGTGCTGCTGCTACTTGGCACTAGATAAGTGCTGCAAGCTTTGCATGGAAGCGTGAAGGCTTGAACAGTAGAGGAGAGAGGAGAACCAGGAGAAAGGAAGAAACTAGAAAAGAAAAGAGAAGAGGAAAATTAGAAGAAAGAAGTCGGGATCTAGGTTTTCATCGTGTGGGTAACGATCAAGTTTGCCCCTCTGTTGTTTATTTTATCTAGAGATTTAAAATGAGATTAGAAGAAAGAATTAGCATGTTTTTAGTAGGGGAAAATCGAATAATAGATTGGTTTAGTCTGCTGTTTTGTTGTACTATTATTTCGGGTACCGTAAAAGTGAAACTTGAGGATATCATCTACTAGATATTTGTAGAAAATTTTGGTAGCTTTTCATAGAACATTTAATCACGCGATCAGATGATTAAATTTTGAGTTACGAATTTTGTAAACCTGTTGTCTAGGGAGTTGTCGTCTTTTGGTATCATCTTGGTAGACTGTAGCTTAAAATTAGTAAATAGGCTAATTAGGGTTTTTGATCTACATGAAAGGTGTAGATAATTGTCTAAGGATTCTAAAGAGTCTAAGAACATGAATTTTGGTTGGGTGGAATAGAAGTTACGAAAATAGTAAACCTGTTGTTCAGAAGATGACAAAACTGTCTTCTGGGTTAAAGAGGGGGGAGGGGGTTAAATGATTTAATTAGAAATCATGGCCAACTAAGAGGTTGTGGGGAATTTTGTGTAGATTCTAGAACTGGTGTGGTTTGCCATGTTAAGACTTGGGAGTCAAAAGTTATGCCGTTTTAAGTACTGAGTCAGCAAAAGGTGACTGTCCGGTAAAGGGAGAGTGTGGCATATTTGGGGAAACATGTAGGACCGATGTTGTTTAACTGTTGTTATTGTATTGTTGTAGGTTGTTTTGAGATTATGTGTTTTCTGTAGGAGGAGTAGCGTCGGGTTTGTTATCATCTTCTAATCAAACCGTTGCTCGCTACTAGTAGAGGCAAGTGCATGGTAGACAATGATCAATGCTTGATCACTGTATTTCTTTATCACTCGTTACCATTATTGTTTGTTCTTATATTTTATTTTAATTGCAAGCAATATGAATGGTTATGGATTATTTTGTATTGTTGGATATGAGAATAATGGTCGCTGATGATAATGATGAAACTATGAAACATTTTGCATTCATAAGCATCATTGCATATGAGGAAGTGATCATGTTGATCATAACTGTAATATCCCATTTATTTACAGAGAATATAAGGAGATTGAGATATTCCTTTTTTGCATCGCACAGAAACAAGACAGAATCTGTAATAATCTTGCAACGTGATTTTCGCGATTGGAACGGATTCGAATGAAAAACCTCATAACTACAAAGTTGTAGATCGCTTTCCATAGTCCAAATTAGAGTCCTCATTGACCTAATTTAGAGTTCTGAGGTTTAAGATATGGAGCCCGCAATGCAGGCTGCATAGAGAACCCTGGTCGGTATCTGAGTCAGCTTCCAAGGCAAATTCGTATTGAAGACGGTGTTTTTGGAAAAACTCAACAAATAGGAAGTTGAAGTACTATACGTTAGCTAAAAGTGAAGATAAGAATCATTCAATTATGACGTCAGGAGAGGAAGTTACGACCTCCGAAGCATTCACTGCACAGAAAGAAAAATTCAAGAACTTGGGCCTCGGGCCTTTAGCCAAGGAGGCCCATGAGGGGCCGGCCACCAATAAAAGGAGGGGAAACCCTAGTATGGTACTGTAGCTATAGTAGCACCGCTGCTATAATACGTGCTACAGGGGGCCCCCGCACTCCATTGCTATTCCCCTTCCTTTTGGTGGTGCTCTCCCATTGCTGTCGGCCAAGAGAAGAAGGGGGGAGAAGAGGAGAAGAAAGGGAGGAGGAAGAAGAAGAAGAGAGGAAGGGCACATTCACGTCGGGAAAATTGAGTAGAACCCTTATTCGAATCCTATGCTTCGGAAAGTCGGGTTAAGGGGTGTGAGTGGAGTCTATTTTCCTCAGCGTTCTTATTGTTAGTGATATTCTTGTGTAGGAGGAGGAGTTCCGGAATTAGGGGCTTCGTCCTTGCCTCCTCGCACGTCGTAGCGGAAAAGGCAAGTACAACTGTATGATTGTGATTGATATGAGTTTTTCCTTGTTCGATGATTATATGATGAATAATGTTTGACACGTACTTGTTCATAGTAGTATCTGATTACCATGGTTTTGTTAATGATGTTTCTTTATACACTGGATTCATTCATGCATGCAAGTATTGTTCTTGCCACACCAACGGGAGTGGGTAGTGAAGTCCCATCATTCCAACATGGGCACGTGAGACCCACCATTCCAATGTAGGCAATTTGGATCCCCGTTTTAAAATGTTCTTCAAACGGGCCTTGGATTCCCGTATTTTGGAAAATGCGGGCATAAGTGAACACCGACGGGTGTTCACTGGCTATCCCGGTATGAGCAGAAGTGAAGGCATGCACATTCATTCATTCATTCATGTGTTTTCTACTAGTTCATATTTTGGTTTCACTGTATGCTTGATCTGTCATACCTGTCTTGTTCAAAGTATTCTTTTGTACTTGCTGAGTCATGTACTCACCCTTGCTGTGTTTCTTGTTTTTAGGTGAACCATGATGACGGCATTTATGGGAGGGAGTAGACACATGGATGCACTCATTCACATCACCTATGAAATGATAAATTTCTTATTACCTTGTAGTTAGGAGTTTGAATTGTAATAATAAGTTTTCCTGATGATTGCCATTGGGAACTATTTTGCCTCAGTCAAACTAGTTATTGATTCATGCTCAGTTAGTAATGATTGATAATTGCCTAAATTTAGGATGTTTAACATGCTAGATATCTTATGCTTAATCCCTAGTTTGGTTCTTACTATTAAATTATTGGATATTAATCGTATTATCGGGTTGTGTTAGCGGTTTTAGGTAACTTTCTGGCTTTCGCATAGCCAGGGTGTTACAGTTGGTATTAGAGCGGGCTTTAGGTCCGTGGTGAATAAGTTAGCAACTTAGGTAACTTAATTTGCTAAAATCTATTAATAGTTAATTAACCTAAAACTTGACACACTGGTGCACAGTAGGATGGGATGGGTCAAGCTATGCATTTCTGTTTCCGTTATGTTGCATTGATAATTTATGATATGATCTTCTATACTTTGTAATTTATACTATGATTGTTATGAGATGATCTAGTATACTCATAGTTGATTATATTGGTTATGTGAGATGATGGTTAGTGTTGAGAGGTTGAGGTCGTGGTTGTGGCCCTGGGCTTTGCCAGCTTGCACCACCGTTCATGGTATAGGAATAGAGAAGTAGTTACCCCGATTACCATAATTATAGTTGTTGAGAGTGAGTTTCTTTAGAAAAGTTGTTTTCTCCCTTGAGCTTGAATTTTGGCCAGTTCTGGTTATAGTTGCGAATGATGGATTTTTCTTGAGTTAGTATTTACATTCTAGTTGATGAGTTTTCGTTGGTCTTTCTTGGTTCCATAAAACAATTACCTGTTCTCATGGCTGCTGATCTATTGTTGTTTTTGTGTGAACGTTGCTTTTCAGCAAGATTGATATTTTCATAGGAGTTTTGTCCTTCTTATTGGAACATATGACTCATTTATTCGCTTAATATTTTGGATAATGACAGTTTCCGTTTGCAAGCCCTTTACCTTGTGGAATCTACGAACCAATGAATTTCTTTAGGGTATTTTGAGTGTTGAAGTTGAATGCTTCTCTTTTATGAAAGAAAATGTTAAGAACCCTTTAGCGATGTCTTGTCGTGGTTGAGTGAGAGATTATAATCAAAGAAACTAGTGGATATGATATGGGTTATCAAATTGGGTCTATAGTATGGTGCATAATCGATCTTAACTAAGTTCTTTGGAAGGGAAGTTGATTAATTTGATGGTGTCTTGTAGTAGTTCTTAATGAACTGGGATTAAGAGTATGGTTATACCCAATTGGAGTCAAGGGAGTTATAAAGAAGTGTGGAATTTTGACGAACTGATTTGACCATTAAAAATTGTTTAGTTGGCTAAACTTGTTGGGTTATTTGGTCTCAATTGATGAAACCAAGTGTGTGGGAAGGGAAAGTCGAGGTGATGCTAGATTAATATCTTAGTGGATATTAATCTTGGAAGTATCCTTTGTATGGATACTTAGTACCACTGGATCTAGAATTTTATAAGAGGAGTTGATGAGGACATCACTTCTACTGATATAAACACTCCTTTTCCTACTACTTTGAATGATGTGCAAGGTCCAATTACTCGGGCACGTGCTCGTTAACTTATTTATCAGGTAAATTCGTCTCTAGGGCTGAGTGTATTATTTGAGAACTCTATGATGCTGCCTAACGGAGATGATTTACTTATACTTAGGAATTAGGACTACGACCAGTTCAAGAAGGTCTACGACCGGTTCCGCAGGGTCTACAACCACTTCAAGAAGGCCTACGACCAGTTTCACCAGTACCCAGGACTCGTTGGACACAATCTACGACCAGAGATAGCATGGACTCCTCAAGACCACCCTAGGACCAGGTCTTCGACCAGAGATACACGATATAAATAGTGAATAAGGTGCTACATCACCATTTTGGGCCTAATAGGACCTTGTAAGCGTGACGAGGTCGGAGCCCAGGTTGTGTACGCCTCTTTCCACGGCCGCACAACCCTAGGTCGACCTCCTCTCGTCCCCTATATATACAATAGCCACCATAGATTAGGGTTGGGTTTTGTTTTACAAAACCTCGTAGAGGGTATGGTGGCAACTGATTGGTGGTAGTCAACTGAACGATTTTGTGAGGCTCTGGGTCTCAATTTGTTTAAGATGCATTGAGTGATAAGTTGATTTCTTGGAGTAATCCTTGGAGAGGGTTTGACTTAAATAGAAAGTTTTGCCTTTGAGGCTAAACCGATGGCAATATTGCAACTAATAGAACCTATAGTGGTTTGCGGTCAAAAATCATTTGTTTTGTTAAGTGGAACATTAGAATTGTTGAAAGCATGGAAATCTTGGTCAGTTTATTAGAGTACCGCGATTGGGTAGTTTGCCAGGTTGGGTAGGAAAAATATGATGGTGTAATTTAATGAGAGTATGATAGCGATGTAATATAATCGTAATATCAATTATTGGGATAGTAGGGAGTATTGAGATGTCGATAGGTATGCACTGGCTTTAGTGAATAACCTTCTCAGGGATAGAATTCCTTAAAAAGATAATTTGGTCGAGAAAATATTTACATGTTGATGTTAATGGGTGAATATATTTGGATTGTGGGAATTTTATATATTTAATATTATGATTTCCCTGTATTTATATGAGAAGTTTGATGTAGGAGTCTTGGAGGTTAATCTTTTAGGCTTTGCATTCTTTTTATGCTAGAACTTTGATCGTCCAATGATAATGTGTAGAAGAAGTAGAATAAGGGTGGATTTTGAATAGTGGGACGATCATTGATAGAACTTTTTTTTGACGAAGTGCATGTGAATGTGTGATGTGAATTCCAAGTTATTCATTCTTGAAGGATTGAGGTGATGGGTTTATGCGTGAAGATCCATTTTAGGATACATTTGGAAGTCATCTGTCAATATAACTCTGTCAGTAGAGGAGTTGTCTAGAGTAGGTTTATGTGGAAGTTATTAGAGCCTCTCTACAAAGATGTGGATGGTGAATTCGGTTTGAGCATAGCATTGAGATTGCCAATTTAAGAGAAATGAGTTAGTGTGATATGCGATGAATTGGAATTCCATAATTTGAGAGAAGTTTTATTCCAAAAAAATTTGAGAAAAGAATGTTGCCTCTGGTAATGAAACGCTCCCTTGGTTCTTGTTTGATCTATGTGTTTATGACTGATGTCTTTCGTAAATTGAGTTGGTGCTATGTTGGCTTGGGTGGCTCTTTCCAGTTAAGAAAGAATAAAAGAAATATTTGATTTGGACATTCAAGTGATTTCTCATTTGGCTTTTGTGGTGTTCATTTGCAAGCTGCATAATTAGAAAGTGGAATAGTTTTCGTGATGGATCTTTGATTTTGGATTTGACCCTTTTGGTGGGGAGTTGGTATGGCGTGGTTGCGATGGGAATCTTTTACTTTCAGTTCACTCTGTTTATAGTAGAGTTTGTTCAAAGAGAGTACTGTTGTGTGTCACTAGTTAAAGGAGGTGATCTTTGTTTCGGTGAAGAGTTCGATTGAGAGTTGGAACAAGAATCACGTGTGACGTGTGCAGGATGTCTAGTTTGGTACCGAAGGGAAGGTTGGCCCAAGGTACATGGATTTGATTTTAGAGGTTGGTGTGTCGCCAGGACTGTCTCGAGTCCATACGCGGAGTATGTAACGTCTTGTATGTCTAGTGTTGAGTGAGTACCTAAGAGGTCCAAAGCTTGAGTTTTCAATAAGAGCCGTTGGTCAACTAGTAAGACCTTACAGTTGTGTTCTGTGTGTTGAGAGAACCTGTATAGGTCGAGACGAGTGTTGATGTGTAAGACGTTGGTGTACGTTCTGGTTTGAGTGTGGTGAGACTTGGGACTTGAAAACCCGCATGCGCGAGCTTTAACCAGAGTTGTTAACATCGGTACGTGTTAATGATTATTAAGTTTAGTTGATGTTCTTTCAAGTAGAATTCGGGGTCGAATTCTGTTTAAGGGGAGTGGAATGCAATATCCTGTTTATTTACAGAGAATATGAGATTGAGATATTCCTTTTTTGCATCGCACAGAAACAAGACAGAATCTGTAATAATCTTGCAACGTGATTTTCGCGATTGAAACGGCTTCGAATGAAAAACCTCATAACTACAAAGTTGTAGATCACTTTCCATAGTCCAAATTAGAGTCCTCATTGACCTTATTTAGGGTTTTGAGGTTTAAGATATGGGGCCCACAATGCAGGCTGCATAGAGAACCCTGGTCGGTATCTGAGTCAGCTTCCAAGGCAAATTTTGTAATGAAGACGATGTTTTTGGAAAAACTCCACAAATAGGAAGTTGAAGTACTATACGTTAGCTAAAAGTGTAGACAAGAATCATTGAATTACGAGATCAGGGGAGGAAGTTACGACATCTGAAGCATTCGCTGCACAGAAAGAAAAATTCGAGAACCTGGGCCTCTAGCCTTTAGCCAAGGAAGCCCATGAGGGGCCGGCCACCAATAAAAGGAGGGGAAACCCTAGTATGGTACTGTAGCTACAGTAGCCACCGCTGCTACAGTATGTGCTGCAGTAGCCGCCCCCTGCACTCCATTGCTATTCCCCTTTCCTCTTGGTGGTGCGCTCCCATTGCTGTCGGCCAAGAGAAGAAGGGAGGAGAAGAGGAGAAGAAAGGGAGGAGGAAGAAAGAGGAGGAAGAAGAGGAGGAAGAAGAGGAGAGGAAGGGCACATTCACGTGGCGAGATGTCGATCTCCAGTGGTTCTTCAAGGGTAAACCCGATCCCCAATCACTCGGTAGATTAATCGATTCGTTTTGATGCTATCAGTAGTAGATCGGTTTGGTACAACGACGTTGGTCGTTGGTCGTCGGTTTTGGGTAGGTTACGTGCGTTGTCTGGTCGGGCCGTCTCTTAGAAAGTTGTAGTCTCGTTCTTATCTTTCTATATGCACAAAGATCACTAATTTAGAGTTACGGTTTAGAAGTTATGATAGTTTATTTGCGACTGTCCAGAAGGGCTGACGAGGATTAGCAGTTACTTTGTGTGGCCAATATGATTTAGATCGAGACCGAATCAGAAAGTTCACCCAACATGAAAGTTGTAGGCAATCTTTGAAGCTTTCCAGAATGGTAGAGAACTTGATTTTCCAGAATAGTAGAGAACTTGATTTTTAGTTGAGCCAATCAAAAGATACGAATTTTCTTCTACCGCTGTAGTTCTGACTGACATATTGAAGGAACAGAAACTTCACCTGATCATTAGAATTATTAGAATATCGAATCAGAGGACCCTTCCAACTAAGTTATCATAGACAATTTTTTCATGTTTCCAAAGAGTCCAAGATCACTCCATTCCGAGTTTCGTAGTAAAAGATATGAGAATTTTAGTACTGCTGTCTCGTGGGACCTTCTGCTAGACTGTCGGAAAAATTGAGTAGATCCCTTATTCGAATCCTAGGCTTCGGAAAGTTGGGTTAAGGGGTGTGAGTGGAGTCTATTTTCCTCAGCGTTCTTATTGTTAGTGATATTCTTGTGTAGGAGGAGTTCCGGAGTTAGGGGCTTCGTCCTTGCCTCCCCGCACGTCGTAGCGGAAAAGGCAAGTACAACTGTATGATTGTGATTGATATGAGTTTTTCCTTGTTCGATGATTATATGATGAATAATGTTTGACACGTACTTGTTCATAGTAGTATCTGATTACCATGGTTCTGTTAATGATGTTTCTTTATACACTGGATTCATTCATGCATGCAAGTATTGTTCTTGCCACACCCACGGGAGTGGGTAGTGAAGTCCCATCATTCCAACATGGGCACGTAAGACCCACCATTCCAATATGGGCAATTTGAATTCCCGTTTTGAAATGTTTTTCAAACGGGCTTGGATCCCCGCATTTTGGAAAATACGGGCATAAGTGTACACCGATGGGTGTTCACTAGCTATCCCGGTATGAGCAGAAGTTTCAGGCATGCAAATTCATTCATTCATGTGTTTTATACTAGTTCATATTTTGGTTTCACTGTATGCTTGATTTGTCATACCTATCTTGTTCAAAGTATTTTTTTGTACTTGCTGAGTCATGGATTCACCCTTGCTGTGTTTCTTGTTTTTAGGTGAACCATAATGACGGCATTTATGGGAGGGAGTAGACACATGGATGCACTCATTCACATCACCTATGAAATGATAAATTTCTTATTACCTTGTAGTTAGGAGTTTGAATTGTAATAATAAGTTTTCCTGATGATTGTCATTGGGAACTATTTCGCCTCAGTCAAATTAGTTATTTATTCATGCTCAGTTAGTAATGATTGATAATTGCTGAAATTTAGGATATTTAACATGCTATATCTCTTATGCTTAATCCCTAGTTTGGTTCTTACTATTAAATTAATGGAGATTAATCGTATTATCTGAGAGTGAACATTATCGCGAGTATTCACTTACGCTATACCACTATATGCGAAAGAAGTGCATGCAGACATGTAGTGTAGAGATGCATTGAAAAGAAATTATTTGATCATTGTGTGTGAGAATAAAGAGAAGATAATTGCATGAATGAGCATGAAAATAAAGATAAGAGAACAAGTGATGATAATGATGTTATTGATTACCATTGATTTTGCATTGCCTATTGTCTATTGATGCATTGGCTGAGTTGTGGACCCACTCTTGCTCTACTGTTGCTTTTAGGTGACTATTAATGGCGTTTCGTTTGGGAGATATTAGCGCACGTGGAATAATTACATGCTCTCAAGCTTGATGCTTTTGTTATGAGAATCCTTTATTTTAGTATGATGGAATATCTATTAGGACATGACTATTATCGAATAATTCTAGATGATTGATTAGGACTTGTTTATTCATTCCATCTAGCTGTTCTATTATTTTTGTGCCCATATTTGGATTATTGTCTTGCTATGCTTCTAGAGTACAATTATTTATGATTGTCAAATCTTATTCATATTTTTTCGTGACCTGTGGACGGACTTTCATAATGATCTGGTTGTTGTAATTTTATTGTAAGTTGATGTAAATTAATTTGTTAGGGTAGTATGGTGGCATTCTAGACTCAGTGTTGGGCTGTGGTGTTACAGTTGGTATCAAAGCGGACATTAGGTCCGTGGTGAATAGATTAAGAACTTAGGTAAACTAAAATTGCTAAATTTTTGTCTTAGGACTAGTAAAACAACTAAAATTTGCTAATGGTTAATTAACTTAAATTTGACACACTAATGCACAGTAGAATGTGTATGGGATGAGTATCGCTTTTACGCTTTTGATATGTTGTACTATTGATGAATGAGTTGATATTAGTTCTCTGAACTTATTGTGTGTTGTTGATTGTGGATGGTAGTCGATATCGAGAGGTAGAGATTGTGGCTGTGGCTACGGGCATAGCCAGGTTGTACCACCGTTTGTGGTATGGAAAAAGTGAAGTGTTTACTTTTGGTAACTTAGTTACAAATGTTGGGTATGAGTTTCTTTGGGAAATATTGTTGTTTTCCTTGAGTTGCATTTGGTTATTATGATTACTCGATGGTGGTTGATGACTTTCTTTGGATAGCGGTTACAATGCAATTGATGTGTTCCATTGGTCTTTATTGGTTCTATAAAGTGGTTATTTGTTATCCTGGCTTTTGATATGTTGTTGTTTCTTGTGAACATCGTTAATTTGTAAGATTGATCTTAAAATATTAGATACAGACGTTGTTGAGGGAGCAAAACGGATTCGATTGAAACCGATATCAAATGAGTAGACCTGGAATACTTATAACACATGTCAACATATATCAAACGGATAAAAAAACGACTGAAATGAAGCTAGAAAACTTGCGACTGTTTTTAGCATTTCCGTTTTTTCGCCCTAGACGGGGAGTACGGGACGTCAGATCGGGGGTGTTTCCGTCGGATATAGCCGTCCGATGCCTCTTGAATCTGATCCGACGATGGGACGGCACCGACCGAGGTGCGCAGCGCAGTCTGTGCCCGCCCGGGCCTCAGGGCGGAGCGCCCGCCTGACGCACGAACCGTCCCCTATCCGCTCCACTACTGACGGCGGGAGCAGCAGCCGCCGCCCGCTGCTGCGCCGCGTGTGCCGTGCAAACCAGGCGGCCTGACGAAAAGCACGAGACCAATCAACCAATCTCCCTCGCTGCCCGTGTCATGTTCGCCTACATGTCTCTCGCGAGGTACGTGCTCCCCTCCCCACTCTCCAGCGCCAGCACATAAATCATCCTCCTCGCTACCCAACCAGTCAAAATACAAACCCTTCTCTCCGAATCGAAGCGAGAGGGAGGCCGGATCGTTTGGTACCGGCGGCTCGCTCCGCGCTGAGAAATCACCCGAGAATACTCGCGCGTATCTCCTGATTTCCGCCCCCCTTCTTGCTAGGGTTAGCAGGCTCGCTCGGCCTGTGTGCGCCGCTGGCGCTGCCTCCCCGCTTCGATACTTGCAGGTCGGTTTCCCTCTCACCATACGCTCCCCTCCCTGTTGTTAGCTTATGTTACGGATTAGTGATTCTGTAAGTTTATCGTTCTTATATATATATATATATATAGCATGTTAATTCAGAGGAAAATAGTGAGGATTTCGGTTGGGACAGATGCCACCACTAGGGAATTTCCAATCTTTTGGGGGATTACCCGTTGATTATGGTTATGCTTACCAGTGTTCTTTTAGTACTTGGGTGGCTGACCTTCGATTGCTGGACCGGCAAACTGAGTGGTAGAATTAGTTCAGGCTACTGAAGAGCTTTGTACCAGATGAACTTTAGCACCTCACCTTGTCATTCGACAATTTATTCGCTTCTACCTGCTTTTCCCCCTGATTTTATTTGCCCACATCCGTACTTCTGCACTTCATCCCTACAATACAATTTTTTCCATGATGGTGCTTTGACCATGGCAGGGATTAGTTGGTCAAAATAATTCATGCTCATTTGTAATGGAAGGGGCGCAAGGAGCCTCAAATAATTCAGCAAAACACAATAAAAGGAAGTTGCCTGTGCAGAGATGGAGGCCAATCTCAACAGAAGCAGTTTCCAGAAAAGGTATGCCCCATTTGCTAACTGTCGTTTTATTTTGCACCTTGAATCAAGGTCATCATGAGTCCTAATGCGTTTCAACCTGGTCGTGTGGTCCTAATTCTGATCGATTGCTAGTATGCTGTGAATATATTATCCCTATGCCAGTAGTCTCACATTGTTGTGGACACCTTTGTGGGGGAACATGTCGGCGACGGACTGCTGCAGCAACAACTTCGGCCGGGGGTATGGCTACAGTAACCGAATCGGTCACTGCTCTCGATTCGGTAGCAGATTTGGCTACAGTAACCTATTCGGTTACTGTATCTCATTTGTCAGCGTAGGGTGCTATTGGCAGGGATGATTAGAGCTAGAGATTAATCTCCTTAAGAGATAGGATAGAGTTAGTTTCTCTTTAAAAGATCGAGTTAAGAGAATATGCTAGTTTTGTATTCGATTCGGGTTGTACTTTCCACTTCCGAAAATTCTGCATGCTTAAGTCTATGAAAGCAGCATATGTAAAAGAGGGAAACTCAATCAAGAAATAAGAAAAGTCTTTAGCCTCACCAAGTTTCGGTAGAGATCAGAGCCGCGGCTGGCCAGATCAAGTCCAGTCGACCTAAGGGCGATCCTCTCCTTCGCCAATTTATCATCCTTTTTGCATCTTCATCCTCCCCAATCCCACGCCATATCAATTTGATATCAGGGCGATCACCACCACCCTTCGCCATGGAAAATAAGACTCTAGACGATGTGTTCCAGTAGCTCGCAATCATGATGACGGAGATCAGCGGCATCAAGGCGCGGCAGGCTGCACATGATCAAGTGATCACCAGGTGGAAGACAGGCGGCGCGGCAGCGTTGCCCACGGTTTCCAGCGGTGGCTTCCACGCCCGAGGCCGACCTCTTGAACCCGGGTTTCGCGACGATGAAGATCGGCACACAGTTCCTCGCTTCCACAAGCTCTCCTTCCCGACATACGATGGCAAGGAAGATCCTCTCTCGTGGCTCAATCGTTGTGAGCAATTTTTTCGGCGGCAACGTACCATGGAGGAAGAACGAGTTTGGTTGGCATCCTATGTAACATCCCAGAAAGGGATTTGTGTTTCAAATGTAAGAAATTACGAAGAAATTAAAACTTTTCTTGCATCTTGAAACCCCTGGTCATTTTTGTAATTCTTGTGAAGAGAATCATGGAAAAGCAAATTCAAATCCTCATTTGAATCTAATCCAAAACCTCCTTGGCATTAATCTTGTGCCTAACCCTTGGAGATATTTCTCCTGAGTTCTAGGGAGGCTTGACAACACCTCTGAATTATCTCATGATTTTTAGCAATTATTTGATAATTTGTGGAGGCGAGTCAAAGCTTGGTCAAACCATAGCTTTCACCTTCGGAATTTCGGAGGAAAATTCGATTACATTAAAGTCTCTGGAAATTTTATGTGAGGTCCCTCCTGCGTCGTGATCTCGATTAAAATTTCGTAATTTTTGGAGCTTGCTTGCTACCTTAAATAATTCCTCAAAAATCGATTATTCAAATTCAAACCCTAAGCGGTTTGCACTATTCAGTAGGTTCGAATCGGACTCGGGCTCGAGCCACTTGACTTAGTCGATCCGCTACTGTGTGCCAACTTCGGTCGTTGGCGCTAGGGTCGTGGCCGTTGGATCGGTATCACACGGTCTTGACCACCAAGCGAATGGAGTCGTTATAAACCGCCGTCGACTCGGTAGTTGGATCGGCATCGAGCGGTCTTCGACGATCGAGCATTTGGGATCGTTTCAATTCGCGCGATCCACCCGGTAGTTCGATTTCAATCCGACGACCAACAAGTCGTCTCCTTCCTCTGCCCGCGCGTGAGCCCTGCCGTAGGCGTCGCGAGAGAAAGCGATGGCGTCGATCCACTCTATGTCCACCTTTAAGCGGCTAGCTCTGGCGCATTAAATGCTGTCGCGCTCATCCTCGAGAGGGCCATGACTCAACTGCTCCCATCGCTCTCAAGTGCTCTCATGGCGGTGTTGACCCGACCGAAAAATCCGTAGTTGCTCTCGCCATTGCTCTATTTAAACTCCATTGCTTCACCCTTAGCTTCTTTTAGCACTTTCGCAACTCCATTAGCACTCGCGGCTTGCTTGAGCTGCAGTCCTCGCAATCTCGTCGGCCTTGATGTTGAGTGTGGAGCTTGGTGGAGGCGGTGCGGCGGGGTTTTCTTCTTCAAGTCCTTGCCCTCTGCTCCCCTTTTACTCTTGAGCTTAACTCTCCTCGGTTTGGTTCTCTCTGTGCCCAGTCGTTGTGGCTAGCGAGAACCTTACCACCGCCGTTGGATACTCGTCGCGGAGCCGCTCAGTGGGTCTCTGGTCGTTCTTCACTCGAGGTAAGTTCGTATTGCCTGTAGGAGCTTAGGTGTGTTTCGTTTTCTTTTGGTATTGTTAGTTCGAGTCCTCCGAGCCATACCTACTCGTGCGCTCTCGGTGGTCGTACCACCGTGTGACCATACTCAGGCCGATCTCGGCACGGTCGAACCCTTCAACTTTTAGACACTCATCCACCTCGCCGCTTGTTGGCGCCACATGTGGTCGGAGAAGCCGTAGAGCCATTGGCGAAGCGTCGCGGGAGGCGCCGCCGTGGTCGGACTTCGACCCGATCAAAGCTTAGTCGTAAGTTCTACTACGACTAGTACCTAGTCGTAGGTCTTACTACGACTATGCCACAGGCATAAGTTCTTCTACAACTAGTACCCGATCGTAAGTTCTATTATGGCTTGTACCTAGTCGTAAGTTCTCTTACGACCCTTAGCTGATCGTAAGTTTCTCTCGACTTGAACTTAGTCGTAAGACTTGCTACGACTACGTTATAGTCGTAGGTTTTCTCGACCACTACACAGTCGTAAGACCTTCTTTCGGTCGTATCTTTGGCATTAAGAATCCAAATCAATTGGTTCTTGTTGCTAAATTCTTTATAGATTATGCTCTATTCTTGTAACATTTTGAATTTTTGGAGAAAGTTTCTTTGTTGAGTCTTTGCGTTTTATTCGTTCTTATCGGTTGCTTTTCGCTTTCGTTAGGATCAGAAGAGCACATTGACAATCTTGTTGATCCTCGTGATATCTTGACCATGACAAGCGAAAGCGGTTTGATCATGTTAATCCCATTATTTTTCAAGTCTACTATATTGATTTCAACTCGTATGTATGCATTGCTATTTTGTTGTTAAAATATGGTTAGTATCCTATAGTTGCATAATCTGTAGGACTTGTTTATCCTCTACTACTATGAGCTTAGGTTATTGGCTGTGGTCGGAGTTCGATGGAGGGACTCTGGTCGCTTAGTAGCTCTCGATTTGAAATTGCTTAGAGATGCTTAGTTTCGGTAGTACTGGGCGATCATCGATTGTAGTCGATGATCTTGATCACATTACGTATTATGTCATTACGACCAGCACTTGTGCTTTGTTATTTTGTAAAGTCAAAATATGAAAATGGAAAACTGATTTGGACTTGGGCAAGTGGTCGGATGGTGGGTTATGGGGTTTGTGGATGTCTTGCCTAAGTCAACAAGGACCGAACATCTTGTTACACTAAACCAAGTATTTTTGCGTGCTAACCACGCGAGAGGGATATGAGACCTCTCTTGACTTAGTACTTTGGCGTGGGTTATCTCCGAGTCGCAGGAGGGGGTTGTGTGTGTTGTGTGAAACATGATATGTGGTCGTGTTCTTGTGTTGGGTGTGCGGTGGTGGAGATTCCGGTAGGCTCTCCACCTCGAGGGCGTCGTAGTTGTCAGAGGCTTTACAGGGAAGGGTAGTTGGCCGAGGCTTTACGATGACTCAGGCACAGCGTATGGGTTTCTATCCATACGGCGGCTCGTGAATAATTCACAATATTGGAAGCGTCTCGTAGGACTTAGCCGTCTTGGCATACCTTGGAAGTGTGCTTAATAGCTTGGCAAAAGGCGATGCAGCGTGTGGAGTGCAGTGGTACACCCTGCGGGGATAAAACTATTGAATAGCCTCGTCCTAGGTTATGGACACGCTTGGGAGGTCTTCCAAGAGTTAGACTACAACCTTTTAAACTAAAATTTGACATGGGTGGTATGAATGGGTAATTCATGCTATTGTTGTGGTTTAGTCACCTCCGGAATTTGTTGTTGTCATCTATCTCTTTGTTATATTGTTGTCATTTGCGGTTATTCGACCATTAAAAACTGATTTGTTAACTTGCTTTTAAATGTACTACATTATTGCAAATAAAAATTGCTTTGTCTTTGAAAATGAAACATCTGACCTCCACTCAAAAAGCTTGCATGTAGCATATGTACAGTGCATTACTCTACACGTAAGTCTTGCGAGTACATTCAAAGTACTCACCCGGCTTTCTTTGGGCTCTTTGTTGCGAGGGAGGAAGGTGAGCCCTAGGGCCTCATACGTGAAATGTCTTTGTGGATTCGACGACTAGCTTAGCGGTCCGGTCGGTTGCCTTGTGGGTCAAGGGCACACTGGTCGGCTCTTTTGTTTATAGCCATCTTATGGCACTTTTGCTTCCGCTGTTAATTTTCCTTATGTATATGTCTTTTGGCTGGTCGGCCTCTCTTTTGTAATAACTATCTTCTATTTATGTTACCTTCTGGATTGTGGTTTTTGCTTCGGTTCTATGTGAATGAATGGAATTGATGCATGAACTTTGTAAAAGAGTTGTGTATACTGCATTTCTGGGAAGTATACATGTCTCGAGTCTCGGATTATCTGATTTGTGATGCTAGGGCCGAAGGGATGGCTAAGCATTACAAGCCCGATAAACCGGGGTCTCACATCCTACCACTTGACTGGCGTCGCCCAGCAATGGTACTACCAACTCAAACGCGATGAAGGCATGATTTCATGGTTTCGCTTCTCGGAGTTCGCCAACATGTGGTTTGGACCTCAAATCTGCAACAACCCTCTTGGCGAATTGGCTCAACTACGACGGACAACGATGGTTGACACATACCAAAAGATGTTTTTGGTGCTCTTATGCTGTGTCAAACCGCTTTCCCCACTACAGCAAGTACAACTTTTCATCGCCGGGTTGGGTAAGCTGTTGCAAAACCGACGTCGAGCTTCAGCATCAAAGCGCTTCAAACGGCCATGAGTTTGGCTCGAGCATATGAGCAGCATCTCGAGGAGATATCCGGGGATTTGAAGCCTCCACTAAAAAGCCCCGCCGGGCCGTGGTTCACGTTAGGTGCCTTGGCGCTGAGGACCAGCATGCTGACTTTGACAATGGGGGCAGCGGCCACACTAGCATCGTCTGTACCGTCGGCGACCATCGGCAACACGACCAACCTAGCCTCCAAATTGCCCCGAGAAATTATCTAGGAACCATCGTTGTTTCATGAAGGAATTTTTCTCCTCGAGCTTAACGATGACGATTCAATCGAAAACGGTGATCATGTGGAGATCTCGCTTCACGCTCTCACCAGCATCCGCACGGGTCGTACAATGCAGTTGACGATAGCGATTGAAGGACAACAACTGCTCGCACTCGTGGATTCCGGTTCCACCACACCTTTATGGTCGAAGCCATTGCACAACGCCTCGTCTTATCTCCACTACCACGGTCGGGTATGTGGGCGCGGTGGCGAATGGTGATCGAGTGACCAGCACGGGAGTTTGTGCTAACGCTCACATCACGATTGCTCACGAGGACTTTCTTGTCGACTGTTACGTTATTCCACTCGACGGCTTTGACGTGGTTCTTGGAGTACAATGGCTTTGCACTTTAGGGCCGATTCTTTGGAACTTCACGAAGCTCACAATGTCCTTCTGGCGGGATGACCATTGAGTGACTTGGATCGGACTGGATGCTGCACCGATCGGTGGACAAGCTTGCGCCATCACGGGCTGTGAATTGATGACTGACCTTTTGACCGAGTTCGTTATTCGCTTTGAGGAACTGCACGGGCTGCCACCACCTCGATGGCACGACCACCACATTCACCTCTTGCCGGCTCCGTCCCAGTTGTCATTTGGCCATATCGTTATCAGCAGTTATTTAAGGACGAAATTGAGAAGCAATGCGATGAGATGTTGGCACAAGGTATTATCCGCGAAAGTACTTTGGCTTTTTCATCCCTTGTTTTGCTTATTAAAAAGCATGACACTTCTTGGTGCTTCTTGTGGATTATCGTGCCCTCAATGATAAGACCATCAAGGACAAGTTTTTTATTCCCGTCGTCGACGAGCTTTTGGATGAACTCAATGGTGCCCGTTTCTTCACCAAGCTCTATTTGTGCAGTGGCTACCATCAGGTTTTGATGCATGGTCCTGATATTGAGAAGACCGTGTTTCATATGCATCGTGGTCACTTTGAGTTTTTGGTCATGCCGTTCGGTCTCACGAACGCTCCGTCGCTCCGGCAACATTCCAGGCGCTTATGAACGACATCCTCAAGCCTTTTCTTCGCTGTTTTGTCCTTATTTTCTTTGATGATATTTTGATCTACGGCTCATTGTGGGCCGAACATCTTCAACAAGGGCGCACCGTGCTTCAACTCATGCGGCTTCATCAACTATTTTTGAAGAAGTCCAAGTGTCTATTTGGCGCTGAGTCCGTGGCTTATCTAGGCCACATCATCTCCGATCAGGGTGTGGCTATGGATTTTGACAAGATAGACGCAGTTCAGGCATGGCTGAAACCACGTACCATCAGGGCGCTTTGTGGGTTCCTCGGCCTCACCGGTTATTACCGAAAGTTCATCAAGGAATATGGTTCGGTGGTAGCTCCCCTCACCAAATTACTGAAGAAGGAAGCTTTTTCATGGACATCAGACGCCAGCTTGGCCTTTGCAGCTTTGAAGACAGCTCTTGTGACGGCACTAGTACTCCATCTTCCTGACTTCAAGTGTTTCACGGTGGATTGTGATGCGTCCGGTGCGGGGTTTGGGGCCGTATTGCACCAAGGTGGAGGCTCAATTGCTTTTTTTTTCAGTCGGGCGGTAGCTCCTTACCACGCTAAATTGGCAGCTTATGAACGTGACTTGATTGGATTGGTCAAAGCTGTACGACATTGGATGCTGTATCTTTGGGGACACGCTTTTCTTGTTCGGACGGATCATTATAGCTTGAAATTTTTGATTGATCAACGGCTCTCTACTATTCCTTAACATACTTGTGTGAGCAAACTTTTTTGTTATGATTTTTCTATGGTGTTTCATCCTGGCCGACGGAACGCCGCGGTGGATGCACTGTCTCGGCGTGATGAGAGGAAATGGCGATGCAGGCATTATCCGGGGCAAGCTTCGCTATTTTCCACCGCCCTTCAGCATGAGGTTTCATCTATTCCTGAGCTCATGGTATTGCGTAATAAAAATTGGCGTACAGCTAAATCTGGTTGGACCTTCGTGGACGGATTGCTTTTATACAACAGACGTGTTTTTGTGGCAGACTCATCACTTCTTTGGGCCGAATTTCTTGTTGATGCTCGTAGTAGTGGTAATGAAGGCATTCAGAAAACTTTACATCGTTTTCTAGCGATCTTCTTCAACTCTGGTTCTAATAAAAAGGTTTGTGAATATATCAAAGGTTGTGTAGTCTGTCAGTAAAATAAAACTGAACATTGACATCAAGCAGGACTTCTCCAACCTTTGAATGTACCCAGTTTGGGAGGATATTTCCATTGACTTTATTGAAGGTTTTCCCAAGGTGGGTGGCAAAATGGTTATCTTAACGGTTGTTGATCGTTTTTCGGAATACAACCATTTTATTCCGACTGGTCATCCCTACACGGCAAACTCCGTCGCTCGCGCCTTCTTTGATGATATTGTTTGTTTCCATGGTATCCCTTGTTCTATCGTGAGTGATCGTGATCTTGTCTTCACTAGTAGTTTTTGGATATAACTTTTTCGTCTTGCGGGAGTTAAGACATGAGTTCCGCTTTTCACGCACAAATGGATGGCCAGTTTGAAGTGGTCAATCGCACAATCGCTATGTACTTGCGGTGTCTGTCTAGTGATCGTCCTAAGCAGTGGCTTGAATGGCTTCCTTGGGTAGGGTTTTGCTACAATACTTCCTATCACTCCGCCTTGCGTACCACACCTTTTCGGGTAGTCTATGGGCGCGACCCTCCTACTTTATTGAAGTACCAGCCGGGGTGCAGCACGTGTGGCGACTGTTGATCATCAATGGTGTGACCGTGATGAATTTCTCACTGAAACTCGCGAACGCATACTTCAAGCTCAGGATTACATGAAGTAACATTATGATAAACATCACCGTGAGATCAACTTTGAGGTGGGGGAATGGGTCTGGCTTCGCCTTTATCACCGCACAACAATTTCCATCACAAACCTTCGCCATTATCTATTGCCCAGACTCGTTTGAACCGTGGTACTTGGGAACTACTCATTCAATGGTTGGGGTGTTCTTGCACCGATGCGACATGGGAACGTTTGGATGATTTTCAACAACGGTATCCCTTGTTCCAGCTCGAGGATGAGCTGTTTCGTGGAGAGGGAGGTAATGTTGTGGACGCCTTTGTGGGGAAAACATATCAAAGATGGCGACGGACTACAACGCTAACGACTTCGGCCGGGGCTACTGTTCACACGATGGATTCGGCTACATTAACCGAATTGGTTACTGTAGCTTGTTTGGTAGCATAGGGTGCTGTCGGCAGGGATGATTAGAGCTAGAGATTAATCTCCTTAAGAGATAGGATAGAGTTAGTTTCTCTTTAAGAGATTGAGTTAGAGAATAGGTTAGTTTCGTATTCGATTCGGGTTGTGCTTTCCACTTCCGAAAATTCTGCATGCTTAAGTCTATAAAAGCAACATATGTAAAAGAGGGAAACTCAATAAAGAAATAAGAAAAGTCTTTAGCCTCACCAAGTTTCAGCAGAGATCAGAGCCTCGGCCGTCCGGAGTAAGTCCTGCCGACCCGAGGGCGATCCTCGCCTTCGCCAATTTATCATCCTCTTTGCATCTTCATCCTCTCTAATCCCATGCCATATCACACATCAATCTGTCTATGAACTGCTCAAGTGTTTGTTTCATAAACTGGTCCTTTTCAGAATATTCTAAATTTAGATGTGTAAAACTGGGTTCTTTCAATTACCTATACTGGGTAAGGAGAGTGAATTTGTTCCAGAAGTTTTAGAGGGTTTGCCTCATATGAAAAAAAAATCAAGAACTAAAGTAAATGTTGCATACTAGGTGAAATGAGAAGGCCCTGGAGTGCTGGAACCAGCTGAAAATTCTTCCATACTGCCATATTGAACAATGATAATTGTGGTAGAGAGTAATTCCATATGAATTTGGTAGGAATGCATAGAATAGTGATTGTTAAAAGGTACCTTTTTATGTTGAAATAATGCCCAATGCTTTTCAATTCAAGTAATAGTCCTAGGCTATAGGCCTTTTTTCATGAGTTTTACTTTTTGTGAAGGACGTTGAGCATAGAGTTTTAGGTTGAATTAAACAAATATGAATGAAAAGTAATGCATATGTGGTATTAGCAAATCAATGGCATTCTTGAAGAAGATTGCGTACTTGCTAGTCAGACCAATGGCATATTATGGACATCAGTTTAGGAGCTCAACCTTTTGGCAAGCTGGCCTGAAATTTCTCTTGGATTTTCTAATCTTCCTGTCATTTTGTAATTATTTCTTTGATAACTGCAAGCCATCGATAATTGTGAATTGATGCACAAAGCTTCGAAAATAATTTCACAAGCTGACTGCCCTAGTACCTTTTCTCCTCAAGACTTATCCTTACTTCCTGTCTTACCTCCATTCACCATTCCTTTCTCATTTTACTTGTTTGTGTGTGTGGCATTGTGGTGACATTTTGGAATGATCTTATATTTCCACTTGATGCAGCTGACCTTGAAGATATATCAAATTCTGGAAGCAAGCAAGTAGTTGAGATTTCTTTTACTGGTAGTGAGAATTTGGCCTCAGATGGAACAACCAATGTTGTTCTTGAAGTAACCGCCAATAATGCTTCATCGTCAGAAAATAATTTTATTTTTGGTTCCAGTACAACTAAAGTAGTTATAGAAGATAGTATGGAGGTAACTGGCTTCAATAAGGATCTAGATGGGTTCAATATCTCCGAAAAATATTCCTCTTATGTCGAGGTATGCCATGCAGATGCATCTATTTATTTTAATTTTTCAACTAAGCTCTTTTTTCTACCAACCAAAAATACTTGATATATGAGCGATCTTTACAAGTACAGTCTCTGGACCAAGGATCCAAAAACCGCTACCGGGACAAATCCCTGGGTGGCCGGTAACCGGAAAACTCGGGAAAATCTCGGTTGAAATTCGTCTGAAAATTTTGAATTTAGGATGTAACCGCCTTAATTTTGAATTTGAAGTTTTTCGGCTGGTATTTGAAATCCCGGTTCTCACCGTAAGTCTGGTTACCGCCGGTAACCGGCCGGTTTTTTTCCATGCTCTGGACGCTGTTCATAGATTTGGTTGTTCCTTTTCAGGTGGATGCTCCTCTGATGCGTTTTCTGAAAGGAAAGGGGTATTCACCTCTTGAACCTGTTTCAAATGTGTACCATTCTTAGTTGGGGATAATGCTTGGCCTTTATCCGTGAGCATAATTTGTATTCTTTGGTTTGTAGTGGATCTATGCAGAAGCAGATTGAACAGGAGACCGGAGTCAAAATTACTTTTCCATCTTCAAAGGAGGAAACGCTTGTTGGTAAAAATATTCTTGTCTTTCTTTATTGAAATTGTGTTCCATGAACTAAGCTGTTAGTTGTTTTCAGAGCTAATGAAAGTTACTTTATGATACTACATGGAATATTCAGTCCTCAAAGGCGAAAGTGCTGAAAGTATTAGAAAAGCATCAGAGAGAATTGCAAAGGCCCTTGAAGAGGTAGATATTTAATGTACTGCTGCAGTAGATGATTACTGTATGTTATGCCATTCACTGAATCATTGCACATATTCATTTGGAGAATAGCCAATTTGATCCTCAAAGTTTCCCTCTGGGCCCACTTTCGTCCTTCAACTTTAAAAAAAGCCAAACAAATCCCCAAACTTTTATTTTCAGGCTAAAGAGGGACCTCAGTCCACATAGCATGCCACATATACATGTTAAGTGACATCTTTTTGCATGGATATGAGTGTAAAGACAATAATGCCCCTAGGGCTTAGTCTCCATCCGAATGAAAGAAAGGGGAAGAATGAATCGGTACAACTGAAAGAAGGGGGGTATAATAGTGGAATGGATGGAGGGCAAAAATGTCTTTTCCTGTTGGCTAACAACCCTCCATGCATTAGGATGCCACTCATTATGTACATGTGGCATGCCACGTGGACTGAGGTCCCTTTTTGGCCCGAAAAGAGAAGTTCGAGGACCTATTTCACCTTTTTCAAAGTTGAGAGACGAAAGTGAGCCTGAGGGGAGACTTTGAGAACCAAATTGACTATTCTCCCCATTCATTGTCTTTGTTGCCATACTGTTGAAGTATCATAATTCGTTGTGTTTGATTTACGTATCACTTTCATGAGGTCACTAAAGTTCTTATCTTATCATTTTATGTGAATCACAAGCTGTCAGACCCCAAATTTGTAACTTGGGACCCACTCTGTCTAGATAGTTTTCTTACTCTATAGAGTTCGTACGCTTTACCCACAATAGATATTCAACTTACAATGTCTCATACACGCTTCCGATGGTGTGTGATTAAGTTGATTATCACAAGGTCTTTACAATGCCCTCCCCAATACAACCCCACACCGCTAGACATCACCCCTTGCCATACCTTCGGGGGTCTCCATTTGCGTCGTGTAGCTTTTCTATGACTACTACCCATACATACACTACACATCCACCAATAGCGAGGTTGCAAGGAGGCGAAAAAATTAGTTAGCCAGGTCGTACCCATTATAGATTTGTGGTTGCACTGTTTTTATACGAGAAGTCATCATAAGAACTCGGTCCTTTATTGACTTAGACGGTACATCTACATACCCTACCGACGTGCATCACTAGCACCAACCACTCTTTCCATCCGCCCAAGTCAAAATATGTTTTTTAGGTTTTCCTTTGTTTTTAAAATAACTTTTAGTCCAACATACCAGCTAGGCTCCAGCCTCGACTGCACAAATCCGGTTTTCATGTTTTGCATGATTGTTGTCGGGCAATTTAATGCCCTCATGACAATGTATCTAAGCAAGGCTAAGCATAATACTTAGATACATGCTTATTAGCTAGTATGTAATCCATTAATTATAGGGTGACAAATGATAGTGTCCAAGTTCAAGGATTGGAAGTTTATACACAATTATTATTAAGGCATTAACAATGAGTTAGACTAATATAGTTGTATAAATCATAGCAATGCAATTTCATAATTTAAAACAATATAATTACAAAAAGTAGGTGCAATATGATCAAAGTGTTGTCTCGCCTTGCTCAATGCCCTGATAAGGCTCAGTATTCTGATAATAATCACATTCCATGTACTGATAATCATCCTGTTCAATATTTTGATAATCTTGATTCCGGCCTCGTCCTGTGGGGATTGTTGTTTCTTCATGACTTCAGAGTCTAATTACGCAATACGATCGAACTCCAGAACGACTGAAAATAGCCAAATGAAATCCAATAAAGCCAAATACATTCAAACAAACGAAAATATTTCGAATGAAAGCAAATATATTTAACGACAACTTGACATGACGAAGTACTTAAGAGGATGCTAAAACATACTCGGTGGAAGTTGATGAATCCAATGGAGAGGGAGAGATTGTCCAAGTAACATTCTTAAAGGGTTATTTGGATGAGAGATTACCCGGTTATGTATGACTCTCAGATCTGCTTTCGGTTCACAAAGGGTTCTGTTGGAATTGGGCACATATGTGTAGAAGCCCATTCATTCCTAAAACCCAAAGAATGCAAATTTTTAGACCAGAAGTATTAGACCAGTGTGGTCAAAGCAAAGACTAGTATGGTTGAAGTAATCTGGTCGAAACAATAGACCAATGTGGTCGAAATAATCTGGTTGAAGCCATAGACTAGTAGTGTCGAAATAATCTGGTCGAAATCATAGACCAGTGTGGTCAAAGGCATAGACCAGTTTGGTCGAAACAATCTGGTCGAAGCTATAGATCATTGTGGTCGAAGGCATAGACTAGTATGGTCGAAATAATATAGTCGAAGCCATAGACCAGTATGGTCGAAGGCATAGAGCAGTATGGTCGAAACAATCTGGTCGAAGCCATAGACCATTATGGTCGAAGTTATAGACTAGTATGGTCGAAATAATCTGGTTGAAGCCATAGACCAGTGTTGTCGAAACTGTGTGGTCGAAACATAGTGGTCGAAAAATGAGGGGTCGAAACTGTGTGGTCGAGACACACTGGTCGAAAATGAGTGGTCGAAACTGTGTGGTCGAAAATGAGTGGTCGAAACAGTGGTCGAGACACAGTGGTCGAAACACAATGGTGGTCGAATGGCGAAAGCACGGTGGTGAAGCGTGCTCGAAACACGTGGTCAAACGAGTTGTCAAAAGTCGATTAGTCGAGACCGGGAAAAAACCGCAGAATCACGGTTATCGGATTTCGGCTGGGTTCGAGATCCAAAATCGGTAGGTTTTCTCGGGTTTTGCAAGTTCAAATTTTAAAATTTGAATTTTAGCTGGTTTTAAGCAAATTCAAGCGAAATTCAACCGGATTTTCCCAAAAAGCGTAACCGTGGCTATTACCGGCGAGATTTCCGAAACCATTTTTGGATCCTTGGTCGAATCGTGTGGTGGGCCGAGTTGTCGAAACTTCGGTGGTCAAAGCGAGTTGTCAAAACTCGATGGGTGTGAAGGAAGCGGTAGAAGGTGGCAGGGTAGGCCTCACCACGGTAGGGAGGTGACGACGACGGCTGTGAGTAGGTAAAACGGAACCGGAGCGAGGAGGTGGTTCTGTGGGCGGTGTTGGCGTGGCCGGAGATGGCCGGGAGCAGCTGCTTGTGGCGGCCGACCATGGAGGGGAAGCGGTGCGGCGGCGCCGGAGTGGGAGGGGGAGGGAAGTAGCACGAGCAGGAGCTCGAGGGCGTTAAGGGGAACTGACCGAAGCTATTGGCGAAAGCCGAGGAGGTCGGAGGTGAGCTGGTGCCGTGGGCCATCGGCAGCGCAGAGAGATTGTCGGGGAGGCGCTGGCCAGATGGTGGAGTACTTCAATTGGCGGTTGGGGGAGGTCGAGGGAGGCGCACGATTGCTCCACGTGCGGGGAATTGAGCCAGGGATCACCGGTGATGGAGTATAGGCCGTGGCGGCGGCTTCGACCGGCTTTGAGGATGACGATGGAACAACGACATCCCTGTGGAGGCAAGCCAAACTCAACATGGGGTCAAGTTGAGAGGGCAATGGAAAAACAACGGAGGAGCAGTTGCTCCCGAAACCAATCGTGTATCCCTTTTCTTTGTGGTTTCAGATACTGCTCATCGTTTCAACTACCTAGTCGGAAGGGTTTCGATTATCTGGTTGGCAGGGGTTTCGACTATCTGGTTGGAAAGAGTTCTGACTACCTGGAGGATAAACTACCTGGTCGGAAGGAAGTTCGACTATATTCTTGGCGGAGGGATGTTTGACTACCTGGAGGCTCAAATATATTCCAGGTGGAAGCAAGTTCGACTACGTGTAGTTGATGGAGGTTCGACTATACGTGAAGACTACACGATCACGTGGGTGGAAGGAGGTTCGACTACGTGTAGTCGATGGAGATTCGACTACATGTGAAGACTACACAATCACGTGGTCGGAAGGAGGTTCGACTGCGTGTAGTCGGTTGAGGTTCGACTACACGTGAAGACTACATCTCCAACGCATTCGTTGCTCCGGTAATGCTTCTGCGCGACTAGAGTGGATATGAGCATCTAGTGGCCACTAGGAACGTACCGGTATGACGCGGAGGGGTCGAGCTAGCCGGAGATGGTCCGGCGATGATGGTCAGCGACGGTGAGAGAACCTCCAAGCGGCGGTGATGACCTGAGGAAGATGGATGGCATTCAACCCTCGGAATATCTTTTAAGGGAGTAAGTAGATGGCTCGGGGGATTGAATCGAGTCCCACTCACCGGAGTGAAGGATTCTTCGGTTTTGGCTCAACTGGTCGGAGGGGAGGAAGAACGAGGTCGATGGCAGTTCCTGTGAACAAAGAGTGGAATCAATCGAGGGGAAACACCTCTTGGGTCATGGAACATGAGCTAACACACCTAATGAGGGAAGAGCTTCACTGATGGGTGTTAATGGTGATAGCGGCGTTGTGGTGACGCTCTATTGAAGCGAGCGCTCATGCCTTACCTAGAGTTCAAGCTCGTTTGACAAATGGAGGAGGGACTAGCAAAGGTAGTGTGGCGAGCAAAGGTAGTGAGAGGGCTCGGGGTTGCTATTTATAACTGCTTGGGGGGAGATCGCCCGAGAGCCTGCGATGCATTCGGCACGGCTCAGTATAGGGGAGTGGTTTATGATTTTGATAGGATCGGCAGCATAGTACCGATGGTGTGACGGGTTGAGCGATGGCGAGTGATGACCGAGGTGACAGGATGGGGCGCGTGGCGATCGAGTCCGGCCAGCAGGGTGTCATGTTTCGAACGAGTTGGATGGAGATTGATGAAGCTCACTTTATTCCAATTAACGGATGGCCACGGTCTCCTGATACCCCTTCCATCGGACGGTCCACGACTTGATTGGTTGAGGAGTCTTAATCGGACGATCCACGACTTGATCGGTTGGAGAGTCTTAATTCAATCGGACGGCCCCCGACTTGATCGGTTGGAGAGTCTTAATTCAATCGGACGGTCCATGACTTGGTCGATTGGAGAGTCTCAATTCAATTGGATGGTCCACAACTTGATGGGGTTTACTGTTGGAACATAGGGTGATAGGGGGTGGAGGATCTTGGGGATCTCTGGAGCGCCGACGATGATGGGGTGGTGCCACGGTCGACAATCGGAGCTTGGTCTTACCAGGTGCTTTGGACTCAATTGACGGTGAGAGAAGATGTATGGTGGTCTGGTGTGGCGAAGAAAAGCAATGGGGAGGCTCGGGGTTGCTATATAACCAATGGGATGGGGATGCCCGAGGGTAACAATGTGCTCAGGCGAAGCCACCGCATGGTCTCGGGCTGGCATGGGCGAGGATTTGACGTGATTTGGTGGCATGGTGCGACGGCTTGAGCGACAGTGAGTAAAGGCCGTGGTGACAGGAGCAGTTGGCGGGTATGGGTGTGCGACCGCATGCATTGACGCTGGGCAAGGGAGAGGACGACCGAAGGAGCTGCTCTGGCTGCACTGGGTTCGGTAAGCACAGGTCGAAGGAACAGGAAACAGGAGGTCGGACGCGGTGATGCCAGAGCACAGCATGGGCGCTGGCGGGATGGGTGTCGAGCGCCGGTGAGGAGCAGAGGAGTAGCGGCTGCAGGTGGCTGAGCCTGGGCCTTGACCTAGTCCGGTTGCAACATGGATGACTCAAGGTGATTCAAACGATTGGCCAGAGGAAATAGTAGAAGGGAGAGAAAATTTTAGGGTCGCTAAAATTCTGGTACTTGCTTTAGGAAATTCTCACTTGGCGATGGATAAACTCTATTTTTTGCTAAAGGATTTTGATTGGGCTTTTGTTTATTCGGAGGATCAGGTTTTGACCGCGATTTTGATTTTAGGATTTTTACTCCATGCAATATTTGAAAGGCCCATGCCTTAAGTTTATTTTGCTTTCACAGTTTATGATTCTAGAGTTCACGATTTTAGGTTTCTGTATTCTAGGGTTTCGGTACTTAGGGTTTCTACTGTACATTACTTGTGCCTGTGCCTGTGCCTGTGCCTGTGCCGACAAAAGAAAAGATCAAATAACTCCCAAAGATGCAGGAGAAAATAAGATGGCACAGATAATCACACAAAAAGTTCAATTTTTTTTGTATTTTCGCATTTAAGCATTTTTAGGATGTTACACAAGCTAGCTTATCAAATATATAAGTTCAACGTGTTCAGTGTTAACTAGTGAACTCTGTAATATATCAAAGTGCAAGTGCAGAACCAACATAACTCCTATATCTGTTGCAGAGCATTATCAAACACGTCATGTAGAAGTGACGGTGCTACTGTCTACTAGCTATTGTTTTATATCCTGCTCATTTGCTCGTTTAAAGTTGTCAAAAGTAGTACTGTTATTGGAGGAATTTGAAGCATCCATTACCACCATGCACTCAAAACTTCGAAGTCCGCAATCTTCCACCACCTGTTTTGACGTATTCCTGCTTCTATTTATTACATTTAATATTAATAATCGCTCCATACTGCTGAACTTGTCCTATGTTTCAGGCTGTTCAAAGTCCAATGCTAGATTACTCTCATTTCATATCGCTTCCGTTGGCAATCCACCCGGATCTTGTCGAGAAGCTGAACCACTTCCAGAGCTCGGTCCTCGGGGCTTCAGCTTCTAATGTAGGTAGTGATAAGGATGGGAACACAAGTGAAGGTTCTATAGATGAAATTGATGAAGCAGAGGGCCCGAGTGTTTCAATGAAGCTGCGAGTCCAAGAAGAAGAGTCTCTCAGAGTGAAAATGGATAACAAGGGCTCCCAACCAGGTCTAAAAGCTTTGCTGATTTTCTTCAAGTGCATCATGCTCCTTGGAGTTATTCCTACAGTCAATACTATCAACTTTGTTTATGGAACTTTGATTCTAGATCCATGTGTATGTTTAAAAAAGTTGCATGAATCTCTACGTAAAAGATGCATGCTTGGAACTTATGCTCTAGATCGGTAGGAGTGTTCCATGAAATGCACATAGCATCATTGCAGGGTGAAGAATGACGTAAAAAAGGCCTATATGTATTATGAAGTTCTATGAATGTGCTGCAAGTTTGGATTATGAAGTTGTGGAGCAAAGCAAAAAGAAGAAACATGAAGATAGCCATGTTTTTCTCTCTTCCACTACAACTTACAAAGCAATTAATATAGAGGGCCATTGTGTTTATGAAGAAAGCAAGATGTGATGTTGTTTTAGCTTAATTTTAGTCTCTAGTAAACTTTTGGCATCTGAAGTTGTTTTTGTTTATGCTCGCATACCACACAGTTATTTTGGTCGTGATAGCTCCCAAGAGTCATGCTGTTATGGTCAGAATACAATATCATCGTAGAGTCCGACCACGACATGTCCAGGCACAAGGGGAGGGCGCGGCAGCATAGCCGTCGGCCACCTCCGGGCGTTTTCCTTGCCCATTAGATTAGGACTCTTAAATTAGGATATCCTGTTAGAGATTGTTTCAATCTATTAGTTGCTTTCCAAATCAAGTTTCCATAGATAAGTTTCTGTCTTTAGTTTGTAATCTCTATTTAAAGGCAGAAGATATTGAATAAAGGACAAGCAAGAATTAAGAAGAATCTTACCTTGCCTCTCTCCCCTGCTCCGGCCGGTGCTGTGCCTTGCGCGCGACGGTGCCTCCTCGCCGCCGCCGACCGCTTGCTGTCTGGCCTCCCACCTCTCACGCCTATTTCCTTTGCCACCAAACCCTAGCCCACAGCAAATGCCAATGTGGGAAAACTAGTAGCTCACTGTTTAATAACGAGATCCAGCAGAAGCTATATTAAAATTGAAAATAAAAAGTCAAACAGGTAGAAATATTTAATGTATTGAAACTAGAAATTTTTTGAAATTCTAGTTTGAAGATGGAATCTGTAGAATCTTTCTGCATTTTATTGTATGCATGTGCTATCCTGGTGATACTGCATGTTATTATTATTGTTCCGTGCATTTCTAAATTACAATGTTTTTGTTCCCTTCAGGCAATGAACTACTCTTATTTATCACCTGCAGATTTCGGCATTGACAAGTCAATATTTATTAAACCCAAAATGTTTCACCTAACGGTTCTTATGTTGAAGTTGTGGAACAAGGATCGTATAGCTAAGGCTTCTGATGTGCTCCAGGTATTGTCATTTTAGGATGATATGATTTTATTTGCTGAGAATAGCAAGGAATTTAATGCCCTGCCTTGTCAATGCAGTCAATATCTTCCCAAGTAAATGAAGCTTTGGAAAACCGACCTATCTCCATACAGCTTAGAGGTCTGGTAAGTCTCCTTTTGAGTAGGAAAGATGTCATTCTTGAATATTTGTGGTTAGTATCTGCATCGGAAGCTGATTTATCCATGATAGCTGATGAATAAAATTTGAGCAAAAAAACAGAGCATTTGTTTCTACTTTCCAGGCACTTCCTTCACAGTACTATCTTTTATGGTTTTACCAAAAGGGAAATTTGATGTCAGAGGGATTATAACACTTACCGGTAATTCCAAAGTATTTGATAATTTTTCCACCGCTTTACTGATGATTCAAAGTTCCAATGAATATTTCATTTCAGACATGCATGAAAGGCTCACCAGCTAGGGCTCGGGTGGTATATGCTCCAGTACTGGAAGTTGGTGGAGAAGGGCGCCTGGTGCGTGCTTGCAGTATCCTTTGGAATTTCTGATAACTGATAAGCAATATATATTCATTGTTAGTTGTTGTGAACGCGTTTATTGGCAAGACATATCAGCGACGCAAGCGTAAGAACTCCAAGGAGGATTCGGCCGAAGGTCCTTCGGCTGGCGCTGCTGAAACCGAAACCGACTCGGTTCCTGTAGCCGGTCATGACACGGCTACTGTGCCAATTAGGCAATAGATCAATTAGGAAAGAGGGAAGGTTAAGTTAGAAAGAGATGAGTTAGTATCTCCTTAAGAGATTGAATTAGATATTGAGTTAGAGTTCGAGAGTTTGAGTTAGTCTCCTTCTCGAATACGTGTGTGCTGTCCTGATTTCAGAAAACCGAAATCCCTTGCGCCTAGGCTATAAAGACAGCATAATGTAATTGAGAGAATCAATCAAGAATAAACTTAGCTTCACTATCCATCTAGTCGGCAGTCAGAGCCACGGTTGGCCGGGAATCAATCCCGCCGAGCTCGAGGGCGACATCTCCTCCTCCCAGTTATCCATCATCTTCCTCCCCGTCCTCACGCCATATCAATTTGGTATCAGATCCATCACCACCACCCTTCGCCATGGAAACCAAGACTCTAGACGACGTGTTCCAACAACTCGCAATCATGATGACGGAGATCAGCGGCATCAAGGCGCAGTAGGCTGCACACGATCAAGTGATCGTTAGGTGGAAGACTGGAAGCGGCACGGTAGCTCTGTCGACGGCTTCCAGCGGTGGCAACGATGGCTTCCACGCCTGAGGCCGGCCTCCCGAACCCGGATTACGCGACGACAAAGATCGACGCATGGTTCCTCGCTTCCACAAGCTCTCTTTTCCGACCTATGATGGCGAAGAGAACCCTCTTCCTTAGCTCAATCGGTGTGTGCAATTTTTTTGGGAGCAACGAACCATGGAAGAAGAGAAGGTTTGGTTGGCATCCTACCACCTAGTTGGCGCCTTGCGCCTAGGCTATAAAGGCAGCATAATGTAATTGAGATAATCAATCAAGAATAAACTTAGCTTCGCTATCCATCTAGTCGGCAGTCAGATGCTCAAAGCCACGGTCGGCCGGAAATCAATCCCGTCGAGCTCAAGGGCGACATCGCCTCCGCCAGTTATCCTTCACCTTCCTCCTCATCCCCACGCCATATCATAGTCCTTTGGAATTTCCTAAGAAGCAAGCTGTGCATTTACTGTTGGCATTGTCAGTAGTTGTTTATTACTATGATAAAATCATAGAATTAAACCATCTTTATGCAAATGTTGCTTCTTCACTTCCACTTTATCAGAAGTCATAATTGACGCCTTCGTCAAGTCAGGCCTAGTTCTTGAAAGGGATGCAAGACAAGAATTGAAGGTGAGTAAATATATGTGAAAATAGTTTTCCTTTGCTCTCTTTAGCTTTTCCATTTTTGCCTATTTACTTGACAGCGATATATAATTATTTTGCACATTTTAGGCATCAATATTATCTGCCAAAACATACTGACATTGCTGATAGCATATGCTTGTAAAATAAACTCTTTATTGCATTTATATTTGCATAAAGAATTGTTGTTGATTTTGTGTCCATGATTTAAATTCAACACTCCATAAATGTGATTCTGGACTCTCTTTTTAACATCTGGTGCTAAAATTGCCTTATCCTTTTGCAACTGCAGTTGCACGCAACCATAATGAATATGAGGCACAGGAAGAGGTGAAAGAAAAAAAACTTTTTTCCCTGCATCTTGGTTATGTGCTGCCCATGTACTGTTAGCTTATCTTGACTGCCTTGTTCAACTGCAGCAAGAAACGGAACCAAAGAAATGATTCATTTGATGCTCGGAATATATTCAGAAAATACGGGGAACAGGAATGGGGTGAATATCCAATTCCCGAGGTTCACCTTTCTCAGAGATTCAAGTTTGATGAAAGTGGATACTACCATTGCTGCTCCTCAATTCCCTTGCCCGAGGAGATGCAAACGGAGTGAGGTCTGTATGTTTCAACATAATGCAGTACTCAAACCTTTCAGCTCTTAAAGTTCATAGATCTTATATGCCCTTAGGACTGGTATGTGGCGGGTTTACTGTTATGGGTCGATAATTTTCACGATAATTTTCGCCATGTGGCTTGCTTCTATTGTTCTGAACTTTTTGCATGCCGATGAGTGTGACATCCCTAGTCTGTACAGTTTCTAGGCCTTTTGGATTCTTGATGTCCATGGGGTTGTCAATGGCAGTGGGGTCTCCCTGGAAATGGATCTGTTGGTTCACGTTGTGTTTGATTGATCTGGCTCGGGCCCATCGTGTGCAATCAACCAACAATTTCTCCGTCGTTGGCGTCAACTCGTCATAGTTCCCTCCTACTGCTAGTTGTCTCCTTTTAGGCCATGCACAATGTACCAGTGCTAGCTAACCTATTCTCTCTAGCACCGGTGCTAGCACATCGTAGTTAGTGAAGGCGAGGGGTGTTAGGAAAAAGATTACTGACAGCCGTGCATGTAGTTGCACCTGGTGTTAACCCAAAAAAACCCAAAAAAATTAGTATGGGCCCATTTGTAAATGAAATGAGAGATGGAGAGTGTGTGGTGGGAGAAAAAGAAGTGATATTTTATTTAGTTGTGGGTCTTGTTTTGCAGAGAGAAGGTGTTAAACACTATAGGAGAAAGATAAATCTAGCACCAATGTGATGTAACAGTGAGGTGATGAATCTGTCACCTGGTAGTAGTGTTTTGCACTATTTAGTTGTGGGTCCTGTCTTGGAGAAAGAAGAATGTGATAAATACTGTAGGAGAAAGATAAATATAGCATTAGTGAAATATAGCATCAGTGCGATGTGGCAATGAGGTGACGATTCTATCACCTGCTGGTATTGTTGGCACTGTTCTTCCCGCGACTCATTTCTTTATGACAATCTGTTGCTGAATGTGAATTTCACTCTCTTAATAGGGCCCAATCCAATGTTATGTCATTATTTATGTGATAAAGATATAAAGTCACCGGCCTACCCCCGTAGAGCCTTTTCGTAGTCCCATTTCATTTCCTTTTGACAAACTCTCGTGGTTGCTGTCTTGCAAATGGCTAAACGACGGAAATGTGCACGAAAAGCAGCTTTATTTCTGCCCAGATTCGCAGTCGGAAACGTAAGGACAGGCATGTGTGCCTGCGCCAGTGCCTGGACCTGGAGTGTGAGTGAACACTGCAAATCTAAAGCGGATTCGAGCTGTTGCCCTAAGATGTGACTGAGTCTGTCCATCTGAGATAGACGACGACCTGTGTACTGTACTGGTACTTGTTACTCCATCTTAATCCCCAGCAAATTTCATCGGATTGGCGACCCAGATTTCACAAACATAAGGTGGCACGAGCCAAGAGTTGTTAACACTGAAAGACAACAGTGGTAAAAAAGTTACGGTGCGTCACAGCTGTGGCCTGTGGCCGCGATCCGAATTTATGCGACCAAACAAAATGTCAAACTACAATACGAGCGAGAGGGAGGCGACGCGACGATCGGTTTGGCGAGTGGTGCCGTCGGTCCGGGAAGCGGCATGCCATGTGATGGAGTTGAAGTCCACTTTGGCACTGTGCCGCAGCCCAATCATGCCTGCCGGCCGCCGCTGAAGAAGAAGAAGAAGAAGAGGATGAAAGTGCTTCACCGGTGCCGCGTTGCTCTCTGCCCCCAATTTTCTTTCTAGATAGGGCCGGCCGCCTTTTCGTCGACCTTTTGCTGTTCAGGAGCTGATCGTAGGATGCACTTATCCGGGATCCATACCCCGTGCTAAGGTGCGGCGTGTACGTTCTGCCTATCGATTTCCAGTGCCAAACCAAGGAGGCCTGTACTCACTTGAGCCATATGTTGCAAGTTCCGAGTCAGCTGAGCCTGAGAGCAGAGTAGCAGACATCCAGATAAAATCAAAACTTATCGGGCCACCTAGAGCGCCATTTCCCTTTCACTCTCACCAAACAGAGACAGATGCTAAATGCAATCTGTCCTGTACCACAAATGCCGCTATCACGACGATCGATCTCAGTGTTGACCGCATCGACCAACGCACGAATATAATCTGAGACGATCTAAGATGAAGATGGCTCGGACTAGTCGCCCGGTGCGCGGTGTTGTTTGCGCTCCAATTAGCCCCTTCTTTTAACACAAAGACGCACAAGTTTTTGCGTGTTTCGAAAGAAGAAGAAAACCCGACTCCAGAATGGTTAGCGCGTCTGGAGATTTCCAAAAGTTTAGCGGCGTGCAGTCGGACCCTCCCGCGTGGGACCCCATTGGCAACCGTCCGATCCCAGACGTGTTTGATCATGATCCCAGACGTGTTTGATCGTGTGAAATTGGAAATAATGCGAGGACCTCTGTTACGAATTTTTTATGTAAATAGCATGTTTGCGATGTTTTATTACGAAAGTAGTACCGTCGTAATGAAATAGCAAATCTAAAGTCTCATCCGTACGGTCACCGACCGAACACAATGTCCACGCAATACGTCGCCTCGTTCGGCCGGTCGCGGACTGGACACCCCTCCACGTCCCTCGTCCGGCCGGTCACGGGCCGGACCCTCCATGTTGCCTCCACTGTCCCCTCACCGGCCGGACGACACAATTCACAACTGATGTCCAAATTAATTAGCAACCGTAATTAGCAAAATTAATTAGCCACGTTAGGCCTGTGGCCGGCCGAACGCAAATTATTTAGCACCCGCAAAAATTTGGTGAGTAATGAGCATTTGGTGAGCAGTAAGCAGTGAGCATTTGAGAGTTTGGTGATAAAATATTTTTTTTGCTGGTTCCTGTGGCTTTGTCTTAATTGATTCACTGAGTCATGGAATAGGACCTGCTGTAAGTTATGCAAATAGTCATGAAAACATAATGCCGCAAAAATTAATCTAGATTAGCCACGTGAGATGTTAGCACATTAAATAGTTAGCAATCACAAATTACTCTAAATAGTTAGCAACCACAAATTACATTAAATAGTTAGCAAATTAAATAATTAGCAACTGCAAATTAAATAGTCATGTAGCCTCCTTCTCCGGCTCAAGGCAAAGAGTAAAGATAGATAGAGATAGATTAATTAATATATAATCTAGCATGTGGTACAATACAGTGTTAAAGAATATCATCAACATCAAACTAATAAATTAACAAAGATTATCCTATTTGATTGGGGTACACGAGATATAATATGACTCACTCGTCTCACGGTGTTGTCACGCCGCGAAGCGCTGTATCGATCGTACGAGTGGCCGAGGCTCTTCCGGTGTGTCACATGCTCCGGATGTTCTGGCGAAGTACAGGTGAGTCTAGTGCGTGAACCGTTATAGGATCAAGGATAACCGACTAGAGAAGGATGAATAGGAGGTTTTTAAAACTTTTTAACTAATTGACAATTTTATGCTAGATTGTTTCACAAGACTTCCTATAACAAATACAAAGAAAGAACTACTAAGCCTTTTAAGACAATTATGAACTAAAGATAATACTAGATACAATTTTAGCCAAGTAATTCTAAAGAAGTAAATAGCTAAAAATGTAAATACGGAATTAATAAAGATAAGAAATAAAATAAAATGAAGACAATGATGTTTTTCCATGGTGTCGAAGACTTGTTAGTCTTCACTAGTCCACGTTGAGAAAACTTGAACGAATCAAGTCGGCTCCACGAATTAAGCCTTGACCCTCGATCACTATCGTTGCTCTTCCTCCTCTCTGGAGATGGTGAGCACGCAACCACTTCACAATCCGTTGCCGGGACTCTTCACAATCTTGTTTGAAGAGCTCACCGCAAACTTCCTTCCAAACCGTCTAGGTGCCGGCAAGCACCAAGACTAATAAACCAAGTGTTTTGCTTGAGGAAAATAAAGTGCCAACAAGATCAACTAATGATGCAATGCACTTGAATGCTCTCAACTACCTTAAAATAGGAATTCAAAGCAAATGAGTAGTAGAGAGCGTATAAGAGCACAAGGGTATTCAATGAGAGTGAATATGTTCAAAAGTACTGAGCTAGAGGCAGGTCGGGAGGTATTTATAACCAGCACCAACAAAACTAGCCGTTTGAACCAGACTCTTGAAAAATTCAGGATTTGCGGTAATACCACCGTTCAAGCCCGTATTACCACTATCGAGAAACAACGGTCGACTACTGTTCATTAAATGTGCCTGTTATAGCCGTTACAAAAAAGTTACGGTACTACCACCAACTACAAATCGGTATTACCTGTATTGGTATTACCAATTTTCAGAGGATCAAAATCACAAGAAAAAAATCACAAGAAAAATTGTATCGCGGTAAAATCGTATCGCCACCGAAACTTCGGTAATACCACTCAAGAGATGCGTCCATACTATTTTCAGATTTCAAGAAAATCTTCCAAAAACATGTTCTCTGGAAAAACCATACCGCAACTAGATTACCGACTTGCGGTAATACCGCTCATCACTTGTGGTCATACCGATTTTGGGATTCCGAGAAACTCTTGCAAAAATATACTCTCTGAAAAATTCATGCCGCTAACTAGATTTCGGTATTACCGACTTGCGGTAATACCGCTCATCACTTGCGATCATACCAATTTTTCTGAACAGTTTTCCAGAGGCAAGAACAAATACAATGCATGACGTCTAGTTGATCAAGATGGCACATAAATAGATCCTCAAGCTACTAGCTATGATTCCTCTTTATAGTACGACATCTAGCCTACAAATTCGGTCTTTTCTCCAAACACCGAGACCGGTTAAATACTATAAAATGATCCTTAGATACTATTAATCTTTGCTTGAGCCAAGTCGATCTTTGCCACCTTTGCATTGCTATTTCCATGTCATCATTCGATCTTTGAGACTTAACCTTTAAACATCTTAACTCACAAGTTAGTCTCTTAATATATTATTGACATTAATTACCAAAACCATTATTAGGGGTCTAGATACTTTCAATTGTGGTACGTACAACTGCATGTACTCACGGTATGTACGTACGTCGTACGTTCGTTGCTCTAGCAAGACCTCATCGTGTGTCGTCTCTGTTCAGGCCATAATCCACTTGTGTTGGAGTGCTCACTAGTCCTCAGCATGCCGGCCTGACCTCGATTGCCTGCATTCCGAAAGGATTGATGTTAGAACAGAGGATATAGGTATGAAGTGTAAACATTACTCAGATGGGAGTTGGACTCACAAGTGAATAACCGTTGGGAGGGTACACGACCTGGTACAAAATAAAACCACCGCATTACACGATACGACGCGTAACGCTCCACCATATGTGTGAACACCAGGCGGGCGGCCTGCAACAAGTGGCTCATTTCGGATCGGGACCCGTCAGGAATGAGACGTCTGCAGGGTGACCGTCATCTCACCCCACCGAAAGTGGAATGTGTGCATCTCGACCTTCACCAGTCGACAAGTGCTGACAACAGGCTCCCGTCCAGGGTAAACTGGCGTCCGACGAAGACCAGCCTTGCGAACGGCAACAAGCCTGCGTCCCGAAGGATAGGGACATAGCGAACGTCCAGCTCCCAGCAATCCTTCCCGACTCGAAGCGCCAGGGGTGGAGGACCATCCGCATCCTCGTCGATCCACGACTTGCACCGGTGATTATCGTCGTGGAAGGGTTCCAGAAGCTCCAGTAGAAGCATGGCTTGCAAGACATGGAAGAGACAAACTATTAGTTAAAAAATTAATGATGACGATAGATTACTACAAATTATAAATTACGCATAAATACGGAGAGCGTGTGTTATGTAATGACATCTGCATTAGTCACGGTTGAATTAATCACGATGACCAAAATAACACCAAAATAATTACGCCAAATGAATTAATCACGATGACCAAAATAACACTAAAATAATTACGCCAAATTTATTACTGCATGTTACAAAAAAAACTCTGTTGTCTGTTTTGATTGGTTTGGACCCTTGTTCTCTTTCTTTACAATTAACCTAAACACAATGTTGTTTTAATATTACCAACATATCTTGGTAGGTAACCGGAAGGTGTAAAAGTCCAAGTATTCAAATTGTGCGGTCCAAGTATTCAAATTGTGCGGAAGCGTCAAAATGCCTCATTCATTCCGAGTTCACGCAGACAGTAAAGATAAAATGATAATTTACCCTCTAGATGCATTTGTATCTAAATAATGTTCAACCAAGTCAATGTTGCGTACAAAAATTCATAGTAAGGAAAAATCCTAATCCAAACAATTCAGTGAAAAGCCCCTCGAGCAATCACATTTTAGTCCCTCCATTTTTCTTGGACCAAAAAAAACTTCATTGCTATAGGTTTTATGGCATTTGTAATCAGACAAACGGGGCAGATCTCACAATCACATGGAATCTCATATCCCAACTCACAACCTAGATGCATTGTGGTAAATCAATACTTCAAGTCTAAGCTCTGCAATTAAGGTCAATTTTATGTCAAAGTCAAAACATGTTGCTCCACAATTAAGGTCATTTCTATATCAAACTCAAAACTTCATTGTTCAGAAGGTTGAAGAGTTTTTCATTTCATGGAGAAACATGTCTTTGAATCACAACACAACTTGTATTAATTTCTACTAGTACAAGTAGTTAATATATTTGGCACATCTTGATGTTCTCTATTCTTCAATCCTTTAATTCTAATTTATTAGTACTAATTTAATTACCACTAATTGATGAAAGTAAAATAATCACATCTTATAAAATATGACTAAACTGTTAACGACTAATTAATGACTGCTAATTTATTAATTTACTATGCACAAAATTAAATAAATAAATAGCGTACAAGGATAAACATACATGCTGAAATGACTGCTAATGACGGCGGCAAATAATAATAAGTCATTGTAAAACCAAAATCGAAAGGATGAGAAAGCCAGAGAGGTAGCGAGAGTGCGAAGTGAAATCGCACTCTCATACGATTAAATAAATGGCTAGAGAGTGATGCGGAGAGAATCAGATTCCCTCCCGCTCCAATCTCTTGCATGCATGCACATGCATATATGGACAAGGATGCGAAGGAGGTATTTTAGAGGTTGAGAAGAATTTCATGTGGTAATTTGCATCGTCCAAATGGCCACGGCCGGACGCGCTAATTCATGTGAGTAATTTTTTGTTAATTAATTTATGTGGTAATTTGCATCGTTCGGCCGGTGAGGGGACGGTGGAGGTGATGTGGAGGGGTTCGGCCTGTGACCGGCCAGATGAGGGACGTCCAACACGTGACCGACCAAACGAGGTGACGTGGAGGGGCGTCCAACCTTTGATTGGCCGGACAAGGTGACGTGTCGCATGGACATCACGTCCGATCGGTGATCATGCTGACAAGACTTCAGATTTACTATTTTGTTGCAACAGACACTACTTCTGTAATAAAACATCGCAAACGTACTATTTGTATCAAAATTCATCTCCCATCCGTCTTCCTATACACGGCCCATATATTAGCGTCAGCTCCTGCGCTTCAGCATCCAACTCGGATCTCCCGAGAGAGTGGTCAGCTGTGGCGACAGATCAGCCACACTGACGCATACGGACGCTGAGACGTAAAGACATGGCGAAGCTCGCTCTCGGCCACCACCGCGAGGCCGCCGAGGCTGGCTGCGTCCGCGCCGTGCTCGCCGAGCTCGTGCTCACCTTCCTCTTCGTCTTCTCCGGCGTAGGCTCCGCCATGGCCGCCGGTACGTACGCTTATTTACCTCCTTTCTTCCCAAGGATGTGGTGATGAGAATAATGTCGTCCATGCATGTACTGAAAATAGATATGTACACGCAGGCCGGCTGGCCGGCGGCACCGACACGATCATGGGCCTGACGGCGGTGGCGCTGGCCCACGCGCTGGTGGTTGCCGTGATGGTGTCGGCGGGGCTCCACGTCTCCGGCGGTCACATCAACCCGGCCGTCACGCTCGGGCTCGCCGTTGGCGGCCACATCACGCTCTTCCGCTCCGCGCTCTACGCCATCGCGCAGCTGCTCGGCTCCTCCCTCGCCTGCCTCCTCCTCACCTTCCTCACCGGCGGCGCGGCGGCGCCGGTGCACGCCCTCGCGGCGGGGGTGGGCGCGGTGCAAGGGGTCCTCATGGAGGTGGTGCTCACCTTCTCGCTGCTCTTCTCGGTGTACGCGACCGTCGTGGACCAGCGGCGGGCCGTGGGCTGCCTCGGCCCGCTGCTGGTGGGTCTGGTTGTCGGCGCCAACATCCTGGCCGGCGGGCCCTTCTCCGGCGCTTCCATGAACCCGGCCCGCTCCTTCGGGCCTGCGCTCGCCGCCGGGGACTGGGCCGACCACTGGGTCTACTGGGTCGGGCCGCTGATCGGTGGGCCGCTCGCCGGGCTTGTATACGAGGGCTTGTTCATGGTCCGGGCCGGCCATGAGCCGCTTCCCAGGGATGACGCGGGGTTTTAGACCTTAATGTCGGGCTAAATTAGTCTTTATGTGAACTGATTGTGTTTGTATGCGTGTTGCTGGCTGGTAGAAAAGGTTCATTACTCTCAGGCTTTGTAATTTGTAATGTCTAGTTGTGATCTTCATCTCGGGGTTAGTGAATAACAACTTCGGTTTTGCTATTCGTAAGTTTGTCTTATTTTTCCATTTTGTTAACTTGATTTTCCTGGGCTATTGGTTTAGCTTCGAGATGTGCATACATTTTATTTCGATTTTCATCTAATAGTTCAACATGGGAGGAAACAAATTTGTTCTTCCTTTTTTGATTTCGTAAGTTTGGTTTGGTTTGGTTTGGTTTTGGCCCAATCCGTGGACGGTGCACTTATGTCGGCTTTATTGGACTAAGAGTGCTCTTCATGGGCTTAGTCCAACTTGGGCGGTTAGTGAGTCAGTTCGGGTTTTATCTTTCTTTTCTTTTCGTTTTTTTTGGTACCGTTATCCCATTATTTTTGGCCTTTTGGACCATTGTCCAAATTTTTTGGGCTCACCTAAGGTTCTAATAGTGTATATGTGTTTTTACGGTCCAAGTGATCAACTGACATAACTAAATGGAGCTATCCATTAGTTTTAAGCCTTCCAAACACAATAGGTCTATTTGGAAATAGTCAGGTGGCTTTCTTCGGTGGCTTTTGAAAAAGCCAAAAGCCATTTATAACGTGGAAAGCCGAAAGCCGAAAACTAACTTCGGTGGGATTAACTTCCGACTTTACCCCTAAAGCTGAGGGTAATTACCCGCCACTTGCCATTGAACAAAACCCCGATCCCGCCCAAACTCCTAACCCTAGCACCCACCCTCACTCGCGCCCGCCCCTCCCTCCTCACCCTCCCCAGCGCCGCTCAGTCGTTCAATCTTGCCGAAAACTACTTTTTAGAAAAACTACAGACACACTGAGTAAGGTCAATGTAAACTGGAGCTTATCAGAAAAGGCAAGTTCCGATTGTGCCATTTCCTCCACCTTTTCCCCCACAGCTTCTACAAGAAGCCAGTCCGTGCAAAGCCAAAAGGGTTAACCCGCAAAAACGATCGCGGCCAGAGCAGTTGAGCCATCCGATTCCATCTTAAAGACAGTCGATAAGAGCGCCAGTGAACAAAAGGTTCCGATTGGTTGAAATTGTACGCAAAAACAGTCCAAATCCAACGAATTTCCCCAAACCAATCTATTTTGCACGGACTTCGCCAACTAAAAGGAAACGGGTAGCTCTGATGGACCGACCTCGCCTAGCCAGCTACTATTAGCTACATAACCTAATCCAATGCCCTCCTGTTGCTTCTATTTCCAGTGGAGAGTGACGCGACGATCAACTTGCCAAATGAGATCGATGTGTCCTAGCGCAACCGGTTGTTCTTTTCCGTCAGTCCAAGCCTCCAAAGATCTCAAGATATATGGTGATCAGGACGAGGAGCACGACCTGACAGACACCACGGCACGTCCGGATTGAAGCGCGCGACGCCATTGGCGATCGATCCGTCGGTGCGCGCGTTCTGACGTCGAGATCGTACCGGAGCAAGCAAGTGCGAACTACTGGAGTTCAGACTTCGAGAATGGAGTTTTCGTAGCAATATAATGGCCTATTTGTTTAGACTTTTTGTGTGGCTTAAAAGCCAAAAAATTAAAGCCTAAACAAAGAGACGGTTTTTTATATAGTTTATAAAAAGTTTAAACCATTTTAAGCCAAAAAACCATAAGCCAGTAAGGGAGTGTTTTTTTAGCTTTTGCGGGACGAAATATCCTTTTACCACTGAACTTCGTTAAAATTACCCTCAAATTGTCATTCGTATATAAACATGAACATCTCTTTTTTCTCCTCAAAATCGCGTTCGTTCCCACCTTCTCCTCATTTGCACTCCCCTCCCGATCGCTCCCCCCCCTTCACTCCCCCTGCCGCCGCCCGTCCTTCCTCCTCTCCCCTTCCTCCCCCCACCACCGGCGCCTCCCCTTCCTCCCCCCACCGCTAGCGCCTCCCATCTCCTCCCCCCACCGCCGACGTCTGCCCTTCCTCCCCCAACCATCGGCGCCAGCCCTTCCTCCCCCAACCGCCGGCGCCTCCCCTCTCCTCCCCCGACGCCACAGTCTCCCCTCTCCTCCCCCTACCGTCGCCTCCTGCTCTTCCTCCCCCAACCGCCGGCGCCTCCCCTCTCCTCCCCCCACAGACGCCGCTCCTTCTCCTCCCGTCCCCCACACACACACGCACGCCCCTTTGGTTTCCCCTCTTCAAGCTCCTCCTCCTCCCATCGCCTCTCCCGCTCGTGCGGTTCCTCCTCGACGCCCTCCGCCGCCACCAGCGCTGGGGCCCGCCCGTCGTCGCCGACCTCTCCAAGCTCCGCCACTGCTTCCCGGCGTTCGACGCCCTCGCCTCGCTCCTCTCCGCCGCAGGACTTCCCGCCGCCACCGACCAGCTCACCCTCCTCGTCCGGCTCCACGGTTATCATTTTCGAAAGTGGCTTTCTTCCCGAATCAAGTATGTTACAAATGATGATGGACACTGAACTTGATACAACTCAGCAGGATTTTGTAGTTACAGCTCAAGAAAGTACAGTCTTGTTTTATCAAATCTAGGGATGATCTCATTTTTCTCCATCTTGATAGGGATGCCTGCAAATACAGTTTACAGAACGGGGCCATATCTTCATTCAAATGCATTTGGTTGAGGAAGTGAAGAGGATAAGAAGTTTTTTATGAAGTTTTTGCTCAAAACAGAGAAATTACAGAGAATTCCAACAATACCATGCCATATAGCACTCTGAGTGGACTGGAAGTAGCAGATAACTGGAAATCCTTGGAGAATTTTAGGATGTTGACAGGTTCAGCAGATGCAGTATTTGTTGGTTGGGATGGGCAAGCTGATAGTTCCACCTCGCGGACATATGGTGGAACTGGAATTGGCTTAAGTATTACTAAATGTTTGGTTGAATTGATGGGAGGAGAAATAGGGTTTGTGGGTAAACCAGTCGTGTATCTGCAGTTGTGTCCAACGAGTCCAACCGGTCGTAGGTCTTCTTGAGCTGGTCGTAAATTGTGTCCAACGAGTCCAAGCGGTCGTAGGCCTTCTTGAAGTGGTTAAATGGCCGTGCGGAGCTGGTCGTGAACCTTCTTGAATTGGTCGTAGTCCTAGATTCCTAAGTACAAGTAAATCATCTCCATTAGGCAACATCATAGAGTTCTCAAATAATACACTCGACCTAGAAACGAATTTACGATAAGTAAGTTGACGAACACGTTCGAGAGTAATTGGACGGACTCTTGTAATTGGAATAGCAAGCATAGCAATTGTGGTTGTATCCATAGGGGTCATGCCCTTATCATCCTCCCCTTCTTGAAAACAAAGCCGTCCTCGGCTTTTGATAAGCTGAAAATAGGATAACAAAGAATCCAAGGTGTATGCATGGTATATGTATACGTCATCCGTTTTAACGGTTCTTCGTTGTTGCACAATTAATGTTTTAAAATAGTAGTATTCATAAAATCTCATTGTATTATTAGGCCAAGAATAATCATATATATTAATGAGCAAAACAAAATTTCTCACACAGCAATTATTACAACTAGTTTTGCAAATGTAAGTGAAGCATTTATACAATTCAAATATCTGAAGTTGTAAACTTGCAGTGGTAGTATATATGAGCAAATCTACAACCTTCGGGTTTATACAAAGTTCATCCATATAAACATATTTCAATTGAGCGATAGCAAATTCATCTAGTAAGGGTGAAAAGATTTGAAAGTTTTTCCATACTTCAACATCATTATGCAGATTGTCAATACTAGATGGTGCAATAAGAGATGAACACATAGCCATTGGATGATCACTAAAGTTTATTTTCCTCTCATAATAAACAAGATCTGGCACACAAGAATTGTGGTTCAAAGCGATAGCTTCAATTCATCTATGTGATCACCGATTATGCATATTCGATATACAAGAAATTGATTGTTTACACCATAATCTCCAATCAAATTAATCTTATATCCAGGGGTATACGCACTAGACAAGGAGATTGTACTTGCAATTTCAGAAACTTTCTCCATAGCATGTGACAATTTCATAGGTGGCTCCAACATAATGTAACATAAAGAATCGTGAGGATAAATTCTAGTCAAAACTTCTTTATGTCTAACCAATTCTCTGATATCACGATATGTGATGGACTCATCACATGAATCACTCAACACATGAGGCAATTCAATTATGTTATCACATGGTGCACTCAAGTCAACGGTAAATCAACAAGTTTACCACAAAAATCAATACAGTTTGAATTCTCTCGTGGAATATGGGCATATCGAATTGTTTTCCACTAATTTTGCTCTAAAATAGCATGAACAACGAGCAATTGTAGTTCTTTACAAACATACCCACCTTGTGTGATGATAGTACCATGATCCTTACCTTTTTGGCTCTCCTTAAATGATATAGGTGCATCCATCTCCTCATCTTCCTTCTCAACCAATGGAGTCGATGGTTCAATCGGCTCATTCTCCTCTTGACATGGTTCCCAACTTCACGCAAGTTGTTAGTCACGAAAAAGACACAAACACAGGCTTGTTCTCATGTTTTCTATCATCAAGTATTCTTAATTTCTCCTCAATCGACATTCAACCTTACAAGCAAGTATAAATAATCGAGAGAGAATTATATTCTTTATGAACAAGAATGTCACAATTTCATGATTAAGTCCACTTAAGAATCTATTTTGGTAGCTTGACATGTTCCTCTAACCCACAACGCCATAAATGAGCTTTCAATTCATGATAGTATTCCCTTACAGTTCTACTACCTTGATTTAAGCGCTGTAATTTCTTACATATATCACGTTTAAAGCGGGAGGAACAAATCTAGCACGCATAGCTACCTTCAATCTATCCCATGTATCGGTGTTGAACGAAATTAACTACTTGATCCCACTAAAAGATAGCAAAATCTTTAAATTTACTTGTGGCTTGCCTAACTCTATGCACTTGGGAACTAAGTGAGTATTAAATTTCATTCTACCATCATCTCCCAATCTAGATATATTTGAAAGATCGTAGCACCCGCAAAAGATGGAATATAGAACTTAACTTTAGCATATGGATCATCATTAACACGTGCATTATGTTCTTTGAACATTATTACCTCTCATACCTTGTGATTGAAGTTCGGCGGTTCCGTTGTCGTGCATCAAAGGCGTCGTGGTCGTGCATCTCATTATCATTATCAAACTCATGGTCATGGGTGCACCATGAGGTTCCACACGACCGGTGTTTGGTGGTCGGTTCACCATTCTTTCGAGGCGTGTAGTGAGCGCTGCAATACTATCGTTGATTGAGCGTTGTAAAGTGGTCGTGGTACCTTGAAGCTTCTTGTCGATGAACTCATTCATGGTGGTGCGTTGTTCATCCAAGAGCGTCATGAACTCTCCCTCAAAACACACTCTTGCGCATCAATTCTTCACGACATGGTTAGTAGAAGACAAAGACAACACAAAGGTATTATCCCTATCAACTACTAGGTGGTCGGAAGGTGGAGTCACACACTCTCACGCGTCTTACCAAGCTCTTACGAGTTTCTTACCAAATTGCCGCAAGTGGTCTGATCGGAGAAGGTGGGATGTATGACCACGGCAGAGGCGAATGCGAGGATCAATCGAGGCCTAAGTATGTGGAGCTCGGAAGGCAATGTTTAGTAGCAAGGAATAGCAATAATGAAATCAGATTAGCAAAGTGAATCAAAGCCCACAAGACTAAATCACGATTCTTGTCGCCCAAACGCGTTCCTAGAACTAGCTCAAGCAAACGGAAGGATAGGGTAGATACAAACACAATCGGATCCAAAATCACAAAGCAACTCCTTCTTTTCTTCTTCTTTTTTTTGCACTCTTTGCTTTCTTTCTTTTCTTTTTTTGCACTCTTTGCTTTCGTTCTTTTTTTTTGGACTGCAAAAACCCAACCTAGGGTTTTTTTTTTTGCGAATGTGACCTTGACTCAAAACTCTTCAAAACCCTTTTACTCGGTCTATGGATATATATGGGTCACAAACTTTTTCAGGAGAAGCGGGTACAAAGGTAATTAAAGATACTCTCTCTCTCTCTCTCTCTGAACTTTAGCTATGGGAAAAATTCGACCGATCGATTGTTTTCGACCGGTGGTGGGGTGTCAAGAGCAACAAGATAATAAATAGGGTTGTCGGACACGAGTGGTTGGTCGAATCCGACCGAGCGTTCGTTTTCGACCGGTGGAGAAGCCGAATCCGAGTAGGTGGTCGTATGGGGTGGTGTTGTGGTCGTATGGGGGTGTCTAGATGATCGACACAAAGAAAGACTCGGCGCTAGAAACTAGATTACGACGACTAGACCAACAACAAAGACACCGACGATGGACTCGAATTCAACAACGGCCCGAAAACACAATTGCGAAGGCACAAAGTGGTTTGGACGGCGGAATAATTACGATCTAAATTTTTTTGTAGGGCAATTTTACGGACTCTAGGTGATGGAACAAAACTCACAAAAGGGATAAGCGAAATTACCTAACGGGCAACCTTAGCTCGATACCACTTGATGAGTCACGGCGCCCGATCTTCCGATAGGTTCGATTTGGTTAAATCGTGAGGGCGTTGGCGCTTTGAGGCTTCCGACCAGCGGATCGTCACCTGCAATTCGCTACACCCGCGCGCTGTCGTTATCGACCACGCTTGCACGCGATCGACCTTACCACGAAGGTTATTGTTCCCGCAAGCAATCGAAGCAACTCACAAGAACAAGGTAGATGCAATCATGTTGTATTGCGGATATGGATGAAGTTTACAAGTGGGATTCCTCAAACCGATAATCGGCGAACCGCAATTGATGAATAATCTAAGAAAACCCGCCTCTAAACTATGGCGGCTCTCAGTATATATAGGGGACGTGAGGAGGTCGACCTAGGGTTGTGCGGCCGTGAGGTGAGGCGTACACAACCTGGACTCCGACCTCGTCACGTTTACAAAGTCCTATTAGTTTCCAAAACGGTGACGCAACACCTAATGTCGTGTATCTCTGGTCGAAGACTTGGTCGTAGGACTGGCCCTATGGGGGTCTTGAGGAATACGTGCTATGTTTGGTCGTAAATTGTGTCCAACGAGTCCAACTGGTCGTAGGTCTTCTTGAACTGGTCGTAAATTGTGTCCAACGAGTCCAACTGGTCGTAGGCCTTCTTGAAGTGGTCGTAAACCGTGCGGAGCTGGTCGTAGACCTTCTTGAATTGGTCGTAGTCCTAGATTCCTAAGTACAAGTAAATCATCTCCATTAGGCAGCATCATAGAGTTCTCAAATAATACACTCAGCCCTAGAAACGAATTTACCTGATAAGTAAGTTGACGAACACGTTCCCGAGTAATTGGACAGACTCTTGTAATTGGAATAGCAAGCATAGCAATTGTGGTTGTATCCATAGGGGTCATGCCCTTATCACCAGGAGTTGGCAGTACATTTTCTTTTACTGCCATTTTTAGGGAAAACTGAAAAACTCCAGGGGATATTAAAAGGTATTATTCTGAACCTACTCCATCAGACTTTCATGGAATGAGAGCACTTATTGTTGATGGAAGATGTGCTCATGCTGAGATTACCATCTACCATTTGCGGAGACTCGGGATACATTGTGATCTTGCTGCTACCTCTGAATCTGCACTTTCTGCTTTACTAGAAGCCTGCAACTCAAGGTTTGTTTTCTTTCATGTATCCTACTTTACTAAGGTTGATTTATTTCTATATCTTGTGATTCATCCTAATGAATGTAACCTGTATTATATTTAATAAGCATAAACTATTCCACCTCATGGCATTAGTATAGCTTTGTGAGTTAGTTGGGTGTTATTTGTTTGGATGTTTTCTGTACTGACTTCCATATAAAGAAAGAAATACTATTTCCTTATCAACAGATGGGAAAAGGAGCAACGGAGTGAAATTTTCATTAGTTAGAAGCTAAGGCAATTTGACACTCAATTAGACTGTTAAGTCCTTGAGTGCTGGCTATCAGTGATGCCACATTGGTCACTGGTCAGGGACAAATGTAGATGACTTTAATGTTAGTTCTCGAGAGAAGCGGCAAAAATATTACTTCATGAGTCAATATTTATGTTGTTATATTTTTTATTTTCTTGTTGTTTCTGACTTATTTGCTAATGATGTCTTGTTTTACATGTTGAACAGCAAAAATAATCTGAACATGGTGCTTGTTGACAAAGAAGCTTGTGGTGAGGGTTCAGGTTTGGAACTAGGGGTTGGTATTACAAGGCCGCAGATTAGAGATCAATATTTGGTTCTTCGAAGTGTACTAACAGGCAAAACATTCTAGTTGTGGATGATAATGTTGTCAATCGTAAAGTTGCAGCGGGTGCTTTCAGGAAATATGGAGCTATAGTTACCTGTGTGGACAATGGAAAGATTACATTAATATGATATGTTCAAATATTATTTTGTTTGGTTGGCTAATATATGTCTTTCTATATTAATGTCTTTCATTACGTAATATCTAAAATTAATACATGCACGAACTAACAAATTTTTTTTGTTTCGTATTTACAACTTGCACGCATCGTTATATTTACAAATCTTATGGAAAAATAAGTTTAAATTCACCCCAAAAAACATCCTTCAAACCCTCAAGGGCAATTCAGACTTTTTATTCTTCACACGCAACTCAATAAGCCAATATCCTATAAAAATCAGATTACCAAACACCAAAGTTTGGCTTAAAAACTGAGGGACTTATAAGCTGATTAAGCCAAACAGCTGGCTTTAAGCTATAAGCTAAAAAGCTTAAGCCTAAACAAACAGGGTCAATATCTTTTTGTCTCTTTTTGGGCGAAAGCCGCTGCAGGCATGGTTGGAGCTGAGCGACTTGTTTGGGGATTATTACATCGGCCCAAACTCCACGTCAGGGGAAAAAAAATTCCTGGCCGGTTACTGGTTACTGGCCGGGGTCTGGGGTCCAAAATTTCAGTTGATTTTTCCGGGTTTTGCAAGTTCAAATTTTTAATTTCGATTGATTTTTAAGTAAATTCAAACGAAATTCAGCCAAATTTTCCTAAAAACCAATAATTCCAGAACCCTTGCCGGGATTCGGTCCGGTACAGGTTTTTAAATCCCTGCTCCGCGTCAACACCCCAAAGGTTGTTCCGATCAGCATGTACAAACATAGCGAGTTGTGGTATATATATGAACCGTTTAGGGGCCAACACGGAAAAAGGCATGCTTAAACGCCGCACTTCTGTTGCATATATATCCAAAACAAAAGCTAGCAAAAGAAGTCACAAAATATGAAACTTTCCAACAGTAAAACCCTGTTAAGTACCACTATTTACACAGTCGAAACACGGAAACCGTGTGCACATGTTCCTGACGTACGTGCGTAGCCCCTCGCAGCACATCGATCGATAATTTGAGGCGCACCTTTACAAGCTTTTTGACTTGCCAAATCCCCGTACAAAAAATACCCTCCCCTATATAAAGCGTTCTCCAGTAAAGAAACAACAACTTCGATCGGTGCGCTCTTGTGCCATCGAACTAAACATCGATCGATCGCCTTTCCCCTCCAGAAATCACTCCATATATATATATATGCCTTTGCCGATGACGAAGCTGGAGCTCGGCCGCTGCGGCGAGGCGTCGGAGGCCGACTGCCTCCGGGGCGTGCTCGGCGAGCTCGTCCTCACCTTCCTCTTCGTCTTCATCGGCGTCGGCGCGGTCATGACCGCCGGTATGGTAGCTCGATTACTTCGCCTTAATTTGCCAGCTACTCTCTTTCAAGGGAAATTAAGGTGCCGTACGTTCGTTGAATTATGATCTGACTATATCCGTGAATTGATTCCTTGCCGGGACAGATGCCGTCCTCCGATATCCCACTGTTGATTAGATCTGTTTGCTCCGTGCAGTGCACAAGTAGTATTCAGAGCAGTACCCTGGAGTCACACTGTTTGATTCATTTAATTGCATTTACTAGCCAGGCTAGTGTATACGTGGATTACACGTAGTAAGCAGTGGACACATGTATATATATATATATATGCTTCTTGACCCCACAAAAAAAATTGAAAACATCTATGTAAGCTTAACTAGGTAGATCTTTTTAAAATCAGACGTAGGAGAGCTACACGTCATGCATGCATACTCAAGGGGCAAAGGGTGATAAACCGCAAAGTAGATCCAACAGGAACTTGAGTTATTTTTCTTGCCACGTTGGAGGAGGTGTGTCAAAACTTAAGTATTGATGCTTAGATATAGTAAGGTTTGATCGGAATCTCGATTCTAATAGTACGGTTCCACTACTCTAGATTGATTGGACCATCTTAGATAGAGTCTTGATTTCGTATAATCTTAATATCATTACGATATATTCTACCAAAAAAATATTGTAGGATCGTGATCAAAATTTTCATGCAGTCATACCCAATTGTAGTGATTTATTATAAATAGTTACTCGGAAGTCGTTTTTGACTTCTCGAGTCAATAAGATGTCACTTTGACCGTTAAATTTTATCATCGTGTTTTTTTATTTATAAAAGTATAATGTTATGAAAGTATTTTTTGTAACAAATTTACTCATACCATTTTTGTACATCAAAGTTACATATTTTAGATAATATCTTTGGTCAAAATTGATACAATTTGATTGCACGTACTCTACGACGACTTCCTTTCATGACTAGAGTGAGTACTTACATACGCCCTTTTAATTGAATTTTTTTAATTTTATATCTTCATATCCATTATAATTTACATCTACATTTGTAAACAAAAGTTCTAAAAGTGTATTTTTAAAAAGGTAGTAGTGCTGAAATACGTGATTTCTTTTTTAAAAAAAATATTTCTTTGGTAGAATGATATAGGATCCTACATTCTACATCGATCCTATTATTCACGATTGTACTCAAAACCCTTTTATCCGATTCAAGATCATAATTCTGACAATCTTAGATATAGGTTTCTACAAGTCTGTGGAAATATATAACCACATGTAAGAAAAAGATGCTTGCATTGGAGGGTTGAGTTCATTCCATGTCAGTTCTAGGCATTACACGGTGGAATCGAATCATTTTCTTCTTTATGCTGCAACACGTTCTCTTGCATCTTGCGAGTTGCAAGTTGCAACCGTTGTGCACCTGTAGGAGTTAGCACACCACAGCCAATCCAAGCGAGAATGTGATACCATCTACACTAATTTGTCTTGCAAAAAACGCGTGACGTACGTGAAATCTGAAGAGATATGATCCACCGTTCCTGGTTCCTGTAAACGGAGTGGACAAGATCCAAAAGTTTGCAAATCCGTAACGCTGAAATCTGCAAGGTTTGGGCACACTATTACGATATTTTGACTCCACAAGACCACAAACAATCTAATCATCCTAACCGTCCCAAGAGAGACTGTAGATGACCGAAGTTGTACCTTAAATAGTCACCGTACGTGCATGTCAACATCGAATTCGACACGATATATATATATATATATGAAAATGGTTTGGTACTCCTGGGAGTATGTACTCCCGCCTCTCATATACCACTTAAATCGTATGATAATACCTCTTTATCTATTTGAGTATACTCCAATGATGATTATAAGATACTCCAAAGTGAGTTCTATGAAAAAAATCATTAAAGTCCACCTTTTATAGCTAAATTTGTGTATATACTTCTTTTATGTATGAAAAAAAGGTATATAGCAAAAATAAAGGACTCCAATGAAAAATTTTCAATCAAATCGCATTGGAGTATCTTATAATTGGTATTTAAGTATACTGAAAATGATAAAGAAGTATAATATATTTATTTAAGTGGTATATTCAAAGCAGGAGTATGTACTCCCAGGAGTACGAAACGGGCACGCACACTCATGAACAGGAGTAATTTCTGGGTACGTATAAATTATAATTTATAAAACTTAGAGTGTAAGTTAAGTCGTTGACATCATATATACAGGGTGGAATAATTCATGCATTCACGTACGGCACAGTATTTACCATTGTCAAAGGGATCATGCACGAAAATTCCATTGTCACGTACATAATAAATTCATTTCGACAATGTGTGTTACGTATACTAGCTAGCTATTTGAATCAAATCGGTAACTCAGAAGTCGATCAGAAAAAAACAAACCGGTTATTACACGCTTTAATTTCTTGTTCATTGTTTACCAGGGAAGACGGCCGGAGGAGCCGATCAGTCGTCGGCGTTGACGGCGGCGGCGGTGGCGCAGGCGCTGGTGGTGGCTGTGCTGGCGACGGCCGGGTTCCACATCTCCGGCGGCCACCTCAACCCGGCCGTCACGCTCGGCCTCGCCGTCGGCGGCCACATCACCCTCTTCCGCTCCGCCCTCTACATCCTCGCCCAGCTGCTCGGCTCCTCCCTCGCCTGCGTCCTGCTCAGGTGCCTCACCGGTGGAATGGTACGTACGTGTGTGTACGTATTTTTATTTCCCTACACAATTCATGCATGGCATACAATCCAACGTTGCTGTCATGTATACTATACATCGTCCTACGTGTCGCATCGCAGGCCACTCCGGTGCACACGCTGGCAGAGGGCGTGGGCCCGGTCCAGGGCGTGCTCGCGGAGGCCGTGTTCACCTTCACGCTGCTGTTCGTCATCTGCGCGTGCATCCTCGACCCGAGGAAGTCGGCGCCGGGGATCGGCCCGCTGCTCACCGGCCTCCTCGTCGGCGCCAACACCGTCGCCGGCGGCGCGCTCACGGGCGCGTCCATGAACCCGGCGCGGTCATTCGGGCCCGCGCTGGCCACCGGCGTCTGGACGCACCACTGGGTCTACTGGGTAGGCCCCCTCGCCGGCGGGCCCCTCGCCGTGGTGGTCTACGATTGCCTGTTCATGGTCGTGGGGACCCACCAGCCGCTGCCCCAGGAGTGAGACGTCGACATGCCCGGGAGCTTTAATTTCGGTAAGTTAATTTTGGGCCGTTGGATTGCTCCGGCGAGAATGGTTTATATGCATGGTACAGTGATGTTTACAAGTGTTTCGACCGCATGTACGAGCTTTGCCTTACTTTGTAAGTGACAAAGTCTGTGTGGCTATGTGAGTTCTTCGCGTGGTAATTGCGGGTTTGTGCGTGTGCGTTTCAGTGTTTCATGTTTCATTTGGTTCGGTGAGTTGTAAGTGGCAAAATTCTTTTTTCACCATAAGGTTTGCTTCATGGGAATATGGAATACACCGATTCTTATCTTGTTCTGTCGTTCCGTTTATTCATGTACGTGTACTATGTCTATCTACGTTACTAGCTAGCATATCTTGATGAATTGCAGATGTTGTTGGGCCCTGGAAGTCTTCATAGGATAGACTGGATATGATTGTTAAGATATGTATGCATTGTGTATACATGTAATATATCTGTGAGTTAGGCAAGATATCCTTGCCACTACGGGAAACACGTGATTTGCCGAGTGCAAAAATCTTTGCCGAGTGCCAAATTTCGGGCACTCGGCAAAGACCTGCTTTGCCGAGCGCCGCACTCGGCAAAATATGACACTCGGTAAATATCTGCACTCGGCAAAGACTGTCTTTGCCAAGTGCCAGGCACTCCGCAAAGGTAGACACTCGGCAAAGATTGGTAGGGGCCTAACGGCATCCAGCGGCGTCCTCTTTGCCGAGTGCCCCCCGTTTGGCACTCGGCAAACTAATTTTTTTTTTTTGGTTTTTTGCCACTAATTTTTTTTGAAGCTTTAGTACACTACCACAAACAACATGTTTAAATTTGGGACATTTTCATTGCCTTTTGGCATATTTCTATAGTTCATTTTGTTTTGTTGATTTTTTCCAGAAAATATAAGTTTGAACTGCAGGTGCATCGAATAATGGATTACATTCGTTCAAAAATGCTATCCTTGTTTCTTAGTGTAAATTTAGGCTAAATCCGAGGCGTCTCGAAATTTCGATCAACGTGCTCACGGGCAACGCCGCCAACTTGCGTGGGAGTGGTTTTTAATTGTATAAAATCACGAGCAATTCGAAAATCATGAAACTTGTCGAGTTATCGCCGTATCGTATCGTATGTCGTTGAAAAAATTTGAAAAAGTTTTGAGCACGCCGTCACGTCACGATGCTCACAAACCGGAGATCATCGCGTCACGATGCTCAGACGGTTTTGAGAAATATTATATCGAGAGATCTCACGGTTTGTGAGCATCGCGTGATCTTGACTAATCCTGAGCGGTTCGGTGGGCAAATGCAGCGATCCCGGTTCGTTGTTGAGCAAATGCGTTTACATAATCCGAGCGGTTCGAGATCTGTTTTTTAATATCCGAGCGGTTATGGTTAAACCGTCGTGATAAAATATCCGCAATTTCAACTACAAGCCGTCTATGGTTAAATATCACGAGGCGGTTCGTTGTTAGGCAAATGCATGATAAGTCCTAACCTAATTGAATGTCGGGAATTGCTAGCCATGCCCTCTGAAAACTAGCAAGTAGAAACATGTCACGGAAAATTCTTGACAACTCAAAGTGATCATTTAACTCAAAATCAATTACAAAGAATGTTTCAAGTATATATTGTCGCTAGAGTTACAAATTGAATTACAACCGGATCAAAGTGAATTACAATATTGAATCAAGCTGTTTGAGGTGCGCCTTGATGAAACCAGAGCTCCCCTCGAATGTCGTGACTGGTCCATCTCAGTGCATTTAACTCTATGTTCAAGCCATCGCTAGCGAGTAAGTAGTAAGCATATATATTTAAATTTATAATTAGGAGATAATTATTACGAGATTGACAAACACAGGGATCGTTAGTCCAAAGCAATCAATAGCGCATATGATGGCATCGTAGAATGCGCATAGGTGATCTCGTTTTCTTTGGCGACCTTTGCAAAATAGAATTACATATATATGCGGTCGATTCGAGGCGCAATATTACGGGTATGATATATGATTATTGTGTTGTAGCAGCGTCTGGAAATCGCATCACAATAGTCGATTGGCGGTCGTTCCTTGTATAAACCTCCCTCGGCAACATAGCCGATGAGCGCCTACATGATTCGCGAAGGAAGACTACAATAGAGTTATGTGCGGAGGAAGACTACATACACATCAGTATTTCTTTAAGAATGGTGAAGTCGTGATTTTTGTTGAGTAGAGAATCAGGTACAATACCATGTTCCTCTTTGGCACAAGATCGGAAGAATCGATGGAACCTACTCGTGTATGTCGCTATAGTCATATAAACCTATGTTGAAGCGTAATTTGTATAGCAAATATTGAAGCACTTACTTACGGTTGTAGGGTACCATTATGTACTCACAGTAGTTACGAGCAAGCAATCCCATTTTATGTAATTCTCGGCGTAGGATCGTCTTGGTTGATTGTTTGCTCGGAGACCGCGTGTGGGTCGAGAAACCCACGGTTCTTTGATTCGGCAGACACGTTTCATAATGTATCATGCATAGCGATGAGTTATGATATTTATCGGTATCACGTGATGCATATAAGTCTTGAAGCCACGGCAAGTGGCGAGGCTCGTGGAAAAATGCTCCCTCCGTGTCGGCGGTGATTCGATATGACACCAATCATGCAATGCTTGATACTCTGAGCTCTTTATTTACTGCCGAGACCAGCGGACTTGAGGAGTATTTCCGGGTTTGGGAGGTGATGTTCTTGATTTGATTTCTCATTAGCGCGGTGAGGGCGTCTATGGTGACGCTTTTCTTGTCCTTTATGCGTCTTCTCGGCGGAGGCGATGTGGCGGCCTTAAAGCTTTGGTTGGCGGACTCATCGGCGAGGTCCTATGGAGAGCGAGGTTCTCGCCATCAGCGTCGAAGGGTCGGTCGATGTCCTTCTTGGGCCCTTTGGATAAAAGTGTGCGTGGCATCCCCTGTGTTACGATTTCTTGTCTCGGTGAGATAGCCATGAAATTGTCATGGACCATGACTGCCTGCGTAACCACCATGGTGGCTGCCGTCTTTGCCTTCACGGTATGGATACACCATACCACTTGCCTAGGAATCGACCCTACTATCCTCGCTTGGAGCTTGCGGGCGTCGGCTCCTACAAGCGTACACAATTAGCTAAAGGCGTCCTGGGTCTATCTTTGGAGCACTCGAGAGATGTACATTACCTCGATCTGTCGATCGGTAATGCCGCGTCGTCATGTCGAGAATTATGTGTGGGCGGCGCTACTCCGATGTCGGCGGGACTTGCTCCCAAATTAACGAGGCGGCTTGCTGCATGAGTTGATTTACTTGGTTACGCAAGTTTGTTATTTGTTCTTGAAATTGTGAAATAATCACATGTTCCAGCAAAGCGTCGTCTTTGGTCCTTGGATCTCTTCCTACTCCTATCGTGTAGTTGTAGAATCCATCCCTCAAAATGCGTAAACCCCAACTCCTCGTCATTCTCCTGTCTACTTGAAGGAACCTTAGGAACATCGAAGTCAATTCTTCTGCAAGAGAACATCATGTTATTAGACAAATTATGAACTTATTAACAATTAAGTGGTTGAAAAATTTACGGACGTTGAGACCTTTGCCTCGTCTGCGGGTTTGTCGAGAGATGTTGCCGAAAGGCGTGGTGATGCCTCGCTCTTAACGGGATCTCAGATCACAAACCGAGGAGATCTTTAGAGATCACGTCGATGCTCACATGTGGAGATCTCTGGTTTGTGAGCATCGACGTGATGCGTCTCAAACTTTTTCAAATTTTTTCCACGGCATACGATACGATACGGCGATAACTCGATAAGTTTCATGATTTTCAAATTGCTCGCATTTTATACAATTAAAAACCACTCCCACGTTAGTTGGCGGCGTTCTGTGAGCACGTTGATCGAATTTCGAGACGCCTCGGATTTAGCCTAAATTTACACTAAGAAACAAGGATAACATTTTTGAACGAATGTAATCCATTATTCGATGCACTCAGCTCAAACTTACATTTTCTGGAAAAATTCAACAAAACAAAATAAACTATAGAAATTTACCAAAAGGCAATGAAAATGTCCCAAATTTAAACATGTTGTTTGTAGTGTACTAAAGCTTCAAAAAAATTGGTGGCAAAAAGAGTGCCTAGGGTTGGCACTCGGCAAAGTATAACTTTGCTTAGTGCCGCCCGGTGGCACTCGGCAAGAGCTGCAATTTTTTAAAACTTCGCCGAGTGCGGATCATGACACTCGGCGAAGAAAATTGACTTTGCCGAGTGCCGATCCGCACTCGGCAAAACGCCTTATCCTTCACCGCGCGCCCGTGCGCGCGCTCTCTCTCTCTTTCTCTCATTTCTCTCTCCTCTCACCTCTCTCTCCTCGGCCCACCACAGACATCGCGCCGCCCAAGCCCGCGCCTCGCCCACCACGCCTCTCCCGCGGGCCCCATGGGCCTGTCCCGTCCGCCTCCTCGCGGCGCCTCGCCATGGCACCCGTCCGTCCCTCGCCCGGCGCCCGCGCCACGCGGCGGCGCAAGGCTGACCGCCACCGCCCCCCGCCGCCGCCCCCTTGGCGGCCACCTCTTCCGCTGCGCCCCTCGGCCACCTCCCCGTCGGCGCCTGCACCACCACGCGCCACTGCAGAAGAGAGGAGGAGGCAGGGGAGAAGAGAGGAGGAGGGGAGAAGAGAGGAGGAGAAGGAGAAGGAGAGGAGAAGGAAGGTGCCGGCCTAGGCCCGTCGACCCTCACGCCGCTGCGGTCGTCCCCGCCGTCGTCGCCGACCCTCGTTGTTGCCATTCTCGTCGCGAAGGTATGCCCTACACCTGTAGTAGTTAGTAGTAGTACTTAGTAGTGTTAGTAGTAGTTAGTAAGTAGTAGTAGTTAGTAGTTAGTAGTGTTAGTAGTATTGTTAGTAGTAAGTAGTGATAGTAGTAGTGTTAGTAGTAGTAGTGTTAGTGTTAGTAGTAGTTGTAGTGGTAGTAGTACTTGTTGTACTACTTCGATACTTTCATCTGCATGGAAAGAGAACTAAAGTACATGGCTCGTCTTGGTATATATATGTTTGTTGGCCTTCGTGCCTATGTTTGGTATATATGTGGTTGTTGGCCATCGCGCCTACGTTTCTTGCAGGTTTTGGAAACCTCCCCGTGCAGGGGAGGTGCTGCCGAATTTTTCAATGGATTCTAACCTATTGCCTTTTTATGTAGGAGAAGGACCCGTGGGAGGGACTCGGCGACCCCGATCGTCTTCGTCGGCGCTGCTGGTCTGCCTGCACCGCATCGCCTCGCCACTGCACCGACACGCCACTGCCCCGCTAGCCTGACTCCACCGCCACCCTAGGTATAACCCCCTCCTCCTTTGCATGCATGTTTTATATGGTCACGTAGGCCAGTTAGGCGTCTCCCGTTCGAAAGAGATACGGTCGGAGGTATGCAGATCTTTGCATATCTGCGACCGTATCTCTTTCGGATTGTCCACGTATTTTGGACAGCCCGCGGATGCGTAGATGAGGTTAGTTTCCATGGTTCGCTCCGGTCCGAGACAGACTTTCAGCATCATCTCCCTGTTGTTCTCCGGATACACACTCTCCCTAGCAGGACGTGTATCGGGAGAACAGCGGGGAGGTGCTACCGAAATCCATGGTTCGCTCAATTTTGAGTGTCGCAAAGCTCCTAATCCAGTCGTATTCAAATGCCATTGGTTCGATCCTAATGTCACGAGAACAGCCCCTGAGATTGGACAAGTCGAAATTGACGAGATTCTCGTCTATCAAGGAGAGGATGTCTATATTGTGGCTCAACGAGCCACGCAAGTTTATTATCTCCCATGGGCGTGCCAAAAGACCCCAATCTTATCGGTTGGTACCTTGTGCGATTGGTATCGCCCAGCACGGTGAACCGCCTGTCCCAAACGATGAGGATTACAACTTTGACCCAAACACACGGGAGTTCTATCAACGGAGGGGCTAGAAGGAGGTTTGACATAGACATGTTTTGACTGATGGGCATGGAAGTAGACAATGACATTGATCAGGACGATGGAGATGAGGACGACGGAGAAGAGGTGCAAAATGCTAAGGACTTACAAATGCTTGGCGATTACGCTTAGGCGATGACAATGATGACAACGATGGAGATGAGCCCGATTTACTCGACAATATTGATAGTGATGACGACACCTATGATCCAGCCATGCTGATCGTGAAGAATATTTCTAATTCATGTAATACTATATTATTATTATTATTATTATTATTGCAATTATGTTTCGTTCATTTTGCATCTCTTTATAAGTACTTGTAATTTAACTGTGCTAATTGGTTTACTCTTTGAAATTGCAGGCACTCGACAAAATGCCGGGCGGAAGGCAGGCCCGTCGGGGGGTCAACTCCCTCTACATGAGGGAGCGCTCACCACCCCACGCTGAGGACGACCCCTTGCCGGAGCCGCCGACGAGGAGGACGAGGAGCGGCCGCCCCTGCGGCCGTCCGAGGACGAGGGTGCACCACCGCCACCCCGTCGGTGGACGAGGACGACCAGGCGGTGGGCCTGCACATAGGAGGGGGTGGCACTTCCTCTGACTCGTCGGACCACGGGGAGGCGGCGATATCGACAGCAGGGGGTTCCACTTGCACTGCCTCTGGCTCTACCTCGTCGGGAGTCTACTTGCGCGGGCCCTCGCAGCTCCCGGCGCGGCCGATCCCACTTCACCGGCGCCCGGTGATTCGACCCAGCGGCGACAAGTAAGTATTATTTCACTACTATTTCATATGACATGTTGAAAATCGAACTGGAGACTAACAATTCTTCTTAATGACTCTTGCAGCAACTGGGAAGTTGTGTCCGGAACGGGCCGGCACATCAATGCCACCCTGGGCCTTCTGATTCGGCAGCACTACCCTGGCATGGTCACCTACGCCTCGGTGACTTCGCCGCCCTGGACGTGGGACCACTTCTACGCCGCCGAGGACAGCGAGTTCGGCACCGTTGCGGCGCGGATCAAGGCCGAGTTCTGGGTGAGTCTTCATCGCACTAAATTGGTCAATACTACGCATTCATTGGTCGTTCTTGAAATAATGAAACGATACATGATGTCTGTATGCAGGACTTCTTCAAAGCGACGAAGGGTTTGAGGACCGGCGGCGCGAGTGCGAGACAAGGTCTGTAGGTCCCGACTCTCGGACCTGTACCATGAGACGCGACTCCAGTGCATCATCAACTACAGCGCCGACGTCCTTGGTCAGGTGGTGAGGAAGGCCGATGCCAGGACCAGGACGCTCACCAAGGAGCAGTACCTCTCGGTAAGTACGAAACATTAATACTGACTCCTTCCATGAAGAATAGGTAGGCTTCATTTCATCTTCTGACATATCAATAACTTGATGGCATGCAGCAATGTCCTGATTGGTGCGCCAGACACCGCCTCTGCTGGGAGGCCATTGTGGACAGGTGGCTCTCGGAGGAGTGGGCGGAGAAGCACAACATCCGTCGGGACTGCCGCCTGCAGATGGGTGGGGCGCCACACCACCAAGGCAACCGGAGCCTCAGTAGCGTCGCCTGCATGGGTAATCTTCTTTGTGTTTTCATCTTTATTTATTTATTCTAACGCTCAATTCTCATTACTTGTAATCATCTTTGTGTTTTCCTCGCAGTCCCAGGCGCACCAAGGCCAGGAATGCAACGAGTTCATGGCGTACGCCCTGGCACACAAGGCGTACAACCCGGCGGACGGGCCCGAGGCGTACACCAACGCGAGCGTCCACAGCAAGCTTAGCGAGTACACCTCGGCGGCCATGGCGCCATGGGGAGGACTTCGATCCGCCACCCACCCTGGACACGAGCGTCTGATGAGGCTGGGAGGAGGAAGCAAGACGGCCCGTCTTGGATGGCGGACAAAGACGATCGACTCGCCTCTGTTCCCATCCTCGCCGAGATTCGAGCAAGGAGCACGAGCTCCTCCCTCCCCATACGCTCTCGGCAGCAGAGCTCACAACAGCAGATGGCGGAACTCCAGGTTAGTATTGTTTTATTCGTCGTTCATTGCTTTTACACATCTACCTTGCCTTTGCATTGTTTAAACATTGCGGGTGGAATGTTGCAGCCGACTTATGAGGTTGGAGGCCAAAGAAAGGCCCAAAGTGAGGGCCATCTACCGGAGATGGAGGCTGTACAAGCCCAGAGGGCGGCCGAGGCGCAGAGGCTGCAGGACATGTTCAGCTTCATGGCGAGCCTTCAGGCCTTGCCAGGTGTGGTCGTGCCCCAGTCGCTGCTCGCTCCAGTTGTGGCTCCTCCTCCTCCTGTAGGGACTCCGGTGAGTATATATGGTTGTTTATTCCTTTAGCTTGTGCGGCCCTCCTGTAGATACTCATGAATTCGCTTCTCCTTTGTGCAGCCACAGTCGGCGGGTTCGAACCCGACTCCTCAAGGTGGCCCTTCTCCACAGGACGGGTGGCCAACTGGCCCTCCTCAAGGTGGCAGTTCACACTCCGGGTGGGGAGGCTGGCAGTAGGTACTATTTATTTGTTTCTTTTCATGTTGCATGGACTTGTGTTAGACTTAGCCTTATGTTGGACTACTACTAGAGACATATATATATTGTGATGGATATTGTCATGGATGATGCGAATGTATGTGATGGATTATGGATAATGGATTTGTATGTGATGTATTATGGATGGTGGATGTGTATGTGATGGGTTATGGATGTGTATGTGATGGAATATGGATGTGTATGTGATATATCATGTGCTGTGTGTTGATATATATGTGATTTCTTTGTTTGTGCTGATGGAAAGCAAAAAACCAAAAAAATAGCATTTTTCCCCTCTTTGCCGAGTGGGATTTGCCGAGTGCTACACTCGGCAAAGAGGGCTTTGTCGAGTGCCGTGACCATGACACTCGGCAAAACTGGGAAGCAGAAACCCAATTTCCTAGCTTTGCCGAGTGCCATAGCCATGGCACTCGGCAAAAAAAATTTAAAAAAAAGAAAAAAATTCTTTGCCGAGTGCAAGAGTATGGCACTCGGCAAAGAATTTTCAAAAAAGAGAAAAATTCTTTCTTAGAGTCTGCCGAGGTGGCACTCGGCAAAGAGGCCGTCAGAGTTGACGTCGGATTTTTTTTTTGCCGAGTGCTGACGTGACACTCGGCAAAGGCTTTATCGAGTGCCCGATATGTGGCACTCGGCAAAAAAACTTCTTGCCGACGGGTTCTTTGCCGATCGCTTCTTTGCGAGTCGCGCACTCGGCAAAGCCTTTGCCGAGTGCAATAGGGGCTTTGCCGAGTGCCCTAAGCACTCGGCAAAGAGCCCGTCTGCAGTAGTGTGCATTGTGAGATGTTGTTGTATTGCCGGTAACTGTGGCGTGTCCGGCAATACAGCTGTAGCAATTCCGGATTATGTGTGATCTGTTTTGTTGGTCACCGACTCTGTTGTATTGGTACTTCCTCTATAATTGTTGACGAACCGTCGCTGGCAAGTTCAGTCCGAGCGATTACCTCGTATACAATACTTAGAATCGTAAGAACAAAGAAAAAACACAAGAACACAATAGTAGATTGAACATATAGATATGAGGGGACTTCAGGTTTCACTTTATTGCTCTTTAATAATCGTGTTACAATGGTTGGGGGTCCCTCCTTATATATAGCTAGCCTCCTGACCCTGCTAGGGTTTCGGTGGGGTGCCCATACATGGGCCGACTTATGGGTTGGACCCAGAGTTTCCTAACACTACCCCTTGAGCAATCACCTGTCATGTTTATGTCTCATCAAAACTTCATAAAAACCCAATGGAAACATTTTTGGAGAAAGAGTACATGATACACGTTCTGTTGTGCTGTATGAATTACCTCGTTAAAAACCTTAGCCGAGAAACTTTAGGAAAACTTGTCAATGGAAAAAGAGTACAATCCACCCTATTTCATTTAATCTTCAGGATTTATTCTTTGGGTACTCAATCTTCGTGATCAAGCTTTAATGAGGAGTTCGTGAAGATTCTTCCTCTGAATTCTGCACTTCTCTAAGTCTTATCATTCCAATTCCACGTACGCATCTTTCAAAGTTAGACGGTGAAAGTGACTTAGTAAATAAATCTGTAAGATTTTCACATGACTTAGTATACAGTACTTTAATTTCGTCCATCTTTTACAATTCTTGAGTACAAAAGAACTTAGGGTTGATATGCTTAGTGAGAGGACTCTTCAAAAAACCGATCTGCACTTGTGCAACACAAGCTGCATTATCTTCATAGATAATAGTGGAGGTTTGTGCGGTATTCAATCCATGTGACTGCTGGATGCGGTGAATCATCCGTCGAAGACAATAACATTCTCATCCTCGTGAGGCCTCGTATAATGCTATGATTCCGAGTGGTTCGTCGAAGTAGATACAAGACTTTGCTTTGACGATTTTCATGAAATTGTAGTTCCACCACATAGGAATACATAGCCTGTATTGCGACTTAGCTGTATGCAGGTCTGACAGGTACCCAACATCTGCATAGCCAGTCATAGTTAGGTCTCAGTTCTTTCTATAGAACAAGCCAAGACCTTTGCTTCCTTGGAGGTATCGAAAGAGGTCCTTTATTACCTGCCAATGCCTTTTGGTGGGTTCTGCACTATAGCTTGCTAGTAGATTCACGACAAATGTAATATCCAGTCTAGTACAGTTTGCTAAATACATGAGTACTCCTATTGCACTCAAGTATGGGAATTCTGGTCCCAGGACTTCCCCTCTTCTTTAGGTCTGTATGGGTCCTTGTCTTGCTGCAAGGATCTGCCGACCATCGGCACTTTCGAAGGATATGCCTTTTCAAAGCTGAACCATTCTAACACTTTCTGAGTGTAGGTTGACTGGTGTACTAAGATTCCTTCAGGGGTATGCTCAAGCTGCAAGCCTAGGCAATATTTGGTTTTACCAAAATCTTTCATTTCGAACTCCGACTCCAGGTAAGAGCTTGCTTTCTTAATATCTTCCAGGGTCCCAATGATATTTAGATCATCTACATATACTGAGATTATGCAAAATCCATCCTGGGATCGCCGTATAAAAACACAGGGAGAATCCTCATTGTTAGTGTAGCCTTTCTTGCAGAGAAAGTCACTCAAGCGATTATACCACATTCTGTCTGATTGCTCCAGTCCATATAGTGACTTTCTGAGTTGCACACTGTACAGATTTCTATTTGCTATGTCTTGGTTCAGGACAGGGATACCTTCAGGTACCTTCATATAAATGTCTGAATGCAAGTTCCCATAATGGTATATAGTTGCCACATCCATCAATTTCATTTCTATTTTCAAATTTACTGCCATTGAGATTAAATATCTAAAGGTGGTTTTGCCTATGACCAGGGAATAATTTTCTTCATAATTGACCCCTAGTCGTTGAGTGAAACCTTGTGCAACAAGCCTTACTTTATGTCTTACAACTTTATTGTTTTCATTTCTCTTTCGAACAAATACCCACTTATGCCCTACGGGGTGCACATTGGGAGACGTACGACTTACAGGCCCAAATACCTCTTTTTTATTTAGAGATAACAATTCTACTTCTATTGGCTTCTTCTAATCTTGCTAATCTGATATTTTCTTATGTTCAGTGAGTGCAGGCTCTCGATCAAGATCGATGATTGTGACAATTTTCTTTACAAAATAAATATCGACATTGGCTGTTGTTCTATTCATAGATTCTCACGTGGTCACATAATTTATAGTTATTTCTTAATGGAGCGATACTTCTAATGCTTCTTCTTGCTCACCACTGCTTTCAATTGTGGGGGCAAATCCCTTTAGTTTTTCAGTTCCGATGTGTGCGCACACATCCATGCTGATGTCTCCCTCCGTGGGAATATTCAAATCCAGTATGCATTTTACTGAAGGTTCCATATTGGTGCCAGGTCTCAATAGGCCCCCCTTCTAATTATGAGGAACTTCAGTGATCGACTGTGTCAAGTCCTTCTTATCTTTTTTCGCTAGACGTTCCCGGTTACTTGGGATTCGAGGGGCCGGAGTTCCCGTCCTTTTGTTCTGAGGCCTCTGGATGGGATTAGGGACGCCTTCAATTTTCTTTGGTATTTCAACCATCTCCAGCGCATTGTGTGTAGGCACATGAGAGAATATTTTCAAAAATGAATATTATCAAAAAAGATTTGTGCAACAAAGTAGCGGATGAGTAGTTGAATGATTTGATGGTGTGCTACACCGAGTGAGACATATTTGGATCCATTGATGATGATATAATCATAAGATCCTTTCAAGGCATGAAATCTCACAGAATGAATTTGTCTCGTGAAAGTCGTGATTCAAGGTTAGCGCGGTAGCGACTTAGTGGTATTGTTCTATTATTTTTAATGTTTATAATTATTTAAATACAATTTGTTATTATATCACTAATTTTTCTAATTTTTTTGCACAAGTTGTTACCCACTAGAACTATATTTACATATTTTGGAGATGCACTTTTTATTAGCGAGGTACTTTCATTGTATTTCTCTTTTTTTGTTTTACTTTTATTCATGTATGAATTTGATTGCACAAGAATATAAAATTATTTTTATTTTAAATTAGTTTAATCATTTAAGGTTTTGAATCTACTCACTATTTTCATGCTAACTTCGTCACCTCACGCGGCTGCCGTATTACCTACCGGTGCTTTCTTGACGAGCGTGCGCTGTGAATGGGCTTGATTTTGCGGGGGTTGACGAGATATATCTTGCAGGGGATAAATCAGGCGTCGCGTATGTTGGCAGAGGTCAGATGAGACTTAAACTCGGGCGGCAGAGAGGTCCCTGTCCGGCTGTGGTCCGCCAGGGATGGCGCCGGCATCCTGCTGCAGGTTTAGCATCCATGGCGTTATTCGGTTGGCGTATATGCCTTTTGCATGAAGGATTGGAATTCAGTGGCCAACTGCCCATCTAGTTCGTCAGCTGCACAGAGCAAACTGTATGTAGAGACACTTGCACGTGTTGACAAAGCCGTACTTAGTTCACAATGATGGGCTGGGCTTTGCCTGGGCCGAGTCACAAGCCAGCCAAGCCCAGTTGATCATTCTTTGTCAGACACTAGAGATCTGCTTGGCCCAGGCCCGCCCTTTGGTCAGGTACTCAGGTCAGTCGGCCAACTGTTCAAAACAGGGTCGAGCCCCTCGTCACAAGCGCATCCGTCGTGCCGGGCTTGCCGGCGACGGCAGCCCAGCGTGCTGGCTCGAGCAATACACGGCCGCATCGGCGCGTACTCGCTCTGTATCGGATGCCGGCGAGGCGGCGACTAGCAAGATAGCTAGTGTAGGAAAGAGAGGTTGAGACGACGGTGGCACGGTGCAAATTTAGTTTGAATCGATTTCGTTTTCTCCCCCCTCCAAAATATTTTTTTTCCCTAAAAGTATTGCACATACACCATCCATTCGCATGCCGTGCCTGCCACGTACATGCATTGCAGATACGTACTGAGATACAGAGGTACCGCTCGCTCGCGCCTAGTCATCACCTGATCAGAATTCACCCACGACTCGTCTGCCGCCGCTTCTCCACCCACACCGGCGACAACACCGGCGTCGGCCCGAGCCCGACCACCACCTCCTCCTCTGCCTCCACCTCGTCTCTCACGGCCCCCCCGTCGACCTTCCCTGCTACAATTTCCTCCACCTCCTCCTCACCGTCATCGTCGTCGTCCTCCTCCTCCTCGTCCTCCTCCCTCCCCACCACCCTTATCCTCCACACCTTCACGCTCTTGTCCAGCCCTGCACTGTACACCACCATGCTGCCCTCCACCTCCCCGGCCTCGCCGCCGCCCACTGCCAAGCACCGCACCGGCCCGCGGTGCCCCTCGATCACGGCCAGGCACGTGTGCGACGCACCGCCCTTCCCCTCTCGCCTCCACACGCGCATGGTCGCGTCCTCCGACCCGCTCACCACCACCCGACCGCCGCAGCCGGAAGCCAGGCAGAACACCGCCAGCCGGTGGCCCTTCAGGAACCCGACGTGAACCGGCCGCCCCGCCGTGGCCTCCTTCTCCCACACGTTCACGTAGCCGTCGGAGGAGCCGGCGTAGAGGAAGCACCGGCGGGTGGTGCTAGTCGCGCCATGGCAGAGGGTCAGCGCGTTGACAGGGGACAGCTCGGAGCGGAGCACGATGATCAGGGCGTGCGTGGTGCCGCCGTACATGCGGCGCCACATCTTGACGGTGCCGTCCGCGGAGCCCGTGAAGATGCAGCCGTCGGCCTCGTTGACGAGCATGGCGTTGATGGGCCCGTCGTGGGCGACGAAGGAGTCGACGCAGCTGCCGTCGGAGAGCTTCCAGGCCTTCACTGTCTGATCGTGGGAGGCCGTGTAGAGGAGTCCCCCGACGGCGTGGAGCACGAGGCACGACACGGTGTCGCGGTGGTGGTGCGCGCGCTTCTTCGCGAAAGAGAGAAGAGAGAGGCCGCCCTTGGCCGGGAGCGTGGCCGCCTTCTTGGCGCGGATGTGGTCGCACACGGCGGCCTCGCACACCGTCCACACCCGGACGTGGTGGTCGCGGCTGTGGGACGTGACGAGCGTGCCGCCGCACGCGGCGAGCGCGGGCACGCGGCCGCGGCCCACGTCGAGGTACCCGCGGTTGAAGCACCCAGGCGCCGCCCACGCGCGGACGCGGCCGCTATCGGACGCCGTGAATAGCACCCCCATCGCCACCGAGAGCGCGTGCACGTCGCCGTCCAGCCGGTGCAGCGCCGCAAGGCAGTGGTAGATCGCGGCGGCCGACGGCGGGAGCCGCATCCTGGCGTGCAGCGGCGACTGCACCCACGGCGAGCACCCGCCGCCGCCTCCCCGCAACATCGTCGGCATCTCCGCGCCAGACACCGACGAGAGGCTCAGCCGCGCCGGCTCCGCCGCCTCGCGCGCCGGCGATCGCTCGCCACCACGCGCGTGGTGGTGCACGGGCGTGTGCGCCGGCCGCGCCTTCCGGTCCTCGGCCTCGAAGAAGCTAAAGCTCTTGCGCCGTCCAAACTCCATGACCCCCTCCCGCTCACAAGTCGCTGCAACTCACTCCACCAGCTACGATGATACGATCGAATTGAAGTTTCTCCAGCCTAGCATCGATCGCACGCTGCCGCGCGAGCGCTAGCTGCTGCTACTACCGCGCCACTTTATTAGAAGCAGACGTATAAACCGATGCGTATGACGATCGAGCCCATGGATGGACGGATGGCGACGGATGTGTGTAGCGCTCGTTCGTACCACGGCGGGGCACCATAACTCGGGGGCGCGCCGAAGTTACGGAGTTGAGTAAATGGCGGCCTGCCGCGTACGTGGGCAAGGGAGTACGTACGCGGATCGTGAAAAGATATGGGGGAAGAGGGAAGATTACGTGCACGTGGTCGCCTACTTTCGCCGGAGATAAATGCATGGCTTGGCATCGGCACCGGGGAGTTCCGTGATCCGCCGAGCCAGGAGGATCTTGCGAGATCACCCTACAGATGCTGCCTGCTGCCGAACTCTGGGCTCAAGTGTACCTTCTGCGCGTACGGACGGTGACATGAGTGACGGATTGAGAACGAAAATGATCAGAATCCTTGAGATAAAATGAGCCATCGTTCGGCTGAACTGTTTATATTATATTATAATATATATATATATATATATATATATATATATATATATATATTTTTCTAGACCCGTTGCATGCAAGAGTATGTTTTATTTACTGCGGCCTGCAATCGCATCGGCATCGGCATCTGATGCGGCCATATATGAATATATGATGCAGCAGCAGCAGCCTAGCTATATGGCTAGCTAGCTTGGTGATTCATTGGCTGGCTACTGGTCATCTAGAAGTGATGAATTGATTGACTGACCGTCAAAGGGGAATACTCGTGGTCGTGGTTAGGGATGAAAACGAATGGGATAGTTTCCGATGATCCGAACGAAAATGGATTCAGATTGTTTCGGATCGGATTTTTCTCGGATAATTTTCGGATCGAAAACGGATTCGGATTTTTTTGTCGGAAACGAAAACGAATACGGTAGACATACTATCCGGCGGATACAGATACGGATTATCCGGATAAGACCAAGTCTAGATATCCGGATTTCGGCCCAATAGAAGAGGATTTTGGCCCAAAAGAGAAAATAAGATTTTAATTGATTTTCGAATGTCAGAAAATACAACAAATCAAATAGCCTTTTAGAAAAATAGCAAATAGAGTTAAAAATCTAGAAAAAATCACAAAAATTCCTTGAATTATTTTGAACTTAATAAAATTAATTCCAAGTTAAAGTTGGTTTTTTTTCATATAAATTATTTTAATTCCTAAAAAATAGGAAAAACCTATTTAAAATCCAGAAAATTCAATAATTTTTTTTTCATTTTCACTTTAAATCCAATAAAATCCCAGAAATCTCAATAAATTTTATTTTTGACATTGAAAACTAGGAAATTAAATAATTGACTTTGTTTTTATCATTTTTTCTTTTTAACCAAGAAAACTCTTTTAAATCTCAGAAAATCCAATAAAATAATAACTTTATTAGTTTTATTTTTAGTAACATACTTTGGGATGTTACAGTCATTTGTGTATAGATTAACCATCTAGCCTGATCAATGTTAGTGCGAACTAAGTTTTATGTATGTGATGAACTAAATGTAAATGTGTAATGACTTGTAACTTTGTGAGTTACGACTTATGAGCTAAATATGGTAAACTAAGTGTTATGTTTGTGATGAACTAGTTAATGCAATTTGCTAGTGCCAATGTTATGTGTGGTTGCTGAAAATATAAACAATTCATGAATTTTTGCATCAAATAAACTAGTTATATGTTTTTGTTAATTTCCAGCATACAATTTAAGGGATTTTCATGTTCCGAAAAATATCCGCGATCGTATTCATTTTAATTCGTATTCGCTCTGTATTCGTATTCGATATTATTCGTATCCAGAGTATTCGTATTCGTATCCGGATCCGAAAAAAATATGAAAACAAATATAACAGAGTCATTATCCGTCCATATCCGATCCGTTTTCACCCCTAGTCGTGGGGTAGTATGTATTTCTAAATTTTCTCGTGCTTAATTGCATACTGTTCGTGTGTTAACTCGATCTACCTACAGACAGATCCTTCTGCCTGCAGAACGTACAGCGAGTATATGTATTTATAGTTTTATACATACATACGTTGTGCTATTGCGACCGACTCGTGAGCTGCGACTTGAAAGAGGAGTAGCTACCTATACACATTTGGCATATGTGCTGCATGTAGATCGCTGCATGTAGATCGGTCCAAGCTTGGAATGCATAGGCGATCTTGCTAAGAATTTTAGAGGAATTAAAATTCCCGTGAAATTCTAACAACCTAAATAGTAACAAGCTAGGGACGAACGCATGCTACTAGACTGATCATATGCATGATCATATCTAGACCTGTGACTTGGCCGTGTTTTTCCGGGCCAACCCGATCGGCACGACATGAACGATCCGACCTGATAATGCAGCCCGTCGAACGGTACGACCAGTTAAACCAGACTCGGGCCGTCCCAGCACGAAAGAGACCCCCTCCCAAAAAAACACCCTCAGTAGCCCCATCTTCCCGTCCCAGCCTCCCCCCAATGGCCCAATACACCCACCCCCTCCCCCCTCCTCTCAATCCCCAACCCCTCCCGACTCCCTCGCACTTCGCTTCCTCTTCTCCCATCGCCTCTCCTCTCCCTCAATCTCTCCTCATGCCCACGCCGTGCGCTCGCCCTCACTTCCTTCCTCTTCCTCTCCCCGCCTTAGTCCCTCCTTCCCTCTCCAGCTCTCCATCACCCCCTTGGCACCGATGACCGCCCTCACTTCCTCCCTCTCCCTCGGCACCGACGGGCGGAGGCGTGCTGCAACGGCAGAGACGAGCGAGCTACAGGCGTCGTGTGTCATGCCCGTGCCGACACAACCCAACAGTAACACAATGGACCATCGTGTCGTGCTGAGCTTCGCCGGTGACTGTCTGTGTGCCATGCTGCTGTGGCCCGAGGCCCGCCGTGCCCTTGCCGACTCCCACCTCTCGTATCCCTGCATTACCTCTTCGCGACGAATCAAATTTTCCGATATGTAATATGTAATTAAACCACCATCATTATTCATCAATGAATACTCCATATATAGCTTCTGCTGCACCGGCCTGCATGCTGCCCGTACGTACGTAGACATGTGTATATGGATTGATCTAGATCGGCATGCATGCTTAAATTGGATAAGCATGTAACCCAAAAATTCAATTGAATGACTGCTCTACTCCGTATTCTGTATTCAATACCTGCCGACAAGCAGAAGCGGTCTCTATAGCTGCACACTTCACACTTCTGCTTTTGTGTAACTGTGAATGTTGCATTGACCAGCAAGCCAGGCATGCAGCATCACATCATGTCATATGTTGAAATGCCGGATTGCTTAATTGAACGTGTTCCATTACATCTCGGGAATGGAAAATTTGGATCCCATCCAATCTTAACCCTATGTAATTTGTTGTTGATTAATATTGCTTCGCATCAACGTGTTGTGTTGTATTGGTTTACACCTATTTGAGAATTGTTTCATATTGCTTCGCATCGATGTTTCGACTGGAAATCGACTTTCGCCTTTATAATCAGACGATGACCGTCAGTTCGCATCCCCTTTCCGACTTCGGTCAAATCGGCTTGCGCGTCTTAATCCACGTGTGCTCCCTATAATTTTTGCAAATTTATTTCAAAATATAAGGTATGCAAGCGGATTTATCGATGCTTTTCCTTGCCTATATTTATTTATCACATCTTCTCTCTTCTACATTTATAAGTAACTCTTTCACGAACTATCCTCTCTCACATTTCCAATGTATTTATACCATGGTAGCATGATCATTTTCTCGTCTTTCTCTTGGTTTCCCTTGCTTAGTCAAAATACACACATAAAAAAAAATAAAGAAGAGATTAGTACCACGACCAGAGATCGAAATCTCGGCCGATTTCTGCCGGTTACCGACAGTAACTGGATTTACTGGTGGGAACCGGGATTCGAAATACTGGACGGAAACTTCAAATTCGAATTCAAATTCAAAATTACAGTAGAAACATCTCAAATTCAAATTTATTTGAACGAATTTCGACAGAGTTTTTTTCCCGAGAATTCCGGTTACCGGCCGGTAACCGTTTACCAGCCACCCAGCGGGATTCTCTCTGGAAATGGTATTTTGATCCCGGGCCACGACCAGCCTACCATATACTTACATGCCACAGTGGCAATGAAAAAGACGGGGCTTTAGCTTTAACGGGGAATTGTTTCTGTCCTCTTGCAAAAGGCCCGGGAGCTAGATTAATTAATTTAGTCACCATATGTCTCTACATAGCTGATCTACAAGACTATAGACTGTATTTCAATTTTTTGAGTTGATCTCTTGTGTGAAGATGGTACGTAGAATCACTAATATAATTGTTGTTTTTATCGGAATCAATGTTGTTTTGTTTGTTTTATGCCTGTTTATCAGGGAAAGTGATATAGTCATCTATATCAATATATTCCTTTTTTCCATGTAAAAATGCCAAAAATTCTCAAGGATGCTATCTCAAGGATGCTATGTGTGGTAGAGATAAGCTACGTACACAAGCTATTGGGTTTAGATTTTCATTTCCAATAAATTAGTCCCTGCTATATGACCTCTAGGTAAAAAAAAATTATATCCCCGTCCCTGACGATGGACACATACTCAATTGTTACTTTGTTATTACATGTGACAATTAAGAACCATATGTCCATGGCATATATACCAGAAATTAAAAGAAAGTAACCTACATACCAAATTAATAATCTCAAGTCTCAACCGCATTATTTCTCTCAAAAAGCGAAAAAAAAACACATGATTTCGAAATGTTAAGTACAAGTCGATATATCTGCTATGAATTCAGCACCAATATATCAATCCAGTGGCGGATCTGCTTGTAATTAAACTGTGGGGTCAAACTGTTAGAATGATCTCATCTGAGGCATTTGGCCCAACAGCCAAATGCCTCCCCACATTGATCTGCGCCCTGATCGGGGGCGCTCAGCCCAACTCTAGGCTGATGGGCCCCCGTCACACTGCGCTATAAAAGAGAGGTGGGGGCCGGGGCGGCACGGACGACGAGATTCACCGTGTGCCGCCACAAACCCTAACCGACAAAACCCTAGACCGATCTAAGAGGGGACGCAGCAAGTGACGGGAAGCCCATCGCTGGATCACCGCCGCCTCTACCGACCACCGCCGGCCACGCCCCAGGGACGGGATCGACCACCGCCGCCTCCACCGACGGGATCGACCACCGCCGCCTCTACCACACGCAAGCCGCCATGGCCAGCTCATCCTTCTCTACATCCGAAGGTAACCGAACCCATCGCCCTCTCTCTCTCTCTCTCGCGTTCGGTTTCTTATGAACCCGAACCCCAAGAACACCAGATCCAAACAAAAGAGATCAAAGATCAAAAGAGAAAGTATAACAATGGTATCAGAGCCATAATAGAACGGCAAAGATCCAAAAGAAATCCAATGGAAAAGAACCCGAAACCCTAAGAAGGGGAAACCCTAGATCTAAGGCGGCGGTACTCACCTTGGCGTGAGGACCATCAGGCGAGCCGTGGGCTCGCCGGGGCTCCAAACCGCCCGGCGCCGCCACAATGTGCGGACCAATGAGCGTCCGGTTCGGCTCAGACGCTGGTAAAGGGCGCCGACGGAGCCGCTGACGGCGCGCGCGCCCTCAGGAACGCGCCGCCGGCGGCGAGAGGGCTCGCATGGCGGCGCCGGTTTCTCTCCCGCGTTCTCCCGCGCGCGTGTCGTCGCTCGGTTCTTCCGCTCGAAGCGGCGAGAGAAAGGAGAGGAAGAAATGAATTTAGGGTTTTGGGCGTCGCCTGCTGGTTTTGTTCGGCGAATGCCGCTCAACCGTCCGATTGAGCTTCTACTACCGAGATCGGGCGGGCGCGGCGACGCGCGATCGGCGGTCTTTAAGTGGCCTGTGCCCAGGCGAGGCTGCGGCGCGGCGAACAAAGGTAAGCGCGCCGAGCCGGGCGCCAAGGGGCAAGCCGCTGTGAATCGGCTGAATTAGCCGAATGAACAGTATCTCGGCCGGCCGGTTTGTACAGTAAATCGGCCGGTTATGAACAGTAACTCAGAAAATTGAATTTAATTATTTTTAGAAGCAATTTTGAATGAATTTCAATAGAAAAATTGTATAAAATCTCTGTAAATTTTGCACCAACGTGTTATTTTTCAGAGATTAAATGTGTATAGTTATAATGCTTCTGAGAATGAATTATTTTAGAATAATTACAGTTTCCGCTGCAAAAGTTAAATGTTGATAATTCTTTTAATTAAATTCGAACCAACGAGAGAATTTAATTTTTTAAGTATTGTTGTGAGTTATGATATTGTTATTTTCTGACCAAAGTTGATAATAACAGTATTATAATTTTTAAATGATGATTTTTATGCATTGTTTCTATTTCTGCCCAACGGTGATATAGATTTAATGTATAGATATAATTGATTTAATTGTATGTCGTATTTTTTGACCAACGTTGGAAATAAGGCATATAATTTTCATGTTTTGTTCTCACTTTATTTGAACTAAATTTTCAGGAGGATACAACTTGATGGGTTGTATCAGAGAGATCCCCACTCTCAAAGGAGATAATTATGGAGTGTGGAAGAAAAAGATAGATTTAGCGTTTATCTTGGCTGAGGTGGACTGGGTCCTCACTACAGCACGACCCACTGAGCCTATGGCACCAGTGAGGGGTCAAAATGAGGATGATACTGCTTGGCAGAAAAGACAGAGAGATCATGCTCCCTTACAGATGTCTTATGACTTAGAGCATAAGAAATGGACCACGACCAACAAGAAATGTATGGTCGTGATAAAGAATACGATTGAGCCTCGCAATTGTGGGCTCAATCATGATCGTGACACCGCCACGAATACCTTGATAAAATAAAGAGTCGGTTCATCGCTCTTCAAAGACATATGCTACACAACCGAAGCGACTTGTGATGAAAAGGTATTCGGTGGTGGCGGTGGAATAAGAGAACACATATTAAGGATGAGCAACTTGGCATCCAAGCTTAAACCAATGGATTTGGCACTCAAGGATGAGTTCCTTATTCACTTGATTTTTGCTTCATTGCTAGAAAAGTTTGACACTTTTGTTGTCAATTACAACATGCAGCCCGATAAATGGGACTTAGAAAAGTGCATAGCTATGTGTGTTCAAGAGGAGGAAAGAATTAAATCCTCACATGGTGGATCTATCAACTATGTGAAGGATAACAAGAAAAGCACTTCAACAAGAACTCCTTCTCAAGGAACAAGGGAAAAGCCTATGTCCATCGGCCTCAGCGAATAAATTTGTCAGAGACAAAGATCGGTGTCTTCATCAGAAAAAGACCGGACACTACAAGAAGAACTCATCACGATTACTTAAAGATGATAATGGCAAAGAAAGGTGAGAACATTATTACCTTCATAAATGAATGCTTGTATGTGCAATATTCAAATCCACTTGGTGGATTGACTCAGGAGCAACTGTTCATGTTGCTAATTCCTTACAGGGATTCCGTTCGACGAGGACTACGCAAAGAAACGAAAGATGCATTAAAGTCGCAAATGGAGTCCAAGCAGAAGTTGAAGCCGTTGGCGATCTTTCATTAGAGTTAGCTAATGGCTCCAATCTTTACTTAGAGATGTTCTTTTGTTCCTCTTTACTGAGGAATTTGATTAGTGTTTCCAATTTGGACAAAGATGGTTATGATTGTAATTTTGGAAATGGCAAGTGCGAAATAATATTTAATAAAGAATGTGTCGGTCTTGCCATATTACAAAATGAGCTTTATTTGTTATCATTGTGTGATGATGTGAATGTCGATGCGATAATGGGAACGTCGCGTGCGAAAGTGATTGAATCCTCGCTCTCGAATGTAAATGTAAAACGAAAGAGAACTCATATCTAATCGTCGAAATTATGGCACTGTCGTTTAGGCCATATTTCGAGGGGGAGAATAGAAAGACTAGTTAAGAATGAAATTCTTCCTCTATTAGAGTTCTCGGACTTAGAACAATGCAGAGAATGCATTAAAGGAAAATATGTAAAGAAAATTAAGAAAGGCGCAAAAAGAAGCACGGAGTTCTACAAATTGTTCACACGCACATTTGTGGTCCTTTTCCGTGAAAAGTGTGGATGGTTATGACTCGTTCATAACATTCACAGATGACTACTCCGTTATGGATATATTTATCCAATCAAAGAAAGAAATGAAGCGTTGGATAAATTCAAGATATTTAAGGTCAAGTTGAAAACCAACACGATTTAAAGATTAAGATAGTTCGATCGATCGTGGGGAGTACTACGATCGACATACCCCATATGGACAAGTTCTGGACCTTTGCGAGGTTCTTACAGAAAATGGCATAGCACCCAAGATTCTACACCGGCGAACCTCAAAGAAATGGAGTAGGTGAAAGACGCAACTGCACCACGATGGATATGGTGCGAACCATGATGAGCTACTCCACACTCCCATTGAGTTTATGGATGGAGGCGTTAAAACCGCCATTCATATTCTCAATAGAGTGCCTAGTAAGTCGGTGCCAAAAACACCGCACGAGTTGTGGATGTGAAGAGTTCCTCACTAAACCACTTACGTGTGTGGGGAGTCTGCTTTGAGGCTAAAGTATTTAACCCAAACCTTGGGACGCTAGATCCCAAAATGAAGTTGCCATTTCATTGGCTACCACAAAAGTCAAAAGGTTTTCGTTTCTCTTGTGCGCACGGATATACAAAGTTTGTAGAAATGAGACACGCTGTCTTCTTAGAGGATGAAATGATGAGGGGAGCATGGTAGCTCGAGAGATTGATCTTAAAGAGAAGCGGTATATGTGCCCACTCAGATGATTCAAGAGCCACTCTTCTCACTACTGCTTTGTCATTTGCACCGACAGTACAAGATACTGTGGTGCCAAGACTGCTATTGTTCCTCCTGTGGCAACAATGAATGAAAATGAGGAACCTGTTCTTCAGGATCATATAGAACCCATTGCCACAAATGAGGGGAGCAACAAAGACCTCAAATGTAAGATGTACCAAATGTGGAGGCCCCGAGGAGGTCTCAAAGAGTAAGAAGATCGGCTATTTCGATGATTATCGATTATCATACAGAGGAATTTCAAATGGAGGATGACCCCACCTCATTTGAAGAAGCCATGAGAAGCGAAAATTCCTCAAAATGGCTTGAAGCCATGGAAGAGGAAATGAGGTCCATGAAAACTAATAAAGTCTGGGACTTGGAAATTATTCCTAAAGGAGCCAAAACAAGAGGGTCAGAAATGGGTCTACAAAACAAAGCTCGACTCCCAAGGGAATGTAGAAAGATACAAAGCGCGACTTGTGGCAAAAGGCTTTACGCAAAGAGAAGGGATTGATTACAATGAGGCCTTTTCTCCGGTCTCTGTAGAAGATTCTTCGTAATCATAATGGCATTAGTAGCACATTATGATTTAGAGTTACATCAGATGGATGTAAAGACGACATTTCTTAATGGGGATTTGGAGGAAAATGTTTACATGGCACAACCGAAAGGTTTTGTCATGGAAGGAAATGAAAGAATGGGATGCCGCCTAAAGAAATCGATTTATGGGTTAAAGCAAGCTTCAAGACAGTGGTACTTGAAGTTTGACAGTACAATAAGAAAATTTGGTTTTAAAGAGAATGTAGAGGACAATTGTGTCTATACAAAGTTTAAAGATGGGAAGTTTATCTTCCTAATCACAGATGTGGATGATATCCTCTTGGCTAGTAGTGATGTCGATCACATCGAGACGAAGAGATTTTTGTCCTCAAACTTTGATATGAAAGATCTTAGTGAAGCTTCGTTCGTTCTAGGGATCAAATTCACCGGATAGAAACAAAGGGATATTGGGACTATCACAAAAGACATACATAGAGAAAGTCTTAAAGAAATTTGGGATGCATAAATGTAGTCCTTCACCTACACCTATAGTCAAGGGCGATGATATGGGGATTTTCAATGCCCCAGAACGATGAGATCGATCAAATGAAAGCGGTTCCATATGCTTCACTGCCGGAAGCTTACAAGATGCTCAAGTGTGCACACATACGACTTAGCTTTTGTTACTGGGTTACTTGGCGATTCCAGAGCAATCTCGAATAGAACATTGAAATTGATAAAGAAAGTCCTGCGTTATTTGCAAGGAACAAAAGGCCTCATGATGACATACGTAAGATCGATTACTCCATATAGTGGGGTATCTGATTCGATTTTGCGGAGATGATAGAAAGTCGACATCCGGATATGTCTTCACTCACATTTGGAGGAGCTATATCGTGGAAAAGCTCAAAGCAAACCGTCACTACATCGCCCACAATGTATGCCGAGTTTGTAGCATGTTATGAGGCTACAGGCGGTGAATCGGCTAAAGAAGTTCATACCGGTTTAAAAGTGGTTGACGACATCAATAGACCACTTAAGTTGTATCTGCGACAATGAACCCGCAGATAATGTATGCCCACAACAATAAGTCAAGTGGTCTTTGCCAAACACATTGACATAAAGTACTATGTTGTGAAAGATAAAGTTCGGGATCAAATTATAAGTCTTGAGCATATAAGTACCGCAAAGATGTTAGCGGATCCGCTTACTAAAGGCTTACCACCCAACGTGTTCAAGAGAACATATAGCCGGCAGGGGTTAAGGGAAAGCCTATGATTCCTGGACTAAAAGATGGCCCAAAAGATTAAAGTAACTATTTGAGCGGTGAGGTGTATTGTAGCTGTTGAATCTATCGGCGATTGACCGTGACGATGAGACATGTTCTATGCACTAATCTGTGATGGAATGAGTAAAGTCAAAAGCAAATAAAGATAAAGTATAGATTGAGATCAAAGGTGCCTCCCCACATTGATCTGCATACGATCGGGGCGCCAAATTAACTCTAGGTGATGGGCCCCGTCACATCTTGGCTATAAAAGAGAGGTGGGGGCCGGGGCGGCACGGACGACGAGATTCACCGTGTGCCGCCACAAACCCTAACCGACAAAACCCTAGACTGATCTAAGAGGGGGCGCAGCAAGTTGAGGCGAATTAGTATATGTAGGTGTTGGATTCTATAACGTCGAGTGATGGAACCTACGGAAATAAGACGACGCCTATTTACTTGGGTTAGTCTAGGTGTCGTGGGTATGTCGGTGCCGCCTAATCTGGGTTAGCCTAGGTGACTTGAAAATTAAGATGACAGTTAACCTAGGTTGGTATGGGTAATCTCGATACTCAGGGTGCCGACTAATCTAGGTTGATCTGGGAACCGCGATGATTCCTATGGTACTCTAACGACACTTCAATTTGTTCTAACTCTATTCTATTGCTTTTGAACGACTAATTGTCTTGTGGTTGGTTGGTGGACGATGGAGTTGTGAATATGATTTCAGATAGAGTTGAGGAAAACGGTTTAACTGGATGGCGATGGACGGACAAGATTGCAAGGAAGGCTTCGGCGACATGCAATGCAAATTTTTATTTTAATCTTTTTGTAATGTACTCAGAGTTGTAAAACATAATCTGCTCTAATGTAAAAAAAACTCTTGTGTTACTTGTGTTTATAATTTTTTATTTTACCGCTAATTGCATATTAGCATTTGTTTAAGTTAATTCAATCTCCTGGGTCTCACAAATGGCATGTGCCGCTCTCGCTTTTTTTTTTAATCTGATTTAGCCGCGGGACAAGATTTGGGTTCAGCTTTCAATTTTTCCATCCGCGGGCCAAATACAATTTAATTTACTCCTTCTCTAATGTATAATATACTAATAGTATTGACGACTTTAATCAAGTTCTACCGTTTTCTTAATCATATAAAAATAAAATCTAGAAGACTATGGATTCAAATTTCTAAAGCTTTTGTTAGGAGGAGATCGTTCGCATTGAAACTTGGTACTTGAGGTACGACACTGAAACGCACGAATCAAAAGCTCCAAACATCGAAACATACGATTTTTCTCCCTGTTGATAAGCCAGGTCATCTTGCACTATTTATAGGTGAATCTGAGGGCTACAAACTGCATTTGATCGATTCCAAATCTCAAGTCGATTCGGCAGGCAACAATGAAATCTTACATACATTCATGTTCTTGACATACCGAGATTTTGGTGTGCTTGAATTAGTTTTTTCGTTAGTTTGTTTTCTGAAAATTGTGAAAAATACATATGCGTATGTCAGATTCTGAAGATCCTTGTGCTGAATTGGGACTCTCGGATGGGAAGAAAACACATGGACGGTTGAGATCTGGCGATAACGTTTCGCTAAAGAACATCTGATGGCAGATAGCAAAGGATGTCCCTTAATGAAGATCCTGCGGATGTCTTTCGCTGGTGCCCTTTAAAGCGTCATCGTGTGGCTAGCATTTGTTCTAGTAATTACTGTTACTCGTAATCACTCCTTTCTTGTTGTTAATGGCAAAGGAATTCCCTGCCTCGCTGTACAGGCTGCGTACTCTATAAGCAGTCTTGGGGCCGTGCGGGAAAGGCATGAATGGAGAAACCCTAGTTGTTATGTTCTGTAATACACTTTCCTCGACTTCCTATTGAAGCTACTTATTGCCATTACTTCTGAGTTCTGATTCTTAGTCTTTTGTTTGAGTATTTGTTGGGTTTCAGATTCATCATTCGAAGTCCTGACAAAATGGTATCAGAGCACTTGATCCTTGGCTAAGGTTGGGATATTCGTGAGTAGGAAGGGTTTGAGAGGATCTGTGGTCTCTCTCTTTAAAATTCCATATCTACTCCTGAAGTAATGCCAGAAGTGGAAGAGATCAAAGTGAAGATGGCCGAAATGAGTCAACAGAATCTGCAGATGGGAGAAAATATCAAGCAAATGCAGATCCAGATGCAAGAGAGCACTGCTCAGACGCAGAATCAAATGGAGATCCTTATGAAGGCGATTTTGGCCAAGGCTGGGTCAAATGAACAGCAGGCGGCGGCTACTACACCTATCACACGAGAGAGCAGCGGAAGCCAGGTAGGTATGAAATATGGAGGCCCACCGGGTTTTGCAGATCAGATAAGAGGAACACCAGGGAGTGGGTACTCTTCAGTTCCACCAACCATGTGCTTAGGTATGAGCGAATATCCAATACTTACAACCACAAACACCCACTCAGTAGCAATCCCAAATTTTCCTATTCCTTCTACAATCGGTAATGTCAGTTTACCACCACCAGCACTGGTACCATCAGCTGGAGGAGCTACTCAATACCCTCCTAGGGGTTATGTCGCGCCACAGTATGTAAATGCCACATCCAATGTGTTTTCTTCTCAAGGATATGCACCTCATCTTTACCCGGGGCATCCACTGGTCAGACCTGAGCAATATTGGGGTAGACCAGCGGAATATGGAAATGGGTTCCAACTACCATGGCTAGCAAATCAGAATAGAAACCATAATGGACGGTCATTTCTTAACTACTATATAATTTGGAGTTTACCCCGCTCACAATCCCACCCACCCGCCGCCCCTCGCCCGCCCGACCACCCACCCCTTGCCCACCCACCCACCCACCCACCCACCTTGGCCTCATCGCCCACTCCCACTCCCACCTTCGCCCTCGTCCGCCTCGCCCACCGCCTCTCGCCCCTCCGTCGCACTCGTCCGCCTCGCCCACCACCTCTCGCCCCCCGCCTCCCCCCGCCCGGGCCGGTCTCGCCCGCCACCGCTCGCTCCTCCACTTCACCGTGGCCGGCCTCGTCCCCTAAAGCCGCCGCTCGCCCTCGCCCAACCCCGAGCCTCCCTCGCCCTAGCCCGCTACCGAGCCGCCATCAACCCTTGCCTCCGCACTCGCCAGCCACCCCTCGCTCCCGCCTGCCACCGATCCGGCCTCACCCTCGCCATCCGCCCTCCCACCTCACCGCAACCCGTAGCCGAGCCTCCCTCAACCCTCGCCCTAGCCAGCCACCGAGCCGTCATCAACCCTCGCTCCCGCAAGCTGCCGACCCACCCTCGCCCCCCCGCCACCGAACCGAAGTCTCCCCTATGGCGCATCCCCTCTCCCCTCTCCCCTATGGCGCATCACCTCTCCCATCCTCCCGATCCAGCTCCCCGGTGATGGCGACCGAGGTGGAGTTGTGGTCAGCTCACATGCCAAACTGCCACCTATTTTGTGAAGACTCGTTCAAAATGCCCAGTGCACGGTGGTTGCAAGCTATGAAGAATCGTGCACGCACGGCGGTTGCAACTTCCACACTAGAAAAGGTACACATCTCTCCTCTTTTTTCTTCCACTTCTCCACCTCACATCTCCAGCTTATTATATATCTCCCTTTCTATCCTGCTCTCTGCTGCACGAACAATCACAGGTGTGCATAACAACATCAGCGGTACCAGAATCAAGCTGGAGATGTCGTGAGGGAGCGCGACATCTTCGCCGTCGTGAGGGAGTGCGGCATCTTCGTTGTTTGGGTAATTTCTTGGTTCAACCTAAGTTGAGTCTCTAATTTAGTGGTTCAATGCAATGAGGCCTACTGGTTTCTTGGTCCAATTCACGAGGAATCTTTTTTAGCGTGTGTTTTAAGTAAGATCTTGGCGCAATGCTACAGCTCCTATTTTGCTGGTTCCTTTCGACCAGCTTCACAATTTTTCGTGTATGTGCCAAGAACAGGAATTAGCATGTGCGGACACCTAATTATACCTTAGTCCATCGAAATATTTTTTGAATCATATTGTCCATCGAAATAAGAATCTTCATTGCCAGCAAGTCCACATACTTCTTGGTTTCCAATGCAATGTGTGAGCCTTACTAATTTCTTTGTCAAATGCAAGAAGTGTCTGTGGCAGGGTGAGACCTAAATAATTTCTTGGGCCAATGACCAAAGTCTCATTCTATTCAAAATCCACTTATTCAAAATCCACTTACTTGGTTTGACCATCCTGCTCTGCATAAGTGCATATGACGCTTACTCTAAAAAAAGTGCATATGACACTTATGAACATTTTTTAGTCAAGACTCAACACTTAACAGTGAAGCCTGAGGGCCGATTTGTGGTCCTGCCACATTGTACTCTTTCTCTTTTGATCTTAATATAAATAGCTGGCAAAGATTGCCATCCCCTTGAAAAATACTTAACAGCAATGATCATTATTTGGGCCTCTAAAATCTGTGCAATTATGCATCAGATTGGTGGTAAGTGAATGGTTCTTCGGATTTTTCATTGTGTACCCTGATTGACTTACATATTGGAACAATTTCCTTTTTCTCTAGGGACAATTAGAACAAAGTCATGTAAAACAAACAGGATTATACAATTGCAAACTTTACAATGTATATAGAGTTATACACCAATTTTTTTGTAGGGCAATAGACATACAATTTTTTTTCTGATAAAGTTGCCAATTGGGACATCTGAGGGTTTCCATGTTGCTGGATTCGGTGGTAGATTTTATTTATTTCATTCAGAAAGAGAGCACAAAGCTGTCGTGTGATTATTTTTTGGAACAGTATAGCGTTATTCTAAAATTTACTACAAAACGAATACTCTTTCTAGCATGTATTCCCTATTTCTGGTATGTTTCATGAAAGAACTAAAGCAATATGTAGCACACATTTTCCAATCTGAAATCATTTTTCTTCTTCTTTATGAATTGGTGTATGTGCAACTTGTGGATTTACCTTTTCTTCGTTGTATATGTTACATGTAATTCTTAACTCTGCTAAACATACTTTTATGATACTCATTGGATGCTTGTTGCAACTTGCACGCAAACCTCTGTTACGTAACCTGCAGTTTCTCCCTTTTTACACAAAGCAATATGCTTCAGAAAGTAGGGTAGTTGTTTGTGTAACAGCCTCATTTTAAATAAATGGTAATTATATGCATTTAATGAGCATACATGACATATTTATTCAATTGCACAAATGGTTGCATTTGAAAACAACAAGTTCAAGACAAATTTAAAACTTGAAAAGAAACTCCAAAAGAAAATTTGAGTTGACCTTTGTAAATAACCCTGGAAATTAATTTATTCAAATACTAAATTATTTTTCACAAATTTTTAGAAGTCATTTTGATCTCACGATAATCCAAACCTTTTCACTAATGCAGTTTTGAAAATAAATTAACTTTGACAAATTTTGGTATGAACAGTGATTGAAATTATTTTTCCTAAGTCCCATTTGATTATCATAACACTCACAAAAAAACTTAGAATTTTTTGATTTTATTATCTATTTCAAATCACTTAGTCAAACGTTTTGAATTTCGGTAAAAATTGAATCCAAATCCCAACACTTGGAAGTTGCATATATTTTGATATATCCGCTATGCATGATTTAGTTCATACACACAAAATGCGTAAATTATCATCTCTGGAATAGACTTCTTTATTGATTCTGAGATAGATAGTTTCTGTTATGATTGTTGCTTGTATTATCAGGGGCCAATTGGCCAGTATATATACACAGTACAAGTTACAGATAAGGAAACCAGTAACAGATAAGGAAACCAAATCAAATCATATCTCTAATATTATATCTCTAACACCCCCCCTCAAACTCATGGTGGATCAACAACACTGAGTTTGGAGAGGTAGAAGCCGTGCTGTGCTCGAGTCTGGGCCTTCGTGAAGAAATCCGCTATCTGAAGCTCTGAAGGCACATACTGAAGGGCAATCACCTGATCCTGCACACAAGACCTCATGAAGGAAGCATCAACACCAATATGCTTGGTGAGCTCATGCTTCCGCGTGGTCACGCAATCTTGATAGCACTTGTCTTTGTCGACAAGAGAGGAGTCGGTGTAATAACAAAACACCAAAATCCTCAAGTAACCACCGTAGCCAAGTAATCTCTGGCATTAAGAGAGCCATAGCTCGCAACTCACCTCTGACTCGAGCGGACACTGCATCTGTTTCTTCGTCTTCCGTGCAATAAGCGAACCACCAAGAAAAACACAAGATGGCGAGATAGACCGCGATCGGAGGATCGGCCCAAGTAGCATCCGAATAAGCTGAAGTCGTAACAAGTCGGGCGTGGAAAGAAGAGACGGCGAGATAGTCCCACGAAGGTATCGCAGAACTCAAGAAGGTGGTGTAGTGGACTGAGTGGGAGCGAAACAAACCGACTCGAATGTGGATGGATAAGTGATATCCGGACGAGTAATGACAAGGTAGACAAGACTCCCAACAAGATGACGATAGCGAGTCGGATCGTAAAGAGGCTCGCCATCGAGGGTCGGAGGTGAACATTGAGCTCCATAGGAGTCTCAACAGACGATCGATCAGTGAGGGAGGCGCGATCAAGAAGATCTGAATATACTTCTCTTGGGACATAAAGAAACCATCCGAGTGGAAGTAACCTCAATCCCAAGGAAGTAACGAAGAGGACCAAGATCCGACATAAGGAATCGCTCACTAAGACGAGCCTTGACAAAGGCAATGTACTCAATCATCTCCGGTAATGATCATATCATCAACATACGTAAGAAGAAGAGTCCGACCACGAGGCGAAGTGTGGACAAAGAGCGGGATCATGATCACTTGCCAAAAACCAAAGCAGCGGTGACCACGGAGGAGAAGCGCCAAACCGAGCACGAGGGGCTTGCTTAAGGCCATAGAGAGCGGCGAAGGCGGCAGACCATGCCCTCGAGAGAATGAATACCCGGTGGCGGATGCATGTAGACCTCCTCACGCAACTCGCCATTAAGAAAGGCATTCTTGACATCAAGTTGAGAAGCAGACACGATGGCGAATGAGGCCACCGAAAGAAGAGTGCGACGGTGGTCATGTGGGCCACAGAGCAAAAGTCTCGTCGTAGTCACGACCATACTCCGCCGAAGCCACGAGCAACAAGACGCGCTTTATAGCGCTCAAGAGAGCCATCGAGCGAGTCTTAATCTTATAGACCCACTTACATGTGATGGGACGAGTGAGATGGAAAAGGTACAAGATCCCAAGTACCAATGACGCTCGAGGGCAGAATCTCTCGGCCATGGCATGTCGCCACTCGGGATGAGTAACAACATCCGGTGAGGAGGCGAGCTCACAAGTAGTCGCGCCAAAGAAAGGCAAACGCAGGCGGGGCGAATCGATGGCGATCGCGAGAGCGTAGCGAGGAGAAGACGGCCCATCGGGGAAGATGAATCATCGAGAAGAAGATGAAACATCGAAGTGGGCTCATCCGAAGATCCTCAATCGAGGTCGACGAGTGTAGACGAGTGTAGTGGGGAGCCCGAGGAGCCGCAGGAGACAAAACAGCGGCGACAATGGCGGAGAGGCCACAGGAGAAATATGTGGAGACGAGATAGGTGTATCTCGGAAAGGTCAAAAGACAGAGACTCCACAGAGGAAGTCGAAGGAGAGCGACGTGGGTAGAAGGGACGAGACTCGTCGAAAGTCACATCCCGAAATCCGCATCCGTCGACCAACAGATCCCAAAGACCGATAGCCCTTGTGCTCGACCTTTGTACCCCAAAAAGACACACTCAATGGATCGAGCAACGGTTTAGTGCGTTCTCGAGGCGAGAAGAACGTAACAAACGCACCAAATGAGCGAAGGCGAGTAGTCGAAGGAGACCACAGAGACGCTCAATAGGGATTGCACCCTGAAGAGCAGAAGAAGGCTGGATGTTGATGAGATAGGTGGCAGTGGAAACAGCCTCCGCCCAAAAGTGAGGTGGAATAGAGGCGGCAATCATCAGTGCACGAGCCGACTCAAGGAGGTGACGATGCTTGCGCTCAGCAACACCATTCTGAGCATGAGCACCAGGACAAGAGAACTGAGCGAGAGTGCCCTGGTCAGCAAGGAAACTGCGCAGGTGATGAGAGAGGTACTCGCCAAAGTAGTCGGCCACGAAAGACACGAATAGGAGTGGAGAACTGTGTGCGAACCATAGTGGCAAACTGTTTATAGATAGACAAGACCTCACTACGAGAAGACATGAAATATATCCAAGTGTGGCGAGAGAAATCATCTATAAATATGATATAGTATCGATGACCCCTTTCGAAACGAAGGAGCGGACCCCAAACATCAGAATGAACAAGATCAAAAGGACGTTGAGACACTGACTCACTATGAGGATAAGGAAGCTGAAGCTGTTTGCCTAACTTACAGCCCTGACAATGTAGAGACACGTCTCCTGAGATAGACCCGAGAGACCACGACGAACTAAAGACGACAGACGAGAGCCACACAGATGGCCAAGACGGTGATGCCATTGTTGGAAAGAGCCGGTAGACGGAGTGGCAGAGGCGGAGAGACTGGCGGCGACGGTGGCAGCGGAAGGAAGGTGAAGCCAGTCAAGCTCCCAGAGACGCTGCGAGTCAAGGCGCCGAGGGCCAGAACCAACCAGAGCTCCCGTGTGGCGGTCCTGAACACAACAAGAGTCAGAGTCGAGAATGATCCGATAACCAAGGTCAGATGTCTGTCCGTGAAAGAAGTCGCATGGTTAGGCGAGGAACATGAGCAATGAAGGAACATGAAAAGATGAGTTGCTAAGAGGTCCTCGACTGCAGAGAGAAGAGAGGTACCATCGGAGAAGAACACCGACAGGGAATCAAGAGGTGTAACAAAAGATAGAGTGGAAGAATCGAAGTCATGTGGAAGGATGCTCGGAATCAAGGATCCACGGGAGGTACATGCGTGTAGGAGGTGGTTTCTCAGTGCCCGAAGAGTCAGTCGCAGAACCTGCAGAACCTGTCGAGGAAGAACCTGAAGCGGCAAGCAGTCGTCGAAGTCTGGCTATCTCCTGCTCAGTGAGAAAAATGCGGAAGTAGTCGATCTGACGTCGTTGTAGAAGCACCGTGCAGTGCTAGGAGAAGAACGGCGTGAAATATGCCGCTGCTTTTGTAGCACCGAGACTCAATGTGGCCGATCTTGTCGCAGAGGAGCAATGAGGACGACCACCGCCAGATGGAGGGCGGCCACCACCACCTGTGGCAGCTGCTGGAGGAGGCAGCGGACTGAAGCGTGAAGTAGTCGGTGTAGCAGGTGTACGGGCGGCGAGCACGGAGGGGAGTGGCATCAGACCAGCACCACTCAGACGAGTCTCCTCTGCACGTATCTCGGTAAGGGCCTCCAGAAGAGTGACACGAGGGTGGCGTGCAAGTAGCTGGGCACGCCTCGCTCGAACTTCGGGGCGGCGAGTAAGGAACTCGTGACACGCTGAAACTCAGTCGGCCGCAGACGATACGGCAAGCAAAGATGAACAGAACGACAACGGAAGCGAAGAGAGTCCATTGGCGCCGATCGCGAGAACTCGGCGTAGAAGGCGTCAATAGTAGCATCACCCTGCTGAAGAGAGTGCTCCTGACGAACTACTGACAAGTAGAGGGCATCTCCAGAGGGTTCGTAGCGCTGTCGAAGATGAGTCCACATCTGGACAGCCGATGAAAATCCCACAATCTCAGAAGAAAACTGAGGCTGAACACTGGCAATGAAGACAGCAGCAGCTCGAGCGTCGTCGTCACACCACTGAGTGTAGGTAGTCAAGCGATCCATGTAGGAGTCCAGAGCCTCTTGGTAGGCAGAGGCAGCCTTCTCATCAGCAAGGCTAGCAGACTCAATAGCAACTTTGTCAGCTGTCGGGGGAAGCGCAACAGACGTAGGCTCCGTCGGAGGAGAAGGGCATGGCGGGCAGGTGACATCGCCAGAGAGGACGCCCCAAAGACGAAGACCACGCATATGAATGCGCATGTGAGACACGAAGTCGGTGTAATTAACACCATCGAAGATCACCGGGCAGCGAGGGAGGGAAACGGTGCCCATTGGTAGGCGGCGCTGGACGGCGCGGCGACCAAGACAACGAGGTCTAACAGCGGCGCCGGGCCGCGGGCCAGTTAGAACAACGTTTTTTTTTTCAACCGCTGTTTAAAAAAAGTGGCCCACTCACGCCTCCGCGTGAGGCGAGAGGGATTAGGGTTTGGGCAACCCTAATCCCTGGCGGCGGCGTGGCGGCTGCGGCGTGGAGCGGCGGCTTCAATCGACGAGGCGCGGTTTCGGGCGGAGCAAAGGCGACTCGACGGCGGCGGAGCGGCGACGGCCCTCGGCGGCGGCCGCTCAGCGATGGCGTCGGCGAACGCGGCAGGCGGCGGCGGCGGCGGAGGCGGCGGCCGGCGCGCCCGGCGGCGGCGGCGGACAACAGGCGGCCGGGTGGCGCCCGGCTTCAATCGACGAGGCGGCGGCGGCAGCAAGAATGCGACTTCAGCGTCAGCGCGACGGCGGGAGGCGCGGCCAGGCGGAAGCGACTCCGGCACGGATGGCGGAAGCGGAGCGGCGGCGGCTCGACGACAACAAGCGGCGAAGGAGAGGCCGGCGTCGCGGCGAGAAGAGGAGGCCGGCGTGCGGCGCAGAAGAGGAGGCCGGCGTGCGGCGCGACAAGCGACGGAAAATCAAAAACCTAGGTAGGCTCTGATACCATGTTATGATTGTTGCTTGTATTATCAGGGGCCAATTGGCCAGTATATATACACAGTACAAGTTACAGATAAGGAAACCAGTAACAGATAAGGAAACCAAATCAAATCATATCTCTAATATTATATCTCTAACAGTTTCGACTATGCAAATTGTATTGTTTATTGAACTCTACAGATGCTTCTGAATTCGATGCTAACCAATGTACACTTCTATGACTTTTTTCTCCAGATTCAGCCTTACTAGAGGCAAGCTCTCACTTTGCAAAGGCTCCTTGAGGAAAAAAAAAGAGGTAGGATATATCATTTAACATGCAGTTTTCATATATAATGGATGATTGCGCTTGGTGTTGTGTTAATCATTGATGTATGTGATGTGCATGTGGTTATGTTTCGTAATCTATGAAGTTTGAGCACTGCAGCTATGCTTGATTTAGTTATTCCCGTGCTTATGTTTGATCTGTGTAACATAGAATGTAAGGTTTGAACTGTGGGACTTAATCTGTGTAATGTGTTGATCATGACCATCCATTGTTTTTCTAGAGGTTATGTATTGTTTTGATAATTTTGTGGAAACTGTGCTCAAGCTTTGGCTTCTGAGTTGGATAAGCTCGATTTTTTTGTTTAGCTCATGAAAGGAAAGCTCAGGCACAGTTCGTACATATGCTTAGCCTCCTGTTTGTTGCCTTGTTAGAAAATATCAAGAACTTTTGAGAGACTACAGCTTCTGCATGACTCCTATTCTTTATTTTAACATAGCTCCTGATAGTAGTACTACACATTAGCTAGAGGCAAATGTTCTTGTGGTTGGGAGGGTCGATTATTGGGATATATAGAAAGTTCATTCTTAGAAGTCTACAAATAGAAGATTGGGTATGCTCATGTAGGAACATTTGTGTGATCGACTGGTCGCTTGTGTGGTGAGGGGCATGGGCATGGAGATGGGCAATTGGCACACTTGTGGTCCAAGATATATTTGATGCACAACATGGTCAGATAACCACCTCTCTAAAGCAGAAACAGTCACATTAGGGAGAGCCAATTCCCAATCTTGAGTAACCATAATTCTATCCAATTTCTCAAAAGTTGGATCCTCCTGGTTGTTTGCCCAAGTACACAATCTGCCATGTAGGTCTAATTCCTTTAAACCATATTGTTCAATAACTACACAATCTCCGAATGTTGGTGTATACCTCCCAGGTCCTGTTTTCTCACATGAACAACTCTATGTTGCGCTTTCGTGAGCTACTGCTAGGAGCAATATAAGAATAATTGCTTCACGGGAAAAGGATAGGACTTTCGCATCTGCCCGGACAGTCACCAAAAATATCGTATATAAAGATGTTCTTACGTCGTAGATGACTTATGTACTATCTTGAATTTATTTGGTTTGTATACATGCTGGAAGAGAAACCATGTAAACTATTGTAATGTGGAGTTTTGTATTCAAGTTGTTTTACTTACAACCGTCTAAGTATAAAAATATTTTCTATGTGATCCTTTGTTGTTTGCTATTGGCATCCTGGTCATGATATATGTCTCGTTTGATGCCCCCACTGCATCCCAGCCTAGGTAAGTTTTTTCAAATGCACCTTTATGCATATTTCCTTTTTGTTTCAGTTAATATTTTGTGTGTTTGCATGTAATAAATGTACATTTCACGTGAATATAAAATAATATAGTTGATGATTTCTCTTTTGTAGATACATCCACTTTCATGAGTTGGGTGTAGACAGCGTACATTTTAATGGTTGTTCCGTGTGTACGTAGTGCACAAATTCCCTGTGTGAGAGATCATGTCTGGACCTATGCTTTAGTTTATTGTTGATGATGAGAACGTATGTACCGATAATTACTTTATAATTTATTACACACATGTTATTAATATTTTTCTACGAAGGTCATTTCATACATTGACCATATGCTTTCCGCATTTCTATTAGGGCATAAAAATGGAAGCATTTTGCTTCGGTAGACAAGTGACCAGATTTGATAGACTACTTGCGGAGGCAAATTCTGAGGCCCGTGTTGTAAATGTTGATCCAAATCCCAATGAATTCTGCTTCCTTGGGAAGGAGCTTGAGTTAAGGTTTACATACCAAACTACTGTTCGGAAGTTAAGCAATTTTATTTTGTTTTCTGATCTCCATACCTACTTCACACATTTTGAAGAGGTTTATCAGAAACCAAATAAGTCAATTGTTGGTAAGATATCTGTTTTCACATATTGTATCTTCTCGTATAATAGACTTTTTGTATAGTTACTTCTCACAGTAATACTTCATGCAACTTTGGCAACATGTGGTCGGTTTAGTTGTACACGTCGGCCCAATTCAACACATCAACAGCTTCTCACGTCGTATAACGATGAGGGAATTATGCATCATGGATGATAGGTACGAGTAGCACAATAATGCTTCTACTTTCTTGAAAGAAAATATATTATATTGCACATCTTTTATTGAGTCTATGTTTTCTGTGAATTAGCCATAACTTACTATTCGTGCATGTTTGGGATACGCTATTTGTGCGGTATCTAACACGGTGGAGACTTGTGGGTGAAGACCACCATGTTTTGGTCGTGACAATGCTAAAGAAGAATAGTCATTATGGTATGTGTAGAGCTATTTTGAACTTATTCTTGATACTCAATAAATTGTTATAACATACTAATCCTATACACTATAATGTTGAAAAGGTTGCTTGATGACAATGAGATGCACCAATTTCTTCTTTGGACCTCAAGTTACTAGTGCATAAGAGCTCGAAGGTAAACAACCATGTAAATAATGTGTGAACTTCTTTCTTTCATAATAATTTAATCGGGAATCGCTTTAAACAGAACTATGATAAGTAGTGTTGCACGATGTAAATGTAAGGAACTTTGTCATGAATGCTGTTGACATAAGGACTGATGCACTTACTGGAATGTTTGTACATTAATAACGTAAGTAAGTCACTCAATCTTTTGACATCTCTTTATATATAATATACAATATAGATTTATGATGTTTAACTTTTGTTTGTTATTTTGTAGAATGTGCTTCCATTCTCTTTACGTCACAAGCTAGAGATGAGGATGTGTCTTCTATAAGGTTGTTGCATGAACTCCATTTTTACATTTACATTTATGTTTCTGTTTAATGCATGATGTGTACTTTATTTGTTGATTTCTACTTAATTTACATGATGGTATGACAGTTATTTATGTATTGAAGTAAATTATGGGAACATATTGTTTCTACCGTTCATTTCTAGAATTATCGCACAAAGTTCTTATTCTCTCTTGTTGCACTATTGTGATGCCCGTATGTAAAATCATCTTTTCATTGCTTGATTTGCTTTATGTGTTAAAGGAAAATATTATTTCTGTAAGGTTTGGGGTTCCGTTGCAACGCACGGACATCCTACTAGTAATGGACCAAAATTGGAGTTCCCAAAGTTTGATGGTGAGAATCTGGAATCATGGATTAGAAAGTCTGAGAGGTATTTTGGGTTGTCTAGAACTCAACCTGAACAGAGAGTTTCAATGGCTGAAGTGCATCTCACATGAAGGGTTGATCAATGGATCACTAGTAACAATGTAGACACTAACAATTTGACTTGGTCTCAATTTTGTAATTTGATCTGCAAGAGTTTTGTTGCAGACAACAAAATTGATATTGCAGATACTTTAAGAGGATTATAGCAAACTGGGACAGTGGACAACTATATTGGCAGATTTGAGGAAGTTATGGCATTAGTAAAAAGAAACAATGCAACACTAAGAGAAGGATACTTTTTTGGATTTCTTTTTATCAGGATTGAAGGATTACATTAAAATTCCATTGAGATCATTAGATCCAAAGAACCTGGTAGACGCATATGTACATGCCAGGAACTATGAGAACATGCCCCTATACAAGAAACCTGTGGTTTGGTCAGGAGGTGGAAGTTCCAAAGGAGGCTATTCAGGTAGCAACTTGACTAAAGGAAATAATGTTGTAAACTCTAAAGAAAACTATGCAAAAGGGATGAAATCAACAGCTTCAGGAGCTGATAAGCAGAATAGTGGGAAGTGTTTTAAGTGTCAAGAACCTTGGGTTCCAGGACATAGTAGTATATGTAAATTCGGAAAGAGCTTTCATCTCATAACCATTGAAGATAATGATGAGGAAGAAGAGTCACCGCTATTTAGCACTCCACCAACTAGTCCTGAACACAAGGGGGATGGTAAGACAGATCTACAAATCTCTATGCATGCTATATTTGGTACTAGCACAACAGCTTCAACTTTCACCTTAAATGTGAAAATGGGCAATGTTTCAGTAGTAGCTTTGGTAGATACAGGAAGCACTACTACATTCATAACACCAATGTTGGCAATGAAGGCAAACTGTAAAATGATAAGTCATGAACCAGTAAAGGTGTCAGTGGCAAATGGATGTGTGATTTTGAGTGAAGCACTAAGTCAGAATTGCAACTACATTATACAGGGTGAAGCTTTCAACTCTGATTTCAGAGTACTGAGTCTGAAGGGTTATGATATGATTTGGGGAAGTGACGAGGACTGAAACCTCCATATACTATTTAATACATAAGAAAAGACCATACGTCTTCATGGTCGTAACCCCTAAGGCTAACGACCTCACTGGTCGTAAGGATTCCAGAGGTTACATAATATATACTCTGGTCAGACAAGGTTCCTAACCTAGTCTCCGACCAGTCGAATGCTCATAAGGCTTTGAACTGGTATCTGGGTCTGAGTTCAGGTATATCCTTTACCGTGTGACTAATGGAACATGTGCTGTATATTCCATACCACGCGATGTTACATAACTATAAGACACTGGAGTACGGTTAAATGACTCACTAGCATATAACCGCACATCAGTTGATACATTGTCAACTAACGCCTCTCTTCGACCAGACGCGTCGCTTCCCAACAGGCGTCTCTCCAAGGGATAACTGCCAACACTTCATCAACTACATAAGGAGGATCGCAAAAGGTGGAGAGGGGGGATAAGAAGAGAGATCGATTGGAAGGCACTTTAGAAGACCACCATTCGATTAGTTTACAACACTATAGCAGACATTACGCTCCAGTGTTTCTAGGATTAGCCTCTTTGTTCCAATTACAGGCACTCCTTGTAATAGCCAGTTCATAGCAATAAAGGGCAGCCCCATTCCTTTCCAAGAGATACGTGCTATTTTTCCTCTGTTTTTATATATTTGTAAGTTCGGTGAATTGATCGTCGACAGCTGGTGCCGTCCGTGGGGTAGAAAGCGTAATTCTCCTGAAGAAGTTCTTTGCACGTCAAATCCTCGTCCATCCTTCATAATCTTTCATGCGACTATGGCAGAAACTCGAAACGAGGAGAACTGGTTCGATTTGGATGACTACTCCACTCTTGACATGGAAGCCTACATTCAGGCCATGCAAGAGAACTGAGTGTCATCATCTTTCTCATCCGTCCGGTTCGCAGGTCGCTGACGACAGCGAAGTCGAGCGGATGGATGAGGATGCACCACTACAACAAGTGGTGCTTCCCGAGGGACAGGTCACTCCGACCAGCTCGGAGCGTCCAAAAATCTCTCCAAGCCTGGTCCTTCCGACCGGCGAAAAATGTGATGAACCCTCAGCCTTGCAATCCGAGAATCAATACATTCTCAACACAATCATGGCTGACAGGTACTAAAAAATGGCTTCTGGAAATTCCAGGAGCCAATCGACATCTGGTAACAATATCGATGAAACCCTCACCGGTCATGCGCCGAGTGGGAACAATAAGGCTCAGCATACGATTGGCAATCCGCCGGGTCAGGCTGAGTTCGCCACGAAGACCTCGGGAGGTGCTTATCTCCGCCGGTCTCCATCGTGGTAGTCTCTGGTAGAAGCACTGAAAAGCTCTCCACTGGTTACAGTGGAAGCTCTTCGGAGGATCGCTGCTGGAAACACGAGGTCAATGCGATCGAAAATACTGATCGTAATGCCGTGTACGGTCCTGCACACACTGCCTCGCCACCACATACTGATGGAAATGGCACGGGCAATCAAGCTCCAATTACCAGAAGCAACAGAACTGATGGATGTCGATCAGTTAATTCACCTGGTTCTGCCCCACCAAGGATGATGGGTCGGATGGGGCCAGACGCAAGGTCAAGAGAAGGTTCAGATCTACGAACGCCAACAACCTCAATGAATCCTCTGAGACCTTCAGTAACGGTACAAAACTTGCAGTGTATTCAGAATATTTTAAATAATACTGACCCTGCTCTAGCAGGAGCTCCATGTTTTGTCCAGTTGGTGGGACAGGTATCGAAAATCCTTCAACAAACCGTGCAGCGTACGAAAGCATACCGGGAATATAGGACATCACAAAGTCAAACTATGACTTCGTCCCAACGTTCCTCCCTCAGCAGAGGTCGGCATGGTAATGTTGGGAATCGATCGATACCAAGACCTCCTCGACGATTCCGACCAACGAGTCATGAAGGAAGTAGGTTATTCCAAACAACCATAGCTTCCCCTCGTCGAGAGAGTTATCCGCTTGGCCCGATGATCTACGACATCGTTTGGGCCGAGCAGGTGATCAAAGGCGTCATCCTAACGCCCACGATCAGATCGGAACACCGGAGCCACGGAATTCTAATATGAGAAACCGGTCTCCAACCGATCACAATCCGACACCTTTTCAAAGAAGGCGCCATTAGTCAGTCACGGGCTGCCGAGCTTTCTCCGCAGGGCTCTAGGCTGTGTGTTGACCTAACAGGTTTCGACCGGCCAACATGGATAAGTTCAATGGGTCCCAGAACCCGTTAGAATTTTTCCAGATTTATACCACCGCCATCAGAGCAGCTGGCGGTGATGAAAATGTGATGGGTAACTACTTACCTACGGTAATAGAGGGATCTGCCCGGTCTTGGTTGCTCAACCAGCCGGTCGGATCAGTCTATACTTGGGAACAACTCTGCGATAATTTGATTGTAAATTTCCAGGGTACGTACGATCGCCCTGGAAAGGCGGATGACCTTCATCAGATCCGGCAAAACTCAAAAGAGACTCTTCGTCAATATATCAAGAGGTTTAGCTAGGTTCATAACTCAATACCAGAGATTGCATAGTCTTCTATGATTCAAGCTTTCAAGGCAGGTTTGAGGAATCGACGGTTTACGGAGGATATTGCCATGAATCCTCCACGAACAACCGCCGAACTTTTCGACATGGCTGATAAATACGCCGCCGCTAGTGAAGCGGTTGAATGGAGTGAAGCCATAGATTGAAAGAATAAAGCTCCTCAACCTGGCTTGGAGAAGCCATAAAAGGAGCATAAAAAGGTTCTCAAGACGAAGAAACACAACAAGATGGACGATAAGGAAGTCCTAGCGGTCCCAAACAAGCTTACCAAAGGTAAGAGAGATTATACTAGTCGAGGCAAGGCAAAAATTTCGACCGATAGGTATAAGAAGAATAAGAAGTGGTACCCACTTCACCAACAGGCAGGGCATGATTTGCGCACCTACCGTGCTTGGTAAAAAGAAATTAGAAGATTACTATGCAGGTAAAGGCCCTCTTCCCTCAATATAAGAATTAGGAGAAGCAAGCTCCAAAAAGGATAAGGATGGCGACGAGGAGATGGAGTACCAAGAACCTCAACATACGGTCAACATGATCTTTGAGGATATTCATCAAATGACACACGACGTCATCTGAAGGCCATAGAGCGGAAGGTCAACCTTGCGGAGTCTTCGATCGCCACCAAGCCATCAATATGGTCAGACACAGTAATCTCCTTCGGCAAAGAAGACTGCCCCGTTCCGTCGACTCGACCGAGTAGGTTTCCTATTATAGTTGAACCTACTATTAACAATTGCAAGGTTAATCGAGTCTTGATAGATGGTGGTAGCTCTTTAAATATTTTATTTTCGGGGGCATTAGAAGAAATGCAGGTTCCTAGATCAAAGGTGAAACCAGTAAAATATACCTTCTATGGCGTAGTTCCTGGTTCTACCGCCAAACCGATAGGACAGGTGTCCTTACCGGTTACGTTCGGAAGCCCTGATAACTTCCGAGCAGAAAAGGTTTTGTTTGACGTGGTTGATTTTGAAACCACATATAACGGAATCCTTGGTCATCCGGCTCTAGCAAAATTTTTGATAGTCACGCATTACGGTTATCAAAGTTTAAAGATGCTAGGACCAAAAGGTGTCATCATGGTTCGAGGAGATCGGAAGATGACTTATGCATGTGATCGGAGGTCTTTAGAACTGGTCGATGAGCTTTCGATAAGAAACACTGACTCATCTGCAATGCAGGTCAAACACTCCAGACCGAAGTTGACACCCAAGCCATCTGACCAGACAAAAGAGGTATTGTTCGACAAAGACGTTCCGCCGGGAAACATCAAGTCGGGAGACGCTGACAGGTCTACCCCAAAAGTGTTGGTCGGAGAAGAGCTCAACCTAAAATAGGAAGAGTTGCTCATCTCCTTCCTCCAAGCAAACCAGGACGTATTCGCCTGGCAGGCGTCCCTCATGACCGGAGTCCCCAGGGAGGTGATCGAGCACAGGCTAACTCTTCAGCCTGACAAAAAAACCGGTCAAGCAAAAGCTAAGGCGCTTTTGTGCCTGATCGGAAGGAAGCGATCCAATCAGAGATTGACAAACTCCTCAAGGCTGGATTTATTCGTGAAGTCCATCACCCTCAATGGATCACCAACCCTGCAATGGTTAGAAAGAATAATGGGAAGTGACGAATGTGTATAGACTTTACAGATGTAAATAAAGTTTGTCCGAAGGATGACTTTTCCCTTTCCCGTATTGATCAACTTGTAGATTCCACCTCCGGGTGTGAATTATTAAGTTTTTTAAATGCGTATCCAGGGTACCACCAGATTAACATGAGTAAAGAAGATGAAGAGAAAACTTCCTTCATCACTCCATATGGCACTTACTGTTATGTTAAGATGCCTTTTGGTCTCAAAAATGCTGGTGCAACTTTTCAAAGGTTGATGCAGAAAACCTTAGCCCACAGATAGGTCGGAATTTAGAAGCCTATGTTGATGATTTGATTGTAAAGAGCATCAACGCTGGCGATCACATTCTTGACTTACAAGAGACTTTCAACAACTTGAGAAGACATAACCTCAAGTTGAATCCGAGAAATGTGTGTTCAGAGTTTCCGCTGGAAAACTTCTCGGTTTCCTAGTTTCGGCTAGAGGTATCGAAGCAAATCTGCGAAGATATCGGCCATCAACCAGATGCGCCTTCCGAACATGAAGAAAGAAGTCCAAAAACTAACCGGCTGTATGGCAACTCTAAACCATTTCATAGCTAGGTTAGGTAAAAAAGGATTACCTTTCTTTAAGCTTCTTCGAAAAAACAGAAGTTTCGAATGGACAAAGGAGACCAATGATGCCTTTGAAAAGCTCAAAGAGTACCTTACGAGTGCCTCGGTCTTAGTCTCTCCGAGACCAGAAGAAACATTACTGATTTACGTGGCTGCAACGCCGCAAACTGTGAGCAGTGTACTGGTTGTAGAACGTGAAAACGTCCAACGACCAGTATATTACGTGAGCGAAGTCTTACATGGACCAAAGGAAAGATACCCACAGGTACAGAAGCTGCTCTATGGTCTCCTTATGGCTTCAAGGAAACTAAGGCATTACTTTCAAGCCCACAAAGTGGTCGTACCTACCGGGTATCCCCTTGGTCAAGTCCTTGGAAATAGGGAATCATCAGGATGAATAGCAAAATAGGCGGTTGAACTAGGGACGTTCGACCTCCATTTCATCTCACGAACAGCAATAAAGTCCCATGCAATAGCAGAATTTATTGCCAACAAACACTGAACCGAAGCAGGAACCAGAGTACGAGCGCCACGATGAGTGGACAATGTACTTTGACGGTTCCGTAATGCTCAAAGGGTCAGGGCTGAAGTCGTCTTGATATCCCCTACTGGCGAACACATTAAGTACACCATCCAGTTTAACTTTCCCGCTACGAACAATGTAGCGGAATATGAAAGTTTACTGGCAGGACTTCGAGGAGCTCATTCGCTCGGGATTCGCAAATTGCTAGTGAAAGACGATTCTCAACTAGCAGTGAATCAAGTAGGGAAAGAGTATCAATGCTCGAGTACCAAGATGTTGTCTTATCTGGCGGAAGTACGGAAACTCAAAAAGCACTTCTTCGGTTTCCAGGTCCAACACATTCCTAGAAAGGAGAACTTTCTAGCATACCAGTTGGCACGGATGGCCTCCATAAGGTCAACCAACCTGCCCGAAGTTTTTCTCGAGCAACTCGATTCACCCTCGGTGGTCGAGCATTCCAGAACATCAATGATATACATCAGGTCATACCTATTGATTCTGATAACATAGATGCTTCACATATCAGTGACGATCAGGGTAGAGATTGGATGACATCGATCTACAATTATCTTCAGCATGACCTAATTCCAGAAGATGATGAGAGGTCGATCGAATAGCACGAAAAGCCAAATCATACACTCTAATCGAACGTACCTTGTATAAACGAGGATCTCTTGGAGTGTTGATGAGATGCATATCTCGCTCGGATGGCATTAAGTTGCAAACCGAAATTCATGGAGGAGTCTGTGGAGCACATTATTCCTATAGAACATTGGTCGGTAAAGCCTTCAGGAAAGGATACTATTGCCCAACTGCCCTTCATGATGCAAAAGAACTCGTGACGAAGTGCGTACAATGTCAGTTTCATAGTCGACAAGTACATCATCTGGCACAAGCTTTGCAAACAGTTCCTCTTTCTTGGCCTTTTACAACTTGGGGACTAGGCATTCTGGGACCATTCCCAAGAGCACCCGGGGGCTTCGAATTACTTTAGGTCATGATTGACACGTCTACAAAATGGATTGAGGCCGAGCCAGTTGTTAAAACTACAACTGAGGTCGCTACGAGATTCTTGACAAAAATGTGATTACACGATTTGGTGTACCCAGTCGTATAATCACAGATAATGATATTCAGTTTTCAAGTGGCAGTTTCCAATAATTCTATGATAAGCTTGGAATCAAAGTCCATTTCACCTCGTTGCTCATCCACAGAGCAATGGAGCAGTTGAGCGTGCCAATAGTATCATAATGCTAGGGGTCAAACGCCGAGTATTCGACCAGCTAATAAAGCGGTCAGGAGCTTGGGTTCAAGAACTTCCTTCTGTCTTATGGGCTATTCGAAACACGACCAGTCGTGCGACCGGCGAAAAACCATTCTTTTTAGTCTACGGAGCCGAAGCCATGCTTCCTCCGGAATTAAAAATTGGATCTGCTCATACTGATTGTTTTAATGTAAACGATAAGGAGGAACGACGACTCAACGGTGTCAATTTCCTTGAAGAACGACGGAACCTAGCATTTATACGTTCGGCAATCTATCAACAAGCCATGCGAAGGTACCACAGTCGTAAGGTGCAGCCTCGCAGCCTAGCTGTAGGTGATCTGGTTCTCAGAAAAATTCAGAGCCAAGTAAATCGCAACAAACTTTCTCCCAAGTGGGAATGTCTTTACACTGTGGTCGAAGTCACCAGACTAGGCTCGGTACGATTAGCCATGTCCGATGGCAGAGTTTTGTCCAATTCTTGGAACATTGATCAACTGCGTAAGTTTTTCGTTTAAATTTCACTTCATTTCCATTAAATTAAATTAAATTAAATTCAAATAAGCAAGTGATGTTATTTATATGATGGTACCTAACTCTGGTCGACGCAGTTCATATGCTTAACATTATGAAGATTATATTTTTTATTTTCAAAATTCTGTTCTACACTTGTTTTGCTACTGGTCGGGACACGGAAAACCTCCTAGTCGAAGTCTTTCCTTTTTCGCACGTGGTTCCGCACACTAGAAGGAGCTTCCTAGCGACGGTCCTTTTCCTACGATCCTCGCTGCCAGTCAGACTAGAGCATGAGTACGTATTGCGAAATATACTTTATATCTTCATTTCTTAGCGGTTCATTCTGTGGATATCATGGGAATATGCTCCAGATCTTAGGATGATGTGACAATTGGCAATGGTGTTTACGGTTTGTCGTTTCACGGGTTTTCGACAAAGCTACAGGCATTCTGGACAGGGGCGGTCCGACCGGTCCCAAATCGGTCGGACCAGCAATGTGGGACGGTCGGACCGGCGGTGACCTAAAAGTGGTCAAAACGAGTTGGGCCAAAAATAGGTGTTGTAGGCAAGTGAGGGGATCCCAATGCACTTGGTCTCATAATTTTTGGAGTCTCCAGTAAGAAGTTCTATTCGTTTTTAATTTCCAGAAGGTTTCGGAATTTCAGGGCTTGAATTTCGGCTAAGTCCCAGGGCGGTTCGACCGCTCACGAGAGCGGTCCGACCGCCAGTAAGCGGTCCGACCGCTCACATGGAGCGGTCGACCGGTATTGACTTGAACGCCGGCCAACTTCGTGGCGATGTTGTTTTGTTAGGTCAAAGTCATTGGTTTCATGGCATATGATTTGCATGATGCATGTTTTGACTAACATGGGTCAAGTTGTGAAGAACTTGTTCCCGAATTCGTGTTTGCTTGTCTATGGTTGTGCGGGTAGCTTGGTGGTCAACGACGGTCAACAATGAGGAGGATCGGGACTAGACTTGGAGAGTTGAGGTCCGTAACGATCGACGATGCGGGTGAGGTCAACGACTCAAGCGTGACGCAAGATGGACAAGGGTGACCTATTGGCAAATCCATGACGCATGGTGAAGCGGTTTAGGTCAAAAGGTTAAAGACGGCGCTTTGGAAGCGTGCGTGTGTGACCCGCTTGTTAGTGGGCCTTAACGGAGCCCAATTGAGTCAAACCCTAGAGAGTTCTAGGCCTCCACTATAAATAGGAGGAGGTGGTGGCTGCACCCTCTCTCTCATTGCTTTTCACCTCTTTGTCGCTTTCAAACCCTAATTGGCTTAGGAGAGTTGAGGTGGAGGCTAGGGCTTTTCATGGTTTGAGGAGAATTTCGTGATCTTGGATTGACCACGATCCATGATGGTATGGGTGTAATCCAAAGAACGATCATGTTTTTAATCTATGCAAGGTTTGCTTGAGATAAGTCTCTTTTCGCTCTTGCTTTCAATTTCGTGATTTTAGGGCTTTCTTTGATCCGCGAGTTTGTGATTGATTCTTTCACGTGAATTAGCTTGTCGTGATAAGTGTGAATCTATCTAGCATCATCTTGATCATCAATCTCTCACGAACAAGCATTAGGATCAAGTTTTCGTTCTTGCGGTTTTAGACCCTCTGTTATTCAATTGGTAATTGCTCAGATCTATCCAAGAATTATCATAATATTCGATTGGAATAGGTCCTCAATAGCATATAGAAGGTGTGTGCAAAGTTTCATAAAGATTGGAGTTGAGAATCAAAGTTTCACCTAATTGCAACTTCGTCATCGGCCGATTTTCTTGTTTGGATCTGCTCGAGTCGGCCGGTCCGATCGGCCATTCATCACCGGTCGATCGATTTTGAGCGGTCCGACCGCCAAAGACAACAATGGGTCGATCGCCGCGACAATCGGTCCAACCGGTTGGGTCCAGAGGTCAGACCGCCCGTGCTTTGAGCTTTTGCAATCTTAGTTGTTTTTGTTATTTTGTTTAGGGGATTTAATTGGATTCAATACTAGTCTTCCGCTGTACTGGTATATTGATCTTCATAGCTTCCTAATAGCTATTGGAGTGAAATTGTGTTGAATTCATTATTTGGGAAAAAGTGAGTGTGCTCCTATTCACCCCCCCTCTAGTCGCCTTTTCGGTCCAACACATTCCGACCAGCGTTGAGTACTGCATAAAAATAAAACCACTTATCATTTGTTATATATGTCTTTGCATATAATTTTCTCTTATCAAGGAAAGTTATTTTTTCTTCTGACCATACACTGTCTTAGTAAGTACTTTGATTACAAAAAACATATTTACAACTAGTCGAAACCTAGCGCTGGTTCCGACCAAAAAAGGTTTTCTAGTATTATCACGGTCAGTTTTTCAACAATCGGTACATGCTTTCAAACAATGGTTGAGACTTAAGTTCATATTCTTGGCCTACTGCTTATATAGTAAAGTTCTTCTACTATAAAACAGTGGGAGCTAGGTAATATATGAATATCTATAAGTCGACCGGATGAACAAAAGATTTCATTGATAAGAGAGAGGTAAGTTTTACATTTTGCATACTATTTTTTTACATTTTTTACTACTAGAGATTGCCCATCTAATCACTGCTTGATGGAGATCCGACCTCCATTTCTTCTACAACCTTGTCTCCAAGAGGTTTTACTTCCTTGAGAAACTTGGTCACCTCCTCAGACAAGCAGTTGAAATCTTCTTTAATAGCTTGAAGATTAATAGAGGGGTCGGATGCCTTCAGTTTTGCCAAAGCAAGACTAACTCCACTAGCAATAGATTCTTTTACGGATTGGGCATAATTCTCTCTGGTAGTCTTCAGCAAATCCTTAAGGTCCTCCAAAAGGTGGCCAAGTTAATTTACCTTTTCCATTGGATCACTCAAGGAGGGCAAGTTTGATCATGATCCCATATCAAAGATCATTTTATTGAGTGCAGTGATCTTTAAATCGAGATTAAGCATGAGTGTTGCCCCCTTGTCTCGCTCAAATTCTAAAGCTTTCTTTGCTTTGGTTAATACTTGATTTTGTTCTGTATAAGAAAAACAAGTATTAGGCAAGAAGTATTAAAAGAGATATTAAGTCAAGTTTACGACTAGTTACCTTCGGCCTTCTTCTTGGAATTTTGTAAGATTTCTTTATTTCTAGTCGTCAAGTCTTCGATCGACCGGTTCTTAGCTTGGTTTTCTTCTTCAAGTTACTCTTCTGGCTTTTTCAGCCATAGCTTTCTCTTTTATTTTCTCCAAATCTATCAAATATGATAAGGGAGAAATATTAAAAGAGAAAAACGGCGACATGAAGAAGAAAGAGTTAAGGGGGAAGTTTTTACTTTCTAATTCGGAGTGTTTTTGCTCCAGGATTTTTATTTGCTCGGTCAGGCCTCCGATCACAGCAAAATTTTCAACCATATGCTACATAGATAGCATTTATTCTTTAAGTTTTTAATAAACTTCAAAGAGAATTATAAGAATGGTTGAAGACACTTACTCGAATTGCCACATGATTGTAATCGGCAAAATTTTATCAGGATTCACCTTTGCAAGACGATCTGATATTCTCCCCCAAGTTTCATCGAGTTCTTTATCCTCGATAAATCGATGAGAAAAAGAAACTTGTTAGTTTGGGAGGGGCTACTTACAGAGATCAGAGTCTGTTGTGGATCTGTAGGAATGCCTACCTCTGCTGATGGAGTAACAATCACCACGGGATCCAAACCAGATTCCGGCACTGAAGCAGGCTCGGGGGCTCCCCTAACCACTTCCTCCTCAGGGTTTCTTACCTGAGGAAAGCCCTGGTCGGAGGTTCCCTTGATCACCGGATCTGCTAGAATGACCTAGTCGAAAACGACTAGAACACTAGCAGATCTGCACAAAAGAAAGGAAGTTCAGAGTTCAAGTTCACCGAGAACATAAAAGGTATGCATTCATATAATTTTTTCATTTGAGCATACCTGGTCATCTTCTTTATCTTGACTCTGTAACGTGCCGGCTTGAAGTCCGTAGTGCTTGCTTTTCTTTTCTTTTCAACCAATTTCACCAGTTTCGAACTGGTAGGGTTGGTTGCACCCTCTACACCCTCCAATAAAGGGTCAGAAGTAATATTTTCGACCAACTGGTCGATAGTAGAATCCCTGACCGTTGGATCAGAAGGTGTAGGTTCGTTGGTCACCAAAACAGTTGCCAACAAATTACCACAATTCTTGAGCAATCAGATAACATTCAACGACATCACTGGATTAACAAACAAAGTTAGTCGGGTGATGAACATATTTTTTCATCTAAACGAAAAGTACTTCCTTCGGTTACTGTAACAACCCAAAATTTTCAATTTGGTTAAAATTTAAAACTTATTTGATTTTGTGGTTGTTCTAAAATTTTAAAAGCTTTTCTTTAGTTGGTTTAAAGCTAAAATAAAGTTATTTCCAAAATATATTAACAACTTTAAGTTGGAACTATTTTATTTAAGTCCAGAATAATTCTAGAGACTTCTGTCAATTTTTCTAGAATTTTTGGGATTTATTTGCTATTTTCTAAGTCCTTTTTGAATTAACCGGATTAAATAAATTAAGAAATCAATTGAAAATCTACAATGTTGTTTGGTAGAATCCCGCGGCCCGCCTCCTATTCCTCTCCCGCCTGCCCTTTTCCCAGCGTCTTGGCCGTCCGATCGTCATCTCACGGCCCCGCTCTCGCGCGCCTCCATCACTCACCCGTCCGATAAAATCGGACGGCGCTCAACCGCGCCGCTTCTTCCCCGCCGCTCTCGCTCGCCGCCGCCATGACCGCCATTATGCGCGCTAAGCTCGCCAACCGCCGCCTCCAACCGCCTCCGCTCCTCCCGCTGTCGTCGCGCCGACCCGCGCCCACCTCCGCACGACCCCCACCTCTTGCCCCTTCTCGCGCGGCGTGCGCCACGATTCCGCAACCGCCGCCACGCCCCCGACGTCGCGCAAGACCGCTTCGGACCCCCTCGGCCCCTATAAAAGGAAGCCCGGCGCCCTCTTCTCACTCATCCCGCCGCCACCACTCTCCCCTCTCGCCGTGTGCTCGCCAGAACGGAGATTTTCCGCTGACGACCGCCGGCTTAGAGCTTCGACAGCCGCCGTCGTGGCCGCGCCGCCGCCACCACCACTCGCATCGCCGGATCATCGCAAGAACCGGTGCGCACTCGCCAGAGAGTCGTCGAGCCGCCACTCGCCGTCACGGCGCCGCCGCTTCTTCCTCACCGCCGGCCGCCTCCGTCCTCGCCGCGTCAGTGGGTGAGAGCACCACGTTCGCCGTCTCCTTCTCTCTCGACACACCTCGCCGCCATCACGCCAGTAGTGCCGGCGACCTTGATCCCGTCGCCGGCGCGGCTCGCCACCGTGGCTCGCCACGCGCGCACTCGTGGCGCCACCTCGTCGGATCCAACGTGGATCCGACGTGGCACCAAACCCCACCAAATCAGCGACCCCCCCCTAGCCAAATTTCGTGGGCCTGGTCCATGTGGACCGTATCTATGACACGTGGGGTCCACCGGTCGGAATTAATTTTAATTTCGGAAAATCGGAAGGCTGACATCGACATTGCGCAATAAATGTTTTTCTTTAGAAATTTAAATCAGAAAATTTCAGAATTAGGATTAAACTTGTAAAATTCATATCTTTTGCATTTTAACTCCAAATTGAGTGTTTCAAATTGCTAAAATTCTAGGAAATTATTATCTAGCTAAATAAAATAAAATAATTTCATTTTGATTTGGTTTTATTTATCTTTTTTTTTAATTGAGTTGAGTTTCTTTTGATTTGTTGTATTTTCACGTTTAGACTTCGACGATTCCGGGGATTTGGACCCTACTGAAGATTTAGAATTTCAAGACTTCAACGAAGGCAAGTTACACTTTGACCATGTTGACCCTAATATTTTAAAGTATTTATTTCAGTTTCTAAATAATTATTGCATGCATAGTTTTAATCAATTATTTTACTTCCCGTTTTGAATGCTTAGTTATACCAATTCTTTTCGTATGGCCAATTTGAATGTTGGATGTCACTCCCTTGTCACCCTTAGATAAAATTTATACAAAGTATATATATGCTTAGCAAATGCTTAGGTCATGATTTGAGTTTTGGGGGAATTTAGCCAAATCAGTTCAATTTGATTTAAAAGTTTAATCCATGGTATTGTCTTACCATGGAGGTTTATTAAAGATGGTTTTAATCAAAATGAAAATGATTTGGACTTGGGCGAAACGGAGGAATGGTGGGTGCAGGTTTATGCACGGGTTTAATCTGGTTAGGATTAAAGCCCATGGTTTGATTTGAAAGTCGCCCAAGTCAATTGAGGACCGGCCTTTGAGCGCATTTTGCTACGCCTTATCGTACTACCACTTGGTCTGTGTGGGCAGAACCTGGCTTAATAATTTGGGATATTCCATAGATATTCGTGCCATGTGTATGAGTGGGTGTCGATTAGATAGCAGTCCCACCTGGCGCAAGAGGGGGCTCCCGGAGGATGGTTAGTTCAAAGGAGGCGAAACCTTAGCGGGCGCGAGTACTTTGGGGTAGAACATTGTAACAGCCTTGTGATAGTTGCTTAGTCGCACGCCTTCGGAAGCGTGTAATGGCCGACATATAAAGCAAACTGTCTCTTGTGGGTAAAGTTGTACCAACTCTGCAGAGTAAAAATCTATTCGAATAGCCGCGTACGCGGTTATGGACATGCTAGCAAAGCCACTCCGAGTTAGACTTGTTTTTGGTTTTAAAAATGTTTTAAACAGTTGTTTCAGGAAGATTTATCCTTGTGGAAAAATTGGGCGGTTAGCCATAGGAGGGTATCCTTCACGAGTCAAATATGGAGGTTATCCACATTGAAACTTTATCATTTCTAAATTCGATTTTGGGTAAAATATAAAAATGGCCTTGGAAATTAATATGATTATTTAAAATCAAAATGCCATTTTATGCAAATAACCCTGCCATTATCCCTTGACTACTTTATGCATGCATTACCATTCAATATTGGGTGTGACTTATGCGGCTACCGTCAGTAGTGCTCACTCTTGTCAATATCTTTATTCAGAGAAGACTTCTACCAGACGGTGAGGACACCGACGTTTAGGTCAGCTTCCCAGACGATTACTGTGGCGAATCGCTCGCCTACCACTATCGCTTTACTTCATTGCTATTTACTTAATTGTTATTTGGCCTTTAGGCCCGTTTGTATCCAACTTTGAAATACTCTATTAATGAAATGCGTGATATGTTTGTGATACCATTTTGTAACTGTGTACGCTGGAAATCCTGGACTAGTGTATGAACACAGAGGATTCGGGATCCTTCGTTCCCGGGTTCGACAGTTACCTACATCTACACGATCACGATCCTTAGTGATCGTAAGACTGGTCGGTTCGTCAATTAGCTCACATGTTTCAGTGGCCTCATCAATTCTCAGGCCAACCGACTACATATCAAAGAGGATTTTTAGGTAAACACCGGTCGGAAGAAATTATAAAGATGAAAAGTAATTAACATGCTTACCCGGAGTCTCTCAGCCCTCTCTTCGGCGGTAGTAATCGCTAAGATCAGAGGAAAACTAGCATTTTCGTTGGGCTCTCCATCGCATATCATCTTGATCCGACTTCTGATCTCATCAGGAGACAAGGCTATAATAAAATAGTGTTCTTAGGGTTATGAAAGCGATTAACCAGAAAGATAAACTGGTCAGATTCTACTAGGATTTACCTTCCCTAGAGTCCCTGGTAGGGATGGCAATTGTGCCCGATTACCCGCGTGCCCGCGGGCGAATACCCTAATTGAGGCGGGTATGAATATCTTTCTTTGCCCACAGGCATGAAAACAGGCACAATTCCTTGCCCATTGGGTAAACGGGCATGGGCACGGGTAAGCTCCACCCGTACCCGCTTCGCCCAATTACCCATAATCTACCCACATGTGTAAGAAACTATGTCAATTTGTATTTGTATTTTATTTGTTGAACATGATTAGTTGTCTTGTCGAACATGATATGTGAATTGTGATAAACTTTATTAGTTGTTGAATGTGTGATGCACCATTGGTGTGTGAATTATGATGAACTTGATGTATGCATTGCTCACAGGTAACGAGCATGTCCGCGGGCGATGGGTACACACAGGCGGCGATGCATTATTCGCGGGTAAACAGGCATGCCCGCGGGCGACGGGTATGGGCGAGGTTTTTCGCCCGTCGTCCTTCGCGGTATGCCCGTGGGGGGAATTCGGGGTCGCGGGTATGGGTATGGGCGAGCACTACCCGTACCCGCCGCGCCCGATTGCTATCCCTAGTCCATGGTCGCATCATCACGACCAATATACCAGAGCATCGAATGAGCTCTGGCCTTCAAAGGACTAATCCTCTGCATGGAAAATTCACTCACCACGTGCTAGGAGGTTAAACCCCTGACACTCAGGAGATGGATGGCTTCAACCTATCTCCCAATTTTCCCCTCCTTCTTCGAGGAGGAACGCCATTGCAGGTTCACGACAACCTTCTTACCGCTCTAATAAAGGCCATCACCCTGCGTAATCTTCATATAAAACCAACTCTTCTTCCATGACAACCACGAAGATTTGGAGTACAAAGAAATGTACTCATCGGCCTTCCCGTCATGGAGATGCAAAGTACACTCTTCAGGTGTACCAGTCGTCTTCTCCGCATTTACCAGTCTGTAGTAGTACTTGAAGAGATCCAGAGTAGTTGGAATTCCCAAGTACGCTTCGCAGAGGTAGACGAAGATGCTGATGTTGGCTATGGTGTTGGGGGCCAGATTAATCAATTCTACTCCATAATACTCCAAAATTTGGGAAAGAAAGGAGTGAACTCGGAGTCTGAAGCCGCATTCGATGTATGCGAGGAATACCAGAATTTTTCCATCTTCACTGCTTGGAGAATGCTCCCCGATTGCTGATCTCCATGGGATCAGACTTCTGTCGGGCAGTAATCCAACCTTCTCCAAACTTTCCAATTTCTTCTCTAGCAGATTGGAAATCGACCAGTTGGTGATGAGATCCGACATGGTGATTTTTTTCGGGTGAAGAATTCAAAGGTGATTGAAGATGATCTTTTGGAAGATGAAGAGGAAAGCAGAAGGCGTAGAAGCTCTAACACCCAGTGCTAAGAGGTTTTTATAGCCACAACACTGTAACCGCTTCCGGGAGAAGTCCAACGGACAAAAAACTTTTTAACCAGCTGACAAAGAAGCTTTTTCAACTTCTAAGGCAATTTCTCAACTTTAAAAATGAATACAGACCACCTCGAGTATCACAACATTTAATTAGGGGTCTGCCCGATACGACTTCATCGGAAGAAAGCGTCCACATGACTAATTCATTTAAAGTTCGAGGGCTAGCTGACGAGGATTGAAACCTCTATATATTATTTAATACATAAGAAAAGACCATACGTCTTCATGGTCGTAACCCATAAGGCTAACGACCTCACTAGTCGTAAGGATTCCAGAGGTTACATAATATATACTCTGGTCGGACAAGGTTCCTAACCTAGTCTCCGACCAATCGAATGCTCATAAGGCTTTGAACTAGTATCTGGGTCTGAGTCCAGGTATATCCTTTATTGTGTGATGAATGGAACATGTGTTGTATATTCCATACCATGCGACGTTACATAACTATAAGACACTGGAGCATGGTTAAATGAAACACTGACATATAACCGCACAACAGTTGATACATTGTCAACTAACGCCTCTCTTCGACCAGACGCGTCACTTCCCAACAGACGTCTCTCCAAGGGATAACTGCTAACGCTTCATCAACTACATAAGGAGGATCGCGAAAGGTGGAGAGGGGGGATGAGAAGAGAGATCGATTGAAAGGCACTTCAGAAGACCGCCATTCGATTAGTTTACAACACTATAGCATGCATTACGCTCCAGTGTTACTAGGATTAGCCTCTTTGTTCAGATTACAGACACTCCTTGTAATAGCCAGTTCATAGCAATAAAGGGTAGGCCCATTCCTTTTCAGGAGATACGTGCTATTTTTTCTCTGTTTTTTATATATTTGTAAGTTCGGTGATTTGATCGTCGACAGGAAGTGACCAGATATACTCACACAGTCCAGTAAGTTTGAATCTGAAAACCAAGGAACTCTCTATTTGCAAAAATGGTGAAAGAACAGAATCATTCATGTATGAAACCTTGCCTAGAGAAAACTGCATTGTGAATGTGCGTAAACTGCAGAAGTTGTTGGATAAGGGAGTAGCAGGGGCACTAGTATACTCAAAACCAGCACCATCACTTCATAAGGGTCCAAGCAGTGTACCTGACGAAATTCAGAGGATTGTAAACCATTTTTCTGATATCTTTTAGGAGCCACCAAGAAGCGAGCAAGACCATAGTATTCCACTCATACAAGGGGCAAATCCAGTGGACATCAGACAATATAGGCTTCCTCACCATTAAAAAGATGTGATGGAAGGATTGATTGATCAATTGCTCAAGTCACAAATCATAAGACCTAGTGTAATTCAGTACTCATCTCCTGCAATACTTGTGAAAAAGAAGGATGGAACATGGCGTATGTGTATAGATTATAGACAATTTAACACCAATACGGTTAAGAATAGATATCCTATCCCAGTGATTGAGGATCTATTGCATGAATTGCATGGAGCCAAATATTTTTCAAAGATATACTTAAGATCTGGATACCATCATATTAGGATGAACAATGAGGACATTCCCAAAACAACATTTAGTACTCATGTAGGGTATTTTGAATTTATGGTTATGCCATTCGGCCTCACAAATGCTCCAGCCACATTTCAAGCCCTAATGAACAAGGTTTTGGCCAAACATTTGAGGAAGTTTGTACTAGTCTTCTTTGATGACATATTGGTCTATAGCACCTCACTTGAAGAACACATGGAGAACCTAGAAATTGTGTTGAAGATATTGAGAGAGAATCAATTATTTGCTAAAGGTAGCAAGTGTGTTTTTGGACAACAGAGGGTTGAATACTTGGGGCACATCATCAGTAGTGAAGGGGTGGCTACTGGTCAACAGAAGGTGACTGCAATTAAGGAATGGCGAAATCCAAGAAATGTGACAGATTTGAGGTGTTTCCTGGGGCTTGCAGGGTACTATAGGAGGTTTGTTAAAGACTTTGGGGTCACTTCTAGACCATTATTCAATATGCTTAAGAAAAATGTCTTCCAATGGGGAAATGAGCAGCAAGAAGCCTTTAACAAGATCAAGACCTTATTGTCTACAACACCTGTCTTGAAACTTCCAGACTTTAAGCAACCATTTGTCTTGGAGACAGATGCAAGTGGATTTGGATTAGGTGCAGTGTTAATGCAAGAAGGAAGGCCAATACCATACCTCACCGCAAAGCCTTAGGTCCAAGGGAAACTGCATTGCGCTTTTGGTGGTAACGATCTATGATCTCTTGTTTGCATGGCATCCTGGTTTATGTGGTAGAATTTTTGTATTGCCAGCTAGTGTAGCTCACCTGTATCCCTTCAGTGTGGGTGGTGGAGAGGCACCGTAGAGGCTAAGAGAAAGGAGAGAGGGAGGGGAGAGGAGCGGTGGTGGAAAGAGAGTGATGATTGAATTGTAGTATAGTTTTTTTATATCAAAAATGGCGGTGGGAAGGGAAGGAGAGATCTAGACCTTTGGTCTCAATCCAACGACACACAATGATAGTTTTCAAGTTTTCAATAGTTAACTGGTTTTCATGTTACATGCTCCCTAGTTATTTGGTCGTTACTACGTGTGGTGTAAGACCATGCATAGTAACTAGTTGTTGCACTTTGAACCATCCCAATCCTTAGGGCATGTACAATAGTTTGTTTATTAAGTTGTCTCTAAATTACCCCACGTCATCTGCGATAATACTAGAGATAACTATTGCAATACATTGTCTCTTAGCATTAGACCGCACAATAAACACACCACATTTTATAATTTTTTCAACTAGTCCCACGTGTCAGTGTAAGCGCTATTAAACTCACCTTCTCTCTCTTCCCTCACATTCTCTTCTTCTCCTACCGTGCCTCCCCACATGCGCCCTCATCTTCTACCATCGCACCGGCCACCAGCGCCGCCTGCTGCCTCTTGCACCTTGTAGTGCACTTTGAACCATCCCAATCCTTAGGACATGTACAACAGTTTGTCTATTAGGTTGTCTCTAAATTACTTCACGTCATCTATGAACAATACTAGAGACAACTACCACAATACATTGTCTCTTAGCTCTGGCCTACACAATAAACACAACACATTTTATAATTTTTTCAACTAGCGATCCCACATGTCAGTGTAATCACTATTAAACTATGTTCTCTCTCTTCCCTAACATTATCTTCTTCTCCAACCGTGCCTCCCCACATGCGCTCTCATCTTCTCCGACCATCTCTCTCTTCCCTCACATTATCTTCTCCTATTGTGCCTCTCCCCATGTGCCCTCATCTTCTCCCACCGCACTGGCCACCAGTGTTGCCTCTTGCTCCCTCGCCATCACCGCGCCCCCTTGTTCCCTCACCAAAGCCGCCTTGCACAATTACCACAATCTTCCTCGCCATCACAGCCTTCCACCTCTATCGCCCACCTCTTGCTCCCACGCTTCACCGCCCTGCCATTGCTCCCACGCCAGAGTCACATCCCATCGTTGGTCTCTTCGATGTCGTCTCCGACTGGGTCAGAGATGTTGTATGCCAGATCCGATCGGACCCAGCCAACTCCGAGTCGTCGGTGATCGAATCCATCCAGATCTGAGTCGCTGACGATCGTGGAGGTCTCCACAATCACTGTCGTCGTTAAGGTCACATCGTCGGTCGGAAGCAAGGCAGAGGGAGGCTGATGAGCGAGATACAATGTCTTCCTCGAGGTGGACCCCACAAAACGCGTGGAGAGATGGCGAAATCACTCCAACAATGAAAAACATCGTCACTTGTGTCTTGTTTTGCATGATGCGATCGTAGCATTAGAATAGACAACCTCCTCTCTTCATCCTCTCTCCTCCATGTCATCATAAATCCTAACTGAAGCGACAATGCGTGTCCCGATCATTCGGTGAGAATGATAACTCGATTTGGGTGGAGACGACTCACACAATTCGGCTACCAATCGTGCGCGACCAATATGCCCAACAATCACTAAACCAACTCCGAGATCGTTATTGACCTTGCTAGAAGCACGATCGACTTGACCACGAAGGTCTATTCCTGCATGCAATCGAAGAACACGCAAGAATAAAATAATAAGCAATCTGAAATTGCAAATAGGATTGAAATATTTGATAAAGTTAGGATTTTAAAGCGGTATTATGGTTGGTCTAATCGACTCAAGCCAATACACGAAGTTGCAACGAAGCTAACTTTTAACTAAACAAAATCCAAGATAACTAGAGGGGTGCGACCACCTTAAATAGGGGAGGGGAGCTGCACATAGCTAACAAAATAGGGGGTGATACTATTTATAATACTATTTATATGTGAATAGTGTTCCATGAACAATATGAGCCACCTAGGGTAGCGCCTCCCCTTGGGCCCAAGCATTAAAAGGCCCAATCTGGCCCAAATAGGTGATACAATAACTTATTTTGGTAATTATATTGTTCACATAAGGGATTTGAAGGTGAGACTAGATCCGTTGGAAAGAGGACGAGATAAGCTTTCCATCAAGTCCTCGTGGAGCTCAAACAGAGTTCGTATGTGAAAGTTATGCACGTTTGAAGTCAGTGTTGTTTCTAGAGGACGAATTAGATTCCAGAAGATGTCCAACTTGATATCTTGCTTAGCTTGTACAAAAAGTGACATGGTACTGCATAAATATACATTTTCATCATTAGGTAGCATAATATAGTTCATATAATAAAAAGCACTCCTAAAAACGAGCTCACTTGATAATTTAAGTGAAGTGTACGAGCTCTTGTAATTGGAATAGTGAGTATAGCAAATATGGTTGTATCCATAGGAGTCATGTCCTCATCATCCCCTTCTTGAAAACAAAGCCGTCCTCAACTTTTGATAAGTGAAAATAGGGTAACAAAGAATTCAAGGTGTATGCATCGTATATATATATGTCATCCGTTTTAACGGTTCTTCGTTGTTGCACAATTAATGTTATAAAACAACAACGATCATAAAAGTTCATTATATTATTAGCCCAAGAATAATCATATATGTTAATAACCAAAATAAAATTTCTCACACTGCAATTATTGCAACTAGTTTTGCAAATGTAAGTCAAGCATTTATGCAGTTTAAATCTCTGAAGTTGTAAACCTGCAGTGGTAGCACATATGGAAAAATCTAAAACCTTTGGAATCAAACAAAGTTCACCCATATAATCAAATTCCAATTGAGCATTAGGAAATTCATATAGCAAGGGTGAAAAGATTTGTAAGTTCTTCCATACTTCAACTTTATTATTCAGATTGTCAATACTAGATGGTGCAATAAGAGATGAACACATAAGTATTGGATGATCACTAAAGTTTATTTTTCTCTCATAATGAACAAGATTCAACACACAAGAATTGTTGTTCAAAACAGTAAGCTTCAATTCATCTATGTGATCACAAGTTATGCATATTCGATACACATTAAATTGATTATCTACACCATAATCTCCAATCAAATTAAACTTATATCCAGGGGTGTACGCACTAGACAAGGATTTCAAATATAAGATTTCAGAAATTTTCTCCATGGCATGTGACAATTTTATTGGTAGCTCCAACATAATGTAACATAAAGAATCAGTGGGAGAAATTCTAGTCAAAACTTCTTTATATCTAACCAATTCCACATGATCATTATATGTGATTGACTCATTATATGAATCGCTCAAAATAGCAGGCAATTCTATTATGTTATCACAAGGTGCACTCAATTCCACAGGTAAATCAACAAGTTTATCATATGGTGCACTAAAATCTACAATCTGAATTCTCTTTGTGAAACATGTATATATCAGAATTATTTTCCACTAATTTTTGCTCTAAAATAACATGAACAGTGGACAATTGTAGTTCTTCACAAGCATACTCACCTTGAGTGATGATAGCACCATGATCTTTACATTTTTAGCTCTCCTCAGATGATGTAGGTGCATCCATCTCCTCATCATCCTTCCCAACCAATGGAGTCGATGGCTCAATCATCTCATTCTCTTCTTTGACATGGTTCCCAACTTCCTGCATGTTATCAGTCACAGAAAAAGATACAAACACAGGTTTGTTCTCATGTTTCCTAACATCAAGCATTCTCAATTTCTCCTTAATCGACTTTCAACCTTAAAGGCAAGTATAAACAAATGAGAGAGAGAATTATATTATTTGTGAATAAGAAGGTCCATAATTTTTTGATTAAGCCCACTTAAAAATCTATTCTCTGTAGCTTCAGCATGTTCTTCTAAGCCACAATGCAACAAACGAGTTTTCAATTCATGGTAGTATTCCCTTACAGTTCTACTACCTTATTTTAAATGTTGTAATTTAGCTAGCAAATAATCAGCACGATATTTAGGAACAAATTCATCTCTCAAAAGTTTCTTTAATGCATGCCAAGTTTGAGGCACTCTACCATGTCTATGTTAATACTTCCACCAAAGTGTTGCATCCTCAACAAAAACACTAGTGGCAGCTCTAATCTTTTGCCTATCAGACCATTCATAATATTCAAATTATTTATCTAAAGCTATCTCTCAGTCAACGTAGGCATCAGGATCAAATTTACTAGCAAAGGATGACAAAGTGGTTTTAGTTTTACAGCACATACTATCACGATCATATACCTCCCGTAGTAAAGAAGTTTGTCTCAAACGTGCATCTTCCTCGTGAACTTTCTTGCTCTCCCATTCAATGGCTCGTGGATCTAGCTCGTAATCATCCCGTGAACCTACCATGGTTAGTAGAAAATAACAAAACAAATCACAAGTATATGTTCGTATCAACTACTAGGATCTGGAGGCTCAAAGTCACTCACACTCAAGCTCATACCAAGTTCTTACTAAGCAAACAGGCGGTGATCGGCAACTAGCATCGGTGTCAACAATCTCCGAAGATTAACAAAGCGATTGCAAGCAACTGGTACCTGTGCAATGGTAGAGGTGGAGCTAGGATAGGCTTCAATATGGTAGCAAGTATTAGTAACAATCAAATCAGTAAATGCAAGTAGAAAATTATTCAAAATACTAGTCAATGTTACTGATCCTAGCCTAGAAAGAGTTAGCTAATCAAAGGATATCAAGAAAAGTGTATGAACGCACACACAAAGATCAATGTGATTTGATGTAAGCAAAGAAAATTCTCACATAAAGTGCTAGGATAGACGCTAGCCAACTACTCAAACTTATTTTTGTAGGGTCACAAGATTTTTCACGCGATGTAGAGCACAAAATCATAATAACGTGCAATATAAACAGCCCTCTAGTAGAAGCAGTAAACAACAGCTAGTTTCAAAAGATAAAAATACAAAGTTTTATATGTCTTATATATGCTCGTTTGAAAGGTTCCGATGAGATCTATAACTTTTCAGTTGAGGCGATTCCCAAATTCCGAAGGGAAGACTCAAAGAAAAGACAAAAACATAAACCAAAAACTTACGACGCGAATTCTGAGCCAAAGATAAAAACGAGCTCACTTGATAATTTAAGTGAAGTGTACGAGCTCTTGTAATTGAAACACTAAGTATAGCAAATATGGTTGTATCCATAGGAGTCATGCCCTCATCACTCCGGCACTACTTAGAGGCAGCTGATGTCGTGCTATTAGAGATGCCCTTGGAACACCATACATCCAGATGCCACGCATGCGCCACGTTGGCCGACTGCCGTGAGCAAGAGTTAGGGCTTTTCATGGCATTGGCATGCAGGGAAAGAACGAGATCACACTGGTCGACGAGACAATGGAGTCTAATTGGTTGGGGTAGTTTTTTTAAAGGTCCGAGGCTTGTCCCTAGCCACGCCTCAACTCATCCAAAAAAAGAAGAAAAGGTCCATATAACACCTTGAACTTTGCTTGAAAGCCTGTCCAACACCCCGAACTATGAAACCAGACATTTGACGCCCCCCCTCAAACTTTGCAATCCAGTTCAAATAACACCATGACCCTATTTTGCATGGTGGTATTGCCCATGTGGCACAACGAGTGAGCGATTTTGGCGAACCACAATAGCTTCTCCCCAAAATTGAAAGAGGGAATAGGAGCTACAAGTGTGGCGGCCATGGAAGTGTGAGAGCCGCCAGACGATTTAACTTGTAATGCTTAACCTTCTCATTGGTCCTAGCATCACAAATCAAATTTTTTCGCTGTCGGTGTATTATGTACCTCCCAAGACAGCGGTACACAAACACCTCACAAAATTAAGCATCGATTTCATACACAAGTTATTACATTATCAAAAACTTAATAATTTACATCACATTAAACATACAACTTCACAATTCATACAAAAGGGTCGATCGGCCAAATATACCAACAAAAGTTTAAGTTCGCAGTGGAAAACCCAAGCCATAAGATGGCAGTAACAAAAGCCAACTTGCTACCCTTACCTACAAGGCAACCGACCGGTAACACGCCGAACTAGTCGTCATAGTCGAAGTTAGTCTCACGATAGTTGACCCCTTAAGGATCAACCTCCTCTGCAGTAAGTAAACAATGCAATTGAGTACAAAATTGTACTCGCAAGACTTACAAATAACAAACCTATACATAGCTACATGCATTCAAGTATCAAAGGAATGCTACTACACTTAAGTAGTTTACAGCATAAATGTAGTTTCTTTGCAATAGTGTTATAGATTGTAAGGCGATTGACCAAATCTGTTTTTTATTTGGTTAAATAACAGTGAGACAACAAATATAAATATAAATATAAATATAAATAACATCCTAGAGGTGACTAACCACAGCCACCACAACAATAGCACAAATTACCCATTCGTACTACCTGATTTCAAGTTTTATCAATATGTAGAGTCTATTTCTTGCGGAAAATAACCAAGCATATCCATAAACAAGGATGTCGCTATTCTAATAGATTATACCCTGCAGGGTATACAACTTTACCCACATATCAGACCACTCCTCTTGCCAAGATATTAAGCACACTTTCGAAGGTATGCCGGCAGAGCTAAGTAATACGAGACGCTTTCCAATGGAACGAGTTAATTAATAGTCACACGTACGGGGGTTAATCCTCCGTGAACCGCCCATCCCGGGCTCCTACGGGGAACCCATACGTTGTGTCAGAGACATCGGCCCAGCCTCAGCAACTGCCGATGCTCCTCGGGCGAGGGAACCTAAATCCAGGACCTACCCCGCAAATGCCCAACAATAACAGAACAACATAAAAATTTTCTCCTAAAGACTACCATTGACGACTCATCAATTAACACACCCCAAAATACTAAGTCAAGAGAGGTCTCATATCCCCCTCATGTAGTTGCACGCAAAGGTGCTTGGATCAATGGCGTAAGTAATTCGATCCTTGTTGACTCGGACACAAACCACATATCCAACAATCACACCAACAAACCATTTGGCCGAGTCTAAATCCTTTTATTTTCAGTTTTAGTTTTTCCAAATACACTAGATACATGAGTACCCTAACCCAAGAAATTATAGTGGTGAGATCACAATCAACGCCGAAGCGATGATCCCTATTCTAACGTCATGACTCGTATACGACATAAAGTGACTAGAGCCCATCCATAGAGCTCTAAATAATAACAGATATAATAACATAGGTTCAGTGGTAAAGGATGAATATTTACCTACAACTCATGCATCTATTTAGGATCATCTACTCGATTGAGAATTTAAACACCAAAATAGAGCAAGCCTATATACAATTTGCAAACAGAATAATAGAATTTGAAAGTAATGGGACCAACATGATCAAAGAAGGGATTACTTGCCTTGCTAGAGTCAGTCCTCTTGCTGCTGCGAATCACTCTCGTAAGTACCTGAATCGTCGAAATCTATCGATCGAATAAGAAGAACGAATAACATCAAAATTAACTAAAAATTCAAATTCATCCAAAATACATGAAACTTACTCAGAGGTAGAATATGATTTTAGAAGAATTTAGGTGAAAATTTTAGATCAAAAGGAGTTCAAATGGATTTTCTAAGAATTTTACAAAGTTAAAGACATAAGTGTACAATTAAATCGATTATCAAAATTTTCGGTGATAGGAACCATTTTAAAACCTATTCCATTTAAAAGTACATTAAAAATTAAAATCAACAAAATTGGTTTCACTCAATTTGGAGTTAAGATGAATTACTTATGAATTTTTGAAGTTTAAACCATTTTCAGTACAAAAGTAATTCATTTAGGAATTTCTAAAAGTAATAAATACTTTTTATACCCGCGCTCAATTAGTCACAGCAAATGACAGGTGGGACCCGAGGTCAAGGTTTGACCCGATCAATTTTGACTAGCCTCGGCCGAAGTAACGTCGAAGGCGTATTCATGGCAATACGTCTTCGGTTTACCAAAATGTAAATTCAATCTAAGCATTAAAGAAATACAATTTCCTTAAGAGAAAACATACTCCACAAATTTACACCATCATTTAACCGGATATATGGACCCACATGTCAAAGACTTGAACACTAAAATGGTTTTAATTAGATTCCTAATCATGTTTAGCCTGGTGGGGCCTACCTGTCATATGTACATTAATAAACTCCATTAATTACTAATGACCAAGTTAATGACTTAACACACTGGAGGCTCACCGAAGCTTCGCCGTGCGCGCGCGAAGATGGGGATCCAGCGAAAGTAGTGGAGCTCCGGGCTCGGGGTTGGTTCCACCAGGTTCGGGATGACCTTGTGAAGTCGTCTTGAGGTGGCGCGAAGTTGTCCGCGGTTGCACGAAGTCTGGAGGTTGCTAGCGGCGAGCTCGCGACGGCCGAAGGCAGAGCCGAAAGGGCGGTGCACGTGGAGAAGTCACTTTAGGCATCTAGAAGGCTCGGGAAGGTGCGCGTTGGGGTTGCCTTGTCTCCAAGAACATGGCACGCCTAACGATGATGCTGAAGGAGGTCGTGGCAATGAAATCGAGGCGGCGCGATTCACCGAAGTCGGAGAAGAAGGGTCCAATCTCCCTGGGGTTGCTCCAAAATCAAATCAAACTCATTGACAAACTCTATGGGATATTGTGATCTTAATTGTCAAAACTACGAGGAGAATAAATCATCGAAGCGTCGGCGAGATATGCGGCTGTGGCCACCGGAGGTGAGGACGAAGATGTCATTCCCAACGATACCGTGGATGACAAAGGCTCAAACCGAAGAAAATGGACGTGGCGTCAAGAGAGGAAACCGAGATGAGGTCGCGGGCTCGCAGGTGACACCGAGGTGAGCTCAAGCCCTTCGTCTTCTTCCTCGGCCGAAATGACGAAATGATTGGAGAGAGAGAGAGCGAAAGAGAGAGAGAGAGAGAGAGAATATATAGGCTCGGGCGCTAGGTGAAGACCAGGCGACGCTTCAAGGCCGGTCAAGAGAAGCAAGAGGTGGCGATCGAGGGCATCGTGGCACACATGCATGAAGCCAGCGCGCTCGGCTAAGTGGCGCGACGAGGAAGACGGTGGCTCTGACATGTGGGGCCCGCCCATCAGCGAGGAAAGATGCAGTGCGGCGAGTCGATTTGCTCGAGCGGGTTGGGCTGAACTGAGTCGACTGGTTTGGGTGCGGTCGGGTCGGGTGCAGCCGGAAGGTGGTTCCGTCAGGTGATGTGGTGCGATCGATTCAAGTTAGCTCGGTCTGGTCGGAACAGTTAAGTTGGGTCCGGTTAGGTCTAAGTTAGGGTTTGATTTTGATTTAATTTTGACAAAAAAATAACAACTTTGACCGAGCATTTTAAAATATCAAATAAATTCTAAATTTTTTTGAGTGCTCTAAGACTCTAATAGAACTTAGGAAAATTTATTCCAGGCATTGTTAACACACCATTTGCCTGAATTAAAGTCCTTTTTAAATCTACATTAATAATTTGGTTTGAATTTTGGTAAAGTCGATTTAACTTCTAAAAATTTGGAAAATTTTGTATTAATTCATGATAATTAATCTAGTATTTAAATAAAATATAGTTTTCTTTTGGAGTTTCCATTTGAGTTGTAAGTTTTACTTTGATTTGAACATTTCAATTTGCATGAATTTGTGCACATACTCCAAAATAATATATGGATGCTCAAGAGATGCATCATTTTTTATATAAAAAAAACTCATACTTTTATACATTTGAAACACAAACCATTGTTTGGGATGTTACAGGAAGCGTGGCTGGTAGCTCGGTGGGGAGAAACCCATGTGGGCCTCACTTTTCATTGACCCAACTTGGCCAGCATGTCATCCTACATGGCAAAACTGCTCACTCATTGTACCACGAAACAATACTACCCTGCGAAACTGGATCATGGTGTTATTTGAACCAGATTGCAAAGTTCGATGTGTCAAATGTTTGGTTTCTTAGTTCAGGGTGTTAGAAGGACTTTCTAAACAAAGTTTAGGGTGTTATATGGTTCTTTCAAGAAAAAAATCAATCCATCCAAGATGGATCCTAATTGTTTGCAGTACTACAAAGGGGATAATGTGTGCACAGTAATACAAGTTTGCTACCGTGATTGCTGCATGGTACTTTGGCATTTTCATAATGAGCACATTACTGATTTTATTGTATACAAGGAAGTGTACTATATCATAGACACTATAACACTTGATTTGAATAATTGGATTTCAATTGAACGGTTGAAAAACGCTCCTAACGTAGAGTATTGTTCAAGGTCTGCATTTACCCTCCCAACGCTCCAATGTAGAGCTGGCCAGATGGGTGGCCCGGCATAGCCCAGCACGGGCACGATGCGGCTCGGCCCATCTCGACACGGCTATAGGTGGGCCATGTCGTGTCGACCACGCGTGCGGAGGCGCCCAAGCCACGGCCGATGGCACTGTCGTGTCGTGCGCGTCGTCTGCGCCGTCTTGGCTCGATCCTATTTAGCCCGACGGGCCGTTTCGGCCCACTTAGCCTGTTAGACCCGAAAAAATCAAAAAAATCAGCGGTAGTGCCACTGCTCGCACCCCTGCCTATCGCTTGCCCACCCGTCTGCCCTTGCCGCGTACCCTTTCCTCTCCCCTGCTCCCCTGCGCGTGCGCCACAACGACAGTGGCCAATGGCGCACTACGCCCGAGTGAGGCAGTGGCGCACTACCGTTCTGCCCTACCACGGTGCCTCCCCTTCGCCGCCAATCGCCACCCTCCACGTCTGCGCCACCCCCTACCGGCCTCCTCCTTCCACGCCGACTCCGCTCCCTCCTCCTCCTCTTCTCCTCCCGGACCCCTTCCTTCCCCCGCCGCCTTCTCCTCCTTCCACACAGGTGCCACCTCTCCTCCTCCTCCACCTCAATCCTCCTGGCTCCACCACCTTCTCCTCCCTTCACACCGGCATTGCCTCCTCCCTCACCTCCCTTGCCACCGGCCCAGTCCTCCCTCCCTCCCAGTCGTGTGCTCCCGGTGGCCGATGCTCCCTGACTACTTGCGGTTTGCATCTCCCTACGGGCTACGTGGGCCGTGACTAGCACCGCTCGGCATGAAGGCACTGTCGGTGCCATGCTAGACCCACAGTACCTGAGTGATGGTTCGACACATACCTGGGTACTGGACTGGCACGGTCTATAAGAAGTGTGGGCCGGCCCACTCTACTCGAATGGAACGGACCCGAATGCACCAAAGATTCCTGTCCACAGCGCTCCGGTGCTCGCCTAGTCGTCTCTCCGCCCTTAAACCCCCCGAGACAACTCGCCCCGAACTCCTCCGCGATGCCGCAAGTACCTTCCCCTCTCCGACTCCTCCTCCCTCTCTCCCAAACCCTAGCCCCAGCCCCTCTCTTCCTCCACCTCTCGCGTCGCCTCTTCTCCTCCGCCTCCGCCTCCGCCTCCGCTCCCCGCTTCCTCTTCCCTCGCGCCGCTGGCCTCCGCGCCCTCGCCTACCGCGGCCAGACCAGCCGCCACCACCTCCGCCGCGGGAGCAGCACGCTGATGAAGAAATCCGAGGAGATGGGCAGCGGCGCCGGTGGGGACACGGAGGTGACGTTCAATAAGATGCGGGCGGAGGGGAGGGACGGCGGGAAGGGCAGGAGCATGGAGCTCAAGGGCCGGAAGCTCAACCCCGTCAACACCATATGCTACGTGCAGGTGAGGGAAATTATTGCCTGGTACTTCGCTGGAATCGTTAGGCGTGCTGTCTTGTACTTAGCTTCAATTCAGCTCAATTTAGGTAGAGATTGTTTTTTGTAGCGGCCCGTTCTGCACTTCTGCTTAAGAGGCGGGGATGAATAGTGCTTGTTGTTTTAGTAGGGTACAATTCATCTAGTAACTTGTATGCTGCTTTGTTTAAATCAACTTCCTGTCGGGGTGATGTACTTGCTGGAATTCCTTGTGCTTGAGTTGTCAATGTTAGGGCGCGTGTAGTGCCCAGGGAGTTCATGAATTTTGGTGGAATTCTTGTAGTTTCATATTTCTGTGGTAGTTTGAGAGGATGTTCTGTTAGGAGTTTGGAATATGCTTGCTTCAAAAGGAGTTTGATGGTTTGCCTTGGAGGATCAGTGGGCACCATGCGATGGATTCTGATGTTCGTTTCGAGTAAAGAGAGCATTTTTTGTTTTATGCAATAATTGTAATAACGCATTATGCAATTTTGATGCTATTTGGCTACCTTGTATTTAGGATTACTCCTAATCCAAAACTTTAGGCTGTTAGTACTTGATCTATCTCTGTAGTTTTGAAGAACAAAATGTTTATAAAATCATTCTCTTGTGTTGTGGAATGACATCAATTCCACAACGTCAGAATGTAAATGTTTTCAACCACTAAATCACCACAACATTTGGCTCAGAACTTAAAAGTAAGAATAATTGTCCTATCATCTTTATATTGGTCTCATCTCCCAGTCATTCTTGCTGTGCAGATACTTGGTACAGGAATGGACACTCAGGATACTTCACCTTCAGTGTTACTGTTCTTCGACAAACAAAGATTTATATTTAATGCTGGTGAGGTATGATCTGCTGCCACATGATATTCTTGTATTTATTTGAACAAGCTAAACAGCTATTGTAATTAACTGGAAATCAACTTTCATTTCTTCCCCTTTTTAAGGCATTCTAAAAAAGGATTTGCAAAACTACAGATTTGTGTTTACTAATCACTGCTGCGGTTGGAGCCGTGCTGCAGCGTGAAACCTTGGAGATTAGAATATCCCATGCAATCATTATTCCTTCATTGCTAAAAAAATGTCTTGTCCTAGTAAGTGACTTTAAGTGCCATATATCCATAAAACGAAGCATTATACTAGCTGTACCATTCTTCCCTAAACGGTTTAATTATCTGTGGGATGTGGCTAACATGCTTAATTGGTTAAATTGGCTGTTTAAGTGCATGAGCTATCATTTACCAGCCACTGGGCCAAATATGTAGTTGATGCCGAGTTCCCTTGTTCTTAGCTATTTATTTTTGCCATACTAAAGTTATGCTTTAATTATTTATGTTATCATTAGCAATTATAATTCTTAGCTTGTTTTTGAACTTAGTCCACTGAAATCTTGCTATCTAACAGGGTCTTCAGCGTTTTTGCACTGAGCACAAGATAAAGTTATCAAAGGTACGAGGTGCCCCACCTGTAACCCCACACACATTCACTGTCTTGTTTCTTATATCTTTTGTTTGTGTATTGTAAATTAGTAACATGCTTAAATATAATTCTCCACTTCCCAGATCGACCACATCTTTTTCACACGTGTGTGTTCAGAAACTGCAGGGGGCCTTCCGGGTACTAAAATTTGTTCACTTTTATGATTCTGTCTATGTACTGAATATGTACTGAACTAGTAGGTTTATTTGATGTACTGATGGTTTACATTTTCATGACATGGTATTTTCATTTCCCCCCTTAATGTAGGCCTGGTGCTAACTTTGGCTGGCATAGGAGATGATGGCATGTCGGTGAGATTACATGATTATTTTGTTGCTTTCTTTCTAGTACTGTCTAATTGCCAATGCCCATGCATCCAATTAAGCTAATTCTTCAAACTGGTTATGATATTCTTCCTTTTAACCGCAATACAGGTGAACATATGGGGCCCTTCAGACCTAGATTTTCTAGCGGGGGCGATGAGATCTTTTATCCCAAATAGAGCAATGCTTCACACGCATAGCTTTGGCGCGGAACAAAATGTATCTGCTTCACAATCTACAGATGCTACTGTTATTATTGATGATGAAGTTGTTCGAATATCAGCAATATATGTCAAACCAAGGTACCATAATGAAGCCGGTAACTTGATGGATATGAACTTGAAGCCTGGTGATACTGCAATAGTCTACTCATGTGAATTGCCAGAAATTAAGGGAAAGTTTGACCCTTCTAAAGCTGCTGCCCTTGGTCTGAAGCCTGGACCTAAGTATCGTGAACTTCAACTTGGGAATTCTGTGCAGTCTGACCTATTTGATAAAATGGTTAGTCCTGAGTGCTAAGATATTGAATTGAATGGTCACAAACTGAATGTCATGGCCTTTCCACACTAGCATATATGTTTCGTAAAGGGGGTGTACGGTGTACCTCTCTATCAAGTGCACCTCCTAGATGGGGTGCAGACCATTCAGCCCTCGGCTTAATTATCCCCTAGAAATTCTCAAATATTATGTTAGATAGAGCAAGAGGCGCTCAACCTGGTGGCAAAAATTTAAATACAAACCCAGATCTACAGATAAATATTAAAGAAAGAAAAATCTGCTGAATAAAATAGTAAATAGTATTTTTTTAGTTTGTTCTTTGTCATATTTTCTCCTGTCTCCCCCCCCCCCCTCTTGCTTAGTTTCTGTTGAGGTCGGAGTTCCCTTCCAGATCTGATTCGTGAGGCCGGATTCCTTCCCCCTCTGCTCCTATCGCCGGCCGCCGGCGACGGCGCCAGTGTTAGTGGCTTGGGGCCCGGAAGGAACCCCTATGCCCCTGTGCCTGCCTTCCCACAGCCTCTTTCCAGATCTGATTTTCAAGGGTTCCTCGTCGCCATCACGGACATGGTGCTGTTGTCGCCGGCGGGGTGCATGCTTATAGTGATCTCCTGCAGTGGCGCAGGACACCGACGGCAGGGGCGGAACTAGAACGAAAATGATCGGGGTTCACTACGTCACCATATATATAACAACATATATAATTTTCAAGCAACAATGTACTGAATAGTAATTTATGTGATAAACATTGGCAAAATGCATCATCCAGTCAGAGGTTGGGCTGAACCGGGGTGCACAACTTTTTAACCAGGGGTGCACAACTTCACGCAGTATATATGGACTAAGCTCTGCTAAATTTGACACCACGGGTCCTTCCATTTAGTTCCGCCCATGACCGGCGGTGCCGGTGTGCAGTGCCACCATTGCTCCAGGTTGTATGCGACTCCGCCGGCAAGTGTCATTGGTGTGCGACCGCAGGCAGCCGCGCCGGGGATGGGCGAGTCAGACAAAGTGCCGAGGCCCAACGGTAACAACCCGCGTATGGCGGCGCTAGCAGCCCAACTCCCTCAAAATCAGAAGCAACACCTTGAGGTTTGCAGCCGACACTCGTCCTTCCCCAGTGAGCCCTCGGTGTCCTCGGCCCAGTGGCTGCTCAAGTGACCTATGCTTCGGCTACTCCTCTCTTGTTGGCTGTCCTCTTCCTTCCAAAGCCTTATCAACGAGCTTCTCAGATCCACCCCCCTCGGATTGGCTCGTTCTTGTTCGACGTTCGGGTCGAACGGGTGGCGGTCAGACGACCGGTTTGGTCAGATGCGGATGGGGTTTTACCTCGGTGGTCTAGCGTCGGTGTGCCTGTCAATCGCATGGCAACGAGCCATGAATTGGTGAGCCCCGATGTTGGGTGACTGCATCCTGAGCAGTGCTATAGCGGCACTAGCAGCCCAACCCCCTCAAAATAAGAAGCAACACCTTGAGGTTTGCAGCCGACGTCTCTCGTCCTTCCCCGATGAGCCTTCGGTGTCCTCGGCCTAGCGGTTGCTCAAGTGACCTATGCTTCGACTACTACTCTCCTGTTGGCTGTCTTCTTCCTTCCAAGGCCGGGTTAGTGAGCTTCTCAGATCCACCCCCTCAGATTGGCTCGTTCTTGTTCGGCGTCTGGGTCGAACGAGTGGCGGCCAGACGACCGGTTTGGTCAAATGCAGATGGGGGGTTTCAGCCTCGTTGGTCGAGCGTCGGTGTGCGCGTCAATCGCATGGCAACGTGTCATGGATTGGTGAGCCCTAATGCTGGGCGACCGTGTCCTGAGCGGTGCTAGCTGAGTCTAATGATTGTCGGCGGGAAAGGTCCATTCACCCATCAGAAGCTGTTTTAGCGAGATCTTAGTTCCTCCCTTGGAACTCCTTGTTCTCCCTCGACGGCCCTCCCTCTCTTCTGTGAGAGGCGTCGTAGGAGTGGCAACCAGACGGCTAGGTTCAAGGCGGCGAGCCGTGCAGCATGGTAGAGGGCCATTGGCCGGCGAATTGTTTGAGCTTGCATCCTTTACCTTGTGCTTGGGTCAGATGAAGATGGGCGACGAAGGTCTCCAACACTTTGGCTTGAGTCGGCTAGCTGAGTCTCGCGGCCCTTCATCTTTGCCTTGTCCTGGGGTGTCCGATGCCATCTAGACTCTCTCCACCTCCCTCCCATTTGTTGCCTTGCTTGTCTTCTCCCAGACACCTCACTAAGTGCTGCATCTCTTAGCCTCCCCATTCCGTAGGACCTCTTGCTGGCCCCTTTCTGTTCAGCGGGTGGTCCTCCCCCTGGTGGAGATGTTTTTCTTGGCGGCTTGGTCGGGGTCCCCTCGCTTGTGCCTCATCACTTAGTCTCCCCATTCCGCATGACCTCTCACTGGCCCTTTTTTTGTTCAGTGGGTGGTATTCCCTCCTGATGGAGATGTTTTCCTTGGTGGAATGTCCGTGGATGTCGACGATGCATGTGTTTCTTGGTGGCAGTGGCAAGTGGCTCACAGGCTGGCGACAACGACGAGAGTTCAGTTGGCTTCTTCATTCTGGCGTCAAGAGTTCCGAGATTGACGTCATTGGCCTTTTGTTTTTAGTCCTAAGGTTCCAAGTTGGCGATCTTGTAACCTGTCTTTGTTGTTCCTTTCTTCACTTGTATTCCCCTCGTGTGGTTTGTGTCAATAGATGCTTCTGGCTGTAAGCCCTTACTGGGGTGATGTTCTCTCTCTACTTCTGTAAGGGTTTTAAGCCCTCATAGCCTGATCACTGCCTCCTGTTAAGCTACATGCATTAACCAATTCACCCAAAAGCTTAAGCTGATGAGGAAAGGCGTACAATTCATTTATACTTCAACACCCCTCACGTGTAGGCTCTTTTAGACCTCAGACGTGGAATAGAAGTGGGTTGCAATTATTATTTTTAATTGCACCAACCGGGTCTTGAACTCAAGACCTCTTGGCTCTGATATCATGTTAAGTTACATGCACTAACCAATTCATCCAAAAGCTTAAGCTGATGAGGAAAGGCGTACAATTCACTTATACTTCAACACCTCCCCAAAAAGCGAGTGAGCCGCCTGATCTTGTAACTCAGTTTGAATAATCAATTTAATTTCAGGTGGGCATCTCCCCCTCTGTCGATTCCTAAAAAAAAATAAAAAAATAACTCCTGTGAAATTTGAGCTTGAGCTTTTGCCACTGAGTAGACCTCTGCCGCATCTATACTCTAGATAACTCAATTTCGTCGGTTATTTTTGGGACTGTCAAGTTCAGTGGTGCATTGGGAGGGGTGCACTGGATATTTTCCTGTTGCCTAAATGCTTTTTGAAAACATGTGCTTTTTTTACTGTTATATTGTATACATGGCTAATCTATCAGTGTAAGTTAGCCTTTAAATACATTAGAAGTGTTAACCCAATTAGTGTGATTTGGTCATCTGCTGCTTTACCCTGAAGTCCTAAACAGTGTAATTTAAGCGTTTATTAGTGTAATTTAAGCTTCTGATGTAACTTCAAATATCACTTGCATGCAGCACTTAACAAACTAGATGGAATCCTTGTTTTAAGTTCCTTTTGTTTGTCATTTAACTAATAGGTTCATCCAAGTGATGTTCTCGGCCCATCAATTCCTGGACCAATCGCACTTCTGGTGGACTGTCCTACACAATATCATATGTGTGAATTGTTTTCGCTGCAATCCCTCAGCTGCTTTTATGAAGATTCTTCCCATCAAACAAAGAATGCCAAGAAAGTAAATTGCATAATCCACTTAGGTCCATCTTCTGTGACAAAAGCTGTTGATTATCAGAACTGGATGAAAAAATTTGGCATCACACAGCATATCATGGCAGGGCATGAAATGTAAGATTCAGTTTCATTTACCTTTTTGATCTATGCTTTCGTTTGTTTCATGCACTCCAATTATAGCTTTTCCTACTTAGGTTTGAATTTCATTGATTCCGCTAGTGAATCGGAATTTAATTACACTTTACAATAAAAGCAACAAATTTCACATGTCATTCAGATGGAGTGGATATGTAAGAATCAGTAACAAGATTTGTTAATGGCTGTCTCTTGTGAAGGTTTATTATTCACTCATGCTATCCTCTTGTTTAGTTCCTTGTCTTCCTTCTCTTATAATTTGGGAGTTTTTCCTGATTTCTCTATGAACAGTTGTGACTTGTGAGATACTTTATGATATTTTGCCCTTTTGTTAAACTTCAGTAAAGCAGCATTTTAATGAACATTTGAGAATCTGATACTTATTAATGCTTCTTTTTTCTAATATATTTGTTAATTTTGTTTCGAATCAAGGTATTGGATAACCTTATTTTTCTATTTTTACTATATTTTCTTTAATTTCACTCAGCATTTAAAAATATATGGTGTTTTACTATACATTCTTATAAAATGATATGTTCTTTCTGAACTTTATTTTTTACTTTCATACTCAAGTAGCTACAGATATAAATCAGCGCTCCTGTATGACGATGATTTCCCCCTCTTTTTCACACTTGCAGTAAAAACGTGGAAATTCCTATCCTGAAAGGTAGTGCAAGGATATCATCACGTCTTAATTTTGTATGTCCTCAGCTCTTCCCATCCTCTGGGTTTTGGCCTGTGGAACCTGCAAATGATGTTGATTATGAGAATAATAAGGTAAAATTCCAGCGATATACTAAACATCAGATATTTAATGTTGAAATACTTGCTGCTTGTAAACATAAACCATCTTATTGTCCTTTCAGAGTACTTCATTGCAAGCTTGTGAAAGTGTGTCTGCTGCAAACCTGCTGAAGGTATGGCCATGGCTGCATCTATCCTGTATTACTGTATTAATACTTGATCATTTCTATATTCGGATTTTTTGCCTGCATGAAAAAAATTGTTGCCTTTATTGATGTGAAAAATATGGAGTTCTTTTTCCCATTTAACTTGTTACATCCTGTCTCACCACAACACTTGTAAAAGTAGCGTTGGTAGGTTTTCCCCTCTATGGAAAATAATTATTTCGATTTTTGAAGAAGGAAAAAAAAGCTGAGGATAGGAGGGAAGGATAAATGTTTGATTTCTGTCTTCGAAACCAATCGCAGGATCAACTTATTTTTGTTAAGTGCAAAATAGGATTGCCAATGTTATTGTTGTTTTTTTTTGTCTTTCAGTTTCATCTGCGTCCATATGCTCAACTGGGTTTGGATGGAGCTTCTATTCCAAACTTGTCTACTTATGAAGAGATTGTAGATGAACTTATTTCTGAGATTCCAGAGATTAAAGAAGTTCCTGAACAGATCGGCAAGTTCTGGCAAAGTAATGTGGACCAAATAAACACACTACCACCAGTTGGCAAGCATATGCTGATGGTTGAAGAGCCTTGGATTAACCAAAACTCCTGCCTTCCTGATGTTTTAGATGAACAGAGAAATTCAGATGAGTTTCGAGATGGCAGTCTTTTGAGAGAAAGCGGCTGGAGAAAGCACCCAAAGGACAATCCAGAGACCCCTTGCTGTGTGGAGAATGCAACGAGAGAAGATATGGAAATCACATTCTTGGGTACGGGTTCATCCCAGCCTTCGAAATATCGAAATGTTAGTTCCATATATATTAACCTGTTTGCACGAGGAGGTATGCTTCTTGATTGTGGTGAAGGAACTTTAGGACAATTGAAAAGGAGGTTAGTTCCGACAGACTTTATTAGAAGATTGCAAAAACCTTTATGTTAATTATAGTTAAAATACAATTCTGCTCGTTTTTTTTTGGTAATAGGTATGGTGTAAGTGGTGCTGATGAAGCTGTAAAGAGTTTGACGTGCATTTGGATTTCCCATATTCACGCTGATCACCACACGGGTGTGGCTAGAATTCTTGCTTTAAGGTCTAAATTGCTGAAGGGTGTGCCTCACAAACCCTTGCTTGTGATTGGACCAAGACCACTTGAGAGATTTCTAAATGCATATTCAACACTTGAAGATCTTGATATGCAGTTCCTAGACTGCAGGCATACTTTGAAGCCTAGTGTTGAGGCTCTTCTTGGTGACAATGTTACCGAATCTGTCGCGTCTCAACTTGAAAACACCATGTTTGCTCCTGGAAGTAGAATGGAGAACTACAACAGGAAGCCTGCAAGTCCAAGGGATACTTCAGCTCTCGCTAATTTGAAAGAAGTTCTACATGAATCAGGTTTAGAGATTCTGCAGAGTGTCCCCGTTTTACACTGTCCACAGGCGTTTGGAGTTGTTTTCAGAGCCAAGGAGAAGGTGAGCAGTGCTGGAAAGGCTATTCCAGGATGGAAGGTTGTATATTCAGGTGACACGCGGCCCTGCCCAGCTCTTATAGATGCCTCCAGAGATGCCACAGTGCTGATACATGAGGTAAGCTGAAACGTACATATTTTTATCCTTTGGATAACTAATTCCATTGATCGACTTGATATCCATTGCCATTTCCATGGCCGCTTTTGTACCATATTTCTCCCTGATGAGTGCCATCACTGTTATTTCCCAAGTTTAAATGGCTGGTAGCTTCCAAAAGCTGCAATATATCATTGTATTACTTCACTTTTGTTGTCTGCCCATCCTGTTGGATATGTTTTACGTTCCAATTAATGTGGACCACAAGCGCCGGCGCTAAACTAATCTCACAGATATTGTATAATATTGTTAGCTTTGTAATGTTCTCTTCCAATTATTGATCATGGTAAATGACACTAGGCTTTGATGATGTTGCCTGTCTAAACTGTCTTAATTCTTGTTTCTTCAGGCGACGTTTGAGGACAGCATGAAGGATGAAGCAGTCGCGAAGAACCATAGTACAACAAAGGAAGCCATAGCAGTAGGCACATCAGCTGGAGCATACCGTATAATCTTGACCCACTTTAGCCAGAGATACCCTAAAATACCAGTCTTTGATGAGGTCGATACGCACAAAACCTGCATTGCTTTTGACCTGATGAGTGTAAACCTCGTGGATTTGCCCGTGTTGCCTAAGGTTCTACCTCACCTGAAACTCCTCTTCAGGGACGAGATGGTGGTTGACCAATCTGACGAGGTCCAGGAGGCTGTTATGTACTGATATAGATAAAATAATGTACATCATTTTTTACTTCAGCATGATTTTTGACCCGAGAATCCAATTGTAGAATGCACGCAGCCATGGGTATAAATTACATGTGAAGCCAACCACCGTGAAATCAGATAGAATAGTGTTATCATTTGTTCTTCCAGTTTTGTCCATTTTCAATTTTGACAATTACTGCAATATGTATCATCAGCTGAAGTCTTATGTGTTGTAAACTTGTGATAACAAACATAAAACTTGCCAATTTGCTTTTGTTTTGAAGAAAAAAAATGCAGGGTGGGAGAGGGAGGGGAGGTTTGTTTTTCTATGCTGTTCGGAATCGTCGTTTGCCTGCGGTGCGGTAGCTTCTGATGGGTGGATTAGTGGCTGAGGGTTACATGATATAGCTACCATAATGATATTGTATAGTTACTATACAAACCTATATTAGTTCTCCGCACCTAGTACAGACGGTATACCGTAGACAAACACACGCTAATCGTAAAGAGCTTCTCCTTTTGTCGTTATCACACCATGTTTTTTTTTACTTCTTGTCAGTCTTTATCATTAGTTTTTGTACTTTTTATATTGAAATATGCTAACAAAATTATAATATTATGAAAGTATTTTTAACGACAAATCTAATAATATATTTTTATATAGTCAATTTAGATAGTTTCAAACGTATTCAACACATTTTTTAGAACGTTAAGTAAAAAAGAATGAAGCAAGTAACTGATTAAAAAAAAACTCGACGCAACTATCCCATCCGGATGAATCCGTCAGACTTCATAGCGTTTGGTTTTAATGTATTACTGCTAGTAGATGAGAACAACGATGTAACTTACTGCTACTCGTTTGTACTCTATTAATATAACAGGGGTGACCCTTAGGGGCCTTTAGGTCTGAAAAAAAAAAAAGAAATCCCTTGGCATCGGATTTTTCCCATGCAATTATCTAACCAAATGTTTCCTGTATCTTTATCAACTATCAACATCTCGATGCTCCAACGCATAGTTCTTACAGAGTTGCAGTAGCTTATACGCTTAATTGGAAAGAGCGGCACAAAATTGAAGAACCGGTGGTTGCAATGGCACACACTCTCCGTATAGCTTTGCCTCTTTAGAGCACAAAATTTCATGGCTTGGCAGCCGCATGACATAAAAACTTTGCGGACACTACTCACTCCCGCTCTTGGCTGGCTTTGCTCCCGTCAGAAGAACGCGATACGGTTGAATCCTTAACTCCCAGACCTGACCCGCCACTAGAAGCTTCCACCCTCCTCCTCCGGCCGCACGTGCCGCTCGCCCCCGCTCTCATCGCAGACCCGGTCCACTGCCGCACCCCATCTCAGATCTCGACCTCCCGGTGGGTGGCCCGGTTCGGCGGTGGTGGCCTAGCCCTAGGGTTCCGGTCGTCTCCGATCGGGGAGAGGTAGGGTGCCATGGACCAGAGCCGGCGGGCGGTGGAGTCGTACTGGCGGTCGCGGATGGTGGACGGCGTCACGGCGGACGACGACAAGGTCGCCCCCGTCTACAAGCTCGAGGAGATCTGCGAGCTGCTGCGCGCCTCCGACGCCAGCGTCGCCAAGGAGGTCGCCGACTTCGTCCTCAAGCGACTCGACAACAGGAGCCCCGTCGTCAAGCAGAAGGTGGATTCTGGGCTGCTCCTTCTCCGTGCCTCCCTTCCTTTTCGGGATTTGGGATTTGGGATCGGGTTGACCTGACGGGGGATGAGGATTTGGTGGGCGGCGGTGGCTGTCGGTGTTGTAGACTTGTAGTATTCTCGCCGATTGATTTCGCGGCCGTGGTTATGATGCCTATAGCATTCTGATCTGATCGTTGTAGTAGTTCGCGCATTGTGGAAGGCACGATTGATTCTAGTTGAACGGCGCGAGCATGTGATCGGCAGTCAACTGCGGGGTGCGGATGAGACGGAGAATTTCGTGGGTTAAGGGAAAATAGGCAATTTCAAGTGTTGGAAGAATGGTTATTGGTAGTGTGCCCCAGCCCATAGGCATAAAACAATAGAGAATTTAGTGCCTAGGTGAAGGTGCAAGGGAAATTTTTTTGACTATTTTTCATTCTTCGGCTCTTCACTACTAGGTGTCAACAACTTCTCCAGTAGAGAGCCTTGCTTGCTTATCTGGAGGTGCTGTCTCATACACCTCCTCACCCTATCCGCCCCTAAACCAGATGAACTGTTCCTTTTTACACAAATTAGCCAGATTGGATTTATACAAAGTCTAGTACCTTTAAATGGAAATCAAAGTGGTCCTCTGCTTCTTTTTTGTATATATATATATATATATAGCTTATAACATATTCTCCATCCAGCTCCTGTTCAAGTAACTGCTCCAAATCATGGGTTGTATTAGAGTAACACTTGCAGATTAGGTTTGTTTGCTCTGAAGGGTTTTGTGTGATTAGTTATAGCACTTTATGGGTTTTATGATTGTTTTTGGTGGACTCTCTTGTCACAAGCAAAAACCTGGTGCAGCTAATATGAACTACAGCAATTATTATCATTATGATCCAATAAAAGTTTTTTTAACCCTATATATTGAGGTTGTTTAGCAAAGTTAAATGTGGATTAGGTGCTTCACACTAGAACTTGTGATCGCTAATGTATTTTAAAAATTAAATTACTTTATTCATGGTGTGGGTGTGCTCTGACTCCTGATCTCACTGTGATATATTAAACATCTTTTTTCAAGATTTCTGAAATATATCTGACTTATGAGTAACCCCTTTCCATGTGAATCAAATGATTCTTAAAGACATAATACTGCTTTAAGCGTTTGTACTGAATACTCAATGCCAGTTTGGGTTCATGCATTTACTGGACTTACGAAATTGTGTTTTCTGTAATCCTGAGCACAAAACGCTTTCTTTCAATCATGACATGGCACCCCCTTCCCTTGTATATATTCAGAGAGAACGCTTAATTTTTGTAGTCCGATGTTGCAGTTACACTAGCTTTTTTTTCTAACCTTTCAAGTACATTGGTTTGTTTAATCCTTTGCAGCTGTAGGATTCAGTTCCTCCAATTCAGTAGTATATAACCCTTTCTATCCTTTTCTTGTTTTCCAGGCTTTGCGGTTGATTAAATATGCTGTTGGAAAATCTGGCACTGATTTCAAGAGGGAAATGCAACGGCACTCAGCAGCTATGCGCCAGCTTGTTCACTACAAAGGACACCCTGACCCCTTAAAAGGGGATGCTTTTAATAAGGCTGTCCGTGAAACTGCAAACGAGGCTATTGCTGCTGTTTTCTCTACAGAGGACCCTAAACCTGCTGTTGTGACAGAAGGTCTTGGCAAGCGCATACAGGGCTTTGGAAATACTAATTTTCAGCCATCAAGAGATGACAAAAGTCTTTCCTTGGTGAACTAAGTGATGTAGTAGGCATTGGGAGTGCTTCCATTAAACAGGGCTTAACCAACTTTGCTTCCGCACATTCAATGATAACAAATGATAATGGTGGTACATATAAGAGTCCAAACCTCCGTAGGTCTCTGACCACAGAAACTGAGAGATATGGTAGGTATGATCCAAGTGAAATTCAAGGTGAGAGCCGTGCCTCATCTGGTGCTTCAAAGAATGTGGCTTCTGGCTCTTGGGGTCCAAGTCCATCCAGTTCTGCACCGACTGATGATACTGGCTCAAGTCAACCATGGGTTAAAACTCGTGAGGAGAGACTTCTGGAGACAATTGTTACTGCAAGCGGTGTGCGGTTGCAGCCAACTCGAGATGCTCTGCAGATATTTCTAACAGAAGCCTCCAAATTGGATGCAGTCGCTATGAGCCGTGCCCTTGAGAACAAACTAAATTCTCCATTATGGCAGGTGATTTTACGATGATCATTTGTTTTGGTCTACTTTAACCTTTTTAGAACACTCATTTACAAGTGCAATAAATCGGCTAAAATTCTAGTCTAAATTATGGTCCTAACTCAATATATTACGGTAGCTGCCTTGACAATTGGACATTGAGTTAAGCACAGTGCTGTTTATACATTAAACTTCTAATTATATACAAAATGCAGAGTCTAATGATGTATTGATGTTGATAACCATAGTGTATGTGGTAAGAAATGAAATTAGTCTGTGTGCTGTAAACTATTTGCATGAGAAAATGCTTAGTTCAAGGGCCTTTACATGAGCATCCCTGCTATTGCAGTTCACGACACGTTTGAGCATATTTACCCAGCTGACTAGCATACTGGTCCTGATAGGCTGATACTATCATTAGGCATTCAGGAGCAAATATTTAATTAGTCAGTGGATTCATAATGTTCTGCCTTGTTTGCGAATACAAGCCAACTGTTGCTGAATCAAATCAGGTTTATTTCTGGCAGGGGTTAGTGATATGGAGTATGCTCATTATTTGTGATGTTTGTTGACCTTGTTTGGATATTTTTTTTGATACAATAGTATTGTACATCATTTAATTACCTTGTTAGATCATTGGTGTATCCTTTTGGTTTGACTAAGCATAGCATTTTCACCTATAGTATATTAGATTTTCATAAACATTAAATATATTTGTTTGCTACTCAGGTTCGCATGAAGGCTATGTGTGTGTTGGAAGCCATTGTACGGAAACAGGATACCGATCCTTATTCCATCATTGCTTCATATTTCATTGAGAACAGTGCTTCTGTTGTTAGATGCTGTGAGCTGCCACAGGTTTCTCTAAGAGAAAAGGCTTCAAAGGTGAGTCAGTTTGCAAAGTTGAATCCCTTAAAGTAGAAACTTGTGCATGTTCCACTAAACAAAGAAAATATGAAGTAAAGTACCTTTTATTTCCTGCAAATCACTATTTGCAATACAGTTTTTTTTCCTGCTTTTAACTCTCTTGGCCAAAGCTCTTTCTACCAGCTATTATCAAGATGTAATAAGCTGTGTCACTTTTATTAGGTCTTAAATCTGCTGGTTGGGGATCAACCTACTGGAATAAAAAATCTTTCAGAAACAAAAACTACAATACCTGCTGCTGTTCAGATGCCTGATTTGATTGATACGGGGGATCAAGATGATCCAGGAGCCCAAAGTTCAGCTCAAGAAAGCAGTGAGCAGATATTGGGGAATAGTACATATGTTTCTTCGGTTGATGATTTGTTTGGTGGTGAACCTATTGCTGATATAAGTACCACTAGTAATGGTAATGGAAGTGATCCATTTGCAGATGTATCATTCCATGAGGCAGAGATTAAGGAGACTAATGACCTGTTCTCAGGGATGACAGTAGAGGAAAAATCATCAGCCGTCATGCATGATAACTCTTCGATAAACAAAAATGAATTGCCAGATATATTTGGCAGCAGTCCTGAGCCATTATTCCAAGAAAGAGTTGAGGTTAAAGGAACTGTCAATGATTTGATGGCTGGTTTGAACCTTAATGGAACTGCCCAAGCTCAGCCTGGAGTTAAAGCAGAATCAAACAGTAACCTCAATGGTTCACAGTTCTTTGACATGAACAGTCAGACTAGCCATGTGGCAAGTGCTGAAGCATCGAATGGTATTCTTGGTCAAAGCTCCTTTTATCAGCAGGTTCCCTTGCAGTACAACTTGCCACCACAAATGCTGTTCAATCAATCATTTCCTAGGCAGCAATTAAATTATGGTGCTATGGGGGTTCTTCTTTCTCAGCAGCAGCAGTTGTTGCAAAATTTAGGAAATTTCAATGCTGGACTGGGACATTCTTCTTTCAATTCAATGAACAGTGGAAATGCATCTGTGCTTCCGGATATTTTCAATTCAAGTAATCAACCTCAAAGTCATGTTGCTGTGATGAGCAATTCAAAGAAAGATGAAACGAAAGCTTTTGATTTTGTCTCGGTATGCATTTTCATTTAGTGCTTATTTTCTCTCTCTCTTTTTATCTCACGCAGACATCAGTTGCAACTCGCAATTGGTGCCATTATTTTGTCTCCGGTCACAATTAAGTGATGTTTTGGATGGCCTCCAAAACATCTTTTACACTCTATTGTAAATATTTATATAACCTAAATAATATTATGCAAGTATGTTTCAAGACAAATCTGCTCATATCATTTTCATACGGTCAATCTAAATATTAATAAAGATATTGTTGGTCAAAGTTAACATAGTTTGACTGGATGGTAGGGTGTCATTTATTTTTGACTGGATTGAGTATTAGATTTGTTATTTTGTTTCCTTTCTGCATGGTATCTAATTAATAATTTCTAGTTTCTTAATGCCCCACTGCAAGGTTGTATAGAATCTGAGTACTTCGTATTATTCTTAAAAATAAGGAGCCTTGTCAGTCCAATATATTTCATGCACCAGAACTTCGAACTTTGTTCTTTATAAGCTCTTATGGCTTTTCGAATTGCAAGTGGAGAGCTATAGGTCTGTGGGTGCATGTTATCTAATTAATAATTTATAGTTTCTTAATGCCCCACTGCAAGGTTATATAGAATCCAAGTATTTTATATTATATATTATTCTTCAAAATAAGGAGCCTTGTCAATCCGATATATTTCATACACCGGAACTTTGAACTTTGTTCTTTATAAGCTCTTATGCCTTTTTGAATGGCAAGTGCAGAGCTATAGGTCTGTGGGCAGAAGTAAGAAAGTATGGTTGTTCAGGGGGAAAATGGGCAGATACTTCACAAGGCTGCCTAAATAATTTCTGTAGTTGTGTGTTGAACTGTCAATGTTGGCGTGATGTGATGAGGAACAGCTGGTAGAACTTAGGAGGAACAATGTCTGGGCATCATGCGTTTGTGATAAGATGTTTATATCGTGTAGAGTCTGTTCAATCATAAGGGTGCTCGCTGCTCCAAGAAAGCTTGTACCATTTTATGCTGCATTCATTTTCCAGTGCCAAAAAAAAATGATCGTACAGTACTTTATGTTAAATTTATTGGACTTACTCTGGTACCTCATACTTTAAACATCCCTCTCTGCACTGTTGTTAACAACAACTTTGTCGTTCTTTTAGGATCACCTTGCAGCAGCACGTGGTTCAAAGAAGTAACGTGAAAATCAATGAGCATACCCAGATTGTGGCAAGAACAGAACTGTTACGCTTCACGGTAATGCACATCTCGTCACAGCTTCACTGATTAGCTGCATGAATCACACGGCTGGTTTCGCGTAGCGTGCTTCAACAATTGATTAAGGATTCTTGCATATGGTTCAAAGACGGGATATTGTGTTGTATTATGTATCTCGACAAAGGTCCATTTTATGTTGAAATAAATTTTATCTTCGGACTTTCTTTTGACGTCTTGTCCGTTTTAAAGAGTCAGTTTGTATATTGCTATCTGCAGGCGGATTTTATTTTGTTTTTGTTTTTTTGTTCCTGTACAAGTGCATATTGGTTCTTTTGATGGGAATAGTGAAGTTTGTTAAATCAATAAGAGATTAAGAGGCGTAATATGAGAATAATGCCTCATAAATCATAACACCGCTTGTACGTCGACTAGTGTGTATCTGCAAACTACCTGCAGGCTATGTATTGTTGGGCAAAGTGGCTACAGAAAAAAAAAAATGCCTCACGATGCCGAGGAAGTGACAACTAGGTTTGAACTAGTGCTCTTTTTGCATGAATCAATTGGCAATGGCTAAAGCCTACGAAGAAGGTGGGTTGTCAACATTTGGGAAACAATGCCAAACAAACAGAATTGTGCAGGAATTTCACGTTACAAAGTTCTGGACATGAAACGGGTCGTCCAGGATCTCGCAAGCAGTCGGTAAGAAAATAAACCGAAATGCAATAGAACAAACTAGTATTATCACCGTTCTTTGTTGCGGATTTTTTTGGCTGATGATTACTTTTATCAACACTAATGAAAATATTTCTAGACTATTTATAGTCTCAGAAGGGTGCCATAAAAGGATGTCTTTTCATGAAACAATGGATACGATTTTATAAACTTCCACCCTTTCAACTAAAAGGTGTGCAATCAAAGCATCTCTTAAGTATTTAAGATCTAAAGGTTACTATTTTAATCGAGTTTGATCTAATGGCTATAGTTTTAAAGATGACGTGGAACAATTAGGATGTTGCTTTTATTGGCAATTTTAGATGTAAGGAGAATTTGTTATCATGTGGATATCCATCTCTTATCCTATCAGCGAACGCACCGCCCAGCCACAGGATCATGTCCTTATTGTTTTCCAGCCATTGGATCCTTGCCTTACCTTTTCTGGAACTGTCCGCTAGTTAACAATCTTTGTCTCGCAACCTCCACGCGCGACACTCGTCTTTCTCATCTCCCAAACCCATTTCCCCTTCCACCTACTCCCTCTCCATGAATTCGTCTTCCATGGGAGGGAGGCAGAGAGTCTGCCTCTTCACATCTGCTTCGTTTGACTGTCGCCGCCTAACCGTTGGGCCAAGCAAGGAGGTAGGGAGCCACTGGATCCAGGGGGAACTAGGGGTGGTAATTTTCCCCGTGGGGACGAACACAACGCGGAAATTCCCCATGGGGGTGGGGTGTTCTCCCCCATGGGTTCGCGAGGTCGAGGTTCATTACTGTATCGGGGCGGGGCCGAGGGTAATCTCACCCTGCGGGGGTCTAATATGTGCAGTGTTTTTTCGATTTAGATTATATTTATATTTTTAAGACCTATATTTGTACTCTGAGATGAATTTTTATATCTATTTGTATTCCTGTATTAAAATTATGTATTTATGTATGGTTGATTATCTGGGATTTCAAACTTTTACAAATCTTGTATGAACTTTTGGCCTTGCTGGATTTCGAATTTATAGCCCCCCATAGGGGGGCTCTTGCCCCAGCAGACATAACGCGGCAGGGTGAGGAGATGGCTAGTGGGGATCAGGGCGGGGTAGCAGAGGAGCCCCCGGCCACATTGCCATCCCTAGGGGTGAACTATCGATGCTGTTGTCGGCATTGACTGGCGGACGTGGATGGTGTCATGTTGGGGGTGGGGGGCATATCCAGGTAAAAGTTCGCGATTTTATCAAATTGAGGGTCTGTTTGGTTCATAACCAAAACGTGCCAAGCTAAAATTTTGATATTATCTTTGTATTTTGGCTCTCATTTGGTTTGATATCAAATTATGGGTTGCCCTTCAAGAATTTGGTAGTGCAGAATGTTTGGAGTCTCTTGAGTTGAAAGTAAAAAAATTCGACTTGAAAGTTGGGAGTTCGAGTTCATATATATATATATATATAACCCGATTTGAATGGTCAAGATCTCACTTGAAAGTTTTTCAAAATAGGAGCGGAGTAAAGCACTGAAGAAGGTTAGTTGTCGACATTTGGGGAGACGGTTACATATGGGAAATATCGTGGGATGGAGACCAATGAACGCGATGACACGAAGCATGCATCTAGATAAGTGTCGTAGCAAAAACAGGCTATACAGTAAAAGAAGGGGGACCCCGGACAAGCCTAGAAGGGCTTCGGGATCCTCGAAAGAAGGGACTAGCCAGTGACAAGAATGAAATGACTGTTATTATTCCAGAAGATTCGAGCTGTTTTTTCTCCTTTTTTACAGGAGGGGGACCCCTTATTTATAGTCCTCCATGAGAGGGTTTTTATATTAAAATTCTAACCCTATGACAGTACTATGCGCGTAGGGGTTGTAGGGACATTCCCCCCTACGCGTAGGACTTGGTCCATAGTGGGCGCTCCTGGGCCTGGTCTATCCTGCTGATACATTCGGTCTAGCCACGCTAGTAGAGTCTTCGGGTCCACTTCGGAGGTGACCCGGAGGGCCTGCTGCTCCGAGCCTCGCAGGGCTCCGGGGACCCTCCGGGCGGGCTTCGGGTCCACCCCGAAGGTGTCTCGAAGAGCCTGCTGCTCCGGGCCTCGCGAGGCTCTGGGGACCCTCCGGGTGGGCTTCGGGTCCACCCCGAAGGTGTCCCGGAGAGTCTGCTGCTTCGGGCCTCGCGGGCGTCCGGGAAGGCTTCGGATCCACCCCAAAGGTGACCCGACGGCCCTGCTGCCTCGGGCCTTGCGGGGCTCCGGAAGCCCCGGGGATGCTTCGGTTCCACCCCGAAGGTGTCCCGGGGTTCTTCGCCTGGGTCCGCCCCCGGGTTTTGTCAATTGCTTCGCTTGGGGTCAGGGCCGGTGGGACCGCCCCTACGACAATAAGCTCGCTAAATAGGCATAGGCGTACTTTGGATAGAATGTTGCTAAATGTTTGGTAACCAACGGGCTGCCACTCTTTCCAAATTTCGGCAGCTGAAAACAAACGAAAAGGCCCCTGTATGCTTCACCAACTAGTGATAATTTTGAAGTATAAATCAAAGATGGATGAGTGCTACTTACCCCCTTCGAAGTGTTTTAGGATCTGCGCAAGTCTAGTACTGTAGGAAGTGTGAAGCATGAAAACACCCTCTCATCCACCACCGCAACTATACAGCAGCGCGTGTCGAATAGATAGATGTGAGTACTTCGCACTGGGACCACTGCAGAAAAGAAACGTCCTAGGTTCCTTGCTTCCAGAATCCAGAACCGCTATCTGCTATCTAGAGCCCGACCCGATCCGAACCAACACTCACTGACATATCGGGCCCAGCGTGGACTCCGACCCCCGCGACCCGGACTCCGACGCGGCGGTGTACACCCATCTACCGCCCACACGCCGAGCCCGAACCAAACCGAGTCGCCGCCGCGGAAATCTACCCCGGGTCACCTGAGCACAACAAGTTAGCCACTGACGCATGGGCCAGGCGGAGAATCCCCGCTTTGGCCCCGCATGTCAGAGAATGCGGCGTAGCCGCGTAGGGCGCCGGCGTGGCGGACTGGGACTGCGACCGGGCCACATAAATCGATACGGCCAAACCCTCCGCTCCACTCTCGCCTCCGTCGCACTCGCGCACCCTAAGCTTACCCCACCGGCGGTCATGGACGCCGAGTACGCCCCCTCCTGTCCGACGGCGCTGCGATCCGACGGCGCATACCCTTTTTGCCGGTTTTATTTTATTTTATTGGTTGGTTTGGTGATCGGCTTAGGGTCTTGTCTCCTGTATAGGTTCCGCGGCCTGCAGCAGGGGAGCTCGTCGTGCCGGGCGGCGGAAGCGGCGGCGTGGGGCGCCTCGCAGCAGCAGAAGCGGCAGCGATGCAAGGTCCTGGACCGGTTTGTTTGGTTACGTTGTTTCGCTTTCCCGAGTTGATCTTGGTGTTGTAGGTAACGAGTGCGGTGCGCGGTTTGGAAATCTCTGTATGATTTCCTTTTCTTGGAGCGAGGACCTTTGGTCGCGGTCGAGGTGTCGCGTTTAGGGTTTGGTTTGAGTCGGAATTTGGGTTTTTGTGGCGATAGGATCGATCTTGGCACTAGGGTTTGGGTTTTGGGGCGGCAATTTAGGTGGGTTGGGTTTTTCTTGGGGGTTAATTTCTTAACTATGTTCGAATTGGGGGGTTTGGGGAGGTGTTCTTGCGTTGTCTAGTCTTTGTTGGGCTGATTGATGCAATGCTGGTCATAATCGGCTTGAGGTTTACGATCTTGGTCTGTTTGAAGATCTTAGGGTGTCGGTGCTATTTGCAAAAGGAAAGTTCGGATCTTTGGTGGATTTTCATTGATCCGATAAGCATGTCTGGAAATTCTTATTGTCTGTAAAGATCACGAAGTTGAGGTTTCGTTTCAAGTTTCAATTATGGCACATCTGAAACCATTAGCAGAACAGTATTTACTTTCACCAAATGTTAAATGTTCAAATGTGAACTAGATTGCTTTCACTGAATAACCTGGTAGCTGGGACCTTTATGCTAATGATGTACTTGTGCAAATCAATGCAAGTCTGGAAGCATAATTCATATTCAGATTTTGATGTTAGTGATTGGCAGTCAATTCACAAGACTAGTTAAATAGTGGAGAGTGAATTGCATCAGTAAGTACTTTCCTAGTTATAACATTATTCGAGAAAACAAACATATCCTTTTGATGCTTTTGTTGTTAGCCCGAATTACAGTGACTGCAACTGTTTTATACTAACATACTATTTAACAGGATTCTTCCAGTGACCAAGTTGGATCCAGTATAAGTGATTCTTTGCAAATGTCTGAACCAGAGCTACAAGATGACTATGGAGAAAATGAGGAAGAAGATTACTATATGGAGGATGACGATTGTGATGATGACTCTGGCGATGAATCTGATTATGAATTTGATGAAGCTGATTTCAATCAACAGCTTGCTGATAAATTTGATGATTTGGATCTGCCTCCAGGTGTGGAGGCTACTGTACCTTGGCTGCAGAAAATTGTAGCCAAGGAAGAGCAAGGCGGTGTGACATCCAAATTAAAAATTGAAGATGAAAATGCAAAGAAATATAAGTCTTTCAAACAGTTTGACACTGTTCAAAATTTCTCCGATCATCATTATGCTACAAAATCAGTGGGAGAGGTAACATGTTGAACTTATCGCTCTTGTTTTATGCTCCTTTTGGATATTTATCTCTTTTTCGTGTGTACATCATTTCAGACAAGCAGAGAATGGGCAAAGAGAGTTCAACATGATTGGAAACTTTTGGAGAAAGATCTACCAGGTTAGCTATTTGCAAAATGGGTTAGTTTGTTATGTCACCCATGAGTTTATCATTCAGTTTTAACACCAACAAATAGGGTAATAGTCATTTTTTTGTGGCTTCCTCAATCTTGGAGTTCTCTTAATCTTTGTGCCCGTTTACAATTAGGCTTATAAAAGGGATCAGAGGGAGTTTTTTCCCCTGTCCTTGTGATAGACTTTACGCGCTCCCATTCATTATATGTTCATAGCATTGTGAATTCTCAAGTTTGCTCCCAAAATGATGTATTCTACCCTGATGCACCTGCTGCTGACTGTTGTACTAGTACCTAGGTACGTATCGGATACCGGCACAGTGCCAATACGGCTCCGGTATGTACCTGGGCATATCAGAATTATTTCCGTAAAAATGAAAGGAAAAGAAAAATCCGATACATCTCGAAACTGCCCAATACTGGTACGGCCTAGTTAGACATACCTTGAATTGAAGCCGAGCCGAATAGGAATGCATGTAACTCTAGCACACAACATAGAAGCCGCGCCATGTGTCCCCAAATCCCCATTCTCTCATAGCCTCCCTCACGCGCCTCCCTCTGCTGGCGAACTGAAGTATCACCATACCGGTGTAGCTTATTGGTGCATCATAGGTTCTACCTTATACTATTCGCATGTTATGTGCCTGTAAATTTTAGGGATCTTGCAGTGAGTTCTAAAAATTGAGTTGATTTGATATTGCCTTTATTATTAATCAAGTGTTGCCTACAAAATTCAACATCTTATCTACTATCAGTTTTTGTATGATACTAATATTAGGATTTAGGATCATGTGGCACACCCACCTACAACTACATCTTGAGCAACAAGTGAAATTTAAATCACATGTTTGATATTTCTATACACAGTAGATGAAGTTTGACAAACTATGGCTTATGTGTTAGTTATACTTTGTTTCAGCATATTTTCTCAACTTAGAAATCAACATCCTGATAATTGTTCTTTTGTGTAGCATTTATTTATGTCCGCGTTGCTGAAGATAGAATGGACCTTCTTAGGGCTGTGATTATTGGGCCTAAGGGGACACCCTACCATGATGGGCTCTTCTTCTTTGATGTTCAATTTACCTCTTCTTATCCTTCTGGACCTCCGGTATATACCTAAGCTTTAACATTTTTCTTTTACGATTATTTTCACCTTTTTTATTGCAGTTTTGTCACTGATGGTGTTGCAGTCGGTGTATTATCACTCTGGAGGACTTCGGCTTAATCCAAACTTATATAATTGTGGAAAAGTCTGCCTTAGTCTCCTTGGTACCTGGAGAGGTACTGGTTGTGAGAAGTGGAACCCAGCTCAGTCAACCATGCTACAGGTGCTTATCTCCATTCAGGCTCTCATTTTGAATGAGAAACCATATTTCAACGAGCCAGGATATGAGACCTACACCAATAGTGCGAGTGGACAACGAAATGCTATGGAGTATAACGACACCGCCTTTCTGTACTCATGCAGGACGATGTTGTATTCACTTCGGAGGCCTCCAGAGGTAATGTTTCGCTAAATTTTCCTATAGCTCTTGACACTAAAGCAGCAAGAACAAATATGTTAAGATTGCAGTTTGGGAAAGAGTGTAGTATTAACATTTTACATTATGCCATTTTAATGCATTGCTCAACCCGGAAATCCAGCTCAGTAAGAAATTTACTTGTGACATGCTAGTAGGTTAGCCTTTTATATCCGCCGAATAATATTCTTTATATATATAAACCTTCCCATGGTTTGCTGCATTTACTGCTGTTGTTTTAGACTTGAGAAAGGTTTGTTTATAGAGACTACCATCTACTAAATATGATGACAAGTACTCAGAATATAGGAATCGAGGAAGCGGTGTTGGATTTTTGCTTAGGTAATTTTAGTAGCCTGTTGGATAGCACACCGGCTTTTGACATACCAGGCTCTTTTTGAAGTACCAGACAATTGAGTAATTTGCATAGGATGGAACTCTAACTCTAGTTTCTGCTCCTTCGTAGCTGAAGTAAGTCAGTAACCATCTTTTGCCTGTGAATCCTGGCAGCACTTTGCAGACCTTGTTGCCGGCCACTTTCGGGAACACGGGCGCACCATTCTGACAGCATGCAAATACTACATGGAGGGCAATAAGATTGGATCGGTAGTCCCTGAAGAGGAAGAATCGACAGGCAGCGACGCAGGAGCATCCAGCAGTAGCGACCCGCCGGAGCAACGACCGAACAAGGTGGATGCTCCCAGCAGGCGCTCTCAGTTCAATACCAACTTGAAGACGCTGTTTGAAGAGCTTCTGATGGAATTCAACGTGAAGGGAGCTGACACCCACAGGTTTCTTGCTGAGAAGGTGAAGCAAAACCAGCCTGCAGCCTGAGAACCACGGAAGGGTGCAGCCTGCAGGTAGAGATAGTTTTACTACCAAGGCGGAGAAGATGCAGGGTCCCGTAAGCAAGTAGAAACAAATGGGTGGATGCTAATTTTCACTCGCATAACTGCAGGGAAGTTTTGTGGATAGTAGGTTTTAAATTTCTAGGACTTGGTTCTACAAAAGGATGGTGTTATTAGTTGTCCCTACATTAAGCGTATTTTGGATCTCTTATAATTATATATTGGTATATCAGGTATATCATTTAGCGTCATATGGCCAGTATCACTGTTGAGTATGCTCCAACATTGGCTTTGGGCCGCTACCCCTGCCTGGGTGGGATAGGTCACCGCCTGCCGGCGTGCCATGTGGGCCTTCCATTCCCAGCTGCACGTCTGCTCCTATCTACCTTGCGCATGAGCGCACCACCTCGGCACGCGCGGTTCCACGCCGCACGCACCGGAAGAGAAGATGAGACGAGACGAGACGAAGTAGATGAAAATGAGATGGGGAGTAGACGAATAAGAGGATGAGGCGGCTGGGGTTTTACTTGTATAATACCTGGAATAATTACTTATAAAAGACCACAGCTAGTTTATACAGTTGTCGGATTCTAAATTTGTAATTTAGAATCTAAATTCTAAATTATCCTCGCCATCGACTTGTCCGACTGTCACATAGTAGTTATAGGGGTGCTGGTCGAGTGGCTCTGAAAGATTATATTGGATGAGCATAAGTACACAACTGTAGTCATGATCCAACGCACAATGCAATTTATCATAGATGCAAGGCTAGTTAAGGGAAGGCTTAGAGTTCTTTTATTTGCATGAAGCCAGATTGGAATTAGATCAAATAGTAGAACATCCTACGACTTATCATTTTTAAAAACATGCTTTATAAATTGAGTTTCATTTGTAAGGTACCTTGTTATAGGGCTATCTAGATTCATTGTTTTCTTACTATGTAGAGTTCATACATTTTACCCACAAGAGATATTCAACTTATAATGTCTCAAGATTTGCAACTAAGTTGACCACCTACCCACCCCAAGTCATCACCCATTGGGCCAAATGAGTTTCAAATACCACCAATGTCGAGAGGGCTTTATTATAGAGTTCTATTTATAGTTTCAACCACTTGGTCGAGATAGGCTTCGAATACTTAGTTAAGAAGATTTTCGAGTAATGTTCATGGTTTATCTAAGTAAGGCTAAGCATGACATTTAGCTCATTGTTTAAGTCTAAGACAAATGATCAAGTTCAAGGAGTGGAAGGTTATTGTTTCATTAAGGCACTATGAACTAGACCAATATAGTTGTATAAATTATAGCAATTTCAAATTTAAAACAACATAATTTACAAAAACTGGATGCAATTTCAAAGTATTGACTAGTCGGTCACTTCCGGAGTTCTATACGTAAAATCAACTAAAACTGCCCCAAATAGTGCATGGTTTCGGGTTGGGCGCTTTTAGTTAGTCTCCTGTCGAATATGGCATGAACCTCAAGATTTGTCGACTACTTGGAAGAAGGGTAGATTATTTCGCATAGGAAGAGTTTGTAGATGGCTCATAGTCCAAGAACTTCTTCACTAAGATATACCTTTAATCAATTTCTGGTCAAAGCTTGGGATGAGTTTGTGGATAGCTCCTAGTCCAAGATCTTGTCACTAAGTTAGATCATTAGTCAACTTCAATATTCAGTACAAATGAGAAAACTGTTGAAAAATGGGCTTTTGAGAAATTTGAGCAAATTGATTCAATACATGACCTGATTGACTCTTAATGTGGTCTTTGTTATATTTTTTATCTCACTTTGACATGGCCAGTTTCACTTTAGGATCTCTGTTGATGAACTTGCTGAATTTGAAGTTTTGCTTAAATTGATCAAATCTATTGCTTTACTTTTGAGCTTTCGTGCTTAGCTTTGATATATATGTCTTACCATGATCTTGCTAGTGCTGTCAGGCTTGATATGTTGTTTGTGCAATATTAGAAATGTTGGCTTGCTCTTTTGGGTAATCTCCAAAGCTTCTTGTAATCAAAAATTAAAAAATATAAAAATAAAGCCACTCCATTGCACTTCATGCATACTTCTTCTTTTTGTTTATTTCTTCATTTTGCATTTGTTATCTCTGGATGAGAGGAAGGCGTGATTCCTTGATGACTCTATTGTCAAAGGGGGAAGTTATTTAAATATTGGGAAGAAGATTATACAAAGGGGGAGAAAGTTGAAGAATTTGAAATTTTCTGAAATCCGAGGATCATAGTGAGGAGGAGCTTTTAAATTGCACTCTTATTGTCTTATTGACTTTTCTGAACTTGAATTGCATTTATCACCCTCACAATGATCAAAGGTCAATTAAACAATTGTTCTTTCATATGGACCTTAAGTGAGATTTTTATCTTTTTCTGGAAATCAAAGTTTCTATACCTTCTTTTGCCTTATCTCACATGCATATGCTATTCTGATGCCAGCTTGGTCATTTCCATTGCTTTCTCTTGCTTATGGACCAAGTTGTGCCTTTGTGCGAAAACGAAAGTATTTTACTTTTCAAACCTCTAAATTACATTTTTTGGATTATTGCCAATGTGTTCATCAAGGGGGAGATTGTGGATATCATGGGGATATGCTCCAAATCTTAGGATGATGTGACAATTGACAATGGTGTTAACGGTTTGTCGTTTCACTTGTTTTCGACAAAGTTTCAGAACTGTCAGGTGACAGGCGGTTTGACCGGCCATAGCATGGCGGTCCGATCAATCCCAAATCGGTCGGACCGGCCATGAGCGTGGTCGGACCGGTAGTGACCAAATGTGTCAGAATGAGTTGGGCAAAAAATAAAGGTATAAGCAAGAGAGGAATTCTATTGCACTTGATCCCATAACTTTTGCCATGTTGGGGCTCCACGGCGCCTTGGGTTCTGGCCGCTCTCCGTCTACTTCCCCGTTAGCATGCACATCGCGCGGCTCAAGATCCGACGCAGCGAGGCGCGGTGGTGGATGCTCGCAGGCCATGAGCTTGTTCTGTCTGCTCATCTCCATCGATCGCCATCGGCGTTGCCTCCGTGCAGGACATCATGCACAACCTTAAACCAGCTGCGCCCTTCAGGACTGTATTGATTAGATTGTGATTAGTAATTTAGTAATAACTGACTGTTTGATGAGTAGTGGTTTCTCTCTCTCTCTCTCTCTCTCTCTCTCTCTCTCTCTTTGTCTTGTGATGATCAGATTTGTGTTCAGGGGCATTTTTGCCATTTCACATATGTGGTGTTTTCGGTTCAACAAAGAGAGGAATAATGGCCGAATACTTATTGCGTAGCAAAAGATGATTATTTCAGTGAATAACTTGACATTTCACTAAAGACAATCTTTGGTGTGACATTTCGCTTTAATCTTTGGCGTCATAAATAATCGAATTTCCCATATATCTTTACTATTACAAAAGAATGACTTAGTGGATAGTGAGTATGCTATCTACCTCTCCACCTCTTGAGTTGGTAAGATCTTTTATGGATAAATTTGTGTATACATGCATATTTACCATAAGGATCTTTTGTGAACAATAAAATCATCTACACATGTGGTTTGTAATAAGACTCTTTTGTAGATTGTTGATTGGATACAAATTATGTATGCAACTTTTAGATGTAGAGATAATTACTTATATATATTTATTTGAAATTCATTGCAACGCACAAACACTCGGCAAGTTAGAGGTGTCCAAATGGGCAGGGCAGCCCGAAGCATGGGATTGTTGGCCCGACCTGGGCACGAAATGGCCCGACCGGGCGTGCTGTGCTTGGGTCGACACCCTGGCCTAGCGGGCCGGCCAAGCACGACACGGGGCACGATTGACGACAGAGGAGGAGGAGGAGGCGGCTGGGTGTGGCGGCGACCAGGCAACGAAGACCGAGCCAGGACAGCGGTGCTGTCAATCGAACGAAAATGTCGACGTCGGGGCTCAAGAACGGCGACATCTACCTGATCCGGACAAGTTTGGATGGGCCCGCCCAGATTGACCGAATTTGGCCGAGGAGTGACGAGTGGCGGTAGTCGAACGAGAGAGGGAAGGGAGGAGATTTTGTGGGAGAGGAAAGGAGAGAGATGGATGGGGAGAAAAGAAAAAGGGAAATGTTAGTAGATTTTATATAGATTGGTAGAGTGACAAATGGGATAAGGGATTTTTTTTCCTTTTTTGGGCCGAGATGGGCTACATGGGTCAACTCTGACCCGTCGGGCTTAACGTGTTCGGCCTAGCCCAGCATGGTCCGAGAGACTGGCTCACCGTGCCTAGGTTGGGCCTACGCCATGCCGGGCTAGGCCGCCCATTTGGACAGGTTCGTGGCTAGTCATCGGAAATGGATTCTCTGTATTAAAGGGTTTTAACGTAGATGATCTATAGTACCATGCATTAAAAGCCGATCTCTATCGTCCGATCAAAAAACAAATGTCTAGATCAATCGATGCAACATTTTACTACAGTAAATATTTTGTTGTTTTACAGAGGTTGCTATAGTACCACTACCGAATACTGTTTGCTTCCTCATAGATCGTTGTTTGTACAGTGATCCTCTAAGTTCAAGTATCAGCAGAGGATCAAGATCCTAGTCATCAGCTTGCTTCACTAGAAAACACTAATTCTATCCTCCCATGAAGCTGAACAAAAACCCTATGTAGATGCAGGTGGCATTACAAAAACATCACTACTACCGCCGCCGCTGCACACCGTGCCGGTGAGCATTTGATACGTACGGTGCAAGCGGCCAACGATCACCTCACCCTCAACTGATCTAACACCAACGCTATACTCTCTCGATCAATTCTGTGTTGAGGCTTGCGACGTCTAAGGACAAGCGGTGGCATTGCGATTTATAGGCTGCCGTGCCCACCGTCCGGGCGAGCATTCGCGTCAAGAAGCAAGAGGCCGTCTGCCGCGTCGCGCTCCCGGTTGCTCCAGGCCCTACTGTTCACCGTTGCTGCGTTTAATGCAATCAGCGGCGCCATCTGCGAGCCCGCCTCGCCGCGACTGTCGAGCCGCACCCGCCAGACGGCCGGCGGAAGGCGAGCACCTCCACCGTGTCCCGTCGAGCATGTCGTGCGCGACACGAACATCGATCCTTTGCCGTGAGGCGGACGTCCGTGGTCACCGGTCACGCTTGAAAGACTATGCGGTATGGCGACCAAGGCGGTCGAGCGTAAACGCAGTATCGGGTTCTCAGTAAATCAGTACCTAAGATACCTTATGAATTATGGACTGACAGGAAACGGAGTTTGAAATATTTAAGAGTGTGGGGTTGTTGTGCTGAAGCTAAGATATTTAATCCACATATTGAAAAATTAGATCTAAGATAGTAAGTTGTTATTTTATTGGGTACCCTGAAAGATCAAAAGAGTATCGGTTTTACTGTCTTGATAGGACAGCTAAGTTTGTAGAAACAAGACACGTTGTGTTCTTAGAAAATAACGAGGATCTGGATCTAGGAAAATAGATCTTGAAGATAAATGGGTTTACGTTCCTTCACCGCTTATCCCAGAGACATTTATTCATGTGTTTCAGGTGGTTGCACCTCCAGTACCAGATACTGTTGATGCACCCACTGTTGAGGTCTCAGAAACTCATAATATCATACCTAATGATGAGCCTCAGCAGTCTCCTGCGCCTCAGCAGCCTCCTGCAATAGCTGCTGAACCTATTAGAAGATCACAGCGGGAGAAAAGATCTACCATCCCAAATGATTATGTTGTTTATATGAATGAGGATATTAATGATATAGGGAAGGTAGATGATCCCACCTCTTATAAGGAAGCCATGATGAGTGAATGTTCTCCTAAGTGGCTTGATGCCATGAAGTATGAACTAAAATCTATGAGTACTAATGATGTATGGGACTTAGTAGAAATTCATGACGAGTCAAAATAATAGGCTGTAAATGGGTCTACAAAACCAAGCATGACTCTAAGGAAATATCGAAATGTTCAAATCAAGACTCGTAGCAAAAGGTTTCTCACAAAGAGAGATGATTGATTATAATGACACATTTTCTCATATCTCAACTAAGGATTCATTTAGAATCGTTATGACACTTGTAGCTCATTATGATTTAGAGCTACATCAGATGGATGTTAAGACGGCATTCCTTAATGGCGATTTGCAAGAAAATATTTTCATGACTCAACCGGAAGGTTTTGTCGTGGAGGGCAAGGAGCATATGGGATGTCGACTTAAGAAATCTATTTATGGCTTAAAACAAGCATCGAGGCAGTGGTACCTCAAATTCGATAAAGTTATAAGAAATTTTGGATTTAAGAAAAATGAAGTTGATAACTGCATATATGTTAAGTTCAAGGGGAGTAAATTTACCATTTTAGTGCTTTATGTGGATGACATCTTATTAGCTAGCGGCGATAAGGATATGCTGTTTGAGACCAAAAGATTTCTTTCATCCAATTTTGATATGAAGGATCTCGGTGATGCCTCTTACATTCTTGGCATTGAAATTCACCGAGACAGGTCCAAAAGAGTATTAGGTTTATCTCAAAAGGCATACGTTGACAGAGTACTAAAGAGATACAATATGCATAAGTGCTTTGGCTCACCTGCTCCTATCGTTAAGGGTGATAAGTTTGGGACATTTCAATGTCCAAAGAACCAATATGAAACTGATCAGATGAAGTCGGTTCCTTATGCTTCAGCTGTTGGAAGCATTATGTATACTCAAGTAAGCACATGCCATAACTTAGCTTTTATAACCGGAATACTTGGCAAATATCAGTCAAATCTAGGACCGGACCACTGGAAGGCCGTTAAGAAAGTCTTGCGTTATATGCAAGCTACTAAGCATCTCATGCTCACATACAAGCATTCTGATAACATTGAAGTTATTAGTTATTTAGATTCAGATTTTGCGGGATGTGTTGATACTAAGAAATCTACGTCAGGTTATATCTTCACACTCGTTGAGGAGCTATCTCTTGGAAAAGCTCCAAACAAACCCTTACGACATCTTCAACGATGCAAGCTGAGTTTGTGGCATGTTATGAGGCTACCGAGCAGGCTGTATGGCTTAAGAACTTTATTCCGGGTCTTACAGTGGTAGACAGCATCTCTAAACCACTCACTTTATACTGCGATAATGAACCCGCAGTCTTTTATGCGAGTAACAACAAGTCAAGTGGTGCTGCCAAACACATTGACATTAAGTATCGTGTTGTGAAAGACAGAATCCAGGATCAAATCATTAGTATCAAGCATATTAGTACTAAGTCAATGCTTACGGATCCGCTTATTAAAGGCTTATCACCAATATCTTTCGTGATCATGTTGCCGGCATGGGTTTATTGGAAAGCCTCTGATTCCAGATAAAAGGACCTTAAAACAAACCAACTCCCATTAAATATAATGAATATCCATTTCAAAGATAAGATAGTACATTATAGGTACTGGAGTAGTATGACACTTCATTGGCAATGCGACACATTATCTTGGTATGCTATTTTATTGAGGATGAGCTTATGATGTTAGCTTTTCGATCAAAGGGGAGAATGTTAGGTTAATCTCGAACAGACTCCGAGAAAACAGGAGGCATCCCCACAACGCGCCCTGATCGGGGCTCTACCAACAAATTTGGTCCAGGTCCCGTTCACCGAGCACCACATAAAAGGAGGGTCTCGGCAGGCTTTTCTTGTGTGAGTCAAGGCCACAAAACCCTAAAACAAACTGATCTATTACGGGCGCTAGGGTGGACGACCATTGTCCATCGTCGACATCTCGACCTCACGCCGTCTCTGTGACTCAGGCCGACGCTACGCTGCCTTCTTTTGCACCGACGCCGACCGACCAGAAGTGGCAATGACATCATCAAGCTTAGATACACACTCATATTTTCGCACTAATATTTTATACTATTTATCTATGATCTAAGCTTATATGTATTTACATCAAGTCATTTTCGTTAGTTTAATCTCACAGGGCGGGCTCCCGAGCCCGCCGTGGCCGTGGCTGACCATCTCCTGGATCGTCGAGGCTGCCTCATAGGGGTGGCACCGTACGAGTCTCTTCTTGGGTGGGAGCATCTCCGGCGGGACGCCGGCAAGGTCCTCGCCGGACACGTCGCCCCTGATGCGTACCGTCATCGGAAACCCACGCGCGGGCACCAGATGTTTGACGAAATCCCCTCTCGCCAGCCGGTTAGTTCTTGGGGAAGGAAACGAGAGCGCCGTCCCGGCGGCGGCGAGTCCGGAGGCTGGTTTTCTTACTGATGTATGTTCTTGGAGATTCATGTGCCACCTCCGCTAGCTGCGAAGCCGCACCGTGTCGGTTCGCATGATCCAGAATTCCAGATCCAATGGCTTGATATTTGATTGATTCTTGAGAGAAAGCCAACCATCACTTCATATTGTACCTCTTATCAAATATCAATGTTTGTCAAGATATGGTTATGGATTTGTCATTCATGAATTGATTATGATTTGGTGGGGAAAAGTACTACGATGCCAAAAGAAGAAGAAGAAACTAATCTTCCAAAATTTTGGCAGCAAATCAAATGGACGTCAGATCCGATCAAAGCTACTAAATTTTGGCAACTGTTGGCTTTATACAAGCATGTGTCCAAGTGCTGCAAAAATATGCATGGTGCCATACGACCATAGTCCCAAAAACCGTTACTGGGGAAATCCTAGTTGCTGGCTAGGAAAAAAAAACCGGCCGATAATCAAATTTCCTAGAAAAAAAATGCAGACGAAATTCACTTAAATTTACTTAAAAACTAACCAAAATTCAAAATTTAAATTTACAAAACCGAGATAAACCAAATATGCAAATCGGGATTTTGGATCCAGATCACGCTAGTGCACAGACAACATTGATGAAATATCACATCCATACAACGAATATAAGAATAAACGAACCTTTGAATTACTGGGGACCTTACGGGATTTCATATTAAGCTGCAAGCGACATAGCCCCAAATACTCTGCATCAATTTACCACGAGCAACCGATCGATCAAGACCCTAACGCTCAACCTTCAGAGAACTCTTCTTCAAAAGCGGCGACGACTCTCCACTTCGTTGATTTGTTTAGCAAGAGTGAGTACACACTGTACTCGCAAGTCATACCACGAATGCAATTTATAGATGATGGCTTATTCCAAAGGAATGACTTCGTGGTTGTTTTGCGAAATGCAACATTTGCAATTGAATACAAATAATAGATTGAAAGCATAATTCAAAACAAATAGACAATAATAAGTTAACAATTGATTTCACAAAGGACACAGTCTAATCAAGTTCTTTCACAATTTGAACAAGTTATCTCACACAGTGACCCTTCCCAATTGTTTTTATGAAAACTACCCTCGTGTGAAATTCGAGCATGTCCATAATCGAGGACGCGGCTATTCGAATAGATTGGTTTAAACACTCTGCAGAGGTTGTACACTTTACCCACATGATGAAACCAACCGGATCGAGTTGATCACAACAAAACCTTTCGAGACTTCATCTCAAACAATGACACTCTGGTGTGCTTCTATCGCGTCAATTTGTACACACACCCTTGGAACGACACACACCATTGGACGGGGATGCAATGAATCAGTCCGCGATGTGACATATCACACCTCCAAATTTCATCACATAGCTTAAATACAACTGAGTTGTCAATGTCAAGACTCCATAACTTACTAAGTCGGCCCACCCATACTAGGCATGTGGTCGCATAAGATGGCCCAGTTCAATGGCGCACAAAGTTAAGTCCTTAATTGACTAAGGCAAGACTTCCAGCTTTAACCCAAATCACAAAGTTTATATCACATGATCCACCATTCACACAGAATCCACCACTTGCCTCGCCTAAATCTTTTCCCACCACTGTTGATTAAGTGCAACACATGCCATCAACGAGTAATAGCACACAACACACACAGATTCATCACACGGTTCATAATCACTTAGTCAAGTTTATAATTGCAACTCTCACATGAAATGATGACTCGTGGCATGGCTAAGCGCCTAATCGATCTAACCAACCCCGTTGGTGCTACAATAATACCAACTAATAATTAATCAACCTAGGGTGACAAAAGATCATGGCATACAATAGACAAGGTGGCATAACAATTTGGATTAATAACTACACCCAAAAGCATTTAAATAAATACTTGAAATAGAATGCAATACATTGAAACAAAGTATTTTGAAAACTGGGTTCAAAATGATCAAAGGTATAACTTGCCTTGGAATAGATCTAGATATTGGTCTTGGTCTTGAGGTGCTCCTTCTTCTGCAAAATTCCCCGAAGTATCGACGTCTACTCGCAAACGAGATAAAAGAAACAAAACAAATAAATAACAGAGGCAAAAAAAACTCCAAAAATAAAATAAAATTCACCATTAAATAGATCTGAATTTTATATGAATTTACAAATTTGAATGGGCTCAATTGGACTTCGGATGCAAAAGATATGGGCTTTGGAAGATTTGAAAATCAATTAAACCCTAATTTGGATTTTCTCGAATTTCCCGAATTAATTTTATAAAGGAAAATCGAATTATTGCGCAATGCTTGCGTCAGCCGAGAATTTCCGGAAAAAGAAATATATTTAAATTAAAAGCGGCAGTGGGACCCATCGTCGGTTTGGGTTCACGCGGGCCGAGTGCACCAACCGAGGAGATCTGGCGCGGTGGATCGCCACGACGCGCAGTGTCATGGCGATTCTGGCGCCACGCTGGTCCGCCACACCAAAGACTGGTCGATGGCGGGCCGAAATGGGCGATAACGGCGGGCGGCGCTTCGACCGATGGTCACCGGACGATGGCGACTTCGCCGGCAGCGAGCGGTACCAACGTATAGAGGAGGCTAATGCGCATACACGGGCACTGGTTTGAGCACTGGGTTGATTTGGAGATGGCCGGCGGCGAGGAGAAGCGGCGGAGAGAACACTTGGTTTTGTCGGGCAAGCCCGGCGATGCTCCGGCGACGAGGAGGCGCGCACGAGGTAGCTCGAGACTTGCGACCGTCCCTTTCAATCTGTTCAGAAAAGAAACTGTTCTGCTGTTTTTTCTTCAGCGGATATTTGTACTAATTTAGTTTATTATACCGTCATCAATTTACACGATTGTTAGCTCCTATGCACAGAAAATTGCAGCCCGAGAATTCTCCAACCATCAAGTATTTCTTTTGCATCAACCACATCTGAGTGCTGTCAAATTATGTATGCCTCTCATTGGGACAAAGTTTACATCAATCTAAGTTTCAAAACAGGCAGCAAGATTCACCTGCTTTATGTATGGCAGTATACTATAGTATGATGGCTTGCATATGGAATTTTGCATTTGCATCACGACATCGGCAGTTACAAGATAATACAACGCCCAACAATCCCAGTGCTATCTATACACAGAAGTGAACCGGCAGAGTAGTGGGCAGTCTCAAGTCTGCAACAAAGGAGAAGAGATGTATGCTCAACGCTGCATGGTTAGATATCTTAGGCTCAGAAGAGCTGCCCGTTAACAGCCACAACAGTCAAGCACGCCTCCAGAATCTCACATAACTTCATGACAATGCACTTTCGATGACCTTCGATGACCCCAGCGAAAGTGGTGGGGGTGGGGGGGACATGGGCGGCATTGCTTCCTCCTGAACATCAATCATTTCTAGTATCTTCCTTGCAGTTGCTTGCAAATTGTCAGTGCCGCCTTCTTTCAACATTGTGGATTGAACAGCTGTTATATTTGCGTGGATAGACTCCTTGTTTTCAAGACTGATGGTGGATGGCTTTGCTTTAGTGTGTGCTTTTGCAGAAGTTACTGCAGTAGTGAAGATGCCAGATTCCTTGAGACCACGAATAATAGCCTGCAACCATGAGGCATAGCTCAGCAGCATTCAAGAGACGCTACCTTTATGAGTTGGTGCCTACAAGATTGAGACTCGGAGAGAGAAAGAGATTTAAGGCTTACCATTGGTGCATATATACGTGTCAAAACACCCTTCCTCAAAAGTTTCAAATTGGTATCTTTGTCGTTCCATACAACATGTTCCCGGAACCTGAACAAAAGTAGCCAAGCATATAATCTCGTACTTCAGGAGAGGGGTAGGAAGGGAGGGGGTGCAGAAGGGTAAATGGGTAAGGGTGTTACCAGTTCCTCATTTCTTCCTCAGTAGCTGTTGATGCAATTATAAAGGCCTGACATGTCAGAGTGGAAAGGCAAATTTATTAGTTTTTGTCATTTTTGTTAGTTGTCCAATTAGCTATACTGTGCAAACAAAAAAAATCCTATTAAAGCTGCATCAGTTGTTTTTGGCAAAGCTAGAATCTTAAAAAAGTCATTAAGAGTGTCAGCTTCTAATTCTTAAGAGCCAGTGTCTTGTATCATACTTCTGCATGCTGCATGGCTGCTTACATTTTAAATGATATCAAGCACTACTTCAACCAGAAAAATGCATGATATTTGACTTTGACCAGGTAATATAGATCAACAACAAATGTTACACAGGTGCAGCTAAGGTAAATAAGAAAAAAAGAACTCACCAATCTGTCAAACTCCAAGATAAAACATCGCTTCACATCTTCCTTTGTTGGCTTGCAGCCACACCTATCCCTTCTTGAAGTTAAGTCCGAGAACTTTGTGTAAGTATAATGCAGAATAGCAGCCTCCTCCAACTTGATTTCACTACAGGAGAAGAAAGCAAATGACAAAACAATCCAGTAGAAACTGACTAAATTTTGTCCACTGAACACTTATTTTTTTAAGAAAAAAAACTCCACATTTTTAGATATCTGCCATCTTACTTTGGGGTTTTCATGTAATTATGCCATCTATGAGCACCATTCGGACGCAGGTGCTCCTGAACCCTTGCTGCTGATTTCCCATTACCATAAGTGAGGAAGTAGTTTGGATTACCACGTGTTGCTTCTTTGTATAGGCCAAAATATGTATCCTTTGGAAGATGATCATAATTTTTCTTAAACATGGAAACCTACAGGTACACAAACTAGGTAAGAATTTACGAAATATTTGATAGATGGTGCATCAGCATCTACAAAAGAAGATTTTCGCAAGAAACCACACAGCAGCAGCTTAAAGCATATGGATGCATGAAATCAATCAAACACAGCTTACAACTATCAATCAAGAAACTGTGTAATAAAGTTATGGAAGTTGCAACATAGAGATATGCCTACGATTTGGTAATGGCATATTGCATATCAACTAGGAAAACTGCCTAACTGGTCTGGCCTCCATCTCCACCAAGCAGCAAACTTTATCCCCGTGAGGTTGCTCTTCTTTTGACAGGATGCACAACAGGAGAAAGATCCTTCCTCCAGTTTAGGTTTCAATAACTTCTAAGTAATGTATCCAAAAAGAGGCTAGCGTTGCGATTACAGCAGAGCAATTCTGAGTTCGTACTTTCAAGCATGGACCTGGACCCCAATAAGTAAATAACAAGTACTTTTGCTACCAGTTGTGACAATTGGTGAGCTTCTATTTGATTTTCTCACACTGTTTCCTCATGGATGCAAAGTTTTATAACATGATTTCAAATTACAGCAACCATCAATTCTGAGTTTGTACTTTCAAGCATGGACCTGGACCCCAATAAGTAAATAACAAGGACTTTTGCTGCCAGTTGCCACAATTGGTGAGCTTCTATTTAATTTTGAAAAAAGTCCATTTTACGCCCTGAACTCTTCCGGAAGTTTGAAAATCTTGAAAACCGTACATTCGATAACTCTTAAAACCGTTCACTTTACCCCCTTAGTCCATTCCATTCAGGTTTTGAGCTTATATATATATACATATATATATATATATATAGCAAGGCCCACCCGTCAACCTCCTATCGTCTCATTCTCCTTTTCTTCTCCCTGCCATGGCCTCCGCCTCCGCCCTCCGCCTGCCCCATCTGTCTCCCAATGGCCGTAGCTCTCCTTGGCAGTGTCGGCCATGGCGCTGGGAACGGCACGGTGAGGTGTTGGAGAGGGTGATGCCTGCCTCCCCCAGCCGCATTCTAGCCTCGCCGCCGCCTCTGATTGGGAGCTGCGCCGCATCCCTTCGTCCTCCTCCTCATCCTCTCTCTCTCGCTCTCCACCGGCCGTGAGCCGCGCTACCCGCCTCCCTCGGCCGTAGCCACACCACCACATCCCCCGGTCGTGAGCCGCGCCGCCCGCCTCCCTCGGCCGCAGCTGCGTCGCCGCCTCCCTCGATCGCGCCCGGATCTGGGGGAGGAGGCCGGTGGGAGGCGGCCATGGCAGTTGGAAGAGGAGCGGGAGGGAGAGCGGGTTGCGACGGAGGAGGGAGAGGAAGTAGGCAGAGGTGAAGGTGGGAGGGAGCGCGGGTGCGGGGTGGACGGGAAGGGGGAGCGCGACTTCGGAGGTGGCAACGAGGAGGGGGTCGGCCTCGGCCATGGATCACGGTGAGGGTTGCGCGAGAGGTGGCCGACGAAGGCCGGGGTGGGAGCGGAGAGACGTGATTCCATCAAGGATCCACGTGGACAATCTCTTGCCATCTTGCCAACATGGCATCAAGTCAGCCCAAAACCGCCAATTCCGATGCTACGTCAACGCCACGTTAGACAAAACTAGGGCTGATATAAAAGCTCAAAGCTTGCGAGCGGCTCGAGCTCAGCTCGTAAAATTATGGGCCGAGCCAAGCATCCTTTCAGCTCGATCTCTTAATGAGCCGAGCTGGCTCGCAAGCCACTTGTCAGCTCGTTATGAGCTCGTATTATTAACTATTTTGACGGTTGTAGTTGGACTATTAAATTTGGGTGTGCGGGTGATAGCTTTTGATGTGGAAGACTTTTAATTAGTTGGATATTTAAATTATTGTATGTCCATGTAACCATGTTAGCATGTGCTTGGACTAGAAATTGTTAGGATTGCTAATCGGCTCCTGCCTAATTGCCTATGTTTTACTTGTATGCTATATAATTAGCTACATTTTCATTTATACCACCCGTCTGTTGCTTGTATGTGTGCCGATAATGCAATCCTGTTGCTGCTTCACTCAGCTCGTCTTAGCTCGCATAGCTCGCGAGCTTCCATGAGCAACTCGAGCTTTTATCGAGTCGGGCTGAGCTGAGCTCTCGTTAGCTTAACGAGCCGAGCCAAGCTACTTTGTTAGCGAGCTTGCATGAGCCGGATCGATAGCCAGCCCTAGACAAAACCACCTCAGTTTGGGTTGAGGGGGGTAAAGTGAACGGTTTTGATAGTTGAGGGTGTCAGGTGTCCGGTTTTGTAGTTCAGGGTTGATTTCCAAACTTTCGGAAGAGTTCAAGAGTATAAAATGGACTTTTTTCTTTGATTTTCTCACACTGTTTCCTCATGGATGTAAAGTTTTATAACATGATTTTAAATTACAGCAACCATCTTGTTTTCAATACTTCACCAATGCTAAAGTATAATGTAAGATATTTGCAAAATGTCGAGTAATCAATATTTTTTCTCTGGAGTTATATTTTTCAGTGTGGTTTTCACTAAACTGCGTTTTTGTTTTGGTATAGAGCCAATCTTTCCTTTTCTTTGAATATGTGTTATCGATAGTAATAGCTTACATACCTCAGTAAAAGGATCTTTGATGTCATCCCGTTCAATGCTGCTCTCCTGGGGAAAAATACATAACAATCAGATGTAAAACATGCTACCATATTGAACACAAGATTAGTTCTGCAACTCACATAGTTGGGGAATATAACCATGTCAACATTATCAGGAACATCTAAAAGCAATCGCCTCAGGGAGTACTCCCGGGCACCCGCTGGATGAATTAACTCATCAGTATCAAGATGAATGAGCCAATCCATTCCAGCATCCTGCAATAATGAAACAGAGGAAGCTCACATCAAACTCACCACCAAATGTAAGGCCTTTCCAAAACCCAACATAAACATGTAAAATTCCTCCGTAAGTATAGCAGATCATTATAATCTTGTCAATGTTTGCCAACAACTGACTGATGTAAACTCACATCCTTGAAATGACATTGGTGCAATAGCAAAACATACAGCTGGGCTAACATTAATAGTGGACTGCGAAAGGAAACATATATTTTTATAAAGAACTAACTATGGTACACGTGTTCGTATTTTATGCACTTTGCATACACTTTTTCCACCATCCATTACTCATCCTACACGTGAGAGTGGGGGGAACTGGAAAACAATATTGCAAAGGAAAAAGTTGAGAAATTTTTTAAAGCTAAAGTTAATTGTACCAGAGCCATCCCCATTTTACTATTGTACCAGAGCCATCCCCATCAGTCTACATGTTGTGTTGTACTACTGATGCAATGCATTGGCGCTGGTGCTACATAGATCAATAGAGAGGCTGGAACATGATATGATGATAACTATGGTTCCCCTCATAAATTGAGTTGAAATAGAAAAAAGGTAGCTGAAAATCATATAAAATGAAGAGCGCTAATATTTGAAAATCAAAATTTTGATACTTATCGTGATACACTTTCCAAAAGGGCATGAACACCAAGATTGCTATGTAAACAAATACTATCAAACAAATAAAAAGAAAAAAAGCACATACCCTTGCCATAACGATAGCCATTTCCATGTTTAGTGATTGCTTAACAAATAGTTCATAATTGCAAGGCTTGTAAAAGAAACCTGCAAGCCAAGTCTCATTCCAAACGCGGCTGAAAATGATTGGAAGAAAAGAAGTTTAGACAGCCAAAACATCATGAATAGAAACAAGTAACTTGACATCTTTGCAATAAATTTGTTAGCAAAATATACTTCAAAACATACTTCAATCTCATGAAAGTTCAGTTATCAACATTGTAATAGAAACAAGCAACTTGACATCTTTACTATACGTCAACCACATCATTTGAAGCAAATAGTATCAGAATTTATCAATGCATTTCTTATCTATATCTTGTTAAAGAAGTGTTTTGTTTACAAGATTAACCTCTACATTAGTTGTAGACGAAAGTCACGAAATTCCAACCAAACTTCAAATATTTACACGAACTAGGTTTGTTAGTTAAAAAATCTCATACAACTGTTCAGCATATCACCATACCTTCTGTCCTGTTTCTCTTTCAAATCTTTAGTTCTGAAAATAACTTTTACACCCTAAAATAGAGACACAGAAAGTCAGAACTAGATCATGCAAAAGTCACACAATGAAAGGACATGGAGAAACTTATTTACCCGAATAGATTCAAGAACTGAAGTAACAGCTGGTTTTGCAGCCTCTCCTTCAACAAAGAGAAAAAAGTGTGAAACACCAATGACCTTGTGATAATACAACCATGGAAGAATTTGGTGTAGGCTAGCAGATGTGGTTCCCGTGATACAGATCTGCAGTATCACGAAGAGATATCCAAAGGAAAAAAATTAGCTCAACATAAGCATCATGCTGTGCTGCACAGGACTAAACATGTGTACCAGATTCTCGCAATTATTACATGATTTGATGTTCAAATTAAATAATTGTTTTAGTTAAATATATTACTATAATTTAAAAATAAAATAGACAATTTGACACAAATACGGTATTCTGGGGTTGTGGCATGATTTTGGCGAGTCTTCTCTACTTCATATCAAAAATTTAAAAACCATGCGAGCATCGGATATCCTGTTTTTGAGACTTGCTATGCAAGATAGTTGGATACAAGTCCATGCCTAAACTCACATTCATATCAATGTAATGATACAAGAACAAGATGTACATATACTGCAACGTTGATGGTACATACAGATCTAGGGGAATATGTGCTAGTAAATTATAACCATTATGGCCAAATTTGCTACAAACATAGAGCAATTGCATGTTATGTAGTTTTGTTTTCAATGGTATTCTATCAAATGAAAAATCTGGATAAGCATCTAGTATTTCAGTTCCTAAGCCATGACTAAATTATGAAAATATCATGGTTCCACACCTAGACCTAGTGAACACAAGATCTCAATGAATCATACAAAGTTCACCAAAAGATCGTGGCTGTGTGCACAAATGCAAGATCGCAAGTCAACCAACCCGCAACTCAAATATCCCATGTTTATTGAAGGTTGCACCACCCAACACTGCTCTGAGTCAAAATCCATCTTCTATATCTCTAAGCAATTGCATTGCATTAAAAAAAAACTCTAAGCAACTACTAACCTCTAGATCGCATCAAACACGACAAAGTTTGGTGCAATAGTAGAGAAGAAACAGCACATCCTAGAACAACTGAGTTGCACTTGAACTAACAAAAATTGCCCTACAAGATAGGCATTTGGACTAAAAATGAAGAACAAGCCTTGATACCAAGGAAAGGTCAACCTATCAGACACCGATTAAAACCCAGAAAAACCAAACGATGGTGTTGTACTACTGCGAAATAATGCACAATGTCACAGCAATTCACATATCGATCGCATCCTCAAAAACACAGGAGCAACACGATCACTCCACAAAATCGCTGTTGTAAAAATAAAAATTTCAGGCGAGATCACGCAATATCTCAGCTGAAAAGGCTACGAGCTAATCGGCTCACAAATAAAATAAGCGCAATTCCGTAGCACGAGATCACATCGAATCGCTCTAACAACGGGATCTCTACACGCAGATCAGATCGGAGCGGAAGCGAGGGTCGCACCTTGGGGGTTAGACCGGCGTCGGAGTCAAAGCTCCATCCGCGGTAGAGGGAGATGCCGTGGGGGGAGGCGCTCCGGCCGAGGATCTCGGCGCAGTCGGCGGCCGCGGAGGAGGCCGACGAGGAGGAGACGGCGAAGTATGACCCGCCGGCCCCCGAGGAGGAGGACAACGACGACCCGAGCGGGCTGTTCTCCATGCCGGGGAACCGCTGCGTGTCAGCGGGCCACGCGGCGCCGGCCGCGTCCCGCAGGCCGCCGCGCCACTGGAGCGCGAATGCGAACGCGGCGAGCGCGAGCGGGAGCAGCGTGAGGAGGAGCAGCACGCGCGTCGCGAACGCCGCCGCGCCGCCACCGCTTCCACCGGCGACGGAGGAGGCGCCGCGGTAGCCCGCCATTGGGGAGGGAGAGTCGGTGGGTGGAGAGAGAGGGAGCCTCCGCCTCTCAGTGGTCTTGTAGACCACACTCGAGCGTTACTTGCGGGAAGGAAGGAGACTAGAGACTAGAGACTAGAGACTAGAGAGCTTAACATTATGCGGGATGGACTTAGATGGGCTTTAAGTGGGCCGGTTGGATTTGCTGGGCTAGTAGGCCTAAAAGACTATCATTGTGGGCCGTACTCGTGTGGCTTACTGGCCATGGACTGTTGGTTATTTACTCTCTTTTTTTTTGTTTCCTTTGAAAGCTGAGGTCAATTTTTTCGTTCGTGTGTGTGTGTGTGTATACACAAACATGATCTGCAAACTTTTGCCCTTTTGTGTTCTTCTGAACTCGCAAAAGGAAATCAAGCACTGACGCGTTCTCGGCCCCAAATTCCAGAGCATACCGCGCGACAACGGTTTCACGAGAAAAAATGCTGTGCAGCCAGCTGATTTGCCTTCAGATTGTTGGTTCTGCTCCATTTGGTTTTGCCAACAGGATGGTGATTTAGCTTCAGAAGAGTAATCTGATCAGTGAATTAAAGAAGCGGATTATGTATAATGCATGTTGTTGGATGCATATCACTAGAACATCTGCACACGGCGATGGGCACGCACAGATCATATTGTGACTATACAAGGATCGATGGATGGATGAATGTTTCCTAGATGAGTATAGCTTGAAGTGCAACTTGGAGGGGGAGGGGGGGGGGGGGGACATGCGTTATAACCCTGCATATTTTTAGATCATATTGTGACTATACAAGGATCTCTGGTGTTTAAGTCGCAACACTGACTAATTGTTTCCCACCTTCCACGAGACTAAGTCTGCCGAGCTATACGTGATGTGCAGACAAAAAAATAAACAACAAATGATGAGGAGCTAACTTATGATTAGAGTTCAATAATAGTACTATGCTAATAAACCTACTTAACCCTGAGGAGGCTGTTAGGCTGGGGCAACCTCAAGTTTTTAGCCATCCATGCATCTGGTCCTGGCCCTGGGCCTCCTGGCCTGACTGAGCAACCAGGCCGGAAATGAATCTGTCCACCGCAAATGACTTCCACTCGAAATCAACACCATTCAAGGGGCATCCAGATGCGTGCTAGTCTGTACTTTTTAGAAGTGGGAGCATTGAGTAATTCCTGTATTGTTGCATTTAGAGGGGATTATTAAATGGTGATCTGACAGGCTGACACCATGTACTTGACTCTAATTTGAATTTTGAAATTTATATTCCTCTGTTAGTACTTCTTTGTATTTTCACATAAAAATAGGAGAAAAAAACATTTTTCAACCCTCAACTATCACTCGAGTACTTTTCTACATCAAATGGTCAAACTATTCGATTTGGGACCTTCAACTATTGAAACAAGTGCAACCGACCCCGACCCCACCCATCCAACCCCGGTTTTGACTACACCTATGTGTCAAAATTCTATAGACGTGAATGCTACCTCAACCCACACATCATCTCTCAAAGCAATCTCCCGAGTCAATAAATAAAGACGAGGGGGCCCACATGTGACCTGTCAGTTCCTAAAAATATCTTCTTCCGCCCCATCTTCTTCCTCTGTGTCCCTCTTGCGCCTCCACACTGCTCTGCCTCTGTCGTGGCCTCTGTTGGTCCACTCCCGGCCACCCCCTTCAATGCCGCACTGCCGCCACACGCACCAACTTTTCCCTCACTGACGATCCATCCTCCTCCTCGTCTCCATCCGCCTCCCCATCGTCGCCTCCCACCCGACCTCAGCACCTTCTCTTCCCTCGCCTCCCTCTACCTCGACCTAACTCCCTCTTCGGGCCCATCCACCTCGAGCTCGGCAACGCGCCTACGCTCTTCGACCTTAGCTCACCAGGAACGCCCTTCATCTGGAACCTCTACGAACGCCTCACCGGCGATTAATCGAGTCCTCGTCGTATGGGTGTGAGCTCTGCGACGTGGGTGTATTGCGGCACCGATGAGGCCACACTCTGCTGGGGCTGTGATGCGAAGGTGCACGCCACACCAACTTCCTCGTCGCACACTGCTCTGCCGCGGGTGCACGCAACCCACGTCGTGGCGTGCCATGGGGACACACTTGGGTCCCAAAGCGTCCCTCTGTGAGCGTTGCGTCAGGCGTGGCAGCGTGCACGGCCGCGACGGTGTGAGCTGTGTGGGCACCAAGGGTGATGACGAGATGGCCAGCTGTAAGATCGAGGTGGCCGACTAGAGGGGAGTGAATAGCCAGTTTTAAAAATCTTTCGGTTCTAAACCAGTATATAATGCGGAAGCTAATAACAAATGGTTTTGCACAATTAAAACCTAAATCAACTAGGCTTCCCTAAGTGCACCAACGATACAAGAGAGCAATCATACAATGATATATAAGCAATTAAAGTATGTATGTAAATTGCTCAAAGTAAAGCACAAGTAAAAACAAGATGACACGATTATGTTTTACCGTGGTGTTCGGAGACTTGCCGGTCTCCCCTAATCCACGTTGAGGTAAGCCCAACCACGTTGAACCGGCTCCACTAATTAAGCCAGCACCTCCGAGGTAAGTCCAACACTTGGATCGGTTCCAAACCGAACCAGCACCTCGCTCCACTAGGGTTGCTCTTCCTCCGCTCCGGAGATGGCGAGCACCAAACCACTCACAAACACACCGGGCCTTCTCACAAGCTTCTTTGAGAAGATCACCGGGCACGACGGCTCCACGCCGTCTAGGTGTCGGCAAACACCAAGAGTAACAAGACTCAACGATCACTTGAACTAATCAAGTGTCAAAGCTCAAGTGGATACACAATCCACTACCTAAGGTAACAAATACACTTAGAGTTTGCTCTCAAATCTCACTAAGTGCAACACATGCACAAAAGAGAAGAAAGCCTTGCTCTTAGCTCAAAGAATGAGTATAGCACTCAACAACAATCTCAGCAACCTCTCCCAACTGGCCAAGGTGGATATATATAGCCCACACACAAAAACTAGCAGTTGGGAGAAGATTCCCACAAATCAGCATAGGGCCGGTCTGACCGCCCATGCGCCAACGGCTAGAAAACTAGCCGTTGGGCCTTCGGCCGGTTGGACCGCCATGCAATGGCCGGTCGGACCGCCGCCAAATCGGTCAGACCGCCGCAGCTGGCCGGTCCGACCACCAGATGAAAATTTGGCTAAGTCCCAAAACGGGCGCTCTCTGGAATAATCATTTCGCGCGAACCCTGGAACTTCCTCACATCGGAAGTTCCGTTTTCTCAACAGCGGAACTTCCGGACAAAGAATCAGCACATAGAGAAATCGGTTCGACCGCCAACATATGGCCGGTTCGACCGACACACCGATCGAACCGGTCCACCGTGATCGGCCGGCAGACCACAGAAGCAAAACACATTTGCTTCACTTCAAATGGCAAAACACATTCGCCCATTTGAGTACAATTCCAACAAGGTTAAAAGATTATATTCTCAGTTAGTTGCAAAACACATTTGCCAATATTTTAGAATACTCATCACAAGGAATAAGGTACATGGACTTACACCATTTGCAAACTTAAGTCACATGCTACAAGGATTATGCATGAGCCTCGACTATTTGCAAAACACATTCACAAATAAATAGCATCATGCCTAGATTGAGCCAAAGCAATCACAAGGAGCTATCAACACATGACTAACTCAAACTACTAGTTAAGACCCCTCTTAATAGTACGGCAACCTATACTAGCAATCCGGTCTTTCAACCAAACACCAAGACCGGTAAAAGACTAGGAACACATCCTTAGCCCTAGCTAGTCATACCTTTGTCTTGCATCTTCTTGAAGCTTGATGACACATCATCACTTCAAGTCCGAGTCATTAACTTGATAATCATCAACGCATGATGATCCTTTGCTTGACATCCATCAACACATGATGGGTCTTCTCTTGTCTTGACGATCAACTCATGATCATCTCTTCTTGATAAGCATCAACTCATGATGCATCCTTTACAACAAGCTCTTGACTTGATGATCAACTCATGATCATCCCAAGTCTTCATCATCCTGGAACATAACATATTCATCCAACTCATGAAAATGTTAGTTCAACAATATGATTATCATTAATTACCACACCATACCATTAACTCATAATGGTGGGACAAGATACCACAATCTTTCCCTCTTTGGTAATTGATGATAACTATTTCAAACACAAATAAATTTGATTTGATAAAGGTAACATAACGTGAGTATATATGAACTACACAAGTTACATATACTCACAACATGAGTATGTAAGAACTACACAAGTTCTATTTTACTCAAACATGAGTATACACAAACTACACAAGTTCTATATACTAAAACGGATATGTTTCAAAGTAAAGATCCCAAATATATGTGGAAGATGGAATGTGTATCAATACTAATAAAACCACAAAATATAGAATGAGCTCCCCCTAAATGTGTGCATACACATATGTGTAAAGAAAACATATGCACATATTCAAGATATACTAATGGTGGAGTTCTTCCTATATTTTGGATCCGAGGAATGCAACATTATATAAGAGTGTAAGTTGGATGCATACCTCGTTGAATTTCACCTTTATATCCAAATGAGACTACACAAGATAATACTTGACAAAAGAGTTAGTCTCACAATTAGATTTGTCATCAATCACCAAAACACTCCATTAACTCATAATGGCGGGTCTAGATCTTTCAATCTTCCTTTTTTGGTGATTGATGACAAATCCTTTATCAATAATAATATTTGGATATAAATAGACATAACATAAGAATTTAAGCTAATGATCTATGTCTATGCATGTCATATAGTGAAATTTAAAGCTTTAATCAATATGCCAAAAAGAATATGCTTGTAAAAACAAATGCATTCTCCCATAAAAGACTTCCCCCCTAGGCATAAAACAAACATCCAAATGTGGGGATATACATTGATAATATTAAAATTCTCCCTCTTTTGGCATTAAACATCAAAAAGATCAAAACAAATATGAAGCCAAGAAATTAGATTTGCAAAGCAAAGAACTTGGCAATTGAAATTTTCTTCTTCTTTTAACACCACTTGAAATATTCTTTTCTTTTGACACCACTTGTAAATCTGTCAAAAATAACGTAAGGTCAAAAGAGAGATCTTCTCAATTTGAGGAGCTTGGTCACAAAGAATATGGAATTGATACTTATGACCAATGAAAATTTTGTCAATAAACAATTTTCACACAGCATATTGAGATGATCATTGAAATTCATGCTTGTGGTTTTTTTAAAAATTGACAGAATTTCCTTTGTAAATAATGAATCCAAGAAGCATGATAATTGATAACAACAATAATCAATAATAATCCAAGTAAGCTCATTTTCATTCAACACAACATACTAAGACTCATCATATCATGAAAGATCCACATTATCACAAAGATAACAAAATATCATAGCCAAATTCATCATGAGTTATACAACCATGCAAGAAAAAATATTGCAATTGTTTTCCATTACAAGGTCTAATGACCTAAATAAAACTAGAAGGCTACTGATCGGTAGGAGGATCCTGTGATGAAGAAGGCTGATCTCCTCGCTGAAAGAAGGAAGACAGGTGCGGTCCACGTCCAGATCGCTGATAATATAGAGGCACTCTCGCTGCTGCTGAAATCGATGAAGTCCGCCATAAATCATCATCCGAGATCAGTAGATCAAACTGGAGGTGGCGGTATGCAATCTCATCCAATCTAGTGTATGTAGCCGCCTGAATCTCATCCAGTCTAGTGTATGTGGCTGCCTGAAATGCTTCTTGAGATGTGCGCATCTGGTCTATACTCAGCTAGAGATGAAGAATCGCAGTTAGGACAAGGTCTTGAGCCTGAGGATCCTGAGAAGAGGAGCCATGTCCCTGAGACTGAGGAGGTGGAGGCACTGGAGCAGGAGCAGGAGCAGGAGGAGCATCCCTGGGTCTATATTCCTTATGCTCAATGTCACAGGGGCTGTCAAAGTTGATTCTGCTCTTTATCAGCTTCATAATAAAGGGAGCATAATAAATACTTTTTGACTTGTCTCCCTTGGAGGTGGCAATCTCCCTGATAATTAGATCTATGACATCAAATTTAGTGCCCTCCATAATATACTTGATCACATTCCATGCCCTCTATAGGTACTACTAGGAGGCGCTCGACCAGCTACTGTTGGAGGAGATGTTGTAGATGCCATGGGGATATGCTCATAATCTCAGGATGATGTTACAATTGGCAATGGTGCTGAGGGTTTGCGGAAATATGTGTTTTCGGCAAAAGTTCAGATGCTTTCAGGCAATAGGCAGTCAGACCGACCAGGTCAGTGGTCTGACCGCCCTGTATGGCGGTCTGACTGGCCACCTGAAGGATCTAGACCCGCCATTATGAGTTAATGAGTGCTTTGGTGATTAATGACGAATCTATTTGTGAGACTAACATTTTATTGTTACATCTAGTGTGTAGTATCATTTGGATATAAAGGTGAAATTCAAATGAGGTATGCATTCGACTTTACACTCTTATATATTGTTGCATTCCTCGAATCCAAAATATAGGTTGAACTTCACCATAAGTATAACTTGAATATGTGCATATGTTTCTACTTACACATTTGTGTATACACACATTTAGGGGGAGTTCACTCTATATTTTGTGGTTTCATTAGTATTGATCCATATTCTGTTTTCCACATATATTTGAGATCTTTACTTTGAAACATATCCTTTTGAGTGTACAAAACTTGTGTAGTTCCTTGTATACTCATGTTTTGAGTATATAGAACTTGTGTAGTTCTTGCATACTCATATTGTGAGTATATATAACTTGTGTTGTTCATATATACTCATGTTGTGTTACATTAAATTATCTACAGTCAATTTATGTGCAATTGAAGTGGTTATCATTAATTACCAAAGAGGGAAAGATTGAAGTATCTTGTCCCACCATTATGAGTTAATGGTATGGTATGGTGTGGTAATTAATGATAATCATATTGTGGAACTAACATTTTCCATGAGTTGGATAAATAGGTTATGCTCTAGGGTAATGAAAACTTGGGATGACATCATGTGTTGATTGTCATCAAGTCAAGGGGTTAGAAGAAGATGCATCATGTGTTGATGCATGTGAAGAGCTTGAAGAAATATGAATCATCGTATATCGATGATGCGTATCAAGAAGAGGAGATGATCATGAGTTGATCATCAAGTCAAGAGAAGACACATCATGTGTTGATGGAGGTCTAATGAAGGATCATCATGCGTTGTTGTATATCAAGACTTGGAGTAAAGGATGCATCATGTGTTGATGCACATCAAGTCAAGAGAAGACCCATCATGTGTTGATGGAGGTCTAATGAAGGATGCATCATGCGTTGATGCATATCAAGACTTGGAGTAAAGGATGTGTCATGTGTTGATGCACATCAAGTCAAAAGAAGACCCATCATGTGTTGATGGAGGTCAAGTGAAAGAATGTATCATGTGTTGATGCATATCAAGACTCGGGATGGAGAAATCATCATACATTGATGATGTTCAAGACAAGATCCCGAAGTGAAGAAGATCATCATGTGTTGATGATTATAAAGTCAATAACCCGGACTTGAAGTGATGATGTGTGTCATCAAGCTTCAAGAAGATGCAAGGCAAATGTATGACTAGTTAGGGCTAAGGATATGTTCCTAGTCTTTTACCGGTCTTGGTGTTTGGTTGGAAGACCGGATTGCTAGTATAGGTTGTCGTACTATTAAGAAGGGTCTTGACTAGTAGCATGAATTAGTCATGTGTTGATAGCTCATTATGCTTGCTCTAGCTCATCCATGCATGGAGCTATTATTTGCGAATGTGTTTTGCAAATAGCCGAGGCTCATGCATTTAATCCTTGTAGCATGGGACTATAATTTGCAAATGTTGAAGTCCATGCACCTTAACCTTGTGGCATGATGCTATTATTTGCGAATGTATTTTGCAAATAGTCGAGGCTCATGCATAACCCTTGTAGCATGTGACTTTAGTTTGCAAATGTGTTTTGCAAATGGTTTAAGTCCATGTACCTTATTACTTGTGGTGTTAATTTTAAAAGTTGGCAAATGTGTTTTGCAATTTGTTGAGAATATCACCTTTAAATCTTGATTGGACTGCACTCAAATTGGAAAATATGTTGTACAATTTGAGTTTGAAAAAGTGCAAAGTTTCTCTAGAGTCTGGCGGTCTGACCGCCAGTACCAGCCGGTTTGACCGGTGGCATATCGGTCAGACCGCCGTGTGTTCGGCGGTCCGACCGATTGCTCCTTGAGCTATTTTTCTGTGCGAAAGTATCGCCATTGAGAATACGGTACTACCGAAGAGCGAAAGTACCGACACATCTCGCGACGCGTTTTTTTTCTTCAGAGAAGCACTTTTTGGAATTGCGCTGATTTTCCTTGGGCGGTCTAACCGCCCACCCTTGGCGGTCTAACCGGTAAAGCGGCGGTCCGACCGGTCGGTAGTTGGCCGTTCGACCAGCAGAGTCCAATGGCTACTTTTATAGCCGTTGGCGCATGGGCGGTCAGACAAGCCATTAGTTGGTGGTCAGACCGGCCCCTCTCTGATTCGATGGAAGATTTCCTCCAACGGCTACTTTTTGTGTGTGGGGTATAAATACCCACCTTGACTGGTTGGAGGGTGTGGTTGCTGGCATTATAAAGGTTGCTAGTGTTGTTAGACATTCTTTTGAGCAAAGAGCAAGCCATCTCTTCTCTTTTGTGCATATGTTGCACTTAGTGAGATTTGAGAGTAAATCCTAAGTGCATGTGTTGCCTTAGGTAGTGGATTGTGTATTCACTGAGCTTAGACACTTGATTCGTTCAAGTGAGAGTTGAGTCTTGTTACTCTTGGTGTTTGCCGACACCTAGACGGCGTGGAGACGTCGTGACCGGTGATCTTCTCAAGAAGCTTATGAGAAGGCCCGGCGTGGTTGTGAGTGGTTTGGTGCTCACCATCTCCGGAGTGGAGGAAGAGCAACCCGAGTGGAGCGAGGTGTTGGTTCGTGTTGGGACCGGTCCAAGTGGTTGGACTTACCTCGGAGGTATTGGCTTAATTCGTGGAGCCAGTCCAATTCGTGTGGGTTTACCTCAACGTGGATTAGGGGAGACCGGCAAGTCTCCGAACACCACGGTAAAACATCATTGTGTCATCTTGGTTTGTGCTTGTGCTTTACTTGAACAATTTATATTCTTACTTTAATTGCTTATATATCTTTGTATGATTGCTCTCATTCAATTGTATTCATATTGTTGGTGCACTTAGAGGAGCCTAGTTGATTTAGATTTTAATTATGCAAAACCAAATTATTATTAGCTTCCGCATTAAAATTAATTTTAGCCAAAAATATTTTTAAAACCGCCTATTCACCCCCCTCTAGTCAGCCTCCTCGATCTTACACCACCACTGGCGGTCTGACCGACCAAGCCTCGGGTGTAGTGGCTGGCGGTTAGACCGGTCATGGGCGGCGGTTTGACCGGCCATTAAGTGGCTTCGAGTTTGGAGCTGGACCAAAAATAGAAGGTGTAGGCAAGAGAGGGAATTCTCCTATACTTGGTCTCATAATTTCTAGAGACTCGAGTCAAAAGTTCTATTCGTTTGAGATTTCTAGAGAGGTTTCGGATTTCTAAGGAGGAAATTTGGCTAAGTCCCTTGCTAGGCGGTCAGACCGACTAGGGGGGTCAGACCTACCATGGGTGGTGGTCTAATCGGTTTTGACTTGTTTGCCGGCCAGCTTGGCGGCGATGTTTGTTGGTTAGGTCAAATTCATGGGTTTCAATGCATATGTGTTGCATGATGCATGTTTTGACTAACGTGGGTCAAGTTGCGAAGAACTTATTCCCAGAATCGATTTCTTAGTCTATTATTGTGTAAGAGGCTTGGAGGTCAACGACGGTCAACGGCATGGATGATCGGGACTAGGCTTGGATAGCTGAGGTTCAGAATGATCGAGGATGTCGGGTGTAGTCGATGGACTCAAGCATAGCGCAAAATGGACAAGGATGACCGAACGAGAAGTTCGGTGCGACGGGTTGCATTAAGCGGCGCGGGGTTGGTGCAAGTGCTATGGTGGTTTCGGTGGGAGCCAGATGGGAGAGACTTACCGACATGAAGAGAGTCATTGATCAACCTATACGTGGCGAAGTATAGGATTACTTCATGAAGTTTGGACTCGGTCTTTGGAGAAGGATTGAGAAGGGGTATTTTGGTAACTTCACAAAAATATCGCCTTGATGGATTTTGGCTAAACCATGGCGCACGACGACGCAAGGAGAAGTGGTTTAGGTCAAGAGAAGATGAAGATGACGCTTTGAAATGCGTAGGTGAGTGAAACCCATTTGTGTGTGGGCTTAACGGATGCCCATTTGAGATATCCTTCTAGAAGCTAGCCTCCACTATAAATAGGGGAGGGTGCTGGTTGTACACCTCCCAACTCTTACATTAGATAAACCCTAGTTTGTATTAGGGAGAGGAAAGGTGAGTTGAGAGGTTAGGGTTCTAGAGAGTTGTATTGATTATGTGCTTAAATGTTGAGCTTTTATCATCCATGTTGGAGTGGCTATAAACCAACATCAATCTCGAATCAATTCAAGCAAGATTTCCCAAGATGAATCTATTCTTGTTCTTGCTCTCTCTTTTGTGATTTTTGGGTTTTCGTTGATCATTTGGTTTTTCTTTGGTTTTTTGTCATGATCTTGCTTGCTGTGATATGTGAGAATATATCTAGGATCATCTTCTACCCACGAGCAAGTTTTGGGATCAATCTTAGGTTTTGCTCGATTCTTGTGACCTCCTTCCCTAATCTATGAAATTCATGGAATCTTGCCTTTAATCTTCCCAATCGTCGATTGAAATAGGTTCCCGACCTTCTTGATAACCTATGGTTAAAATTTGAGAGGATTAGGACCGAATCAAAAGTTGAGCCGATTTGTAATTTTGAGTTTGTGCTGATTTTACTATTCATCAGGCTGGAAGTCAAGCCGCCACTTGAGGAGATCAGACCGCCCAAGGAGAGGTCAGACCGCCCATGTTGAGAGGTCTAACCACCCAACTCATTGTGAATTGAGTTTTTGATGTTTTTGGTTGTTTTGCTTCGGGGTTTCGATTAGATTCAATACAAGTCTTCTGCTATAGTTGTACGTTGATCTTCATAGCTCTCATAGCTATTGGAGTGAAAACGTGTTAAATCCGATCAAGGTGAAAAGGAGATCGTGCTCCTATTTACCCCCCTAGTCGCCATTTCGGTCCAACAGATGTCGACACTAGCCGCGTGTATCCTCGACGTCGGCGTCTACTTGACTTCTCTGACCCCATCACCAACATCATCGCAAGACCATCTCCTCCTTCATAGTCGAGGAAGAGGGTGAGGGATCCTGGTTCGTGTGTGGCGAGCACCAGTCCAACGGGGCCAAGAAGAGGAAAAGGAAGGCAAAGGGGAAAATATCATAGGAGGTGAGAACGAGAGAGGAGGTCCTCTCCAAGATCGCCGCCGGTGACGCCCCCCTGCCCCTCCCCCTCTCTGCATTTTGAAAAGGAAGAAAAAAGTGCTTTGAGGATGATGTGGGCAGTGACGTGGATGCACACATACATTGATGTGGATACACACGTGGGTGCTTTGTATTACTAGGAGTCCATGTTAGCAAAAACCATCATCACGTCAGCTGAAACCACAGTGGACACGGACCAAGGTTGTGTTTTGCACCAGTATTGATAATTGAAGGTCGAAAAGTGTAATTTTCTTTAAAAATGGCCCATGTGCCATTTTACACATACACATGTTTTGTATGATGATCATATTATATATCAATCCATGGTATAAAAATACTCGGCATCTCTATGTATAAAAGTTTGTATTGTGCACGTGTTCTCCTTTGATCTAACATTCTCATTTGAATTTTTCGTATTTACAACATGTATTGTACACCAAGTCATTATCACTCCAATTATCACACTGTACAAATAATCATTCTCACACTATACAAATAATCATTCTCACACTGTACAAATACACATACCGTAAAAATACTCACATAGACACAAGGGATTTTTGCAACATGTATTGTATACTCACATAGAGAGAGAAACAAAAGATGGAGCACGTTGGTGAGCATGGCGTCGGAGATGCACCACAGAGCCTAGACATGCGCCTAAAGTGGCCGACGACGAGGTGTGCACATGTGGAAGCCGGCTACAAAAGAGACAGAGAAAACCAAAGGTAGTCAACAACTGTAGTGCGATGGCAAAGGGGACGAGGTGGAGTACCTGTGACAACGACAACCAGCTCCTCAGGCGAGGAGGCGAGAATCGGCGGCACGAGCGGCTGCGAAGGAGATGAGGGGTACCGTATCCGAAGGTAATGAGGTCGGGGATGACCGGATCCATTGCTAGTGATGAGGGAGAAGGTCAGATTCGGCAGCGAAGGAGTCGGGGAGGGCCATATCCGGAGGAGGTAAGGCTGGGTACAGCCGAATCCACCGCCATCCTCCTCCTCGCCGATGGAGATGCACCATGCCTGATAAGCCCGCCGGAGGGGAGGACCGGATCTGGAGAAGGCAGGTCAGAGACGGCTAGAACCTTCATCGCCAGTGATGAGGCAGACAAGCCATCTTCGGGCCCGCTGACAAAGAGGAGGGTAGCGACTGTGGGCGACTTTGGGCGACGACATGGCAACAGTGGTGGATGAGGGGGCAGCGGCGTCGGTGTGTGGGGGGAGAGAGAGAGCATGGTGAATGGGTGTAGTTGTGGGGTCCACCATGTGTGTATTGTACAGTGTTAGATTCTGTACGGAATTCGTATTTCACACAAAAAAGATTTATTGCACAAATCTTGATGCATAGATGGACGGTACAGATTTCACACCTACATCCATTCAAATATACCATATCCACTCTCGCTACCAGGCCAACCAATACACCCCAATCATTCGAGACAGCTCTACCTATGTAGCTTGTCCAACTAAACTACAACAAAAATGAGAACATGAGGTCAAGTCTAATAAAGGTTTCCACTAGCCAATATTAGCAAGAAATATGGAACTATCTTCTTCCATTCTTTTCCCAGTCCTCTTCATAGATACTTACTCTCACAGATAATCTAGTAAATGATGTAATTGTTGGTCGTGTTGCCAACAATCAAGCACTCAATCTCACAAAAATAAAAGTAGAACAAGACACAATATGTAATCCCGAGCATTCCCTCAACTTTATCAATTGGTGGAATGTGAAGTGTACAAAAAAGACAGCCCCTACCCTCCTCCTTTATGTAGGGAGAGAAGATTTGTCATGAGTGCATAATAAGTAATATAATACTAAACTACACTAGTGGGCCTAATGGGCCTTCAACCCCTTATGGACTTGTTTAGGTAAAATGTCCATAAAAGGATCGATACACAACATTAAAAACTTATGTCTAGTCAAAATTTGTTTGAGAATATTTTTTTAGTGAAATATTTTTTGAAATTACATGAGGCACATGGGTGCCTAGGCACCCAACTCAAGAATAATCCGATGACATGTGTTGAAATTCAGAGTTTGGGTATAAAATGTTTTTATACCCATGATATATTTATGACAAGTGAGTTTTGAACCCAGTTCAAACTAATTTGATGTTCTTTTGAATTTAATGTGACTACACTGATTATACACCATGAAACTAGCTCGGACTAGTTAAACAGAAGATGTATTTATTCTTTTTAGAGTTTGATATCTCAACTACGCTTTTTTATGGTTATGCGAAGATACCCACGTCAAATGTTAGAAATCTCAAAGCACATCAATGAGTATTGATTTTGGTGCCTAGACATCAAAGCGCATGAAGCACTTGTCCAAAATATATTTTCTTTTTTAAGAATATTGAGTCCTTAAATAAATAAATATGATAAAATCGTCACTCAAATTATTTATATAGACCAAATAAAAAAGAGTATATTTTTTGCGAATAAAAGAGTAGAAATTTTTTTAAAAAAATGAAATAAACACTAAAGAGAAGAAGATTTTGTTTCGTCCATTGTCTTAAAAAACTATATAGGAACCTATCCGAAACTGACCAATGGTAGGACTCCAATTCTCATGGTTGTATCAAGGACTGCACACTAGATTCCAGTGAATCTTCTCAGTTCTCAGCACATGCATCTACTACTAAATACATATTTGTGGCATTCAGATCCTCTGCATTATTGCAAGAGTCATTGTGTGAACAGTATTTTTCGAGTGCGCGGACAATATTTTGCATGTGTACAGCAGCTCTATAGTAACAGTGAAATATGTATTGTAGATAGTTTAATGTAGCAAAACCTTGTAGTTGTTGATCTCGACCTTTGATTTTTGATTGAAAGGTGGATATCACTATATAATGCCATATATCGTAGATCCTCTGTATTGATAGCTTCAATGCAGAGGATCCAAATCTGTATTTGTGGTTCACAAGAAGTCTGTTAAGAACATTGAGTGATCTTATAGAAATTTTGTTCATATGACCTAGACTTTAATAAAAGTTCCCGTGTTCCAAACTAATTCTATATAATCCTAAGCATTCTAATTAGTTAAGTGTTGGGCTGCATGTTAGGTATGTTGTTGAGATAGGGTGATTCATAATATATTCCTTTAAAAATTATAGTGGTGTGCTGCATGAATTCCTAGATGAATCTTAATAAGATTAGTTTTGCTACTTCTCTTTAGAGTAAGATTTCTACTTCACTTTGGAGGAGAACTATGGATTATATAAACCCATGAGGGGTGACCATAGAAACCCAAGAAGCAAGCCAATTAAGAGGAACTCATCCAAAGCAGAGGGTGCACGAGAGTATTAGATGCTAGGTTATTCTTTTAGCACTATATTCTTATATAAAGAAATGATTAGAAAGTCCCAAAAGAATCAAGAGGGTCGTGAGAGAGCGACAATCTCTTGTACTCTTTTGAGATCATGTTAAGGAATTTGCACTCAGCTTTGCTAAATATTTCTCTCTCGTTGTGGTTGCTTCGCCGCCGTTATTTTAGTTCTCTCTATGAGATTCATCTACTTCGTTCTTGATACCATACAAGCTCGTGTCATATCTTACAACTCTAATCCAATCCAAAAGTTGTTGCGCATAACGAGGGGTATCAGAGTATAACATATGTGCTGCTGTTAGGGGTGGATAACGATCCAACTTTGCTCGGCTCAGTTAAGCTCGTTAAGGAACCAAACTCGGCTTGTTAAACAAATGAGCAAAAATGTCAGCTCAGCTCAACTCGTTATGAACTCGCGAGTTGTCTCATTTGGCCCAGGACCACTGGAGGGCATCGGGCCAAGCGCGGAAGGAGAGGGCATCAGGCTGGACGCAGAAGGAGAGGGTGCTGGGCGAAGGACAGATGCGAAGGCGGAGGGCCCCGGGCAGAGGATGAGCACGGAGAGGGAGGGCCCCAGGCGGAGGACGGGCGCGGAGAGGAAGGGTGACGAGCGGAGGCCGAACACGGGAGGCAGAAGGCCGAGGCTGGAGCGGGAGGTGGATGCAGGAGGTTTGATGGGTTGGGTTCTAATATAAACGAACATAACGAGTTGTCCGCGAGCTGGCTCGAACTCGGCTCATTAAGAAAATGAGAAGAAATGCTAGCTCGGCTCGACTCGTTTATGGCCCGAGTTGAGCCTAGTTGGCTCACGAGTTTCGACCTTTTTCCACCCCTAGTTGCTGTTGCCTGGGTCTGAAGCCTCTGATTGATATACGTGCATGAGTCGAGCCAAGCTGGCTCGCGAGTTTTGACTTTTTTCCACCCCTAGTTGTTGTCGCCTAGGTCTGAAGTCTCTGATTGACATATATGCATGTATTCATGAGGTAGGAAAAAAAGAAGAAGAAGAAAAGGTGAAGAGCATGTGCATCGTCAGAAGTTCTTTAATTAACCCGATACAGATACCCACACCTAAATCTCAACTTTGTGGGCTCCACTGCACTGTACCAAGCAACTTCTGCGTCTGTGTACAATACTACATGTGTGAGATAAACTAAGGAGTTGTTGGTCATATTAGCGTTGTTTGCGATCGCATTTGCAAAAATGGCACTCAACGCCCGGTATTTGCTGAAATGGCGCCTCCACCGCACGGTCACCCCGTGGGATTTAACCAACGAGTGACACGTACCCGCTGTCGTACGGCCACCGTGCGGTGGAGGCGATGCCGCATGGTGGCCGTTGTTGGAAATATGCCCTAGAGGCAATCATAGAGATGATGATATTTCATTATGTTCATGATTTTGATAATATGTTATCGTGTTCCGTGAATGAATCATTTGTTATAGATCAATAAGTATGTGACTTGTTGGTGGAACTCTTTAACTTATATAATGTCATTCTAAATGTATCCCTGGTCGGAGGTCACTGGTCGGAACACCAGTGACTCTATAACTAGCACATGTATTGATTGATGACCTTGTTTCACCGGTCATGGATATAGGGATATTGAATCAATAATGTGAGCTCATGTTAGAGAACATATGGCTGGATAGACCCATCACTAAGACACTATTGAGATTGTTATGAATCTTTGTGTCATTAGTTGGTCTCAAGTAATGATGATGTATAATCCTTAGACCTGAGATCAGCATGGTTCCCTACATGTGTAATAGAACTCTTAGGGGTTGCTAAACGTTACTCGTAATTGGGTAGTTATAAAGGTAGCTTTTGGGTATGCTATGAAACATGCGGAGGGATGTGATTAGTCGAGATGGGATTTACCCCTCCTTACATAACAGGAGAGATGTCTCTAGGCCCCTCGTGGTGATCGGATAAAGAAAGTGCATGGACATACCACTAGTGGTCGATGTGTCGACCACATGAAGTTATCCGACACTCGATCGAGAAAGTATTGAACAGTCTATGGATGACACATCTATCTCACCTGGAGTTCAACCAGACATCGTGAGGCAAAGGGAGAATGCATGAGTAGGTCGCTTAGTTCGATCGGTTATGGACCAATCGTATGATGATACATGCTGGTCGTAGACTGGTCGAACGTAATCACAGAATGGTAAGAACCTGGTCGTAAGGAGTTACGAACTGGTCGGGACCAAATACGATATGGTCGTATGGAGATATGAACTAATCGTAAGTGATGAGGACCTGATCATAGATCATATTACATCAAGGTTCGTTCAATATATTCTATGTGTCTTTGGGAATCGTTATGTGCTGCTAGGTACCGCTAACGACTGGTGTTCGGAAAAGAGTTTCCGAGTCATAACCGATTACACATGAACCTGTAGGGTCGCACACTTAAAGGGCAAGGATCTGGTTTGGATGGTGAACCGAATTTGTATAGGCCACGAGTTACTAATGGGCCTCAAGTTCGAGACCCATCATGGATGCCTATATAAAGAGGGGCGGTGGCTTAGGCTGGAAAAAGAGGATGATCTTTGGAAGAACTCCCGAAACCCTAATAGCACGCCTTCTCAACCACGCTGCCGGTGCTAGCACTCTAGCGCGTGGTGACCCTGTCCTGTACGTGTGGATACCTCGGAGGTGTTGTTGCGAAGCATCAACACTAGGACGGTCCGTAACTCGTGACGATCACCGGAGTCGGAGGAGAAGTTACGTGGTGAGTACGACCACTCGAAGGAGCATACACACGATGAGTACGACCACTCGAAGGAGGAGACGCGTCGTGAGTACGACTACGACTGCATCAACTCGCTACAAAGACTCTACTTCCGCTACGAGTCGGCGCGTCTAGCGGTAATCTCGTGATCTATTTCTACCGGTGGTTCCTTGGTTGCGCGGTAAAATTTTGTTTGTGCTATCGTAGCATTGCCGCGTTACCCAATAGCCGTGCGGTGCAGGTGGGTGCAGCACGGTGGCTGTGTGATGCTGGCACTACCGCACAGTGGACGTGCGATGTAGGTGGGTGCCGCATGGTGGTCGTGCGGTGCATGTGGTTCCCATGCATGGCCACCATGTGTGAGGGAAAACACCTGATTTGAGTGAAGCAAGTAGGACCTACATGTATGTTGCTCCAGCCTTTCCGCATGAGAATTTAATTGGAGACAACCAAAGGCCCTGCTTTTGATGTAAAAAGCTCAACACACTTACCATGGTGGGAAGAGGAGTAGCTAGCTAGGTAGTCTGATCAATGCTTTTGTGCGCACATAGGGAGAGAAACAGAAAAGAGAGGAAATCTGATCAGGAGGGATACAACTTTTGGTTTCCCACGTATTCGTCCCACAGATATCAGGTTTGATCCCATTATGGAGAAAAAAAGAAAGAGAGTATTCTGGGTCATATGGTTAGCACTATGGATTCGAACATTTCTTTCTTAAATATCGTTGTGTGAGGTGAATAAATCTTATCGTCCCATACTAGAGTTTTTATGGAGCAAAAGGCTACAATTAAACAAACAAACATTTTTTATTTTCTTGTGAGATAGATAGCCATCTTCTTCAAACGATCAATTGCAAAGTTCATGCTTATTCACACGTGTAGTACAGAACAGTCTCCAAATTACCCTGAAAAGTATGGACATAATCCCATATTTGGTAGTTTCGTCAAGATAATTAAGTAACCGAAAAGGGGCGGTGCCCGGTATGCACCGACACACCCAAAAAAATCAAAAACATGCAAAAGTATATATGTGTTAGGACCAAATTGCCAGGTGTATTCGTCCTACAGAAATTTTAGTCCTACACCCAAATTTCTGCTTAATGCAAAATAACTTGTAGCATAGAGCCTCATCTCTTGATTAGCCATGCATTTATATAAATTTTGGGATACACTACAAGTCTTTGTAAGTACACAATGTACTCAATCTTGCTTAATTTATTGTTTAGAGTTCGAGGAAGAACTAGTTTCAGACGACGACGGGTCTTTCTAGGGCTAGTCTCTTGTCAGTTGCCTTTGGGTTTGGATAGGTATGTCGCTGGAAATTATCTACTTTTATCACTTCTACTTCCGCTGCTACCTTTGGTCACTCTACTAACACTTGTTTTTATTTGGCCAGTCGGCCAGTGATGTAATAACTCTTAACCACTTAAGTTATGTACTACCAGTTGTTTTATTTCGTATGTATGAATGTATGGATGTGAATATCAATGTTGTGATTGTGTGTATTAACCAATGATCATGGGACTAGTACGGTACACACATGAGGGTTTCAGGTATTCAACACCCGGGGTCCAACACAAAATATCATAGGTAAACCCCTCTAGACCATTATTTCAAAATCTCCCAAACTTATGTTCATCGTGTCATCCTTTTTTGCAAATTTTAGTAAAGACTATAGCTTGACTAAGCAATTGTGCGATACTCGCACTCAAAATTCCCAAATTGACATAATCTATTGTCTATACCATAGCCTAATGGCTACAACAGTAAGGATATTGATATTTCAAGAGGTTCATGTATCGAATAGGATTACGACTACCGTTATCCCCAAATATAGCAATTTTAATCGAACATACACGCATGCATTATAGATTTTACAAAAAGAAGTACAATAATTAAAATAGTAGGATCAACATGGTCAAAGGAGGTGCTTGCCTTGCTCTGGTTGTTCTAAATACGAGGATGGAGGATCGCCGTAAAATTCGCTCAAACAATCAACGTCTAATCAAAAGAGACAGAAGATGAATTTAGAAAAAAAGATCCATCCTAACTTTTGCTTACAAACTCCAAATTGAATGATCCTACAAACTCCTAAAGTTGTACCCCTCCTGATCAGATTTCCTCTCTTTTCTATTTCTCTCTCTATGTGTGCACAAAAGTAATAATCAGCCTACCTAGCTAGCTACTCCTCTTCCTACCATGTTAAGTGTGCTGAGCTTTTTACATCAAAAGCAGGGCTTCTAGTTGTCTCCAATTAAATTCTCATGCGAAAAGCCTGACACAACATACATGCATGTCCTGCTTGCTTCGCTCAAATCAAGTGTTTTCCCTCACACACGATGTCCTTGCATGGGGACTACCTGCACCAAGCGGAAAGGCCGACACGACATACATGCATGTCCTGCTTGCTTCACTCAAATCAGGTTCTTTCCCTCACACATTGTGGCCATGCATGGGGACCACCTGCACCGCAGGGCCACCACACGACACCCACCTACACCGCACGGCCACCGTGCGGCACCCATCTGCACCACACGGCCACCGTGTGGCATCGCCTCCACGACACAATGGTCGTGCAACGGCGGGTATGTTTTGCTAGTTGGTTAAAGCCATTTCTGCAAATATCGTGCGCCGAGTGCCATTTTTATAAATGCGATCGCAAACAGCGCCAATACAGCCAAAAATTCCAGACTAAGCTCTAAGCTTCTTCTAAGGGAGACGATGATATTTGAGATAGTACAGAATGAAACGAGTCAATGTTAGAAATTATCATTTTTTTCTAAGATGGAAAGATCGAGTTAGTTAATCATTAACATCTTACCTTAAGACATAAAGAAGAATCGAGTTGTGTTCAGAATTTTGCTGAGATGATCAGACGAAATAAGCGGTAAGATTTCCATTATTTTGGAGGGAAGAAAGAGTTGGGTATAACACATTTACGATGCAACATGGAACATCAATATGCTGCTAACTAGTACTCCCTCTGTTTCACTATATTTGTTCATGGCATCAAAAATATCTGTTTCAATATGTTTATCCATTGAGAGAATCTAGAGTGTAGCCATTGCAATTTTTCCTCTCTACCCTTACTTAAATGCTTTGGAATGGGTTAAGTGGTTGTGGTATGTCATTTAACTAGCTGAGTGCCCATGCTTTGCTACGGATAAAAAGCATATTACTCTAGCATGTTGAGCCATGGTTATTGAGATCTGTGCCTGTTGGAAATATGCTGCCCTCTCTACAGAGAGATATCTCTGGGCCCTCGAGTGATCGGATCGAAATGCATGGCCATGCTACTTAAGGTTAAGAGTTAACCTAGTAAGGGATTCCGATCACAAGATCGAGAAAGAGTGGTCGACTTGGAGCTCGGCCGAATATCGTGAGGCAAAGGGATTGGCATGTACATAACGTTGTGTTGGTTCGTCCGATATGATCTTTGTGTACGTTTAGGAGTTGGGACGTCTTGCTAGAGGCCGCTCTCGACTATTGACCGAGTATGTGCACTCGTGTCATGTCTAAGCGTCTGTGAACCTAGAGGGTCACACACTTAGGGGTGAAGCCTAATTCGGATTAGATCCGAATTAGAGTGGGCATTGAGTCCTAATGGGCCTCTATTGGTAGAAGCCCATTGTGAGGACATCTATAAAAGGAGGGCTTGGGCGCTCGGGTTGAAGGAAGTTTTTCGGACCCTCAAACCACAGCGCCACCTCTCCCACGCCCTAGTCGCTCCGCGGATCTAGCGATCCGTGGCGTCGCTTTCTCCCGTGCGTGTGGATACCTTTGGGCGCCAGCATCATAGCGTTTGGACGAACCGCAAGAGGGGAGCTATTACGTGGGGCCGCGACGAGGGCGAGGAAGTAGTACGACTACTCTGCTCGACGACGCCGCATCAACTTAGTACGACTACTCGCCTCGACGTCTTGCATCGGTTTTCGCTTTCGCGTCTAGTGGTAAGACCGTGATCTATAATCGTAGTGATCTTGGTTTACGGGTAGAATTTTTATTAATTTGCGCTAGTGTAGCCTACCCTTAACCCTTGATGGTATCGAGCGGTTCTTTGTCGAGTTATAGGTTGGGTGATTTGCATATGGCGATATGTAAGTCGGTATGATCGATGTGATCGATTGTATAGTTACAGTACTAGATTGATAATCGATGTTACGTGATCATTACGCTAAGGTCGTGAAACAACATACCCTACCGGTCGGAATCACCATCGGGGTAGACAGTGACACGTAAAACCGATTGCGGAATGCGAAGATCAATATGATTGGTCGAATCAGAACTTAGATTGATAATCGATGTTCCGAGATCATGCTGCTAAGGTCGTGAAACAACATACCCCTACCGGTCGGAATCACCATCGGGTAGAAGCGGTGACACGTAAAACCGATTGCGGAATCACGAAGATCAATATGATTGGTCGAATCGGAACCTAGATTGATAATCGATATACCGTGATCGTGCTATCGGGCTCCATGAGCCGAAAGTTGTCTCGGTTCTCAAACCACGGCATCTTTGCGCAAAGATCAATACAAATTGGTGAATCTGAACTATAGGTGTTTTGTGGTAAATATGATTTACCGATCAAAATCCTAAGTAAAAATCCGCGAGGGGCGCTGCCCCTTCGAACCCCGCAGGGGGAAACCCCCTCGACCCCCTATCCGGTAGATTGCGATTATATGCATAACTTGTTTTTGCAGGATGTTTGTGACCAGTATGGCCTAATGTGTATGTGATGCATGTTTGTAATATTTTCATGACTGCGTGTCATGGGTTAGAAACAACACTGCAATTTGAGCCATTGTGTTGTCAAAATATTGTATTAACGACTGCGTCTTGACTTGTGATGATTCTGGTATCCATGTATATTATCACTAGCTGTTATGAGTAATAGCTTTTATTAGTACTCGGAGGACACATCACTTGGAGGGATGGCACACATTAACCATGGAGATAGAGATCAACATGGTGGACAGATTCTATGGCGATAGAGATCACCATGAGAAAATGGGCCATACTGAGTCACAACTGTGTGAATGCTATTCCTGTTTGTTTTACTCCTATGCATGTTTGAATGGTAGAAGTATAACGATCCCTCACAAAATGTTAAGTTAAACATATGCCCTCCCAACTAAACTCTGCACCATCACATGTCTTGTAAATTGATGGTGGGTCTATAAAATTAGGGCACCATCAACTTTCCTTGACTAGATGGGTTTGTATCGGATACATACATGCATAAGGATTGGTGAACTTAACAAGGTTATCATAAAGGTTATGGGCCTTGGGGCATAAAGGTTGGGCGCCGGGGCATAGAGATGTCACCCAACAACAAGAGTCATATAGAGATATGATTAGTAAGGTGTTGCTTACAATTACGGTGTCTCTAGCGGTGATGCAAAAGCTCACTAGTAGACTCGTTAATTGCGGATCTTGAATCGTGAAGATCAATGGAGGATATTGATTTTAGTGGGAGTACATTCTATTAAATTTGTTTAATCTGATTTACTCCATCATGGTTTTATTTGTCTTAGTATTTTGCATTTCCTATTGTAGATCAATGGCATCTAGCAACCGTGCACACCCTTTTGCTTTGATCGATTCTTGAGAAAGAAAAATTAAATGGAACAAACTATTGGATTTGGGTCCGTAACACGAGAATTGTTCTCGAGGCGGATAAAAGGAAAACGTTCGGACACCCCAATCCCGGAAGAGCTGCTTTGTCAATGCATTTCTTCTTTATTAAAAATGCCTACAAGAAAGCATGTGATGACTCTCTTGAGATTAGGCATCTTATGCTTGCATGCATGGAACTGACCTTCAAAAGCGGTTTGAGGATCGGGAGCGCATGATATGATCATGGCGCTTAAGGACATGTTCGAGACACGTGCTAGGGTGAGCGATTCAATGTCTCTAAGGCTTTTACGGAATGCAAGCTAACGAAGGTGCACCGTAGGCCCACATGTAATCAAAATGGTTGGTTCTGATCGGACTTTGGATAAACTTGGTTTTCCAATTGGCCAAGAGTTGGCAATCGATTTCATTTTGGCGTCTCTTCCACCTAGCTATGGACATTTCATTTGAACTACCATATGCATGGGGTGGAAAAGGGCCTTAATGAGCTTTGTGGGATGCTCAAAGCAGAGAGAATGATATTAAGAAGTGTGCGGAGCCCTAGCCATGTGATGGTATGTGAGAACAAGTCTAGCTTCAAGAAAAAGGGTAAGAAGCCATGGGCAAACAATAAAGGCAAGGTTAAAGATATGATCTCAAGCCAACGCCTAAGCCTATTCTTTGGACACAGAGTGAGACGATATGCTTCTATTGTAAAGCGCCATTTGGAAGAAAGCGCAAGAAGTACATGGATTCCGAGGAATGCAAGAAGAAGAAGGTTTGAAGTAAGACTTCCACCCATGGTACACTTGTCATAAATGTTTTAGACATTTTCTCGCTGATTCTCCTATTAACTCTTGGGTATTTGATACGGATCAATTGCTCACATTTGCAACTCGATCACGGGGCTAATAAGAAGTAGAGGAGTCGCAAGAGGTGAAGTTGATTTTCGCGTCGGAAATAAAGCAAGGGTTCTTTGCGTTGACCGTCGGCACCATGCAACTTCTTCCTTCAAGATTTATTATGGAATTGAATAATTGCTATTATGTTCCTAGTATGAGTCGAAACATTTTATCCCCTCATGTTTGATGAGAGATGGTTATTCATTTGCAAGTAAAGACAATGGTTGTTTGATCTCTAAAATGAAATGTTTGTGGCTTTTGCGCCCATTGTGAATGGGTTATTTATTTTAAATCTTGATGATCGCCCATCTTTAACATAAATGCTAAAAGACTTGACCTAATGATTTGAATCCCACCTATGTTTGGCATTGTCGTTTGGGTCACATAAGTGAAAAGCGCATGAAGAAGCTCCATGATGATGGTCTTCTAACTTCATTTGATTTTGAATCATACGAGACATGTGAAGCTTGTTTGCTTGGTAAGATGACCAAATCACCTTTCAAAGGTTCTTTTGAGAGGCATCGGACTTGTTGGAAATCATACATCTTGATGTATGTGGACCAATGAAACACGATTGCTAGAGGTGGATTTCATTACTTCATAACTTTCATCGATGATTTTAGTAGATATGGCTATGTCTACTTAATGAAGCATAAGTCTGAAACTTTTGAAAAGTTCAAAGAGTTCGAATGAGGTTGAAAATCAACGTGCCAAGAAAATTAAGGCTCTGCGATCGATCGTGGTGGCGAGTATTTGAGTCATGAATTTAGCAATCATCCAAGAGTTGCGGAATTGTTCCACACTAACACCGCCGGAGCGCCTCAAAGAAACGGGGTATCCGAGCGTCGGATCGGACCTTGTTGGACATGGTTCGATCTATGATGAGCCAGATCGGATCTACCATTATCATTTTGGGGTTACGCTCTAGAAACGGCGACTTTCACACTTAATAGGGTACCATCTAAATCTGTAGTTAAGACACCATATGAGATATGGGCTGGGAAGAGTCACAGTTTGTCTTTTCTAAAGATTTGGGGATGTGAGGCGTTTGTCAGCGACTACTGATCGGACAAGCTCACACCCAAGTCGGATAAATGCATTTTAAGTGGGATATCCGAAGGAAACCTTTGGATATTACTTCTACAACCGACGAGAGGGCAAAGTGTTTGTCGCTCAGTGGTGTTTTCCTAGAGAAAGAGTTTCTCAACAAGGAGACAAGTGGAAGAGCAGTGCGGCTTGAAGAGGTTCAAGATGAACCAATCGGGAAGACTCGACAAATGATGCCCACGTGGCGAGAACAAGTTGAGAACCCATGGCAAAGGAAGCACCACCACCACGAAGGTCGGAAGGCTCCATGTCGCGAGATATGTTATTGTTAGACAATGATGAGCCTCGACCTATGCGGAAGCAATGATGGACCCAGACTACGAGAAATGGCATAGTGCCATGAGATCCGAGATAGCATCCATGGGAGACAATCAAGTTTGGAACTTGGTTGACCCGCTTTGATGGTGTTAAAACCATAGAGTGCAAATGGATCTATAAAGGAAGATTGATATGGATGGAAATGTTCATATCCATAAAGCTCGACTTGTCGCAAAAGGTTTCGGCAAGTTCAAGGAGTTGACTACGATGAGACCTTCTCACTGTGGCGATGCTTAAATCTATACGGATCATTCTAGCTATTCTTTGCATATTTCGACTATGAGATATGGCGGATGGATGTCAAAGCGGCTTTCCTTAATGGAAATTTAATCGAGGATGTGTATATGATACAACCCGAGGGTTTTGTCGATCAATCAATGCTAGAAAAGTATGCAAACTTCAAAAATCCATTTATGGATTAAAGCAAGCATCTCGGAGTTGGAACATTCGTTTTGATGAAGTGGTCAAAGGGTTTGGCTTCATAAAAAGCGAAGAAGAATCTGCGTTTACAAGAAGGCAAGTGGGAGCTCGCTCGTATTTCTAATCTTATATGTAGATGACATATTCTTGATTGGAAATGATATTCCTATGCTCGAGTCCGTTAAGACCTCCTTTGAAAAATAGTTTTTCAATGAAGGACTTAGGGAAGCGACATATATTTTAGTATAAAGATCTATAGAGATAGATCAAAAGGCTAATAGGATTAAGCGAGTACTTACATTGACAAAGTGTTGAAACGGTTCAACATGGAGGAGGCAAAGAAAGGGTTCTTGCCCATGTCTCATGGCATAAATCTTGGCAAGACTCGGTGTCCTTCGACAAGCGATGGCGAGATCGCATGAGTAAGATTCCATATGCTTGACCATTGGATCTATCATGTATGCTATGATATGTACTCGCCAGATGTTTCCTATGCTCTAAGTGTTCTGACGAGATACCAAGTGATCCGGTGAGAGTCATTTGGGCGGTGGTTAAAAACATCCTCAAGTATTTGAGAAGAACTAAGGATGTGTTCCTAGTCTACGGAGGTGAGGAAGAGCTCGTTGTAAATGGTTACACCGATGCAAGCTTCCAAACCGACAAAGACGATACAAATCGCAATCGGGTTTTGTGTTCATTTTGAGCGGTGGTGCGGTCGATTGGAAGAGTTCCAAGCGAGGCTGCTGTTGACTCTACAACGGAGGCCGAGTACATTGCGGCTTACAGGCGGCAAAGGAAGGTGTTTGGATAAGGAAGTTCATAAGCGAACTAGGTGTGGTTCCTAGTGCGGCGACCCTGCGGATCTTTCTTGTGATAACGGTGGGGCCATTCGCAAGCCAAGGAGCGAGGAATCACCAAAAGAACAAACACATCTCACATGGCGGTTTCATCTCATTCGAGAGATCCTCAATCGAGGAGATTTAAAGATATGCAAAATACACACGTTTGAATATTTGAGATCCTTTGTGAAGCCTCTCCCACGGCCCTAAACATGAGGCACACACAAGAGCTATGGGTATTAGATATCTTCTAGATTGACTCTAGTGCAAGTGGGAGGCTGTTGGAAATATGCCTAGAGGCAATCATAGAGATGATGATATTTCGTTGTATCCATGATTTAATAAATGTTCCTTGAATATTGCATTTGTGTTGATTAACAAGTATGTGACTTGTTTGTGAAACTCTTTACTTGTATGGTTATTCTAAAGTTGTCCCTAGTCGGAGTTCATGTGAGGACACACGTGAATGGTGGATTAGCACATGTATCGGTTGATGACTATGTTTCACAGGTCATAGACATGGAGATGTCAAACCAATAATGTGGACACATGTTTAGAACATGGGGTTGGACCGACCCAACATGAGACATAACAATTATACTTATGGTTCTCTCTACACAACGTGTACGCCTTGTCCTTAGACCTAAGATTGTCGCATGTACTTGAGATGTGAATCGACCTACTTAGGGGCTATCAAATGCTACTCATGTCTGGGTAGTTATAAAGGTAGTTTTCGGGTTTGTCATGAAGCATGCTGCAAGGCATGGTCAGTCAAGATGGGATCTGCCCTCTCTACACGAGAGAGATATCTCTGGCCCCTCGGTGATCGGATCCAGAAATGCATGGCCATGCTACTTAAGGTTAAGAGTTAACCTAGTAAGGGATTCGGATCACAAGATCGAGAAAGAGTGGTCGACTGGAGCTCGACCAATATCGTGAGGCAAAGGGATTGGCATGTACATAACATTGTGTTGGTTCGTCGATATGATCTTTGTGTGCGTTTAGGAGTTGGGACGTCTTGCTAGAGGCGCTATCTGAGCTATTGACCGAGTATGTGCACTCGTGTCATGTCTAAGCGTCTGTGAACCTAGAGGGTCACACACTTAAGGGGTGAAGCCTAATTCGGATTAGATCCAATTAGAGTGGGCATTGAGTCCTAATGGGCCTCTATTGGTAGAAGCTCATTGTGAGGACATCTATAAAAGGAGGGCTTGGGCGCTCGGGTTGAAGGAAGTTTTTGGGACCCTCAAACCTGGCGCCACCTCTCCCACGCCCTAGTCGCTCGCGCGGATCTAGCGATCCGGCGCGTCGCTTTCTCCGTGCGTGTGGATACCTTTGGGGCGCCGCATCACATAGCGTTTGGACGAACCGCAAGAGGAGGCTATTCGTGGGACGCCGCGACGAGGACGAGGAAGTAGTCGACTACTCTGCTCGACGCTTGTTGCATCAACAATACGACTACTCTGCCTCGACGTCTTTGCATCGGTTTCGCACTGCGGCGTCTAGTGGTAAGACCGTGATCTATAACTGCAGTGATCTTGGTTTACGGGTAGAATTTTTATTAATTTGCGCTAGTGTAGCCTACCCTTAACCCTTCAGTGCCAACCCGCATCGTGTCTCCACATGTATTATCGTGCTCAGCGCCTTAGCCTACAACATAGACTTAGATCTGGCACGACGCCTGGTCAAGCTTTGATACAGAGAGGGTGCAAGAAAAGATGAATATATTGTTGTTTGTTATGCATTCTGTTAGGAACGTCTCCATATGATATATGGTTTTCAACAATAACTGAAGCTCACCACGTTATTCGAATACTCATTGAGTCATTGCCGTGATTTGATAGCGATTATGTGAATGTTGCTTAGTACAATATCGATGCAAGTAGTTTCAACAGAAGACATTACAAACTTAGCCGGTAAAAAATATATTACCCTAGCACGTCGAGCCACCGTTGCCTGCCTTGGCTTGAGCCACGCCGTCAACCCATCAAGAAACCTGGCTGGGCTCCATTGTGGTCCACATCGCTCCTCTGGTACTGTGTTCGTCTTACGCCGCACCCTTGTCTATGTCTCCACGCTGGGGAAACAAATAATAAAACTTTAATTATTTGTAATCGAACCTAGTAAGATGTTTACCACACAAGTGAAATCAAGAAATTAGTGAAATGGCAATAGGCTGGGTTTGCAACAAATTGCATAAAGAGTAAGCAATCGCTTGACTAAACTTGTTCCATTTAACACCGTCAAACAATCCTTTATATGCATAACCCAAAGCATTGTCTTTAGAACATATACCCAAAGTAGATTAATAAACTCTTTTGAAGCAGATATAAAGCTAAAAAAGTGATAGCAGCATCACTTGCATTACGTGCAGAAAATCAGTTAAATCAAATGCTTCTGAATCCTCATTTCAAGTCCAAGGTCGCTTTATCGTTGTCTTGATTATGAAGTGATTCTAGCATGAAAAAAATCCATTGCTTGTTGTCCTAGGGATTTTTGCCCAAGCAGTAGCTCATAAGGCTTCGATGTGAACTTCCTTTTCTCCTGAACATCTTGTAGGCAGGATTAGTATAATTCATTTGCAACAAATTTTGTGCTCTTTACAAAGTGCATTGATGGAAAACAATCACAAAACAACAATGTCTATCAAAGAATAAAATTGGACAGGTAAATTGCTTACATGAACTGAAGCATTACCTTCTCGATAGCTTTGTTGTGCAGGGCGCAATGGAACTGGAGTATTAGCGTCGCATCTGTCTCCTCTTCGCAAGCCACGCGCTAGTGCTACCTCGCACCATCGGACGCCAGGCAATTGTGCTAGCCGCCAAGGGTTGGGACCACATCCCGCTGGCCTCATTGATGCCAAGAATCGAGGATTCGTATAGTGATGGGACTATTCCTAGGGAGACGAAGGTAGATGAAAGGTCTGGAGGCGGCACTGATTGGGAGGGAAGATGAGTTGTTGGGATTTGTTCGGGAGAAGGGGGTGTCGCGACGAAGAAAGGGGGGAGGCTGCGCAATCAGAAGTAGCAAAATAGGAGGAACGGTTCGCGAGAGATTCGGGAAGCGGCGGCTGCGCTCATATAAATTTTTACAAAAAGAAGGGTCGGGATGGATTCGAGGTGATGAGGCCGGGTCCACACGTCGGCACACAATTTCTCTAGGGGATGAGGGTTGCGACTTGCGAGGATTAGAGGGGGATATGAAGAACGCACCAGTCACCACCACTGCAGTCTTTTAAAGAAGTAAAGATAGAGACATGTATGATTATTTCTCATTAAATATTTCTTAGATTTAGTGCTTCTTTGGTCTGTGTGCATGGTGGATTGCGAACAAATAGAGCGAAACAGAGGCGGTAACAAACTCTTCGATGAGATTCGAGCCCTGGTCATGTCTTGAGAGAATCTCTGAACCGGAACTGGGCGAACTTCTCCTGGTATAATTTCTACTGCCCCGGGTTGATGCACATCATTGTCCGGTTCAGCACCCCCACTTGGACTAACTACCTAATATCGCCAAAGAAAACGAGCAAACAATAAGAAAAGAAGGAAATTTGAGCCATGTGATTACGACGAAGACCAAACCGATCATCTGCTGTAATGCAGAGGATCACTGTGTAAATAGTGATTTGTGTGCATATAAACAGTGCTCGGTGATGGTATTGTGCAATAATGAAAGTATTTATTATAGTACTTTTACTATAACAATATTGTAACTATTAATATGAACTTTTACTTTTCGATAAGATCTCACTTTCTAATAAACGACACTATAGGTACTAACTACGAAACTAGGTACTCCCACACGACTAGCACACCCTGCGATGCCAACATCGACCAGCTAGCCCAAGGTCTTGGACAAATTAAGGCGCACTGAAATTACTGCTTTGCCCCGGACCTAAACCTCGAACAAAATATCAACGGAAACTTCTCGATCAAACCCATTTTCTCCTCCCCCCTCTTTATCGAAATCTTTTCTTTAATTAATTCCTATTATTTTCCTTGCCCCATATATAATTCTTAATTTCTTTTGATTTGAGTGCATACATCACGCAGGCCCTCTAGCTCTTTTCCTGAGAGCTGCGTGCAGTGACGAGAGAACCGCGTGATTGGATTAAGTTCACGTCCTTTTCATCGCGGAACTGATTGAGGCTTCGTGCCATGATTTGGTACACCAAGTACTAGCTACCTTATTTCTTACCGAATTCCCGTGCTTATCTTGCGAAGAGATGCTTAATCAACGTGAGGTCATTAGTTCTAAATAGCTTAAAGCTTAATGCTTGAACATTAAGCTTAATTATGACATTTGTTTTCGATTAAAGAATACACGTAAAATTCCCTATTTCCAAACAAGACCCAAATACATGGCTACACACTTCTTGGTACGTAGTATATATCGGTAATTATTTCCAAGGTAATCGGCACCTAATTAGGATATTAACTAGGTGCTACCATGAAAGCTAGATGCCATATCACTTTATGGAACAATTGCAGAGGATATGCTCTTCCTACCCAACCTTTATAACGTATAGACAATCACATTAATTAATGCGGTTCAGCACAGCATGTAAGCTAGCTAGAGCAGCAACAAAAGTGCACCACATATATCCACACCCATTGATTTGTATTACAATTGAAGGGAGTCTATGTTTATCTTCTTCACACGGCCTCAAGCTGAAAACTAAAAAAGAAAGAAAGACATACACAAATTCCTTATCATGATCAACAAACATATCAATATAATTACACATGTTTACTCACCCCAAAAACAAGAAACCCCCCATAAATTTACACGGAGGGGAGATCATCATCATCAGAGAGAGAGAGAGAGAGAGAGAGAGTAATGAGGAGGGATCGAGGTGAAAGAATAACACATGTTCATGCATCCATATCCATGCAACGTGTTTGCATGCGAATATATATGCATGGCAAGTGTGTATCTTTACTTACTTTGTGCAGCTATACGCGCGTAGACAGAGAGTGATCAATCATAATAACTTAAGACTTTTTTTAGCAGTAGGTAACTTGAATTGCTTCAGAGTTCAGTGATCACTTCTTCTCAGGCTCAGCCGCTGGTGTGGCTTCGGCCGGCTTCTCCTCTTTCTTGTCCTCCTCCTCCTTCTTCTTCTCCTCTTCTTTCTTCTCCTCTACCACCTCCGACGGCGCCGCGGCGGCAGGCTCGGCCTCCTCCTTCTTCTCCTCCACGGAGACTTCCCGGGAGGTGGTCTCCGCAGCGGCGGCGGCGGGCTCCGGCTCGGCCTTGGGGACGAAAGGCGCAACCTTGTCAAGGATGAAGACGATCGCCCCGGAGAGGGGCGTGGTTCCGGACTTGGCCACCGCGTCGTTCACCTGCTTGGCTCCCGGGAATTCTGCAAATTAGCAAACATAGATTAGTTTCATTAGAACATAATTAACTGAGGATTAACAATGTTTCTATCAAGAACAAGAAAACTATCATTTTTTATTCAAGGAGCGGCGGGAGAGCTGCGTATCATATGTATTAACAAGGAAAATTCATGCATGCAACGTACGTAATTAATTAATTTCCATATGTAGCCATGTCTTAACTCTGAGGTTTCATGCATCTACACTAAAAAGGAAGCGGTTAAGGTTTAAATTAGAACTATCTGTTTGTTTTGCTGTTTTTCGTTCGACTAGTTAGGCTTTTGTCTGCATCAGCTAAAGTAGCGGAGCTTGCACGTGAGCTTCAGTTCAAAGAAACATATGTGAGCAGATTCCTATATATATATTCAGTTTATTTACGTGAACCTCTCAAAAAAAAAAAAGATTTATGTGACACGAGAATAAAGGTTGTTTTGTTCAAAAGACCAGGAATAAAGGTTATTTGAGAAATAAAACCCTAAGAAAATGACTAGACAATATTGTCAAAAGAAACTCGAAAAGAAGGCAATCCTATTTGTTTAGCAAAAGGTGATTGATAAATGGCAACTAATTTTCTTAAAAAATATATTACCCTTGGTATTTTTGATTTTTTCCCCCCGAAAGATATGCATGTAAGTTCTGGCTTTTCAATACCATCAAGCAATGCATTTGGGTATCACAAGAAAAAAAACATATCGACTAATTAATTAAGTAGAACCCACTATCTACATGTACTTCACTTACTATTTCTCTTTAGACTATAAAAATACCAAGTTCTCTTCAAGTATTTTTTTTCCCATGTTGCTTTTCTTACAAAATTATAGGTACGTTTTTTTTACCCGTCCAATAATTAAGCACCATAAAAATACAAACAAGACTGATTGAGTTTTGTCATACTTACCAATCTTGGCCAAATCCTCAAGGAACTTGGTGACTGCAGCCGAGTTCTTCTTGATCTTGGCTGGGTTTTTATCCTTTATCAAAGCCTACAATATGTTTAATACGTAAATAGGATTATAATTAGCACTAAGATGACTACAGTTATATTCCTCAAGCAACCAAAGAAACTGCTGATTTTTTTTTAACCTTAATCTCAGCAGGAGATGATTCAATAACCTCCACAACCTTGGGCTCTAGTTCTGTCTTCTTGTCTTCAATCTCCTTGCCAATCTCCTCCTACATACATACATAGCAGATATATAGCTAGCCACCACACCCAATCAATAAACAGAACAAAAATACTGAAGAAAGATAAGACTATCACTTCAAGTGTGCTTATCCCTACCTTCCTGAAGGATTTCAAGAACTCAGCAGCAGCAGCCTTCTTGCCATCCTTGTCAAAGATCTTGCTGAGTCCAGGAAGAACCTTGGTTTTCCAAACACTGGCCATCACTCTCCTTCAGAACTCTCTACTCCAGCATGAATTAAAAGAAAAACGCATAAGAAAATCTTCTCATGGCACTTTAATTAAAGGAAGCCAAGGAGATGATCAAAGAAGCTGGAAGGAAGCGTACATGCAGCTGGCTGAGGAGAAGATGTACTCCAGCTCCTCTCAATGATTCCTGTGGTGTGATGGTGTAGCTGTGCTCACCAACCTATCAATGGCCAGCAGTACAGGAGCCAGGATGCCATGAGAGTGATATATAATGGCCTGGCAAGAAAGGCACCCTGGTCGTGCAACAAATTACAAGGATACCCCACATAAGGTGCCATGGTTGTCTGAAGGAGGCAGGGGTATAGATGTCAAATGGGAGAAGATTATGGAAGGGATGTCATTAAGCCACATCTGGAATAATGAATGGGCCGCGGAGGCTTGCAGGCTGCGCTGGAGAGGCCTGGAGTAGAGAGAGAGAGAGAGAGAGAGAGAGAGAGAGTATGTTGCTAGGATCCTCTGTGTCATGACTTCATAATCCCAAGGTAATCCGGTGAAGTGTCGAATCTATTGCATGGATGATTTGAGGCTGTGGCTATTTTTCTTTAATCAGATAGGAGAGCTGTTAGGAATAATTGGTAAAATTATAGTATATGCTGAGATATCTTTTCAAGAAAAAAAATCTGAACACTCAATTAAGATGGTTAAGTTATTTTAAAATAACTCTATTGATTTGTCGATGTCGATGTAGTGAAATAGAGTACTAACTATTTACGTCTACTTTTACCTGGAATATTTTCCTGAGACAGGATTTTACCTCCGAAGTCAGAAGTCTGAATATTGAAGTACAAGTATACATTAGTTTCCAGGTTGAACAATTGCCAGCCTTATCTTCTTCTTCTTTTTGCGGTAACAAAGAAGATACATATGCATACACATTATCATGCACGAATGTACCACTTTACACACACATATAAGTGCACCTCTTTAGCACACACTTAAATAGACAGAGATTGGTGAAGGTAATAGATGTGCACTTAGATTTGAGTCTTATAAATGGAGTCGTACATCCGATTGTCAGCTTACCAACATTACCTTTTACCGGGTACTTTCAATTAGCATGTCATTCATCCCCGTTGAGTTAATACAACTAGTTACGTTTCCCTACGGACAATATAAACATATGAATCTTTCTCAGATTTTTTTATCAAACAAGTCTATATCTATATATATCTATATATATATATATATGGCACACAACCAACTGATCACAACAAAATTTTGATAGGGGTTTCGCTAAATGATAGTAGTAACTAATTCGGTACTGTCCAAATTATTCCGGTTCTTTACACATTCGTAGTAAGGACAAGCATGAACATACATCATTCGTCTTGAATATCCCAAATGGTCATTTCATTTTCGGCTCAACAATTATCCATCTCTCAATCGGTGAAATGGTGTCTACATCCATTGAATCGAACCATCCTACTCTAAAAGGAGGTACCCGTGAAGCGCCGCACGTCCTTGCCCCGCGGAAGATCAGGCACCCCACAGATAAATTAAACACCGCTCGGCCTTCCTGCGTGTGGCCCACACATTGTTCGGCTGGCCCCACCTCAAGGAGAGCAGCGTGAGCTCCTCGAAGAAGCGACGGCCCCAGCCCAAATTTGGAGCAGGGCGCAGCGTGGTTTGAGCATTTTCAATAATATATTTATTATCATCTATGTTAATAAAATTTTATGTAGAAAAGAGAGTGCGAAGAGAGAGAGACATAAGTTGTCTCTTCCTGAAAAGATTATCATGTACGCAAAATAATACATAATATATTAATATACTTTAGTTGACATGCAGATCTGTTTCAAAGAAAAATAAAATATAAATATAAGAGAGTGTACTAGAGACTATCTATTGGAGATATTATCTCTAGCATATATTAGAGATAATATTATCTCTAACTATTGAAGATACCCTTAAGGCAATGCTGATTGTGGCCTTTAGCATGTAGTTTGATCCTTCAAAATTTTACCTTGTTATAGTAGCATGGTTTAGCATTTGCATAGTTTGTATTGTTCTTTGGCAATTTAGTTCTCTTGAAATTTTGTTCAAACTCCGCCACTGATTCGGAGACCAAATTCCAGGAGAATTGTGTTGTGTTGTGTTGTGCAAATGGCCATAGCATGTACATGGGTACATGTAGTAATTAACATCGCAATTAATCATGAAGTATTATTTTCCATGTTAGCTCGCGTCTCACGTCTTGAAACCTTTTATCAAGGTATTTGCATTTTGATACAGGTTTTGATATAAAATTGTACAGTATCATATACTTCTACACTACTCTTTTCAAAAGAAAATTATACAATTCCTAAAACACACGCGGTACCAAAGTATCAACCCCTCAAATGGTTATGTGGTTTTTCTTTGCGAGGAGAATGCTTATGCAGTTTTGATTCTAGTGAAGCATAGATGAGTATGGCTGTGTTTTGTATGCCAAATTGCCAAGTCAGTCTAATAAGACCAGCCAAATTTTAAAACATGTAGGCCCTCCGCTTTGTCTTTAACAAAAAATTGTGTCCACCTGGCACATGACAACCCCCATTTGCTGTCACCCCTTGATGAGCCTGGTAACAAGATCAATTAAGATTTATTTGAAAAGTCTATTCTCGGCTGGGATCTATGTGAATGGATTAGAAATTTAAACTAAAATCCTGACCCATCCACATGGATGAGTAGAGATTTTGATCTAACAAATACTGTTTCTTAAATTGAACATTTACTTTAAAAAAATATTAGCCAGCAAGTTATGCTTGAGTTTGTGCAGCACACAAGCTACCATGATGTGTTTCTAATTCCTGCGCAATTAGATCAGAAAATTGCCCCTGGCAAATTAATCAACCCGGAATCTGAGGAATCAAATTTCCACGTCAAGAAGTTACTTGTTACGGTTGAACACTCAACTGATGATCTAAGATCGGTTTGTTTAATGTCAACGGAATCGAACTTTTCCTCGCAGAAAAAAAAGGGATCGGAATAAAACTTTCGGCGCAAATACTGTTTTTCGGCACCAAGCAAATCAAGATTTTGGGTAACCATCTAGGTAGCACTTGTAGTCATGAACTCGTGATGTTAATTGATTATCTGAGTTGAAGTTTCGAAGTAGTATATATAGATTATAGACGGCGTAACTGTGTGGGCCACTTGGTTGAGTTCTCTGAATAAAATTGTGGTTGTGCTTGAGATGGCAAACAGATGCCTTCTTCTGAAAAGGGTTCTCCATTTCTTGTGCCAGATTCTTGACACTCCAAATTATTGGATGCACTTGATTTAGTACAGTCTTAGAATGATTGAAGATGTTCTGAAATCATATTTTCACATTTCTTTGTACATCTTACAATGATTGAAGATGTCCTGTAAATCATATTTTTCACATTTGTTTACAAACATTAAGAGTGGTATCTGCTGCTTAAACAGTGTCATCAATCTTTTCCTCTGTGTATGTAACCGCTACTTCTGCCCAAACACAAATATAAGGTGAGCTAGCTAGCTATTACATTTGAAGGCATATATACAACTATACAAGCAACATTCTCCTAGTCATGTACATGCATAAATAGTCAATGATTGTGCATCACAGACCATGAAAAATATAAAGAACGAAAATGATTAATTAAGCACCGATCATAGTCAAATCCAATCAAGCACGTATGTTCAGAGCTTACCAAGGCGTATTTATAGTGAACATGCACAAATATTCTGGAACCTCCAGGGCCAATTAATAGCTGTGATATTGTAACATCCCAAAATTTGGAGTTCTTTTGTAGCCTTTTAAAATAAAAATAATCATTTGAATTTTCTTGTTTAAGTCAAAACTTAATTTGAATTTTCATAAATTAAAATCATTTAATGTGAATAATTTAAACTTCAATTAAATTCAAAACCATTTTATTTGGGTTACTTGAGTTCCAAAGTATTTTATGGAAAAAAATTTTGTGAAATTTTAGAGTTTATTTGCTATTTATTTTAGCACGGTTTTATTTAATCTTTTTTTTTCCCTGAAACTCAAAAATCTTTTCTTTTCTGGATTTTCCTTTGGGTCATTTCCTTTTTCCTTCCTCGGTTGTTTTCTTTTCCTACTGCCTAGTTTCTTCCACCGCCGACCCAACCTGTTTTTTCTTTTCCAACCTAGCGCACCCGCCCATCAACCTCCTCCCTCCTACTCTCTCTGTCCCGCGGGTCCCACTCGTCAGCGCCTCCTTCCTCCTCGCACACGACTTCATGTCCGTGTTCGTGTCCAAGCCGGCCGCATCGCCGTCCTCCCTCCGGGTACTCCTCTCCCATTCCTTTTTAAGTGCACCAGCCACGTTAAAATCGTCGTGATGTCCTCCTCTTCCGTTTGCCCAGCTTGCCCTCGCTGATTTCATCTTCGTTTAGCCGGATTTCTGCCAAAGAAGCTGCCGTAAGCGCCTCATTGCCCGTTCCGTTGCCGTTGTTGCTCCTCCATATGTGTTGTCGCCGCCATTGACTTCGCCTCGCTACGTTCTAGCAGGTGCTCTCTTCTTCATCCCTGGGAGCTCGCCGAGTCGCCGTCGCAACCTTCTTCCTCAACTCCAGCCACTGCCTCCGTCGCTGATCTCGCCGACGATGCGTCTCCTTGCCTCCCTATGCGCGTCACCTCGTGTCCCTCGCCTTCCTCTTTTGATCCCCTAACTCCTCGTCATCTCTTCGTTGTCGTGATGAGCTGTCATCGTCACCCTTAATCTCCACCGCTGGTCACCGTTGGGCCGCTGTTCCCATCGTCCTCTGGCCACCCTAAGTCGCCTATTGTGATCCTTGTGTCGCTGTCAAGCCCATGCTCCCCTCAATTTCCATCGGGCATCATTGAATCATCGTTGTCTCTGCGAACCCGTGTTCTTCTCCATTGCCGCCACCTTGCTGCTGCCCTCGGCGCCAAAGGTTTGCGTCGTTTCGGGGGTTCTGTTTTTGCAGTCATCGGCAGCTCCCTCGCCGACGTTCAATACCACCGCTGTGCGCCAGAGCCGCTACCAGTGTTCCCCTATTTTCCTCTCTGTAGTCTCTCTCTCCCTTACATGTGGGTCCCCCTTGTTAGTCTCTCTCTCTCTTCCACTTTGGTCCCACATGTCATTCTCTTTATTTCTCTCTCTTTCACTTACAAGTGAGTCTCACTTGTCAATGTCTTTTTGTTTTCATTTTTCGGTCGAATGAATATTCTATTTTCTCTTGTTCCTTTTTTTGGTAAATCTTTTGAGAGTATGTTCTCCTTCGTCCGAACTCCTATTGAGTCCGTTCAAGTTCCTAAATTAATCTAAAATCGAGCTATTTCTTTCATAGTTGGTTTCGTTGTTTTTGGATTTTATTTTATTTTCTTTTGGATTTATTTGTTTTTATCTATTGTTGTAACACCCCAGCCCGTCATCCGGGCCCGGAATGCTACCACTGCACCTTATTTATTACAAACTTTGCGCAGCTAATTTAACAACTAGTCATAATACAGCAAAAGTGAATTATCTAGGGAGGATGGTTGTGACTACATGTGTCGAGGGTGTGCTATTCTCCCTTCCCAGCACAGGTCATCTGCGGTGTTCACCTAAAAGAAAACAAGTAAACAAGGGTGAGTCCGAAGACTCAGCAAGCACATAATACAACGATAAACACCGCCACTATATCATTATTTCCATTGTTAACATTCCACTAGTGCAAAACCTCATTAACCTACATGCTCATTTCATGAGCCATGTATGCGAATGCACCATCATGCTCATGCTCATATGCATCTCATCAGCTGATATTGGTATCGCGGAGTGTTCACCCGTCGATGACACACTCTTCTCCCATCTTCGTTAGGATGTGGTCCTTACATTGTAGGACTTTATTTAGTCCCTACAGATGTAAGACTTTATCTAGAGCACACCGGATTAGTCATGTAGCTTTCTCACCGACCGCACCGGAATAGTTACATGACTTTCTCACCGTCCTGGCTTATGCATTCTTTCCATGATGCAAATGCACATGTCCATTGTCATTATCACGATTCATCATTGTCAACATTAACATAGTAGTCTCATTACTCACCTTGTCCCAACATTATTGCCATCAACATATGAACATTATAATGTAAGCATCATCATGTAAACATTATCATGTCGCGCAAACATCACATATTTCGTAGCATTCATAGGATATCGCTATATCATGCACTTGCCTGTTAACCAAGCGGAGCGGAGTAACATGCGGATGATGTCGTTCCCGAACCTCCACCTGTATAGGCAGTCGACCGGACTCAAAACAGTACAACAGCATAAGTACACATACGGACGACATGATCCTACGCGCAAAACGACACTAACAAACCCCTTTCATTTTTTCTCATTTACTTCTCTCCTTTCTTTTCCCCCCTAATTACCCCTTCCTATTCTACCCCTTACCGGCCGACACTCTCCCCTCTCCCTCCCTATCCTTTCCCCTGCCCTCTTAGTCGCCCCGACTCAGATCTCTCTCTCTCTCTCGGTCTCTCTCTGCCTCTCCCGTCTCTCTCGGTCTCTCCGCCCTCTCCACGGTGCCGCCTCCTCCTGGCGCCTCCTCCGGCTCCCGCGGGTCGCGCTGCAGGTGCCGCCAGCCGCCGCCTCGCCACCGGCTCCTCCAGTCTTGCGCGGCCCGACTCCCCCTTGCGCCCGGCTCGGCCTTCGGCCGTCGTGCGCCTCCCCTCAGAGCCGCCGCCCCAAGCAATACCCCAGGGAAGTCCTACTCTCCTCCCCTTTTCTTACCTTATGCATCCTAGAGTTAGGCCATGCTTGCTTGATCGGGATGGAGGGAGAGAGTACCTACTAGGTTTGCCGGTTAAGGGGTGGGAAGCGGTGGCGATGTCGCACGTGGTGGCCGGAGCTACTCCCTAGGGTGCTCTCCTCGCTTCTGGCTCCTGGTGGTTCCTCCTCCTCCTGCTCCTGGCTCCCTTCTTTGCGGGGCTTGGCCTTGCCTTTGGCCGAGAAGAAGTGGGAGGAGGGAAGGGCACTGGGTGCTTGCCTGTGGTGGTGTGAAAGAGGAATGGTTTGGGAGGAAATGTCTTCTTTGTCTGGGAAGGAATGAATCGGGGGTGGTCTGCTGGCTTCATTGCTTGGTTTTGATTTGGTGGGTGGCATTGGGCAAGGGAATGCACCGCACAGGGGCTTGGTTTTATCCTCTCTACCCCCTCCTGTTGATTTTCTTCTACTGTGGGAAGGTAAATGGGTAAAATCTATTATCACTATATACTTTCACTCAATTGCAGCTTCTACTGGCATTACAATTGTTTTCTCTCTCGTTTACGGCATGTTTTAAGGAGTAGGAGCAGGAGAAGTTTTAAATATCAAAGTATGGTAACTGAGTAAAGCCAAGGTAAGTCATAATTCATTGATCATATTGAACCTATGTTTTCAAAAGTATCTTATTTTATATTAAATTATATGCTACTTTTATATCAATTACTTTTAGGAATAAGTAATCATCAATTTGCCATTATGTCACCATTGATTATTTGAATACCATGAATCATTTGTCACCATAGGATGATCATTATTAGTTGGACATATATGTATCATCAACATGGGTATCGTAGAGATGTTTAGTCATGCTTAGTTGTAGGATGGGCTCACATATTCAATAATGTTAAATTGGCTTAACGAGATATTGAATTGTGGTGTGTAGCCACTGTTGTTAAATTTTATTGTGCTATGGTAGGGTATGTCATTGGTCTTGGTTGAACAAAATGATTTTCTACTTAGACGAGCGATCATACAGCAAAAGGGGTGCGGGTAACACATTATTGGGATGAGGTAGACTCACCTGAGTAATTGTCAAGGACTTAATCTTGTGCGCCATTAAACTGGGACATTTCGTACAACCACATGTCCAGTATAGAATAGACCTGACTAACTAATTAGCCATGTCTCAATTTTGGTTCTGTTTTGGAAGTGTGAGTTGCAGGATGGACATATACTCACAATAGCGCAAGAGAGAGGCCCTATCTGGTCAAAAGGCATTCAATGTAGAAACTTTAGCGGGCAGAATTGGGTTAAGGAGCTTTGTAAAGGCCTTGTAATAATCACTTAGTCGCGCACCTACGGATGTGTGTGATCGAATATTATAAGTTGATTTATCTCTTGTGTGTAAAGCTGTACAACCTCTGTAGATTTAAAACTGCTTAAACAGTCATGTCTCCGGTTATGGTCAATGCTCAGGGATTTCACACGAGAGATAGAGTTTTTAATAAAAATTGGTCGGAAGGTGAATGGGGACTTGGTGAATATGATGTTCACTTGGTGGTTTGGTTGGGAAGTGAATGGGAAGTTTGCTCGTTGTTTCAAAGAAATCGTTTACTTATTTATCTATTGTCTTTTAAATTACGCTTTGCAATCTACTTATTGTATTTACTGTTAATATTTGCTTTTTGTAAAAGAACCACACATCTATTTCTTTATTCAAGCCTTGTATGAATATTAATTGTATACTGTTCTATACGACTTTCTGAGTACTTTATGTACTCACGGCTTTAAACTTTGCTGCTTAGTTGAAGAATGTCAAGTTGCTCAAGAGTTCTACGAAAAGGAGTTCTTTCAAAGGTTTTACGAATTAGGATGAGTTATCTACTCGATTGCATATGAGCATGCTGATTGCATCTCCAAGTTTCTTTTCCGCTACGAGAGTTTTATTCATTTATTTAGCCCTGCATGCCAAGTTAAGTAAATGCTGACCATAAGGTCCAGTTAATATTATTATTTGATATTTTGCTATCGTTTTAGTTAAACCGTTGAATGGATAGTATTTTATCAATGTTTCACTGTGTGAGATAGCTACTTATCATGAAATCATGAGACTAGTATGTAATTCACGAAGGGTTTCAGATGCGTAAATCTGGGTCCGGATGGATAGCAACTAGATGATACAATTTTGTCTAGTTACTGATTATGAGACTAATTCAGAATATACGGAGAGTTGGTCCACTCTTACCTCCTGGTCTCGGAGCATGCGCCGCAGCCGCCGCCGCCTAGTCCGGTGCGCCCTGCAGACTGCAGCCGTTCAACGAAATGCCTGAGTTGACACCGTCGATCCGTCATCTGGGAGCACGCCTATTGTCGGATACCTGTGTGTTGTGTGTGTGTGTGATATTGTCAAGCAGGAACCAGATGAGAAGCAATTGTTACATGAACCTATTGATGATCATGCGACGGGGATTTTGTCATGTTATTTTTTAAAAAAACATGTGCTAATTTTGTTTCGAGCCGCATTCTCTCAGAAGATGAGAACTGATAAGTAGTTCTAGATAAGTAGGTAATATTTGGCTATGGAAAAATGTGAAGTGTTGGAAAGGAATATAACGGCTTTGGTGCTTTTGGCTTGAACTTGTCATAATTATGGTCAGCCTGGCATTCCTGAGATGGAAACTACTAACTCATAAGAGCCAGTGATGCATTATTTTTTCAACTATCTACTTTCACAAGTATTCAGTCTTCCTTTTAATAATAAAAAATATTTATGTCCTTTATTAGACTTCTTGTTTCTACTCCAGAAAAAAAAATATACTTCTTGTAATCTTGTTCCTCTTCCTGTTCCCCTGATTTCTCTTTTCACAGTATCGATTTATATCCTTCCTAGAGTTTTCCCGTTGCATCAGATTTTCATATAACTCAATTCCCCTGCAGCGTTGTCCCTGGTGATAGTAGAGCACAATGAAATGTCACTATCCTGATCCAACAATATATGTGCAACAATAAAAACAAAATATTTTTGGTTATTCAGATCATACATTCATACCCTGTAGGCTTGCCTGTTTTAGCAACAGGAGCGCCATTCCCATCACCGTTACCAGCAGTTTCGCAAGCAAATTCATTCTGAAGCTTGATCAAAACTCTCAGTGTACTCACCCGGATCAACTCACACAACACATACTCTAGTTGGCTGTCAGTGTCCTCTCGACTCAGCAAGTTAAGGAATAACTTAGGGTGTGTTTTTGATGGGTGAACCAGGTTGAATGAGATGACATTGTGCGGGATGGATGGAATAGACCTGGATGGGATGATACAATGGGATAGGATAATACAAGATTTTATTTGGTTAGTTGAATAGAATGATCCCACAATTTTATTTTCTTCCTACTCCTTTTTCTGTTCTGTTCTTTTCTTTTCTTTTCTCCTTTCTTTTCTTTATTTTCCCTCTTTCCTTTTTCTCCCTTTCCTTTTCTTAAGCCGACAGCCATTCTTCCCCCTTTCTCCTTTTCTTCTTCCTCATTTCTTTCTTATCTCCTCTCCCCGTTCATTCTTCCAGCATACATTTCCCTCCTCCTCCTTCTCTCTCTCCGGCTACTCTCTTCCCTCTTCATCCGGCCGGCCAGATCCGGCCGAGCTACCGCCTCTCCACCGCCAGGCTGCCATTGCAGCGCTCCACCGTCGTCGGCTCGCGCCAGCCGACCGCTGCTCCAACCGCGCCGCCTGCAGCGCTATCGCTCGAATGGACAAGTTGGTTCAATGTTTTTTGTCGTATCACACGATGCAGCATCTCTGTGGAATATTCCCCTTCAGTGGATGAGTTCAACCAGGATGGGATGATCTCATTCACCCATCAAAACATAGGGACAACCCCAAAAGTTGGATGGGATCATCCCATACACCCTCATCCATACATCCATCTATCTAAACACACCCTTAGTCTCCTTTGTGATACCCTTCAAACAATCATTTTGCAACGGAGAATTGATAATATACCATCCACTTATATGGTATTTTAGCATATATCATCCTTCCCGAGGTAATTGATTATTTACCTCCCTTTAGATAAAATCTTTGAGAATATATCACTATGCCCTATTTTACCTCTTGTCTTCTTCCGCCCACTCCTCTCTTCATGTCCTCTCTCCCCGTCTCTTCCCCGGCCACTGTGGAACTCACCGTGATAAGGATGCCAGCATGCCACGACGAGGGGACACACGAGCAGCAGCGAATCCGAGGTGGGAGCTTAAAGGAGGAAAGGAAGGGCGAACATGGGAGGATGGAGGTCGCTGGGGGGTGGGATTGGATACCATCAATGGTAGATCGAGCGCGGCGTGGGTAGAAATAAAGGCAGATGGAGTTTGGACCTTGGGGCAGCGCTGGTAGAGAGGGAGTATGGAGGTGTCTCCAATGGCAAGCCACTCCACCAATAGTGTCGGATTGAGGGCGGCAACGCTCGGTGTGGAGGATAAGAGGGAGAGAGAGTCTCGAGCGGGAGTTTGGACCTAGGGGTGGTGTTGGTAGAGAGGGGGGATGGAGGAGTTGTCTCGGCGAAGAGTCGCTCCGCCAGCGGCACTGAATCAAGGGCGGCGACGCTCGGTGGCGAGGAGAAGGAGGGAGAGAGTCTCGAACGGGAATGAGGGAGAAGATGAGGATTCGGGAGGAAGAAGAAGGGGAGGGGTAATATGGTCAATCCAATCCTAACAGTGGTATATTTTCAAGGATTTCATCGAAAGGGGGTAATTAATGAATTACCTCGGAAGGAGGGTATATGCTAGAATGCCATCTAAGTAGAGGGTAAATAATCAATTCCCTCTTTTGCAATTGGTGACAAGAAGCTCATAAGCATCAAAGAATGAATACCACAAATTAAGTAAGCCATAGTTTGTTTTGATAGAGGCAGGGCACATACCACCATGGCGGCGGTGGTGGCGGCAGATTCAGGGTTTGTTTGGTTGGAGGCCTGGATAACCTTCCTAGCAAAAAGTGACACCAGGAAGGAGCTTGAAAATTTGATGGTTTTTGCTTAGCCAGACAAGTCTGAAGATAGGTTGTTTGGTTGCAAGCCTATGCTTGAGAAAGCTAATGAGATGAAATGTACAATAGTATTAGGCTTCCTGAGTGCAGAAAACATGATGAGGTAGAATATGCTTGTTGTTTTTTAGCAGTTAGTCGATTAGCCCTAGTGTAGTATAGTAAAACACATAATCTTTGTGCAATTATAGATTCAAAGTTCTTATTTTCCATATAAAATTTAAATTTGAAACACTTGATTTCATGGATAACCTAAATGTTTTTTTTATATAACTTCTAGTTTTTCTTAGCATATCTAATTAAAAAGGAGAGAGAAAGAAATAAAGCAAGAGCCAAGAGGCTTAGCAACGCTAGTCGGCCCTGCACCATCCATGCCTCCACCTCCAATTCCAAAATGGATTCTCTGCATTGACATTAGAAAGCGAGTTCCGCTGTCTGATAAAAAATCAAAAGTCGATATCAATAGCTACAATTTATTTACTATAGTGTTTTCGCTACAATACCACTGCATAGTGTTGTTGTTCACACCATGAACTCTGCAGTAGGATCCGGATCCCTCCCATTCGCACTGCATCCCCTGCCCTCCTCTCTCTCTAGCGCACGCATTCCCTCTCCTCGCCCGTGCCACCATCCCCGTCTCCCGCCCCTCTACTGCCGTCGTCGAGGACACCAGGATCGAGGTGGATCTTACTTTCGTGGCTGCCGGCCTGCAATCGTTATCTCTTGTGAGTCGATCCACCTCCCCTTGCTCTTTGTGACTCTCTCTTTCTCATAGTTGGAGGCTTGATGCATGTGTAGATCTGACTCGGGCATGGTCTTAGTGCGAGGGAGATGTGTGGCACCATGCTCTGCTTCCATGGCATCTGGCTCTAATAGATCAGCGCCATGTTGCGTTGTTTGTTGTGTATATGGCTGTCGTAGGGGCGGCCCCACCGGCCCCAACGACCCGGCGAAGCCCAAAGGACATACCCCGCAACCCATGAGCACGAAGGCCCCCCTCCCTGGGGGGGCACTAGGTGTTCCTTTAGGGATGCTCTAGGGATGATCCGGAGCCTCCCCGAAGGGTCTCTCGAGTCCCGCGAGGCCTGAAGCAGTGGGTCCTCCGGGTCCACCTCGGGGAAGACTTGGAGCCCCTCCGAAGGGTCCCTGGAGTCCCGCAGAGACCGAAGCAGTAGGTCCTCTGGGGCCACCTTGGGGAAGACCCGAAGCCCCCGGAAGGGTCCCCAGAGTCCCACCAGACCCAAAGCAATAGGTCCTCCGGGACAACACCGGGGGAGCCAGTGAGGGCTCGTGGCCGTTTCAATTCGGCAGACTCAGGCACCACTTCGGCATGCTCCGGGAGAAACCCAAAGGTGGGGCACTTCGGGTGTTGGTGGACCAGGTGCACCAGCCAGATAGACCAGGCCCAGTAGACCCACCGTGAGCCAAAGCATACGCGTAGAGGAGAAAAAGTCCCTGCAGCACCTATGCGTATAATACTTTTTTTAGGGTTAGAATAGTAATGTAAGTACCCTGTTTTAAGAGGCTATAAATAGCCATATGCTCCCCCCATGTAAACGGCAGATCCGGTTTTTTTAGAGCAATCAATACATACATTTTTCTGACAACTAGTCCCTTCTCTTGAAGACTCTTTGGTCCCTCCGAGGATACCGCCCCCCTCTCTTACTGTCTAGCCTTCTTTGTGCTACAACAGTTGGCGCTGTCTGCCGGGGTCGGCGGGAAAGTCAAACACAGCTCTGAAGTACTAGCATGGCCCCTTGAAAAGCTACGCCCAAAGTATCCGCAACCGAGGTCGCCACCGCGGGCCACGCACCCACCACCCCAAGGGCTAAGCGAAGCAAGACCTCTGAGGCAGCGGCGGCCGCATCCGAAGCCCCGGAGGAATAAGCAAACAACTCCACTCAACGAAACATCATCGGAGACGACGCCCAGCACAATGCCCGACGGGCCAACCACACGCAGCAGCAGGCATAACATGGGAGGCGTATGAAGCCTTCCAGCGGGAGCTGGCAGATCTCCGCCAGGAGATTTTTGACCTCTGGCAGCCAAGGGTCGGGCCCTTCGCGGCTCCTCTCAGGCTCACACAACCCGAAGCCAAGGGAGCCGCTCAACGGGCACCAGCCGCCACTTGTCCAGCGCTAGTGCTTCGGTGAGATCCCAACTCCCCCTTAAGTGTCGGGCTGGAGACAGCTCACTGGCCCCAAGGCTTTAAGATGCCGGAGGTTAGACCCTTTGAGGGTTACACGGACCCCTCGGAGTTCCTTCGCGTATACGAAACATCTATTGAGGCCGCCGGGGGAGACGACACAACGAAAGTAAAAAAAACATCACCCTAGCACTCAAGGGCATGGCGCTAACGTGGTTCTTCACCATTCCGCCCCACTCTGTGTACGCGTGGGAACAATTGCGAGACCTGGTGCGCAACAACTTCTAGGGGAACTACACGGAGCCAAAGGATGTGGGACACTTGTTCGCAATAAAGCAGGCCCCGAGCGAGTCCCTCCGCAGCTTCTTCAAAAAATTCACAGAGGTAAAATGTCAAGTGAAGAGGGGTCAACAAAACCATCATCATAAACGTAGCCACATGTGGACTCCAGAAAGGCCCCCTGTCGGAAAGACTAGCCCGCAAGCCCATCGGTTCGGTATCAGAGCTCTTTAACAAGATGGAGGAGTACGCTCGGGCAGAAGAAGATAGCGCCCGACGGGCGGGGGTTTCGACCGCCGCTACCCCGGCAGCAACACCAGGTGGGCCACCCGCAAAAGAAGGACCAACAGTGACCACGGCGGGGTCACCAGCCAAGCCGCGGGCCAACGATTACCATCAGAAAGGGCGAAATGTCTACCATGTGGACGGAGGGTAGTTCTCAGAAGAGGCGAAGCGAGGAGGCCGAACAGGTCACGGCCGCGGCCACGGGCGGAATGGCGGAAGGCAACAGGACACCCGGGGCGGTCCTGGAGGTGTTCCGCTCTTTTACGACCTACACGGCGAAGGGCCCCACACGACCCAGGAGTGTCGAACCACCCGAGGCGGCATTGGGGGAATCCCGCTATTTTGCGACTTGCACGGGGAATGGTCTGACATGACCCAACAGTGTCGCACAATTGCGGCCATACAAGACTACATGAGCTGCAGCTAGCGACCAGCTGGGGGCGAAGACAGGAGGGACCGGGGAAACCAGCTACCAGCCCCACCACCAAGACCCCGCATAGAAGGAGCCCAATCGGAGCACCGTCAAAGGATCATAAATATGATCGTCGGAGGCTCATCATTGGGCATATCATCAAAAATACAAAGACGTGAATACGCCCGGCAAATTCACCATGTCACGACATACCCGGCCTCCAGCCCACCCCGCTACGCCGAAATACCCATCACCTTCTGGGGTAGACCGGTGACGGCCCTAGGTTAGATCAACTTGGCTGTCACATTCAGCGACGACTTCGCTTTTTAGATCAAAATTGTCACATTTGAGGTCGTCCAGATGCCTTACCAGTACAACACCATCCTTGGCCAAGCCACGCTGAACTCCTTCGGCACTATAGCACACCACAATTACCTATGCATGAAGATACCCGCACCCAAGGGTGTAGTCACGGTGCGGCGTGATCAAGATCTAGCAAAGCAAACAGAGCTCGAGGCACTGTCACCGGCTCGCCACGTCCACACAGTCAAAGCAAACACCGATTCCCAGGTCGGTAGCACCTTGACAAAATGGACAACCAAGGGCAAGATGGAAGGCTAGCTCTTGCAAGTCCCCCTCTCTGAAGCGGCCCTGGAGAAGACGATGGCCCTCGGAGCCAGCCTCCCTGCTATGACATGCGACGCCATCCTTTAGGTCCTCTGCCATAATGCAGATGTCTTCACCTAGGGTCCAAAGGACATCCTTGGCGCTGCGAGAGAAACTATCGAGCATTGCCTCGCCCAAAAAGCAAAAGTTATGCCACATGTCAGCAGAGCGACTAGAAGCAGCAAAAAAAAAAAGAAATCACCAAGCTCTTGAAAGCAGGAGTGATTCGCGAAATCAAGCACTCCGAGTGGCTGATCAACCTGGTTGTCATGCAAAAAAGCACAGACAACTGGCGAATCTGTGTCGACTTCACCGACCTCAACAAGGCGTCACCGAAGAAAGATTTCCATCTACCTCATATCGACCAGCTCATGGACACCACTTCGGGCTGCGAGCGGATGAGCTTCCTCAACACCTACTCTAGGTATCATCAAATATTCATGGTGAAGGAAGACAAACTCAAAACGACCTTCATCACCCCCCTCGGCACTTATTGCTACACACGCATGCCCTTCGGCTTGAAAAATGCAGGCGCCACTTTTACCCGGCTCACCACGAAGGTCCTGGCCGACCAGCTCGGTCGCAACGTAGAAGCATATATGGATGGCATCATGGTCAAGAGAAAAAAATAGGGCTTCACACATGAGGGACTTACAGGAAACATTTACCAACCTGCGAGCAGAAGGGATCAAGCTCAACCCGGACAAATGCGCCTTTGGCGTAAAGGCGGGCAGACTCCTAGGTTTTCTCGTGTCCGAGAGAGGCATCGAGTCTAACCCCAAAAAAATAAAAGCCATCCAGGAGATGACCCCTCCCCGCACCGCCTAGGAGGTCCGAAAGGTGACGGGCGCCTCGTGGCCCTCAGCCGATTCTTGTCCCGCTCAACGAAGTGGGCCTTGCCGTTCATTAAGACACTCCGAGGGGCTAAGCCATTCAAATGGACAGAGGAGTGTCAGCGCACATTTCTAAAACTCAAGCAATACCTCACACAGCTGTCAAGCCTAACAAGTCCGAAGCCAGGCGCAAAGCTCATGATGTACCTCGTAGCTTCCTCCTTCATCATCAGCGCGGTCCTTGTCCAGGAAGACAACAGACAACGCCCAGTATATTACATCTCGGAGGCCCTTCAAGGGCCAGAGCTCGGTACACCGAGCTATAAAAATTGGTGTATGCCCTCTTCATGGCCTCGCGCAAGCTCCGACACTACTTCCTGGCACACGCTGTTATAATCCCTACGTCCTACCCACTAGCACTAATGCTACGAAACAAGAACACCTCGAGCTGCATAGGCAAGTGGGCGGCCGAGCTGGCGCCCTTCGACATCACCTTCGCTACGCGCACGGCCGTCAAGTCACAACCCTTAGCCGATTTTGTCTCCGAGTGGACCCCGCAAGCACAAGGTCAACCGCCAAACAAGATACAAGCACCGTGGACAATATTGTTGGAAATATGCCCTAGAGGCAACCATAGAGATGATGATATTTTATTATGTTCATGATTTTGATAATATGTTATCGTGTTCCTTGAATGAATCATCAATTATAGATCAATAAGTATGTGACTTGTTGGAGGAACTCTTTAACTTATATGATGTTTATATGATGTCATTCTAAATGTATCCCTGGTCGGAGGTCACTGGTTGGAACACCAATGACTCTATGACTAGCACATGTATTGATTGATGGACATGTTTCACCAGTCATGGATATAGGGATATCGAATAAATAATGTGAGCACATGTTAGAGAACATGGGGCTGGATAGACCCATCATTGAGACACTATTGAGATTGTTATGAATCTATATGTCATTTGTTGGTCTCAAGTAATGATGATACATAAATCCTTAGACCTGATATCAGCATGATTTCCTACATGTATAATAGCACTCTTAGGGGTTACCGAACGCTACTCGTAACTGGGTAGTTATAAAGGTAGCTTTCGGGTATGCTATGAAACATGCGGAGGGATGTGACTGGTTGAGATAGGATTTACCCCTCCTAACATAACAGGAGAATGTCTCTGGGCCCCTCGTGGTGATCGAATAAAGAAAGTGCATGACCATGCCACTAGTGGTTGAAGTATCGACCACATGAAGTTATCCGACACTCGATCGAAAAAGTATTGAACAGTCCATGTATGACACAACATCTCACCTGGAGTTCAACCAGACATCGTGAGGCAAAGGGAGAATGCATGAGTAGGTCGCTTAGTTTGATCAGTTACGGACTAGTCGTATGGAGATATGAGCTGGTCGTAGACTGGTCGAACGTAATCACATAATGGTAAGAACCTGGTCGTAAGGAGTTACGAACTGGTCGGTACAAAATACGATCTGGTCGTATGGAGATACGAACTGATCGTAAGTGATGAGGACCTGGTCATAGATCATATTATATCAAGGTTCGTCCGATATATTCTATGTGTATTTGGGAATCGTTATGTGCTGCTAGGTACCGCTAACGACTGGTGGTCGAAAAAGAGTTCCCAAGTCATAACCGATTACACATCAACCTGTAGGGTCGCACACTTAAAGGGCTAGGATTTGATTTAGATGGTGATCCGAATTCATATAGGCCACGAGTTCCTAATGGGCCTCAAGTTCGAGACCCATCATGGATGCCTACATATAGAGGGGCGGTGGCATAGGGTTGAGATGATTTTTCGGATGATCTTTGGAAGAACTCTCGAAAACCCTAATAGCCGCGCCTTCTCAACCACGCCGCCGGTGCTAGCACTCTAGCGTGTGGTGATCCTGCCCCATACATGTGGATACTTCGGAGGTGTTGTTGTGAAGCATCAGCACTAGGACGATCCGCAACTCGTGACGATCACCGGAGTCGGCGAAGTCGTCGGCGATCGACCACTCGGAGAAGCGAGCGTCGCGCGAGTCGACCACTCGGAGGAGCAGACGCGTCGTGAGTACGACTACGACTGCATCAACTCGCTACAACAACTCTACTTCCGCTACGAGTCGGCGCGTCTAGCGGTAATCTTGTGATCTATTACTAGCGGAGGTTCCTTGGTTGCGCGGTAATATTTTGTTTGTCCTATCGTAGCCTTGCCCGTAATCCTTCAAATATACACCGATGGGTCATGGTGCGTAGTAGCGGCCGACGCCGCAGCCATTTTGGACGCGTTGGATGGCCGAAGTGTCTCCTACGCTGCACACCTTGACTTCCCGACAACCAACAATGCCTCTGAGTACGAGGCACTGCTGCTAGGCTTGCGAAAGGCAAGAGCATTGGGCGCAAAGTGCATAATCATCAAAAATGACTCCCGCCATGTCGCAGGCCACTGCGACAAATCATTCACGACAAGGGATCCGAAGATGTCCATATACCTAGCAGCGGTTCGAGCCGAAGCTAAATACTTCCACAGCATCACGGTCCAAAACATCCCCTGATACAGCAACGAAGCGGCAGGTAAGCTTGCCAAGTTGGCCAACTCAGACGAGCGCCCCCCGCCAGAGGTGATGTAGGAAGTACTGCACGCCCCGACAACTGCCCCAGAGACACGAGGGGCTGCCCACGAGGCACAATGTAATGCTCGCCTCGTGCTCCTAGTCGACGAGGCGGATTGGCGTGACATCATCCACAAGTACCTCCTAGGAGAAGATCCCAAAGACAAGGCTGAAGCAAACCCCCAAAGTAGTGAGCCCAGAACTACCACATCATCAACAAACAACTGTACAAACAGGGCGTGTGTGCCCCCTCCTGTAATGTACAAAGGGGGTGTGTGTGCCAGTCCCTCCTCAAGGAAATACATGAGGGTATCTGTGGCACACATCAGGCGCCTCGTGGCCTTGTCGCGAAGACCTTCCGCTAAGGGTTTTATTGGCCCACTTTGCTCTGGAACGTGCAAGACCTAGTCCAGCGCTGCCAGGGCTGCGAGTAGGCCAGCCACCACTCCAAAGCACCAGCAGCCCCATTGCAGCCCCTGGCCCTGGTGTGGCCCTTCACGCGCTGGGGGCTCGATATCATCGGCCCGTTCCCGGCAGCCAAGGGCAACCTCCGCTTTGCCTTCGTCGCCATCGAGTACTTCTCTAGATGGCTGGAGGTTGAACCAGTCGCAAAAATCACTACCGCAGCAACGCAGCGCTTTGCGTGGAAGAACATCATGTGCCGGTACGGAGTACCCCGCGACATCATCACCGACAATGGCACTCAATTTGATTTAGCTTTGTTTCGAACATTCTATCAGAACATCAGCACCACAGTATGCTTCGCTTCTGTCAAACACCACAAGTCGAACGAGGCAATCGAACGAGCCAACGGCAACCTACTGGTAGGACTAACAAAGGTCTCGTGGGCTTGCCAAGGGGGCTCTGCCCAACGAGCTCCAGAAGGCACTTGGGCACTCCGAACATCACCGACAAGAGTCACGGGGTTCTCCCTGTTCAAACTCCTATTCAGGGATGAAGCAATGACCTCGGGCGAGTTTGCGACAAAATCCCTCCGGGCAACGGAGAGCGGAAACCCCGCAGACCGCGAAACATCGCTGGACCTCCTGGAGGAGCACCACGTCTAGGCCATTTCAACCATGGAAAAGTATGCTGAAGGAGTCTCGAAGGTGTACAACAGGAAGGTCAAGATCCGCACACTAGCACCAGGCGATATGGCGCCCAAGCGAGCGGCAAACACCACGGCTTTAGGAAAGTTAGAGTCCAAATGGGAAGGACCCTACATCATCACTCGAAGCACAAGAGCGGGCTCCTACTACATCGCAACTCCCGAAGGGAAGTAGCTAGACCACATGTGGAACGTCAAGAGCCTCTGAAAGTTTTATCCATAGATGATCTGTACACCAGCTGCGCCCAGACAAATGCTATCCGCCGGCTTTATGCGGCGGGAGCTGGTATTTATGATGTAACAATATTTTTGGTACTGTCTCATCCATTACAAGAACATGTCTGAGTGTATAAAACAGACACCGCACATGGCCTTCGGCTCTGGTGCACACCGTAGCCCTCCGTAGGCACGAGTGTATAAAACAGACACCGTGCATGGCCTTTGACCCCGGTGCACACTGTAGCCCTCCGTAGGCACGAGTGCATAAAACAGACACTGTGCATGGCCTTCAGCCCCAGTGCACGTTGTAGCCCTCCGTAGGCACAAATAGCAGGTAGGGCTCCCCCGGAGCCCTATCTAAAAAGTATGAGGGGACAGCGCCAGCTTCGCCTCCCCCTCGCAACAAACAACAAGTATGGCTCCCCCGGAGCCCTATCTAAAAACGCATGGAGGACAATGCCGGCTTCACCTCCCCCTCGCAACAAAGAGCAAGTAGGGCTCCCCCGGAGCCCTATCTAAAACAGTATGGGGACGACGCCAGTTTCGCCTCCCCCTCGCAACAAATAGCAAGCAGGGCTCCCTTGGAGTCTTATTTTAAAAAAGTATGGGGGACGATGCCGGCTTCGCCTCCCCCTCGCAACAAATAGCAAGTAGGACTCCCCCAGATCCATATCTAAAAAAGTATGGGGGACGGAGTCGGCTTCGCCTCCCCCTCGCAACAAATAGCAAGCAGGGCTCCCCAGATCCCTATTTAAAAAGTATGGGAGATGGCGCTGGCTTCGCCTCCCCCTCGCAACAAATAGCAAGCAAAGCTCCTCCGAGCCCTATTTAAAAAAGTATAGGGGACGGCGCCGGCTTCGCCTCCCCCTCGCAACAAATAGCAAGCAGAGCTCCCCCGGAGCCCTATTTAAAAAAGTATAAGGGACAGCGCCGGCTTCGCCTCCCCTCCCCCTCACAACAAATAAGAGGTAGGGCTCTTAGGAGCCCTCTCTATAAAATTTTGGGGGACGATGCTGGCTTCTCCTCCTCCCCCTCGCAATAGGGCTCCCCCAAAGCCCTATCTAAAAAAGTATGGGGGACAGTACCGGCTTTGCCTCCCCCTCGCAACAAATAGCATGTAGGGCTCCCCCGGAACCCTATCTAAAAAAGTATGGGGGACGGTACCGGCTTCACCTCCCCCTCGCAACAAATCCAAACAGGGCAGTATTGCAACAAGTTTTATTTATGACAAATCTGAAGTACACAACAAACATACATAGCCGCAGCCAGAGAATAACGGGAAGCGATTCCTACACGTTACATTAAAATCTCTCAAGCAATGCAATAAAAAAATCACCAATCAAAAACACACGTTACAACTTCACACAAACAGTACACATCGCAACCCCGCGGCACTAGGGCACAAAGTCCCACCCCTCTATCCTGACCGCCCACGCGAGAAGATCCTCGTCGGATGCCCCAATACCCACAAGGTTCAGGCACTCCCTCTCCACGTCGCACAAGGATCCCGAGGACTCCTCAGTAGTAGCCTCCGGTAGCGAGGTGGCCGAATTGGCGGATGAGGCCACCAGGGACCCGGTCTCAAAAGCAACACCCCGTTGCTCCCAGAAAACGTGAATCTCATCACGCACCTTTGTCGTCTTGCGCTCCTAGAAGAGCCGAAAATACTCCATCGACCCCTCCGGTTTCGCGTGCTTCCATCGCTGCCACTTCGTGTCATGATACACGACCCCTCGATAGCATAGTTGCAGAGGCCAGATGGAGAGAAGATTCTACTCATCATTCGCTCTCCGGGAGGGCCAGGCCCCCGTCGAGTGGCGCGTTAGAACAAAACCGACCTGGCCAAAGGAAACCAACAAGCAAGAACATAAACATAACGCAACCACAGACTCCAGTGCAATAAGGCTTGTAACTGTCATTTCATTAAAATCAGAGGTCATTAAAAAACAGCAACCTCCTCCCACCCACCTCGCTCTGGCACAAGAGCCGGAGTGGGACAAAAAAAGAAGCCTACAAAAATTCTACTGCTGGAATTGCTGGAGTAGGCGGAGGGTCACACCTTATCTCGATGAGTGCCCCCGCTCATTTGGCGTCTTCATCCGCTTCTATGACCTTACCTTCGCCTTCTCGTTTCTAGCACCACGCGCAGGGAGTCCATGACTGCCTCACAGCCATGCGGCACCTAGAAGACCTGAGCAAAGGCCTTGGCCGCCCTCTGCGCATGCCGATAATTGGTAGCAATCTCTTACACAGTGGTCACCACTTCAATGCACAAGTCAGCACGATGGTGATAACTAAAAGGAACATACAAGGAACCCACCAATCGTGTCCTAGGCATGGATGGGTTCCCCCACTAGGGTATCTTCGGACCCTCGACCGTAGACGTGCGAAGGCTTCTCGACATAAGACTCTTCGAGCGCCAGGCTCGCCACGCGAAATGAGCCGGTCACCCTCTCCGCCACCCCTGTGGCCCTGGCAGCAAGTACCGGAGAGACCGCTCGTGCTCCAGAGGAAGAACCCGTCAAACTCACATGCTCGACACGCCCCACGGGACCCCGAGCCGCCTTCGACGAGCGCCCCGCCTCGTCAACCCTCGTGCAGCGTGAGCTGCCTACATCCGCAGCCCCAGCACACTGCAAGGGCACCGCACCGATCGGCCCGATGGCATTCAGCTCCTCCGGCACCTGGTTCTTTTTCCTCCTCCCCTCGTCGGGGTCGGGCCGCTCCGCCAAGCGGACAGCCAGGTCCGAGTACACCCGGTTCAGACGGGGCTCACGCACCACTAGCCCTCGCTTCGCATGCTCTTCCCCCGGTGTAGGGGCTCAGAAGCTGCTTCGCCTGCGCAGCCTCGTCGATGGGCAGCACTGTGCGGCCCCCTTTACACCAATATATATATATATATATATATATAAAAGATGAGAGAAATATTCAACTATATATATACATATGCATACAGCAGCATGAGCGAGGCGGGAATACTTACCCTCCCCACCATCTGAGAGATCAAAGGAAGGGACTCCACCCTTCGCCGCACCAAGCTTCACATCCCACCCCTGCGCAAGCGGTCACAACCAAAGCGCGCAGAATTCCTCCATAAGATCCTTCGTGGAGAGCCTTCGCATCGTAGTCAGCAGGAATTGGAGGAGCGCCTCCTCCCTCGACGTTAGCTCAAACTCCGGGCAAGGAGTGAGCTGGATAGGCCCTTTGGTCGACCGCAAGCTGTCGCCCGACGGGAACTTGTGGTAAAACCACCGCCGCATCCAGTTCGCCTCCCATCTATTCCGGACGCGAGCGCTGGCAAGTACCGGAGACAACATACCTTCGGCTGAAAATTGACACTACCGAAGTTAAGCGTCTCACCGGTGCCATTTTTCTTCTTCGGTTGGCACCGCCCACCGTGAAGGTACGCGAAAAGCCGACCCTCCCTGCTAGCCCCGGGGAACCGCATCACCCACTCGAACACGTCGAGCTTCACGATGGAGTTGGGTGTCAGCTGCACCAACTCCACCCGGTACAACTGGAGCACGCAGGCCACCAGCTCCACACAGGGGAAGAAGAGACCAGCGTCGAAGAAAGCCACGAACACGACGGCCTCGTCCTCCCAGGGCTCAAGCACTTTCTCCGAGCTGGGGGCTCGCGCCAGCAAAAGATCAGATAGCTAGCCCTCATCCCTTAGCGTGCGCAGGACTTGCAGAGTCACCGACGAACGGCCAACCTCGTTGGTGTAAGCCACCACCCCTTCACCATCTCGAGGCCGCTTCATCATCAGAGCACGCGAAGGCGAAGGCTCCGAAGACCCTCGAAGAAGAAGCACACACGAGTAAGGGAGGCTAGGGTCTTTGAGAATAGAGGTAAGTGCCAGGAGGGGGCACCACCCCCTATTTATAACCACACCAGACACACAAAACAATAAGGCGTGGAAGCCGAAGAGCCACGCACTAATCAGCCATTGACACGTGTGGCCTAAACGGAGCAACGGTTACATACCATTATACTGCACAACACCCAAGCAAACGCCGTCAGAACACCACACCCGAGGAGGCGCCATCAAAACGGCCGGCCAACCGAACCCACTGCAGCAAAAATGGTTCAGCTACCCGGTTTAAGGTGGCCTGGCTGGCCGAGGGTTTTCAGCAACAGTACCACATATGGTTCAACTACAACAAAACTGGACCAAGAGAAACCCGTCAAAATAGCTCGCAAGAAGGAACGCGCCATAAGGACGGCAGAAACACGCTTCGCCGGGTCGAAGGGGACGGTGTGCCTGGACCCTATAGGAAAATAGCACGGTTTCAGCCTTGACGAAGCAGGACCTCGACCACGAGGGGCTTGTCGTAGGAGCAACCCCACTGGCCCCAATGACCCGGCAAAGCCCGCAGGACAGACTCTGCAATCCACGAGCACGAAGGCCCCCTCCTCGGGGGGCACCAGGTGTCCTTTGGGGATGCTTCGAGGATGATCCGGAGCCTCCCCGAAGGGTCTCCAAATCCCGCGAGGCTGAAGCAATAGGTCCTCTGGGACCACCTCGAGGAAGACCTGAAGCCCCTCCGAAGGGTCCACGGAGTCCCGCAGAGACCGAAGCAGTAGGTCCTCTAGGGCCACCTCAGGGAAGACCCGAAGCCCCACCTGAAGGGTCCCCGGGGTCCCACGAGGCCCGAAGCAACAGGTCCTCCGGGACCACAGCAGGGGAGCTAGAGAGAGCTCGTGACCATTCCGCTTCGGCAGACTCAGGCACCCCTTCGGTACGCTCTGGGAGAAGCCTGAATGTAGGGCACTTCTTGTGCTGGTGGACCAAATGCACCGTGAGCTGAAGCCTATGCTTAGAGGGGGGAAAGTCCCTGCAACCCCTACGCGTATAATTTTTTTAAGGTTAGGATAGTAATGTAAGTTAATGTAAGTACCATATTTTAGGAGACTATAAATAGCCATCTGCCCCCAATATAAAGGGCAGATCTAGATTTTTGAAGCAATCAATACATATATTTTTCTGACAACTGATCCCTTCTCCTGAGGACTTTTTGGTTCCTCCGAGGATAACAAGGGCCCCCTCTCTTACTGTCTAACATTCTTTTTGCTATGACAATAGTCAAGAAGGCAGCGCTGACTGCCACGATAAGGGCGCTCGAGAAAGCTGCCGCAGCGCCCCGAAGCCAGATACCCCGTTGTGTCCAACCTCTGCAAAAGGTTAGATTTTTTTGGACAAGACATGTTGCTGGGATGTGAGTTCGTTTTAACTATTGTTTTTTTTCCCCAAAATAGTTGCACACGGCCATGGTTCTTTCGATTTTGCCTTCGTTTCCGTTCTTGATTACACTGCTTTTACTTATATCCATTTGTCTGTTGCAACCCATTTTTCTTACAGTTTGTCGGTTCTATTGATTCTGCTCCGCTTCCATTGATTCTGTTATAGTTTTCTGAAAAATAGCAGGAGCACTGCTATTTTCTTTGCAATAGAAGAAGGGGTTTACAAGGGAAATTGAAAACAAGAACTAAATCAAGTTATAGGTAACGAGGAGAAAATAAAAGGATAGATACAGCTGGAGTAATGTGATATGGTTTAGCATTATAGTTTAGCGTAGTAATGTGATATGTTTTTAACATGGCTCCTTTGTTTACCTTAAATGTGTATGCATTACTTGGATCTCGGTGAGCTATAGTTATACTTTAATAATTCAGAGAGAGGTAGAAGTATCATGGGAATTAGTTGATTGGTGTTGGTTGATAGATCTTTATGTCAAAGGCAGAATGTCTCCATGCTACCATTGCATATCAGGATCAGTTTTGATTTAAGTGGATAGGGTCTGCACTCTGCAGCATATCGTGTTTTGTACAGTGTGTTCATGCAGATTTTTGTTGAGCAATCCTTGATGATCACTCTGTCCATGCAGATTTTTTTAGACCTTTGGAGAAGGCATGCAGCTGCAGCATGCACGCGGGAGTGAACAAGTATTCTTGGACATTGCTCTTCAGGCCCATTTGGTCTGCCCAACCTACAATTAGGACCTGAAGAGTATGTCCTCACTGTTATAAGAAAAGAAAGGTAAGGAACTGGAACATATGCAAGAATAGTTAATATATAAACTTATTTTGGGAGGTAAAGAAAATGCATAGTCATATAGCCATTCATTGAAATATCTAGAGATAAGCTCTACCACAATAACAATTCTTACAAATTGATATTCGATTATGCCACTATGAGGCTGTTCTATCCTGAAATAAAGAGACATCAATATTCAATAGGGCACGGGGGTGTTCGTGGCTTTAGATCTGCGCGGGAGAGGGAGGAGGCTATGCCCGGGGCTTAAAGGTGGTTCGGTGGAGGCTAGGGTTTCGACATGTCGCTGTCCGGCTGTGCTCGCCCCCTTCCTTTATGCACCGCTGAGCGCCGGAGCCCCTCCTGATATAATTGTTTTTCTGTCGGTGCTGCAAATAGATGCCATCAGGTTGGTGCAAACCATGCTTCCTTGCAAGAACAGCTAGGATAGCAGACAGCCATTGTTTGTAGAGATGAGATGATTCTTTGAACACCATGTCTCTGTGTCTCGGTTTTGGCCATTGATGTAGAGATTCCTCTGATTTAGGTTCTTCCTCTTGGCCAACGCACCACTCTCCCAAATCCATGGTGTTCTCCTCTGACTTCATTCCTGTAGGTAGCAGATGAACTCAGATTTATTAAATAATAAACAAGGAATTTTCATTTTTTGTTTCCTGTTATGATGATGTGCTTAATAAAATAAGTAATAGGCTCGAGGTGGGTTCATGTTTTTATATTGTGTTTAATTGGTGTGCAGAATTGCAGATAGAGTAGGCAGAATTGCAGATAGAGTAGGCATAATAGATTGCTGTTAGAATTATTTGTTTTGGCGTTTCAGCAAATAGGAAATGTATATCTCCATTGGGCATAGGTGGGTTTAAGTGAACTTTCATATATTCAGCATAATGCTTAGGTTTTGTGCTGGTTGTTTGAGCGAGGAAACATTGAAGATGCAGTAGGCGTAAAATACCGAGATGTGCCTATAGACCTGTTATAATACTAAGTGAGGAAACATGCAAAACTGCTTACAACAAAAAAAAAATGTGTACTGACTTTGATAACAAATATTTGTTTATTGATACTAGCCTGTGCTAATTATGCCTCAGCTGCTTACAGAAATGACTTGTGGATGTGTTAACAAGGCATCCCAATTGCTCATGTTTAACGAAGAAAGCTGACTGATCTTTCACCAATAAAACCAACCTCTTATTGCTTAATGAGTCATGGCATAATCGGGGTAGGATTAAGAAATGTGGGGGCTATCTAGATTCTAGAGACAAGATAGTGTGCCATTTACTGATATGACATAAGCTGCTTGACTGTAAATAGATCTGTGTAGCTAAATCTCTATAGAGCATACCCCCTATTTGCCAACGCTGCTGAATTGTAAAAGGACACTTTAAACGGCTTAAGTGCCTCTTGCCGTTTCTTCAGCTTTTCCCTCATTGTGATTGTACTTATTGGTAGGTTTTACTTATTGGCTTCAGATTATTCTTTTAAGTATTATCTCATTGGTGATGTTGATCATATTGTATCTGTACCATTTCCCCTATACTTCCCATAAATTTTTATGCAGTTCATGGAAAATTCATAGCTTCTTCATGGATTGATATTGTAGACTGATGTGCACAAAGCTTGGGCAGCCAACCGGTAAGTAAGAGTATTATTTCAATACGCTTCTTTCACTAACAGAAGTCCACAAGAAGACCTTTGTGGTTAAGTGCTCACTGCCATGCATGCACTCCTTCATATACCTGTTTGATCCACAACAAAAGAACACTGATTTTGCCTCTTAAGAAATTGGTTACTGTTCCTACTTAGTGTTTGATCATATCATATTGAATGGCTCAAAAACTAACAGATTTGTTCCTGCATTCTTGAGAAGGATGATCCAAACTGTAATGATGACAGAAGGTACCAATTTCTCTTCGCCGAGAGGACTGTGGTAGACCTAAAGTTTTGTATAGGTAGGTCGTTAGTTTGTCTCTATGTATATATTATGTTTTACCAAGTTTTAGATACAAAATTCAATTTTGGTTTCTAGCTTTGTGGTTACTGCTGGACCGAATTGTTCTGACACTAAAATTATGACCATACCCATGGACTCCACAGTTACCTTGGTCCTGTCGATTGTGAGACGATATCCTTTGCGTATGCAGCTTTAGGCCAGGAAACCTTGCAAATTTGCAGGTGCACTCGTATGCAGCTTTGTCTCCTCTGCTTGAGCTGCCCTAGTATATGCATTTTATGAGACATCAACCTCTGCTTGAGCAGCCCTATTGTACCGTTCCTTTCCTTTATGTACGCTCCTGGACCGTGTCGGCTGGCAAGCTAATGAATCGATGCCTTCCATAGCGGATTATTTCGCATTCCTCAAATAAAATATTCTCTATGGCGCTGTTTGTTTAGCATTTTTCTTTGACTTAAAAGCAAAAAAATAAATAATCAAAGTCTAAACAAAAGGATGCATTTTTCAACCGGCTTATGAAATCCGTGGGAGGGGTGCTTTTTTAAAGTTTTTACTGGATAGAATAACCTTTTGTTACTAAACTTCGCTGAAATTAACCACCAAATATCATCGTATATAAGTCGAAATAATTTCATTTTTTTCTCCTCGTTCCTCCTCCTCACTTGGAATTTCTCTCCAGACTTGGCTCCCACACCCCTCCTGCCTCGATTAGGGCTCGGCGCCACTAGCCCAACGTCACCACTCACCACCGACCCTCGCCCATCGTCATCGCGTCCCCTCGCCCGACACTGCCCTTCCCTCACCTGCCGCCATCCTTCCCTCACCCGACTCCACCATCCTTCGTCAACCTTCGTTGGCCTCCCTCGACCTCGCTCCCGACGCCACTGTCCTCCCTTGATCTCCGCCAGGCGTCGTCCTCCGCCAGCCAGCCCAACGTCGCCACCAACCCCCACTCAGCGCTGCCGTGTCACCTCACCCGACGCCGCCTCTCCTCACTTGATGCCGCCCTTCCCTTGCCCTCCGTGTCCTTTGTCGACCTCCATCGGCCTCCCTCGACCTCGCTCCTGACACCGCCGTCCTCCCTCAATCTCCGCTAGGCGTAGTCCTCCGCTAGCATCCCTCAACCTCCGCTCGAGACCGCCGTCCTCCCTCGACCCCACGCCTGACGCCGCCGTCCTCCCTCGACCTCCGTCGATCGTCATCCTTCGCCAGACTCCCACAACCTCCGCCTGACGCCGTCGTACTCCCTTGACCTCCGGTCCTCCACTAGCAAACCTGAAGACCAATGAAAGAAAGATTAATTGGCCCAGGAGGATGTTTGATCTCAAGATGAACAATGATTATGACTATTTTGTAGTCCTTTTTTAATTTGAAAACTATTCAGTAATGTCGTTCATAATTTATTGAGAAGTAATGATTATGTAATGGGATTGAAACTATTCAGTATTATTGTTACCTTCTAATGTGTGATCATGTGTTCTCACTTAAATCATGTCATAATGTCTTGTTTGTTTTATTTTACTGCTCATTGTTATTATTTGTAGAAGAGCTCATCAAGTGACACTGATGATTCAACCACCTTCATCAAGTGACATTAGTGAAGGTGATGTTGAAAAAACAAAAAAACACATAGGATACATGGTGCACGTGATTTGGTTATGTGCATTAGAAACGACAGCATGCATGAATCAACAAACCCGAAAAAACACATATGATACATTTGCGTCTTTTTGAAATCGGAAAAAAGGTGGATCGGAACGAAGTTAGTCTTGGCGACCCATCAGTGCCTTCTCCTTGTCCCCTGCAGACCCGCGGGCACGGCTAGTCCCGAAGGCAGCCCTGTACTGCGAGACGGGCTGTGAGACAGGTTGAAAGATGGAATGATGTTAGCAAGATGTAATATCAAATCAATCATTAGAATGCAAATAGAACATAACTTACCTCTTTAATCCGTAGTGCGTCCATGCGACGGGGAGCGCTAGGACGGCCACCAGTCTCACTAGTAGGAACCTTGTCCTCTGCAACCACCCTGCTATCCTGGGCTCCACTAGTGCATTGTCTTCCTCATTTTGCACAAAATTCTCCACAAGTCTTCCTTCATAGTCTTCCTCTAAAATAATGCATTTTGTGCTCCGTCTTCACGCACCGCTTGCGCTTCCCCGCTCCCATTGGCACAAATCATCATGGTTTGTTGGCACCCTATGCACAAAATTCAATTCACATACACCATCGGTCTCTCGTATATCGTCGCCTCGGGCTTCGCAACAATCTGTATGTACTGGTCTCATGCAACGCTACCATTCACCTTGTGTAACTCCCATACACTTTGTCCTCCTTATTTGTGCAGGTGATCGGCTCGATGACAAGCTTCTCCATTACTGCCTTCGTGTCGAACTCCCTCCGGATACAGCTTCTCAACTCATGAATATTCATCCGCATCATCGCTTCCAGGCACTTCGCCCAGACTATCTTGTACTACCATCTTGACATGTTCAACCCACCTAGTCCGCCTGCACGACCATCTCCATGAAATATAAACAAATCTTGCATGTTGTTGGATATTACCTAAAGCCACAACAATCCAATATACTTCATATGCATGTAATAAAAAAAGCTACTACATTTCTGCCAAAAAAAAACTAGTAATCCTTACACTAATTAGTTACGACTAAATTAATTATGACTAAACTAATTACGACTAAACTAATTATGACTTATTAATTATGAATAAACTAATTATGTCTAATTAATTATAACTAATTAATTACGACTACTTAATTTTGATTAATTAACTATGCCTAATTAATTATGACTATTTAATTACTACTAGTTCATTACGACTAATTAAGTATGTCCGATTAACTTTGATTATTTAATCATAAATAATTAATTATAACTAATTAACTATGAATAATTAGCTAGGACTCATTAATTACAACTCATTAATTTTGATTACATTAATTATGATTAATTAATTACCACTAAATTAATTACGAATAAGTAATCATGACTATGTAATTATGACTAGTTTATTATGACTAAATTAATTACAACTAAATATTTGCGACTAATTAATTATGACTATTTAACTACGATCAATTAACTATGACTAATTAATTACAAATAAATAAATTACGCTTTGATCCTTAACAACCTACCGTAATCCTAACCAGTTTGCACTAGTAAATTAACATTTTGCAAAAGTTAATTTAACACTAATTACATAGTTAATAAACATAATACATGTGGGAAAAAATACCTAATCTAGATGTCGAACCTTCTCTGTTAATACGACCGTTAAACACTGCTCTCTAAACACTCTCAAATCGTCAGTAAAATCGAAACTAATTTCGGTCAATCGGGCTACCTCTCTCTCTCTATGTGTGTGTGTGTGCGCGCGCACGCGCGCGCGGAGAGTGGCACACGTCGAGTTTTATAGCCATGGGAAAGCACTTAGTTGACCGCAAAGCGACGCGAGAGCAAGGGGGCACAACGTGCGACAGGACGACTTGGGAATCCTAGGCATAATTTTTGCGTAGGCGGGGGACGGGGGGAATCCGGGCGGGAGGGGGTGCAACCGGGCGATGGGACGGCGGGAATCCCAGGCTAGCTACGGACACACGGGTGACTCCATGTTCGGATCCCTGGCATGCAAACAAGGGTGCTCCAGTGCTCCAGCGTGTGGACAAGGCGGGGATGGCTCCTGGCGCGCGGACAAAGACACATATCTTCTAGCGGTGACTCTGCGGTACTATTTTTTACTTTGATCTTTGGAGGAGTTAGATTTGCTCTTTCAAGTGCAAATAGTTTCAAGTGCAAATAGTATCATTTAAACCAAAAACCCCTAGCATTTCGGTGTGATGGCTGGCCCGCTCTCTTCGGTGGGCGGCCGACTCGCTCAAGTCGACATTGGGGAGGCCTCGACACTGCTTTGACCTGCGCTAGGTTTAATTGGGTTGGCATCTTCCCTCTTATTTTTCTTCAGCGGATTCCCATCTTCTCTTGCGGGGGAGGTAGTTGACTGTTATTCTAGGATTTTTTTTTCCTTGGCGGATGGGACGGGACGGGGGTTGGAGGAGAAAGACGAGGACGAGCATCTCAGTTTCGAACTCTTGAAGCGGGAAACGGCGGGCCGGCCAACATGCTGTCGTACCCTAGTTAAATAGAAGGTAGCAGAAGATACGATTCTGTCGTTGCTAACCCTAGTATTATGCTGCTAAACACGCAGGTTGGCACGATATCGTCTTGATACGGTTTTCCGACTATATTTTAATTTAAGTTGACGTAGTTGCTTTACACGTGCTACCTAGGTATGCACACATATAAACATCTGTATACTTAGCACCCAGTAGATAGATTGACTGAATTGACAGGGACGTTGCCCAAATATTTCGTACTCTGGCTGAAAATGATGTGTCCAGATACATTGATCCTTCTAGTTGCCTCCTTTTGTTTATGCTGTTTCTTTCGTAACAAAACTAAGGAGAAAAACACAGGGGAGCATAGAAAAGACGCAATTATATTTTCAAACATCAATTTCTGTAGACTCAACTGTTAGAGCAATCCAGAAATTTTGGTACACAGAGGCGGGGCCTTCTCATTATCTTTACTGAATGGAAGATTGTAATTTGTAACTTCAGCACTGCATCAGTAAGTGGAGTGCAAGGCCTAGAGGCACGAGGCAAAAGCTTATTCAGAATCAGCACTGTTAAAATATTGATACCATACTAACAATGCGAAATTTCGACCGCATTCTCGAGCAGCTATTTTTCCAACTTTCCGAGTGAATCCATTACAAACAAGATGCTTATGCTTCGCTGCAGGACTCCGATGTACATGCACCTGAAAATATGGGTCGTACAGAAGGAAAACAGCAGGGAGCAGGAGAAGAGGGAGGGAAGAAGGGACACACCACTACCATAACATTACGACAAACACAGTAGCATCGATCTAGAATCTACACTCTGACAATCACCTGAAACAGCAGGGGGCATCGGCATGTCTTGCATCAAGCAACCATCCGCACAGATCACCGGTGCAACTCGCCATTTGAGCCACAAGAGGAAGAATTCTGTAAGCAACTGTAACTACTCCTGGGCTTCTTGTCTAGCATGTCGCATCTCGGAAGAATTCGGTAGGAACTGACGGTGGACAGTGCTTCTTCGCAACAAATTTGTACTGAGGAAAGAAAGTTAGAGGACAGTATTAGCAACAGTATAGCTAACTGAAGAAATTTGGGAGCTCATCCAGTTACCTTATGTTGACTGTACTTTTCTCTGATTGCAGGAAGGTTACTCCCAGGACCAACACTGAAAAGGCGGTGCAGTGCCTTCACACAATCGCACAATTCTGACGGTTTGTATTGTGTGTAATGGGCAAGGGTGGAATTCTGCTTCCAATTTACAATTACATGTTAGCTCATGTAACAATTTGACTTGGCAACAGCTAGAAAGATTTATGGAAACGACAACATGATGAGGCCACCTACCCAAGGATGCTTTGTTGGCTGGAGTATGAATTTTGCCAAGAAAATAGCTGAGGCAGCTACTAGTGAAGGACGGTAAGAAAGTAGATTGTACTCCAGCAGTGATAGCTCAGCGACATAATTGGCAAGGAACTCAAGATGCAAAGCCGGATCCTGTAGGAAGAAAAGTAATTAATGTAATGCAACAAAATATATACGTTATGGAATTGCAGTAAGTAAGCAGAAGCAGATTAACAGAGCAGTACGTACCTCGTCACATACTTGTGCAACCCGAACAAATCTCCTATTGTAAGCATTAAGCAAAAAAGAGAGTCAATGAGATTCAGTTCGTATGGATGTTATGAAGTTTATTTAGATGAAAGAGAGCAGAACCTCAAAAAGCACTTTGCTGTAGGTGCGGTCATTTCAAACTTCAGGTAATCCAGGACGGAAGCTTCCATTTCCAAAACCTGTTTATCTATGGGTTAGAGAACAGCGGAGACAAATGAGGAACTGTCCAATGTAACAGATCACAGACCTCATCCCTGAAGTATGTATTGTCAGTGATGTAGCAGAATTCTTCTACTTGGGGTGCACATATCTCCTCATATTTGCTGAAATTTGACCATGCAAAGTTAGTAGGCTAACAATGAGATGCAAACCAAGAATACCTGGAAATAAATAAAAACGAATTTGCTGGATCTTAGTATCTTACGCAGCTATAAGCATGCAAGCAACACCAAGTAATTGCAGCCTTTGGCGATTGATCTCGTTGCCAGAAAGATAACGGTCAATGTAGTTGACTGTCAGGTATAAGGTATCAGGAACAAGACGGTATTCTTCAGCAACCTGCAAAAAGGATCAAAGGAATGCATTAATATAATGGAAAGAGTGATCTTCAGGCAAAAAAAAATATTATTAAATTTGCTTTGTGCAGCAGAAACGCTTACCTCTACAAGCCAATCAATCAGGATAGCCCTCATGCTTGGGTTTGCATCCTTTTGAATTGTTTCCATAAAATCAGTTGATGGCATTTTCTTGGTCTGCTAAAGAAAAAATACAACATTACGACAAAATATACATAGACAGGCAAGAAGCAGAACTCTAGAGCGCATATATATATATATATATATATATATATATATATATATATAGGAAGCCTTTTTCCTACTCCCGGGAGTAGTTACTCCCTATTCCGTATCTCACAACGTAGGGAGTATTTTGCGGAACCGAGAGTATGTATGTGTAGTATATGAGTATATAAGGCCATCTAGGTGGTATTCACACCTTTTCAGGGGTGGTATGTACAATTTTTTAGATATACTCCTTTTTAGTGCGAATATGAATGTATTTACAAAATATGCTAAAAAATATGGACTCTCTTATAAATTTTTCGTGTGGTTCACATTGGATTATCTTATAATTAGTATATGAGTATACCCAAAGTGATAAAGGAGTATGTCAAGTTTTTTTAGGTGGTATATGAAAGGTGGGAGTAACTACACCCGGGAGTAGAAAGTATTTATCCTATATATATATATATATATATATATATATATATATATCAAATCTAACCTAAATTGAAGATCTTTTTTGTCCACAGATCAGACATAGACATCCATTTAGTTGAATTTAGTTTAGTCCACACCAAGGGCATCACAACTGAGATATAGCCTGTATCAACTCCTCTATCTACACACCACCTAGCATCATTTTAACACTACTTGCAGCATACTCACACCAATTTGCAAAATTTCAAGTAAAGTAATGCAAGGTGCTTCAAAATGGATTGGCAATAGCTTAGTATATATTCAATTATGAGACTAGTTGAGCCTTGATATTAGATAATGCCATAGTGTCTACATGTCATCTACTTTTCAATGATGCTTTCTGCAGCTGACTACATTCAAATCAATAAGGTGTATGATGTAGCCAAGACACCAAAAGACTTCTAGACCACAAGCTGAGAAAGGCAAGCAAAACCAAGAAACATGTACCAGGCTGAAGCATATCAGCATTCAGTCCAATGCTCATGTCATGTAGAAGATATGAAAAAAAAATAGTGCATTGTTCTATTGATCTATTCTGATATGTTCGGAGACGAGTGAAGTAAAAAACAAATCTGGTCATATTGGTTTGGTGCCCATCAGTATACAGTCTTTCCTTCAAATTACGGATGCAATTGCAATCTACCCATAATTACCAGAACAGTCACTTATGTTCACTGCCACTTCTCGAGGGAGTAAAATAATTTTGGCGGAAACGAAGATACAGAAGAAAAGAATGTGTCACCTCAGCCTCACGCAAGTGCATGTAGATATCAGAAGCAAGAGTAGCACACAACTGTGGATCCTCGTAGTTATTGTCAACATCACAAATGTGGTCTATTTCCATTGGGACGGGAGCATCTTTCTTCCGCTTAGTTCCTGCTAAAGAAACAAGAAATTACATAAATCAACAAGAAAATCTAACAAAATAAACTACGAAGCACACATCCTATCATTTCAGCAAGCAAAACAAACCTTCATCATCTCTATCCTCTGAGATTCTCAGGTTTTCATTTGCCCGTCGCTGTAAGGAAGCGAGCACTGAGGAGTCCCAATTATCAATGTACTCGAAGTCAGGGCTTTTCATAGAGTCGCATGTCGACATTGTCTCATCAATGGAAATGGAATCTCCTGGATGCCCAGGAGACACAAAGCTGCCGCAGGGTACAATGGCAGGTGCGGTAATTGGCACGATGGTAGACACTTTGGGAGGAGGAGCATTCTCCTTTTGCGTGGTACTGCCAAGGCGAGATATGGCCTGAGCTGGCTTGGTGGAAGCCGATTTCACCACAGAACCGCGATTGGAGCTCACATTGCGAACACTTGCCAAAGATCCCTTCTTCACAGGTGCAGCTGAGGTAGCTGAATTCAACTTCTGCAAGGGAATTGAACAAAAGGAAATAATTTATTTCAAATATCTTCATCTGGGACTCCCCACCAATTAGGCACAAATGGATTAAAAATTGCACAAATGTTATAAGTGCATAGTACTAACATTATCATATTACCAATAGAAGATTCCAACGCAAACAAAGATGAAAAATTAGCAAGAAACTTTCTTTTGAAAATGCCAATACGCTTTGTGCTAAACTATTCCAGTACAGTCCAACCTTTTGACCATCAACGCTCACCAAGAATTCAATCAAGAAAATGCACCAAGCCCGTGAAATGCAGCCTCACAATCAGCAATAGAAAGAGCAGTCGGAAACGCATAAGCCATATAAATTTGGGAATATGGCAGAGGAGAAATCGTGCGTCGGGTACACAACAAGAAATCCAAGAAATGCTGCATTAAATTGAGGAACAAATGGGAAATCTTGCAAGGCAAAAGAACCAAAGAAACGTTGCATCAAGAACACAAATACGCAAAAACACTACTGATTTGCTAAAGGAGCAAACAAATCGCAGCGCACGTCCTCCAATAGCAGAAAAGACTAAATCTTCCACAGATCTTTTCGATGGACACAACATCACCGCATCGATAATTCCCCTAACACAAGAACAAAGAACAATGTACTTGATCCATCCATCCATAGAACAACCAAGCAGCAACAGAAAGCGACCAGCCCTAGCGCTCGTAGCCTCTCCAACCTTCAAAACACTAAATCGACCGAAAGATATCAACTCCAGACGAGAAAGCACCAGCAATTTCGCAAGACAATCCCCCAATCCCGCATCGATCCCTCACTCTCGGAGACTTACCGCATTGCCCGCCGGGGCCGCGACCTTCCCAGAGCCGGCCCTCCCTCCCGCAGGGACGTTGGTGATGTTGCCGAGCGCGACGCGCTTCTTCGCCTGCTGCGCGGCCGCCTTGGAACCCCCGACGTTCTCCGCCATGGCGGGGCGCTTCGCCGTCGCGGTCATCGCCGACGACGAGGAGCGGCGGGAGGTGGCGGCGTTGCTCGACATCGACGGACGGCGGGAGAGCTCGCGGGCACCACCACCCCTCGTGGGATCCCCCTCGGGCTGGGGCTGGGGCTAGGGTTTGTGGTAGGGAGCGGAAGGGAGGAGCAGACGAGGGTTTGGCTCCCGACAGCGCCCAGAGGATTGGGAGGGGGAGGACGAAGGGAAGGGAATTGAAGCGGGGGTGAGAAAAGAAGAGATGGCAGGAGCGCCGTAGGGGTGGCTATTTTAAGAAAACACCCCTGTACTTTCAAGATTGTTTCCGATTTAGGAGCTAGTATTAGGCGGTCCACTCACATTGTGTGTTGTTTCAATTATTCAAATTTCAAACCGCACGTGTCTTGCATCGAACTACGATAATCCAACCCAGAATCGATTTTCTATGGGAAATAACACCGTTCTTACATCCGATGAAAACTAATAGCATCGGACGCTTCCATAATCTTTAAATCCATCCATTCATCCACTGCCTATCTCTCTATCCTCCTCTACTTCTTGCTCATCAGAACTGTTTTGTCTCTTTCCCAGCAACTCTTTCCCATCACTAGCTTCTTTCTCCCCCTTATCTCTTCTCCTTATTTCTTCTCTTTTCCAGCGCGCACACACACACACGGGAGCTGCGCCGATTGTGCCATGGGTGAAGCACCCTCCGGCCGCCTCCTCGCCTCCGGCCGCTGGCTACCGCCGCCTTCAGTTCCCCCGCGCCGCACGAACCGAGCTCCTTCCTGGCTGGGTTGCCGCTGCCACCGACGTCGGTTCGGCCCGCTCCTCCGGCCTTTGCGCTGCACCCATGAGTGCCTCCTCCTCGGTCCCCCTCGTGCTTCTCCCCTCATGCACCCGGGCCCGCTCCTCCGGCCTTGCGTTGCGCCCGTGAGTGCCTCCTCCTCGGTCCCCCTCGTGCTTCTCCCCTCATGCACCCGACTTGGCCCAACGGCGCTGCATCACTGTTCTGATGTTTGTGATGTTTGTGAATGTTTTGATGTTGCGGCCCATTGAAAATAATATTGCATCACATTGAGAATAATGTTGCATACTGTTCTTTGAGATGTTGCATATGTAGAGAAAATATGTTGCATCTATAGAACAAAAGTGTTGCATCTATAGAACCAAAGTGTTGCATACTATTCACGGTGTTGTTGTAATTTTTCAATTCGTTTTTGTCCAAATGCTTCGATTTTGATTTTGATGTTCTTTGAGATGATGTTTGGCTCCTCACAAGACTGCGCTTCTTGGCTCGGCTCTTGCACGCGCGGCCAACCGGCCGACCTCCGCCACCCTGGCCGCCTCGCCCTACATTCCTCTATCTCGCTCGGTCGTACGACGCTAGCGCTTGGACCGTACGTCCGAGCGCTAGTCGCGCCTATTTTCTATTTATAAATGGGACTTGTCTTTTTCTCGGACGTGTTTACATCATATGACCGGTTCGTGGAGACGTTACTAGTAATATCTACTATACAATACAGGTGTTTAGCAAAAAAATAAACTAATCTTTTGTCGTATAGGGTACATAATATGCTTATTTTGTAGCACGAATGTTTGATTTGGTGCTTATAGGATGTATATAACTATATATAATCAATAGATAATATAATCATCTAGGTATTTACAAAAGAGATGCTTACATTAGAGAAAATAACTTTTACATAGATTGTTGATGATGTGGCTATATTCTCTTTCTTTAAATACTTGTATATAAGCATCTCGTATTATACATGCCCTAATAATCTACAACCGCAAAGTAACATTAACTTTAACTAACAACGTAGGAAATAACCCGAAGATTACCTTTCAAGCCATACTGTAGTTTTGCGTACATATATAAAAACACCGTGATGTATAATGCCACAAGAAAACTTCACAATACATATCTCTTTCTCTCTTTCAGCACCGTTGGTTTCCTCCACACGATCTCACCACTCACGTCCACAAATCGTCTTTAACATCCCAAAGTTCTATTACTATTTTAAAAATTAATAAAGTTAGTATTTTATTGCTTTTCTGAGTTGTAAAAGAGTTTCCTTGACTTTCTAAAACTTTAAAAAGATTTTTATTGCTTTTATTGGATTTTCTAGTGTTTAAAAGTCAAAAAGAAAATTTAAATGAGTTTCTAGGTTTACTTTGTATTTAAAGTTAAAAAGAAAAACTTATTTAATTTCTCGAATCTTCTGATATTTAAAAAGGTTTCTCTTATCTTTCAAAAATTGAAAATAGTTATGTGCAAAAATAAACTCAAACTGTAAGTTGGAAGTTTTTTTCTTTTCAAAACTAATCTATTTGATTTTCAAGCCTTTTCAAAGTTTTCAAAATAAAAATCACCATTCGATTTCTCCGGATTTGTAAAAGCTTAATTTGAAATTTTAGAAATGAAAATAATTTAAATGTGAGTAAAATAAACTCCAATTAAATAAAAATTATTTTATTCTATTTCCAGAGTCTTTTTGAAGCTTTAAAAATAAAAGAAACTATTAAATTTTATTGGATTAATTTAAAGCATAAATTAAATTTCTGAATGAAAAACATTTTAAATGACTAAAATAAACTTCAGATAAATCCAAACTTATTTTATTTGATCTATTCAGGTTACAAAGTATTTCACAAAATTTTCTTGGAATTTTTGGATTTATTTTATTTTTTGGATTTTCTTTCTTTTTCTTCTTTTCTTTCTCTCTCTCTCCTGTTTCTTCCTATTGCTTTCTCCGCCTTTTCCCGGCTGCCCATGCTCGCTAGCTCGCCTTGCCATGCCGCCCGCACAATGCCTCGATCGCCTGGCCCTATCGGTCTCTCCTCGCCACCTCCTCACCTAATCCTATTCACCCCACCGCTCCACGCTGTCCCGCCTCGTCGATCTGCCACTCCCACCTGTCGCACGAGCGCCTACGCCGCCCCACCTCTCTCCCTCTCTGCGCCACCGCCACCTGCTTTGGCCACCTCCCCTGCCTCGTCCCGTCCTGCCCATCACCAGCGCATGTCCTCGCTGCGCCACGACGCCAGCACCTTGCCGTCACCAGCCGCTCATTCTCGACAAGTTCTCGGTTTCAACTAGCTCTCGATTTCGACCAGCCCTCGATTGTGACTAGCACTCATTTTCGACCAGCTCTCTATTTCGACCAGCCAGAGCATCGGAAACGCGGAGCTTCTTCATGTCTGGTGGCACTCGGTTCGCGATCGCCACCCTCACTTGCCGTTCCCGGCCAATCCGGTGAGGTCGTCTACTTTTTGATTCTTGCTCTGGCACGATCTCCTAACCATTCTCGATTTTACCCTACCCTTCCTTACTCCTGTGTCTTCTCGGGTTGCCCTCCCCTCGGTGAAGTCGTCGTCACCAGCGTCGCCCATTAACGACCCCAAGCTTCTTTCGACCTTCTTCGACCACCTCCTTCTGACTAGGTCTACGCCCGTGTCTGCGACCAAGTCTACGACCATGGTTACGACCAGGTCCACAACCAGGTAGTTTCCATCCTTCCAACCAGGTAGTCGAGACCTCGTTCCGACCACCTGTAGTCGAAACCTCCTTCCGACTATGTGCAGTCGAACCTCCTTCCGACCACATGTAGTCGAGTCTCCTTCCGACCAGGTAGTCAAAACTTCCTTCCGATAACGTGTAGTCAAACCTCCTTCCAACCACATGCAATCAAACCTCCTTTCGACCACCTGTAGTCGAGATCAAAGCCAAAAATAGCACCGCAGACTTGCCAGCAGGCGATATGTGTCTCATTCTCACGTCAGGTGGCCAGACACCCCCCCTTGTCTGCATGCCTGTGGCCCAGACCCCCCCTCGTCCCCATGTGCCCATCGCCCGATCGCCTCGCTATCCCCTTGGATTCCATACCGAGGGTCGTTTACTGATTTGCACATATAAATGGAGTACAATGTGTACAAGCTACACAAGGAAATGCACAAATATGGTGCAGATCGGACCATTTTTGGTACATATGATAATACATAGAACATGAGGCATACAAGGAAAGCGCATAATGTCATGCACCCGGTTTCATATGTCCTATTTGGAATACGAGTTTTTGGCTTATTTGACACTGTTTGGCACCAGAATAGCAAAATTAGCCCCCTCCTGCGTTGTTGTCATGATTGCAGTGTTTGAAGAACCGATTCTTTCGAAAAGATAATAAATTTTGAAATAGATGAAATATATGTGAATTGAATTTGAAAGATTTCATAATGTAGTTGTAAATTACATGGCGCATAGGGTTTGGTTACATGCATTAGAAACGGCAACATGCTCGAATCAACAATTCGAAAAACACCTACGATACATGTGCACCTTTTAATCACAGACGGTTCTCTTGGAACCGTCTGTTATACGGACCTATCATAGACGGTTTCTAAATACAACCGTCTATGATAACTTAGATTATCACAGACGGTTTGTAAATAGAATCGTCTGTGATAATTCACAAATGGTTCTTAAGAAGAACCGTCTGTGATAAGTACTCATCATAGCCAGTTTGTATTAAGAACTATATGTGATTTTACTATTAACAATCACATACGATTCTTAATACAAACCATCTGTGATGATATACTTATCACAGACGGTTTGTATTAAGAACCGTCTGTGATGAGATGCTTATCACATACGGTACATGATACGAACCGTCTGTGATATGTCATCGCAGACGGTTTTTGTATGAAACCGTCTGTGATTCGCAGCGCGGGAGTTTGAAAATTTTTGAACGCGTGCACGGGAGGCAAAATATTTTGGCGATGTCCTTATAAATAATAGTCGAGTCGAGGCGGGAGGTGTTGGGGAGGGTGTCGAACCTACGGGACACCGACGTGCTGCTGGACTTCGTCTCCGTCGACGTGCTCCGGTCCAAGTTCGCTGCCGCAGGCCTTGACGACAAGGACCTAGTCCTCCTCAGCTGTAAGCAAACAAACTTCTTCTTCCTCGATGACTCGATCGATTATGGTAGCTAACTTATAGGTGCACGTACATAAATGGTAAATGGGTGCAGCGGCTCACATCCACTATGGCTTCGCCGTCATCGCCTCCAACGCCGTGCTCTACAACGACACCTCCACCGTCAACGTCGTTGACTCCTACTCGCACCTCCTCAGCACCCTCTTCGCCAACGCCATGGTCAAGATGGGTAGCATCAGAGTACTCACAGGCCGCAACGGGGAGGTCAGGAAGGTTTTTGTATAGGAGTGATACCTTTTCATGTATTTTTAAGAGTCTCTAAAGATGGAAAGCTCACATAAACTATGATGGTACCAACTATAAAACATTCAAAATCCAATTTTTTGCATTAGAAAAAACAATCACAGACGGTTTTGAACAAGAACCGTCTGTGATAATTACTATCATAGACGATTCTTGTTTAGAACCATCTATGAAAATAGACTATCACAGACGGTTCTGAACAAAAAACCGTCCGTGATACCTTTTTCCACAAACGGGTTGAAAACCGTCTGTGATGATCGTTTGTTATCACAGACACATAAATCCAGACGATTCAAAAAATCATCTGTGATGACGGTTTAGAACCGTCTGTGATGAGGTTTTGTATAATAGTGGATATATCAGAACGAAGTTAGTCTTTGCGGTCCATCGGTGTCTTCCCCTTGTCTCCTGCAGACCCACGGGCGCGGTCAGTCCCGAAGGCAACAAACCACTGGCCTTCAAAGATCTCCCTGGGACTAAGCACCTGCTTAACATGACTATCAAGTGCCTTCCCCCTGTTTCTTGCAGACCCATGGGAGCGGCCAGTCCCGATGGCAGTCCTGTACTGGAAGACGGGCTAGAAGATAGAATGATGTTAGCAGAACGTAATGTCAAATTAATAATCAAGACACAAATTTAACATAACTTACCTCTTTGATCTGCAGTGCGCCCGAGTGACAGGGAGCACTAGGACAGTCGTCAGCCACACTAGCAGGAGCCTTCCCCTTGTTTGCCGCGTAGTTGACCCGGCCATCCTTAGTGTGCTGTTCAGCGCTCTTCTACTCCATCGCCATGTTTCCCTTTTCTTCCCCGCTCTCAGGTATGTAAGGTTTCCAGATTTGTGTTGCTCAAGTGGCAACGCGTAGTTCAACATGTACTTTTACACGATGAATGCTCTTTCGTACTTGTTCGGGTTGTCGATCTATTTGGAAGAAGAAGCAACGCTACTCTGGATTCCATTATGTACGGATAAAGTTAGCGATATGTGGAATGCAACATAAAAAAATGAAAAATCGATGTGTGTGTGAGATTCTCTTAAGCTGATATCCTCGCATATGTAGTACGCCCGGGTGGTAATTGCCGGGTGTATGGACTAAATGATCTAAGTTGGATTTTCATAGTCGCACTGTGGTCGTGGAATCGATACAGGCGTCCATCATCGAACAATTCGGGTAGGTTTTCGCCTTCCTGGCAAGTCACTTGCACTTCTGTAGCATCTCCATATAGCCGGATGTCTCCAAGGCCGACCTAATGTTCTCCTTCCTCTTTGTTGTGTGAAACAAGTTGTAATGAAGTGTTGGCTGTGGTGTTGTAGTGTTCTCCTATAACTCTCTTCTCCCTCTTTTTATAAGCGGAAAGGGTGTAGTGCTATGAATGGTAGGGAGTGATGGCTGGTGAGTCGTGTCTACTCCCTACAAAAGGCTAGTCCGTGTTGTCATTTCGGTGTGAAAGGTGTAGTATCAGGGTGTGTTCAATTCATTCTGAAAAGTGGGATTACTAGTGAGTGATGTCTACTCACTACAAAATGTTGGACCATGTTATAATTTCGGACTGAAATGGTGTAGTGGTAGGGTGTGGTCAATTCGGTCTGAAGAAGTGGCATGGCAGGGTGTGGCCTATTCGTTCTGAAATGGTAGGATGGCTTGTTAGTGGTGTATACTCAATGCGAAAAGCTAGTCCGGGTTGTCAAGTCGGTCTAAAAATATGCCCTGGCAGTGTGCAGTCAATTCGGCCTGAAAAGGTGTGACAGCTGGTGAGTGTTGTCCACTCACTGAGAAAAGTTGGTTCGGATTGTCAATTCGGTTTGTAAAGGTGTCTTGACAGTGTGCGGTCAACTTGGTCTGAAGAGGTGGCGTGACAGTGTGTGGTCTATTTGTTCTGAAAAGGTGGGATGGCTGGTGAGTGGTGTCTACTCACTGTGATAAGCTGGTATGGGTTGTCGTTTTGTTCTGAAAAGGTGTCGTGGTAGGATGTGGTCAATTCTTTCTGAGAAAGGTGGGGTGAAAAGATGTAATAGCATTGTCATGTGAATTTTGGTATTGTAATGTTATGGAACATATGGTACTTATACTCAAGTTATTGTTGTATTGTAGTAGTATAATGTTTTGGGTCTATGATGAATATTATAATGCAATTGTCCCTTGTCATATTATGTGCATTAAAATCTAGTTGCCGAAAGTTGAAGACCTCTTGCAATTCATACAAATCTGGTACCACATAAGTGTACAACATCTTGGATACGTACACAAATATTGTATACAATCTGATTACATATGGACTGATACGAAGAAAGTACATATGCAATGCAAAGAAGTGCAATGGTACACTACGAGCTACAATATGGCTCACTCGTCTGAGCCACTTTGTGCTCGCTACGTCTATGTCAGTGTCCTCGTCTTGCGTTGAGCACGTCCTGTGAGGTACGTCAACCGGTCCGGAGAACGCTTCTTTGTGCGGAGAACATAGGTAGATCGTTGAGTTGGCTAAGGTGCTTCAGCAAGCTGACTCTGGCCAAGCTGAGCCTATCCAAGCTTAGTGTCGTCAACCTGAGTCATGCCAAATTGGATACCACCTACAATCACATCAGTAATGAATGACTCCATGAATCTGCTGCTAGAGCCACGGCCCCTAGGTACGATGTACCAATGGCCTTCAGTGCGGTGGAGCTCTGGCCATGACTGTACGATGTACCAATGGCCCCAGGCGTGGCAGAGCATTGCCCATGCTGGTACCCAGTAGTTGCATGCTCGCCATGGTGTTGTGATGTGTCGCCTTGGTACGCTACTCTGTACTGCTAACCGTGAGCTAGGGGGCACCTTGGGTGGTACAATCCAAATCTAGGTATCGTGTAGCCATCCATGGTAGTAATTGGGAAAACCACATCATCGGTTGATTCGTCATCACCCCATGCCCAACTGAAGGTTGCAAGATGGAATGATGTTAGTACAACTTAAGGCGAAATCAATAATCAGGACGTAAATTGAACATAACTTACCTTCTCGATCCGCATTGCGGATGACCGATGGGAGCTCTAGGATGTCCGCCAGTCTAACTACTCCGTGCAATGTCCCCTCCATCCGCATGCGGTCGTACGGATGTTGATCGCTACAGTGATGCATCCTGATGGATGTACGGCTGGAAGATGGCATGTTGTCAGCACAACCTAATGCAAAATAAATAACCAGGATGTAAATTGACTATAATGTACTTCTTCGATCCACGGTGCAGATAACCGATGGGGAGTGCTAGGATGGATGCCAATCTCACTAGGCTATGCCGACCTAGGCGGGGAGCTAGGTCGGTCTACTTGGTTAGTTGTTTGAAGCACGTCATCTCTCATCGGACTGTACCTCAAGTTCTTAACGATATATTTGGCATCGTCGTAGATGGACTTAAGCACCCCAAGAAGCCCCCATCGATGTGACTGCTCCCATAGAGGGCGGACCGAGATGCGCATGTGATCCGTTGGGCCCGGTCGAACTAAAGTGACACAGAAAACATGTTGAGTAACAAACAGTAAAAATATCATGTTTAAAGTGAGCATAAGTTGTTAGTATTTTACACTGTCATCACACCGCGAAGCTCAGTGTCGATCAATGGAGTGTTGAAGCCACTCCTGGTGCGTAACATACTCCGAACGCCCCGGCGGAGGACGAGTGAGTTTGGTGCGCGCTCGTGGTAGGTACCACTCCATGTACTCACGGTAAGTCAAAACGTCATACGATCGCTGCGTGTGTAGAACCTCGATGTGCACTGTCTCTGCCCATGTCGCAGTCCATTATCACTGTACTATCGGTTAGTTCTCAGCATGTCGGCCCAGCCTCGATTGCCTGCATTCGATAAGGATATATGTGCGAAGAACAGATGTAGGTGACAATGGTAAACGTTACTAGGATGCAGTTGCACTCACAGGTGAATAGCTCACTCTAGCATCTTCCTGTCCAGGGGGTGGCAACTTGGTAAAGACCGAACTATCACATTACATGTTACGGCACATAAGGCTCCACCATATGGGAAAAACGAGGTGACAAGTCGTTGCCCACAACACCGCGTCTTGTGTGTGTGGCACGGACAGTCTGTGCAGCCCTATCGTTTGCACGAACTGTGGGCTCCATGGAGACCACATAATGTTGTCATCGTGCACCATCTCGAACTCATTGTGGAACACAGAGAGCACCTCACCGGCCTGTCTTTGGCCCAACGTAACTCGCTAGCAGTCCACCAGGTGCCCATAGTGGACCTGTTTATCGGGTCATGGACCTCGCCGTATAGGTGCACTGGAATCTCGAAGGTGGGGTCGCCCAACAGAAACGACTAATTAATTACAAATAAATAACTACGTCTAATTAACTAGGACTAATTCATTACGACTAATTAATCATCACTATTTAATTAGGACTACTTAATTATGACTACTTAATTACGAATAAATTAATTACGACTGATTAACTACGACTGATTAACTATGATCGACTAATAAACATAATGCATGCGAAAAAAATTACATCTTCTAGAAGATCTTCGTTTGATGTCGAATTTTCTCTACTAATACGACAGTTAAACACTGCTCTAAACACTCTCAAATCGATAGCAAAATCGAAAATAATTTTGGCCGATCATGGTACCTCTCGCTCGCTCAATCCACTCTGTCTCTCTACACTGAGCAAAATGGTTGGTGTGGAGAATGAGAGTGACACGCGATGGTTTTTATATCCGCTGGAAAGTTCTCGGGCAAACATGTTGCAACACTAGGGCGACAGGGACACGACGCGCGGCGGGACAACGCTCCTAATTGTGGGGGACAGGGGGAATCCCGAGGGCGATGCAACTAGACGAAAGAACAGCTCGGGGATCCCAGGACACGGGCGCGTGAACAAGGTGGGTCCGGCCGCCTAGCATGCGAATGAGACACATGTAGCCTGCCGATGAGTCCGTGGTGTCATTTTTGGCTTTGATATCTGGGGTGGGCTAGATTTGTTATTTCAAGTGCAAACGATGCCATTTAAGCAAAAAAAACTCGCCATTTGAATCCAAGTAATACTGACGCAGCTAGTCAGTGATCGTTCATTCATGCACGCGTAGTGACTAAGAGTGCAAACGGAGCGGATAGTTCTCTACCGTCCGTCCGTTCGAATAAATTTGGATCCTATTCGGAGCATGAAACTGGATATCCGGTATTTTTAATATTTCATATTCAGGGCCGGATAGCTCCATGACCGAGTCCAATCATCGTGAAGCAATCCTATGTTTCTCCACACGTAGGTTCATTAATGTTGATGAACTCTGTTGTCCCGATCTTTCGATGAGAGGGGTAAATTCCGATTGGATGACGGTCAACTCTCACGATCCAGGCTACGAACACATCACGTACGAACCAAGTAATCGCTGAACTAACCACCAAGTCGTTATCAATCGTGCCAAAGACCCGGTTGACCTGATCACGATGATCAATTCCTGCAAGCAATCGAAGATTGAGATAAAAAGCAATCTGAATTGCAAATATATGATTGAGTTCAAAAGGTGGGATTCCGCAGAGGTCCTTTACGGTTGGTCTAGTCGACACAAGCGAAGAATGAGAGTTTTCACAATGGAGAAACTAATCAAATAAAATCTGAGTTCTAGCAAAAGGATACGGTGGCTCCTATATAGGGAGACATCCAGGGGTGGCGGCCAGCAAATTGGACGCACGCCCCTAGGGTTACAAGGCCCATGAGCCCAAGTGGAGGTGGCGCAGCACCCTTTTGACACAGACTCAGAAATATCTGTGGACTCTTTTAATGATTTTGTATGGCTCGGATAAAGTTTGATGATGAGATTGGATCCATTGGAAAGTAGACTTGATAAGATTTCCATGAAGCCAAGAATCACCCCGAACGGAGTCCGTATGAAGAAGTTACGACCGTTTGAACTTAGTACTGTCGCAACAGTCCGAATTCGAATCCAGAACGAGCCCAACTCGAACTCTTGCTTGACATGGACCCAAAGTGACATGGTGACCTCCATTATGCCTTCCATGCATGTCCATGACTCCACAAGCCTCTCCTTGGTCCGTTCCCATGTTCCTAAGCACAATTAAATCACTTGCATTAGGTAGCGATTTTTCTCAGTAATATATAAACATAGGAACGAATTCACTTGGTAATTAAGTTGGCGAGAACAAGCTCGTAAGATGTCCTTGTACTGGTTGTGGATGAGTTGTGTATGTAGGCGCAGTTGTATCCATAGTATGGATGTCCTCATCAAATGACTTTTCTCATACCGCCAAGTCTGTCCTATCTGGCTCCCACCGAACCACCTTGCCACCTGCACCGGCCCCAAGTCACTTGATGCAACCCATTGCACCAAATTTCTTGTTCGGTTGTTCTTGTCCATCTTGCGCCATACTTGAGTCCAACCACTTCACCTGGTATCTTTGATCATTTTGGACCTCGGCTTTCCTAACCTAGTTCCAATCATCTTCGTCGTTAACTCCAAGCGTTCCTACACAACAATAGACCAAGAAAATAATTTCGGACACAAGTTATTCGCAACCTGACTTACGTTAGCCAAAACATGCATTGTGCAACACATATACACTGAATCACATGACTTTGGCTAATTCCCTAAGTTCAACACAGCCCACTGCAGATGAACTCGCCCTGACCGATTAGATTGTCGACCCTCGGCCGATCTAACCTCCAGCCACCGGCCGGTCAGACCGTCAACCAACACTACCATAGAAAAGCTCATCACAGACGGTTCTAAACCATCATCACAGACGGTTTTTGAACCGTCTGAATTTTTGTGTCTGTGATGACACAATGTCATCACAGACGGTTTTTAACCATCTCTGTGAAAAAGGCTATCACAGCATTTCTATTCACGAACCGCTCAGGATAGTAACTATCACGCATTTCTTGTTTAGAATCGTCTGTGATAGTTTTTTCTATGGCAAAAAAATGAAAACATATTTTCACTTCGTCTGGAGCCTCGCGAATGAATCTGATATTGATTTTTGGATTTCGCTAGCTTTCCCACAATAGCCATAGCATCATAGTAACATCAACTCAATCCATTCACAGAGCACTAAAAACAACACGGCATGCATCACCCACATCACAGTAGCATCAATTCAATCCATTCACAGAACACTAACACATCACAGTAGTAATCCACATCACAGAGCAAAAGGGGGGAGTAGAGAGAGAGGTCGTGGGAGGCTAGGGTGACGAGGTCATGGGAGGCCGGCGACGATGAGGCTGGGCAAGGTGGAGGAGGCCGCAGCGACATTTAACCTGGGGAGGACGAGGCGACGGGCAGCAGGAGGCCGGGATGATGAGGTCGTGGGAGGCCGGCGACGACGAGGCTAGGGGCGAGGTGGAGGAGGTCATGGGCGACGAGCCTTGGGAGGCCAGAGGAGAAATGGCAGAGGAGGAGAAATGAGAGGAGGAGATGGAGATGGCAAAGGAGGAGATGGAGATGGCAAAGGGGAGATGAATGACTCATAATATAGAGAGATTTTCGAGCTCGCCATTAAGTGCAAATTTTCATTTTCCCGCCTAACTAAACAAAGTATCACAGCACGGTTTTATACAAAACCGCTCAGGATGACATATCACGCACGGTTCAGATCACGAACCGCCTATGATAAGTTTCATCACAGACGGTTCTAACCACGAATCGCTCAGGATGAGTATTCATCACGACGGTTTGTGTATAAAACCGTCGTGATTTTAGGTTTTCAATTTACCATGGCAACCAATGCTCGCGCGGTAGGGTTTGGGCACCAATGCTCGCCAGCAGAGGGTTTGGGCAGCCAATGCTCGCCGCAGAGGATTGTGTGCCGCGGCAGAGGATTGTGTGCCAATTATGTGCCGCGGCAGTGCATTGTGTGCCATGGTTAATTCAAAACCCTAAAATCACAGACGGTTTTATACACAAACCGCCTGTGATGAGATACTCATCATAGACGGTTCGTGGTTAGAACCGTCTGTGATATTCTCGGTATCACTGCAGCATCTAACCAGAACCGCTCGTGATAGTGACATATCACGCATTTATTGCCTTGGAACCGCTCAGGATTATTTTATCACGCATTTTCTTTGAAACCGTCTGTGATGAGGCGTCTTCTATGACTTGTTTTGTAGTAGTGCAATAGCTGGTCAGACAACTTCCTAGTTCCAGAAAATATTCTCTCTGGACTTTTCGACAAAACCCTATCTAGTTTCGTATCCAGTCTCCATTTTCAATGTCACCTGGTGTAAACTCACCTTCAAACACTCTCACGCAAATGTTTGGTGCACATTCCTCAAAAGCTCTCACCGGCGGTATGACCGCCCTGTAGGCCCGTGCATACCGTCGGTCATCTGATAGCAACTTCAACAAATTTCTAAACCAAGGGTTTACTCCCCAAACATCTCGACACTGATGTCAATTGTTCAATACCAAGATTAGGACCGTACCACAGTCTCCTCAAAAATAAATACTTGTATGCTTTGTTTGGAGTCAAACCTCAACTTATACTGGAACAAAATGACGATCTTTAAAAACTTAATGTATGTCCACAAGTGTTTTCTTCCTTGATTGCCAGGTACTTGCCCGAGCCATTTCAGAAAGACTTGATACACGAACCAGGGCACTGACAATCCGACACACATTGCTTCGTATCAAAGAAATATGTCAATCCATGCAGGCTCTATATAAGCAGGCAAAACAACCTAGAAGCTGGTCAGTTAGATAAACAGGCATTGAGAATCAGAACATCTGTTTTTGTTTTCCATTTACAGTCCAGTAGGATGTAGTTAATACGTCGCCTATTACTGAAACTAAATCAAAGTAAATAGCAGCAATTTTCCTGATGAGCTTTAAATGATTTAGTTAGACATGGGACACCCAAAACCCATCTTCTTTGAAGCTCAAGTTGAAATTGTCAGCATTTTAAAATTAGGAACAGATCGTATGCACTGTATAAAGCAACAAAAGTAACTTCCAGCGAAATGCATTTGACAAGATGTAGAAAGCACACAATATATCAAATCTGAACTAAACTCACCCGCTCACTGGCTGGCACGCATACACTGAATACTTAGTCAATAACACTTCGTAGACCATGATCAGCATGGCAAGCACTAATTATACATATAAATTAAGTTGTACGAGAGCATGACTGTCGAACTCCAGATTTTCAATACACGAAACCTCATATGTGTATTGTACTAATTCCATGACCAGTGACTAATATACACATCTACAACATTGATAATCACATCCATACGTACATATATACAAAATAAAACAAATATGGTACATAACTTAAGCGATTACAAACTTTATATTACAACGTATTGATCGGCCAAATAAAACTCAAGTAACGGCAGAGTGCAGCGGAAAACATAGTAAATAAACTAAAATATTCCAACGGTATGTCCACCCAAACCTTTAGGCAAATGACAAGAAACAAGTCCTAGAAAGATCTGTCACCGAACCCTCCGGTACCGGGTGCAAAGAAAACGTCATCCGACGTAGGCTCATCCTCTAAGTCTGAACAACAAATTAAATAAGATTGAGTACAATGCGTACTCAACAAGACATATAGTGTATCGCAAAGTTTATATATATGCACGGCTAACAAAGGATGAGGCTCAATGCTACAAGTTATTTTCAGCATTAAGCGAGTTTTATTTGCAATATCAATATGTAGTACTTTACAACGAAAATTTAAAGAACAGTTAAATAGATAAAAGATAACAAGTACGTACTTTAACATATAATAAATCACAACCCTCCTTAGTTGCGATCAACATCTTGTTCTCGCCACATACATGACACTTAACTCAAATAACACAACAAAAACCATTTCCTCATTTTCCAACAAGAAACAGTTTTGTAAAAATCAAGACTATACTCGGCAATACTACATTTAGTACGCTCATCGCCGTGAGAGCACGACTATTTAAATAGATTTACACACTTTAGAGGAGTACAACCTTACCCACAGCACACTAATTCTCTATTTTGTTCAACATCCGTCGATATCACCGCTCACTAACCTTTAGTAAGCAACCTAGAGCATGAATCAAAGCCTTTACATCAACTAGCCCGAACCTTGCACTAGCTCGGAGAATGAACACCATCACTTCACCCGGGTACAACCCCGTCTCAGTGAAGCATTCACTGTTGTGTCGGAAGGCTTTGTTTCCAACGCCTCGGTAAAGGGAGCCCCTTCAAACATGTCTACACCGGTCATGCTCGCACTACCATGGCCTACCAACGTACAATGCTAGTTTTCAATAATTTAATTAGCTAAGGTAGTCCTATATCGGCACATGTGGTTGTACACTTAAGCTTAGGTCGATATACCTATGCTCGGTCCTTAGTTAACTCGGGCGAGGATCTCCCCCTATCTACATGTGAGATACACCTCTCACACTTCACATATTATAATATAACTCGTTCATGTCACAAACTAAGTTTTTTATTTTTATTTTTATACAAAATAACAAAGGTAAACCCCTCTGGACCATCATTTCAAAAAATCTCTCAAACTTATATTCAACATGTCATCCATTTTTTAAATTTTAGTAAAGACAAAAGCCAAGCTAAGCATTTATGATATATTCACATTTGAAAAAAAACCCAATTTGACATCATTCATTGTCTAATACATACTCTAATGGCTACAACAATAAGAATATCAGTATTTCAAGGAGGATCATGCATCGAATGGGACAATAACTACCGTTATCCCTAAATATAGCAATTTTGAGCAAACATATGTGCATGCATAATAGATTTTACAAAAAAAAAAGTACAATAATTAAAATAGTAAGATTAACATGGTCAAAGAGCATGCTTGCCTAGCTCTGGTTGCTCTAAATAAGAGGATGGATGATTATTGTAAATTTCGCTCGAACAATCGACATCTAATCAAAAGATCCAAAAGCAAATTAAATATAGAATAATAATTTCAATAGCAACAAAATCTAAATATTTTTGCATATTCAGGTAGAACATGATTTTAGATGAATTTAAAAAACATTATTTAATTTGGAGTCCATATGCAAAAGTTATTTACATTCTAATTTGCTTCGGTTTAAAAATTACAGAAATTAAAAAGAGGTGACGTCGAAAGCGTATTTTCTGAGGATTGTGCTTTCCAACAACGAAAGTGTATTTTCCTCTGCGTTCTCCGTGGTTTACGTTTTCCAACTAAGAATGTGTATTTTCCTCTGAACTGAAAGCGTCTTTCACATTTTTTGAATTATTATTAACTTACATGTGGGGCCTGCATGTCAGTGACTCATAGTTTTATTATTTGGGTTTTTATTAATTAAACAGAGATGGTCTCAAATGTCATAGACTCATTATTCATTACCTAAATGATTAAACATATTTTGATTTTAATTATCTGACGATTGTTGTCCATATGTCAGTCTCTCGGGTTTTAAAACGTGTTTTAAAACTGGAAAAAGTGTGTGATCCCACATGTCAGTGACTCATTTACTAAAAATGTTTGAAATTAGGTTTATGTTAATCTTTTAGGCTAGTCCCACTTGCTAGTGACTCACTATGCTTAACTATTAATATTTAGCGTTAATTAACCCTTAATGACGTGGGGCCCACTAGCGAGAGAGAGAGAAGCAAAGAAGCTAGGTGCGCGCGTTGCCGAGAGGAGGAGAAGCTCACCAGCGGCGAGGCATGTGCGGAAAGGCTCGGGGCAGCCCAAAAATGGGAAGAGGGGGTCAATGCGATGCTAGGGGGTGGAGGTGGCCAGAGAGATGGACGAAGTCGGCGGCGACGAGAGAGAGGTGGGAAGCCTAGGGTCAACTTGTCATTTGCGCTAGAGGCGAAGACAATGGGGCTTGAAGCTCAAATCGACTTAGGGTGCTATCGCAATGTGATTAGGCGTGGCTCGGGGCCCTAAGGTCGCTTAAGGTGAGCCGACGGTAACATCCTGCGGCGGCGCCATTAGTTCTACTAGCAATTATGGCATACACGTCCACAACTACTCAAATTAAAGGGGGGTTAAAGTCTAGTAGCTTACCACGATCACGAGGAAGCTGTTATCGAGGTTGGAGCAGGTTGAGGCGGCTTGACGGTAGTGAACCGAGACAGCGACGACAAGCTTTACGGTGCTGAATCGTCTCAGAGGAAAACAGTTGAAACAAAGCACATGCGTAGCTTTAGGGTGACTTATGGATGGAGGAATTGGCCTCAGTGAGGCCAAGAACTCACCGGAGATGTGTTGTAGTCGATGGTGGTGGTGGAGACAGAGAGGTTTATTGTGACAACTCTGTGTGGGCGACGATAGTTGGGTGGTGCGAGGAGGTTTAGTGTGACCAGACGATGCTCAAACCGGAGATGGAGTAGACCGGTACTCACCGGGTGTGAAGATCTTCTGCGACTACCATAGCACCGGAGGTGAGGAAGAAAACCTGGTTGCAACGCTACACTGCAATAGAAGAGAAGGGGAGTGAGGAGGTGATTGAGTAAGCCGAATGGTGTAAGCTGACACGCATGTCGAGGGCTTGGCTCATCGAGACATGATTGTGCTTCGGCGGAGCATGATCACCGGAGCTTGGGACGACGATGCGTTCCGGGCGTTATGGTGGAAGAAACTCACTGGGAAGGGGAAATGGAAACGAAAATCGAGTGGAGGGTTTTGGCACAGAAGGGAAAGCTTCAAGTAGCGAGGTAATGACAAGAACGACGATGAGAAAAAGGCAGTCAGCTCGGGTTCTCCCGATTTTCTCGCGCAGCGATGAGACCCATGCGGTGAGAAGCAGCGGGCATAGCAGGTGAGACCGTACGACCTTTGTCTCCTCCCGTGGGCACTCAAGGATGACGGCAGCCACAGCATGGGCGAGGTTCTAGCACGCTACAGTGCGGAGGAGACAGTTGCGCGAGGTGGAAGAAACGCCCTGACATGTTGTCGGACCGGATTTTATAATCTCGAATCCTCTGTGAAAATATTGTGCTATTCCTTAGATCGGTAGATAGTACTCACAGCACATTACTGAATCAATTTATACATGGTGTAAAACCATACCATTCATTAATTTAACACACTAGAGTTTACATAGACCGCTTCGGGCCAAGTTTTACGATAAGGACCGAATAGGCCAAACAATTACATCACAAAAGTAGCGGAAACGACAACGGAAGCAAAGAAGGGGTGAGGGCACATCTTGCCACATGCAAGCGACTGGGGAAACCTGTGTACGTCCGATATTACCCAAAACTCAAATAATATAGGATTAACATAAGTACCAGCGGAGTCGGTTAGACTGAGGGAGACTAGAACGGCTACAGACTAAACTACGCTTCAAAAACTACTAGGCCTTCACACGTCTGGTTCTTCGTAGTAGTTGAAAACTTCAGGATTTTCTGCTTCGAGGCTTTGGGAAAGAGCAAGGATGAGCACAACTATCGTGTTCGCGAGCCAACACACAAGATGTAATATATACATGCAAGGCTTAACAAGGGTGGCTCGTGTTCTTTTATTTGCTAAAGCAACTTATCAAAGGATGGATAATAATTAATTAATCATCAAATGGGTGTTTAACTACCTTAAACTTTAACATACATTTGATTACAGAATTAAAGCATGCAACTTTGATATTTTAAATAAATATAATTTGCATAAATGTAGGCTCAAAATGATCAAAATATTGACTCGCCTGGGTCAGGTTATCGCGGCCTTGATCTTACTCAGTGCCTTCTCTGCCAGGGGTCTTGAATTCTTGGTCTGCGCCTTTATCCCAATCTTGATCCCGCTCGAGTCGTTGCTTCTTCTGGACTCCGACTTCTAATCATGTGATAACAAACGAGAAAATCAAATAAATCCACATAACTTCAAAAGACCAAATATATTCAAAGAGGTTTTCAAATATGTTTTGCGACGAACGAGCTTAAGAGAAAAGATTTAGCGAGCGGAGATGTTTGACAAAATCAAATGACCAACTGAGTAACATAGGTAATAGCAGAGAAACTCTGCCGGGGGAAAACAAGGGAGAAATAAAAGTTGAAGGAACTTTCGCAGGGATACTACACTTCGGATTTGGAAGATGGCAAGATATTGTCGATCGGGTAATGACACAGCTTGACCTAATTTTAAAATAAGAGCTTCTATAAAATAATGGATAATATTTGCTAAGGGTTATCCAAAAGAGATTTGGGTGTGAGTTTGACAAGTGAAGGGCAATATTAAAATTGATGATCACAAATGAAGTCGAAGAATTACCACAGTTCTCTCCTGTAGTTGCCTGGAAATGATGGTAATATTAATTATTATTAAATACTACAGGTGGTTTAAAAACCAAAGGGAAGGATAAAAGGACTGGTATTGATCGGGCAAGAATAGGATACTAGATATTTTTGCTGGGCTTAAAAACACAATAAAATATTTTATCTTTGATGACTTTTGATCGGGGATAAAAAAGGATGTGCCAAAATAATATTTGGACCAAGGAACACTTGATAGGATTACAAGATTAATATACAAGTTTTCAAAGTAAGATATTGAGATCAACAAGTTAATCCCGAATAGCTTCCCAAAATTATTTTTAGAAAATTTCAAATTAATTTCTTATACCACGATGCCTTTTAAACAATAGCGGAAAGGTTATTTGAATTAGTTTTATCAAATACTTGACATAATTGCAGAGATGTCGAAACGGTTCTGAAAGTTTTTTTTGCATAACTTCAATCCGAGAGATTTTGCAAAATCAGTTCATAATCGATAACTCTAAAATATTTAGCGAAATGGATAATTCTCGTAACTCTTGTCAATCGGCAAGTTAACAATTAACAACAGGTTAATCGAATCATCGCAAGCTCACAACACAAAGAAATTATCAGATTGCCAGCTACTCATCCACTTCGTTATCGGCGCTGCGCTCAGTAGTCCATCGCACAAAGCGGTCCCACCGTCGAGACCCGCATGCAGACAGAGCAGGAAGGCGAGCACTAGCAGTGCCTACCGGCGGCGGGCGGCGGCCGGAGAGGCGGCGGGGACGGCCAAAATGGAACACCGGGAGGGGAGGGAACCGAGGGAGGTTGCGTCCGGAGAGGCGCGGCGGCGCATCGCAGTGCACGAGCGCAGCGGCAACGAGGACGGCCGAGGGAGGGGAGGGACGGGAGGCGAGCACGGCAGCAGGACGGCGCGGAAGCTCACTGGCCGACGGCAGGCGGGAGAGCGGCGAGACTACCGCGACGGAGCCGGGTGGCGGGGAGGCGACGATGGTGGCGAGCTCGACGGCCGGGGAGCTCGGCCAAGAGCGGGATGGATGAGGGCGGCGGGGCGGTGCTTCCGGGAGGCACTTTGGATGGGGAGGAGATGTCGGCGGCACGGGCGGCTCGGGGGCATGGAGCGGAGGGGGAAGAGAGAGGAAGGAGGCGGTCGGGGAAGAGAGAGGAATGGAGGCGTGAGAGGGGAAAAAGGAGAGGACCCGGCCTCTTATAGCCGGGAGAGGCGCAGAGGTCGGGGCAAGGCGGAGCGGGCGGAGATGGGGAGGAGACCGGGTGGGCACGGACGGCGCGGGGAGGCCCGGAGCAGGCGACACCGGTTCCGGGGGAGGTGGGTCGGTCAGGGCGGAGAGGACGAGCGGGGTGGCATAAGCGGGAGGAAGAAGGGGGAGAAGGGGGCCGGGGCCGGGAGGAGCCGGGAGAGGAGGGGAGAGGAAGGACTGGGGCGACGCAGTCGGGGCGGGGGAAAGAGAAGAGAGAGAAGGGGGATGAAGACGGGTGCGGTTGGGCCGAAGGAAACCGGGCGGGAATAAGGTGGGCCGGCGGGGGGAAGTGGGCCAGGGAAACGGTTGGGCCGGAGGAAAAGGTGGGCCAGCCTAAGAAGATGGGCTGGACCCAAAGGAGAATTGGGGAGGGATCCAAAATTTTGAAAAAGGTGAATTCAAAATGATTTTGGAATTTAAAAAAGAGGTTTGAAACACAAACCCGAGCTTAGAGGAAGCTATGAGTTTTTGGGATTAAAAGCCAAATTGAAAATACGGATGAAAATCATAAACTGAATAGAAAATACTATTTGCCATCCTAAAACAGGACGTTACACATGCGGCTCGGCATGTCAGCGGGAGGTGGAGGTGGGAGCTGGCGCGGGCTGAAATGGCGGGAGCAAAATTGGGCCAGGCGAAATCGGCCCATTTGGCTCAGTGGGAATTTAAATTAGGTTTTCAAATCTTTGAACTGAGTGTTTGTCATTCAAATTTCTAACCATAGCAAACAGGCTCCAAAATTTATGATAATTTTTATGGGGCCTTATAACACCGTGTAGTTTCTTGTGTAAATTTTTCAAGATTTTATATATAATTTGATGTTCTAAAAATTCTTACAAGTTGGTGTTTTCATATAATTGCATTGTTTCTTTTGATGAAAATTTTCAAAACATGCTCAAATAATATTTCCTACATGTAAACATTTCCAAAATTATTCTTCCATTTATTTTCATTATATTTTTTCAAAATTGGGATTTTAGTGTGATGGCTTGCATTATATATATAATGCAAGCCATCACAAACACTTGCAATAAGTTAAGTTGTACACGCACACACACGCCTATCGAAGGACAAAGATATGGTCAATCTGATGAGACTTGTCAACAAGGCAATTCTTCATGGCTGATCGCTCTTCCTCTTCATGACAAGGCCAGACATCTCTCTAGTAGACCAGGAGCCAACGGCAAACGAAGCGAAGAACATGGCGGTGAGGTTGGTGTACCACAATAACTTATCTTGGGACTCCCCCTTTGGCCGGAAACATATCATCTAACATTAAGTAGCAATGTCACGGATAAACAGTACTGTAATATTACGTACAAACTGTTGAATCGAAAACGAGAGGTTGTCGAACCAAATACTGTAGCAAAATACTATACAACTGTTAATAAATGTTGTAGTGTCACTGTAGTAATCAATCCCATCCATTGTTTTTTTATCGATACGTCACTGTAGTAATCGATCCCATCCGTTGTTTTTTTTTTATCGATATCTCATATTATAGAAATGTTATGGTACTGTTTAATCATAACATTCCCCGTGGAATATCGAGGAGGATGCAAATCCCCTTTGGTTCCCCGAAATAGGTCATTACACTGTTACGCATAAATTTAATACACAACGTTACGTATCGACCAATATTACAGTGACTGACCAAAAATGGGATGAACAAGAAGTGAAATCAGCGCAGCAGCAGCAGCAATGACGGCTTGTCGATCCGATGTGATTACGACCGGACGGGCCTGTTGAAAAAGCCAAACTCATCACTGCGCAGGGCCTTGGCCTTGTGCACGTTGGCGGTTAGCTCCTTGTCCAGTCTACTCTCCAACTCCCGTAGCGTCCTGAGCAACTCATCTCCCAGCCCAGCCCTTAGCATCTCGTCTCGACCGTTACCTATAGCATCCGGATTCCGGGCAACCCTAATTCAATTCGAGACGAGAAGAGATATCGCCGGCCATGGCCGCCGGCTTCTACACGACGAGTCATACGAGGTCACTCGTCCTCTTCAATCCCTCTACTCGACTATTGCTACCTCTTATGCGTTGATTCCTCACCTCAACATGCCATTGAAACCCACCTTTTTTATGTTTGATTAGCACGAAAAGCTTGTCATTGACACAGCTGTTGAAGATATAAGTATTTTTCGAATTACTTTAATCCGAAAATATACTAGATGAATCATGAACAATACTCTAGTCTTTTTCATAAAGCAAATAAGCATGAACACCATAATCATACTAATTTCCAGAAGAACAGAAACTATCATTCCTATCTCAGTGTTCAGAATAGCAGTAGATAATAAAACTAACCAAGCAATAAGTATGAGATAGACATACACAGATCCAGTGGAAAAAGTAGCAGTAGCAGAAGCCCTGGTGAGGTCGTCGTTCGCCATAGTGTAGTGGTAGTAGTCGTGTAGTTGATGCAGAGGATCGGATGATGACGAAGCAACGATCGGATGAAAACAAAGCAGCGAGCAGTCACGCGAACGCTCCCCAAAAACCTTATTTATCCTCGCTTGTGCAAGCCTTTAAGGACGGGGTTCCGGAGGCCCGCTCTCCCGGTTCGACCTTGCACGTGCCTTGCGGGATGGAGATCGCCAAAGACAACAGCAACAGACTCGAGGATCTCACTTAGTCTCTCGTGAAAGTGAATGGGAAGAAGCAAAAGAACACGAACATACCTCTTTTCCTATAATAGCCAAAACCAAAAATGAAGAGACAGAGAACAGAGACCAGAGGAAAGAGTTGCCATCAATCAGTGCAAACCGCAGCCATAACTCATTGGTAACTGAACCTTCGTTAATACCATTACTCCAAATCGGTGCGTTTCGATTTTCGAATAGATAAAGAAAAACGCGCCCGCACCCGACGTGCCTACGTGCACGCACAAGCACAGGCGAGCGAGCGCGCGTGTGTTGGCCTCCTCCAATTCCACAAGGGGGCTACCGCGTTCCACCTTATAAAGTAGTGTAACTCCCCTTCAACTCTCTATGTTGGACTAATCAGTTGTAGCACATGCACATAGACTTTTAAGATTCTCTAGGAATTAAATAGAATTAAAAACTAGATTCAGCTCGTATTAATTCCTACAACAGCTGCATACCTTTTATTTACAAGCATCCGCTCGGGTAGGAAGGAAGGCACCACATGCGCTGGTTGTAATCTTGTAATTTTTATCTTTTATGAACAATGTGGAGTTATTTCGGGTAGGATGGAAGGCACCATATGTTGAGGTTATCGATAGGGTATCTCCACACTACACATGGAGAGAATTGGTTAGTTCATATCTATTTTGCAATATTCCCACCCTTGTTTCTGAATGCAACAATCTACCCTATGCACCTTGAGTTTATTGTACAAAACTTCGAAATATACCAATTGTACTACGTGATCCTTAAAATGTCTACAACTTCATCTTGTTGGGAAGTAATACGCATTTTATTGGTGCTTAAAATGTCTACCTATTGATCTGGTGATTATTTTTGCTGTACTTAAATGCTTCCATTCTATGCTTCTATTGGTGCTTCGCTACAAAAGTCACCGGTAAGGCCTGCACATTGTTACGATCATATGGAGTTATTTCAGTTACTACCACTACTATACAAAGAGTCATCACAAACAATTTCTGAACCGTCTAAATTTATATGTATATGATAACAGATAGTTATCACAAACAGTTTGTGAGCCGTCTGTGATAAGTCACAATACAGATGATACAAAAAACCATATGTGATACGTCGGCCATCACAAATAGTTTGTATGTACCAACCATCTGTGACGGTCTAAATATCACAAACGATTGGTGCATAGAACCGTCTACGATAGTCATTCACAGATGGTTTATACGATAAAACCATCTGTGATACTTCTTTTATATATATATATATATATATATATATATATATAGGATTAATATTTTCTACTCCCGGGTGTAGTTACTCCCACCTTTGATATACCACCTAAAACAACTTGACATACTCATTTATCACTTTGGGTATACTCATATACTAATTATAAGATACTCCAATGCGAATTATATGAAAAAATTTGTAAGAGAGTCCGTAGTTTTTAGCATATTTTATAAATACGTTCATATTATATATAAAAAGGGTATGTCAAAAAATTATACATACCACCAAATGTGTAAATACCACTTAGGTGGTATTATATACTTGGTACTACACATACATACTCTAAAGAAGTATAAAATACTCCCTTTAAGTGGTAGATACGAATAGGAGTAACTACTCCTGAGTAGGAAAAGGCTTCCTATATATATATATATATATATATATATATATATATATATATATAGGATAAATACTTTCTACTCCACCGGTGTAGTTACTCCCACCTCGATATACCACTTAAAAGAACTTAACATACTCATTTATCACTTTGGGTATACTCATATACTAATTATAAGATATTCCAATGCGAACCACATGAAAAATTTGTAAGAAAGTCCTTAGTTTTTAGCATATTTTGTAAATACCTTCATATTTGCACTAAAAAGGAGTATGTCTAAAAATTTGTACATACCACCTCTGAAAATGTGTGAATACCACCTAGGTGGTCTTATATACTCGTATACTACACATACATACTCTCGGTTGCAAGATACTCTCTACGCTAGAGATACGGAATAGGAGTAACTACTCCCGGAGTAGGAAAAAGGCTTCCTATATATATATATATATATATATATATATATATAGGAAAATGATATAGTACTACTGGAGGTACGCACTTCCACTTCTCATATACTACTTAAATCGTATGATGATACCTCTTTATCTATTTGATCATACTCCAATAATGATTATAAGATACCCCAAAGTGGGTTCTATGAAAAAAATCATTAAAGTCCACATTTTATAGTTAAATTTGTGTATATACTTCTTTTATATATGAAAAAGGGTATATAGCAAAAATAAATGACTCCAATCAAATTTTTTCAATCAAGTCGCATTGGAGTATCTTATAATTGGTATTTAAATATACTGAAAATGATAAAGAAGTATAATATATTTATTTAAGTGGTATATTCAAGCAGTATGTACTCCTGAGTACGAAACAGCATCCTATATATATATATATATATATATATATATATATATATATATATATATATATATATATATATATATACTCGTATACTACACATACATACTCTCGATTGCGCAAGATACTTCATACGTTGTGAGATACGGAATAGGGAGTAACTACACCCGGGAGTAGAAGTTTCTACTCCCGGGTGTAGTTACTCTCATCTCTGATATACCACATAAAAGAACTTGACATACTCCTTTATCATTTTGGGTATAATTATATACTAATTATAAGATACTCCAATACAAACTACATGAAAAAATTACAAGAGAGTCCATAGTTTTAGTATGTTTTGTAAATACCTTCGTATTCGCGTATAAAAAGGAGTATGTCTAAAAAATTGAACATACCACCCCTAAAAATGTATACATACCACATAAGTGGTCTTATATACTCGTATACTACACATACATACTCTCAATTGTGCAAGATACTTCATACGTTGTGAGATACGAATAGGGAGTAACTACACCCGGGAGTAGCAAAAAGGCTTCCTATATATATATGGACTCTCTTGTAATTTTTTCATGTGGTTTGTATTGGAGTATCTTATAATTAGTATATAAGTATACCCAAAATGATAAAGGAGTGTGTCAAGTTCTTTTAGGTGGTATATCAGAGATATGAGTAACTATACCCGGGAGTAGAAAATATTAATCATATTATATATATATATATATATATATATATATATATATATATATATATATATATATATTAGTTTTTTCGACTAGCCTCAGAAAACGGTAGTTATGCCCTCTGAAAATAATATGCAGATAACATATACAAGCAAATACACAAACACGTAGATATATCACAGATACACATATATCGATCACAGTAACATGCACAAGCACAAATCCACTTATCTAAAATTCATCACTGTAAATCCATGGATTCACGGATACAAGTAGCTTTATGGAGTGAAGTGAGAGCAAGAGCAAGCTAATTTGAGGCGGTGACAGCTTTAAGATACCTTGTCGTCTGTCTTGTTATGCCTGCAGACAATGTTTGTGGTCCCAATGTCTCCAGTAGTCGAGAACTTGACGCTCGATGTCCATGAGTTCTATCTCAAAATCCGCAATCTTATCTTGATCTATTCATTCATAAGAAAACTATGATCACCACTGAGAGCCACCAAAAGCAACAAGGCAGGGGAAGGTGACAAGCGATTGATCACTTACTAGGTGACTTGAACATGAAGGTGGCAGTGTCCGAGCCGTCGTCGACCTTGATGGTGATGATGTCATCGTTACCGACACAACGGAGCATCCTAACCATGTTGTTGAGGTTCATGCCCATGGAGAGGTTTTGGTCGCAATGGTAGTGCTCTAACCCCTCGGAGCGAAGGAGCGGGGTGACGAGGGCGACATGGCTTTAGTCCATGGCCTGCAGCCAGAACCCCGTGCCAGAGCAGTCGAAGTTGGCGTCGGTCACCAGCTCGCGGACCACCTCCAGGACCTTCTTGAGGAGGCTCCCCTGCACCAGTCACAGCTCTAACATCATGGCGGAGCTTCTCGTCTGTGGGACGGCAACAGAGGGGAAGGAATCGAGAAACCATAGGATTTGTGGTTTGGGAGTGGAGAGTGGTCGAAGAGGGAGAGGGAGGGGAAGGGGAGATTGATAGGGAAGCATTTGGGGACGCGAAACATTTCCCTCTCCCGTCCTCAGGAAACGGGAAATATCACAGATGGTTCTAAGTAAAAATCGCCTATGATGTCTGTATTTATCATAGATGGTTTTTATTAAAAACCGTCTGTGAATTATCACAGATGGTTTTTTTTAAGATATGTCTGAAGTCTGCAATTATCAAAGACAGTTTATCACAGACGGTTCGAATTAAAAACCACCTGAGACGTTTGCAATTATCACATACGGTTCTTATTAAAAATCGTCTATGATAGCTATGTATCACGGACAGGTCTAGCCTATCGCTAGTAACATAGACGGTTATGCTTGTAAACCGTCTGTGATAATTACAACACAAACGAATTCTAGGGAATCGTCTGTGTTGAGGCGTCTAGTATAACCTCTTTTGTACGCGGCATGCCACCGCGGACCCTCCCTCACCGCCGCCAGCCACAGGTCCGCGGGGCACACACCGTTCAGCTCCGCAATGCACCCTGTCGCGGCGCACTTGCCCAAATCAGAGTTGCAACTATAGCTCAGTGGTGTGACAAGCATAGGCAGGTTGTAGCTATCGACGAGGCAGACGTGGAAGAAGTCGAGCACGCCGCTGCCGTCGAACGTGAACTTAGCTGCGTGGCTGGCGGCGCCGTCCTGCCGCCGTTGCACTGCAGGTCCCCGGACCCATAGTCGCTAGTGGCGCACATGAACCGCCCCGTCCCCATGGCGTCGTCTGCCACGGCGCAGAGCGTGCGCACCCACATGCGGCCCAAACAGCCCGTCGGCGCCGCCACGGCCTGCGATGCACTCGGCGCTAGCTCGAACCCCGTCGTGGGTAGCGGGGCCAACCCCGCCGGACAGCAGGCCCGGCCACACCGTGTACCCGCAGTTGTTGGTGATCGTGAACGTCGTGGACCACGGGCTTGCATCATCGACCAACAAAGATTCAACAACTTGCAACGAAGCCATAAGTAGCGAACCAAAAATAGAGCTCGATCGATCGATCGATGGAGGCGGCAGTAAAACAGAGGGCTGGGCCAAGCGGATGGGATTCGCGCTGGGGGTGGCCTGCAGGTGGGCGGCTGCCGCCGCAAGTGAGCTCTGGGCGCTGGGCCGGGGCGTTGTCATCACGCGCGTCGCGATTGCCGCCGCGCTCTGGTCGGAGGTATCTCAGGAGAGAAGAAAAGGGGAGGAAGAAGAAGAGCTAGGGGCAAATGCATCATGAATATATCCAAATTTAAGATTCTGAGCGGCATATATCGTTGTATTTCTAAGTGGTATATATCAAATTTTATCTTTCTCCTCGACACGCAGAAGACCAAGGATGCCACCGTTGTCGCTTGACACGGTACCGTTGGTTGGGAGGAACGAACCGGTTACTCGTGGGGAGCACGCCACGACTGACAGAGTTTGGGAGCTTGAACTCTGAACCGCAGTAGCCGTGCGCTTCTTCTCTACTGTAGTAGATGCCGTCTCTCTCCAGGTGCTTTGGAGCCATAAAGGGGGCAGTTAGTTGATTCGGCCTGCGTGTGTCGATCATACGGACTGATGGAGTGATCGATCATGCGGACGTGAATGAATCCGTGGAAGTGAAACCTCGCGGTGTACCTCGTGAGTCCGTGAAACATTACAAAATGACTGGACTAGAGTGTACTTACATTATGAGCAAACATGTCCTCTCTCTCCATACCCTTTTTTTCAAAAGAAATTGCTACATCGTGAATACTCGAATTTTCCATTTGCCTCGAGATTCACGCCTCTAGTGATGTCCTCAGCGACCAGCGACTTAGGTTTAGAGCTCAGGGTTAGGGTCGCTGGAGCCTCCGAGGTATAGAGGGATGTTAGGGGGCGACGGACCAGCGGTGGCAGTGTCGTTGGGCCGCAGGTCGAAGGAGGGCAGCGGCAGTGCAGGTTGACGAGGGCGACGAGGACGAGAGCAGTTAGGAGGAAGGAAGGAGACATGAGGGAATCTCGCTGGAGAGGAGGACAAAAGGCCACGGGGATGGCTTGCCGGAGAGGAGAAGAAGAAGGCGGCGTGTAGGGATGGCAATTGTGTCCGATTACCCGTGTACCCGTGGGTAAATACCTTAATAGAGCCGGGTATGGGCTATTTTCTTTGCCAACGGGCATAAAAATGGGGGGAAACTCTCTACCCGTCGGGTAAACGGGTACGGGCATGGGTAAGATCCACCGTGCACGTTTACCACGCTTACCGCGACATACATCGACAAAGGGGGTCGAAATCAACTACTAGGGCTAACTTATCGATCGATGGGTAAAAGCATGCTCATGGGCGATGGGTACCATGGGCGATGGGTACCACACGCGGGGATACATGTCATGGGTAACGGGCATACCATGGCGACGGTATGGGCGAGATTCTTCGCCCGTTGTCCTTCGTGGGTATGCTCGTGGGGGAAAATCAGGGTCGCGGGTATGGATATGGGCGAGCACTACCCGTACCCGCCGCGCCCGATTGCCATCCCTAGCGGCGTGGGATGGTGCTTAGGGCGGAGGGAGGGCGGCGGTGGTAGAGTGGGAGGCGGCTAGGATTTGGGAAGGAGAGGTTATGAAGAGAGAGATTTTATATGATTTGGGGGAGAAATTAGATCCTTTAGATCTAGATTCAATGGCTAAAAATTAGAGTACCCACCTTTTAAAATTGTTTGGATGGGTCCTTGTGTAATTTTGCGACCGTTCGGCTAGTTTGGCTCAAGCATCATCCAACAAGATACTACCTTTTTTTTAAAGGAAATCCAACAGCAAGATAACCTGGGTTGGTCTGTTGATGGCCTGAGCCAAGTCATTGTGGGACAAAAATTGGTCCATGTGCACATGCACGACACACGGTCAGACATTTGGCCTAGATGGTCTGACCCCAATTCCTACTCATTTACTCAAACTGAACGGCCCAAACCCCCATCTAATAATAATAATCAAACACAACTCAACCCGTTTCCACATTGCAACAGGGCAAACTTAATGATAATAATCTGGTGGCGATTGCTAACAATAAATTCGAGAAATTCTTAAAGACAACACAAGGTTAGAGGCAAATGAAGCGGATAATTCTATATCAATCGACTGAAAATCTCGCAGAGCGAATACGAGTTGGAGAAATGGGTATCCGACACTATCTGTGTCTAACTCCAACTCCGATGATAAAATACATATTATGATACAGGATGAACGATATTCGTTCGTATATGTCCGTATGTCAAGTGGTATGAGAAAAGTTTATCGTGACTCACTTAGGAATAAGACAACAGATAGGTGGGTTGTTGTATCTTAGTAGTTAGGGATATTGAGTGTTTTTACTTTAGCAGCTTAGCGATTATTACTTCAGCAGCTTAGCGATTAGTCTATCTGTATTCGCTCTAAATGTACCTCTACTATCCAAATTATGTGTAGGGGTGAAAAAAATAAATAATTTTCTCCGACCCAAGATTCAAATAGCGAATACGAAACAAAACCAAATATATGTAACTCATACTGTTTCGTGTTCAACTCCAACTCCGATTGCACCTTTAGTGTGGTGGCAATGGCGGCGGAAAAAGTGTTAAGATTGCATCGTCCTGTCCTGATCTAAATTTCCAAACTTCCATCAGACACGGTACTCCATTCCCAATGCCCGTTCATCACATTCAGGTCAGGCCGGGAGAAGCCTTGGAAACACCGCCCCACTCGTCTCCTCTGGCGACCCTTCCTCCTCTCCTCTCCTCTGGCTGTCGCCGCCTTACACTGCTACACGCCTCCCACTCCTGCTGCACGAGCGCGCGCCCAAGCCGGCCTCTTAAATTTAGCAAATGCCTCCTCTCGTCCGCTCCATCCATTCTTGCTCCCCGCTCCCCGCGCCTCCCTTCCCCTCGCCACCCCACGGGCCCAGCCTCCTCCAGGTCGCATTGCCCCCGCGAAACAATCGCCTCCCTCGTGCGGCGGAGGCCTCTGCTTGTTGCTGCCGCAGATCGATTTTTCTTGCGATGTCCTTCCCATCGACGGAAGGGTGCCTTCGCTCCCGCTCTTTCCAGACGGTTTCTCGGTGGGGCGTTTGAAGTCGTCGTTATACGAGGTTTGGTCTGATCCCTAGGTTTGTGCTTCTTGCTTGATGGTCGTCGACGGGGCCTCCAATTTGTATAGTTCGTTCTTTGCTGGGAGGAAACAACTGTGATACCGTCCAGGAATGTCATGATGGACAAATATCCGTCTACTTGGTTCAGTACTTCAATTTGATTGATTTCATATGTTCCTTTACAATTGTTTGGTCGGTATATATATGATAAGGCATGCCGACATTGGAGAGGGCAATGGCAATTGGCAACCCATGTTGTGTTGTTCAAAGCAAGTCAAAGAATCACGTATAGGTGTGCCTTTTGTTATTCCTGGTCCGGCCAAATTCGCTACTTAAATACCTTCGGAAAACAAACCATCTATTCTAGTGATGGAGATAGGGACTAGTGGGAGCCCTGGCCCCTATGATTGATGGAGTCTTTTATGTATCTCTTAATTTGTTTATGTAGAATAACAAAATATTTGTACTTGGTACCCTTTAATATTTAGTTCTCACCGTATGGCCTGGTTAAAAAAATTTCTGACTCCGTCCCTAATCTATTCCTATTTTTCTGTAGCTTCAAGATGTTTGCTCAACGTATACTATATGCTGCATAGTTTGTATTATAGATCTGTAGGCGTGTCTATTTGATCCGATACTTAAATAATGTCATGGTAGGAAACAATATGTCATAGCTGAGAAGGGATCGGGGATGCAGAAATCCTTTCGGGAATTCATATAGTTAAATGATCTATATGCACATTTTCTGCATCTGCATTACTGTTCTTGCAGGTGTGCCTGTTCATTGGTCTTGTCTGTTGAGTTGCATAGAGTGATTCAAATTGTCATCTGGAATAAAGTGTGTTATTTTACAGTCTGTTATGAAAAGGAACAACTAGCAGTCTAGTCGAAGCTAATAAAATAAACTGAAATATACCCATGATTGATATAGCTAATTATACTCCTACATCTACATGGTTATGCATAATTATAAACGAGTTTATAAACAATGACATCATGATAATTTGAGGACTGGGATGTATCCGCGACTTTTGAAAGTAACTGTAAGCTTTATGGAATTATGTTTTTTCATTCCTGGACAAATTCATTACTATATAATGCATTATATGACAAGGGTTTCTTCCAGGAACACAGAATTAATTCACTCGTAATGGAGTAAAAAGGTTCTTCGGGTTTTTGAGATATTTTTTCCTTGGGAAGTAGATGACCATTTTATTTTCTGTTTGTGACTGCCACGGAGGAGCTTGAACAGTAATGACTAATAATCATTATCATTGTCAATTTGTTACCTGTTTGGTCTTCCAAAAACTGTTTTACCCGTTTCGTCTAAAGTTAATGATTCCATTCTTAGTTCTTACCCATCTTTTACTGTCCTAATGAACTCTTTTGTGAAGTTTCAGATGCACCCCATGTCATACAACAAGCTGTCCACCGTGAATGACAAAATGGATTTCAATAGTCGTGGAAATACCGAGTCCAATGGCACCTTAGAGCGGAATCAATCAGGTGTGTCAGCCAATCCATCCACAGCATCCAAACCAGCTGCACAATCACAAATCCCTTCTGATAAGAAATCACGTCAAAAGAAGAAAGCGGATCCAGCTGACAAAACAATCCCAAGTCCTGCGGCACATCGTGTAACAAATCCTGCGCATAGTCCCGTGCCGACAGCAACATCTGAGACAACCGGAACTACTGCTGCACTAACAAAAGCAACATCAAGAAGCATAAAGAGCAAAGAGGAGAAACCCAGTGATTCCTCTGTAACCGTTAGGCAAGGTAGCCTTGACAGTACTAGAAGTAACAGTTTGGATAGTTGCACTTCCGGTCAGGTCAAGCGGCACACCGGAGGCGACTGCAGGTGGGAGGCCGTCCGATTGGTCAGCTCCAGGGACACCTCTCTCAGCCTAGTCCATTTCAGACTTCTGAAGCGCCTCGGATACGGAGACATTGGCAGTGTTTACCTTGTGGAGCTCAGGGGGACGGACGCATTCTTCGCGATGAAAGTGATGGACAAGGAGTCACTCATCAGCAGGAACAAGCTCATCCGGGCACAAACTGAGAGGGAGATACTCGGCCTTCTTGATCACCCCTTCCTGCCCACACTGTACACGCATTTCGAGACCGACAAGTTCTACTGCCTTGTCATGGAGTATTGCTGCGGTGGCAACCTCCACTCGCTTCGGCAGAAGCAGCCTAACAAGCATTTCAACGAGCAAGCAGCCAGGTTGGTTCATTTCAGATCACTCTAGTTACCTAGTCAGTACTCCATAGTCCATACAATGCTTGCACACTGACATGACATTTGCTCATCAGACTTGTCTTTTCCCCTGATTGTTTTGACTAGATTTTATGCCTCTGAGGTGTTGCTTGCGCTTGAGTACCTCCACATGCTAGGCATTGTGTACCGAGACCTGAAGCCTGAAAACGTCCTGATCCGAGATGACGGGCACATCATGCTGTCCGACTTCGACCTGTCGCTGCGGTGCACCGTCAGCCCGACACTTGTCAAATCCTCGTCGGTCCACGCAGGCGCCAACAGCGTCGAGAAAGGCCTCGTCGGCAATGAGGGCGTCGGCCAAGGCTGCATCCAACCGTCGGCGTTCTTCCCGCGCATACTTCCCAAGAGGAACCGCAAGACTAAATCGGACTTCGGCATCAACGGGTCGCTCCTTGAGTTCAACGCCGAGCCGACGGACGCCCGGTCGATGTCGTTCGTGGGCACCCACGAGTACCTCGCGCCGGAGATCATTCGAGGGGAGGGGCACGGCAGCGCGGTGGACTGGTGGACCTTCGGCATCTTCCTGTACGAGCTGCTGCATGGCATGACGCCGTTCAAGGGGAACGGCAACCGCGCCACGCTTTGCAACGTGGTGGAGCAGCCACTGCGGTTCCCCGACGGCCCGCCGGTGAGCGCCGTCGGGCGGGACCTCATCCGCGGGCTACTGGTGAAGGACCCCCAGAAGCGGATTGCGTCCAAGAGGGGCGCCACTGAGATCAAGCAGCACCCATTCTTTGAGGGGGTGAACTGGGCGCTCGTCAGGAGCGCTCATCCACCTTCGGTTCCTGACCCTGTAGACTTCAGACAGTTTGGAGCCAAGGAGAAGAAGGCGCCGGAGAGTGCACCGGCGACTGCTCCGCCTAGCTTATCTGCAGGTGCTGCAGCGGCCAAGCCGGCCACGAGCGATTCCTCCGTCGATTTTGAGTACTTCTAGGACTGCACACAGTTAATTTTGAGTATTTCTGGGACTGAACACCATAGATACAGATCTATGTATTGTCGTCACTTTCGTTGCTCATAATTCTCTTTTACTGTTGTATTGTTCCTTACCATGCATGATTGTTGGAATCCTGGTATACTTGAGATTTTCTGTACAGACGCGAGTACTCGTTTGCTAACAGCTGCTAATGAATTTTGGAGGTTTTGTACCTATGTTTTTTGCAACTGAACTGTCTGAAGCAGATGTTCCTTTACTGCAGATTTGCTGATAAAACTTATCTCGTGAGCAAGATCAACAATTCTTTTAAGTCTGATCAAGTTTAATATGCAATTAAGCATCATGTTTTAGTTCGTACAATTTTTTTACTTTCTCTCTTGACTGAAGGTTGCTCTCATGACTAAACCTGCAAATAGTATCTTGTTTTGCTAGGTTGCCAATAAGAATGTGCACCAGTCCTGGCAATTTGGCTCTGCACCAGTCTTGCAATTTGCACTAATTTAATTAAGTTCAAACATTAAAAAAAACTGACTTGAGTTGGAAGAAAAAAAAAAAGAACATGGGTTCAATAGACATTCATACATGCCTTGAAGCTAGCGCAACAGGTTCCATTACCATGTCATGCAGCAAGGATGTACAAGCCACATGTATAAAATCTTAAAATAGATTTGACACCGAAAGAGACCAATTTTTGATCATCAAATAGATGTCCATCACCAGAAATGGCTAATGACTGGCAAGTACTAAACTACAGCCGATTCTTACACCAACCGTACATTGCTTGCCTTCAGAATCCTACACAGTATATATAACGTGTGTGATTGTCTATACACCCTTACACTTTTCAGTTAGGCAGGTGAATTGCAACGGCAGGTGTTCTGACAACAGAATTCTGGCTGGTAGACACGATCTCATCTGCAGCTGACGAATCTCTTTTCGGTTCTAGCACGCGAGTTCTGTTTGCAGCTAACTCCTTTGTGAGAAGTTCAATGTACTGCTCCAGTGACCTTTTGAAATCAGTAAAACACTTGTCACAGGGATACTTGGTGTTGGTGCCATTCCCGACAGATGATCCAACAACTGTGCCGGACATGTATGCACCGCATGAATCCAGAATGACATGCTCGCGCTCGTGGAAGTGCCGCACAACAAGGGTCTCAAAATGCTGCAGGAATGAAAGGCGTGTAAGAATGAGTTCAGCGACATAAAGAACAGTCCAAGAGGTGCAAAACTGAGGATGTATTTTTGCCATGTACTAGCATTCAGGTCCACAAGGGCTGCAGTTGCCTTTAAACACTCGAAGGACTTATGGGGTACATGATGTTGATATTTCAGAGACTCATTTTCTTGCTCCATTTAACCGACATTCATACGCCGTAGCTGACCGTCAATCTTTGGGGACACTTACTATTTACTAGGTTCGCGTAAAAAACAAGAAAAAAATAATGGGTGTCTTTATTCCTTAAAAAGGTTCGGAAATCACGCAAATTTTGAAGTTCATAATTCCATGACACAACAAGTCCTCACAACTAAAAAAGTTCAGCAGATGACAAGTACAGCTGGTGTGATAGGAACATAATTGAGCTATTAGGATGTTCCAGCAATCCCAAATTGTTTGTCAGATTGATCAAAATTATAAGCAAGGTGCTTTCATGTATATAAAAAACATTTTGAAGCAACTAAGTTTTGTAGGAACTCAATTTGCATACATTACTAATTTGGGAGCGTCTATGCTTCCGGTGACTGGAATTTCTTTATCCATCAGTTACCTTTCTTAGCCGTAGGATTTTGATCAAATGGATACCACAAATTTCTGTGTTAAGACCAAAAAAAATCTAAACTAGACGAAAGTAAATGTAGGTAAACCCTACAAATACAAAAAAAATTATAAATTAGACAAAAGTAAATCTAAGTGAACCCTACAAATACAAAAACAAATGGAACTAAAAGTTAAAACATAGTTGTGCTAAAATTGCACATCACTTGATACTGCAATTTTAAGCTTAGTATTGTGCAATTGTAGGTGACTGGTGGATAAGAAAATTTCAGGCAACTGAAAATTAGCAAACTCGTTTTAAGTGCTTTTGGATCTATGCAGTTTGTTTCTTGGACGAGTGTATAAGTGATGCTGTAACATGACAGCTGAGAATTTTCTTTTCTTTTTTTCCAGACAGATTAACTAAGATACCACTTTTACCTCGACAAGAGATGCGGGATGATGTAATTACCTTTGGAGGCTTCCGAAATGAATACAACATTGTCTTGCAGGATAGTAGAAAGGCAGTCTGATTATATGCCAACGAATTCTTTTCACCAATAGGTGTATTAGCCGAATATTTGTTGCCTGGCTCATTAAAGTATGGTTTATCATTCAACACAAGGCCCTGGATGGAGACCAACACCTGCAGTATGGTAGACTTTGACTTGCCCCACTTCTCACATCCAATACCCCACCAGGTGTTCAGAAGGCTAAGGCAAACCTTTCCACTCTCATACAAGTTTGGATTTAACCGAAGCCCACCCGAATGGTAATGAACTTTCTGTATATATTGGATATGTTTTTGTTAAGAGACTGCATTGTTGGTGATGCCAATAGAAAAATAAGGGGAAAGCATGTCAGTGTGAAGTGGTTACATACCGGTGGGCAGCGTGGGTATTCAGCAGGAAAGCAAATGTCAAAGAAGAACAAGCCATCATGATATGGAGTTCCAGCAGGCCCAACTATAGCAGCCCTAAGCAGATCAATCCTATCCTCATAAACTCTAACATATATAGATCCTGCATAATTGAAAGCAAACTGAGATCCAAGTTACCAGTAATAAAAGAAATCAACTGATTTCAGGTGCAAATCCTCTAAAATAAAGATATCAGAAAGATCACAAGTGCAAATGTCAACCATATGAAATGACACATGTGACACATTAGCTTTGCCTTAGTGACAAAATTTGATAGTTGCCCATTCTTTTCCAAATATAAAGTGATTTTTTTTTCTGAACACACACTATATCCACTATGATAAGATTATATGAAAGGGGTCAACAAATACAGAGCGCAATGATTGTATGGAGTATGGACACAACAGTGACTCTTTTGAAGTTTCTGAAGTAACATTTTGTGGCATATTAGTACACTAACAAGCATGAATAATGTCACGAGCTAGTTTGAGGCTGAACAGCCATGCCAAAACTCCCAATCACACAAGCAAATTATATGAATCAATGAGTATATCCTAGTCAATTCCAGATAGGTTATTGTGACCATGGATAGAAAAACCGTTCCCGGGACAATTCCCAGCCGACGGCCGGTACCGGTAACCAGCCGGTTACCGGTTTTCTCGGGAAAAACCCGGTCAAATTTCGTTTAAATTTGCTTAAAAATCAACCGAAATTCAAAATTTGAATTTTGAATTTGCAAACTCCGGAAAAACCGGCCGGGATTTCAAATCCCGCCGCCCACCGTAAGGCCGGTTACCGGTAACCGGCCGGGATTTCTATCCCTGATTGTGACACTACCTTGAAGTTAACAAAGATTTCATATACTTTTTTGGCAGGGAAAATTTATCAGATATAATCATCATAAACAACAGTTTGGTGACAATAATAAATGACCACTAAATGCAATTCACCATCAATGTACTGATAGTTTGATGAAATCATGAAAATAAACATACCGATTTATCATATAAAAAATGTACTGACCAGGTAGGTCTTTCTGTAGAAGCTTCCATTCATTTTGGATTGTCTTCACCCAATCTTTGGTGGTCTGGTCACATATTTGGAGGTGGAAAATTAATTACATTTGGATCTAATACCAAAAATAGTGTTCAAGAAATGACATAGCATACCTTCCCTGGTGAATGCTTTGCATAGTGGTGATCCGAGAAATCTTGAACAACATCAAATTGGTTAGATGGCATGTAGTCATTAGTGTCAGATCCATGTTCTGTCCTTGTCGTCAATGAGATAATACTTGAACATTCAGGCTCATGTTTTTGCAGTGATAGTACAGTACCAGTCCCACTTGAGCAGGGATCCAAAAGACTGTTGTTTGCATTGACATTTACAGTGGAATGTGGAGCAGTAGCTGAAATCCAGGAGACTGGTTAACTAATGTCAGATAGTTATATTATCACCAAATATGTAGTTACGAGTTTAGGACAGAGATACATGATGGGATCCCATTTAATGCAGCCTAGACCACTCAGCTCGCTGAGGCGAGCCACGACACTGCCTATGTTAAAATTGCATGTCTGAACAATTACTCCCATCCTAATGAACAGCTACTTGTCCTGTTAAAAGTTTGAAAGTTGGGGTGCCGTTTTAAAGTAATCCTACAGTGTTAAATATAACTAGTACAGCATTAAACTACAAATAGTTGCAATTTCCTACAGCAGCGATACCACATTTAAAATATATGGCTGAAATCTGCCCTTGTGAGCACTTTACTAATTTACTTCCTTAAATCAGTGCTTCAGCCCCCATGAAACTCCTAAGTGTCCCCATCATGCATATTTTTTGCATGCAGTAAGAAAGACAATGAGTATTTACAAGTCAAGAGTCACGACTCCTAGATCAATTCTAGAGGCTTACTTGCTTTAGCACTGCCAACAAAACAAAATGAATAGACATTTTCAGATATTATCTGATGCTATTTAAAGTAAAAATACCTAATAAGGAGGCACAGGCAGAATATATACAAAATTTAACATTGGGCATGGAAAGGTACCTTGCCAAAGAGGATCGATGGACTTGCCTGCATAAACATATTATTCATTTATTACAAAAACGCTCAGAAAAGAACAAAGTTTTTTTAACTAACAGCAGGAGCTCTGCCTAAGCTTTATAGAGTAGTAGAAAAAAGTTTTTTCTAATAGATACTGGATTTAATTTAGCAAACTGCAAAACATGGTTGATCACACAGAGATATGGATTCATAACGTTAGTCTTCAGTACATCCAACCAAACTCTAGTAGCGCTCTAATTCCATCAAAGACATTGTGCTTTACTTTCCCTGTGAATGCTTAGTTTCCACACCACAATGTGGTAGATGATGTGTGCCTCTAAGCATCTAGTAAGATATACGATGCACCAATCTCTGTTCACCTTTATTTTAATTCATAAAAGATATGTCTTTAAGTTTTATGTCTCTATATACTCCACTTGTCAGGTTCCTAAAAGTTAATATATATGGTTCAGTAGCTGTAACAAAAGCAAGACAAATTAGTGCAAAGATGTAACCGTTGAAACATAGCACACTTGAGTACTGACATAAGTATAACTATCTAGACCAATATACAACAGCCAAATTATCCAATGATTTCAATCCATTACGTCTGCCCCATTAGATTTCCAGTATCCCCACACGCCAAAAACTTATTCATATTTGAGCAATACAGAGCTGATGAAGAAGAGTGCATAACAGATTAACATATGGCATCAGATGAGACCACCATTGAACAAGTCAAGCTATTCTTTTTAAAGAGGGAAGTATTCAGTGATTAAACAAAAAGCTAAGGTGAAACGCTACCGATAAATCCTGTTATCTAGGTAAAGGTACATCACCTTTCTTCTTGGAATCCTTCTTCCTGACTACTCCAAAGAGCTGAAGCACCTTCTTTAGTACCATCCTGTAATCCACTTCACACAAAAAGTACCTGAAAACATGAAACGCCATTGGAACAAACAACCAGAAATATTACACATTTGCACAATCAACTTAGGTAAATATCAAAAGCACATGAAGCGACAGATGCATGAACAGCAACTTTACAAGAAATCATTTACTCGGCAATAATAACTCAAACAAAAAAAAGGGAAAGGGAAAAGGGAATCCAGGCTTTTCTCCTTCTTTGAGAAAGAGAATTGATCTTCTCGGAGAATCCCAACGCGCCAAGGCATTCTTTTTCCCTCTCGTTTCTTGGTTCTTTTCAAGAACTCATGTTGATCGGGCCCGCATGTCAGCGCCCAACCCCCACACTCCAATCAGTGGAGGACGCCTTGGTGACTCGGTCCAATGGACCCGAGACACCACCACCCCAAGAACAGACAAAAAGAAAGAACACTAACTAGCCCAGCAAACCCCAGAGAGAAAAGAGATCAATTTGGGGCCGTCACCATCCAGGATCGCATCATCGAGAACCCCACAAAGAAAACGAAAGGATGGCAGATAAGTAGACAGATAGCACAAGAAACCTAGACACTCGGATCACCGCCGTCCAATGATCCTGGAGGCATCCATCCTCCATCACATCGCCAAGAAACCCACCGCGACGAGAGAACGAACACGAACCGGCATCGATCAAGAAGAGAACAGAACAGAACAGAACAGACGCACAGGATAAGAAAAACGACGAGTTCTTGGGAGTAGGGAGAACACAGCACCTTCAGTCTCGCGCTTGTACCTGAGCTAGTGCTGGCCTTGGCGGAGGGTTTAGTAGTAGTAGACTAGTAGTAGGCGAAGGTGGGCAGGTAGCGAGAGAGCCGAGGCGAGGAGTAGACGGATGCTCCCCGTTCAGTCCTCCCGTGCGCGCGAATTGCGGGGATGGCGACGAGGGGAACGCGAAGCGACTGGGATCGTTTGAGAGACCTTGCGTGCCAGGGAGGAAAAGCTTAAAGCGGGGGGCAGGCAGGGCTCCTCGCTTTTGCCTGGCTCGTCCCGTGCCGAAGCCACCCCCTGAAATCGCTGCTCATGTCAAGCGCGTTGGGATAAACACAGCGCGTCCCAGGTTTACGGAATGTTCGGCTAACCCAGTACATTTTGATAATATATTTATAGATACGATTGTATACAAAAATATATTAGTAAAAATAACGTTGTTAGCATACGATTACCGTGTGCCAACGCCAGAGATTACGACACGTGGCGTTGGCGCCAACATAGGCATCGCTACCGCGTGCCCGCCTCCTCAGCGGCTGGCGCATGGTGGCCAGGCTTCACCATACGTCAACCAATTAATTAGGTTAGTTAATTAGTTATGTTAGTTAGTGTTATACTAAAATTTAGAGGAATTTTAACATATAGTAAGTGAGTTTTAAAAATTATAAAATTTTGTGTGGAGCCTCCTGACATCGTGTACTTGCTTGTGTAAATTTTTATAATTTTATTCGTTCAGAATTGTTATCGCTATTTCATATAAGTATCATGTTCGTATAAATCAATGAATGTAGAAAATAAGTTTCAAAAATTATAAATTTTATTTTAAAAGGTCCTCACGCAGTGGACTTGATTGTGTAATATTTCGGTAATTTTATATGTGTTCTAGTAATTTATGATTTAGATCGCGAAAATTTCGATTAACTAGGTAATTAGTGGTTATGTTATATAGGTAATTAGTTAGGGTCTGAAATTTAAAGAAAATTTAAAATATAGCAAATGAGTCCAAAAGCTTATGAATTTTTTTTGTAGAGCCTCCTGACACCGCGTACTTACTTGTGTAAATTTTTTATAATTTTATAATTTTGAATTTTTATCGCTATTTCGTATAAGTGTCGTGTTTGTATGAATCAATAAATGTATGTATCATGTGTTGATTGTCCAAACATCTGAATGAGCCCTTCCCTTCATTTACCTTACTTTTGCACTGAAAGCATCAATCACTCGTTATCCCGTCACCTACTTATCTCATCTATCAAATCTTTATCGCCCGACTTACATGGCTTAATTAGCGCGCGGGATAAGGATCCCCTTCGAGCAGCGGCTATAAATTAGAGGGGGTGATTTCATTTCACAGTCGCTCACTCACTCTTCCACTAGTTCATTTCATATCGCAATCGTTCACTCGCTCTTCGGCTCATTCATTTTATTTTGCAGTCGCTCACTCTTTTGGTCTGTCGATTTTTTTGGGGACATTTCAATGTTATTAAGCGTCGTCGTTCTCAGGTAGTTTGGTTGTAATTTTTATTACATTAATTTATAATGTTAGTTTGATCGTGAAGCGAAATCAAATAATAAAAATGCATTCACCGAAGAACAGATGAGCATAATCTAATTAAGCTAGCATATCATGTAGCTTATCACCACAGGAAAACTACACTGTAATTAATTTACAATCTTTTATATCCATTAGCCACCTTCTCACTAACGTTCCATTTATTCCATGTGTTGCAAGCTATGTCTCTACCAGAACTACTAGAACACTTCTATGATGAGGACCACCGGTGCAAGTTGTGGATTGCCGGTGACGCCGATAGCCCTTCACCCCTGCTGCTTCGGGTGGGGAGAGATTACTGGGAGCTGGACGATCGCTACGTTCTGATCCTCCGGGACACGGGTTTGTTGCCCCTTGCGAGCCTGGTCTCCGTTAGACATCAGTTCACCCTAGACGTAAGTCTGCTATCAGCAATTGTCAACATTTGAAGGTCCGAGACACACACCTTCCACTTTTGGTGGGGTGAGATGACGGTCACCCTGCAGGACGTCTCGTTCTTGATCGGACTCCCGATCCGGGATGAGCCGCTTGTTCCGGGCCCTCCGTGCGAACTAGAAGGCCGAGATGGAGCAGCGGTTCGGCCAACCTCTCCCGAAGGGTGCACTTGGCGTCCCCTAGGCTTGGCTGAGGCAGTTCCGCGAATGCCCGAAGGGTGCACCTCACGAGGTCGTTAGGACGTACCTTGTTGCTTACATTCTCCAGCTCTTTGGTTGGGTCATGTTTCCAACCACAAAGGGCGATTTTTTGTACCCCGGCTTCATCCGTGTCGCCGAGTCTTTGGTTGACGCGGGGGCTGGGCCAATGCCTCAGTACAGCTGGGGATCAGCCGTCCTTTGCGCCACATATCGGGGGTTGTGTGACGTTTTGTGGTGCGGCCTCGCTGGTACCTACCTGGTCATCTGCTACGTACTCCTGCAGCTGTAGAGTTGGGAGTACTTCTCTGTTGGCGCGGCCGACCATCTAGATAACGGCGCACCAGTACCCCGTTCCGCATGACCCGGTAGCCAGATCCACCATGGTCTTACGGTGGACTGCTACCAGTCTGCGCTAGGCCAGCGGAAGACCGGTGAGGTGCTACTCGTTGTACCACAACAAGTTCGAGTCGTTGCACGAGAGCGACGTCATCTGGTGTCCATGGTATAATGATTTTATGTCCACGTAGCGCCACACGGGCTGTCCATGCAATGCATCCAGGACGAAGGACTGTGGACGACGACCTACCACCTGGTGTTTGCACAATGGTGGAGCCTTACGCGCCGCAGCTTGTAATGCGACTGTTTGGTTGGTACCAGTTCGTGCCCCCCCCCGAACGGCAGGCTCCTGGAGAGAGCCGTATACGTGTGAGTCAAACTTCATCCGAGTAATGTTTGCAATCCTTATGTTACCTCTTCTTTTCTAACATCAATCCTTCTGAAAATGCAGGCAATCGAGGGCGGGTTGGCATATTCAGGACTGCGCGAATGCACCAGCAGTAGTGAACTACGGCATGGATGAACAGGGCACACATGGATGTCTAGAATGAGTAGCGTCGGTATGATCTTGAGACGTACGGTGTGTACTTGGAGTGGTAAGTGCCACGGACGCGCGCAAGACTCACCATTCCTCCACCGGAGCGCCCGGACCTGGTGACATCACATACGCACCACGAGAGCCTTCACCGTACGTGCAATCGTCACAGCGCTTTGCGGCATGACGGCATCGTAAGACACTCACAACCTCTCGTCTGGTTGTTGATGATATTTGTACTCTTCGTTAATGAATCTGTTACATATGTCACAACAGTTGGAGCGGTGTATCGCGTCTATAGCGCATTGGAGGATGGCCTTCGCAGCCAGATAGAACCCCAACGGGATATAAAAAATTTTAAAGCACATCTAGGCGGAGATGAAGAAGATAATAAATACTTTGAGCTGCGGTCGTTTGACGGACGACGTCCTGCGCATCGGGCATGAAGTGGGGGGCTGTGCTCACCCGCTAGGTCATCACGACCTAGCGAGTCCTATAGGCGTCGTAGCGTTCCCCGTCGGTCATCCGCAGGCCAGGTCGGCGCGGAGGTAAGTCGCTATGTACAAATCTACGTTCAGTTCTTTTTGTTATGCTTTACATTCCGCTAACATCATGTCGTTCTCCCGCCGTAGGTCCGTCGGGATGAATCACTTCTGTCATCCGAACCCGGTACATAGACTGACGCTCCCCCTCGGTCATTTGCACTACACATTCAGGAGATACGAGGTTCTTAGTTTACATCCAGAGTGTTTATTTGTACTAACATCGTTATGTCTTGCAACCTTCAGTTGGTCGTGGGGGTGACGGTCAGTTCACGTCGACTGATGATGAAGATACGGGCCTCTCAGCTCTTGATAGGGAGCAGTACACAGCGCCAGGGTACGGACAATAGCAGTCAGGGTTCCTAGCGTACGTAGGGCAGAGGTCCTCCGGACTCACTGCCCCACCGTATATTCAAGAGCAGAGCTCCTCTGGATTCGCTACCCCACTGTGCGTTCAAGGTCAGAGCTCCACCGGGTACACGGGAATCCCGTACGTCCAAGGCCAGAGCTCATTCGCGCAGCCAGAGTTGCAGGCATCGTACCCCCAGAGTAGTTTTATAGCATCTGTCGTGGATGAATTCTTCGGAGGTGTCCCCTAGATCGGCATGGCTCATCATAACGACATGTACGCGCTACCAGACCCTGCTCTAGAGTCAACCTACTAGTCCACCTCCGCCTCAACGGTCTTCGTACCCCCTCTGAACCGACACGTGTTCTCTGGACTGGTGGACGTATTCTACGGGTCATGTTCAGCGCAAAACAAGGGTGCACACGAGGGCGCAGCCGCAGAAGACAGAGAGTAGTGGCTCGGACGAGTGAGCCATATAGCATCACGTGTTATGCGATTTTATTTTAGTATACTTGTACGCGTATTTTGGTTGTTATGTGTGTATTCCGCGCCATATTGTATATCGACATCTCCAATGGAGTTGCAATGAGCTTTTTTTAACATATAAAATTGTATAACACGTGAAACCTAAAATTGAAATCCTAAATTACTAGAACACATATAAAATTACCGAAATATTACACAATCAAGTCCACTGTATGAGGACTTTTCAAAATAAAATTTATAATTTTTGGAGCTCTTTTTCTACATTTATTGATTCATACGATCACGATACTTATACGAAATAACGATGAAAATTATAAACGAATAAAATTATAAAAAATTTATACAAACAAATACACGTGTGTCGAAAGGTTGTACAAAAAAATTAAACTTATTTGCTATATTTTAAAATTCTTCTAAATTTTAGTTTAACACTAATTAACCTAACTAATTAACTAACATAATTAACTAACCTAACGCATGACCACCACACGCCAGCTGCTGAGGTGACGGGGGGGGCTAAGGTGGCGGATGGCGGCTGCGTTGGCATACTGTGGTCGTGCGCCAACGCCACGTGCCGTGATCTCCGTTGTTGGTGTACGGTGACCGTACATCAACAGTACTATTTTTGGTAATACGTTTTGTATACAATTATATCTGTAAATACGTTATCAAAATGATACCAGATTAGCCAAAAATTTCATATTTATGTCGCGAGTTGTGCGTACAGGGTAAGCTCCGGAACCACCACCACCGATTCAGCTCGACACGGACTACTTGCACTGTGTTGCCGCCGAGGATTCTCCCTCTTTCGTTTCGGAAGTGGTTGGTTGGGTGCTTTTACGAAAAGAATAGATCGGCAGCAAATGGAGTGCCTGATTCGCAACCATCCACTGCTCTAATCGTGTCGGTATGCAACGTCGAATTGGGAAGCATGTGCCGATACGCGGTTACCCGCTATTATTCCTCTTCCCGTCTATGGTATGGAAAACGCATATGCGCGGTTCGTCGTAATTAACGCCACAAAGTTATCTAGGATTGGCCCTGGTCCAGCCCCGTCCGCTGCACAACGAACATCCATGCAACTCCCAGTGCGCTGGCTCTGCTTGTTCGTTCAGACGAGACGTGGGCGGCCGTATTTTGGTACAATCGTATTCTAGGATCGAATTATAAAATATAATATTCTATCTGATTCTATCAAAAATATTTTTTTAAATGTATCGTGTATTCAAAAGTAATTTGAGTGTTTATTTAGTCATTTAACATCTAATTTGAGTGATAAATGTCTAAATCGTAGTTTAGATTCCATATCACTCAAAGCTGATTCCATATCACTCAAAGCTATAACTAACATATTGATTTGAACATGAATCTACTGTATTCTACTAGGTGCGACTCAAGATACGATTTGGATCGTATTGGTGATGCGTGATTCTACGACTAGGAGTGTGATTCTATCATATTCTACTAGGTGCGACTCAAGATACGATTTGGACCGTATTAGTGTTGTAGGATCGTAGAATCATACTATTTTATTACCAGAGTTGCCATTTTAATAACTTTAGATGTTGTTTTATCATTTCATTCACGGGAATGTTAGAGATACGTTTCAGTTCCATGTATATCAACTGAATCAATTGTTAGAGATACGATTCGGTCCATGTATAGCAACCAAATTAATTTTCTGTTACTGTTATTTGGCATGTAATTATCTTACTGTGATTCATCTTGATGTGCAAGACACGCAACATCTAATCTGATATATGCATGCAAACGCTACGCCATAAAACGTGTGGCGATAATTCTTCGTCTATCCTTCCTTCTCCTATTTTCTACTGGGAGGATTATTTTTGACATTCTGTTTAAAAATATTTATTTTTGCTATTTTGCTTCAAAAACAAGATAAATGAGCGAAATCCTCCCCTCGAATGAACCAACCAGCCGTTTGGCATGCGTGCAGTTCAGCTGCTACAAGCACGGCGTTGTTTCGTGGAGTTTTTGGCCGTAGCGTGTTTTTTAATGAATGAGCCAAAATATCACTTGTTGTGCGGTATTTGCAGAAATAAAATCTCGTCCGCATTGTTATCATGCAATTTTCCCAATGAACCAACACGTAAACAACACCGCACGGTGCACGGTGTTGGGAGAATCGTACGATGACCACGTGGTGTTGGCTACGTGTGAGTATATTAGGAAAACCATACGGTAGCTATGTGGACGAGACTCTATTTTTGTAAATATCCCTTGACAAATGTCATTTTCACTAATTCATCCGGAACACACGCAAATACGAACAAAAACTCTGTTTCGTAATGCTCTCGTGTATGTATGGAGCTGGCGCCGCGCGGATACGCGAGCTACCGTGCATGCTGTACCAGCTACGGAGATATACGCGAGTATTAACTGTCACGATGAACGCAACTGAGGGCTCATCTTTGATTGGGACGCACAAAATTTCCCGTAGCAAGATGTATAGTGGTTTCTACGTTCTACTGAAAATCCTACGGATTCACAAATTCCAAATGGGGCCCTGGAGTCAAGAGGAGTCATGTATGTTGGTCTTATGATTGAACGAGGTGAAAATCATTGCTTATATCGATATGAAAACTCATTATAAGCTTTGCAGGTGCAATTGAAAGATGACTCACTGAATCTATATATAAAAAAGAGAGATGATTTACTGCGTGTGGTACGTTTCAAAGTTACACTTGGGTCCTTAGAAAGTGTACAGCCATCTATCACAGAACTAACCAGAATGCTATACTTTGATCTTGTGCATGATGCAAACATGACTGGGGCAATGCTCACTGGAGCATTACATCGGTAGCAATACTCACTGGAATTTGACTATGTCATCTATATGTATAGAAGTTTAACTTCCTTTTTTAGACATTGAAATTTGACTATGCATTATATTAGTAGCAATGTTCACTAGAGTTTGACTATGTCATCTATATATATGTCGAAGTTTAACTTCCTTTTTTAGACATTGAAATCTGACTATGCATTACATCAGTAGCAATGCTTACTGGAGCATCAGTACCAATCCTGTAGATTATTTTGTTGTTTATGCCCTAAAAAATTATAAATCATCATGTAATTTGTATAAATGGAACTAGTTGCTATCAGCAAGGTAAATTGGTATACATTTAGCAATAGGGTATTTTGTTAGATCTGTACTGAGAAAGTTGGTGCTGAGAATAGACCATTAGGATATTTGAATATCATGGGTTGCAAGAACCTCCTGAAGAAGTTATATGAAAGGACAGGGAAAAAGAACGACAAAAAAACAACTAAAAATAAGTAAGAAATATTGAAGAAAGAATACAACTTATGGAACGATTTGAAACAAAAGGCAACTGGGCTAGGTTGGGATCATAAAAAAGGAACTATATCTGCATTTGATGCTTGGTGGAAGGAGCACAACGTAGTAATTGGATAAAATATCTATATATTAATATGTATGATCTCATATTTTAATTTATGCTAACTTCAGTCATTTAAAAAAAATTAGCAATATCCTAAATATTTTCGTGATGGACCACCTGAGAACCTAGATGATATGGATCGTATGTTTGATAAGGCTCATGTCATAGGTAACATTTCAGCCATCCCGGGTGAGCCTACTCAAAAAGATCAAACCGTTGTGGACATTGATTGTTCGGATGACGACGAGGAAGACACCGTCGCCAATGTAGAGAACAATAAGGTCGTCTGCATGAAACTGAAGGTCGTTGCGAAGCGTAGGGCTAATAATATTAATCCTAGCCCAAAGAAGAACAAGAAAAATTGGGAAGTGTTTGTCATTATAAAGACCGATGAAGTAAAGATAAATTGGCTTAGGAGGATGTTTGATCTCAAGATGAAGAAAAATTGGATCCTTTTTGTAGTTCTTTTTCATTTTGAAAACTACTCGGTGATGATTATGTAAGAGGTTGAAACTATTAATATTATGTTGTACTCGTATTGTTGTTACATTCTAACGTGTTCTCAATTAAATTATAATGGGTTGAAACTATTCGGTTATGTCGTACTTGTATTATTGTTACCTTCTAATGTGTTATCAATTAGATTATGTCATGTTCTATGTTACTAATCATTGTTATTATTTGCACATGAGCTCATCGAGTGATATTGATGGTTTAATCACTGAGAGCAATTTTAGCGAAGATGATATCAAAATAACAAAAAAAGAGGAAGTTGCAATTTCAGAATTTTGTTGCAGTAGCTAGTTATGTAGGTATGCACTACTACGACACTTACCTAAACAAAAAAGAGAGGAGACAACCACTCCTGACTGGTTATGAATGGGTTGTTGAGCAACTGTGCGATAAGAGAGATTGTTACTCGATATTCCGAACGAGTAGGGTTGTTTTTTTATAGCTTGCATAAAACCTTGATTGCAAATTATGACTTGAAATCAATTAGGACTATGACCTCCGTAGAATCTTTGGCTATGTTTTTGTGGAAAGTTGGTGGCCCTCAGTCAGTTAATCAAGTTCAAAACCGCTTCAAAAGGTCCACAGAAACAATCAATAAAAGTTTGGTGAAGTCTTGCAATGTGTCTATCTTTTATCTGAAGAAAATATTAGACCAATGGATTCAGAGTTCACAACAATGCATCCAAGGCTTCAATATAACCGCTTCACGCCTCATTTTAACAATTGCATAGGTGCAATTGATGGCACACATATACCTATTGTTGTTCCAGCAGATGAGCAGGTTGCTCACACTGGTCGCCATGGATATGATGGCAGTGGGTGACTTCGACATGAGGTTTACCTTTGTTGTCGCCGGATGGCCGGGTTCAGCACAGCGCATGACATAAGGATTTTCAATAACACTTTGAACAAGTATTCGAGCAGATTTTCACATCCTCCTGAAGGTACTATGCTTCTTTAATTATATAATTAATTATTATGACTGCCTTCTTGATTTTTATTGTTAATATTTATATGTTTCATGTATGTAGAAAAATATTATCTTCTTGATGCGGGTTACGTAATCAAAAGGGCTATCTAACTCCTTACAAAGGACAAAAGCATCATCTACCATAATTTCACTATGGTCGACAACCAAGTGGGAAATACGAGGTGTTCAATCACGCTCACTCGTCCCTTCACAGTATGATTGAGCGTTCCTTTGGCGTGTTGAAGATGAAATGGAGAATCTTGTTGGCTTTGCCAAGTTACAAAATGAAGATTCAAACGAAAATGATAATTGCATGTATAGCGCTACACAACTTTATCCGAGATAGTGCTTTACGTGATGAACGTTTTGAGAGATGTGATCTTGACGAAGATTATGATCCAAATGATACACAAACTGGATCATTTGGATGGCATGATGTCAATGGACCAACAATCGATGATGGAGATATGAGTATCTTTCGTGATAGTATTGCTACTTCTTTAATGGTTGCAAGAGGATAAATAGATTACATTAATATGATAGGATCGAATATTATTTTGTTACTATGTTATATTGTTCGGTTGGCTAATATATGCATTTCTATATTAATTTCTTTCATTACGCAATGTCTAAAATTAATACATGCATGCACGGACTAGCGAAATCTATCATGTTTCATATGTTCACTTGCACATATCGTCATATTTACAAATCCTATGCAAAAAAAAGTTTAAATACAAGCTTAAACAGATCATTTAACCCCTAAAGGGTAATTCAGACTTTTAACCCTTCACACAGAACTCAATAAGCTAACATCCTATAAAAAATCATATTACCAAACACCAAAGTTTGGCTTAAAAGCTAAGAGATTTATAAGCCAAAAAATTGGCTTTAAGCTATAAGCCAAAAAGCATAAGCCTAAACAAACAGGCCCATAAAAAGATCCCCCATGGCCCACACACGGCTTAAAGTCATTTGAAGAAGAAGGAATCTCTAGAGTAAATGTAATCTCGAAAAAAAATAGTGTAAATTAAGAATCTCTCTAGGTTACCTAGCTGGGTTTAAGATCGACATAAGAAAATCGGCAGCGAAAAGTGGTTGCATCAAGCTTCTTAGCCTAGGTTGATTGAACTTATAATATTGGCCCGCGACATAAGTTTGCCTTGATGTTTACATGTGTCTAGTTGCATGTTTTCGAACCGCGGAAACGTAAATATGGTCATCATACTTATGTATAAGGTTCGTTAGTTAGGAGATTGTAAGGCTAAGCTAGCCATTAGTTAGAAGGCACAGGAGCCACAAATGGACCACCCACCATTAGGCATGCCTTTTTTTTAGAATCAAGCAGGCCTAATTGAAATTGGGTTAGATTTGCTCTACTTTATGGTCCCCGATGTAGTGCCTTCTTCTCGAATTACCGAACAGGATCTGCGATGGATTCAACCGACAACTGAATACACAGTACTCGTACGAGATGCCTCCTCGTTGTCGTGGTCGAAACTACTCTGATATGTTCTACCAATCGATGTTGTTCTCGATAACCAGATGACCAGCACAACATGTGATTGAAGACGATGAAGACGACCTGATCAACAAGAGTTTCAACCACCTAGTTGAAAGAGATTGTCTATTGGATCTCTTCCGTCCTAAGACTTCAAAACGTCATGCACTGCTTGGAACGAGAACACGTCGAAGACCGGTCGGAACAAGAACTAGTCAAAGACTGATCAACACAAGCGCTGGTAGAAGACAAAAGAACATATCGGCAGCGATGACTAATCTTTCTTGGAATAGATCTGATCTGTTATTACTCAATCATGTTATGTGGCTACAAAGTGCTCTAACGGCACCCCTCAAACCCTAGCACGAAAACACCAAAAACTTTCTCAGAAAGTCGTCGCTAAAAATCTCCCGAAAAAACCTTGTATAACTCTTAGACTCTTCGGCCTTTATATGCTAGAGCACTAAACCATGTCCTTATCTACACGGACACATAATCTTATCTCTTTTGAAAAATAAGGGACTCAACACCCCTCAAATAACAGGGGTTTTAATATCTCTAAACCTTCCAGTTATGAACATCTTCCAAAACTCCTCAAGCGTCGAAGCCTCCAGGACTGCACCCCTCGTAGCTACTACACGCATCATGCATCCCCTTTGATCTCCATATGTCCCAACGTAAGCATGACCACCTCGTGACATCCACGACCACCTGAACCTAGAATTTTCCCATCCTAGTTCCGGTCCTCCTCGTCATCGACCATGACCGTCTCCACACCCAACCTGCACATGCAAAGATCAAAAAATATTTTCCCAGCACAAGTTCTCCAACTTGACCAATATCAGTTCACACACGCATATCACACTCTCATTTATCAATAAACACGAACCAGATCATCCACGACCTTAAATTATAGCTTTCAAAAAACAACACGAGACCACTCTGTAAAACCGGCCTTACTGTTGTGTACACGCCGGTCATACTGCTGGCCGACCAGACACGAGTACTCAAGGTACTCGAAGAATACAAGAATTGAAGCACTTGAAGCCTACGACTACTTACCATAAGCGTACGACCACTGATCAGAAGCCAATGACCACCGATCACAAAACTCACGACTACTGATCATGAAGCCCACAACTACCGGTCATGAAGCCTACGACTACAGATAGCAAAGCCTATGACTACCGACCATCGACCAGTCACTGTAGCTTAGACCTTCGACTAGTCACCGTAGCTCTGACTATCGACCAGTCACTGTAGCTTCGACCATCGACTCCGACTGTCATTCGTACTCGGTACACACCCCGACTTACGACTGAGTACATTACTCGATACTCGGAGCTACAGTACTCGAAACACTATCACTCGGTACTCGGAGCTCTATCACTCGGAACTCAGAGTTACAGTACTCGAAGTTCTATCACTCGGTACTCGGAGCTACGGTACTTGTAGAAACAGTACTCGGAGCTATATTACCCTGAACTATATCACTCGACACTCGGAGCTATAGTACTATAAGTCCAGCCGAAAGGGATCATCGAGTATCACCGTTTGGACCACCTGGTACAAGGCATGATTCGATCACCTAAACTAAAAATTCCAACAACCAAAACTTTCACAAACGCAGATATCAATACAACCCAAACGTCAAATATTCATCATCACAAAAACTACGACCAATCCACATGGTCTAATAATACCCCCCTTGATGAATACATTAATAACACTTCAAAAATTGAGTTGAATTTTGAAAGGCAAAAAACAAAGAAAGTTTCAAAGCTACAAAGCAAGGATTTTTGACAAATCACAGAAGCAGTCGAAAAACTCATCCTTAACCCACAGACAACTCCCCCTCAACAGAAGGGAAGCAGATTTCTCCAATTTCCTCCCCTTTGACAATGTAATCAACAAGAACTTCAGAAAAGGAAAAATTCTCAAGCAAAGAGCATAGAGAGAGAAAAAAATCAAGGAGCTTTGTAGATTATTTAAGTCACTACGCATTGATTTAATAGATTGACCAAGCCATCTTTTTTAGTAGAGCTATCTAGATCATATGAAGTCATATATCATGTAGCAATGACAAAACAAGTATCTAAAATGATTAAGCAATTTAAATTACTGGCAGACATCCCACCAATGACCAAACCGATTATAAAGAGCACAATGAGATATCACAAAGAAAAGTTAAAACCTAAAAGTGAGGCAAACTTTAAATCTCGATAGGCTAGTAGTCTCATGTAACAAACTATTACTCCAACTCAAATCTTAAGCATGTGTCATGCTTGTAGTATACTTCTTTTCAATGGTGACATGCTTTTTTTGTGCCCCTAATTATTTATATATATATATATATATATATATATATATATATATATATATGTGTGTGTGTGTGTGTGTGTGTGTGTGTGTGTGTGTGGCATGCTTGAAGCATACATCTTTTTGATTTTCTCTTTCTCATTTTTTTATAACATGCCAAATCGAGTGAACATAAAAAAATTGCAATAAGAGACATATGAGCGTCAAAGTTAAGATTTAAAATAATACTCATAGTGAAGCTAATCCTTGCATATGAACATCCTAAAGTAATAATTATAATCAATCTAGTCACATTATTCTGTCATGTCATCTTTAGTTCAAATATGGCGAAGTAATTATAACAAATCATAATCAAGGCTACACTATATGAGTAAATATGATAAAAAGAGCTCTACACCTCAATTGATTTAAATGGCTTGGACTTGATGAATTATTTGACAAGTATAATAAACAAAGCTTGTGACAATTTAAGCAACAAGCTCCCCCTCAAAAAAAATTCCATAGGATGCAACACACTCAACTCACTTCACAAAAGAGCAAACCGAGCAGAATCAAGCGATTTTGTGAGAATATCAGCAACTTAAGAGTCCGTATCAATAATATGCAAAATAATATCTCCCTTTTCCATATGGTACAATATCTCCATTTTCTACATGATTTCTAAGAAAATGAAACCGAATATAAATGTGTTTGGTTCGTGAATCTCGCACAGGATTTGTAGCAATACAAATAGAACTAGTGTTATCACAGAAAAGTGGTACACCATCTAATTCTAAGTCAAAATCCTTAAGCGCAGCTGACATCCAACGCACTTGTGAGCAACAAGAAGCAACAACCACATATTCAGCCTCAGTAGTGGAAAGTGCAACAAAATTATTTCCTAGAACCCCAAGAAACAAGTGATGTGCATAAGAAGTGATTTATACCAAAAGTACTCTTCCTATCAATTCTACAACCCGCAAAATCTGCATCTGAATAAGTTCTAAGGGTAAGACATGATGAAGAATAACATCATAGACCAAATTCTAAAGTTGACTGAAGATACCTGAAAAATCGCTTAACTGCCTGACGATGTGAAGCGCGTGAGGAAGCTTGAAAAGGAGTACACATACATACAACAAAACGAATATCTGGTCTTGAGGTAGTGAGATACAGAAGTGAATCAATCATGTTTCTGTATTCTTTTTGATCAACAGTCTCTCCATCCTCATCCGGGTCTAACACTACATTGGATCCCATTGGTGTGGAGATTGGTTTACTTGTCCCCAAGTCGAAATGACAAAGGATATTCTTGGTGTACTTGGTTTGATGAACAAAAATACCCAGCTTTGATTACTTGATTTGAAAGCCTGCTGCGAAGAACTCTCTTATCTAACTCACCAATCATTTGTTCAGGAGAATAACGTCGTTGAGTATTCAAAGGAGCCTGTGGTGTCATAGGTGACATAGGTGTAGCAGTAGTGGCCTCTACCTCATTGGAGGTAGGATCAGAGCTACTAGTTGTAGACTCCATAGGTGCACATACATATGTCCAAGTGTGAATCGGGGTTACCCTTTAATCATCGTCAGAGTCATAGAAGATGTCTTCGGGTGCGTCATTTACCTGTATACATGTATTGTCAGGTCTAGTACCAGGACTAGCCTCATCAAAAGTGACCTTGCAGGTCTCAGCAATTTTGTTAGTTTCTAAGTTGAATACACGATAACCTCGAGTGTGAGCAGTCTATCCAAGTAAAAAACCATCTGATGATCTAGATTCAAATTTATCAAGATTTTTATGTTTAAGAATAAAACATCCTTAAGTGAGAAATATTAAGAGAATGACCCAAACGAAGATCATAAAAAGTCTTATGTAATTTAGCTCGCAAAAAGACTCAATTAGAAATGTAGCAAACAGTGGAGATAACTTCATCCCAAAACTTCATAGGTGTAGCATGTTCATTTAACATTATTCTAGATATCTCAACCAACGTTCTATTTTTACATTCTACAACATCGTTTTGTTGTGGCATACGAGCTAAAGAAAATTGTTGATCTAACCCTTTTTCATAACAAAAAGAAGCAAATGATGTGTTCTTGAATTCATTTCTATTATCACTTTTAATTGGTCTAAGTGCTCCTGGGAGTTTAGTGACAAGTCTAATGGCAAGCTCTCTAAAGTGACCAAAAATTTTGTCCTTAGATGCCATGAGAAAGACCCATGAGTATCTAGAATAATCATCAACAATAACAAGAACAAACTATTTACCTCCAACTGACTGAACTCTAGCAGGACCTATAGTGTCCATGTGCAACAATTGACCAGGTGCATCAGTCAACAACTGTGAGAGGAGGATGTGATGCAGATATCATCTTACCATGATGACAAGGTGAACAAACAAAAACATTGATTTTTTAATTTTAAGATTAGCCAATCCTCTAACAATATCCATATTACTGATACGAGCAAAATGATCAAAACCAATATGACCTAGTCTACAGTGCCAGTGGAGTAGATTATTATAATCAAATGAAACAAGCCACATAAGATCAGATGATGATGAATATGAAAAGTCACTTTTAAACAAATGACCAACTCGAATAATTTTGCATACGACAATCAGAGGGGGAGTGAATGATTGTAGTACTTTCTTTTCGAAATACCGAAGAGGATCTGCGATGGATTCAATCGACAACTGAATGCACAGTACTCGTACGAGATGCCTCCTCATTGTCGTGGTCGAAACTACTCTGATCTATTCTGTCAGTCGATGCTATTGTCGACAACCAGATGACCAACCCAACACGTGATTGAAGAAGATAAAGACGACCTGATTAACGGGAGTTTTGACCACCTAGACGAAAGAGGTTGTCTATCGGATTTCTTCCGTCCTAAGACTTCAGAACGTCACACACTGCTTGGAACAAAAACAAGTCGAAAACCAATCGGAACAAGAACTAGTCGAATACTAATAAACACAAGCGCTGGTCGAAGACAGAAGAACATGCTGGCAGCGTTGACTAATATTTCTTGGAATAGATATGATTTGTTTACTCAATAGTTCCGGTCCTCCTTGTCATTTATCATGACCGTCTCCACGCCCAACCTGCACATGTAAAGATCAAAGAACATTTTCCCGGCACAAGTTCTCCAACTTGACTAATATCAGTTGACACACATATATCACACTCTCATCTATCAATAAACATAAACCAGATCATCCATGACCTTAAATTATAGCTTTCAGAAAACAATACGAGACCACTCTGTAAAACCGGTCTTACTGCTGTGTACACGCTGGTCATACTACTGGCCGACCAGACATGAGTACTCAAGGTGCTCGAAGAATACAGGAATTGAAGCACTCGAAACCTACGACTACTTACTGTAAGCGTACGACCACCGATCAGAAGCCTACGATAACCGATTACAAATCCCACGACTACCGATCACGAAGCCCACGACTACAGATCGCAAAGCCTACGACTATCGACCATCGACCAGCCACTGTAGCTTCGACATTCGACCATGCATTGTAGCCTAGAATGTCGACCAGCCACTGTAGCTTCGATTATCGACCAGTCACTGTAGCTTCGACTATCGACCAGTCACTGTAGCTTTGACCATCGACTCCGACTGTCCTTCGTACTTGGTACACACCCCGACTTATGATTGAGTACATTACTCGGTACTCGGAGCTACAGTACTCAGAACACCATCACTCGGTACTCGAAGCTCTATCACTCGGTACTCGGAGTTACAATACTCGTATAAACAGTACTCGGGCTACAATACTCGGAGCTATAGTACTCTAAACTATATCACTCGGCACTCAGAGCTACAATATTCTGAGTCCAATCGAAAGGGATCATCGAGTATCACCATCTGAACCACCCGATATAAGGCCTGATCCAACCATCCAAACTAAAAATTCCAACAACTGAAACTTACACAAACGCAAATATCAATGTAATCCAAACGTCAATTATTCATCATCATAAAAACTACGATCAGTCCGCATGGTCTGACATGGTTACTTCTGAGGAGATTCTGGAAGCCCAGTACAGGGATGCCTTGGAACTTGCCACACTCGTAGGTCCGCAGGAGACAAGGAAAAGATACCCTGGACCCTCAAGATTGACTTCTTTCCGATCCACCAGTTTTTCCTATTCAAAAAATGTGCAAATGTATCCTACATGTAGATCATTTTTTATGATTTGTGCATCTCATCATTTGTACCGTACAAATAGCGAGACAAACAAATGCACGTAATGACGTAACTAACCCCGCACGCCATGTAATTTGCATAAACATTACAAAGTCTTACTGTTGCAGTTGCAATCTCATATTTTAAATTTAATTCCCAAATTATTCTCTATTTTTCATTCTCTTTTTCAAAATAAATCAATTGCTCAAACACTACACTAGTAACAAGAGCGCTGGTACAATTAACTTATAAGGGGTTTATCCACTCAGTCAACAAACTCCAATTTCTTTAAGCAATATAAGATATTACCAAATAACTTAGTAAAATTTAAAGATGTATTATGTCAAAATATAAATATAATTTATTTCAATTTTTTTGCCAAATAAATTCAGGTCATATCGCTATTTCAAATGACTGTTTGCTTCTCTACTGCCATTCCAAACGGTGATAGAGACATTTAATACTGTCTTGTGGACGATAGGGTCTCTGTCGTCATTTCAAACGGTGACAAAAGTCGTATATTGTAATTTTATTAAATAGAAATTTATTTTCTGCAATTATTTTTTTTAAAAAAAATATTATTTAAAAAAAACGTGCAGGCCAACCCTAGATAGAAATAGGTCCTGGCATATATGTATAGTACATATAGTTAGAGCGTGTAACTTTACATGGAACCGTATAATTCTTAGATGAATCCTACGAAATTCCCACGTTATCTTTTACGAAACATGAAGCATGGCATCTAGTGTGGTGCGGTGGTACTTATGCCAGTGTTCCCTAACTATATGATCTCGTGGACTCGATGCATAAAACAAAAGAAAGGCCAAATGTGAGGCCAACTCAGTGGCAAAGGCTAGAGACCCTCACCAACCTCTCTTTTGTGAGTTTGTGTCTCCTTTCTCTATAATCCCCTGCTTAATCACCATTCTCACTTTCGGTCCACCACCAATAAGCATTCACCGACCGTACATTACATGGCACATGCCAAGCTCGGCTCGCCCAAGTCGACTCGTCCTCGACTCGGATGCGCCGAAGACCGCCGCCGCCTGCTCGTTGTCGTGTGGATCGTCGGCGTGGCACTCGCCGTCGGCCTCGCCGTGTCGGTGGCGATTGCCGTCGTGGGGAGGTCGAGAGTGACGTCCGATGGCTGGCCGTCCACAGGCCGGACACCGAGCGAGTCGATCACATGCAGTAGGGGTGAAAACGGAGAATAGTGCTAAAACCAGATTTGCATTCATATTTTTTTAAACGAACACGAGTTCGAATAAGCTCGAATACGAATATGGATTGAATGCCATAACTAATACGAATTAGAATCCGAATATGTCTGTATACGAATATGAATTGAATGTCATAACTAATACGAATTTGAATCTAATATATGCTCAATTCGACCGGATCCGAATATCCTCGTAACTTATATGATGTGAAGATATTAAGTAACGCTTTATCGTTGTATGATCATACTTAATTATTCTAAAATTTTAATCCACCTAAAGGAACATAAATTCACATTGAATCTTAAAAGCTTATTCAACTAATGAGATATACTGCAATAATCATCGAATATGAGTACGAATAGTTTGGATAAAATAACAATTAGGATGAAAAATTTTCATACCATATTCGTATCCATATTTTTATGTGAATTCAAATACAAATACGAATAGAAGAGAAATTATTAAATAAATTAAACAATCTATAATGTATTTGTATCCTATCGAATATGATAATTGAATAATATAGATAATTCGTATCTGTTTTTCATCCCTACGCGCATGTGCAGGGTGACGTTGTATTCGGAGCTAAGCATCAGCGCTCATGGGATTGCCCGACGTCGAGCTCATGCCAATGTCGCTCAATAGGATGCGCTGTCGCGTGGTGGACGCGTTGTACAACACGATGGGGGCTCGGTGGTGCGGCCACGATGCTCGCAAGTGTTTGAGTGTATGGGCTTGGGCCATATATAATTCTGAATAAATCCTAGAAAAATCTAAAATGCTCACTCATCACTACTACAAAAACATGTCATAGAAGACGCTTAGTCACAGATGATTCTTTGAAACCGTCTGTGATAAAATAATCACAGATGGTTCCAAAACGAACCGTTTGTGATATGGACCTATCACAAACGGTTCTCTTAGAATTGTCTGTGATATGAAGCTATCACATACAGTTTGTAAATACAACTGTCTGTGAAGTATCACAGACGGTTCTGACCAGGAACCGTCTGTGATGACTTAGAGTATCACAGACGGTTCTGAGCAAGAATCGAGAACCGTTTGTGATATGTATCTCATCACAGACGGTTTGTATTAAGAACCATCTGTGATGTGATTTTATCATGGCTTGGAATTTTTCTTACTCTCTGATTTTAGCGCGGCACACAATCCTCTGCCATGGTAGCCAATCCTCTGCCGTGGCATATAATCCTCTGCCGTGGTAGCCAATCCACTGCCGTAGTAGCCAATTCCCCCCGCTGGATCTGCTACCCCGCGCCGTCGCCTCCCTCTCTCCTCCTCCCTCAGCCCCTCCGCCCACACTGCCGCCTCCCTCCTCCTCCTCCCTTGGCCCCGACCAGATCTCCCGTCACCCTCCTCCCTTCTCCTCTCTCCCCCGGCAGATCTGCTACCTCGCGCTGCAGCCTCCCTCTCTCCTCCTCTCTCGATGCCTTTGCCCGCGCCGTAGTGGTTTCGGTTGTTCCTGCGGTGGTATGCATGGACCACTCGGCCCCAGTCGCTCCGTGATGTCGTGGCTACTCTTCCTCCTCCTCGCTATAGTTGTCCCGGCCGCTGCACAATTCCTCCTCGTCTTCCTCGCCTCACGGCGGCCCTTCTCCGCCATCGTCCAGCTCTCGCTCTCGGCCGTTAAACGACATTAAACAAATCGTTACTTGCCTTAGGGGCATTTCAAACATTTCTCATCTCAGAAGCTGCAGCCAGCCTACCTAAAAGACAGACAACCAAAAATCAAATCTCTTCAGTCCAGTTGAGTTCCACATTAGAATATCATTTATCAGCACAGGGTAGCCGGGATTAAGTGAAAGAGATGCAGGTTTTGGATTTTTTTCAATGATGGTTTACTCTGACAAGTATTCCTTAGTTCTAACTAAAGGTATATATAACTTTATTGTTCCCCTTGAGCACAGTAAGTTTGATTAAATATGCACCATGTCTTGTAAACTCCACAATTTCCTGGCACAGCGAACTTGATTTATGCCAAGGCGTTCATTGCATTGTTGAGATCATGAATGGAATAGTCCATATCAGGGGAAAAAATCCCGGCCGGGTCCGGGATCCAAAATCCCGGCCGGTTTTCTTGGGTTTTGCAAGTTCAAATTTCAAATTTTGAAATTCGGCTGGTTTTTAATCAAATTCAAACGATTTTTATCCGGATTTTATCCGGTTTGAACGGTAATTGGCGGTAACGGCCGGTTACCGTTCCCGGCCGGCCGGTGGGAAATGCCCCGGGACCGGTAATTGGATCCCTGGTCCATATAGAGATAATAGTACTGACAATGAGGTCCATAGGCTAAGCAGTCTTTTTTAAAAGTCATTTTTGAGAATCCTTTTTTATTCTAATCTTATTTCTCATTTGTCAACTGTAGGGCGCTGGAGCTTTTGAGGTTGCTGCAAAGAAGCATCTTATTGACAATGTAAAGAAAACTGTCAAAGGAGTAAGTGTGCTAAAACATTAATATCCTGTACTTTTACTGTAGCAACATCATTGAGCTGTTCAGAATCTTGGCAACAGCGAGCACAACTTGGGGTGGAGGCATTTGCGGAAGCTCTTCTTGTTATTCACAAGACCCTGGCAGAAAATTCAGGACTAGATACCCAAGACGTTATAGTCTCTCTCCAGGTATATACACATCTATTTTTATCTCTCTTTGCCTAAGTTTTTAACTGTTATATCTGGAGGTTTTTAACTATTTTTTTAATGTTATCTAAAGAATGAGCATGATCGTGGATTAGTCGTGGGATTGAACCATCACTCTGGGGAACCAATTGATCCCCAGATGGAAGGCATCTTTGACAATTACTGTGTGAAACGCCAAATTATCAATTCTGGGTGCGTGATGCAGCTATCTGCTTTGCACTTTGATGTTCTTATTGGCCTATTCTAAAAACAAATGTTAATGTGCTAGCTAACGGCCTTTCTTTGTTGCAGACCCATTATTGCCTCGCAGTTATTGCTTGTGGATGAAGTTATCAGGGCAGGCCGCAACATGAGGAAACCAACTTAATACTTCGCTTCCTCCCTGTTGAGACATTGCTTTATGAGCTGTCTTGGTTTTTGTTTGGTTATTTGCTATCTTTAATCTGTGCTAAGTGACCTGGGCGAGGCATTCGGGTTTTACTTGTTTCACCCTTTTTGACTGTACTGTCAATTTCTGCTGTTCTGGTAATCTGGGAAGTACTGCATGTTTATATTTTAGTATGTGGGCCGGTATGGAGTCTGTATGGACTGAATCCCTTGCGAGTAAGTAGTTCTTTAGCAACAGATTTGGTCATTCCCAAAACTTGTGTGTTTGTTATGTAGTTTTTCCCCCCAAAAAAAAAAACTCAATTTGAGTGCCGTCTTGGGATGAGACGAAAAGTGTCCTTTTTAGGCCGCCTTGGTGCTTCATGCTGAACGTCAGATCTAGATACCCCCCATCGTTGGGGCTTAAACTCAAGAGAACAAGGGCTCTAGCTCGGCATATCCAAACTCAAGAGAACAAGGGCTCTAGCTCGGCATATCCAAAATCGTTGTGTTTTTCTTCTCAGTGAAGATGAAACTATTGTCGTGGCGTGATCTCGCCAATGGAGTGTGTATGTGTACATGACTGTTAAGACTGCTTGTTGTTATTCGAGAGTTTGAAGGGTGATAATCCTCGTTCCCATTTGAAGATTCCAAGCTCAAAAAAGGAATTAAACATAGGAACCTTGACGTCAGAATAGTGCTAGACCGCAGGAAAGGGATCTAGTCCCAGGAGTTTGTCGTTCTCCTCTGCGGCTCTGCCCCACTTGCCTGCTGTTTGGCCCACACGTTGCGCGTTGTCTGAATAAGCTCCTCTCCTCTCTATTTGCAGGATATTTTTCTTGGAATCCTTATCATTTGCTTCTACTGGAACATTCGGGTGAATTATAGCATTTTCACACGCACACGTAAATACCCTTCCATATTTGTTTTTTTTGTACTATATGTTCCATATGAATTCCTCGTGTACCGTTGAACAAGTGTTTGACAAAATTTATTATTTGACGTCACGTTTCCAAACGGGGCCTAAAGTTTCCCTTATGTACCATGTGTGAAACCGTTTGGATGTTGAGTTTAACTTGTTTGGTAACTATAGTTTGAACAACCTAGAAGTGTAATTAAAACCGAATTGATTAGCATTTTTAATTTAGACATTTACTGAGCCGATGTACCTACTAATTTGTAAATAGATTAGCAGCTATGAGTTCTAAGCTCGGTGAAACGCGTTTCAGAATTATTGTACCTACTAGTTCTAACCTGTAAATTGATTTTTTTTCCTTTTCTTTTCAAAAAGTATACTTGGATTTGAGTTGAAATAGACAATTTGAAATAACGGGGCACGATACAAATTACAATAAAGCGCATCACAATCTAAACTTGGTCCATTAGCTTGATAGCTGCATATTTAGATCCTAGATCTGTATTGAGTCCAAATAGGGCAGCTTGACCTTATTAAGGTAAAGTTTGAGTACATGCTTGCTACTTAAGAAGAATGGAAAGCTATTGAAAGTCGTCCAAAGGAACCTGAAAACTTCATTCAAATTCATTCAAATCACGGATTGTCCGTTGGTTTCACTTGGTGATCACATGGTCGAAATGGCAATTTAGAGCTGAGCGAGCTAAGCTAGCAGTCACGATCGGATAAATGCACAAACTAGCAACAGTAACGAATTTAACAAATGAACTGAGACGTGTTATTAAATCACGTCGCGTGATACGTACGTACATATAGCGGAACGAGACAAAATTAAACTTGAAAACTAGAGACTGATAACCAGGCCGAGGCCGGTTCTCAATTCACGCAGCCGAGAATCAACCACTGCTCTAGTGTTCCATGCATCAAGAAGCAAACAAAACAAAAAGAAGAGGGGAGATGCATCAGTTGATCTCCAACTCGCATCAGAGATGGACGATGCACGTACGTACGTATAGGTACGCGTCTAGCTGCTGCAAGCAAGGATCCATCCAAATCCGATGGGAGGCCGGAGCCACGCAATGCATGCAGGGCGCGCGCGGCTGCCGGTCTAGTTGCCGCCCGTGCCGGTGGCGTTCTTGACGGCGTCGGTGGCGCTCTGCGCGATCTGCTGCACCTGCGCGCCGGCCTGGCTCGCGCCCTCCTGCGACGACTCGTGGGCGGAGCTCGCCGCGTCGTGCGCCTTCTGCACCACCTCGTCCTTCCTCTCCTGCGCGTGGCCTGCCGCCTCGCCGGCCTTGTAGCTGAGGTTGGATTGGTCGGCCATTGCTGATCTGACTCGATCTGGAGAGGCTGCTCGTACAAACAGCTTGGTTTAGCCTCCGTGAATTAATGCACCCACCGGCTGCTGTGGTTAGCGGGGGAGATCACATGGCCACCATTTATAGGCGTGGCTCGATCGTGGACCTGGTTATTTTGGACAAGTGCCGTACATGCCTCGGTCGGATACGGCGGGCGTCCGGCGAGAGAGGGGACTAGAGAGCGATTCCTCCGCGCCTGTCGTTCGTCCTCGCCCTGGGTTGGGTCGCCTCTCCAGTACTTCCGGAATCAACGAGAGGCGATCGCACAGGCTTGGATATATATATATATATATATATATATATATATATATATATATATATATATATATATATATAGACAAAATCAAAATCAGCACATACCTACAATCAAACTACAGTCAAATTAACTTGTTTGAACTAGTTAGTAAACACATTAAACTCGACATCCAAAAAATTTCGCGCACGACAACCAGGTGAAATAACTATTTTGAATAATGGTGTCCCAGTTAATTATACGTTGTAAATCACCGATCGCTGGTGGACACTGTGGACGTGGATGTCTGCACCGCCATCGATCGCTGTGGCTTTCCCGTGGAGAAGGTGGATATAACCGCCGTGCCTATCAAAATAAGCAGCGCGGTGGTCACGAACACGATAGCGAGAACCCCGTCAAGAAGCTGGTGTCGATCACGAACCCGCTCGCTAGCTGGAGGCACCGACACATTCACAGTTCACTACGACGATGGAGTGAGGTATACGGTGATCGATAGACTGATAGTCATTCGGGATACATAGAGATTTTTGACTTTTACTAGTTCAATGTCTGTACGTTGCTGTGGAACCTCATAAGAGAGTGATACGTATCAGCGTATGAGATCTTAAATCGCATAATAAATATAGATTACACATAACTGTTTTTTAGCGTACCATTGTCAATCTTTCGAAATTTCAGTTAACTTGCGGAATAACTCAACACAATAAGCATGAACTAACATTGCCAAATTTCACTACACATGTAGATGCATAAGCAATTTTACAACAGCCAGAAAAATTTAACCAATCGAACATGCCGATGCACAAGCTTATGAGTTGTTGGTTGCTCTCATGTACCATAACCAAGCCTCAGATGTGAGTAGTGTTGCGTCTCCCATGGCTGTTTTTTAATGATAAACAAAAGACTTGAGTCAATTCCAAGGTGGCAAAACTAATGCTATTATTCATTTACACTGATAGATGGGAGCATGGCCGAGGTAACAATTTGTGCATCTTGCTATAAATCAGACAATGTTCAAGAACAAAGGTGTCTATTTGTGCGCGCATGGTGGGCGTCAGTGGCCGGCTTCGTGCCGCGCAACAGATCGATATTTTTTAGTGTGAACAGTATGAGCAATAATCCATCTACAGAACTAATCTCGATTTAGAACACTAATTAATCTGATGACTAATTAGCAGTTAACAGATCTAAACAAATTCATGCAAATTAATCTACCAGGTTAATTCGTAGCAAAATTAAAGAATGAAAATTGGAATTCCAACGATATACCAATTCGACCGTGTAGAGCGATTCATGCTGATTAGGTCGTTAAATAACATAGTAGTCGTATAAAATAATCAACCAATCGTCACACAATAGACAATCGACATATATACAAATAATGAAGACACAATATGTGAAACCGCATTGTTAACAGATATGATCTCTTTCTGGTACAATAAAGTTCTATTTAAAAACCAAAATCTACGGAAGGTAGTTTTAATATTACGTCAATCAACCCTTTCATTCAGGGTTTCTAAACACAACGAATGCCGCGTCCTCGCAGTGGACGCGTAGTTAGGCCAAGAATGGCGCATGGGTATGGCATCCTTGGGATGATGAGGTGCTCAACTGAGTGTATGCACAAAATTCCATGGCAATATCGCTCGCCGCGCCGACGAATCGCATGCCGTGCACTTGGTACAGCTTGGCACAGATGTTTGCCAATAGGGTCGTACCTGATATTTTAAGGGCTATGTGTTAAATTTAAAATTAAATCATATACATAATAAAAACGAATTACCACAATAAAATATATTATCTATTTGATATTGCAATTGTAATTTTTTTATTATGGCATAAAGGGTTACATCTCACTAAGAAACAACTCTATTTAATACTTTTACTTGAAAAGCACCATTCTTCCGGCATTCCTGAAACAAAACCTTCAATTATCTCCGTAACTAGTCTTTGCCAAATTAAACATCAATTGCAAGTGCTATGGTTAAGTTTTTTTTTCTGATTCATTATACAATGCAAGTAGAACTCTAAGAACTTCAATTCATAAAAGCTCTTTTTCGGATGCCATATTTGTTGAAATAGTCAACAAAATTTTATATGCAACGATTGCATTATAAAAATAATTTAGCCGTCTCTTAAACTTTAAAATATTGACAAGATCCATGTTTTTATTATGAATGAACTTTTAGAGTAAAAATTTAGAAAAAGAAACACAAAGAGGGGAGGAGCCTGGGGAATGGACGTGAACCTAGTTTTCAGTAAGAAATGAATAAAAGAGCTGCTTATTTATTAGTTTTTACTATTATTAGGACAAAGATTAACAAGCAGTCGCTGAAGAATATACATAAAAAAGAGGCCCTGATTTTTTTAGGGGACCTGTTCTGCAGGTAATGCTGCACATGCAGCCGGTACGGCTGTTCGCCATGCGAGGGGACCGCGCGGCCGCGGCGGGCGGAGGCTGACTGCAGGCGCCCGCGCTTTACCCGCCGCTGTGGCCTGTGAGTTCCGAAGGCAGCAAGCCATGTACCCATCATTCACACGAAGGGAAAAAACAGAGGGCTGGGCTGCAATTTAGATAGGTCAAAGATCAAATGGCTACAAATCCTTCAAACGCACTTTTGGATATAATACTTACTCATAATTGAGACTTGACAGCATCTTTTCTAGTTATAAAAGGAAAAAGGGAAAAAAACTTACTAGGTGAAGTTGCGAAGATGATCGGGACTAAACTAGAAGAGTTGAGTTACAGAACAATCGATGATGTCGGGTGAAGTGATTGGACACAAACAAAGCGCAAGATAAACAAGAATGGCCGAATGAGAAGTTCGATGCAACAGGTTGCATCAAATGTCTTGAGGCCGGTGCAAGTGCTATGTGGTCCGGTGGAGGTCGGACAAGAGAGACTTGCAGGTATGTGGAAAACCATTGATGAACCTACGCGTGGCGAAACATGAAATTGCTTCACGATGATTGGATTCAGTCATGGAGAAGGATCGAAAAATGGTATTATAGTATTTTCGCTAAAATACCTGGTTGCTAAACCGTGGTGCAAGATGACACAAAGGAGAAGCGGATTGGATCATGAGAAGGAGAAGATCACGAAGAGACGAATTCGAAAAATCGAATCATCATCCTCTTTGAGAAATGTGTGTTAGTGTAGACCCGTTTGTGTGTGGACTTAATGGATACTTATTTGGATTTTTTTTCTCTAGACCTAGCATTTACTATATAAGGATTAGTGCAAGATTTGTACAACCAAACTTTGCAAGCCTTAGAAACCCTAATTTGATATTTAGGGAATGTGGAGAAAATAGAGGAGACTAGCGTTCGAGAGAGATGTATGGAGAGATTGAGTACTCATGAATGAGCTTTTATCATCTATGATGGAGCGTCTGTAAACCTAAAATTACTTATATCCATCCAATCAAGTTTGTGTCAAGATGGATTCTCTCTTGTTTTTGCTTTTTCTTTAGTGATTTTGAGGTTCTTATGTTCTAGAAATTTTGTCCGGTTTTATATTGTGATCTAGATTGCTAGGATTTGTGTGATCTGATCTAAGGCCATATTAATCATATTTCATATGCGAGCAAACATTTTGATCAAATTTAGGTTTTCCCAGGTTTTGAGCTTTCTTACCCTCAATCAAGATATTCGTGGAACCTTGGATATAATCATTTAAATATTCGATTGGAATAGGTTCATGACTTTCTTGTTGGGATATGTTTGATATATCAGGTGATTTGGATCTCTATATCAAAAGTTAAGTCGTTTTGTAGATCCATTGTCGTGTTGTTTTCATATAGAGGGGAGTGGTCAGATCGGCCGTGCCTTGGAGGGCAGAGCAGCAGAGGGATTTTGAAGTCCTACTCTCTTGGTTTCAACTTAGTCTTTCGTTGTGATCTAGAGAACTTAATTTTCATAGCTCTCTATAGCTATTGGAGTGAAAAAGAAGTTGAATACCGGTGATAAGAAGAGTGGATTCCTATTCACCTCTCTAATCACTATTTCGGTCCAACAAATGATATCAAACCTTGATTGGTCCATTCATGATCTTAACCGATCGATAAACATGACCATAAAAAGCAACCCGGTTCGACGTGCGTACATCTTGGCGCGGAGGTGCTTGATGCCTTGATCGAGTGACTGCGCGGTGGCTGACTGCATGAGCCCGGTGCTTGCGCAATTCGGCGCTGTGAGTTCCGCCTCACGTTCTGAAAAGAAATAGTAAAACTAGCCCCCGCCTCACGTTCGAAATGAAAAAAAAAGGGTACCCATACCAAGCTAATTTGCTGCTGAAGCGACGTGCCCCGCTTCCGACCACGACAGGCCACTTGCCACGTTCTAAGTCCGCAGCAGGAACATGCGCAGTCATCTGTCTCAGACTAGGAGCAAAGCAAGTAGCTTCCACGATAAATTAGTATAGTAGGGATGTTATTTTTATCATTTTAAATGTGGAAGGACTAGTTATGCTAAATGATCCCAAAAAAATCAAGTAGGGGAGGATGGATGGACGGCCGGCGTCGAGGGCGGAGGCACTGCCATGTACGAAGGGGCTAGCTAGCCGCTGCGAGCGCCCATGACCCCTCTGAACCGGATTGATGGCCATACAGGCTTGTAATTTGTTGGTGATGTGGCTCCATTAGAAATGTTGCAATGTGAATCTTCTCTCTTTTCCCCCCTTCATTTTTGCTGTATTCACAAGGACCGAAGGACAGACTGTGGCCGCCGCAGTTTCGGAAAAAACGAGTAGGAGACCACGGCGCTCACGTTAGTTTTTTTGCCGTGGCAAGAGCCGTCAAAAGGAAGGGAGATCAATGTGGGCAGCATCCCTGCATATGCTCTTGGTGCTGAGCCGAAGTAAGGAAAGACGCCGGTGTGGCCTTTTGGCCCAGCAAAACAAAGCGCAATCAGCGCGGGGTGTCGCTTAAAGGCTAAGAGCTAGCTTTATGTCCCAAAAGAAAAAAAAAAGAAAGGGAAAGAAAGTAAAAAGAAGAAGAAGAAGAGTTTATTTATCTACGATGCATTGTCGCGTCTCTAAAGCTGGTAATCGTAGGGTCCTTCTCATCACCCGTTCAACCGTTAATTGAGCATTGAGCAGCATGCAGCAGCAGCAGCAGCAGAAGAAGAAGAAGAAGAACAGGAGAAGAAGTTCCCGAAAAAAAAAAGCCCACCTCACTGGGGTGCCCCCGCTCTCGCTTTCCGCTTCGGCACATGCCACCCAACCACGCTATGCCACCATAAAGCGGCACAAGCAAACAAGAGCAAGCGCCACGCGCGCGCGCGCACCAGCAACCACTCCCCACTCCCGCTTCCACACATGCAAGCGCCAAGGACCCGCGAGGCTGCCGGCGCCGCCATGGCCGGGCCGCCGGAGCCGCGGCCAGCGGAGCGCCCCGTATACGTGCGGCCCCCCTCGTCCTACTCGTCCGCCCTTGCGTCCTGCCTCGTGGCGACGGTGTTCCTCCTGCTGGCCGCCGGCGGGGCCACCGCGGCGCTGTTCTTCCTCTTCCGCCCGCGCCCGCCGGACATCGCCGTCGCGGAGGTGCGGCTGCCGGCCTTCGCCGCGGCCAACGGCACCGTCGCCTTCACCTTCGAGCAGACGGCCTCCGTGCGCAACCCCAACCGCGCGCCGCTCGTGCACTTCGACAGCTCCCTCCGCGTCGCCTACGCCGGCGGGGAGCTCGGCTCCGTCTACATCCCCGCCGGCCTCATCGACAGCGGCCGCGCCAAGGACATGTCCGCAAGCTTCGCCGTCCCGGCCTTCATCGCGGCCAACCCGCCGCCGCAGGAGATCGCCGCCTCGGCGGCGCAGCAGCAGCAGCAGCCGGCGGCGGCGGTGGTGATGGAAATCGACTCGTTGCTGGTGATCAAGGGGAGAGTGACGGTGCTGCGGGTGCTGACGCACCGGGTGGAGGCGGCCAAAGTGTGCCGCGTCGGCGTCTCGCCGGTGGATGGCAAGGTGCTCGGCTTCCGGTGCTGACTTCTTACTGGTTCTTGGGTGGTTTTGGATGGAAATGCAAGATATCATCGTGCCGGAATTTTAAATGCGATAATACTCGGTGGTGATTATTGATTATTGCCAAACTAAATCATTCAAATTTTAGTTCATTTACAACTTCATTATACATAAATTATAAAAATTTATGTATATAATTTTTATTCTTGATCACTGTAATTATTATCGAAAGATTTAATAACTCATATTTCCATCACATGATTCAAAATCTAACATATACTTTGAGATATTTAGCAAAAACAAAGATAAAAAAAAATAAAATTCTATACTAATAAAATACGATAATGTGGTGAACCTATTATGATTAAAAAACAAAATAAATTTGGACTTAATTCATTTATGAGAATAAGTGCAAATCTCAAAGCATATCAGACGGATGAAAATTCAACTATTTTGACAAAAGAAAACAGTCGAAAGTTATTTAGCAAATCTCCGGAGAAGATGATATTGTCGGCCGAAGCACGAATCTTCCAGCAAAATTGTAAAGTCGGAAAATCGACTAATTTCTCTCAAAAATACATACGATAATTTTTTAGCAATTCCATTTATTATTTATCATTCACTTATACGAGGTTTAATTTGTTTTATACTATCTGTCTTAGTGGTTTTATACTATCTGTCTTAGTTAGATTCTTGATAAGGTACTCTTTACAACATTATAATAGTTTCTGCTGTTTTTTTCTTTCCACGCAAAAAGACCGGATTGCCTTCTTCCCGAGCAGCTGCCCCCATCCACCGCTCCTCCATATCCATCTGCTGCCTCATGAACTCCCGTAGCATCACCTCCACCTAGCCCTCGAGCCCGCCGCCCGCAGCCGTCCTCCTCGCCGCCGCCTTCCTCCTCCGCTTCTTCCTCTCCAATGCGCGCACCCTTGACCATGGTCACCGGCAGATTTAATGTCGTCTGCGATTTGGCTTGGTTTCCCTTATTCTGGGAGCAAAAGTCTATTAATTTGACATGAATAACAAGGTGCAAAGTGCCCAAGTAAAGCTGTCAATTGTGACGTACATCAATATTAAATCTCCAGCTGAAAGACTACTTCTCCAAACTGTTGATATCATCGTAGGCCCAAGTCCGAAGTCTAAACCGTGTTTGGCTGTCAACTTGGATCCATCAGAATAACCAAAGCCATCACTTCAGAACAAAAACAAAGCCAGTCACCTCTCATGACTTCTCATTTTCCATGCAGGAAAAATAATAGCATCTTCAACTTTCTGCTCTCAATGTTAAGGAGAGCTGTCACAAGTTCACAGGGTAAAAGAGCTACAAGAACAGACAGCCATCTTTCCATTTTGCAAATCCTTCATTGCTAGCATCTCGTATCACAAGATGGTTGAAGACGCTTAAATTTGCTGATGACAGTACTTTCCAGATTCTCTCTGAAGCTGTAAGACAGATGGAATTCAGTACTGGATAACGAGAAGCAAGCATGCAGTTTCCTACTGAAATATAACTGAAGACATCGGAGAGCTTGATAAGCCAACCTGTAATAAGATGTGGGATGCCATATATACACAATTTACTTTACAAGAGCATCCTACCCTCCTAATATTGCTTAACGAAGACACCACATGAAACGTTGCTTCGGAGCATACACAAACAGTAAGACATGGCAACTGGATAGACGATATCCGGCCAAATAATAGTGTTTTTCTTTTTCTGAAGATTTTCATTGCTTAGCTAGAGAGATTTGGTATGCAGGCACCCTCCGGGATCTGCTGCTCCTTCCAGATCCGACCGGTGATCCTCAGCTTCAGCTCCTTCCGGTCGCCCCCTGAGAAGAACAATGCCATGTTCCTCTGGATGATGAGGCCGTCGTGGCTGTCCCGCACCTTCCTGTGGCTATCCCGTACGCTTCTAGGGGTGCCCTCCCATACCATCTTCCTGCCATTGGCCCCGACCTCGAGGCTGTAGCTGTAGTTCCTCGCCTCGTTCTCGTCCCCCATGAAACGGAGGAAGGCCATGTATACAGGTGCCATCCCAAGCTGGAAGGCCTCAAAGTGCAGGCAGAAGTACTGCCCGAAACAGTGAAATACCTACTCAAGAGACACCAAATCAATGTATCAAAATTAGTAGATGGAAATGCAATCTATCAAAATTAATAGATGGAAATGCAATGTATCAAAAATAGTATATGGAAATGTAATTTACAGGGCTACGAAGTTTTTGTGTCGGAACTACTGTCTTGTGGGGGATTATCTTATATCAAGCTGATGCACTAATGTGGGACAAGACAAAACAATGCTATTAAAATGCTTACCGTCAGCATCCAGGTGGCATTTTCAACCTCTCGTGGGTTGGATTTGACGTATCTATGGTTGAACGTGCAGCCGCTATGCATATCAACTTTGTGATCATCCCTCAAATGGGCAACAAGATAAGGGATATCACCGGCCACAGCACACTCAGAACCAGCATAGGGACAATTATATGGTCTAAAGCCACATTGCGCTTCATGCTTTATCTTGCTGTAGTATGGGAAGATTTCGGGGCACCCCAAAGAGCAGTACTTACAGGGAAGCTCAAGTGATTCGGCAACTTTCTCCAGTGCCAAACACCTGATATCACCAAGCTCTTGTCTGCACGTAGGGCAACGATTGTGTACCCTAGCTTTGCATGTGGAACACAAAGTATGTCCATTTTGGCACTGTAAATACAATCAAAGAGATGAGAACCATATCCAAAAACCAGCAGTACATAATGCATGTGATTTTTCAGTTGCACACCACTAGATCAATCCAACACACAAATAGATCGGCTATTACCTTAATTTTTCTCAGCATTTATTTGGACAACAAGTATATGCTCCACAGAAAATTGCTTATTGATGTTCAGTATTTATCTTGCCTAAGGACCAAGATATCAATATTAGCATTCAAATCTCCCCTTTTAAATTAATTAAGTTCCTTCTACTTAACTTATATGAATCACTGATCTTCCGTTCAACATCTCCTTCCATGCTTTGCAATCCAAGCAAGGTCCAACTCCCCATGCCTTAATGCTAAGATGCTATTTTTACCATGACTTTTGCAAAAGATAAGTTGATTGGCCTCTACTCTACTCTGCGTCCTCCACTTAGGAGGGATCATAGATTCGCAATCAGGTCAAGGAAATAAAATCGCTTTAAGAAACTAAATAACGAATTATGAAACTATGCAACTTCCACTGGGCAGAGTATATAGAGAAACAGGTGTAGGGCATGATCATCCGATAAACAGACAGCAAAATACAATAGGCAGCACAAGTTTCTAGGCAAGATCGTTTTGGTAGCTCATTCCAGCAAGCTAAAAGTTTAGTCATCACAAGCTATCTAACAGAAGTCATATAATAAAATGATCATTTGCAAGACCCTATTTTCTACTTTTTCTTAAGCCTAGACTACATAGCAGGAAAGAGCACTAAAAATTACAAACAAGAACAACAATACGAGGAATAAACAGTTATCGGTTAATTGCTGAGCTAACTCAGCAAATTTTTCGTGAGGACGGCAGAACAAGTCACCGAAATTATCCCGAAACATCAGAATGGGAGTCAATCCACAACCACAACTCCAAGATCCCCAAAAATTCTAAACGAAGATTAGTCCATTATTCCCTTTACGCCATTAGAAATTATCCACGGAACATTTCAAGAGCAGAAAGGAATCAAATCGAAACAGTAGCATCGCAAAAATGCCACCTTTAACCCACCCCCGAAGTTCCCAAACCCAGATCGCCATTCCAACCCCAAGAATCGCCCCAGCCCCGACATCGAACCCACCAATAGATAGCGCGCCAAATCAAGAACCAGGCAGGCCAAACCAAGAACCGCCCCCGACCTGGTGGATCGGAGGGTACATGGAGTTGGTGCAGACGGGGCACTCGAGCAGCTCGTGCACGCCGCTCGCCGGCGCAGCGCCCCCAGCTCCCGCACCTCCCTTGGGGTAGGCGGCTCGGGCGGCCGCGAGGAATGCGTCGTGCGCGTGGAGGGCGAGGCCGACGTCGTCCGCGTCCATGGAGGCGTCGGGCAGCGAGAGGCACTCGACGCTGTCCACGTCCATGGCGCGCGCGCGCCCGCCCGCCTCCGCCCGCCACAAACACCCGCGTCACGTCGCGCGCGCGCTCCGGGCTCCGGCGCGGGGGTGGAGAGGTCCTGGTGGCGTGGGCTCCGGCGCTTTGTTGTGGCTGGCGCGGGTCTCGCGCCGCGGATTCCTGGGGCGGTCTAAAAAACAGCGGGGCAGCAAAGCAGCACGACCTCTCTCTCTCTCTCTCTCTCTGCGAGATTAGGTAGGCCGTAGGTGAGGAGGGAAGCTATGGCTACTGCTATTATCGCTGCCCTCTCCTTCCTTTGGCATGGGCTCCTTCACCTTTTTTATGCCGGTGAGGTGAATGGATAGAGAGCATGGAGTCCTGGACCCCGGCGAACACGGCACGGCGACATTGGTGACTTTGCTGATGCGAGTTATCTGATCTGCTTTTTGACGGGATGACTTGGATTCAGTCAGTCAATGCTGACAAAAGTCACAAGACACATTGAACTATTGGACTGACCACGGCATAGACTGAAGCAGAAATGATTTGTAACTCCGTATATGTCAACTAAATTTGTACATGTAGTATGGAACTTATATAGATGGTGGTAAAGCAGGTTGGTAAATGGAATTTGTACACATTGAATTCATTGATGTATGGATGTTATTTTACCACTCATGTGATTTTGTAGTGTTATTGGGCAATTTTTGTCTTCTAGCGGTCGTTAAAATCATAGTGTATATTTATTAGTAAAAAAAAGAATATGCATGAATGTTCTTACTAATACATACTCCCTCCGGTCATAAAAAAAATTGTTTAGGGTAAATGCAGTCAAACATTCTAAACTTTAGCTAACAATATATTTTTCAACTTTCACAATGAACGTATGAAATGACATGTGTATATTTGTCTTGAAAATTACTTCAGTATATTATAATTTTAGTCGGTTTTGTAAATATATTAAAATAGAAATGAGTAATCAAAGTTGCATTTTAAAGATTATGTCAATATCCAAAACGACTTTCTTTTATGATTAGAGGGGTATGATCATAATACACAAATTACGTAGAAGTGGATACCTGTAATAGTAGCAAAATGCACGTACTAAGATTTAAAACTTCAGTGGTTCAAAAAACAAACGCGAGAGTAACTACTCCTGGGAGTAGAAGACACTTTCAATATACCACTTAAATGAACATATTATACTTCTTTACCACCTTTAGTATACTTAAAGAGCAATTATAAGATACTCCAATGCGACTTAATTGAAAAAAATTCATTGGCACCTTTTCTTCCTATATACCCTTTTTCATATATAAAAGAAGCATATATACAATTTTTATTTAATGAAAATTTTCATCGAACACACTTTAAGGTATCTTATAATCATCATTGAAGTATGGTCAAATTGATAAAGAGGCATCATCATACGATTTAAGTGGTATATGAAAAGTGGGAGTACGTACTCCTAAAAGTATCATACCATATTGTTGGACCGAAAAGGCGACTAGAGGGGGGGGGGTGAATAGGAGCACACTCACTTTTTCCCAAATAATGAATTCAACACAATTTCACTCCAATAGCTATGATGAAGCTATGAAGATCAATATACCAGTACAGCGGAAGACTAGTATTGAATCCAATTAAATCCCCTAAGCAAAAACACAAAATCAACTAAGATTGCAAAGACTCTGTGGATATCATGGGGATATACTCCAGATCTTAGGATGATGTGACAATTGGCAATGGCGTTAACGGTTTATCGTTTCACGGGTTTTCGACAAAGTTTGGATCTGTTCGGCATTACGATAGGGCGGTCCGACCGACCATAGCATGGCGGTCCGACCGGTCCCAAATCGGTCGGACCGGCCATGTGCGTGTCGACCGTACCGTGACCAAAATGGTCGAATGGGTCAGGCCAAAAATAGGTGTTGTAGACAAGTGAGGATCCTAATACACTTGGTCTCATAATTTTGGAGTTCCCAAGCAAAAGTTCTATTGGTTTAAAGTTTCCGAGGTTTGGATTTTCGGGGTTGAAAATTGGCTAAGTCCCTGGCGGTCCGACCGCCTTGTGGTGGCGGTCGGGCCGTGCCGGTTAAGCCGACCGACCAGACCACGGGCGGTCGACCGCTTCGACTTGTTCATCGGCCAACCGTGGCGATGATGTTTTGTTAGGTCAAAGTCATGGGTTTGATGCATATGTGTTGCATGATGCATGTTTTGACTAACGTGGGTCAAGTTGTGAAGAACTTGTTCCGGATTCGATTTGCTTGTTTATTGTTGTGCGGGTTGCTTGGTGGTCAACGATATCAATCGGCGAGGATGATCGGGACTAGGCTTGGAGAGCCGAGGTCGAGCGATTGGCGATGCGGGTGAGGTCAATGAACTCAAGTGTGGTGCGAAATAGACAAGGATGACCGAACGGAGCTTCGGTGCGGCTCGTTGGATCAAGCGGCGCGGGGTGGTGCAAATGCCATGGTGGTTACGGTGGAGCCGGATGGGAGAGACTTGCCGACATGTTGAGAGCCGTTGATCAACCTACACGTGGCGAAGCATGGGAGGTGCTTCACAAAGATGGGACTCGGTCTTTGCAAAAGATCGAGAAGGGTATTTTGTAATTATACCAAATACCGCCTTGGTGACTTTTGACGACTCGCGGCGCAAGATGGCGTGGAGAAGCGGAGTAGGTCAAGAGGAGATGAAGACGGCGCTTCGAGAGGCGTGCGTGTGTGACCCGTTTGTTTTGGGCCTTAACGGGAGCCCATTAGGGTGACTCTTCTAGAAGGTTTAAGTCTCCACTATAAATAAAGGAGGAGGTGGTGCACCCTTCAACCCTTTCATGCTTGAAACCCTAGTTTTGGCTTAGGTGCTTAGGGAAGGTTTAGTGGAGGTTAGGGTTCTAGAGAGAGAGATGTTTTGATCTTGTGTCCATGCGTATCCGTATGAGTGATTGTAATCAATACGGTATCAAATCAATCCAAAGAAGAGTTCTCTAAGATGAGTTCATTTGCCTTCTTTCTCTCTATTTGGTGATTTTGAGTCTTTCTTTGATTCGCATGTTTTGGTTGATTTCTTTATATGATCTAGCTTGCTGTGACATGTGGAACACATCTAAGATCATCTTGATCATCAATCACCCACGAGCAAGTTTTTGGATCTAGTTTTCGTTTTGACTCGGTTTTGAACCATCCATCTCTCAAACTGAAAAAGGTCATAACTTTTCCATGGATCTTCATGATCTTCGATTGGAATAGGTTCCTGACATCCTAGAGAAGGTGTGTACCAAGTTTCATCAAGTTTGGAGTTGTAGATCAAAAGTTACATCTATTTACAACTTCGTTTTTCGGGCTGATTTCACTGTTCATCGGCTGGAGGTCGGACCGCCCCTCTGCAGAGGTCGGACCGCCCATAGGACCGGTCGGACCGCCCTTGAATAGAGGTCAGACCGCCCCACACTTAGGAAATTAAGTTTCGGTTGTTTTTGGTTGTTTTGCTTCGGGGTTTTGATTGGATTCAATCCTAGTCTTCCGCTGTACTGGTATATCGATCTTCATAGCTTCTATAGCTATTGGAGTGAAATTTGTGTTGAATCTAATCGAGGTTGAAAAAGTGAGCGTGCTCCTATTCACCCCCCTCTAGTCGCCTTTTCGGTCCAACAGACTCACAGCACGGGCGGTCAGACCTCTGTACCCAACCGGTCGGACCGATTGTCTTGCGCGGTCGGACCGTCCGGGCGTCCGGCCGGCGTTATCGGCGGTCGGACCGCTCCAAAATTGGTCGACCGGTGATGATGGGCGGTCGGCCGTGCATCTGAACCGATCTGAAACAAGAAAATCAGCTCGATGACGAAGTTGCAATTAGGTGAAACTTTTGATTCTCAACTCCAATCTTTATGAAACTTTGCACACACCTTCTATATGATATTGAGGACCTATTCCAATCGAATATTATGATAATTCTTGGAACGATCTTGAGCAATTGCCAATTGATTAATAGAAAGTCTAAAACCGGGCAAGAACGAAAACTTGATCCTAATGCTTGTTCGTGAGAGATTGATGATCAAGATGATGCTAGATAGATTCACACATATCACAGCAAGCTAATTCACGTGAAAGAATCAATCACAAACTCGCGGATCAAAGAAAGCCCTAAAATCACGAAATTGAAAGCAAGAACGAAAAGAGACTTATCTCAAGCAAACCTTGCATAGATTGATTTCGTGATTGATGCTGGATTACATCCACACCATCATGGATCAGTGGACAATCAAAGATCACGAAATTCACCACAAACCATCAAGAGCCCTAGCCTCCACCTCAACTCCCCTAAAGACAATTAGGGTTTTAAAAACATAAAAAGGCGAGAGGGAAAGGGGTGCAGCCACCACCTCCTCCTATTTATAGTGGAGGCCTAGAACTCATAGGGTTTGACTCAATTGGGCTCCCGTTAAGGCCCACTAACAAACGGGTCACACACGCACGCTTCGCAGCGCGCGTCTTTAACCTTTTGACCTAAACCGCTTCACCATGCGTCATGGATGTGCCAATAGGTCACCCTTGTCCATCTTGTGTCACGCTTGAGTCGTTGACCTCACACGGCATCGTCAATCGTTCTGGACCTCAACTCTCCAAGTCTAGTCCCGATCCTCATCGCCGTTGACCGTCGTTGACCACCAAGCTACCTGCACAACCATAGACAAGCAAACACGAATTCGGGAACAAGTTCTTCACAACTTGACCCATGTTAGTCAAAACATGCATCATGCAAATCATATACCATGAAACCAATGACTTTGACCTAACAAATCAACATCGCCACGGTTGGCCGACGTTCAAGTAAAACCGGTCGACCGCTCCAGTGGCCGGCCGGACCGCCTTGGTGGCCGGACCGCTCTCGGACCGGATCGACCGCCTTGGGACTTAGCCGAATTTCAACCCCAAAATCCAAACCTTCGAAACTTTAAACCAATATAACTTTTTACTGGAGACTCCAAAAATTATGAGACCAAGTGCATTGGGATCCCCTCACTTGCCTACAACACCTATTTTTGGCCCAGCTCGTTTTGACCACTTTGGTCATCGCCGGTCCGACCGCCCCACATGGCCGGCTTCGACCGATTGGGACCGGACCGGTCGGACCGCCTGACCGCCCGATAAGAAGCTCAGTAGCTTTGTCGAAAACACGTGAAATGACAAACCGTAAACGCCATTGCCAATTGTCATATCATCCTAAGATCTGGAACATATCCCCATGAAATCCACACATATATATGAATATACCCAAAAGTAATAAAAGAGTATGTCAAGTTCTTTTATATATATATATATATATATATATATATATATAAGAACTTGATATACTCTTTTATTACTTTGGGTATATTCATATACTAATTATAAGATACTCCAATGCGAACCACATGAAAAATTTACAAGAGAGTCTATAGTTTTTAGCATATTTATAAATACCTTCATATTCACGTATAAAAAGAAGTATATCTAAAAAATTATACATACCATCACTAAAAAAGTGTAAATACCACATAAGTGATCTTATATACTTATTTTGTACATACATACTCTCGGTTGCATAAAATATTCCTTTTGTTGGGAGAAATCAGGAGTGCATGTGTATATGTATATGTATGTGTACCGCTCGCTCACAGTCGGTTCCATGGTCTAGCGGTTAGGACATTGGACTCTGAATCCAGTAACCCGAGTTCAAATCTCGGTGGAACCTATTTTTGTATCTTTCTGGCCTTATGTTTTTGCCACAGACAATCACTTCTTACATGACTGACCTCTCGTGAATCGTGATGGTAACATAGCGAATTTTATTTAATTATTTTGGGTTGCTCTGCCTTCTTTCGACCCATCTGCAAATCAAAAAAGGAAGAAAATAACTGAGTTGAGAGGACATAGAGAACCGATAAAATCCCTCCAAAAAATATCCTAGGAGCAATATCCACCATGCATTATCCCACCACAGAGTGGCCTGCCCACGTGGCACCCAGTTCATCCTCCAATCTTTTCCCACCTCCCCAATTTATATCCTCCATTTCTTCTTCTTCATCATCTCCCCCTGACTCCACCTCTCTTTCTCAGGGGAATCAAAGCACAGGCAGGCAGTGTGTGTACACAAGCGCCGCCAATGGCAGCCCCCTTCTGGCTGCTTCTCCCTTCCCCTTCCCCTCCCCCTCCTCTCCACAGCCCCCTCTTCCCCTCGGGCAACCACTCTTCTTCCGCATCTCCTCTGCTGTGCAAGAAGCACGCACCAACCAGAGGCAATCTTGCCTGCAGTTCTTCAGTTGTGGTTAGCTCCTCTAACTCCTCTGTTGTGACCAAAGAGCAAGATGGGGCAGCAGAGGCAATCCCTGCTCCTTCTTCAGGGGAAGGATCTGAGCCTGCATTTGTGAGCTTCAAGGATGACAATAACTTCAGGTATATCTCTTTCAGGTTTAATCTCACTGTGTCAAGTTTCCCCAACGTCTAATCTAACCATAGAAATCAAACTAATTTTCCTGTATTCTATCGCGTCTCAACAAGTGGTTCCATGGTCTAGCGGTTAGGACATTGGACTCTGAATCCAGTAACCCGAGTTCAAATCTCGGTGGAACCTCAATTTTGTATCTTTTTTTATTTGCCACTAGTGTATATATTACCTGGAATCACAAGTTCACCACCCCATTTCTGCGAAATTATTTTTTTTCCCCCGCTCGATTTTCCGTGGAACCTTACCCTTTGAATATTACAATCGCCAATTGTAAGATAAGATGATAACATTTTTTTATTAAATGAAAAAAATGGAGAAAAAGCTAGCCTTGGCTATATGGCTCCTGGTCTAGAGCAGAAAGTTAACTTTGGCTGTACTGATATATCTGAAAGAACTCAGGAATTAGTTTGATTCCTGTCGGCTGAAATTTTTGCTGTGGTTCTTCCAATGCTTCTACTAGTTGACAATGTAGCTATGTGCAGGGGCTGCAAGGGCTGCGGCAGGGACGAGTTGGAGAGGGGTTGCAACGGCGAGGGGCGGATCCAGGGCGGCATAGCCACCGTCCCGGGATTCGGCTGGTGGCCGATCAAGGCCTACCGGCCGTGCCCCGGCTTCGTCGCGTCCGGCGGCCGCTACCGCCGCCAGGGGCAAAGCATGGACGACGTTGCATCCGGCAGGGGAAAGAAAGTCCTTTCCGACAAAAAGAAAAGGTATGTATGATGAAGCACACATATCTATGATCACCTGATCATCCTGTGTAGTTCCAAGTTCCTACTTAGCTGAATGTTCCTCAACACTTTGTACTGCACCAGACACCATCCTTTGATAAATGTTGTTAGCATGCCAATCACTCCATTGTCACATGTTCCACTGTCAACACTTAACACTGATGGAATTAGGGGGTTTAAACATAAGGTTGCTTTGGTGTGGTCTCCAAGATCAACAGATACATGAACCCATTGAATTCCAGACGGTAGGGTTCTGCTTAATTAGTTGTGTTCGTAGTTGTACAGCAGCAGCTGATCTTACTTGGCTTTCCAACTTGCAGTGACAAATAATCCAACCCAAGAAGACTGAAGTACTGGGAGGACGTAACTTTACATCTGGTTAAGGAGAAGGCAGCCCCAACCTGCATCACCGAAGTTTCAGATTTTGTTTCAGGCTTAACATTTTCTAGGTCAGAGTGCTGATGCAGTGTTGGAATCCAGCCTGCAAATTAATGCCGATTAGGAGGTTTCGTATAGTTCGGATCGACGGCAAACTCCAATGCTATCCTGGTAATCATATGGTTTGCATCTTGCTGCCAAGTGTAATAGCAAGTAGCGACACGGTGTCAGAAAATTCCTGGAAATATATTTGCCCTGACTGTGGTTTCTTTACTTTTCCGATTGCTCTTGGCACTCGGAACATGGTACTCACCATTGATTAGCGTTTCCATCGCACGCACGACGGAGATTCAGATGAAGACTTTCAACAAGCGAAACATCAGCCCATGCCATCGTCAGATTAGCCAACCTAACGATCGTAAGAGGAACCAAGAATGGGTACTTCTCACTAATCTATGTTGCTTCACTGATAATAAGCTGATCTGTACATCATGTTTCATACATGATTAGAAGAAACAAAAAGCTCCTGCCATCTTCCAGCAGGAAGGTTCATAAATGAAACACATTCTGATCAACTAATGGGGAAGAATAACTACAAGTCATTTGCATGTTCCGTCAATTCGTTTCCTGAATTTGGTTAGGTGGGACCTCTTCTATCATCTTCCTTTCGACCAGCCTCATCAGTGTTTGTATATTGTCACCTCAGGCATCTTTGTGCCCCATCCAACACTACCATTCACCTTGTGTACCTCCCATACACCCTGTGCTGACCCTCGCACCCGCCTAATGGTGCAAGTTACCGCCTTGATGACAATCTTCTTCCTTGCTATCTCCCGGTTAAACTCTCGTTAATACCCATCTCATTCAGACCCTCCATCCGTACCACCTTACATTGGCATCTTGATAAGTTCAACTCATTCGGTCCACCCCTCACGACACCGTCACCGTGAAACACAAGTAATTCTTGCATGGTGGATATTACCTACGACAAAACAACTCTATATGGTTAATATCTATGTTTCTAGCAATTCACCATTTTTACTACTTGTACGTTACCTACGACTAAAACAACTCTATATCGCTCCCCATACTTTTTTGATAGGGCTCGGTGGAGCTTGAAAGTGATAGGTTGTGAGGTCCCTAGCCAAGGCGAGACCTTAGATGCGTGAGTGAGGTAGTGTGCACCGGGATGTTCGGGGCATGCACGATATCATCCTTGCTTCCCGTGATGGGCTTATGTATATCATCCTTGTGGGTTTATACCTGTTACCGTAGTCTACGAGGTGTGCGCCGGGGTTCTCGGGCCATGTGCGGCGTTTTTCTTGCCATGGTAGTGGGCTTATGTATATCATCCTTGTGGGCTTATACACCATACCGTAGTCTGCAAGGTGTGCGTCGGGGCTCTCAGGCCATGTGCGACGCCTTTCTTGTGTGTTTGTGTTGTTTCTATTGGTCCGAAAATTAAGTTCGCACGGGGTACAACCTTCAACCTTGTATGCCGGCGGGGACCCGAAGGTGAGTTACATGGAACCACGGGATGCAGTCATGGCATGATTTTGCTGACAAGAGTATATTGTACAATGAGACATGGATGTTGCCTGGCTATTACATGCTCCTGCTAGTATTAAAAGATTATTACTGGCCAACCTGTGTCATGAATCATGATATTAATTTCTGGCCTATAGCGGTGGAGCACCTCAATACAAACCTATTAACTGGTCTAGCAACAGATGTTAGCAAATCGGGTGCAAGTTGTTTACTTAGCCAAGCTGATAGCATAAATATATATGTACCACTTCTGCACACAAGCCAACTGCCGATGTGGCTAGGTGGATGCGACTATTTTTGGTTAATATAGCGTTGCTGAGCACTCGTGCTCGTAGCAATTTTAGCCTCCGCACTTCATTAAATCTAAAAATAGCACTGCGGAACCACATGAACATGTTACGTGTTCTAGTCCATACCTCAGAAGTCTGGAACCTTTCATCCGTGCTATGGGAGCACGGACCATGCAAATATGACCCCTAGGCGAGCGGACTAAGCAAGTCCGGCCCCCCAGAGGTATAGACAAGCCAAATCCAGCCCCCGAAGGCACGGTGTTGCATCGAGCGAAAATTCGAAATGGCTAGAATAGTGTTTTTTGGCACTATCTATTTGACACTATTCAAACTCTCTTTGATACTATTTAACATATTTAAAAAAACTTTTCCCTTTGAATTTTTTTCTTCTTGTTTGTTTACTTCGCACTCACAGCTTCAAAATGTATAATTACATATACCACAAAAAAATCATAATTTTTTCGCATGAAATCATGACGCAACACAACACATGCATCTTCAAACTTGGGTATCAACTGTCGCCATCGCCACCCTTCACTGCCCTCGGTGGCTCGCTGAGTCAATTGACGGTGCATGTAAAATACTATTTGACGAGGTGGCGGGCAGTAGTACACAGCCACCGGCCGCGGCGTCCTGGTCAAATATAGTGTATTTTATTTGCCGTCTCTCCTGCGCCAAGCATGGGTGCACATACCCCCCCGCCGTGGCCGATAACAGTGTACTACTACCCACCGCCTAGCCAAATAGTGTATTTGATTTGCCATGCGCTCCCGCACCAAGCATGGGTGCACATGCACCCCACCCCCACACCGCTTGGTGCGGGAGCGCGGGCAAATAAAATACACTATATTTGACCAAGCCGCCGCGGCTGGTGACAGTGTACTACTACACACCGTCTTGTCAAATAGTATTTTACATGCACCGTTCGTTGACTCACCGAGCCATCGAGGGCAGTGAAGGGTAGCGATGGTGACGGTTGACATCCAAATTTGAAGTTGCATGTGATGTGTAGCGCTGTGATTTCATGTAAAAAAAATTATGAATTTTTTTGTGGCGCATGTGATGATACATTTGAGGTTACGAGTGCGATGTAAAAAAAGGAGAAAAAAAATCAAAGGAAAAAGTTTTTTAAAAGTGTTAAATAGTATTTCAACTAGTATTAAATAGTGATAAATAGTATTTAAATATTATCAAATAGTGATAAATAGTATTAAATAGTGCCACAAAGCACTATTTGGTCATTTCAAATTTTTGACCCAAGCAACACCGTCCCCAGCGGCTGGACTTGGCTTGTTCGTGCCCCTGTGGGCCAAACTTGGCTAGTATCGCCCCCTTGGAGGTCAGACTTGCTTCCCCTTGGAGGTCAGACTTGCCTGGTTCACTCCTCTGGAGGCCATATTTTCCTGGTCCATGCCCTTAGGGCACGAACAATGGGTTCCAGGCCCCTAGGGCACATACTAGGACACGTGGCACGTTCGCGACTCTGAAGTACCATTTTCGGCTTTGATTAGACGAATGGACTAAAATGTTTACGACAACAAAACTATATTAGCCAAAAACTCTTAGACTAAGAGCTAGCAGTAGGTCCTGAGTTCAATCCACATGCTCGATGGGAGGTGAAATGTTTTTGCTGAATTAACCGGGGCCATGGGTCATGTACCCGTTCGGTGGATGTAGGCCGCTACGAGCCGAGTGTTGGCCACGCGAGGCTGCACTTTGTGGGGCGCCTGAGGTGTGGGCCGCACGAGGCTGGTTGACATGGTCGCGAGGCCTAGCAAGGTGGGCCGCCCGTTCGCAAGGAGCAAAGGTGGGATGGACACCCCTCCTTTCGAACGAATGGGGTACGAAGATCCCTCTTACAACTAAGGCGTCTATGTGTTGCAACGGAGTCTCAAAAAAGGATGATACATATTCCAAACCTTACAATGAACATTAATTCTTACGCACGAATAAATCTTGTTCCCAAACCGTACAATGTCGAGTGCACGCACGTTTCAACGAAAAATCAAACTTGTTCCATTGTGCACTCATCCTGTGAAGCAAACAAAATATTTTTGTATTCTTGAATTTAAATAGACCTACAAATTTAGTTGAGTTCTATTTAGTTACATGCCTAACAAAATGTAGGACCGTAAAGGCGACTATGGGGGTGAATAGGCGCTTTCTCGACTTTTTCGCCTTAATCAAATTTAACACGAACTTTTCTCCTTTAGTTATGAAAGCTAAGAAGATCAGTACACGCACAGAGGAAGCCTTGTGCTGAATTCGATAACCCCCTTAACCACACGACACAAATGTGGAGAATTGATCTCACTGGGCTAGTCTGGACACTAGCGGTCTGACCGGCTGCTAAAGGGCGGTCCGACCGATTGCAATCGGTTCGACCGACCGTTAACTGGCGGTCCGAATGCTGGTGGTCTGACCGCCGTATATAAATCGGTCCGACCGATTTAGTCCAGAACCGAAATACAATGCCCAAATCCAAAACGAAATTTGGTCCAAGTTTTGATTCAACCAATGAAACTTGACCAAATTTGGAGCACACCTCCCTAAGGATATTAGATACCTATTTCTAGCGACGATCCTCCAGATCCACTTCACAGAAATGATCTCTTAAGGTTTTACCAAAGAAGTGCACAAACCCTAGAAATATGAAAATCTTGATTCAAGACTTGCTTGTGGGGGTTGATGATCTAGATAATTCTAGGAGTATTCCCACACATCAAAGCAAGATAAAATAGGTCAAGAGACCAAGCATAAACACTTGAATCAAGGAAGTACCAAACTCAACAAAAGAGAGAAGAACACAAAGGAGACAATCGATCTCTTAAGCAAGCATCACAAGATTGATTGATCCCACAAGATGCTTACAAAGCCACTCCCTCAAGGAGGACAAGAGCTCACCAAAGAGCACACACAATCTCTCCAAACCCTAGCTTCTCCTCTCCTCTCCTCTCCAAACCCTAGAAAAAGGTGGAGGGTTCCAAATGAATGCTTCAAGGGGTTTTACATCTCCCCCCTTTCTATTTATAGGAGAGCTAGGGTTTCACACATGGGACCCACACACACATGGGACCCACCCACACATATCTGTTGAAGCAATCGCCTATTTTACCACGTGTAGGTTGATTAGCGGCTCTCATCACGTCGCCAAGTCTCTCCCGTCCGAATCCCATCGGAACCTCCCAGAGACTTGCACCGACTTCCGCACCGCCTGATCCAACCAGCTGCACCGAACTACCCGTTCGATCCATCTTGCCCATTCTGCACCATGCTTGAATCACACGACCTCACCTGGTATCCATGATCGTTCTGGACCTCAGCTCTCCAAGCGTAGTCCCGATCCACCTCACCGTTGACGTCGTTGACCTGCAAGTCACCTGCACAGCAATAGACAAACAAATCGTCTCCAGGAACAAGTTCTTCACAACTTGACACACGTTAGTTCCAGAATGCAATATGCAACAATAAGGCATTGAAATCCATACAATAACCACATTCAAATCACATCAATGCCAAAAAGGCTAACCTCCAAGTGATCGGCGGTCTGACCGCCCCACACAGCCGGTCCGACCGATTTCAGGCCGGTCGGACCGATTCCATAACGGCGGTCGGACCGCCCGAAATGACTTAGCCAAATTTTCATCTTGAAAATCCAAAACCTTCTAGAATTTTCAAATGAATAGAACTTTCGACTGGGAGCTCCAAAAATTATGTGACCACATCCAGGAGACTCCCCTCACTTGCCTACACATCCTATTTTTGGCTTAGCTCCAAAATCCACTTTTAACCAAACCCGGTCGGACCGGCAACCACGGCCGGTCGGACCTCTCCACGGGCGGTCTGACCGCCGCCACCGATCGAGACCGCTGTGGTCCGCAGACGGACAAAACCAAAACGCGAGATTTTGCAAACCAACAATGCCATTGCCAATTGACTCATCATCCTAAGATCATGCACATATCCTCACGATATCCACACAAAACCATTGGCAATCATCTTAAAACAGGGCAAGGATTATTGTATCAGTTACAAAGATGACAAACCAAAAGGTATGAGGTTTCACAAAAAAACTTCAGTTCTACATTTGCAGCCTGGCAACAAGTAGTCATAACATCCTTCCATGTCCTTAAGCCTGGAATATACCAAATCATTAAATCTAGCAAATGACAAGGTTTGAGGAGCCCAATACTAGAATATTTTAACATGTAAAGACATAACATGTGCAAACAAAAACATGATTCATACTAAGAAATTTTGCAAACAAATTCAAAATATGCTTGTTTTACATCATTTCATATTAAAATAGAATAAGCTAACAACAGTAATCATGATCAATTAAAACATGGATTGTAGTGGTCATGTACACCAATCGCTATATACCTACAAAATGGTACGCTATATCTTTATCTTGGATGGTGCCAATCAAATGATCCACGTCTTCAGGATAGGACCTGATATCAACTTGAAATGAAGAAAGCACATGAAATTAGGATATGCCAGCAAGGAAGGAAAATAACTAACCAAATAGATGACAAATATGCCAGCAAGGAAGGAAAATAACTAACCAGATAGATGACAAAGTGCGTAAAAACAAAATCGGTACATACACACGCATGAAACAATTGCAGTGCGTCCCTAAAAAAGAAACGATGTGAGGAAGGATGAGGCCAGGGTTGCATAGAAGGCGAAGGTGGTGTATTGACAAGATCACCGCAGAGCTATCAATGTGCCCCTAGGCTGCATCAGCCTGCAAGTCACTCTCCTGGACTTCAGTATCTTCTCCTTTTCATCCACCACCTAAAGAGACGAAGTAAATTAGGAAAGAGAATTATTTCTAGGAAAATATAATTTTGTACAACAGGGTAATGAGGCAACAAACTGTGGATGGTATTGGCATAGCTGGCATGCCCAGTGGCGAAGAGCAACGAGACGTCAATCCAAGCTCCCACGCTTCCACGACTTGGTCCGTCCTCGCACAACATAAACTAGGTGCACTACACTAAGTGCTAGAACAACACAATTCGCGGTGGGTGCATGCGAGAACGTGCCAGAAGGAACGCGTCCATGGCCACAGCGTATATGCGCAGGGTGGCTTCCACCATCTGCTGCGCCTTCTCCTCGTGTAACGCCCCCTACCGCCACCAGAGCCATAAGCTACTACCACTGAACTCTGATCTGGTGTCGCGTCGTCGCCCTCATCAAATTGAACTGCACAAATATGGAAATGGAGGGAGGGAGGGGGTCAGAGAGCCAAAGATGCGGATTAGGATGCGAGAATAGGTTGTAGGGATTGGGAGGAAATCACTATGAGATTTAGCGCTAGAGAGAGAAAGGAGGATAGTTAAGGGCCGTGCGGATCGAGCTTTAGCTATGGAGGAAGAGGTAGTAGGGCGGTTGCCGGAACTAGGGAGGTGGCGAGGTGGTTTTTGCTCGAAGGCACTGAGAGGGCCACCTATCAGGCATTGTTTGCACAAGAGGAGTTGTGTGGAAGATCGTCCCACCATGCGGGGGTAAACTCCATCTTTTATTAGTAGATAGTGATACTTTCAGCTCCTCTTTCATGCGTAACTTCTTGTTCAGTCTCCAAAAACGACGCGGACTGTCATAACAACAAAACTAGATAGTGAGTACGGAACACCCTTTTATCATGGGAAGACCCAACAAAGGAGCCTAAAGCGTGAGAGGTGTGAAGGTTGTGTATTGAATGAGCCACACACTCCTCTTACATGCCCTTAGGCCATATATATCGGGAGCAACTAGCGCTCGGACGTATGGCCCGAGCGCCAGCGCCGTACACCCGAGTGCCAACATTACCATATGCTATACGCAACAAAAATTAGAACGTGTGCAATATATCAAAAATTCATATGTACATTTCAAGTGCAACATTTTTTTTCAACGGGTCGCAACATTCCCGTGAGCAGTATGCAACATTTGTTTCAACGGCCGCAACATTTGTTTCAACGGGTCGCAACATATCAAAGAACGGTATGCAATATTTTTTTAATATGGGCCACAACATATCAAAAACGCAGACTGGGTACTCACCCGGCGGGCTCGGGAGGAGGCAGTGTTGGCGGGTTGGCGGAGCGGCTGCCTCCTGGTGGCTTGGGACGGCAACAGGCCCGCTGAAGGATCTAGACCCGCCATTATGAGTTAATAGAGTGTTTTGGTGATTAATGAAAAATCTAATTGTAAGACTAACATTTCTATTGCTATATCTAGTGTGTAGTCTCATTTGGATATAAAGGTGAAATTCAACGAAGTATGCATTCGACTTACACTCTTATATATTGTTGTATTCCTCGGATCCAAAATATAGGAAGAACTCAATCATAAGTTTAACTTGAATATATGCATATGATCTTATTACACATTTGTGTATGCACACATTTAGGGGGAATTCATTCTATATTTTGTGGTTTCATTAGTATTGATCCATATTCCATTTTCCACATACATTTAGGATCTTTACTTTGAAACATATCCGTTTGAGTATATAGAACGTTTGTAGTTTTTGCATACTCATGTTTTGAGTATATAGAACTTGTGTAGTTCTTGCATACTCATGTCGTGAGTATATGTAACTTGTGTAGTTCATATATACTAACGTCGTGTTACATTATCTACATTCAATTTATGTGTAATTGAAGTGATTATCATTAATTACCAATGAGGGAAATATTGAAGTATCTTGTCCCACCATTATGTGATAATGGTTTGTTGTGGTAACTAATGGTAATCACATTGTGGAACTAACATTTTTCATTAGTTGAATGAATATGTTATGTTCCAGGGTGATGAAGACTTTGGATGTCATCATGTGTCAATGACATTGAAGTCAAGAGCTTAGTGTAAAGGATGCATCATGAGTTGATGCTTATGAGTTGATCGTTGAGACAAGAGAAAACCCATCATGTGTTGATGGAGGTCAAGCAAAGGATCACCATGTGTTGATGATTATCAAGGTAATGACCCGGACTTGAAGTGATGATGTGCGTCATCAAGTTTTAAAAAGATACAAGGCAAAGGTATGACTAGCTAGGGCTAAGGATGTGTTCCTAATCTTTTACCGGTCTTGGTGTTTGGTTGGTAGACTGGATTGCTAGTATAGGTTGTCGTACTATTAAGAGGAGTCTTAACTAGTAGCTTGAGTTTATCATGTGTTGATAGCTCATTGTGTTTGCTCTAGCTCATATAGGCATGATGCTATTTATTTACGAATGTGTTTTGCAAATAGTCGATGTTCATGCATAACCCGTGTAGCATGTGACTTTAGTTTGCTAATGGTGTAAGTCCATGTACCTTATTCCTTGTGGTGTTGATTCTAAAAGTTGGTAAATGTGTTTTGCAACTTGTTGAGAATATCACATATATCTCTTGTTTGGATTGCACTCAAATGGGCAAATGAGTTTTGCAATTTGAGTTTGGCCAAGTGCAAGGTCTCTCTGGAGTCTTGCGGTCTGACCGCCTGTGGTCATCGGTTTGACCGGTGGCATATCGGCCAGGCCGCCATGTGTTGGGCGGTCCGATCGATTTTCCCTTGAATTGTTTTTGTGAGGAAGTACTGCCATTGATATTACGGTACTACCGTATTGCAGAAGTATCGGAGTTCTCGCGGTACGATTTTTCCAGAGATGCACCATTTCAGTTGCTGCAAAAATTCCTTGGGCGGTCTGACCGTCCATTAGTTGGCGGTCCGATCGGCCGTGAGTCCAACAGCTAGTTTTATAGCCGCTGGCGCATGGGCGGTCTGACCGGCCATTAGTTGGCGGTCAGACCGGCCCTGTACTGATTTGAGCGAATCTTTCTTCCAACGGCTAGTTTTTGGGTGTGGGCTATAAATACCCACCTTGGCTGGTTGGAGGAGGTTGTTGCTGCCATTGCAAAGTGTGCTAGTGTTGTGAGACATTCTTTTGAGCTAAAGAGCAAACCCTCTCTTCTCTTTTGTGCATGTGTGTCGGACCCGGATTTTCTAATCCCGAATCCTCTGCGAATAATTGTGCTATTCCCTGGGTCAGTAGATAGCACTCACAGATACATCACTGAATCATTCATACATGGCGTAAAACCATACCATTCATTAATTTAACACATCAGAATTTACATAGACCGCATCGGGTCAAATTTTACAATAAGGGCCGAACAGGCCAAATGATTACAACACAAGAGTAGCGGAAGCGACAACGGAAGCAAAAAGGGTGAGAGCACATCTCTCCACGAGCAAGTGATTGGAAAACACATGTACATCCGATATTACCCAAAACTCAGATAATATGGGATGCACCTAGGTACCAGCGGAGTCAGCTAGACTGGGGCGAGACTAGAACAACTATAGACTAAACTACGCTTCAAGAACTCCTGGGTCTTCAGACATCTGGTTCCTCGTAGTAGTCGTAATCTCCAAAATTTCTGCTTCTGAGGGTTTGGGGGGAAAGAGCGAGAATGAGCACAACTACCGTGCTCGCCACCAACACACAGTATGCAATAGTATACATGCAAGGCTTAACAAGGATGGCTCATGTTCTTTTATTTGCTAAAGCAACATTTTAAATTATCATAATTACAAAGTCCTATGACATAGCATTTTAAACAGATTGCATTTTCATTAAAGAGAGTAAGTGCAATATTAAATAACAGCGAAGGTTACCTCCACCTTATGCTTAATTTTGATAACGGTTATGTCCACCGATTATCAACACTGGGTAAGGCTACCCAGGAAAATCCAAAACAAGGGCTGGATGAGCCCAACACATTTCCATTTCCACCCACAAAGATTTTTGAAATAGAACTAACTCAGGTTAAGTTCCCATGTCTGCCTATGATCGTAGGCGCGGCTGTTTAAACAGTTTAGACTCTGCAGAGGTTGTACACTGTACCCACAAGAGATAATCATACTCGTTACTCAACATGATTCCTTAGTCATGTAGTTGAGCGATCGTCACAGTAACGTTTCAAACTACCTTGCTCCTTCCGTCATCTCACCCCTATGGCCAATTCCATAAGTTGTGCAGGATGCTTACCACAACGACTAGCAAAGCTGGCCCCGGCCACAGTGACTAGCGTAGCTGATAACTTCACCGTTTTTGGTGTCCCATTCAAGCCAAATCGTCGCCCCGCCGCTTGCACACTTCTAAACACCGGTTGTGGGATGACATTCGTGGTTCAATAATTTTACTAAGCCAAGTTGCAATTTGCGGACTTGCGGTTGTACTTGTTTTACGGAGGTCATGACAAGATTAAGTCCTTAATTCATCCGGGCGGTTCATACCACATACCAACCATTCTCGTGCTACGTGCGCACCCACCATTCTTTCCATCCGTCGGATGTGGTACTAGCAAGTTGTTTAGGGTTTTGGGAGGAAAACCAATTAACGCAACACACCACCATCTACATCCAATGACTACCCAAAACCATTTTCATGTTTAAAGGATGATGATCGGGACATTTATTGTCCCGGTACTTAAGCAAGACTAGCATGTCGCTTAAGTACAACCTATACTAGTATTACCATATAATTACTACGGTGACAAGGAATACTGGATTCAATTATCAAAGGATGGCTTAATAAGTAATTAATCCATAAATGGGTATTTAACTACCTTAAGCTTTAACATATCATTGTTTACAAAATTAAAGCATGCAACTTGGATATTTTAAATAAACATAGTTTGCATAAAATGTAGGTTCGGAATGATCAAAGTATTGACTCGCCTTGGTCAGATTATCGCGGCCTTGATCTTACTCAGGGCCTTCTCTGCCAGGGGTTTTGAATTCCGGGTCGGCGTCTTTATCCAAATCTTGATCCTGCTTGAGTCGCTGCTTCTTCTGGACTTGGACTCCTAATTACACGATACAAGCAAGAACAACAAATAAATCCAAAGAACTTCCAGAAGACCAAACATAAACAAAGCACTTTTAATAAGTTTCGCGATGAACGAGCTGAAGAGACAAGATTCAGCGAGGCGGGGATGTTTGACAAGGTCAAACGATCAGCTGAGTACACGAGACAAAGGCGGAGATACTTTGCCGGGGAAAACAAGGGGAAACAAAGTCGAATGAACTATCGCAGGGATACTTCACTTTGGATACCGCTGAACGGGCAAGATTAGGATACACGATAATTTAACAAGACCGTAAATCATTTTATTAAAGACGACTTTTGAACAGGGATAAAAAAAAGGAGATAAATAATATTTAGACCAAGAAATACTGGATAGGATTACAAGATTAATATACCGGTTTTCAAGGTAAGCTGTCGAGATTAACAGGTTAATCCCGAATAGCCTTCCAAAATATTTTGAGAAAATGCCAGTTTATTTTAAAGCATTTTTACATAACGCAGAAATTTGAATAAATATGTTTTAACAAAAATAGACACGATTGCGGAGACGATTACGAAGGTCATTTGCATAACTTCGATTTCCCGAGATTTTGCAAATTACGCTCCTAATCGATAGCTCTCAATTAAAAGCGAAATCGGCGAGTTAACCACTAACAACGGTTAATCGATTCATCGCAAGTCTTAGAACAATCACGAAGAATATATTTTGGAAACATTTTCGCCAAAAAGGAAAGCTATTAGTCGACCGAGTAATACAAAACGATACACACACAAACGCCCTACAAATTCTCTTTACACAACTTTTCAATACAAAACATTTATCGCTCCACGACTACCCTGCACAACATTCACAAAATATACACAAAATAAAAGCAATACACACAACTTCAATACACTGATTTTTAAATGCCAATCTTCGCGACGATTCAACTGCATACACAAATGTTCACTGCATACACAAAATCTTCAGTACACAAAACCACTGCTGCTCCACTGCTACTACTGAACTGCCTAGGGTTTGGCTCACTACCGGAGAGAGAGAGAGACAGAGAGAGAGAGAGCAGAGAGCAGGGGGAGCTGGGCTGGCCGGTTCGACCGGGGAAGGGGCGGTCGGACCGGGGGGGAGAAGAGAGAACGGGGAATCGGGCGGCGGCCATTGCCGCGCAACAGAGGCGGCCGGGAGCTGCGGAGGAGGCGGCGTCGCCGAGACAGCACCGTGGGGAGAAGAACCGGGAGGGAGAGGCGCCGGCACGGAGGCGGGCGGGGCTCACCGAGAGGGGCGGCGGCGTGGGAAGCGCCTGAGGCGGCCGGAGGAAGGTGCTCGGGGCGGCGACGCAGCGGGAAAGCGCCCAGCCGCGGCGCTTGAACCGAGAGGCGCTGGAGGCGAAGGGGAAGAAGGCGGCGGCGACTCAAAAAGGGGAGGCGAAGAGGGAAGAAGAAGGGCTCGGCCTTTTATGGCCGGGAGAGAGAGGAAGGGAAAAGCCGTGAGGCGGCGGGATCGACGGGGCGGGGAGAAAGCCGTCTGCGTGGGAGACCGGGCGTCTGGAGGCGTCAGCGACGGCGCGGAGGCGGGTCAGCGCAGGTGTGCGGGTCGAGTCAGGCGAGCGCCGAGGCGGTGGAGAGAGCAGAGGGGGGGTCCGGGTGGAGGAGACGAGGAAGCGGCGGCGGCGGTCGCGGGAGGAGGGCGGAGCGAGCGAGAGAGAAGAGGGGAGAGAGAGGCGGCGCGTGCGGGAGGGGACGGGGGACGGGCCGAAGAAGAAAAGGGGAGGGGAGAAAGAGAGAGGTGGGCCGGGCGTGGGAGCTGGCCGGTTGGGCCGGGCCGGGAGGGGAAAAAGGAACCGGGCCGGGAGAAAACCGGCCCAAAAGAAAAAGAAAGAAAATAGGTTTTTGATATTTTTGAAAAATGGAGAATTCAAAGCAAATTTGAAAATCTGAAATCTGAAATAATATTTGAAACACAAACCTGAGCTTAACGAAAGCTAGGAGATTTTTGAACTTTAAACCAAATATTTAAAATTCGAATGAAAATCAAAAATCGATATAATTACTATTGACCAACTGAAAAACGGGATGTTACAATGTGTCACACTTAGTGAGATTTGAGAGTAAACCCTAAGTGCATGTGTTGTCTTAGGTAGTGGATTGTGTATCCACTGAGCTTAGACACTTGATTAGTCCAAGTGAGAGTTGAGTCTTGTTACTCTTGGTGTTTGCCGACACCTAGACGGTGTGGAGGCGTCGTGTCCGGTGATCTTCTCAAGAAGCTTGTGAGAAGACCCGTCGTGTTGTGAGTGGTTTGGTGCTCGCCATCTCCGGAGTGGAGGAAGAGCAACCCTAGTGGAGCGAGGTGTTGGTTCGTGTTGGAACTGGTTCAAGTGGTTGGACTTACCTCGAGTTGTTGGCTTAATTAGTGGTGCCGGTCCAACACGGTTGAGCTTACCTCAACGTGGATTAGGGGAGACCGGCAAGTCTCTGAACACCACGGTAAAACATCATTGTGTTCATCTTGGTTTGTGCTTTACTTTGAGCAATTTACATTTATGCTTTAATTGCTTATATATCTTTGTATGATTGCTCTCATTGTGTTGTATTCATATTGTTGGTGCACTTAGTCGAGCATAGTTGATTTATGTTTTTATTGTGCAAAACCAATTGTTAGTAGCTTCCGCATTAGATATTGGTTTTAGCCGAAAGAATTTTAAAAATCGCCTATTCACCCCCTCTAGTCGGCCACCTCGATCTTACACCTGCGGGGAGAAGAAGGGCCAGGCGGAGCTGACGGCCCCAGACGACTTGGCCGCCGTCAGAGACGGCGACGAGCGGGTGGAGCAGCTGCCTCCTAGCGTGGGTCGACGCGGTCCGGGAAGGCAAATCCGTGATGGGGGTAGCGGGAGGCGAAAGGGGAGCAATCGGCGTCGGCAACAGTGAGGGAGGAGGTGACAGACGGCGGCAAGGAGGCGCGAAGCAGGCGACATCCGTGGGGTAGAGGCGGGAGAAGGCGACCAGGCGGGAGGAGGCGGCGTAGGCGGAGGAGGCGGCGAGTTGGCGTGGGGGAGGCGAGAGGAGCCAAAGGTGTCGGTGACCGATCGGGAGAGGCAGCGTGTGAGAGATGAGCGTGAGGAGAGGAGAGCTGTGGGGAGAAAGGGGAATGGAGGAGAAGGATAAGAACGAGCGGTGAGGATGAATGTGTGGCTGAGAATGCGCGTGGGAAAAGAGAGTGAAGTAGGTATAGACCGTTCGGTTGCATCGAACGTAAGGTTTATATCAATTCCCATATATATAGGGGAGCAAATGAGACATTTCTTTTCTTGTCCCGGCATTACATTAAGGGAGGGAGAAGTATTTTGGTATATTTATGTAGGTACGTTACATTGATTTAGTCTATACATGTATGTCATTTTTTTTTGGACATATTGTTATTCTCGACAAAACGGTGGGACCTCCTCCTACACTTACTGATTGACTAGTCTGAATGTATTAGATTTAGGTTGTTGATTAAAGAAAAGGGGGGATTTTCCCTTGCAAGCTACTTCGCTCTCTCGATCCTCTTGAGACTGCATTTCTCCGATTTCTGGAGGACGCATATTCCTCATATTTTACTTCTCTCTACCCACGGCTTACCGACCTCCCCAAGGCAGCAAGCAGTTGAACCGAGCAAAGACTGAGGCGACGGCGACGGCCATGGAGAGGCAGCGTCCGGTGGTGCTCTCGCTCCTCTTCCTCGCGCTGCTCCCGACGGCCTCCCGCGGCGCGGAGACGCCGCAGTACACGACGGTGCACGTGGAGTCGGACTTCGAGGTGCGGCTCTACCGCGACACCGTCTGGATGTCCGCCCCATCCGACGACATCTCGTTCCACGTCGCCACCAAGCTCGGCTTCCATCGGTAACCCATCTTGCTATGCTGCCCCCGAGATCTTGTTTGGATTGGCAGGGAATCAGCTGATTGATTGATTCATCGGGCCTGTAAGCATGCGGTCCTGGGCTTGTCTTCCTTAAAGATGAAATCTTGGTCCTCTTGGATGGGATTTTTTGTGAGCTGCATCCTTCAATCTGTTCCTCTTGGGCGTCGATTCTTGTGTCGGAATGGAGAGAGGGGCAAGAAATGGATGTATTCTAGAAGAAATTGATGGAGGGTGGAGGTTAAGAGGGTTGGTGTGCTGTTCGCCTTTTATCATGATGCGCCGCTATATGGGGTGCGATGCCTGTATTTCAATCCAGGTTTGGGAATTATGTTATCTTGAGTAGAGTATCATGTCCAAACCTGTGATCTCAGAAGTATTTGGCTTGGTAAGAGAAAAACATTAAGGGTTGGCTGTTCTCTTGTCTTGATGAGAATGATCCGATCTTACATAGAGTTTTTGCTTCCATATAACCTGTGAAAACTAACTTGGGAAAAGACGAGCATGTAAGTCCTTAACTACTGGGTTTAGTTTGAACCCTTGACTTCCCCCTTTACGATGTTGATGACCAATTGCATAATTAGAGAAGATCTGCAAAAGTAACTAAACATGATCCATTTTTTAACTCACTGCTGGAGCCTGACTTAGCTACTTCCCGTTTATGACAATAGGGATCAATTGTATGATTTATTGCCTCCGTTCTCAACAAGAAATAGTTTCTGTTAACTGCTACAGGAAATACTTCACTGAAATAGTTTCTGTTATACTGATATTAAGATATGTGCTATGCCATTAAGATATGTGCTATGCCTTACGTTCATCTGTGTAGAACTAGCCCATAGAGTCCCAAATCAATTGGCACGGTCCTGAGTATAGTTTGCTACTTTCCTCCTAGCCTCACAAAACTCCAACCCATACTATCTCTAACTTTGCTAACTCATGAAATCTGAATATTTCATTAGCTTGATATTTCCTGAGGGTAAATGTTTGCCAGCAACAATGCGGTGTTATGTTTATATTACAATCTGCAATTTATCGATGACTAGGGGTAGGTCATTTTGTGTAATTTCTATTGCGACCTGCCTACACAAATCAATTGGATTCATTATTTTGCTCTCTGTTTCACCTTTCTGACTTTATTGTCTGCTGAATTTGCCTAACTGGATCCTACAAGCTCCAACTTTAATGTTGTTCCTGCCAGATTGTTCCAGTACCTGATGGGCGCAAACCTCAACTCCTCCAGGATCAGAATGACGACCCCTGTCCTTACAAGCATCGTCCCAGGTGCAGGGCCTCTGCACTCTTCAGCCTATTTTGTCCGGCTCTACTTGCCAGCAAAGTTCCAAGCTTCCCCTCCTGTCCCTCTCCCGGAACTGAACCTCCATCCAGACAGGTGGCCGAGCCTCTGCATTGCGGTCCGGAGTTTCTCGGGTTATGCACGGGACAACAATGTTGTTGAGGAAGCTGAGAAACTTGCCATGAGCTTGAGTCGGTCGCCGTGGGCTAATTCCACGAACTACCCTAGTAAGAACGCGTACTCAATCGCACAGTACAACAGCCCCTTCCGCGTCATTGGCCGTGTCAATGAGGTGTGGTTCGAGGTTGACTGCAAATCTACTGGTGTTGAGGCGTACTAAAATGGTTATTCCAAGTTCAATGCGTATCGGTGGCGCATAAGTTGTGTATACCATGCCTCCATTGTGATGATAATGCTGGCGATGGTTGTGGTTTTTCCATCCAGCAGTGGAGTGACACAATGGATGTACTATATGCTGCATTTTGCAAGCTCAACTCAGAATGATCTTGCCTGTGAATGTGTGATTAATACGATGTTTCCACCTCTGATGCTACTTCACTGAAATTACCTTGCCCATCTTTATGACCATATCTGAGAGAAAGCTTGCAATTTAATGGAAAACACTTCACTGAAATTATGAATAGGCAGTAAAACCACATTTGCATTAAGCTGTTGCGACAACAACTCTCAAGGGTGAACTTGTACAGATGAAGAGTGTTCTCGAAACAGGTATACTTGACCGTATACAAGTAACGGATACCCTACCTGTTAGCCGGTTATACAGCATAATCGGTCCGGCTATGCCGTATATTCACTACTAGATGGGGTGATCTATTGAGTATCTGTTGCCGATTTTTTGAACATTGAGAAAAGCTTTGAACTGATCTATATTCAATTTAACTAAGATCAACATGTTGGTACATTGTCAGAACCCATCTATTAAGGGCATGTTTGGAACGGCTTCGGCTTAGCTGTTACAATGTGCGGAAGCCGCTCACGGGGAACTTCCCGTAGCCCTATTCCGACTTTGCCCCTCAACTTGGGGGGGAGGGGGGTTAATTACCCACTTTATGCCGCTCAACAAAAACCCCTCCCCACCCGCCCCATCCTCCTCTCCTCCTCCCGCACACCTTTGTCTTCTCCCCTTCTCCCCCGACACCGGCGCCCCGCTCCTGTCCTCCTCTCCTCTTCCTGTGTCGCTGCCCCGCCACCCCGCCCTTCTCTCCTCCCGCCCATGTCCTTCTCTCCTCCCTGTTGCCATGTTCTCCTCCCTCGGCGCCTTCGCCCGACCGTATCAGTACCTCCTCCCTCTATCCTCCACCTGTGCCACCGCACGCCCCCGTCCTCCTCCCCTAGCGCCAGCACCGCTCTCCTCCCCCGACGGTGACACCTCCGCCCTCCTCCCCCAACGCAACCGCCGCCCTCCTTCTCCTGCCCTGAAGCCGGCACCAGCCCGCTCTGCTCCCCCCTTGTTATTTATTTATTTTTTTATTGTAAATTAACTGTTTTGTATAATTATTCATTGTGATCATTGTTTTTTTAATAATTATTTATTATAATAATTGTTTACTATAATAATTATCGTTAATTGTCGTTAATTATAGTTTATTTTGTTAATTCTAGTCTATTGCGTTAATCGTTATTAATTACAATCAATTGCGTTAATTGTTGTTAATTACATTAATTGTCATTAATTACAATAGTTGTTGTAAAGTGACATCAATTACTCTTAATTACCGTTAATTGTCGTTAAACAGCATCAAACAAGTCATCATTTGACTCAGAGGCATTTAAATCATTTCCCAACTCAGAAGCTCCAACCAGCCGACCTAAAAGACAGACAGTCAAACACCAAATCTCTTCAACTCAACCATGCAACCCTTTAGTCCAGCCGAAAACTGCTTTTCAGAAAAGCTAAAACCGTGCCAAACCTAAATCCAACATAATCCAGTGTATCTATGATTCTGCAAAATTGTGAAGAACAGTATTTCTGTCACCTATTGACTATTGTAGAAGATAGGTATACATCATGAATATGGAAATGTTGTCAGGTATCATGGGATGCAAAACAATGTGTGCAAAAAATTGTGAAGTGCTACTGGATATTGGTTAAAAAAAATATCTTACAAACAAATATTGCAGCCAAATGATGCATGTTGGATCAACTAATAGTCAGAATAAGGAGGACATGGAGGAAAAAGTGATCATTTTAGATCTACAATGCTTTTACTCCAGATAAGGGTGGGAAAGGTTGCTACGCAGAGTTACTGATACATATTTCATGCCAAGGCTGAAACACTTGCAACAGACACTACTACGGTTCTACCAAAATTGGCTATGCCTAGAACAGTTTTGGAAAGAAGATAAAGAAATGTGCATTATTACAAAACAGGAGCTATTTTCTATCAGGTATTACAAATTGTGTTTGTAAATCGTTGACTGTCACCTTATTGGTACAGCAAGTACATGAGAATGGCAGACAACAAGACCAGGAATGCCGCAAACATGTACTTCCAGTTCAGCAGTGTTGGTTCAATAGACCGCACTGTCTCGAGCGTGCTCTCAGTATCAGATTCATCTTCCAGTGGAGCAGTCATCTCAGCTTCCTCCCCTCCAAGAGTGTCAGCAGTTGTCTTCACCTTTTACCACATAAATAAACAGCGCAGCTAGAGTTTAGGTGATATACCAGTAAGCGGAACATAGTAATCACATTTTCCAAAAGTTCAAACAGGAAGTCTCTACTTAAAATGAAGAAGATCTATATAGGATACAAGAAGTTGCATAGTTACATTAGCCCACATGCCACAACCCCGAGGTTTTTTTTGGTCCTTTATAAGCTATTATTATGGACTGTGGAGAGATAGCATGGTGCATGGGTGGGAAGTTCAGGGTTAAGAGTCATTTTCTACTACGATGAATGTTTTTCCATGATGTGAAAACGTGATAATGGTTCATTCCTAACGGTAGTGGAAAACCCCAAGAAAATTCGCTGCTTCTACATGTTTCATAACTACACAATTCACCTCATTTTCTACTACAATGAATGTTTTTCCATGATGAGAAAATGTGATAATGGTTCATTCCCAACGGTAGTGGAAAACCCCAAGAAACGCTATTTCTGCATGTTTCATAACAAAACAATTCACCTCAATGAGAACTGACCTTGGTGTGTGTTGATGAACAATCTGGAACTACTTCCTCCGTTACTTTAGTGGGCCCGAGTTCACCTTCATTAGCAGTAACTTTTTTGCTCAATAGCGTACCTTCATTAACATTTTGTTTGCATTTCTGAGCCAACATCCTGTTCTTCTTTGTTAGCATAACAATCTGTATAGAACAGAAATAAGGGAGCAAGTTGAAAAATAGCCAAGATTTTTACACTGATTATCATAGTATACATTGCAACAAGCTAAATTGCAAGTGCGGGATGAAGGATCAATATCGAAACAAATTTCTCAATATAAAAACAATGGTGATCAACTGTAGGTCCATTGCAATGTCTGATGCAAAAAAATATGTGTGTGCGTGTGGTGGTGGGGAGGCAAACCTTGCAGAATTAAAAAGTAGAGAAGACACTGGATACTTTATGCAATAGAAATATGGTTGCACATTTACATGCCAACCGGAATTCATAAGCTGATTAACTGGATATTTGAGGAAAAATAAACAATTCCCTCCAGACATGATCCTCAACAGTTACTAATATTTAAAATAAACATGTAAAATGTGTTATATCAATTGAATGATGCAGCATAACGTTCGACCTTATATAAACCTGTGAATTAAGCCCAATTAATCATTTATTTACCTTTCAAGAAGTGCTCATCGTATTGTGAATTAAGCACAAACTTTATAGGCATTAAAGCACATATCCATAATTTCTTAATAACCATGTAAAAACAGTTTCATAACATTCAAACTACATACATACACCGCAAAACAAAATAGTGATAATAGTCATTTTTCCTGAATAACAACATGCATACCTGTAGATGAAGGCGTTCTCTTTCAAATGCAAGTTTTGCGACCAAGTCAGTGATGGTTTTAGTTTTAATACCAATGTCTTTTGCAGTGGACATCTTCAGTTGGTTGGCCTGATGTAATGAGTTCTCTAGACTTTCTACTCGACCTCTCAGAAATGAAAGCTCTTCACTTAACTCTATGTTAGTGTCTGTCAACAATGTGCATTTCGATTCAGCATTCTCAGCCCTGGTTTCAGCTTTCAAATACTTCTCCTTTAGATCTTCAATCATTTGGTCCATATCAGACATCGAAGACTTTAACATACCTTGCTGTTCAACAATAGCCTCAACTGATGCTTTTGCATGCTCTAATTGAGTGTCTGACTCCTTAAGTTTCTTCTCCAATAAGCCAGCCCTATCTGACCCCTGACTCTTAAGAGAGTTTAGCTCCCTGTTAAGTTGTATATTAGTGTGAGTGAGCTGTGCAAACCTTGCTTCAGAATTTTGTGTTCTATTTTCTGCTGTGGAAATGGCATCTTTAAGATCACTGATAATATTCCTGGATGTGCTTATCTCAGACTGTGATATATTCTGTGCGTCTTGATTTGCTCCTGCTGATACCATTGCCAACGGCAGTCGAGAGCCAGATTCCCTCAACCATTCCTCTAGTTGCTGAACCCTATCCCGCAAAGTCAAGAACTCAGGGGCTGATAGCGTTAGACTATGCACAGCTTCCTGAGCAGCATTATGTTCACTGTCTTCTTGCATCTTCTCCGGTGTGCTTTTTGAAGCATTTAATTTCATCAAGCTTTGCTCTAACTTTGATTTAAGATCACCTTCCCTACGAACTGATGCACTGAGATGAAACTGGATGGTATTAATTTTACCAATGAGTTCGTTTGAAGTTCCAAGAAACAATTCGGAAGCATTTTCTGCTGCAAACATTCTTTCAGAAATCGCTTCAACCGATTCCTCCAAAAAATATGATTCATGTTCCACATGATGCAAATTCAATTTGAGTTCTTCAACAACAGCCCTTGAATCACATAGCTTATTTTCAAGATCTAATTCACTTGCTATTGACTGTTCTAACATCTGCAGAACATTCCTTTGGTCCTCAGCCTGCATAGTAGTGTGAGATGAAACGTGTCCATTTTCATACCCACCACCTTCACTAGTTCCTGTAAAAAATGCAAAGGTTAGGAAAAGGATACGGTTCAACACTCAACACTGATAGGACCTAAAATGTTATGAGCATACCAGCTTTATCGTGGGAAGGGTCTATAACTTTCTCAAAGTTTGCACTCTCTCTTCTAATAGTGGCAATAAGCTCCTGCATCTGCTTCAGAGGCACCGTCGCATCATGTAGCTTATCCTTCAACCTGCCCACTGATTCTTCACCAGTAACCTTCTTTTCGGCATTTCCAATATCGATTTGAATAGAACCGACCAACTTCTCCAACTCCGTGACTTCCGAATCCAGAATCGCATACAGGACGTCGAATTCGAAAGCCTTCTCGACCGACTCAGCCGAGATCGACTCAGGGTCCAGCATGAGAGGCTCGATATCGGTGGCGCGGCGAGCTATCTCCATCACCAGCATCTCCAAGTTCAGCAACTTCTCGAAGCCGAAGGAAACCTCGAGCTCCACCCTAGATATGGCTTCCGCGGTGTTTCCCCCTCCATTTGATTCGCCTCCGTGCGACAGGACATTTTCTTGGAAACGGTAATCGTCCTGAATAGTGTTCTCAATGTCCATGATCCCTCTTCTCTATGCCTCCTGCGCCATATTAGATCATGTTAAGAAACAAATATAAACGGCGGTGCATGAGAAACAAGCCTTTTTGAGGGGCTAAACAAGTAAGATTTTCGTTTCTTGAAAAGAAATAAGCACGATTAGCTTCGGAGGAAGATATTCGAACGAACTAGGAGAGAAACATGGCGCACGAGAACTAGGATAGAGTCGAGCGAGCGGGAAAACCGGAGCGCCGAGTCACTCAACGAGACGAGGGCATACATGGCGCGGCGGGGATCGAGCGTGCGAGAAGGTGGGGGGACGGGAAGAGGAGCGGATTCGAGGGGGCTGTTACCCAGTGGGGTGAAGGGGTCGAGGAGGTCGCCGTCGCCGTCAACGCGGAGCTCGCGCGGTGCCCGTTGCGTTGATGGTGTGTGTCGCGATCCCCGGAGGCAGGAGGGGGAGGAGGATTTGTTGTGACGAGGAGGGGAGGGGGTTGGATTTTGGTTACCGCTCGCCGCTTCGTCGGGGCCTGCGCTGCGGGTGCGCGGTCGTGTGGCTTAGAGGAACGTTGGAGGTCACGCACGCAGCCACGCAGAGATGGATTCTGAATGTATCGGGCCGCGTCGTGTTGTGTTAATTTAGCTCGGTTATCCCACCGTGTTGGCCTGTTTTATTTCTAATTAGGTTTAAATACAGTCCAAAACTCATCGTACTGGGACTGTATCATGTCGATCCAAACTCAAACCTAAGTAATTATAGATGCCTGGTAAGACGACAACCACAACCGTCGCTCAGGAAAACAAAGACATCAGTGCGCCATCTACGCTCGCTCCCCTCGTCATAGCCTCCTACTCATGAACGCAGATGAAGAACTCCGCCCACCTCGACCACACTGCACGCTTGCGAAGGGGGTGAGAAGGATGGCGACGAGGAGGTGGAGGGCGGCGGCAAGTGGGGAGGGAGAGGGAGGGTGGCGGCATGTGGGGAAGGAGAGGGAGAGGGAGTGAGGGAGGGGGCGGTCAGCGGTGCGTGGGGAGGAAGTGCGACGATCGACAGCGCGTGGGGAGGGAGGCGGTTGGAGCTGGAGGGAGAGGAATCAGCGAATGTGATTAGGGATTGGGAATTTGAGAGCCAAAACTCGGGAGAAAGGTTTAGGGATGATGGTTGGGGGAGGCCGGGAGGGATGTTGGGTCAGACCGGGTGGCAGAAAGGAGTGATTGGTTGGATCAGATTGATGTGAGTGAGTGATTGGGCCAGACCAAAGAAGGGATTAGACTATAGCGGAAAAATTAGGCATATTTCGTACCGTGCCGGTCCAAACTCAACCTAAGTGACTGTACAGTGTTGTGCCGCATTCTCGGTCCAACCCGGTCCGTCGTTCGTGCCGTACCGACCCAACCTATCACGTGTCGTGTCGTGCTTAAACCGTACCGTACCGCACCGATCAAACCTCGAGCCAGCCCGAAAAAACACGGCTAAGTCTCAGCTCTAATTCTGAAGCTGTTAGGTGGCTGGTGCCGAAAGCTGCGTCGGCATCACCAGAATTCGATTATCTCAAGCTGATTGTGTACGGCTTTTGTCGATTTCAACGAGATTTGATAACAAAATGAACTAATGATGCCGAAGGAAACAAATGTATGATAAATGCTAGTCAAGTTGGAAACAGTTTGTTTCAAACTAACGAGACCCGAACCGAAAGCATACCCACGGGCCACGGCCACGGCCACCCGATGCAATGCAACAACAGAAATGGCATGATGTTAGTATATATATGCTACATATTTCTTCAACTCAGAGCATGCAGTGGGAAGCTATTGCAGCAGGATTGCAACCTCCAAATCAAGACACGAGAAACGAAACATTTCAATCAAGGCTTGCCGTTTTAACCTAACAGCAGATGGTGTCAATCCATCCGCCATATACCATTTCCCATGCAGACAACACTACAGCAAGTTCCATCGGGACAGACACCATGCTGACAAGTGACAACATTCTCAGCGAGTGTCAATACACTTTCTGGAAGGGAATAAAAAAGAACCTCTTCCACAAAATAAAAATACAGCCAAATTGACAAATCCTCCACAAAGTTCATGTTTTTTCCTACTATATGATTTTGACATCCTTCCCCTCCCATGACCAATCTACACTTACCACTAAAGCAAGGATGAAACGAAACCAGCTTGACAGACAGACCACTCCCAGAGACTCATCCTTTGACAAACCCCATTGGAAACAAAGCAAATGCCTTCCAACGACGCCATTGGCCACTGGAATATTCAGAGAACCAGGGTTAGAGAACCCGAAATAAACAAAGTTCATGTCTACAGTCGAATCAAATCAAATGACATGTTCAAAGTGAATGCATATTTTTTAAACCACGCAAAGATCAACAGTACTGGAGAATATTGACACTTCCAACTATTTCAAACAAGCTATTGCAAACAAAGATATTAAGGGCATGAATAAGCAATCGACAAAACTGAACTGAAACAAAACGGTACATTCAGGATCACGATAACTGCCTTACTGTGGTTCTAGCCAAACTAACAACAACAAAATGCTGACAAAAAAATACGACATTTCTCTGCTTACATAGGAGTTGGGTATTGAAAACATTTAGAGCTCTAATGTAAGTTGGAAAAATTACAGATACTTAACCTTTTAAAATTTTGGTATTGCTTCTCAAACCATAATTCCGACCCAACTTCATTGTTGATCTAGAACAGCAGCTGTACTTTAGTTAGTCCAACACTCCCTACCTCGAAAATGTTTTCTCAATTGTCTGTTTGTTGTGGTCATTAGTTGGCTACGGGTCCGAGGACCGAGGTAGGGCGCTCACCCTCATCTAACCGCCAGCAGAGCTCTTCCCTGTCGAGGTAGCGGGGCTCTGAGACCTGATTAGCCAGGAAAGCGAGGGATCGCCCTCCAAGCTCGGCTAGGACTCTTCCCGTCGAACAAGGAGGCTCTGATCTTTAGCCAACCAGTTAGGGATTAACTTCGTTTATTTCTTTCTTTGATTTCTGATAATGGATACATACTATTCTTTTTATAGGGACGACCTAACTTGACCATTAAGATAGAATCTATAAGGAAACTTATCTCTAACAATCCAATCTAACAATAACTTGTATAACTAATAGATAATACCAAACACCTAATATATAAATTCCTAAATAACAAATCCTACCTAAGTACTCGTGATGCTACAGTGCGCGCCTGGATATTTGCCCATAACAATAAACGCCTCGCGACGAGGCAACTTGTCCTCGACCTGCGGTGGTGGCCACGGTTGAAGTTCTTGGTAGCTCCATGTTGATGAGAAGGTACGTCGTCTTGTCGATGTTAACCTTCAACTTCTCCAAGAGAGAAAGTGCGGCACCGGAAGCTATGGTGAGTTGACTCTGATACCAAATGTTGTGGTTGTTGGTTGAGTACGGGTCTGAAGACCGAGGGTAGTGCACCGCCGGTGCCCTCATCTAACCGCTGGCAGGGCTCTTCCCTATCGAGGTAGTGAGGCTCTGAGGCCTAATTAGCTAGAGAGACGAGGGGTCGCCCTCCAAGCTCGGCCGGAACTCTTCCCGATGACCAAGGGGACTCTGGTCTTTAGCCAACCGGTTAGAGACTAACTTTGTTCTTTTTTTTTGCTTGCATGATAATGGATACATACTATCCCTTTCATAGGGACGGCCTAACTTGACCCCTAAGAAATAATCTATAAAGAAACTTATCGATAATAATCCAATCTAATAATAACTTGCCTAACTAATAGATAATATCAAACACCTAATAGATAGATTCCTAAATAACAAACCCTACCTAATATTTGCGTCGCTATAGTAACACGCTGCTATCGTGTGCTCGCTACAGTGTTTGACTAGCTATTTGACCATGACATTACACCCCCTCGAGACGAGGCAACTCATCCTCGAGCTACGATGGTGGCCACGGTTGAAGTCCTTAGTGGCCCCATGTTGATGAGAGGGTATGATGACGACGTCACGTCATGTGGACGAGGATCAACGAAGCTCCAATGGATGTTGTCGAGCGAGACCTGCTGCTCTTCGCTGATAGCCTTCATCTTCTCCAAGAGAGATAGTGTGGCACCAGAAGCCATGGTGAGTGGCTCCGATACCAAATGTTGTGGTCGTTGGTTGGATACGGGTCCAAGAACCGAGGGAAGGGCATTCGTTCTCATATAACCACCAGCAGAGCTCTTCCCTGTCGATGTAGCAAGGCTCTAAGGCCTGATTAGCCAGATAGGCGAGGGATCGCCCTCCAGCTCGGCCAAGCCTCTTCCCGACGAATAAGAATACTCTGATCTTTAGTCAATCGGTTAAGGACTAACTTTGTTTATTTCTTTCTTTGCTTTCTGATATTGGATACATGCTATCTCTTTTATATGGACCATTAATAAAGAATCTATAAAAAAACTTATCTCTCACAATCCAATCTAAAAATAACTTGCATAGCTAATAGATAATGCCAAACAACTAATAGATAGATTTCTAAATAACAAACCCTGCCTAATTCTCGTAATGCTACAGTAACACAATGCTACAGTTGCGTGATGCTACAGTGCACACCTGGATATTTGCCCATAACACTGGTCCTATTACTAAATAGGGAAATACACTAGTCTAGAACAATTAGTCATTTACCATCTCACTGGAGTTTGTTGTTCCAATATTCTCCAGCAATTCTTGCAAAAAATAAATCGTATGACTAAGCATGTATTCAATTGCAGTACAATCACCATATACACAAGAGACAAAAGGAAAAGGCAAAGGAAAATGAAAAATTATAAGCAAATGCGCAACAAAGCCTAGCAAAATTTATCATGTAAACGTTATTGGAAGGAGAACCTAATCAGCGAGATGTTAATACTTTTTTTCTGTTGTGCCAAGACATCTTAAATAGGATTGTGTTCGGTCATTTCAGCAGAGCTAGAATGACTTGTAATATGAAATGGAGGAACTATCATATATGGAAAGGGGCGGCTCTATCAAATCATATATGGAAAAAAGCAGTTTGCGAACCATAGGTTTGTCAAATAGAGCTACCTTGCTCAAAATCCAACCTACAATGGACTTTACCGACTATTCAGAAATGTAGGTTTGGATTCCTTGGTATCTCTCAGGTGTAATTTCCATGCCAAGGCCATAAAGCAGTTCTATGCCACAGTGTTCGTGTCTCCTGATCACGATCACCTCATTTGGATGACCAGGCAACAGAGGCTAGAAGCCTCTAAAGAAGATTTTGTGCATGCTCTGGAACTAAGGGATTCCAGAGGGATCAAGATTCATCTTCAAGAACCATTGGCACTTACCTTGGTGGATGAATATTATGATCAGAACAATCATTATTCACGATGTAAAGTAACTGGCCTTCTTCCCCTCCCAAGCATCGTTAACGGGATTATGAGAGCGTCTTTCTTCCCTAGGAGTGGGAATAATGATGAGATTCATGGGAGGGCTTGGAATGTAGTTAAATACATCACGGAAGACACAAGATTTGATGTAATTGATTTGATGATCGGAGAGATTGCTACTTCTAAGGGAGACAAGACAAAGAGCATATACTTTGCTCCCTACATCATAAAGTTGATCAAGATCAAAATTGATTTTGATAATCCTTGTGACATAGAACACAAGGAGTACAGACCCAGGGATGCTCCTCCTCAGATGCCTGCTCAGGTGCCTTCTCCACCTCCTCCTCAGTCTCAAGGGCAGGGTTCCTCTTCCCAGGGTCCTCAGGAGCAAGACCCTATCCTGGCAGCTATCCTTCATCTCCAGCTGAGTGTGGATCAGCTTCGTGCGTCCCACGATGAGGGACGAGCTATGATGGCAGGGATGGATGCCAAGATCGATACGCTGAATGCTAGAGTGACAGACATGGGTGAGCAGTTCGCTGAGTTTCAGCAGCAGTAGGCGCCGTTGACTTATCAGCGATATGGACATGGTCAGCGTCCGCCCTCTTTCTTTCAGCGAGGAGATCATCCACCCTCTTCAGGGGCTCCACCTTATTAGTCTTTAGTGTTAGTCATTTGTTGTAAGGATAAGCTTACTATTCTCTATTGTAATATCTTTTTATGTATGCTTGTATGTGTTGGACCGAAAAGGCGATTAGAGAGGGGGTGAATAGGAGCACGCTCACTTTTTCACAAATTATGAATTCAACACAATCTCACTCCAATAGCTATGATGAAGCTATGAAGATCAATATACCAGTACAGCGGAAGACTAGTATTGAATTCAATTGAACCCCCAAAGTAAAGCAACAAAATCAACTAAGATCAAAGCAACACAGTGCACTGACGGTCTGACCTCTGGACTGGACCGGTCGGACCGATTGCCGGGCGGTCCGACCGCTGTTATACCGGCGGTCGGACCGTTGCCAAATCGGTCGGACCGTTGGTGAGGGGCGGTCGGACCGCGAGACTCGAAAGATCTGAAGCAAGAAAAAGCAGTCACGACGACGTTGCAATTAGGTCTAACTTTTGATTCTCAACTCCAAACTTCACGAAACTTTGCACACACCTTCTCTATACTATTGATGACCTATTCCAATCGAATATTATGATAATTCTTGGCTAGATCCTGAACAGTTGTCAATTGAGTAAGAGAGGGTCTAAAACCGGGCAAGAACGAAAACTTGATCCTAATGCTTGCTCGTGGGTGATTGATGATCAAGATGATCCTAGATGGGTTCCCACATGTCACAGTGAGCTAATTCACGTGAAGAAATCAATCAAAACTTCGCGGATCAAAGAAAACCCTAAAATCACGAAATTGAAAGCAAGAACGAAAAGATACTTATCTCAAGCAAACCTTGCATAAATTAAATTCGTGATTGATACTGGATTACACCCACTCCATCAAGGAACAGTAGTCAATCCAAGATCACGAAAATCACCTCAAACCATCAAGAGCCCTAGCCTCCACCTCAACTCCCCCTAAGCCAATTAGGGTTTTGAAACATAAAAGAGGCGAGAGAGACAGTGCAGCTACCACCTCCTCCTATTTATAGTGGAGGCCTAGAACTCCTAGGGTTTGACTCTATTGGGCTCCCGTTAAGGCCCACTAACAAACGGGTCACACACGCACGCCATGGCGCCGTCTTTAACATTTTGACCTAAACAGCTTCACCTAGCGCCATCTTGCGCCTCAGATTTGCTAATAGGTCACCCTTGTCCATCTCGCGTCACGCTTGAGTCATTGACCTTACCCGGCATCGTCGATTGTTCTGGACCTCAACTCTCCAAGTCTACTCCCGATCATCCTCGCCGTTGACCATCGTTGACCACCAAGCAACCTGCACAACCATAGACAAGCAAACACGAATTCAGGAACAAGTTCTTCACAACTTGACCCATGTTAGTCAAAACATGCATCATGCAATACATATGTCATGATACCAATGAACTTGACCTAACAAAACAACATCACCACGAAGTTCGCTAACGTTCAAGTGGAAATCGGTCCGACCGCTCACTGTGAGCCGGTCGGACTACCCTCTGGCCGGTCGGACCGCTCCCTGTGAGCCGGTCGGACCGCCACAAGGGACTTAGCCGAATTTCAAGCCACAAATTCAAACCTTCGAAACTTAAAGCGAATAGAACTTTTGCTTGGAGGCTCCAAAATTATGAGACCAAGTGCATTGGGATCCTCACTTGCCTACATACTCTATTTTTGGCCCACTCGTTCGACCATTCTTGGTCATCACGGTCCGATCACGCACATGGCCGGTCCAGAATGCTATGGATGGCGGACGGGACCTATGGCCCGCCCGTCGAAAGCTTTGAACTTTGTTGAAAACCTTGTGAAACGACAAACCATAAATTCCATTGCTAATTGTCACATCATCCTAAGATCTGGAGCATATCCCCATGATATCCACAGTATGACTTTTGTTAATCGTGGCTATGTCATGTCCTTATGAGCAAATGGAACCTTTTTGTTATGATTTGCCTCTATTTGTATCATTGAATAAGATGTGATCTTAATTGAATTCTTATGGTTATTGATATTGCTTGCTTGATCATATTTTAATTATCAAATGCTATGCTCCTTGGATTCCATTTCTTAAAGGAAATTCTGTTAATTTTTTTTAAAAAAAAATACCATAAGCATAAATTTCAATGTTCATCTCAATATGCTTTGTGAAAATGTTTATTGGCTAAATTTCAAAATGGAGATTATTTATGTTTCAAATATCGTTTCAAGTGGTTCTCAATCTGTTGGTTTAAAAGGAGAGAATGTGATATGATCAATAGGTTTGTGACCTATTTTGGTTTCTCCTCACTTTTCTTAATAACAAAATCTCCATTAGTCATAAGTATAGATTTCATATTCTTTGTGACCAAGCTCCTCAATAAAATGATTTCGAATGTCAAGTTACTTGCTTTGCAAAATCTCTTTCTTGACTTTAGATTTATTTTGAACTTTTTGGTGCTTAATGCCAAAAAGGAGAATTTTATGAATCAATATCCCCAAATTTGGATGATTAATATATTCTCCTTTATCATTTGATTTATGCCAAAAAGGGAGAATGTTTATATCCATATTCCTCCATTTGGATGTTTGATTTGGTTAATATGTATTATGCCAAAAGGGAGAATGCATTGATTATACAAGCATATCTTTTTTCATATGCATAATGATTGAAGTTTTAAATTTCACCTCATGACATGAATAGACATAGTTCATTAATTTAAATTCTTATCTTATGTCTATTTATATCTAAATGTTGTTATTGATAATGGATTTGTCATCAATCACCAAAAAGAGGGGTTGAAGGATCTAGACCCACCATTATGAGTTAATGGAATGTTTTGGTGATTAACGACAAATCCAAATATGAGACTAACTCTCTTGTCTAGTATTATTTTGTGTAGTCTCATTTGAATATAAAGGTGAAATTCAACGAGGTATGCAATCGACATCTTAATCTTATATATTGTTGCATTCCTCGGATCCAAAATATATGTTGAACTCAACCATAAGTTTAACTTGAATATGTGCATATGATCTTATTACACATTTGTGTATGCACACATTTAGGTGGAGTTTATTCTATATTTTGTGGTTTAATTAGTATTGATCCATATTCCATTTTCCACATATATTAAGGATCTTTACTTTGAAACATATCCTTTTGAGTATATAAAACTTGTGTAGTTCTTGTATACTCATGTTGGAGTATATATATAACTTGTGTAGTTCATATATATTCATGTTGTGTTACATTAAATCATCTACATTTCATTAACTCAAAATAGCGGGTCTAGATCCTTCAGGGAGTCGACGGCGCAAGTAGATCCAAGCCGGGCGGAGCGAGGCGACGGCGACGTCTAGAGGACAGCGACAGCGGCCTGAGGATGGCAGTGGTGAACAGTGGCTATGGTTAGAGTTAGGGCTGGGGAGAGAGCCATGGGCTCTGATACCTTGTTGGAATGAACCCTTTACTCTTGGAATTACCTATTTATTAGGGTAGACAATACCCCACCCCACTCCACCCTAGGAAGGGCTGATTTGAGGATGACCAATTTAGAAGATATGTTCGCCTTCTTCGTTTCCCGTCCTTAGTTTAGGACAGTGGAAAGTCTTTTTCCTTTTATTTTAGTAATTTTTGGAACATTTCAACAAAGGAGTCTTTCAAAGGTAAAACGGGACCTAGGACTTAATCTAAAAGAAATGATTAGATTGAATCTATTTGCATTAAAAAAATTACATTTAAAAAACCGATCAAAAAAGGGCGAGCGAAGTAAGTGATCGAAAACTTTGCTCTTTGTTCGTCCTATCTATAAGAGAGCATATGAAAAATGTAACCAATTCTTTCTTTTTTTAGCTCACTAGCCATCCAATCTATTCCAATAGGCCAAAGGCTAATATAACATGTCAGAGGTGTGGGTAAATATGCAAAGAACACTCTATGTATCTAACATCTAACAGTCTTATCATTACTCAGACGTACTCCTTAGCCCATACTTCCAAATTTTGTACATTTAGATTAGTTCTCAAGTTAGAATTCTGTGAGGACCGAGGAGATTTGAGTGTTGTTTGTGCACACTTAGTGGTGTAAAATAATTATTAGGAGTAATTAAATGATAGTTCCTCCATTTCATATTACAAATCATTCTAGCTCTGCTGAAATGACCGAACACAATCCTATTTAAGATGTCTTGGCACAACAGAAAAAAAGTATTAACATCTCGCTGATTAGGTTCTCCTTCCAATAACGTTTACATGATAACTTTTGCTAGGCTTTATTGCGCATTTGCTTATAATTTTTCATTTTCCTTTGACTTTTCCTTCTATCTCTTATGTATATGGTGATTGTACTGCAATTGGATACATGCTTAGTCATACGATTTAATTTTTGCAAGAATTGCTGGAGAATATTGGAACAACAAACCTCAGTGAGATGGTAAATGACTAATTGTTCTAGACTAGTGTATTTCCCTATTTGGTAATAGGACCAGTGTTATGGGCAAATATCCAGGTGCGCACTGTAGCATCACGCAACTGTAGCATTGTGTTACTGTAGCATCACGAGAATTAGGCAGGGTTTGTTATTTAGAAATCTATCTATTAGGTGTTTGGCATTATCTATTAGTTATGCAAGTTATTATTAGATTGGACTGTGAGAGATAAGTTTCTTCATAGATTCTTTATTAATCGTCCCTAAAAAAGAGATAGCACGTATCCAATATCAGAAAGCAAAGAAAGAAATAAACAAAGTTAGTCCTTAACCGATTGACTAAAGTTTGTAGTATTCTTATTCGTCGGGAAAAGTCCCGGCCAAGCTTGGAGGGCGATCCCTCGCCTCCCTGGCTAATCAGACCTTAGAGCTCTGCTGGCGGTTATATGAGAACGAGTGCCCTTCCCTCGGTTCTTAGACCCATATCCAACCAACGACCACAACATTTGGTATCAGAGCCACTCACCATGGCTTCCGGTGCCGCACTATCTCTCTTGGAGAAGTTGATGCATGTCAAGTAAATGACCCAGACTTGAAGTAATGATGTGCGTCATCAAGCTTCAAGAAGATACTCAAGACAAATGTATGACTAGTTAGAGCTAAGGATGTGTTCCTAGTCTTTTACTGGTTTTGGTGTTTGATTGGGAGACCGGATTGCTAGTATAAATTGCCGTACTATTAAGATGGATCTTAACTAGTAGCTTGAGTTAGTCATGTGTTGATAGCTCATTGTGTTTGCTCTAGCTCATCTAGGCATGATGCTATTATTTGCGAATGTATTTTACAAATAGTCGATACTCATGCATAACCCTTATAGCATGTGACTTTAGTTTGCAAATGTGTTTTGCAAATGGTGTAAGTCTATGTACCTTATTCCTTGTGGTATTGATTCTAAAATTTGACAAATATGTTTTGCAACTTGTTGAGAATATCACCTATATCCCTTGTTGAATTTGCACTCAAATGGGCAAATGTGTTTTGCCATTTGAGCAAAGTAAAAGTGCAAAGCTTCTGTGGTCTAGCGGTCAGACCGCCGGTGTGGATCGGTGGTAAATCGGTCGGACCGCCATATGTTGGGCGGTCGGACCAGTGGCCTTTTGAGCCAATTCCCTGTGCGGTAGTACCACCGTTAAATAAACGGTACTACCGAAGAGCGGAAATCTGGAGTTTTCATGAGACGCTTTTTTCGAGAAGCACCATTTTGGATCGCGCTGATTTTCCTTGGGTGGTCTGACCGCCGGTGGGCGGATATTGCGGCGGTCCGACCGGTCGGCAGTTGGCAGTCCGACCGGCCGTGAATCCAACGGCTGGTTTTATAGCCGTTGGCGCATGGGCGGTCCGACCGGCCATTAGTTGACGGTCAGACCGGCCCTTCTCAGATTCGGTGGAATCTTTCCTCCAACGGCTAGTTTTTGTGTGTGGGGTATAAATACCCACCTTGACTGGTTGAAGGAAGTTGTTGCTGCCATTGCAAAGTGTGCTAGTACTGTGAGACATTCTTTTGAGCTAAGAGCAAACCCTCTCTTCTCTTTTGTGCATGTGTTGCACTTAGTGAGATTTGAGAGCAAACCCTAAGTGGCATGTGTTGCCTTAGGTTGTGGGTTGAGTATCCACTGAGCTTAGACACTTGATTTGTTCAAGTGAGAGTTGAGTCTTGTTACTATTGGTGATTGCTGACACCTAGACGACGTGGAGGCGTCGTGTCCAGTGATCTTCTCAAGAAGCTTGTGAGAAGGACCGGCGTGTTGAGTGGTTTGGTGCTCACCATCTCCGGAGTGGAGGAAGAGCAACCCGAATGGAGCGAGGTGTTGGTTCGTGTTGGAACCGGTCCAAGTGGTTGGACTTACCTCAGATGTGTTAGCTTAATTAGTGGAGCCGGTCCAATTCGGTTGGACTTACCTCAACGTGGATTAGGGGAGACCGACAAGTCTCCAAACACCACGGTAAAATATAATTGTGTCATCTTGGTTTGACTTGTGTTTTACTTGAGCAATTTACATTCTCATTTTAATTGCTTATATATATCTTTGTATGATTGTTCTTATTCAATTGTGTTCATATTGTTAGTGCACTTAGTCGAGCCTAGTTGATTTAGGTTGTTATTGTGCAAAACCATTTGTTATTAGCTTCCGCATTATTAATTGGTTTTAGCCGAAAGAATTTTTAAAACCGCCTATCATTGTTCTTATTCAATTGTGTTCATATTGTTGGTGCACTTAGTCGAGCCTAGTTGATTTAGGTTGTTATTGTGCAAAACCATTTGTTATTAGCTTCCGCATTATTAATTGGTTTTAGCCGAAAGAATTTTTAAAACCGCCTATTCACCCCCCTCTAGTCGGCCTCCTCGAACTTACACTCCCTTGTCTCGGCCATTGCCGTGCCTCCCCAGATCCGCGCCACCATCACCCGGCGGGCCTCCTCCTCCAGCCGGCTTCGCCTCCCAACGGCGCCGGCCCCTGCTCTAATCCTAGTGTCGCCGCGCTCAGTCTTCCTCTGCCGGCGAGAAGCAACACCGCCTCCTGCCTCACTGCTACGCCGCTGCTGTTACTGAGTCCTCCCTATCCTGCGAGATGGGTATGGAGAAGCACCGCCCACGTCAATTAAGGACCGGCTCCGGTGATGACCTCTCGTGCACTAATAGTGCAACCACAAGTTTACTATTGGTACGACCTGGCTCACTAATTTGTTTCGCCTAAGCGTTACTTCATCATCCCGTGAATGTGGCGTGGTTAGTCACAGGGAAACTACCTGGAGGTTGGCGTGCCTATAATGCACAGATAAACCACAACGGCGCAAGAGGGGACCTATGGAGGGTTGTGGCCCAAAGGCAGTGAAACCTTAGCGGGTGGGGCTGCGTTGGGGTGGGGGCATTGTAAAGTCTTGTGAAGAATTTCTTAGTCTCACATCCACGGTAGCGTGTTGACATTATAAGATGATAGTCTCTTGTGGATAAAGTTATGCGACCTCTGCGAGTGTAAAATTGTCTATATAGGCGTGCCCACGGTCATAAGTGATGTCGAGAACTTGTTGATTAGATCTCAAATTTTACAAAAACAATTTGTGGTGGAATGAAAAATCGGGTTGAAGCCCGAGGATTTGATTTCTCCTTGTTGGATCCAGTGGAGTTGGATCCAGTGGAAAGTAGTGGGTGGATGCTGTCATGGGATTTCTGGAGGAATGGAACCTGGTATTCACGGTAGGATACAGCCTGGAATTGGTGTGGGGATGCGACCTGGGAATTTGCGGGTGGTGCGGTCTGGAAATTGTGCAGTGATGCGGCCTGCGGAGTCAGGTGGTTGAAGCCCGGAATTGCCAGGTAGTTGTAGCCCAGAATTGCCAGGTGGATGTAGCCCAGAATTGCCAGGGATAGTTTGGCCGGTGCCAGGGATAGTTTGGCTGGAATTGCCGAATGGTTGCAGCCTTGGAATCATCAGACGGATGCAACCTTGGAAAATGATATAGCATCAGGTGGATAGAACTGGAAGCTACTCGTGGGTGGATGGAACCTTCGGGTATTGTTCTCCACTAGCAGGTGGATGGAACATACGCTATTATTATACAACAATCAATTTCACCAAAAATTGGTTTAGTCAAATGCTAAGTCTCGGGTTTCTCTACAACACAATCTATTTCGATAACGGCTTTATGCAAATAAAAGAACACCAAGTCATCCCTCTTATTATCCTTGCATACATTATAACTGCATTTTGTGTGTTGGCTCACGAAATACGGTTGTGTACTCACACTCACTCAACATTACCATTTAGTAAGTGAGAATGAAGAAGGTTCAACGGGCGTTTAATCGCATTTATCGAGACTGAAAATCGAGAAGGCCAAGAATTAAGTCGCAAGCGCCAGTCGATTGCTTGTGGGTATATCCTGAGGGTCCTACTTACTGCATTTTAATTATGCTTCCGCTGTTGTTTTTAAAGGAATTTGGTCTGGCCAACCATTCTAAAAGTCCAAAACCATAAGGTATATTTACGCTTGTTAATTATAATTATTATGCAATAGTTTTACATTTATGATATATGTGTTTGATATTCAATGATGTCGTTGTGTGCACTAGCTACGGTCTAGGAACTAATGTTGTATACATAGAGGGTTCCGGGTTGCGAATCCGGGTCCCGACAAGTGCTGAGGCTAAATTGTGTGCCGCTAAGATCACTTAGCTTCGGTGGCTACTTAAGGATTTCAGTGTTTCAGTTCCTGCATTGACTCATCTCTTATCAGACAGTACTGATGCGATCAACATTATTCGAGATCCAGTGAAGCATGAACTCACCCAAGCACATTAGAGTAGATGCTTCGTATATAAGTTCGCAGGTGCAGGAGCAAGTTATTGCTCTTCGGTACATGCCATCGGAGCTTCAGTTAGCAGATTTCTTCACCGAGTCACAGACTAGAGCTCAGCACAACTTCTACCTCTCCAAACTCCATGTTGTTGATCCACTATGAGTTTGAGCAGGGTGCCACATGTTAGATATGTTTCTTGTATAGTTCTTTGCATATTTACCTACACATGTAACATGTTTATATTGGCCTTTGTCCCATTGGAATAGATAGTTTGAAAGGTTTGTTGTGTTCTAATATGAAAAGTATTTTACTGTTTTACATCCTCAATCACAGGATATGAATATATGATAAGATGTGCTACCATTCCTAGTTGCTGACTAAAAAAAACTGTGTATGAAATAACTCATGGAATGCTAGCTCATATAACATCTAATGGATGGCTCAATAACTATTAATGGCTATTATATCTGCAGCAATTACATCAACTTCTACACAGAACAAGGTTTTTAACTTATATACTTGAAGCAACTAAGAATAAAGTTGTACAAAGGAGAACACTGCAGTTTACAGCATCAGCAAACTTAGATTTTGTTGCATATGCCAATGGAAGGTTCGCTGTGCAGACGGTAACTGCTATGCATCCCAAAATAACCTAATATCACATTAAACAGCTTTACAAGATTGACAATAAACTACAGAGCAAAATGGCACATTCAAAATAAACAAGCTTATAAGTATCAATGAATGACTTCCAAGTTTTGAGGTCATAAAGGAAAATGCATTAGATTGAAGGAACTGAGAAGTTGTTTACCTAGACAATGTTGGTATTGTAGGCAGAGCAAAGTTGAATAAGAATGCTTTTGTTCGCTGGGTCCACATGCTGCTCAATGATAGGACCAAACCTCCCAGGAGACTGCGCAGAAAGTGTGGCCAGGGATGTGACCAGAAACTGTTTTGGATCATTTACTTCTTTCAACAGATCATCTTCACTTTTCCCAGCATATTGAAGGCGTACAAATGAGACCGAATAACCTGATGTCTTATGACTATCCACTGCATCAGCATCGTCATTTTGCTCTTGTTGTGCTCCATCTTGGTTCGTTCTGGACAACAGTGCAACAATGCTGTCAAGCAATTTTCCCCACAATTGGGCTGCCGCGGCATCCAACAGTACAGCAGACTCACAAAGCAACTTTGTTGAGGCAACTGCTGTCAGCTTAACTTCAAGAGACCCTTTGATCAATTTGAGATTGGGGATCCAAAAACGCTGAAGGATTGTGGTGAAAAGATTTGGCTGAATTTCATCGACGGAACTGACAAGAACACCTGGCCCATATTTGACCAACACTAAGGACATGAAGACCACAAGAGAATTCACAAACTTCACTGCCTGCCTAGTCTGTAGTCGAGTAAACAGAGCACTCCATATCTCACTTATGTACGGATTCATAATGTCGAAACCAACATTTTCCACTAGTGTGTTAAGCATGTAGAATGCAGAATCTTCAGTGCTGCTTCGCGAAAGGAGATTACGGAATATCACTAGGATATTTGGCAGCCGGCCCTCTTGGTTTAGCTCATTTGGAATTTTCTGAAGGAACGCTCGCAGCAAGCGAACCAAGGCTGGAACACAAGGTGGTCGGTCCCAAGTTGCATTGCTCAGCAGGACACCAAACAGCTGCATGTAATTCTGTGAGAGAGGTGGTCGGCTCAAATTGACAAGTTGTGCAAATATCTGGAAAGCATATGGCCAGAACTCTGAGATGTCCTCAACCAATATCCTCTGGAGCACTGGGAAAAGGCTTGCCTCAAATCCAGGGAGTAGTGCTGGGTCCTGCTCACCAGCCCGGCCAATCACAGCTGCCAGAGCCTCAAACAAGTAATGGTTGAAGTCAGGGTTCTTGGGGTTATTGCACACTTCCATGAGAATACCCACAAGACGAGCAGTAATCTCATGAACGATTTCGCCAGCAACATTGGAAATCCCAAGCACTCTCAACAGGCACTTCATCAGATAGGGGTTCTCATACGAATCAGGAAAACTTAGCGCCTTGGACAGGTTCTGAATAATCTGCTGGGCAAATGGGTTGATATCAGCAGCAACATAACGTGGAGCCCTGGTCACCATGTTCACCCCTGGTACCGGGACCACATCCTTGATGATCAGCAGGTTCTCGATAAAGGTTGCGGCATAGGAATGGACAACATTGGATTCATGTGTCAGGAACCTTATCACACTTGGAAGCAGTGCTAGTGAAGTGGCTTTGGGGATCTGATCCTTGAACTCCTTCAAGAACCTGAGAACGGTTGCCTTCAGCATTGGCTCAGACTGCCAATCAGGGGCCTGCAGCTCGGGCATGATCACAGACTTAAAGAAGCTCTCCATGTCAACCACAGGTGTCCCACCACCTGTGGCACCAGGCTTCTGCATAAGAGCGATAACAAGGTATATTGCAGCATCCTTCTCCTTCCAGTTGTTTGCCCGATCAGCCGCATATGCAGCCAACATCTGCTGAACCTGCGCTGAAACAAGTGCAGCCACCTGCTCCCGGTAGTTCGCTGCAAGCCCCCGCAGCAACCGGCATGCAGCACGCCTCAGCGTATCCGCATCGCTCCCCTCTGCGTCACGCCTGACATATTCCACCCAGTTTCCCTCAAACAACTCCTCATCCTCGTCCCGCAATCGCAGGTTAGGCACAACAACACTATCACATATCTGCTTCATTGCCTCAGGGCTCCCAAACAACGCATGGTACACACTCTCAGCAACTGTTGTCAAGAACCTTATTGCAGTCACTGCAAGCTGCCCACAGGATGGCGAGGCTGTTGGCGCCATGAGGAGCCTCCACACAGCCTCAACAAACTCCTTCAGGTATCCCCTGAACTCCTCCTCGTACTTCTCCATGTACAGCTGCAGGTTATCACACACAGCAGCGCGGAGTGCGTCAGGGGCACCGTCTGCCTCAATGGGCAGCGGGTAGGAGGTGGTGAGGAATGCACGGAACCCCGTCATCCACTCACGCATGTGGTCCTCGAAGAACTCGGGCAGGTCCACGGAGTTGAGCGAATAGAAGATCTCACAGCAGAGGCGAAGGCACTCGAACACCGGGCGGAGTTCGAGCGGGTTCGCCGTCGCTGCAGCCTGAAGGCGGCGGGAGGTGGAGAGGAAGACCTCGAGGTGGGGCGCGGCGAAGTTCTCGAGGCAGTACTTGAGGTCGAGGCGGAGGGCGTTGCTGTCGAAGGCGTTGCTGAAGCTGGAGAAGAGGGAGGCCGCGGCGGCGAGGAGGGAATTGGTCGCGGGGACGTCCCCCGCGGAGATTGCGGTGCCGAGGGAGGAGATGATGGACGGCAGGAGCGACTCCCACTTGGCGGGGAAGTCGGAGGCCGCGGCGGCGGCTAGGGCCTCGGAGAGCTGCGCCTGGATGAGGGGCGGGGCGGTGAGGAGGAGCTGGAGAAGGTGGGCCTTGATGATGCCGCAGTCGGAGGCCGGGAGGTGGTCAGCGTCGTCGGCGTCGGGGGAGGGCTTGGGCCAGCGGCGGCGGAGCAGGTTCTTGAAGTGGACGGAGGCGGCGAGGCGGGCCTCGAGGTCGTGGCGCGGGGAGGAGGCGAGGCCGAGGAGCGCAAGCGCGAAGCCGGGGGTTGCGGCGGCGGAGGAGAGGCTCTGCGAGGCGGCGCGGCGCGCGGCGGTGTCGGGGGAGAGCGACTGCGCGAACCACCCCGCCAGGGTGTCGAGCATCTCCGGCGGCACCTCCATTTCCGCCGCCGCGATGATCTGGGGCGGCAAGGTTTTGGGGTCCGGGAGGAAGGGTGGGATGCGGAGGTAGGGTTTTTGAAATTCTCGTGGGGAAGAAGGGTCGGAGAGAGGCCGCTTTAAGGTTAAGGAAGGCTCGCTCGATCGATGCAGCAAGAAATGGGAAAGGGTAATATGAGGAGAGGGGAGCCGTTGGAGTTGGGCCGCATGGAAAAGAAGGCTCGGCCTGAGTTTAGGCCGGCCGATATTAGTTGTTGGTTGGGTATTGTTTTTATTTCTTTTTCTCGTTTTCTTTTTCATCTGCTACTTGAGTTTGGCTGGTAGCTTTTCATCTTGGCTATTAAAAAAAGAGTTTACCTCACACGCAATGAAAGTTTGCTGGTAGTCCAACTACCCCTCGTGCTAATCGTTTGATAGACATTCGCACATCATGTTTAAAACCGCTCGTTCCTAAAACAAAGCACCGACAGGTGGGTGCACTTGCCAGTAAAGCCTCCACCACCATGTGTCGCACTGTCGCACCACCCCATTCGACTTCGATGCCCACGTCTCGCAAATCTCCCACGTGACGCGCCAGTTGCCGCAACGTCCCCGATTCAAGGTCACATGACCCCTTTCCCCTCTCTTCCTGATCCACGCCACCCCAAATCCCCATCCTCTCCACTCTTCTCCTGGATCCTCATTCATGTTGTCCAATATAGTGAGGACAATGCTGTGGAAATAGATCGGATTCCGTCGGTGACAATAGGCAATGGCAGCACACACATAGCCCCTTTTGTTGTGGTAAACAATGCGCCGGAGATGTCGCCTCCGACCTCATGCAGCTCTAAGCTCCTATATTGGCTATGTACTCAGCAGTTGTGCAAACCATCATGGCACGTATGGGAAACCAGCCAAAATCCATTGATTTGGGCTAAAAGATGGTATTAATTCATAAATTAGAATGGGGAATTAGCAAAAGACAGGAGGAAGCTTTAAATATGGATTTGCTTGATCTTATAGTTTGCCGGATTCCATTCCCAAAAAAGTTATTTTATGTGCCTAGAATAGTATTTGAGTTTGAATTTTAGATTTTGCTGGATATACTTGTCTTGAATTAACTTTTGAGAGGAATAGCTACAGATTTGGCATTTCTTTGCTTCTGTTGCTATTTCTTATAAGAAGATAAGATTTATTTTTTTGTCAGCATTTTTTCTATCCAATTTTTTGTTTGATCCATATATCCTCCTTTTGCGAACAAAAGGGCAAACCTTGGAACCAATAACACAAAAATGGGTTATCTAGCCATTTCTCATGCTAATGCATACCAGCTCCTATAAGTATTGTGCTCAATATTTTAGTCTCTGTTAATTCATCTTACCAAAATTATAAAAATCTCTAATTAACTAAAATAACTACTTCACTAAATAAATCCCCATAGATTAAACCATGATTGATTTTGGACTATACTGAGCACCATCTTTATGCTCTGATCTCTCATGGTAGATGCCAGCCAAACATGCCTCATTTCCTCACGAATCTTTCACTGTGATTTATTGTTTAGAAATGTTTGTTGTTTGTTTGGACCAGAGTAGCTTCAGTCCAAAGCTAACCTCTCATGTTGTGTAATGATTCACTTAATTTCATGTAAAGTAGGAAACTTACGAAGATATTGTAAACTCTGGCTTACTGTGTTCTCCTTTAGGATATATGTTTGTTGTTGATTTCACATAAAATGGACAATATGGATTAAGTTAGTTCAAAGGACTATAAGTGGTGGAGATAACCAGTAATGCTTGGGAAGGTAATCTTTCTCCTTTGGTAAACCTTTGGTGACGAGGAAGTTGCATAGTGTCCAGCTTTTATGTCTGAACATCATACTATTCAACTTAATGAGGATCCTAATAGTGTGGCTGGGCTCTGAAGGCATGGCTAGGCTCTGAATGCAACTAAGAAATACACTTGTCGATCTCTTTATAGAGCTATCAATTTTTTAGGCAATGGAGGTGATTCACTTTGTATGCTGTGTGGAGAGACAGAATCGGCAAACCACATATTTTGTAAGTTCCATGTTGCAAATTAGTGTGGTATGTGATTTTGGATGTTGATTGGGACAGAACACTGCGTGGTTTGTAGGAATTCACTGAACAATGGATGTTTTGGGGAGGAACTAAATGCAATAAGGTAACTCTTTTCTGTTTTGGATGAGTTTATTGGGCTCTTTGTCGTACTCACACTGATTATGATTTTGAAATAAAGTGCTAGGGTATTGAGGGTCTATCTTCTATGAGATCGGTCTTACCATTTTTCAGTCATAGGAAGATTGTTGGGTGAGGAGACATAGGAAGTAGAAAGCATGATCAACGAGGTCAAGAGATTTGCAGAAATTGCCTGGAGCAAGGTGTTCCTTTCACCCAGGTTCAAGAAAAAGCTTTATGGTGTTTTCGTGGTCACAAAGTGAATATGGTTGTGCTTTGTTGCCATAATGTCAATGGAGTTGGTTGAGTTTTGTGTTGGTATGTCCTCCGGTAGTATGCTTGGTGACCAGCTGGAGAGTTTTCTGGTTTTGAGCGTAATTTATGTCAAAAACGTTTGTGATCCTATTTCAAGTAGGAGTTGGTAGGCTTTAGTTTAGCAGGGTTATCTTAGTTTAGTTAGAGGCTGTTGTTTTTAGTATTTTCTGTGAGATTGATCTTGATTTGAGAATTGTACTAATTCTGCTTTATAATAAAGATAGAGGGAAGTCTTTCGTCTAAATAGATTGACGTGGAGTGTGGTTAGCTTGGTGTTTGTTAGATATAAGTGCACTATTGTGATTATTTTAATTCCTAAAACAATGGTCAATATAAAAGCAACATATATACTAGGAATATTTCCAACTACGAATAGTAGCGTGATTGTAATATCAAATACACCTATCTCGTGTGTGTGTGTGTGTGTGTGTGTGTGTGTGTGTGTGTGTGCAAATAAAGCAAAGCCTATCACATGAATTCTATTAGCAACAGTAGAGAACATCACCATCGTATGACTAGAATCCAATAGGTAAGACTTAGCCATGACAAAGTGGATCACCGCGACTTACAGAGGATCGCTCCGGCGATGGTCGTTGTAGAGTCAGATGAGAAGACGACGCGGGGCGATGATGAGGGAAGTCGTGAGCAATCGCGTGAACACTTCCTAAAAACTTGATTCGCCCCAACCCGTACAGCATCATAAGGGAACGCCAGCTTTGGACACACTGCTCTCCCACGATGGTGCACGCTGGCACAGGGATGGAGTAGTCGAATTAGCGCAACACAAAGGAGCGAAGGACAATCGGTTTTCTCCCTCGAGTGAACCTGGGTCCAGAGGACGTCTCCTCATATAGACACAGATCAACTCAGAAGGAAGGCCAAATCACCGCACAGTAAAAATTGGAAATTGCATTAAAGCACAATTAATGTGTGTTGTAATAGACGTGCAGGATTAGTGGGATTCAAATGTTTGGTTTGAACCATTCTTCTCCTTTCCAATTTGTTGCATGTGGATATGCCATGTCATCATGCAGGTTTATGAGGTGCAAAGAAGTCGCCGCTCGCTCACAACTGCACCCAAAATCGTCACACCATTCACGTGCATGCCGCGTGGCGGCGATGGCGTGGCGAGCACAATTAATGTGTGTTGTAATAGACGCGTGCGAGATTAGTGGGATTCAAATGTTTGGTTTGAACCATTCTTCTCCTTTCCAATTTGTTGCATGTGGATATGCCATGTCATCATGCAGGTTTATGAGGTGCAAAAAGAAGTTGCCGCTTCGCTCACAACCAGACCCAAAATCGTCACACCATTCACGTGCATGCCGCGTAGGCGGGCGATGGCGTGGCGAGAGCACAATTAATGTGTGTTGTAATAGACGTGCAGGATTAGTGGGATTCAAATGTTTGGTTTGAACCATTCTTCTCCTTTCCAAATTGTTGCATGTGGATATGCCATGTCATCATGCAGGTTTATGAGGTGCAAAAAGAAGCTGCCGCTTCGCTCACAACCAGACCCAAAATCGTCACACCATTCACGTGCATGCCGTGCAGGCGGGCGATGGCGTGGCGAGACGAGCGAGCGTGTAGTCTTCTTTTGCTTACTTCAACTAGGTAAGACCAACTCCACCTTGTAAGTTGGTCTCCTCCCACCTAGACTAGCAATATGGTACTAAACTTTCCATCTTTCACCATGCATGAGTGAGCCTATGGGATTTTCTAGAATTTATGAAGAATATTATTGGGGTCAAGCCCATAAACTCCAACCACGCTTTCCATTTACAGTTATATTTTTCAGTTTTTTTTTTTGAACTCTGGCTATAATAATTATGTGAACTATGGTTACAATAACAACTAATTCAGTTATTTGTTAACCGGAATGGTTATAAAAACATTTGTTATACATGATTAGTTTGATTTGATCAGTTTTATATTCTTTATATAAAGAATCACTTCGGTTTGTTCTTCAGTGGTTTTGAGAACATGTAGTATAGTTTATTTGGGATTCGTTGCAACACGCGAGCACCTTGCTAGTCACCTCTTAATTTACACTAGGTAGGGAGGCACGCTATGCTGCGCACGTGTAGAACTCGGGCAGCCCGTGCACAACTCAACATGAAACATGAAAGCTGAGAAAACATAGGCATTACCCTTAATGTAGTTGGTTACCGTTTGAACCATGTCACAATTGTTCAGTCAAAGCAACAATTATACACAGATAGAACTCAATATAGGTGCATCATACATAGTGGTATAGTAAATATGGATGAGTAAACTGTAAAGGCAAAAGCTAGAATAAAGTTCTAGAGGTTGTATCTAATAGTTTTGCAATCTAGCGGGTAGCAAGTACTGATCATCTCAAATAAACTTACAAACAAGATTAATGTATATGGGACTTGCCCTTGGCTTCAGCTAATTTTTCTCTCATCTACTGCCTATTGGAGAATAATATTTGGAGTGCTTTCTTGTTGTTGCGTCAGGTTAACACAAAGATAGCCCGAAAACAACAATGCTTAATTTGTTACTGAAATGAAGGAAAATAAAATAGGCCAAGCTAACAGGAGATAATCATATTATACAATGATACGCATGGCAAGTAACTCTTGTAGGCTTTGTGGGGGCATGTTAAGATACTATCCAGTAACGCAACTCGTTGTGGGTGCCAGCTAACATTTGCGGTATGTCTTCTTGCAATTGTTGTAGCATACACGATGACTCGGTCCCTGCCAAATCAGATGAAGCTACTCCCAATTGAACAAAGGGGAAGGTTATAGATGGCACATGCCATTCCTATCTAGAATTATGTAAAAAATATAATAAAACAAATGGTACAATGAAAGAAATCTATAAGCGGCAGATTGAGCACTCTGTTATTGCTAATAGCAAATCTACATTATGCAGCTGCCAAGCTTTTAATCTCGTGCACGCACCTTCGGTTGTGCCTATCTATAAAATAGGAAAGGTCAAATACAAATTGTATTGACTTGTTCTTTCACAGAAAATATTGCAGTGTTGTGTCCTTACTAAACTCTGAATTAATATATCATCATGGTCGTGAAGAATGGATATCCAAATCAAGTCTAAGCACTTCTTATCGGTAACCTCAAAAGAAATCAAAGAAGAATAGGTATTGTAAGCCTTGCAGTTATTGTATTGAGGCATGAGAGTCTTCCAGCTATTCTATCCAAGGCATGTAAATTATCTATAGCATATAAAAAATATAAAACTATCTTACAGATTTTGTCTTACAAATCACTTCGCAGTGTTGCTTCTCAACTAAATTGCCGCATGAGTAGTCTACATGCTGAAATTGATTAGTAAAAGCTATGTACTTCGACGCATGTATTGTTCTTGAATTTCAGCAAGCCTGTCATCATTTCAAAGTGTAGAAACCTTTTTACCTATGCCAGAAGTGCAAATTTACAAACTCTGGATTATGAAATTGTATGTAGAATGAGATTGGAAAATGAGTAGGAGGGCTTACCAGCGCGACAGGCCTCGCTGGGAGGGTGCAAAGGGAGCGCTACTAAAAGAGGTTGATTGTGTCTATCCCTACCAAAAAATTGCATTGTAGGCAGTTTGATCAGTTAACCTGAGTTAGTGTACCAATATAGCTAGTCAACTAATTAATTTGAAGGAACTTACGAAGCAAATTTATAGCAGTGGCGAAAGGCTGACCTGATATTAGTTTTTTCAACCTTGTTATCATTATCTACTAAGAAAATTGGCAAACAGAGCTGACAAGGACACCCAAAAATATATCATAAATTTCGCTGTCACATGAGAACCAAGTCAATGAAGTCCTACATAAATTTTGGCAGATAGCCATAAACACTAACAAAACAGATGGCTCACCACCTACAAGCAAAATATGTTTGGCACAACAATATTAACATCAAAAAATTATTTGGCCCGCTAGCCAAATCATAGCATGCATACACTCATGCTTGAAAAACAAGGGCCCATTTGTTTCATAAACGAAAAATATAAACAGCTAGCACTTACAATTTTAGTCTAAGGTCTAAACTACTATGGGGAGATCAATACACAACCATGCAATCATTTGGTCCTTTTGATAATGCTAAATCAGCATACGTGTCTAGAGATGTACATACTCCACTTTCTTCCTAATTTCACTATAAAAAGGGGGAAATTTGCAAATATACATAAAGTAAATAAGAAATCTCTCAATCTCAAACCTTCAAAATCTCATATAACTCACTTTTACTTTAAAGCGGTCACCACGCCAAAAATGGAGCATGAACCCATTTTCAAGGAGTACAATAAATCAACAACACAAGTGACAAATCGAATGTAACGAAAGGCAATGTGTATAAAAATTCAGTGCATATTTGGGTAAAACATATCTCGTATACGAGGTTACTCTAAACAAATCAATTTACCTAGTATGGTGCTAAACCACCACACTTTGAATACATTCAATGGATCAAATGTTTTCAAGCAAATTAACTGAACTGGCACATACCTATTAAATCCACCAATTTGGTTGTTTTTTAAATTTGTGATGGACATTGATACGATAATTTAACTAGCCAAATCTATAGAAAACCAAAAGTTTAAGCCCACGTTTTGCTCGTTCATAAGAAAAGACATGAGAAGCATCTCAATAAGCAAAAATTATGATATATCTCTATAATTATACCAGGAGTGTATGCAAAGAGAATATCATGGAGGGGTAGCCTATATACAGAAATATTCCCCACACTGAAAGACCATGCTTATGAAAAGGATGTACTCAATTAAGCATAGCTGATGACACGCTCTAAAACTCAGGCAACACAACATTTTATTTTTGCATGACATTTTAACTCAATTCATAACCAACATTAATTAATTGCTTTAGTTAAATCTAAAAGAGATGACATAAAAATCTTTTGAAAATCAAGCCTCTTTCAACATCTCCAACGTCAACTTAATTTATCCTATTTTCCATTTGAATAGCAAGTTAGCAACAGCAGTGACTTATATAATCCCACGTCTTCATACCAGCAATAATGTATCATATGATTGATGCTGAAGCAGTAGCCAATGGAGTTACTTAGGCATTCTATGGAGTTACTCACATGATCTGTCTCCACTTTAGCAATGATATCTTTAACTGTTGTCTCATCACCCATATCATACTTCTTCATAACTTCTTCCAACTCATCAACTGTTATGTACATGTACAAAAAATTGCAAGCAACAAGCTAGTTAATTAAAATGTCAAAGTTGGCAAATTAATTTACAAATAGTTAGCAGAGAAATTACCCGTTGTGGTCCTTAATAAATATTTGAAAGCTCTAAATATGTGATCTTCCTTATCTAGTCTATTCATGTGCATTATTGCTGATATAAATTCAACATAATCAATGGCCCCATTTCCATAAACATCAGCTTGTTCAGGAACAAAAGATATTGAACAAGGAGCTAAAAGAGAAAGCATCGGACCTATCAGACCAATTCTAGCAGAAATTTGGAAATCTTAATTTCAACTGAAGTCGTTATACTGGCAAAAGTCGAACAATGTCTTTCCCTTTCTTCCTTTTTAGATATAAGCACATCAACAACAATGTTTTTGTGCACTACTAGCATTAATACAGAATATAGGGAAATAAGCAATTTTCCTTCGTTCCTATTAGGATACTTGTGTCACATCATGCAAATAAGATAAGTGTACAAAGACAGAAAGAGATAAAAAATGAAAAACATTAAGGATATGCATCAACATGTGACGTCTACTCCCTAGTGTAATTGCACTTACACAATCTGCACAACAGTGACGATGACTATCTGACCTTACCGGAATTAAAAAGCAACTATAGGAAGAAGTTTTGTATTGGTCTACATAAAACCAAAGAAATGTTCCAACAAATGTGATATCAAGCTGCAACTACATAACACGTGAAAAACATGCAAAAACAGTTTATGGAGACTAAATTCTTTGTTGTTCGATTTGTATGTTGATTTATTCTTTTACATGTTAAGATTCAACGGTGTTCAATTGGTATGACAATCCAAGAGATACATATATTCACTCCCTATCATTTGAAAGGATGGTGACTATACTGACCTTGATGACGACGACGGTGACAGACTTCTCGGCGAAGAAGAAGGTGTTAGAGCGGTGGCCGTACTGCTAGGAGAATTTGCACATTATCTCAACCAATTTGTCGGATGCATCCACTCATCCAGTTGCGAACCCAAAGAATCCATTCAGTTGGATTGTTGAGGAGGAAGAAAATTTTGATTGGAATGGGTTAGTTTACATACCTTGAGCTCGAACGACGCATCTGCTTCCTCTGGACATGGGTTCGGACGGTGATGGGCTAAAGGGGTTCCGACAGTGGTGGTCATCAACATCATCGCTGGCCACCCGCCGATCTAAAAGACGATAAGGTGGTTGGACCGACAAAGGAGGAGGGAGGGGAGGGGATTCGAAGAAGGAGTGAAGCCGAGGAAATATCTTACTTCACGCCGAGGGGATGGACGGGAGGGGAGGCACCGAGGCGGCAGCTGGGGAGGGAGATCAAGGGGGGGGGAGGAAGAGAGAGGGAGCGATGGAGCTATCGGAGAGGAGCGGCGGAGGAGGGAGAGGAAAGGAATGGAAGGCAAAGGGGAAAAGGAGTGAGAGGCGGTCCTGATCTGACAAAGGGCGTTAGTGGGTTTGGCCTTCCAACGCGGGCGACGGGGGCGGTGCGAGCGACGCGGGTGAAGGGGGAAGGTACGGCTAACGCGGTGTGGGTGGAAGGGGAGGAGGGGTGGCGCTGGCAAAGGGGAGGAGGGGGTGGCGCGGGCGAAGGGTGGGAGGGGCAGTGAGGGCGAAAGGGGAGGACGCGGGTGGCGGGGCGAAGGGGGACGATGCAGGGCAAAGGAGAGGGATGTCGCGCGAGGGCGAGGGCGATGCAGGAGCGAGAGCTGAGGCAGCTAGGGCTGTGGCCTGTTGAAGGATGTGCTTAGCAATTCGGGTGATCTGATAGCCTCGTATGCCCTCGATGCAGAGCTGCACGCTGGTGGCCGGGACGGCATGCACCGCCGCATGATTGGAAGAAAATCGGCTTGAAGCGCTGGGAGAGCGCAATTCCTCGGTGCTATAAAGAGAGTATGATTTTGGAATCATTGGTTTAATATAAAATCGAAACACACGTCTCAAAGCTAATCCAAAAACAAAGAAAATCGACTCCGAGTTAACAAAAAATCATGCAACTTTCCGATAGCAAACCCTAAATAAATATTCATTTGATCTACCATCTACGATATCTATACCATGCGCACAATGTTTAAGAAAATATTATTATGTGAACTTTTGATTCAATTTTTTTCCCAAATGATTCAAAATTTTCAACTCAAAACCATTAAAAAGGCATCGGGATTTGAACCCTCGTGGTTAGAGTGAGTCGTACACCCACAACTCTACCACTCAACCAAGAGGTGGTTCCACTTTATTGTGGTCCATTAACCACCTCAATTAGCATGTAATTGATTCAGACAAGTAACCCACCCATAGCTTTTCCTGTCACCATTTGAACCGTCCTTTACGCAAGGGGCTGCCCGAGCGCATGCTCAGCTCGCCTTCCTCTTGATAGCGACGGTGGTTGCCGTTGTAATGCGTGAGATCACGACGCGTGAGGAAGGAGCCCGCTGAGGAGGAGGAGAAACCGCTAGATGGGGCAAGTGGCAACGACGACGACTTGCACGAGATTTCCTAGACACAAGTTTCAGAACCCAACTGAATACTTGGGGCCGCTTGTATGGGTGTCAGATTCATCCATTGTTACTGCTACTAATTTTGGGTTACTATTCACCATATTTACTTTTTCCAATGATATGTGTACATGGCATAATAAGATTTTAGATTTCTTCTTGGGAGGTAAATGATGTAACAAACGATACTTTTGTCAGATTACCCATATTTATGCAATAACATAGTTAATAGAAGGAGACATCGCAATTTTTCATATTACCACCACAAGAGAAGGAGCAGTCAGATTCAATAACAGGAGAATTACTTCATGACCAATTTTGGCTGAGTTTCATAATGGAATGCACAAGAGGACAATGTGTTAGTTTTTTTAGTGTATGAAAGACATAAATGTTGCTATATTGGCTACTTATTCCAACTCTATTTTGTGCCTAAATGTGTGTACTATTCATTTAAACATATGTATGCACTCTTCATTTACTTGTATATAAGGAATATACCAAATAATTTTGAGATCCTATTTGAAAAGTTTGTTGTTAGAGATTTGGATGATACCATGTGAAAGGGGCCGACACCGTGGGTGTTGTGCTATGTTTGTACGCATTAAATAGCTATTTTTATTTTTATTTTGAATAGAAATTAAAATGGAGCTTAATTATTTGATTTTATTTTTGAACATAAATGGAAATGAAGCCATACTTTTCTCCTTCTCGTTTTGAATGGAAATGGAAACGAAGCATGCTATTTTATCACTATCATTTTAAATGAAAATGAAAATGGAAATGAATGTTGCTATTTTTTTCACAGTCATATTTACTACTTAAAAAGACTCTAGTGGTGGTGAGTGGTGATATTAGAAAGGGAATTTCATATTTTTGATTGGGAGAAGAGAACCTGGGCCTCCAGCCCACAGCAACTCTGCCCAAATGGGCTGGCCTTTAGGGGGACCAAGGGGGGCAGCGGCCCCTAACCCTAAGCCACCCCTGCCCCTTTGAAGGATCTAGACCCGTCATTATGAGTTAATATAATATTTTGGTGATTAATGATAAATCCAATTATGAGACTAACTCTCTTGTCTAGTATTATCTTGTGTAGTCTCATTTGGATATAATGGTGAAATTCAACGAGGTATGCAATCAACATCTTAATCTTATATATTGTTGCATTCTTTGGATCCAAAATATAGGATTGAACTCAACTATAAGTTAAACTTGAATATGTGCATATGATCTTATTACACATTTGTGTATGCGTATATCTAGGGGGGTTTTATTCTATATTTTATGGTTTCATTAGTATTGATCCAAATTCCATTCTCCACATACATTTGAGATCTTTACTTTGAAACAAATCCGTTTGAGTATACAAGTAGTTCTTGTATACTCATGATTATGAGTATATAGAACTTGTGTAGTTTTTGTATACTCAAGTTAGAGTATATATATAACTTGTGTAGTTGATATATACTCAATTTGTTCTCTCATTTATCATCATTCAATTTATGAGTAATTAAGTGGTTATCATCAATTACCAAAGAGGGAAAGATTGAGGTATCTTGTCCCACCATTATGAGTTAATGGTATAGTGTGGTAATTAATGATAATCATATTGTGGAACTAACATTTTCCATGAGTTGGATATATAGGTTATGTTCCAGGAGGATGAAGACTTGGGATGATCATGAGTTGATCATCAAGTCGAGATTTAAGTGAAGGATGCATCATGTGTTGATGCACATCAAGTCAAGAGAAGACCCATCATGTGTTGATAGAGGTCAAGTGAAGGAATGCATCATGCATTGATGCATGTGAAGACTCGGGATGAAGAAATCATCATGTGTTGACGATGTTCAAGGCAAGATCCTGAAGTTAAGAGATCATCATATGTTGATGATTGTCAAAGTCAATGATCCGGACTTGAAGTGTTGATGTGCGTCATCAAGCTTCAAGAAGATGCAAGGTAAAGGTATGACTAGCTAGGGCTAAGGATGTGTTCCTAGTCTTTTACCGATCTCGGTGTTTGGTTGATAGACCGGATTGCTAGTATAGGATTGTCGTACTATTAAGAGGGGTCTTGACTAGTAGCATGAGTTAGTCATGTGTTGATAGCTCATTGTGTTTGCTCTAGCTCATCTATGCATGGAGCTATTATTTGCGAATGTGTTTTCCAAATAGCCGAGGCTCATGCATTTAATCTTTGTAACATAGGACTATATTTTGCAAATGTGTTTTGCAAAATGGTTGAAATCCATGCACCTTAGCCTTGTAGCATGATGCTGTTATTTGCGATTGTGTTTGCAAATAGTTGATGCTCATGTTTGATTTCTTGTAGCATGTGACTTAAATTTGCAAATGTGTTTTTCAAATGGTGTAAGTCCATGTACCTTTTTCCTTGTGGTATGATTCTAAAAGTTGGCAAATGTGTTTTGCAACTTGCTAGGAATCTTGCTATTTATCCTTGTCGGCATGGCTTATCAATTGGTAAATATATTTTGCAATTGAAGTTGTTGAAAAAGCCATTGCTGTGTTTGTCAGGATAATCGGAAGTTCCGCAGTATTATGGGCGGAACTTCCTATTATCGGAAGTTCCTCAGTGCTATGGGCGGAACTTCCTATTATCGGTAGTTCCGAAAATTTAGCGGAACATTTTTTTTCCAGAGAAGCACCCTTTTGGGACTTAGCCAAATTTCTAGAGGTGCGGAAGTTCCGCAATGATATGTGAGGAACTTCCGATAATAGGAACTTTCGCATTTTGGTTGGCGGAAGCTTCGCTCTCAATTTTCAACGGCTAGTTTCTCGTCTTATATAGATGTTATTGTGCTTATCACTGAGGTGCGGTAGTTCCGGCAGATACATGGCGGAACTTCCGATTTCCCTGATTTTTCAGGGGTTTATCTCCCAACGGCTAGTTTTTGTTTGTGGGCTATGTATAGCCACCTTGGCCGGTTGGGAGAGGTTGCTGGTGATATTGTGAACATCCTTTGAGCCTCTTGAGCTAAGAGCAAGTCTCTCATCTCTTATGTGCATGTGTTGCACTTGGTGAGCTTGGAGAGTAAACCATAAGTACATTTGTTGCCTTAGGTAGTGGATTGTGTATCCACTTGAGGTTTGACACTTGATTAGTTCAAGTGATCGTTGAGCCTTGTTACTCTTGGTGTTTGCCGGCACCTAGACGGCGTGGAGGCGTCGTGCGCGGTGATCTTCTTAAGAAGCTTGTGAGAAGACCCGGCGTGTTGTGAGTGGTTTGGTGCTCACCATCTCCGGAGTGGAGGAAGAGCAACCATAGTGGAGCGAGGTGTTGGTTCGATTTTGAACCGATCCAAGTGGTTGGACTTACCTCGGAGGTGTTGGCTTAATTAGTGGAGCCGGTCCAACGTGGTTGGGCTTACCTCAACGTGGATTAGGGGAAACAAATAAGTCTCCGAACACCACGGTAAAACATAATTGTGTCCATCTTGTTTTTATCTTGTGCTTTACTTTGAGCGATTTACATTACATGCTTTAATTGTTTATATATCATTGTGTGATTGCTCTCTTGTATTGTTGGTGCACTTAGTTGAGCCTAGTTGATTTAGGTTTTAATTGTGCAAAACCAATTCGCTATTAGCTTTCGCATTTATATATTGGTTTAGCGTGAAAGATTTTTAAAACCGCCTATTCACCCCTTCTAGTCGGCCACCTCGATCTTACACCCTTGCACCTCCACCTCCACCCCCTCCCCCATTGAGCCGCCACCCCTGCTGCCTCCTCCATGTGCCATCCTCTCCAGGGAGCCGCCACCCCTTGCCTCACCCTCCCTACTACCGGCCACCTCCACCAAGGCCATTGCCCTGCTACCCCTTACCACCTTGCTGTTGGAATAGGAGAAGGAAGGTCCAGTGGAGATCAGCCAGAAGGAGGAAGAAAGGAGAAGGTGTTGGCAGGAGGGAAAAGGAGGAGAGGAGAAGGGAAAGAAGGGGGATAAATCAAGGGCTTCGTGTTCATCGTGATCTTCAAGGGTAAATCCCTGATAATACATAGTTTTTCCTCGTTTAGTCACTGTTAATTTTGTAGGTCATTTTGATTAGGGGAAAGATAGTTTTCAATCTGCCTTAGTTCGTTAAGGTTAGGTGCAAATCGTTGCGAGGGTGATTAGGGGTAATTAGGCTTATATTTAGAGGTCAGTCCAATTATAGACAAGATGGACAATCTTGTTATCTTTCCAAAAAGGCCTAGATGATTAAAATCGAAGTAACGAACGAACATATACAACCTCTGAAAGGTTGATGTCCAGATTCTGGACGTAGTTGGCAAATGTCATAAAGTTGGGTCGATTTCGTTTATAAATTGTAAATATATTCGTGTCAACTTAAATAATGTAGGAAACTTTGTTTAGTTTTTGGAACTCATATTATTAAAATATTTTCAAATTTTAGAATTAAAGATATAAAATTATGAAACAGTTGTTCTGACAGAATATGAAACGGTCTTCGGGTAAAGAAATGTGGTAGAAAACGGTAGAATCAGATGTTTATCATAACTAGGAAAAAGTAGGTTATTTCATGAGGATTCCAAAAAGTCTTAGATGGTCGAATTTGGAGTTCGGATGAATATGATAGAGCCATTTTAACTACTAGGAGAGCGGGTAATGCATCTGGTAGTTTTGGGTTAAAATGGTCGGTTTGGCATAGACGAGTGATGACGGTTAGAATATAGTGTCGGTTCTGTAAGGTTAAGACTTTGAGTCGTGTTTTGTATTATTTGTCCATGGAGTGTGGTCTCTTATGCATTGACCCCGCTTCGCTATCCAGCGTCACAAGGATAAAGAGGCAAGTGCATGGTAGACAGTGTTCATTGGTTGATCATTGTATCCTTTACCACTCATTACCATTATATTTATGTGCTTTTACTTTATTTAATTGCAAGTAATGTGAATAATCATGATTTATTTCTTATTGTTGGATATGAGAACATTGGATGATGATAATATTGATGAATTTATGAATGATGTTGCATTCATAAACATCATGGCATATAAGAAGGTGATCATGTTGATCACAACTCCACAGGAGTGGAGGAGGTCCCTAATCCTTGAGGAGGATGGGCTTGAGAGTATGTCATCGACGGGTGAACACTCACGCTATACCGGTATATACAAAAGAAGTGCATATGGACATGTAGTGTAGAGATGATTGTGTATGAGAATAAATAAAGATAATTGAATGATTGAGTATGAGAATAAAGTAAAAAGAACAATTAATGTTGATGATGATATTGTGTATTGCTGATTAAGCATTGTTTATTATTTATTATTGTACTTGCTAAGTCGTGGACTCGCCCTTGCTCTATTGTTGTTTTTAGGTGATCGTTGGCGACACTTCACTTGGAAAGGGATAGCACTTGGAACACTGCATACACTCAATTACTTTATCACTTGCCATGATAAAACTTTACCTTAGCGTGATGGTTTATTCCTTTAGGATATTATAGACATTGAGTAATTCTAGATGGTTGGTTGGAACTCGTTTATTCATTTGATAGTCTCTGCTTGATTGGTTTTGCTTAAATCTTGAACTATTATTATGCTTTACTATCTAGAGTTTAAATACATGTGCGCATCATGTCGTTATTCATATGTTATTGCGACCCATGGACAGGTTTTAATATTGAATTGCTTGCTGAAATTTTATTGTTAATTGATGTAAAATTAATTGTTATGGTAGTTTAGTAGTATTCCAGGCTCAGTGTTGGGCTGGGGTGTTACAGGGGGGTTTGTTTCTTTTTTTTATTGTAGAAATTTTCATTCACATAACAAATGATCATTTTTAGATAGTGACGACATTAGTCAGTGGTATGGTTGCAACTAATCCTAGATAGCTATTTTAGTGTTTTTTTTTCTCAAGGCCGTCATTTTTTTTATTTTGTTTACTTTAGATGGCTCATGGATGGGATTAGTTTTCATGGTCTTAAATATGCATATGGCATGCTATGGTTCCTATAGTTCTTCTCTTTCAGTACAAATATTTCTTCTCTCATGATTTTTAGAAATTGCGAGGTATGCATGCATTCAGAAAGTGAGAGGTATGCATGCAAATAAAACTAGATGGTTATTTGATCTATAGTAAATAGTCAAATAGATGAAGTATCAACTGATTGTCACCTCTCATCATTTCATCATTGGCTTATGCAATTTTGTGGAAAGAATAGATAACTAATTATCAGATGATATTTTGTAATTGCAATTATAGAAAGTTGTTGAGAGTGTACCTTCTATTCTTTCTCTTAGTCTTATGTTAGTGTCATAGTAATCTGGTTAATTATAATGATCTTGCTAATACAGTGCCTTGCTAGCTACTTTTCTGAAATATGAAAGTTGCTCAACTATATTTTTATTATTTGTTTTGTGTATAGCATTGCCTGCTAAAGATAGTGCATCAGTATGTATTCTCCATTGAGAAACATGCTAGTTTGATTGTGCTTCTTCTTTTGTTATGCCTTCTCCCTTGGTTTTCGCTTGATCTCCTTTTCCTCGTGACCTCGTCCATACATTCTAAATTTAATAACTTGTGTGCCTATGAAGGGATAAGTAGCACAGAGGCCATGGTCTATGATAGATATGCTCTTCTTTTTCCCCCGAAGAAAAAATGATACACCCATTTGGGGATTGAATAGATCAAACAGTTAGAACAAAAGAAAATCCATGGTTTTATTGTCTGTTGTGGGAATAACATGTCCGTTGCGAAGAAAGAAAGATAGATGTATCAGGTTTTATCACTGTTGCTTTTGCTCTAACGCATAACTTCTTTCTTGTGTTGAAAGCATTTCTCGCTCTGAAAGAAGGTAACATGATAGATTAAGAATGTATCTGATATATTGTAGATCTGATTTCTTGAATGCATCTGTTTGGTTCTTTTAAAAAGAAGTGGAAAGAATGGTTGTAGAAAGAGGATCGTTCCATCTAGATAGCTTTTCTTTGTTGTTGTTTGTAGTCAAGTAATATTATTTCTTCCAGTAATAACAATCGATAATTATTTGAACGGTTCATTAACATCTCCATGAGAAAAAAAAAACATTTTGAACACTTCTCTGGTGTTTTATGGCCATCCAGGCATCTCTAAATTGTACTAGAAAATGCCAGCGAGGACACTTTTGTAGATTTGATTTGCAGTTTTGCACAACCATTCACTTGTTAGATTCTCTACCTTGCCTTTTTGTAGAGAGATATGTTAGCTTGGTTGCTCACATGATAACTCGAGGAAACAAACTTCTTTTGGTCATATGAACTTTTGACTCTGAATTTGTTTAACATATCCTAATTTGTTTTCAAACATTGTAGACTGTTTGCATCATGGAGGGATTCTCTATATGAGAAGTACGCCAGCATCAAGGTGAGTCCTTTTGTCTACTGATCAAGTACAAAATAAATTAGGATCTTGGTCAAAAGTTCGAATTCTGGTAGTTCTTTGTTGCTTGCTTTTATGGTTCCTAAGTAAGGACATGTGAATTAGTCAAAGAGCTCTAATTTTGTGCGTCCCAACCATCAAGATATGAATTGCTCAAAAACTCAGAAAGATATCTTGTTCTTGTTTGGTAGCTAGATGGCGATCTGAACTGAGCTCAAATTGTCTTTTTTTTTCTATCAACTCCTCTGACCTACAAGGCTCAAATGTTTCTTCCAACAGATGTCATGAACAACATAAGATGTGTGTGGTAGAAAAGCTTGTTGACATGTGCTGACTTACAACAATTAGATCAATGAATTGCTATAGTACTACTGAACACACTTGCTTCTAGACATTGAAAATCTACCTATATATAATGTCATGGCAGTTTACATAATTCTTCTGTATAATATGCATTCACAAACATTGGAAGTGGACTCTTGATTTCTGCATTTCTTTTGTATATAAACCATTGCTTGTTTGTAAAGGCAAGAATATAATTTATTGCCTATGTGTTTATGTAAACTGCTTTCACTATTAGAATGCTAGTGTGAATGATTTTTACTCAATATATATGCCAGACTCGGCACAAGGGCATACCATTCCGAACGTCGGTGTGTACCTACCCGATCTGGTGTTCTCTCACTGTCAGTTTTACGCCGTGCTGTCTAGAGCCGCCGCAAGATGGAACATCAAGATTCTCGCCATTGCGGATAAGGACAAGGCCAAGCGATCCAAATCTCGTGGGACGTACACGAGGAACATCATCTAGAGAGAAGTTCCGACAACATAGAGGAGGTATTGATCACTCGATACTGTATTCATGATTGCTCGTTACCGTGCATTTTGACAGATTATACTATTATTCTAAAAGCAAAATACTTATGCTGCCATTTCATTTAACTGCAGGGTAGCTGACCACCTCGATCTACACTGAGCTTTCAATATTTGGATGCGTCTTTTGGAAAGCTATTATGGAGTTTCATGTGTTTACCAGCAAAGTTAAATGAAACTCTAAAGCACGTGCCTATGGATTTGGCGTTTTTTTTTGTGCAATGTCTTATTGTTATCTGCTCAGATATTTACATGTGACATTAGAATCGAATTGAGATATGTGATGTCTACTCCAACTGTTTAAGATGTTCCGTGACAACACAGCGCACTTTTTTTGAATAGAAATGGAAATGTAGCCGGCTAGCCTCTGCCTTATGGTTCTCGGGTTGATTATCAGTAATATTTTCACATAGATAGGGCTTTTCCTCCCAGATAGGACGTTAAGCCGTAAGTAGCTTTCACATATTTCTACTTCTTTTTCTCGTTTTCTCACATAGACAAGAACCACCTCTGCCTCACTTAAGGAGCGAAAAATTTCCAACTCATTCATGCGAAGAGATGTACTGTTTATGGTTCTGCATTAAGCAATACACTACAGAACATGGTATTCTTCCCAATAAAAAAAATCAAAACTACATGGACCTCAAGAACCTACCATACAACAATGGCAGTTTAACTTTGAGCTTTTCTTGCATTGCTAAGTCATAATCTGAGCTTGCTTTCTCGACCTACAACTTCTATCGACACCGAAAGGTGTCAAGCGGCTGCTGCTTGTTTGCAACCAGCAAAGTAAACCACCTCTACGGCACCAACTCCAAAACTGATTCTACACTGAGCTCATCACGCGGGACATCGCAGCAATCATTTTCTCCCTCGTTTGCTGTTCAGAGCCAGGGCACTTGATAATGAAGGAATGCACTACCGTCCCATTGTTGCCTGTGACCATCGATTCACCTACACGGACTTCTGCCTCTTCAAATGCTTGGAAGACCTTCTTCACCGGATGGTTCTCCATGGGAGACATCACTCGGACAAGAACCTCATCTTGCACCACCTGGATGTCTACATCTGGTCTAGGCACTCGTTCCCTCGGATCTACCATACCGGGCTCAAGAAACCTTTCTCTTTCCGCCTCCATCTCTTTGAGCTTCTTCTGGAGGTCAGTGATGTATGTTATCGAGTCACCCAGCAGGGAGGCCTTGTCCATTTTTGATATGTTGGGCACAACGGTTCTCAGTGCGTAGAACCGCTGGTTGAGCTTCTCCCTTCTCTGGCGCTCAGCCTCGACATGATTAAGTGGCTCCTCCCTCCCATTCGCAGGCTTTCTTCCCCTCTTCCTTGGCCGCCGGTCCTCTACTGCAAGGGGTTGGCCTTCCTCTTTACACAAGCCATCCACCTCTGCACTCTCTCCATCAAGAACAGCTGTTCTTGCAACCAAGACACCAGACTTAGAACTGCTCCCTGCACTAAAATCTATTTGCCTAGGCGCTTGTGGCTGCAGCTGTTGCTGGTTGACCAACTGCGGTGGTTTCACTATCTGTGCTGACTTCTGAAGCTGCGGTAGTTTCTGAAGTTGTGGTGCTTTCTGAAGCTGAAACTGTGTTGCAGTAGGGTTGTCCGCAGCTCCATTGTTGCGGTGTGTGGCTTCATTACTCACAATCAGTATACCATTGCCAAACCTCTGCTGATGAGAATTCGGGCCCCGAGCCTGACTCCAAGTGAAATTCTGCAATCCTTTCTGGACATTGGGGAGCAATGGGCTCCCACCAGCAGCAGTCCTCTGTTCCCATGACCTTTCATCTGCCTTTGATACACCAACCACTGGCCCAGCTGAAGGTCTACCAAGGTTCAAATCCTCTCCAAAAATCTTTGCCAAACCTGGTGACCTCTCAATTGGACCATTTCCCTCGTGTCTCTGAACTGCAGCCTTGTTACCACTTGCCCCTGCCAACACGGACTTTATGGTACGGACAGTGTCAGAACTCTCCGCCACCTGCTGCATAGAACCCAGCTCAAGCACACCAGTCTCAAATGGCACTAACACGATAGTTCTAAATCCTGCCGTGCTTGCAAGGTACCCCCGGTAACAGTAATTGGCTGGGAATACGTTGCGCTCAGTATTGGGAATCCAGAGGGGTACACCTGCTGCAAATACATGGCCAGGGCCACGGGCACGACGCGGAAATGCAAAGTACATAGATGCTAGGAAGAACATCTCGGTATCTGTCACCTGATCAATACCTGGGGCATAGTCCTCCTCATCAGCACCCCCGAATGCTGTGTGCAACCGCTGCAACACACGCTTCCGCATCCGCTGCTTGGCATCATCATTGCCAGCAGAAGCAGCAGCTCCCACCTCACCATCACGGGGCTCACGGCAAGAGCCATCCCCCCATCCAAGGACGAGATCACCAGACTTGGTGCGTGACAGCTGCCAGAAGATGGCATAGTTCCAACCAGCACCAGGGCACTTTGATTCGACAAGCTCCTGGAGTTTATTTTGCAAGTCTACAGGCAAAGATGCAGCAACAAGACCCTCAGATATGGCACCGCCTCCTTTTGTCAAGTATGCAAAGGCATCTGTTCCAAGCACAGTGGCGCTGAGGGCTCGGTCCTCCTCAGTCCATGCCCAACCAGTTCCTCCATTGGCACTATCCTCCTCAATCTCCATCTCCATCACCATAATACCTACAAAAAATAGTATAGATCAGGCCAAAAGGCAGCTTAGATATAAATAATTCTTGCAACAATCGGTAAGCAGAACACAAAAACTACAGTTTTAGACGAACATAGGCAATAAAATTTCATTGCACTTATAAATGCAGGGAAGGACTTATGACAACACAGAATAAAACTCTCAATCACCATCCAGCTAACAAGACACACTAAACTGCATCCCAAATGATAAGCGAAAATTCGGGCGCACACTTGGTAGTTGGTACCCTTCCAATCCATCAATTTAATGATACACAGAAGACTAGGTGAAAAGCAAAACTTTGCTAATCTAGGACACACAAATGATTAGCTAGTCACCATAGTAATAGGGAAACTAGCAGTGTCTCAATACAGAGTATACCCATGAACATGACGATGAAATGAAACCATGTAATAATCCACCCAAAGAACATAAATAGTCTGCCAGCATAACGAGCATTAAAAAAAACTATCTTGACATTTTGCCTGACACCATTCCTACTATATCTCAGAATTTGCGTTGCCGGTTAAAAAAAAGAGCGCACATAATTGAATTCTAATCCAAATCTGACCTAATAACAAGCTCTGAACAGCATATTTCCATGCCAAGCACACAAGGATGTAGCCATAAACTTACATCGATCGCAGCCATCAGATTCCAGGCTAAACAAACCATCCACCCCTCTACCGCACACAAATCACCATTCCACAGAACTCAGATCATCTACCAAACACGACGACCCACGAATCACAACCACTCCATTTCATGACACAACAGGTAAGTAGTAAAATCCGTTTTTTTTAAAAAAAAAACAGGTAAGTAGTAAAAGAAGCACTGCACCGAGGTAGTAATTTAGAAACAGAACAAGCGGAGGAAGCCAGGTAAGTAGTAAAATCCGTTTTTTTTTTAAAAAAAAAACAGGTAAGTAGTAAAAGAAGCACTGCACCGAGGTAGTAATTTAGAAACAGAACAAGCGGAGGAAGCCAGGAATCTCACCGGGCTGGGGCTCCCGAGCCCGAATCGGCGCCGGCGACGCGAAATCCAGCACGCCCCCACCACCACCACCAAGACCCGATTTCTGCCGTCGAATCAGAGCCCGGGCGTCGGCGAGGCCCGGATCTCTCCACGCGCGAATCCGAGCTCCGGGGGCGGCCTCGTGCAGGCGAGGGAGGGGTCGCGAATTGGCGTGCGCGTCGGGGGAGGGAGGGAGGGAGGGATTCGACGGTGGAGGCGTTTGATTTCTCTGGTGCGCGAGAGGATTTCGGGCGAGGCGACTTGGGCGGGGATGTGGGGGGCGGAGGGTGCCTCCCCTTTTCTACTGGGGATCCCGAGACGAGACGAGCCGAGGGAGAGAGCGCGGGCTCGCTCTGCGTGTGCGTTCGTCGGCTGGAGCCCAACTATGGGGAGTTTTTTTGCCTTCGTTTCTGCGCTTTCTGTTTGGGACGGAGGGAACGGCAGCAAATGGTGTTCTCGGGGTATACGAAAATCTGGACACAAAAGTTTGGATGATGCGTGCGGTGGAGTCTAAAATGCATATCTGACTGAAATGGAAAGTGCAACTGTGAAAGCAATGGGATTCAGTACTACTATGCATGGGCGAAAGATGCAGTACAGTGCTTACCCGTTATGAATTGCAACACGATATAGGTAGATTGAGTGAGACATTTCACTCAATTGAAATTCACGTGAGAGGAATGTATATTTGCAACAATGTGCATAATCTAATGCAACATGTCGGGGACTATCTTTTTCTTCTCCATCAACCAGAAGTAGCAGCACTTGCGGAGGTTCAAAACTTTTGTTGCAACGATCAAAACAAATAGCTGCAACATCTTGAAAAAACTATTGCAACATCCTAGAATGTCTATTGCAACAACGTGAATTACCTAATACAGCATGCTGGGGACTTGCCTTTTCTTCTCCATCAATCAAACCAGCAGTTGCAGAGGTTACGGTCGGCGGTGGCGGCGCTCGTCTGGCCTCAAGGGCGCTCGCGTAGGACGCAATTTGTCAGCAGCTAAGCTAGGTTTGACCCGACAATGGAGGAGCTTACGGAGGCGGGCGCAGAGCTCGTTTGTCCCCTTCGAAGCTCGCAGAGGCCACGCCTGGTGGCAGCTAAGCTCGGCTAACCCCGACGACAGAGGAGCTTGTGGAGGTTGTGTCCAGAGGAAGCGTGGAGGGTGGAGACATAGCAATGATCGGTGGACTGGCGTGTGGCAGCTTGGTCAAAGCTCACGCTTGAGGCATGCATGGAGAGGGAGAGAATGAGTGGCTGGCAGAGTGTGTGTTGGATGAGGATAAGATTAGTGCAAGTCTTTGTTGGGTTGATTAGTGGGTGTGCAGAACGTTCATTGGATCAAATATTAGGGATAGATGGAGCGCATGACGAGTCACGTCCTTCCAAACGGACGCTTCCAAGGATTACCCCTAATATTTTTATTAACAAGCAGGTCCATATGGGATCTTACCGGACTTGACCAAAGCATAAACCAATGCATATTTTATTTAATATATATACATATAAATGTTGGAAATGGGCTTATATGAATGAGGCTCATTTTCTATTATTCTACAGTATGTATGATTTAGTACCATATTGCTAAACCAAGGTTGAGGCGACCAATATATAAGGTATAGTCATTGTCACTCTTTGAAACATGTGACACATGGATGAGGGTGGCACGAGGAGGGCTTTAGCAAAATACACACGCGCGCACGCGCACGTGAGTGCGTATTCGCGTATTTTCACGTGAAAAATCGCGTGATTTGTGACCGTGCCGTGACGTGGCAGACCAAGTCCACTTTATTTTTGTTAAACCATGGGTCTATCTCTCTCTCTCTCTCTTGAATGAGATTCAAATATTTGAATTGGAGTCTTTATTGGGTGTTGATGACAGGCAGTTACCAGTTGGTAAATGGTTGGTTAAATATGTCAGTTATCAGTGAGTAAATGACCGTTTAATCAAATCAGTTTACAGTCTGCATCTCTATATCTATGCCTGGAGACATCCAGAGCATGGTTCGTAGAACCACTGCCTCTATTTCTTATTTTCTTCCTTCTGCAAACCTATGATGTTTTATTGCGCCATCTAAATCTCGTCGACTCTTCTTCTCGGCATGCATCGTGAAGAAGGGAGCGATATCTTCGAGCCATTGCTGCCGTGAAGACCTGCACGGAGGGCGATAATAAGGTTTCTGGACAGCGCACATCTGCGCGACCGCTCGCTTCGCCGATTTATCTACGTTTCTGCACTGCATCTAGTCTGCGTCTGCGCTGCTTTCTGTCCTTCATCGGACCCACTAGTAAGTCTTCCGTGTGACCGATTGACTTGTTCACATTCTGTTTTTGTATATATCGTGAAATATAATAAGCTGTCTGCTGTTAGTACTGATTTATGCATCGTTAGTCATTTGTGATCTTTGTCTTCTATTAAAACCTAGAATTAAAATATTACTCTCATTTTCAATAATAAATAGTAGTGTCAAGCGACCCGATCTGTTTACATTTAAAGTTGAGCGGCTGTCATGATTTTAATATTATTAACTTTCAATTTTGGGAAGCATGCTGTCATATGACCTGCACTCATTTTTTTCACTAGGTATGAATACTTGGATCATTTCACCCGTCGGAGATATCAGCCTAGTACATTCAAATTTGTTGCCTCAAAAGTTGCTGCGCATATGGACCAGTGGATCTTCTCTTGTTCTTCTCGTATGTGGGTCTCGCTTTTGAAGGATGACGTGAAAAGGGATTTTGTTCCTGCTCTAGTATTAGGAGGAACCATCTGGACAGTCGTTACTGCTGCTTAGTTACTTGTTCGTCTTGTATGAATTCTTGTATTATATTATTTTAAATGTGTGGATGTTTGGATCTTATATGAATGGTGCAAATTTTGTTAATATTTTTTCTTGAATTTTCCTGATTTTTTGGATGACTGGGATTTTTGTTAATATTTTTTCTTGAATTTTCCTGATTTTTTTGGATGACTGGGATTTTCATCCCTATGTCTTCCAAATGATGGCAAGGAATATTTCTCCAAGGAGAATATTTTTCCAAGGATTTGAAGGGGATTTCAAATGCCTTTCAAAATCCCTTTGGGGATTTTCTTCCTGAAATTTTGCCCCCTAACATCCAAACAAACCCTAATGAGCCAATCAAGCCTCTGCTTGGCCTAGTCTTGAACCTCGAATCGGCTTAATGTGATTATTTAGGAATAGTAGTTATGTAAGGTAGTAATTTTAAGTTCCACACAGCTATGGTTACATAGAAACACAAACTAAATTTAATTTTAGGCATTGTAAGGGAATTCTGCGGGTCATAGTGCCCAAAAGTCCATAATGTGCGTAAAAGTTATTATTTACTACGTACCTTTGCACATGTAACTCGCTTGCACACATCTTCTAGGATTACTTTTCCATCTACACGATGGACTACACGTCATACACTACGTACCAGACTGTACGCTTATATCTCTACGTAATCTCAGGCTCACTTTCGTACTAGAGAACAAAAATACCAAGTTTATCTTCTTGCCCGAGCTGGCATTTTCTTTCTTGAAGGCAAATCCTTTCACTGGGTGACAGTGCGGTTGGGTCCCGTCCGGTCCGGAGCCTCACGAGCCCCAGGCCCAGGCTCGGATAAGCACGGAGCCCTTTCCACCTACACAGAAGATCCGGACCAAGCACCGGTGGTCCCCCGTACCCTTTACGAACCCCTTCACGTGAACGCAGCTCGGCTCGCACGCGCAGCTCGGCTCCGCTCCAAGCCAGGAGTCGCCAGTACGGCCTCCGCCGCGTGAGCACATGCGCGCCACGTGTCCACGGCCCTGCTGGGATCGGGAGGAGGGAAGGCGAGCCGATTCAGGAGGGGCTTGTGAGTCGTGACTCCAATGTTGATGGGCGTGCTCCTCGTGAACTCCCACGCCATGCACGGACGGCCGGCCACGCTCTCCATCTTGTGGGCGCATCACATGCAAAGGTTTCGAGTCATCGAAGCCTTTGCCTCACACACACACACACACACGCCTCCGGTGCATCGCATGCATGGGATTCTCAAACCCGGTTGTTGAGATTATTTGTTGTTACGTGAAAATTAAGAGCGTTTTCTTTTCACACCATCAGTGACTTCCAGTACATTTTTTGGGCTGAGATTGCTTGTTGTTACGTGAGTTATTGATGTGGATAGGACTAAAGGGTATTCGAAATCGGTGACTCCTAGTGTACTACGTGATAACCCGATTGTTGGAGCTGTTTGTTGGTATGTGAGTTTCTAGTGTGGGCTAGATTAAAAGTTTTTCCGGTGCACATCATCAGTGCCTCATAGATAAAGCATATTGTATGGTAACCCGGTTGTTTATTGGGATTGCTTTGTTGTTACGATGAGTTATTAACGTGATCTGGTTAAAGAGTTATCATTACACATCATCCGTGGCTCCTAGTGCATTGCGTGGTAACCTAGTTGTTGAGATTGCGTGTTGTTATGTGAGTCAATAGCGTGGACTAGATTAAAGGTTTCTCGATACACACATAGGTGACTCCTAGTGTACTAAATGGTAGCCCAATTGTTGGGAATGTTTGTTGTTTTGTGAGTTACTAGTGTGAACTAGATTAAAGGTCTTTCAATACACATCATCAGTGACTCCTAGCTAGTGCATTGTTTGGCAACACGATTGTTTGGATTGCTTGTCGATAGGTGACTGGCTAAGGTGGGCTAGATTAAAGAGTTATCAGTACACATCATCGATAACTCCTTGTGCATTGCATGATAACTTGGTTGTTGAGATTGCTTGTTGTTATGCGAGTTACTAATGTAGAGTAGAATAAAGAGTTATCGCTTATTAGTACACATCATTGGTACTCCTAGTGCATTGCATGGCTACCTGGTTGTTGAGATTCCTTTGCTGTTTGTGAGTTACAAAGGCCATGTTTGGAGGAGTTGTAGCTTTTGTCATAAGTTGCCTTTTGGTTTTATGGCTAAAAGGCAGTTGTAGCTGATGCCTGAAGCTTTCCTTGAGGGGTCGTTTGGCAATATGGTTTTTTGTTAGGTCGCCGATTGTCCTGAGTTGTGAAATATATGAAATGCCCCTGAGACAAATGATACTTATTTGGTGCCGATTAAGCTAATCCATGCAATGATTTCGTAACATTAATGCATTTAGCTAATTACAAACATGATGTCAAATGGATTTTAGTCAAGTTTGGAACTATTTTTAGTTGTTCTCCCATGCTTATCATGTCTTACTCTTATGCCAATCACTGCCAATCTTTTGTATAAATTTATCGTGTTTGTTTGTTTGTTGATTCAACAATTTTGAAATCTGAATCTACATGCATGAATCAACCAAATCTGGTTTTACAATCAAGAACTACATTTGTGTTCATCAAAATCCCATCAAAATATCTAAAAAAGAAAAGGAGGGTTGAGGTCGGCGAGCTCAGAGCCAAGGTCGGAGGGGATGACGAGCTGGTCGACGGAGGTAACAACGACGGCTGGGACCGGGAGGCGGCCATCAAGGTTGAAGGAGGTGACGGTGGTGATCCAAAAGTGAAAGGGGAAGGGGAGGGATGCAGCAGCGGCGACGACTGGGAGGGGATGGAGGCAACATCGATGAGGGATGGAGGCATCGGCAGTCAGGATCGAAAGTAGGCAACGGTGGCTGGGATCGGGAGGTGGCCATCGGAGCTGAGGGAGGCGGCGGCGATCCGAAAGGGGAAGGGTGAGGGGGGAGGGATGCATCTATCAGGGCTGAGGGAGGCATCGATGATCCGAAAGGGGAAGAGGAAGGGGAAGGGGAGGGATACGACAACAACAACGACTAGGGGTAGAGGTGAGGACGCTCGGGGGGGGGTGGAGGAGACAGTGACTTGAGGGGTGGAGGCTGCGGTAGCCAGGAACGGAGGTAGGCGATGGCGACTGGGACCGGGAGGTGGCCATCGGGGTTGAGGGAGGTGGCGGCGATCTGGAAAGGAAAGGGGAGGGATGTGGCAGTGGCAACAACTGGGGGGACGGAGGTGGCAGATGGGGGATATGGAGGCGACAGGCAGAGAAGGCGACGATGGCGCGCAAGTGGGGGTGAGGGGAGACCGGGAGATGGAGAGGGAGCAAAGAGTGGCGACGCCGCTGCCAGGAGCCGGCAGCGGGGAGGAGGTGTGGGGAGTAAAGGTGACGACACAAGGGGAGAAGAGGTGTCGACGGTGCGCGGGTAGAGGAGGCGATGTAGGCGCGTGGGTAGGGAGAGGCAAGGCGGAGATGAGAAATGGAGAGGAGCTAGGGTTCCCCTCTAAGCCCTTTTTGTCCAGTGGTAGTAGCGGGTAATTTTCCCCAAATCCTAGCGGCAATCACCAAAATCCCACCCACAAAAGCCCAAGAAGTACCCGTCGCCTAGCTTTCAGCTTCTAGTGTATTATGGCTTTTAGCTTAACGGAAAATCACTTTTGAAGCTGACCTGTTTGGGGGCTTCTGGCTTTTTGGAAGCCGAAGCTGGCTTTAATACCCCCAAACAGGGCCTAAAGTTGGGTAGATTAAAGAGTTATCAATACACATCATCCGTAAATTCTAGTGCATTGCTTGGTAACCTAATTGTTGACATTGATTGTTGTTATATGAGTTACTAGCATGTACTAGACTAAAGAGTTTATATGCATCTTGGTGACTCCTATAACACTATTTGGTAAACAACTTGTAGAGATTGCTTGTTGTAATGTGAATCACTAACATAGATTAGATTAATGAGCTTTTGAGACACACAATCGACAACTCTATACTTGCTATTTTAGTTCTTTAAACTATATGTTGTTATGTGAGTCATTGAGGTGAATTACATTTAGGAATTTTATACTTTAAAGAAAATTAAGGAATGCTCAGGGTAGATTAAAGAAAGCATGTGGTGCATATATTTATGCTTTCTTCTAAGCAGTCTCATCTAGAAAAATTCCATGTTGAATAAAGGAATGCTATTGAAGTAAACTTATATAATACGAGGGTAGTAAACTCACTTATTTGGTCACTTGCATGACGATTGTCAAGGAGATGATTTATTGATATATATAGATCATCTGCAAGTGAATAATGTAATTATGTGATATATATCAAACCATTTGGATATGATAACAATCCATTTTTCTATGCAAGGAATGCAAAACCACAATACTCCTACCAGTCCTTTGAATCTTGTTGGTAGTAGCATGAAGACCCGAACTCGCGATGTAGAAAAAATGAAATAAATAGTTAAGATAACCCAATATACATCAATAGATATATACTGGATCTTCTTATAAACTCACTAGTTAGACAGCCAACGGCGGAACATGAAAAATAGGAATAGAAAATAAAAAAAGTACCAATACATAGTTGAACTAAGCTTATTTACCCCCACCACCTTATTCCAAAGAGAAATCCAATAATAGACAAGGGAACCCTCCACCTTCATCGGAAAAACAAGAATTGAATCAAGCCAACGACGGAGTTCCACACAAGAAGTGCATAATAATAAAAAAATTGAACGAGAGATTTAATAGATTATTGAGGAAGCGCCTCTTCCCTTATCACAATAAGAAAAACTTGTTGGAGAGAGGTAACGCAATAGGGCGGACTACAACCCCCATTTTTTTTCTCCTCTTTGTTGAACATCTAAGGCTGGTCTATTAGGCCGCTTTTATATTGGAAGGTGATGTATCTGCTGACGCATCTACGTTACCGAATTTTCACACACGCCAAGAATGGTGTGCTTACCATTACAATTTGTCGTGCAAGGAAAGTATTTATGTAGAAATCATTCTTTGTTCTTTTGTGATGATATAGAGCCACTATTTCTTAGGGCTTGTTTTGGTGGGCCGGGATCTCAACCCAATCCCAGGGGAAATTCCTCCCATCGTTGACTTTCTCGAATTGGATTGTGAGTGCATTTGGGTGAGATTGGGGTTTGAAAAATCATGGCCAATTCGATCAATCCATGGGGGAGAAATATATATTTTTTTGAAATAATATTAATTTAAAAGATAATTACAAAAATAAATATTCAATTTTTTAAAACAAATATAGGTGTATGTTGCCAATTAGAGTGGTGACAGGTTCCAATCGCCATTCTAATTGGCGACAGGAACCTAATTACTGCATGTTGTTGGTCCAATTGCATGTCACCAGTTCTACCAACGATGGGAAACCGTGGGCTCCTGCCGTTAGTTCAACTGGCGACAGGGAAGTGGCTATATAAACCCCCCAAAATGGGTGGAAGTCATTTTAATTTTGAAAAAAAAAGAGAAGATAGGGGAGGTATCGATGATCGAGTCACCGATATTACGAAATATAAATAGGAAAATGACTAAGAGTTCTTGGATAAGAATATGGTTACTCTTATTACAATGAACTAGCTATTACAGGGGGTGCCTTCGACAAGGCAGTGGACTAGTGTAATATCCCCAAATTTTCAATCCAGGTAAAAAATAAAACTAAAATATTTTCCTTGAATTTCTGGAATTTCTAAATCATCTAAAAAGGAGGAAATCTTTTTTCTCTTTCTCTCTCCTCGCTGACATGCGGACCCCGCATGTGAGTTAGTCAGTCTCTCCCTTTATAAGAAACCATCGCATCTCCTTTTCCTTTCTCTTCCCCATTTCCTCCCTGGACTCCTGAAGCATGTGCTACCCCTTCTTTCTTTCTTTCTTCCTCAAGACAGGCCACTGCCACCTCCCATTGATCTCTCCCCGTCCAAGATTTTGTTGAGATATGTAACATCCCAATTTTTTATAGTTTAAAAATCTTTTTGAGTAGTTTGGTTCTGTAGAAAAATTCACCAAAGTTTTATTTGAATTAAAATAAAGCTTAATATGGACTTTCAAAAGTAAAATAATTTAATATGATTAATTCCAATATTAACTATTATCAAAACTATTTTATTTGACTTCTTTGTGCTTGGATATATTTTCTAGAATTTTTCCGAGTTCATTTGCTATTTTATATCTACTATTTGGATTTTTAGTATTTTCTAAAAAGAAAAGGCTATTAAAATATCAAAAAAGGTCTTTGGGCCGAAACCCTAAGCCTTCGGCCCATATTTTCGCCTCTAGTCCAACTCCTACGTAGCCCGCTCCTCCTTCCCTCTCCACCCGCGTGCGCAGCCGGTCCCACGTGCCAGTCACCGTCACGTCGGGTGTGACGCGTTCCCCTCTGAGTCGTTTCCACTGACTGGTGCACCCGCTTGTCCATGTCATCTTCATCTCCGATCCCGTCTCGCGCCAAGACTCCTTCGTCGCACCGCTTTCCTCGCTGTTTTCGCCATGGACTCTCTGGGCTGCCCGTATAAAAGGGGAGGTGTACCCCTTGGTCTCCGCGTCCCAACACCAGCCGCCAGCGCCCAAGATTGAAGCCCTAGCCGTCGGAATCCACCAAAGGAGCTAGGTCACCGTTTCTACTCCAATGAGCCTGTTCATCGTCGTCAGAGCAGCTTAAGCCTCGTGGTTGCCGCTGCTGTGATCGCAAGGTCCAGATCTACCTCATAGCCACCTTTGTTCTGCCGGAGAGTCGTCGGAAGATAGATCCCGTCGAGCCTGAGATCCAAACGCCGCCTAAACCTCACCGTCGGCCACCATGGTTTGCCTCTAGTCGTCGCAAGTCCCTTGTTGAGTTCACCGTCGTATTAGCTAATCACCGGAGTCCTCCATTCAATCCGCCGAGGCCGCAATCGCCGGTGACCATCGGGTCTGGAGCACCACCGCCACCGTCTTCGTCCACGTCAGCATCACCTCCACGTCCACCTCAGCCCCAGTGCCCCCGTGTCGCCCACGTGTCGCTGAGTCATTGCCACATCAATGCCCGCGTGGCAGATCTAGATTTAAAACCCTAAACTGGCTCGACAGACTAAGTCAACCGTGCTTTGGCTGTGTGAGAGGCTTAGTCGGCGGATCAGCAATATTTGAATCCGTATGAACTTTGCATATCTTAACATCTCCTCTATCGACCAGTTCGCGAATGAGATGATAACGCCTAAGTATATGTTTGGACTTCTGATGGGATCTCGGCTCCTTAGCCTGCGCAATGGCTCCATTATTGTCACAATAGAGATCCATTGGGCTCATGGCACTCGAAACCACACCCAACTCAGCAATGAAATTTCTTATCCAAACATTTTCTTTTGTAGCTTCAGAAGCCGCAATGTACTCGGCATCCGTGGTAGAATCATCAATCGTTTCTTGCTTGAAACTTTTTCCAGCAAACATATACTCATGTCGGGGAGGTTGGCGCCGACCCTGCACGAGGAGCCATGGCAACATTACTCCGCAAGAAGGACTACACAGAGGCGATGGCTACGGTTGGGCGGTGGTGATAATGAGATTTCCCCCTAATTTCCCTGAATCTTTTTCCCTTAGCCTCCCAAAATGATGGGTGGAATTATTCTCCACGGGAGAAACGTTTCCTTGGAGCCATCAAATCCACGTGTACTTAAACAAGTCCTCTTAAAGTGTATAAGTTTAAATACCAACTGTCATAGAACCGGAGTTTACATGCGACTGATCAAATCTACAACATTAGTCATACGAAATGCTCACTGTTACTGCCGTGGGAAATATTTTCACACTAATAATAATACAACCTTACTACAATATACTACTCCCTCCAATCACAAAAAATATCGATTTGGATACGTGCAGTCAAACTTTTTAAACTTTGGACTTCAACATCTCTACGGGTATTTAAGTTGTACACATAAAAATAATATTAATAGACTTTTCTCGAAAAGAACTTTCATAAAAGTATAATTTTATTAGGTTTTATAAATCAGCTACAATATAAAGTTATTAGTTAAATTTATATTTTAGAACCAATGTTTATGTCTAAAACAACATTCTTTTCAGTGACTAGAGTTTTAGTATATACTGTAACAAGCCAAGACATTTGAAAGTTTTTTATTTAAAAAGTTAAAAGATATAAAAGGCACGTATCGACCCATCCGTTGGGCTGGAACCTGGCTCAGCCCAAATAGCCCAGAAGCAACCGGGTCCATCGACTGGGCAGTCTGCTCTGCTCAGGTCGGGCCCGACCCCCGATCTCGTTGAGCAGCAGCAGAAGAAACCCTCGCCCTCGGCGCTTTGGCTCCCCCCCGTGGCGAGCTCTAGGGTTTCTCTCCCCCGAGGTGAGCGACCTCCTCCCCCCCGTTCTCCTCGCCCCCAGCTCGGTTCAACCTTCTCCTGGGTGGTGTTATCGGGTTCCTGTTTCTCGGCGTGCTAGGGTTCCGAGGACGCTTCTTGGGTAGGTTGTGGATTCCCTGTGCAGTTTAGATGGTGGGTTGATTTGGTGCTCGTGGCTAGCCGAGGAGGGGAGTTAGGTTTAGGTACTAGGGGTTGTTATGCGCTGGTAGCAATCACGAGTGGTTTGATTTGATCTCACGCCGTTGATGACTCGATGGGGCTGTGCCGTGTTCGGATTTTGCTATATGTATTTAGCAATATGTGGTGCTGTTCTTTTTGGTTATTCGAGTGCCACCGATCTATTGGAGTGCCTGTTTTCATTCACCTTTCTTTTTTCTTGTGACAATGGGGCCACTGATACTTTTGATGCTAGCTGAATGTTTGTAATTTGCATAGTAGCTAATTTCTTATTATCTTTGCTGCTCTCTGCTTGTCTGTCTGGTATGGGAAGACATGGCTTCGCATGTGACACCTTCCAAGAGACCGTTTCAAAAGAATTCTTCGGAGCACAATGGTCGGGGGAAGTGGCAGAAAACAAAACATGCTTCTTCACAGCAAACTCAGCTGAATATACTGCCCGGAGTTCCTGTTTTCCGCGTTCTCTGCCCTACTTCAAAATCTGGGAATGTCATCGGTAAAGGTGGTGGTATCATCACAAAGATAAGGAAAGAAAATGGAGTAAGAATCAGGGTTGATGAAGCAGTCCCTGGTTGTGATGAGAGAGTTATTGTCATAACTGCCATTGAGAAGGACAAAGAAGCTAGCCATGAGCAAGGTAAAGTGAATGATGGAGGTGTTGCCTTTTCTGCTGATGGTGACCACGAGAAGGATAAAGACCACAGGAAGGAAGAAAAGGACGATTCAGAGAAAGACCACATCAAGGAAGAAAATGATGATGCAGAGAAAGACCACGGCAAGGAAGAAAAGGGTGATTCCTCTGTTGCAAAAGATACAAAATCAGAGCCGGAGAGGGTAATACCGTCACCAGTGAAGGCTATTTTGCTTGTCTTTGATAGGATTTTTGCAAGTAAGGATGAGAATGAAACCGGGGATGCATCAGGCGAGAGAACTCCTGTTTCTTTGAGATTATTGGTGCTTGATAGCCAAGTAGGTTGGCTTTTGGGGAAGAGCGGTAGTGTGATTAAGCAAATGTCGGCTGATAATGGCTGTGAAATTCGAGTTTCAAAGGAGAAGCTTCCTGCATGTGCTTTATCCCAAGACGAACTTTGCCAGGTAGATCTTTTCAGTATTGGATTTCACTTTCTTGTTCCCTACAATTATCTCTTGTAGTCTTTCTTAGATTGTGCTTTGGAAGATCATTTCTGGCATTCCTTGATATCTCATTTTTGCAGATCACTGGAGAGCTTGACTCAGTTAGGAAAGGTTTGAATGCGGTGGCTCAAGTGCTCTTTGTTCATCCCCCTAGGGAAAGTGACATAGTTCCTACTGCTCTTCCTTCTAGTTCATTATCTCGTTCATTCTTCAATCGGTCAGATGGTCTTCCTCCAGGAATGCAACCTAACTTCCACATCCCTTTTCAAGGGCCATCCCATGCCGGTGGACCTTTTGATATCATTGATCAACGGCCAAATGTTGCTCCTTTTCCCACTTTTCCTGAATCTATAATGCATGGCCATACTTCAGTTCCTACAGAACCCCTCACCTTTAGGTTATTATGCTCAAGTGACAAGGTTGGAAGTATAATAGGAAAGGGTGGAAACAATATCAAGACTATTCAGAATGATACAGGCTGTGAAATAAAAGTTCTTGAGACTGTTCCGAAATCAGAAGACCGTATCATAGTTATTTCTGGACCTGCGGTAACCATCTTCCTTTTCTCTTGATAGTATAGTTTCATGAAATAAATCCATCAGCCTTTAATTAATACCTGTTTAGCCCATTCGGTGACCTGCTTCTTAGTAGTACTGAAAATGCCTTCAGGGTCTGTCTGGGCAACATGGTATTCCAATGAACTATAAGACATATATTTTGCAAACTGCATTGTTTGTAAAGTTTTGAATATTTGGATTCCCTGAAAGTGTTGTTGCAAAATTCATATATTTTTGCACATTCAAGGTTGCCATTTGGTAGCACTGTATGGATGAACATTAGTAGGGAGTGCAGGCAGCAACCAGCAATGTGGTTGCCAGACAGCCTGCCATAAACCTTGATAAAATTCAAGGTATAAAAATCCAATAAAATTGTTTTTTATGCATGGAGAGGAACATGGTGAATGCATTTGAAAGTTGGATGGCACATAATTTTTAGCTACATTTCCTTATTTTTGCACTTTTCAAATACTTTGCCAAGAGTTTTAGCAACATTTGTTCTTTATTTTGACACATGAGGCATTCATTTATTTGGGAACTGTGCCTTAATAGCAAAACAATTTGTGATTGGCATTGGAGTTAGCTGTTAATATTTTAATACTGTTATTACCATTCAAAATTTGAATAAAGTCATTCACTTCCAGGAAATTAGTGTTATGATCTAGTGTGTTTTCAAGGAGAGATAGTCACTGATGTATTCATTTGTCTTTATATTCTGTAGCATCCGGGTGATGGAATTTCCCCTGCACAGAATGCAATTCTGCATGTGCAGCGTAGAATTGTGTTGCCTAACAACAAGGAGGGTCATGCAATATGTAGGCTGATCGTTTCACCTAACCAAGTTGGTTGCCTTCTTGGCAAAGGTGGTAGTATCATAGCTGAAATGAGGAAGCTATCAGAAGCACACATAATAGTGCTGAGCAAAGACAAGATCCCAAAGGGTGTCCCAGAAAATGATGAAGTTGTTCAGGTCTGCTTTTATTGTATTGTATAACCTACATGCCAATTTTACAAATAATTCCTTAAGATCTTTCTTTGCCCCGATGAAATTCTACCTCATCTGTTATTTTGCATCGTGATTTTACCTATGCTTGACTTTTGTACAACACTTTTAGTTCTTTTTTTTGTTAATTAACTGCAAAATCGCTGTTCTTTTAGATAAGTGGGAATTCCGAAGCTATTCAAGAAGCTCTAATGCAGATAACTGCTAGACTACGTAACCATCTTTTCCGGGACAGAATGGCTGCAATGGGTCCTAACATGCAGCCGCCTTTTGGTTTGCTAGATCCTCAATTTGGTCCGTATGTGGGAAGCCATGAATCTACGTCTCCTAGGATTTATCCTAACGCGTCTCAGTTTCATAAAGATTTTATGGGACGACCATTGGATGAGATGTCTGCTCCTTGGACCACAAAGGTATTAACTCATTTGTTCTTTTCCTGTAAGATGTTCTTGAGCATGCAAAGAGGCACTACGAATTTCTTGAACATCCTAAGAACCTGTTATTTTTTTAGGAAATGTTTATAGACTGTGTGCTTGTAGTGCTCTGTTTGGCTGGGAACCAAACTTGGTTACCAACTAGTGTGGCATCCCATAAGATGAGCTGTGCTTGGTTTTAGGCCTCAGACTCGTTGCCTAATTTTTGTGAAGAAGTAATATAAAAATGGTGGCACCAGAGTGTGATAGCCACTGCTCGAGTAGTAAAATCATTTGTGGTTGAAGAGATATGGCATGAGGCATTGGATCATGGACTAATATGGTCGCCTAGCAAACAACATGTACATTCTATAACTTTCTTGTGCTTTTCCTTATATCATTGTGGTCCTAACTTTGTAGGGAATGCGGAATGTTGGTGATCTGATATCAATATCTGATATCCCAGGAATGGCACATAGAGGAAATGTTGGATTTTCTGGGTTTGTTTCTTGTCTTGCTTTTTTTTTTTTGTGTCTTTTGATCAACAACATTGGGAACATCATGTATTTACCGGAGAAATTTCAATTGCAGTCCTGGCCAGTCATCTATGGTACCAAACATAACTGCAGATGTCATGGTTCCACTATTAGTTATACCTGCTCTATGTGGGGAAGATGGAGGTTGTTTGAACAAGATCCGTGAGGTTTGTGTTCGACTAGTGTGTTGTGTAGCGTATCCAGTTAACTACGAGGTGTATGATTGACATACTTAATACTATGTGCAGTTTTCAGGAGCTAAAATAACAGTCGCTGAACCTATAGCTGATGCAAAGGACACTGCTATTTTGATATCTGGCACACCGGATCAGATGCATGCTGCCCGAAGTCTTATTCAATCATTTGTTCTAAGTGAATCAGTTGCCCCATGATACTTCAAATATCTGAAGGTGATGCATCCCCTTCTAATATTTTGTTCCTTTCTTCTGGGGAACTCTTACTTGGTGGAGTTTCTGGTGATGTTTGGCTGTGTGGCCAATGAAGCTGGTAACCTGATGTGTGTTCGTATTTATGAATATGCATGTCCTGTTTGCAGAGTTGCATATGCTTGAAGAGGTTAATTATGCTGAATAGTGACTAAAATTCCAGTCTGATGGAACTTCTCTAACGAGTAGGTTCTTTGGAAAATCTCCCAAACTCCCCCTTGTGAGATATGGAAAACATTATGGGTAGCTGCAGAAATCTATCACCTTATGCAAGCTGTATGCTTGGAATTGGAAAGCTTCTAATCTTTTTGTATGAGAAAACCCATCATGTTAATGTTGTGAACTTCTATAAAGAAAACCAGCCTATCAGTGATTATTGCCTCTCTGTCTGATTGCTAAGGAGCACCAATACGGCCGCAAGTCACTCTACCAGTACCCTAATATGTACCAGGTACTGGTACGGCACCTACATGTATTGGTTTACTTTCCTTTTGAAAAAAAGGAACAATTTTAATACGATCAAATACCTATCGATATATGAGGCTGTCCCCACTGAACTGATTTGGAACTTGTAATCAAAGGGAAGGAGAGGAAGAAAAAAAAAGAACCTGGCTGGGAGGTGGAAGAGGAAGAGTGGAGAGGTGAAGCGGTAGTCGGGAGGAGAGAAGATACAGGCCATCCACCTGCACGCTTGTCACTGAGGCACCCATGAACTCGTTCCTTTTGTCTGTCTTCAAGCTCATTGTTGAGATGCCCGTCTACATTCCTTATGCTCTCTGGTTCTCCTCCCTATCTCCACCTTCCATCTCTCTTGCAGTTTCGTTTGTGGCAGCGGGGAGGAAACTCTTGTTTGTTGGGGTTAGGGTTTGGGGATGCATATGGTAGAAATCTGTGGATTTTGAAACTTTTTATACTTTATGGTATAAATATGTGGACTTTGTGACCTTTTAGACTTTTGTGGTAGAAATCTGTGGACTTTGTGACCTTTTAGACTTTTATGGTAGAAATATGTTGATTTTGCCCATGTATCAATGTATGCTAGTTTCCAAAATGATTTAAATTTAATAGAAGATCTAATCTATTCATACATTGTGAAAAAAGACCTTAACTTTTTTCCCACTAGGCCTTTTGATACATATCCATCATAATAAAAGTGTTCCTTCTCAATACGTAACATTTTATGAATCAATCCAGCTGACTTCTTGAGGAAAATCTTCAATCCTTTGAGAGAAACAAAAATGGCTACAAGAATAATGAGAGAATTGTAGGAGCTTGTCAGGATGGAAGCTTTACCGCTCCCGTGTAGGGCTGGAAACGAGCCGAGCCGAGCCTGCTCGAGCCAAGCTCGCCCAGGCTCGGTCTGAGGCTCGGCTCGACTCGAAAAAAAGCTCGAGCCGGCTCGAAAAGCTCGTTCAAGCCAGGATTTCCCAAGCCCAAAAACAAAGGTAGAATAAAATGATTATATGAGTCATTTATCATCAATTCAAAATCCAATCATCGTGATTATATGGGGTTACGCTCGGCTCGAATCTTCACTCGCGCTCGGCTCGAGCTCGGCTCGAAAAAAACGAGCTCGAGCCGAGCCGTCTCGGCTCACAACAAGCTCGAGCCGGCTCGCGAGCCGCGAGCTTTTTTGCCACCCCTACTCCCGTGGTATACAGAACTAACTAATAGCCCCCAGCTGAATACTTCTTCAGTTGTGAGTTGTGAAAAACTTGGAGCCAGCGGGTATCCCTGCCTTACTCTCTGTGGCAATTCACCAATAATTTAAAGTTGATCTCATATGAATGTTACATGATTCCTAATTGTGAGACCACTACAAGTTACTGCTCATGACTCATTGCTTTGTTAGGATATACGGGAGATTATGGTATTGATTAGTGATTGCCTTTCCAAATAGTGATTGTCATGGGGGTTTGATATAATCTATTAATCCTCGTTTAATGCTGGGATTATTTACAGCAATCTGGAGAAATAAATGAACCATATATAGCATGTTTTATATTACTGTAATGCTGTTGCATAGTTTGATGGCAACCGGATAGACTGATAGGTTAATACTTCTTCGTTCTATCTGGTTATATTACAAACGAGCCGAAGAACTCTTCAGTCATTATCAGGTGATAGAAGACTGTTTTGTAAATGACAGTTCTGCGAGTAATTTGGGACATATGTTGGCTTCTAAATTGAATAACATGGTAAAAACAATGTGAACCTTGCTGATTTGCAAGGATGACCATGTGGAGATGTGTTTTTCTCAGAAGGAAACTCTTTTAGCCGCAAGCTCTCTTACATCTAGTAGACTAGTAACTAGTAAGCCAGCGGTGGGGGTGCCAACTCTTATGAGATCTTACCCGATTATAGTGAGTGCTTATCCTTGATCTCCCCTTGGAATGCCAATTGCATAAGAAATAAGTGAGCTTATATAGCCCTGTTTCATCATCAGCAATTCAGCATGTAGTGATAATTGACTTGAGATTGGTAATTTAGCTTGTGCGTGTTTATCTTCTCTGATATACATGCTGATGGTAGCAAGGCTACAGTCAGGGTTATCAAGTAATTAATCTAGTGAACCAATAAATTCTGTTATATAGAAGAATGGGAAATGAGCAATAGGATGAACATGTGCAGGAAAAATGGGAAATAGTACAAGAGTAAAATGACAAATCTTTGCATGGACATGCTTCAACTGGAAAGCACTTGTCGTCAAAGAAAAACCACACCAGTAAACAAGAAGAAAAGACAAGCAAGTAATCTTTTATCTTTATAGATTTGAAAAATGAGGATGTGACTATCGCCTTGTGGAAGCTATCAGATCAAGGGAGTTGTTGCAGTCGTTCTTGCCCCCAGCAGCATCTTGGAGAGGAAAAGTGAAGTATTGCTCTATTTGTGGAGTGGAAGAGGCCCGTGGAGAGAGAACAGTTCTGAGAGGCTGCAGAGAGGAGGTGAATTCAGGGAGAGGTGGAAGAAGAGGGCGGCATGGAGAACGAGATTTCGGGGAGTTGTTGCAGGTGGAGTCGCTGATTTCGGATCATCCTTCTCTCTATTTTCTTTGCGCAATAAGTTTGCCGTCGAAGGCGAGTTGATTTGGCTCTCCCTCTCGAGTGAGGTTTTTCTGGCCCACTAAAGCTAGTTGCCCCTAGAAGCAAGGATATTTGTGCAGTTCCAAACACCTAGCCTAGCCAAGCAAGGCTAGCAAATCTTTTGCCCAGGATCCAAACGAACCAACTTCTCCCTCTATTTTTATTTCTTTAGCTGTTAAAAATTGACCACGTTGAACTTAGTGAACTTGAATTTTGTGAATCTGATAAAGGTTCTTGCATAATCGTGTTAAAATAGTACATGACTTGCAAGCAAATTTTTACACGAGGAACATAATGATTTTTTACCTTATTTCCATTGCAGATTAATTAAAATAGCCGGCAAAATATATTTTGAATTAGCTTTTATCTGTAGTTTCTTCTATTCTTTTGATTATTTATCTTTGTACCTACTTTGTTTTTCATTTCTTTTGAGAACTAGCTAAATAATGAGGATACAACAGTGACATTGGTTGCTTGATGAATCTTGTCTCTAAAGGTCAGGAATTTTGATGAGTTGTTGACTGGTAGTTCAGTTCCTTGTATGCAGACAGTTCGTTGTCATCTCTGCTTGGTTGTCCTTTGCTGTCGTGTCAGCATTGGAAGCTGCATCCTAGAAGGTATGGACACTGTAGTTCCGTTTGATAGCTTCACTATTGTTCCTTAGAAGTGTTTCTGATCAATGAGACTTCCAGAGTACTTTTTTGGTTGGCTCATGTGCTATTTGCACAATGGCCATGAGTTTTAGTGACCTCTTATGTATATGTGGTTTGTCATCTTGAAAAATTAAGGGTTAGAGAAACCATCAGTGGTGCTGCTAAGAATGGTAATGGCACTTCAGAAACAATTCACCATAGTATTTCTTAGCCTCAAGTCTCCAATAGGAAAGTGGTTTCTTTCTGCCTTGCTGCATTGTTTTATGTCATATTTTCCAAATTTGTGTTTTTTTCATGTCCTTTTCGTACCATTGCAACACTGATTCAACCTCATCCTCTTGAGTACCATTGTTCATCTTTGTAGTTCAAACTTCAAAGTGGATTCTAGAGGTAATATAAGTTCATGCAGTGTCAGCAGATGACTGAAGAGAGGCTGCCCTATCCTAACCGTGTTATCGAAATATTAGAATTCTAAGTTTACAGTGTTACTTGCCTTTAGTCATGTCTTGAAAACATAATCAATGACACGGTATTTGATGTGTGTGTTTTTAGTTTTCTAACACAATTTGATTAGAGCCTGTAAGTAATCCCGTGAAAATGTGGAGGACGAAGATAATTTAACATTGGATAAGACACATTTTTTTTAAAATTAAACTATGGAACTATGGGTATTTATATATATTGTGTATACTGACTTGACTGGACAGACTAGTACTTAAAATTCTTGGTGGGTTATAGGGGTAAGTTCTGCTGTTTATACTTCAATTTTCTAGCTTATGGGGGAGGTACCGGGGTACATTTTAAAGCTAAAAGCCTATATTTTCCAAACTACTTTTATGGCTTATGTCATGCTGACTTAATATGGTTGTGGGCCAAAAGCCCTAAAATTGGCCTAGAAAGAAAATCTAGGCAAAACAAAACAGGTGTTATATATTGCATATTACCAAGAAGGCACATTATACATTTTCGTATTCTCTACATATAAGAAACACTTAGTTTACTTTTGACCATGTGAGTTAAATAACTACATTACCAATAGTACTGTAGGCCCATTATGTCGTACTCAGTGTTCCCCTAGGCACCCGCCTAGGCGATTAGGTGCTAGATGTCTGCCGCCCAACTAACGCCTAGGGGAACACTTGTCGTACTGGTAGTGGTCGTGCACATTCATGAGCAGCCAACTTTGGCTGATGGCTACTTTGCTTTGTTCCTACTTCCTACTGCTCCCTTACTAGTGGTTTACGGCGAAGATTTTGGACTGAGGCATTTATGGTATGTATATTTGTTACCCTGTTTGTTATATATTTCTCAATCTATTTTGTGACAAGTAGATAATACGAGTTTTTAATCGGTAGGAACAATTATCTTACACTTGTATTCATAAACTCTGCCTGTTAGAAACTTACACAGTAATAGCTTGGGCATTAGGAAATAAAAAACCTTCCTTAGTAAACAAGAATACCTAATGAAGGCTGTTATATGATACAGAAGGACTAGCTTAATGTATCATCATTCATCAGTCTGAGTGGTATTAGCCAGGCTTTGGGTTTTACATGGGCATCTGGTGCAAATATCGTCATTGCTCATGCATATGATTTTTTTTAAAAATTATTTGCAGAGTGTTACTTTAGTTTCTCTTTGGGGAAAGAGGACTTTTAGGAGGCTTTTGACACTGAATCGTTAAATAGCATGTTATGCTTGTGTTACGATGTTCAACCCCCCATGTTCTAGTAGCATCTTGCGTACTACAACCAGGGATTAGGAAACTGAATGGCGGTGAAATCCGTAACCTGGCCGGTTTTGTTTTAAGGCCAAAAACCGGACGGTATGTGCTGTGCAATCTTCACACTTGGGTTTTCAATTTTTGATGTTTGGAATCTAGCAAACAACTCATATTAAACATTTTTCGCATGAAGAAGCTGGCCCGGGTTCTGAACCCGGACTACAACTGCCAAGTATGTCAGGAACATTTCTTTGGTGCTATGAGTTTTGGACAGTTGAATATCTGTTGCTGACTTCTGTACGATAACATTGTTGATTTATATATGTACTAAAAAAACTAAATCTGTATGTTTTTTTTATTTGAACATCAGTAGTCAAACGTAAGATGCAACGCCTCAAAATATCTAGACTGATGTTTGCATGCTTGTTGGCTTGTTTGACATAGTTGCTTTTATGAAAAACCATGGTTTGTATGGCTGAAGGGCTGAACGACTGAGCTGAAGATGTTTGGTGTTTGATAGTTTGACTTTTAGTTAGTCTGACTGATTGTTCTGAGTTGTCAAATATCTAAAATGTCCACGAGGCAAATGATGGCTTGCTTGGTCTCATTTGAAAGGATTTGATTTGATTTGTTTTTTTTTGTATATTCACGTAGAAATGTAAATTTAAGCATTAAATGAACTATATTTTCAATTTCTAAGTATGAAGTATAAAACGTTACATATATGTGATCCTTCCTTTCACTTCTGTATATCCATTTCTATGAAATCTACCAAAATTTTATTTCAACAATAATTAAAATTGCATACAAGTAAATCTTAATGACAATCATCGGATCACATCATTACACAAGTAATTAAGTCCATAATTACGTAAGTAATTCGTCTAAATTAGAAAAAGGAAATGAAAGAAAAAACCTAGATCTACATGGAGCAGCAACGGTCGGAGGCAACGCGGTGGACTACACAACTAGAAGTGGAGATAGGGGAGGTGATGTCGAGGGAGGAGGGAGGGGGTCGTGGGTGACGTCGAGGGAGGTGGTCGGGGGCGGCGCCGAAGCTTGTCATGGGCGGCGGCTCAGGGCACTACCCTAGTGCCATCCCTGTGTCCGTGTGAGGTTGAGGGGGCACAGGTGGGGAATGGAGGGTGAGATGGGTGCGGTTTTATATTGGGGGGGGGTTGTGGTAATTTTCTTCAACTTTAGGGGTAAAGTCGGAACCCCAACTCGCCGAAGCTATAGGGAGCTACCCTAGGTCGGTTTCCTGTTCCTGGCTTCTCTACGTTGAAGGCGGCTGCAGATTTTTTCTAAAGTGGCTACTGAAAGTTACCTGTTTAGAACGTCTTCCAACTTTTTCTAGCGAAAAGCCAAAACTGAAGGGACGGATTCCCGTTTCTGTCTTCTCTACGTTGAAGGTGGCTGTAGATTTTTTCAAAAGTGGCTACTGAAAGTTACCAGTTTAGAACGTCTTCCGACTTTTTCTAGCGAAAAGCCCAAACTGGAGTTGTCCTAAATAGACTATGTAACTATAAGCTGTACCAAGAAGCTATTGTTTTTCCGATTGAAGTTGTAATTTCTCAGCAGAAATGGGAAATCTAATATTGTGATGAAGGAAGCGATAGTTCAATCTTATTTTTATTTTCTTTTTGTAGACATTGTGCGTGTCATTTTCTCAGACTGCCATTATTCTTATGATCCAATTTCCTGCTGTTCACGGGGCTAAACGTCAAGAGTGATACAACCAGAAATACTAGTGGCATGAACTACATGAAAAGGACTAACAAGATGCAGCCAAAGGTGAAAAGAAAACCACTCCCATTTTTTTCTTAGTGGTCTACGTGGACCCATAAAAACAAGGACACGTCATAGGTGAGCGGGACCTACAACCACAATAACGTTCGAAGGAGTACGCAATTTAGGTAAATAGTGGTTCGAGACAGGATGGAGGACCACAATGACTGGGATTTAAAGTAAAATCTTTTTAAATTTGAATGAATTATGTCTAATTTCTCCATATCCAAACAGGTCCTTAACCCTTAGGGAGTTCCAATCTTCTCCTATGATTTCTGTTTCTATCCTGTTCTCCCAATTAAAAAAAAAGATAGGGTTTCGCTCTCAGAAGCCTGTGCACCAGTTCAATAGTTAATGGATCTTGCGTGTATTCTATGCTTTTGAAAATTGAAATGAAGTTTGTCTAGTTCGCATGTCGGTGCAACCGTATCGGTCTACATGCACGATGTTGATATTATCTGAAATTGAGTCTGCGACTAACCGCGCACCACGTTTTCATTCCTTTATTCTGTACAAATATCCGACTCTTAAATCTCTAAATATCGTTTTCGGACTAAATCTCTAAATACTTGAGTTGTATTTAATGCAGCAAAGTTAGATAATTGATATCTAACTTCCGATAGTTTTTTGAAGTCAAAACTGTCACTTTTTTATTCGTTAGAGGTATCATAAGATCTGTGTTGTTGATGTGCTGCTAGATTTTTTTTTTATAATATTCGAATTTTCATTCGTCGATATGTTTTGAGATTTGCACTTTTTTCATCTGATGAATTGGGTTGGAATCTATTATACTTTTTTCTTTAGAACATAATGGATTCATCATATTTTCGTATTTTGTTGGTATATAATTTTATTTTTATTTTTGTTTTTGTTCAACCTCATAGAATACATGTGAAGAACCTAACGAGTTCATTACATTGCTGTATTTTATTAGTATATAATTTTATTTTTTGCTTTTATTTTTGCACAACCTCTCAAAGCACATATGATTTTGAATCACGTGATGGAAATATGAGTTATAAGAATTAATAAAGTTATAAATGAACTTTCAGAATGTAACAATTTTTTAAAGATAAAATAGTCGAATTCTGTGTAGACGGACCCACAAAGTTCTACGATTTAAGTAAGTATACTTTATATTCAGTTACATGTGTGCTAAACCGTATACCTTATTTAATCGCTACGATCAACAAAGGGGAAATGCAGTTAAGCCACTGGTTTTGAGGACAAAACGCAAGCAAAAACAGGAGATCTAGTTCCTATTGCGCAGAATGGCGGGAGCGATTTGCAAGGCGCTTTGATGTTAACCTGGCAAGGATCCATCCATGCATCATCTTATCATCACCACGCAGCCACTCGAAACCCTCCTCTTAGGACTCGAAACGAACCAAGTCGAGCTGGATTGAACCAAGCTCGCTCACGTTCCGTCTGAATTTAGGCTCATTCAAACGAGCTCGAAAGTTGGCTCGGCTCGGCTCGAAAAAAACTCAGCCGGCTCGAAGGCTCGTTCAAACCAGGGTTCCAATTCAGTTGATACAATCAGTAGCCATAAGCATTCATAAATTCATAATCCATACATGATACAACCATAAGTATTCATAAATTTATAATCCATTCATCATAAACAAAGCTATTCATCATAGAAATACATAATCCATACATCATAAACAAATCCATTCATCGTAAGTTCATAACAGCCCATAATCCATTCATAAATTCTGCCGCTAGTTTCATTGGTCATTCCCAGGGTCGGAAGATCCTGATATCAGACAATCTTACTGATGAGACGCCTGGGACATATTGCTCCAAGGACTCGTCAGCTTAGTTCTGCAGAGTATAGAAGTAGAACACGTCCGTTATCTACTATTACTAAGGGAGCAACTGAAGATGCAATTGCAAAGTGCTAACACACTAGCACTGTAACTGACATGATAGGAATGCATAAGCATAAGAATTAAAAAGGCATTGCATATTTAGTTGTATACTTTCATCTTCTAAATAATTGAAAATTAAAAGTTGTCCTAGGCTAAAGAAACATGAAGTGTTATATGCAAGAGCCATGTGTTTGGAATCTCGTTTAATACAGGTGCAAATAAACTGTGATTGGCATCAAGGTAACTGAACAAACATGAGCAAACATTCCTGAGATTATTTCCACCATATTTGTCCTCAGTAGTAACTGGAAAAGTAAACTGACTAAAGTTTGCAATTTGGTTTTGTTATTTCAACTGGTTTCTGCTAGTTGATTCTAGGAAATATGAAAACCAGATTGAATCAATCGTCCTAATATTAATAAACAGCCTTACCCTTTTGTTTTTCTGCATAAAAGTCCATTTGGTACTGTTAGGGGTATTGATTTACGAACAACGTTAGGGAAAAATAGTTTTAATCCTAGTATACTTTTCAAAATTGAGGATCTCAATACCAAATACCTCTTAAGTTTCAGCCCATATGTCTACTCACGGCAGCTGCTAACTTTAGGATATTATGCTAAAGTCGTCGTGACAATTTCAGACGAGTAAAGACATTATTAGTACAGAATTGAGGACTCATTAGGCTATGCTGATACGTACCAACTACATGCAACATACTCATTAAGCAGTATTTGTTATGAAGTAAAAGAGCACTTAAAAGTAGTAGCACTCACTAGTTGCTCTCCACGATACTTTAAGGAAATAGAGTGGTCTCAACATCATTCTCATCATCTTTATCCTTAAAACAACAATAATAATCGAGTTAGCCATGATATGAACAAAAAAGATTAGAAAAGACATATTAAAGTAAGCAAAAATCTACCATAAATATAGGAGGTCTCATGTCATCAGCTGCACCTCTAATCCAGCTAGAGGCGCATACCAAATACTGAACCATAGCCGGGCGTAGAGAACTCCGATAGTCATCTAGTACTCTACTTCCAGCACTGAAGGTTGATTCTAAAGATACACTACTAGCTGGTATAGTCAAGAAATTTTTAGCCATCTTTGACAATACCGGGAATCTATGTGCATTCAAATTCCACCACTCAAGCAATTTGAAGACCTTGTTATCTAAACTATCATTCGCTTCATCTAGATAGGTAAGCAACTCTGATTTTGAAGGCTCGGTAGAAGTGGAACGTAAGTGTAGGACCGTAAAGGCGACTAGAGGGGGGTGAATAGGCGCTTTCTCGATTTTTCGTCTTAATCAAATTCAACACGCACTTTTCTCCTTTAGCTATGAAAGCTAAGAAGATCAGTAAACGCACAGAGAAAGCCTTGTGCTGAATTCAATTACTCCCTTAACCACAATACACAAATATGAAGAATTGATCTCACTGGGTGGTCTGATTGTCTTGGCGGTCGGATCGGTCGGCATCGGACCGCCTCAATTGGTGACCGATTGTCGAGGCAACACAAAATCGGTCAAATTTAGTCCAAGGCAACACAAAATGCCCAAATTGGTCCAACTTTTGATTCAACCAATGAAACTTGACCAAATTTGGAGCACACCTCTCTAAGGATATCTAAGACATATTTCTAGCGACGATCATTCAGATCCACTTCAAGAAATCGATCTCTTAAGGTTTTACCAAAGAAGTGTTCCAAAACCTAGAAATATGAAAATCTTGATCCAAGACTGCTTGTGGGGGATTGATGATCTAGATGATTCTAGGAGTATACCCACACATCATATCAAGGTAAAATCGGTCAAGAGACCAAGCATAAACACTAGGATCAAGGAAACACCAAAATCATCAAAAAGGGAGAAGAACACAAAAGAGACTTCACCCTTGAGCAAACATAAATAGATTGATTGATTCAAGATGTTGCTTACAAAGCCACTCCCTCAAGGAGGACAAGAGCTCAATCCAAGAGCACACACAAATTTTTCTCCTCTCCTCTCCAAACCCTAACCCTAGAAAGGTTTTTGCAAATGAGAGCTAAAGTGCTTGGGGAGTTTTTCCATCTCCCCCCTTTCTATTTATAGTAGAGGCTAGGGTTTCTCTAATGGGCTCCCATTAAGGCCCAACACAAATGGGACCCACACACACACATCAATCTGTTGAAGCAATCACCTGCTTCACCACGTGTAGGTTGATCAGCGACTCTCATCATGTCGGCAAGTCTCTCCCGTCCGAATCCCATTGGAACCTCCAAGGCACTTGCACCGACCCCCGCGCCGCTAGATCCAACCAGCTGCAACGAACTGCCAGTTAGATCCATCTTGTCCATTCTGCACCATGCTTGAGTCACACGACCTCACCCGACATCCATGATCGTTTTGGACCTCAGCTCTCCAAACGTAGTCCCGATCCACCTCACCGTTGACGTCGTTGACCTGCAAGCCACCTGCACATCAATAGACAAAGAAATCGTCTCTGGGAACAAGTTCTTCACAACTTGACCCACGTTAGCTCAACAATGCAATATGCAACAATAAAGCATTGAAACTCATGCATTAAACACAACGAAAACACATCAATGCCAAAATGGCCGAAGTCCAAGTGGAAGCCGGTCTGACCGCCCCACCAAGCCGGTCGGACCGATTTCCCAACAGTCGGACTGATTCCAAAACGACGGTCTGACCGCCCCAAAAGACTTAGCCAAATTTCAACTTGGAAATCCGCAAGCTCTCTGGAATTTTCAAACTGATATAACTTTTGACTGGGACCTCCAAAAATTATGTGACCACATCCAGGAGACTCCCCTCTCAAGCCTACACAACCTATTTTCGGCCTAGCCCCAAACTCCATCATAAACTGTGGTCGGTTGGACCGTCAAGCATCGCCGGTCGGACTGCCACACGGCCGGTCTGACCGGCGGCTTCGCCGGTGGGACCGCCCATGACCTGACAGCACTAAAGTTTTTCGAAAATGCGAGATTCGTCAAACCAACAACGCCATTTCCAATTGACTCATCACTCTAAGATCATGCACATATCCCCACGATATCCACAGTAAGAATGACTAGAACTGAGATGAGACCGAGGATAAAGAGCTGCTTGTACCCATAGCTGAAGAAGAGGTTACATCACCTCTACTAGCCACCTTGTTGTACCGATAATCCATCTCGAACTGTGAATACAAATCTTCCAACTCGACCTTCACATCATCAAGCTCATGTGCAGCCTTTGAGGGCTCATACATTTGGTTGAAGCACGAACCAATGAATCTCATTTTAAACCTAGGATCAAGAATAGTAGTAAGGACCATGACATTGTTCTTTTCTTCCCAATACTTATCAAACTTGTCCAACATTGCAGCAGCCATGAGCTTCAATTGATCATCTCTAGAAGCAATTGCAGCTCTTAATGCAACCTTCACATTAACTATGCAAGGATAAAAATATTTGTTGTTGGATAAGTTGATCCAGAAAATGCACTAGTCACTTCAGCCAAGGACTTTAATATTGGTGCAATTTTCTCATACAATGCCCAATCTGCGCCTGATGGCTGCCATTGGTAGTTTGCATCCGTGTCAGCGTAACACACTAAAGCGTCCTTATAAACAAGGCAGACTGACAACATCTTGTATGTGGAACTCCATCGTTGGACACATCAAGGCTCAACCCAAGACCAATTTGCAAAGCAAGTGATGAACAAATTTATAAAAATTTGTGCATACGAGATGGAGACTTCTTTATATACTTGACTGTTTTCCTAAGCTTGTTTATCAAATGTGCTAATGGTACTAGGCCATCATTTACGACCAAGTTCACTATATGACAACCACATTGAACATGAAAAAACTTTGGCAATGAAACGAGCTGATCCTCTAGCAGCAAAATTGGCCATTAAACTACGTATAGCAACAGTATTTGAGGAAGCATTATCAAGAGTAAGTGTGATAATCTTATCCTCTATCTTCCATTCAGCAATGCAATCAAAGACAACCTAAGCTATGACAACCCCGCTGTGTGGAGGATCCAACTCAATAAAGTTCAGCACACGACATTGCATAACCCAATTTTTATCTATATAATGTGCTACCGAACTCATGTAGCAAAGGTTTTGGTTAGAGGTCCACAAATCACAAGTTAAACTTATATGGGAGACACTTTTGAGACTCTTCCTAAGGACTTCCCTCTCTAAGTCATAAATCTTGATGCATTCACTTCTTATAGTCTTTCTACTGATGGGTTGATATGCTGAATTTAAGTAATACATCAAAACATTAAACCAAGTGTGCTCGACCATCCTAAAAGGATACTCATGGACAATTATCATCTTAGCAATGATTTGATGAGTTTCATCTTGATCATATTCCCTAGGAGTGGCAATAAGAGTTAAACCAGTGTCACCTGCCATGGCGAGACCAAAGTTCAGATTAGCTTGAGCCTTCATCTTAGCCACCTTTTTCTGATATAGCGTGCACTTTGGTATGTGCCTCATCAGATGTGAAGTAGCCCCCTTGTTTGTAAGACATGAGTTTGTAGCAAAACCTACACTTTGCCATTGTATCGATCTCCCCCTTCTTTGTCTTGGATGGAACAATCACCACCTTGAAGATCTACCAACAATCTGATCTTCCTTGAGACACGGTAGTACCATCTTCTGTCAATTCCATGGATCCTTGTTCATCACCATTTGAACTTGAAGAATCCGCCGAGACATGTCCTTGTTCCCCCTCCATGACGGATGGTTGATCATCATCAGCCATATGCTCCTAATCCGCATCCTCACTAGACGACTACGATAAACAAATAGAGATAATTAGACAGGGAATGTCACAACATGTCTAAAACAAGTACAATATATGAAGTTAAGTAAGAATATATAGAATCATGTTATATATGCTCAAGTAGAATATTTTGTGTGCATGCTCTAGTCCTATTATCATGTCTGTTGGACATGTAGAAATCTCACACCATTTCCTTGTCTTCTTTGATGCACTCTCAAATCTCAATAGCTCAACAAATTTGCATGACCTCCATAAACTAACAGTCTAACAACTCACACTATTTCCATGTCTTCTTTGATGCACTCTCAAATCTCAGCAGCTCAACAATTTTGTATGAACTACAACATCTCATTGAATCTCAATAGCTTACTCTACAAGATTGTATGAACTACAACATCTTATTGCTGGCACCAAGCTACATTATACTGAAGACTCACCGAGGACGAGGATGCCGGTTTGGCGATGTTAGGAGGTGGCTGGGATCTAGAAGGTGACGACCGGTTCCACTCCCGCCCGCTAGTGCCAAGGAGGAGGCCCCAACGTTGGCCGATTTCTTCCCTAGCGCACGAGACTCCAAGCTCCGTTGGTGCCGATCACGATCCATGCATGTCGGCGTTGGTTGGACTTCGACGGCGCGGTGGATGGAGCAGGGGACGGCTGAGGACGGGGCGGCGTTAGATGGAGAGGCCGACTGTCGGTGGATGGGGGCACGGGCGCACGGCCGCAGGGGGCGGGGTTGACGGCGGGGCAGAGAGAGCAGACTGAGGTAGGGAGCGGCGGGGCGGAGGTAGTGACAAATGGAGAGGCTGGCCACTGGCGGATGGGGCACGGGCGCACGGCTGCACGGGTGGAGAAGGGGCGGGGTTGACGGCGGGGCAGAGAGCCCGGAACCGCGCCACCGGGTGGATGGGCGGCGACATCGGGTGGGATCGGGAGGAAGATCGGATTCGAGAGGAAGAGAAAATGGATCAAGAGAGGAAGTGAAAAGGTGATTGGGATTCGGACTCAGAGGTGGACGGGAGAAAAGGGGATCGGGAGAAAAGGGGGCCGAGCCAAAAGGTTTGACAAGCGGCTCGAGCTCGGCTCGTGTTTTGCCCAAGCTAGAAAGAGGGTTCGCTTGGCTCGAAAAAAAAACAAGCTCGAGCCGAGCCGGCTCGGCTCATTACGAGCTAGAGCCGGCTCGCGAGCCGCGAGATTTTTTTCCAGCCCTACCTCCTCCCCTTCCTTCCTCCACAACTTCCACCCATCCCCATCCCCATCCCCATCCCCATCCCCTTCCAAACTCCTTTCCATCCACAGCCACAAGGCAGAGCTAGTTAGTTAGCTCATGGGGTGCGCGGGCTCCAAGGACGTCCGGTGGCTGACGTCTACTGCCCGCCGCCCACGAGCATCTCCCTTTTCGACATCAACAACGTCGAGGAGCCATGGCTCATCACCACCAACAAGCACAACGCTGCCAACAACGATGTTGAGGACGACCATGACGATGACAACGAAGAGGAGGAGGAGGAGAAGATGATGGACTCAACGCCAAGAAACCCACCACCGTTGTGCCGCTACCTCTCCTCAAGAAGCTTGACAGCTACGTCGGGGGGAGCCCAATAGACCCATCCGGTGTCACAAGACACCAGATCCAAAAAATTTTTTTTAGTGAAAATCAACTCTTTACTACCGTGTGTGCACCCCAACCAAAAAAACTGTGCACCCAGGCCACTTCCAGGTTCCAACCCACGCACTCCATGTGCCCGACTCCACACCACACGACCCACGCCCCTTGGCACGACTCTTGGCCACGGTGCTTGATTACACACGCAGCAGCCCAGAGCCCAAATACCACCAACCTATGAGCCCACCACCTACCAAAGAAATTTCAACGCCACATGCTAACACAACTACCACAACTAGCTAGAAGTTTTTTTGTACTAATACCTAGAACTTGATCTCACACAGCTGACGGCTCCACGCGCTAACACAACTAGCTAGTAGGCTACAGGCCCATGCGGCCAGCCTGCCATGTGACGCCGCTGATTCGCTCGGTGCTGCGGCACTGCCTGCTATTGCGTGTTGCATGTGTCTGTTGTGTGTAGTTGTGTAGAGCCGAGATACCGAGGCCGAGACTGAGAGGTGAGAAACCGAGAAACGAAAAGTCACGGCCTCTCCGACTCTCCATTTGACCATCTCGCCCCAGTCGCCTGGACGCGGGACGCCGCCGGCCGGCGCCGACCGGAGACCTTGCCGCCACCTCAAGTCCTCAACGCGACAACACCCTCATCCGCTGGCCACCGAGCTTCTTCTGGTCGCCACCATTAGGTATTGATTCTTGTTCTAATTTCCCCTTATTCTTCTAATATCTTTCAAGAAATGGGGATTTTCAACTCGATGAATGATGATTGCTATTTTCTTCATCAAATGCTAGGGTTATAACTTATAAACTTAAAATTCAGGGTTTCAAATTGAATCATGACCCATGATCGTAAGCAAAAATTTCACATGATCGTGACCTGTATGTAGTGTCTATTGTGCATTTGTGCTCAACCAATGTCAAGTAAGTAAAACTGTAAAAGCACCTATCCACACGGATGTTTGATGCTTGTAATTTATTATTCTTGTTGTTGAACATGGCAATTGAGTAATTGACAACATCTAATTGAGGTTCAAATAATCGAGAAATGATAGGAAAATTTATGGAAAATTTTCTGAAGAGAAAAGCACCCGATAGCACTACTAATGCTAAGAAGTCACCTACAGAAGTTATCAATTGGGAAGATGAAATTCAATTTGATCCAGGCATAAGGAAAATGATAGATGACTACCATCCTAATCAGAAAGATGTGGTAAGAAGAAAGTACTTGGATAATGGGCCTTGTCAACCTCGTACTTATGATTTTCCATATAAACACTTTGGGGATAAAAACAGAAGGTTTAATTTTGAATGGTTTGATGAGTTTGGGAGTTGGCTTGAATATAGTGATTCCAAAGATATGGCATATTGCTTTTGTTGTTTCTTGTTTAGGGACCGCAACAAGAAAGAAGCTGAGTATGAGGCATTTGTTATAAATGGTTATAATGGTTGCAACAAGAAAGCTAGACTAAAAGAGCATGTAGGTGGTGTGAATAGCGTTCATAACCAAGCATTGAAAAATTATGATGATTTGTTAAAAAGAGATCAACACATCGATGTTGCTATCTATACACAAAATGAAGCTTCGAAGATTGCTTATTTCACTAGACTAAATGCCTCAATTGATGTTGCTAGAGTGTTATTGAAGCAAGAATTGCCTTTTCGGGCCATGATGAGTCAAAGGAGTCCTACAACAAAGGAAATTTCTTGGAATTTTATGAGTTCTTAGCAGAGCATGATCCAACTTTAGGCAAGGTGGTGGGTAAAAATGCTGCAGGCAATTGTCTTATGGTGTCTCCTCCCATCCAGAAGGAGATTGCTCATTGTTTTGCAAAGGACATATTACATTCTATTCTCAAAGAAATTGGACATTATGTTTTTTGCTTGCTTGTTGATGAGTCCAGAGATGTCTCTTGCAAAGAACAAATGGTAGTGGTCTTGCGGTATGTAAATAGTTGTGGAATTATAAAGGAGAGTTTTGTTGGTCTTGTTCATGTGAAAGAGACAACTTCTGCCTACCTCAAGTCTTCTATTGATTCTCTATTTGCAGAATATAAGCTGAGTTTGAAGCAAGTTAGAGGCCAATGATATGATGATCATAGCAATATGCGAGGTGAGTTCAATGGCTTGCAATCATTGATCATGAGAGAAAGTAGCACAGCTTATTATGTTCATTGTTTTGCTCACCAACTTCAATTAGTAGTTGTGGCCGTTGTAAGAAAGCATAACTGTATTAGTAATTTCTTTAGTACAATTTCTCTCTAGTTGAATGTGGTGGGTGGATCTTCAAAGAGGAGGGACATGGTTCAAGATATCAACTACGAACAAGTGCACAAGGCTTTAGGTTGTGGGATACTTCAAACTGGGACGGGATTAAATCAAGAGCAATGTCTTCAAAGACCCAGAGATACTCGTTGGAGTTCTCATTATAAAACTCTTAAGAGTTTGGTTGGCTTGTTTCCAATAGTTGTCACAATTTTAGATTTTGTGGAAGAAGACAAGGACAGAACAAATAGAGATTAAGCATTGAGTTTACTAGTGTACTTTCAGTCATTTGATTTTGTCTTTTATTTGCATCTCATGTTGACTATCTTGATAATTACAAACACCTTATCACTAGCACTGCAACGAAAGGATCAAGACATTATGAATGCCATTAAATATGTGAAATCAACTAGGTTGCATTTGGATGAGCTTAGAAGAGATGGGTGGGAATCTGTCCTAGGTGAAGTGTATGACTTTTGTGAGAAACATGGTATTCTTAAGTTGGAAATGGGAGAAGCTTACGTTAATCCAAAGAAGCAATGACAAAGAACTGAAATTACCAACAAGCATCATTATGAAGTGGATTGTTTTAATGATGTTCTTGATTGACTACTTCAAGAGCTTGATAGTCTCTTCAACGAGACAATTTCTAACTTGCTTGTTTGGTCGGTTGCTTTGAGTCCGAGAGACTCATTTCATGATTTCAATTTGGATAATTTGATGAGCACACCTAAACTTTATCCTATTGATTTTGATTTTGGGGAATTGAGGGACCTTAAATCATCATCTTTGCCTCTACATTGTCGATGTGCGAGCAGATGATAGATTCTCCAACATACAAACTATTGGTTAACTTTTTCAAAAAAATAGTGGAGACAAGGAAACATCTTTGCTATCCTTTGGTTTATCGACTTTTGAAGTTAGTACTAGTATTGCCTATCGCCATTGCCACAGTTGAGAGGTGTTTTTCAGCCATGAGAATTGTGAAAAATAATTTGCGCAATCACATCAATGATGATTTCATAAGTGATAGCCTAATTTGTTATGTGGAGAAAGAAGAAATGAAGAAAGTTACTAATGGCGCTGTGGTTCATCGTTTCATGAACTTGAAAGAACGTAAATACTAAAATTTATTGTATTTACTTTCATTCGACTATTCTACTTTTTTACTCGATAATTTTAATTCGTTTTGTTCTTTTTTTTATAGGTCATTGAGGTAGGATGATGTATTTTGCCAATATTGACTATCTTTATTCATGATTTCGCTTTGTTGCTTCACTTTGTTACAACTAATAATATTATTAGTGAGTTTCTTTATATGGGTAAGCATTTTGATCGCTACTTCTTTATCATTGTACATTGCTATTGGTTATGTTGAAATATTGATGCTAAAAGTTGTTAAATACATTACTATTTAGTATCATGTTACTTCAAAATTATACGTACGATGAAATGGTGAATCCCAATTATTTTCATTCTAATTCCGCCCTGGCTACGAGCTCACCCTTGCTTGTCCGAGGTGGGCAATGCCCTGAAACACATCAAGCCTACTTTAAACTCCAATCCTACGACGAACCCCAAGCCTCCTCCTCCTCCTCAGAAGAAGAAGCAGCAGCAGATCATCATCAACCAACAACTCAAGTGCAGTCACCGACACCACCGCAGAAGCAGTAGCCGTCGCAGACGCCATCTGTGGCTGGCACAGGCGAGGTTTGCAAAAAGGCACCACCACCGGCCCCATACGTGCATGGTGCTGAGGATGCTGACAGGAAGCCGCCGCCGTCGGAGTTCACAAGGCGGCGCGTCGTGAAGGACAACCCCTTCCTGATGCGGGACCGCGAGAACAAGAACAACGATGGCGCCGCTGCCGCGGTCAAGTGGCGGTGGAGGGACCCGTTCGAGGGGTAACCCGAGCGGCGTCCTCTGGGTGCCGCGGGTGGTGGGGTGGTGCTGTACAAGACGTCGCTCCGCGGTGTGCGGCTCACGTTCGAGGATTGCGAGCGCGCGCGGCAGACTGTGGAGGCGTGCACGGAAGCGGCAGGCGGGGGCGTCGCCGTGGAGGAGTGCGATGTGTCGCTGCATGGGGGATTACTTGCGCGACCTCCGGGAATTGGCCGGCGAGGGCGTTCCGCCGCCGCAGCTATTCATGATGGGGCGGTACCTGGGCGGCGCCGAGGCGTGCGCGAAGCTCGCAGAGAGCGGGAAGCTGAGGGAGATGTTGCGGTGGGCCAGGGCGCGCGGGGAGGCCTGCGTGGCCAAGGACGGCCATGGCTACGAGGGGTGCGGCGACGTGCGGTTCGTGCCGTGCTGGGAATGCGGCGGCAGCTGCAACGAGATCGGCCTCATGATGTGCCCCATCTGCCACTGATGATCCACTATTCATGATGGGTTATTTTTAGTGTGAGTTCAAACTACGGTTTAGTGGTTTAATTAAAGAAGAAAGAGTACATGTTGAAAGGGTATTGTATAGCAGTGCTGTCTTGCTCATGTATTTGGTAATCTGTTTCTTGATTGAAATGAATGATAATGTTGTGCAACTGGAGTCAGACTCGCTAAAATGCCGGGGGCATAATTGAATAACCTATTTGAAACACATAGATTTGACACGAATTAGTGTGGTATTTCTTGCGGGCATTCACAAACTTATGCGAGATGCGTGCCCTGTCCAGGCATCCTACATCGGTCAACTAAGCCCGGCCTAAGAAAGAGTACATACAATACTAGTGTGTACTTTGTAGCGGGGAGGGAAAATAAATAAATAATTGAGCAACTCAATCTAATGAATATAGGACACGCTGGCAAGTGGCACCGAACGTTGAGATCCAAACGCCAACAGCTAGCTCCCACATGGATGCCCGTTATGAATTTAAAACCAACTCTATTTTTAGAGGGTTTATTACAGCCGACATGCAGTGTCAAATGTTGAAAACACATTGCCCAATGTACTTTACTACGAGGTGTTTGTCTAGGGTAGGATATGGAGCCAGATACTTGTTTTATCGAGTTTTTTTTTAAATTGTTATAGTTGAATTTATTATTATTTTATTTATAGTTTGAATATATTTTTAAAATTGAGCTAACGAGCCGAACGAAATTCAATTTTATTCAAATTTAACTCATTTAAATATTTAACTAATTAACAAATATAATTAACGTAATTTTGAATTGGGCCAACGAGCTCCATTAATAAGCTTTTTCCACCCCTATGTGTCGGTATGTAGTTTGATTCAACTGTTTGAACACAAATATTGTGAAAATGTCTGTATTACGTGTTATCCTACATGTAAAATACAGTAAAATCCTATTCACCGCCCAATCTCGATACACAGCATTCTTAGACCCTTTTACAAGAAACCCTCAACATCAAAACCCAATTAATCCTTACATCTTACACATCAAAACCCAATTAATCCTCAACCTCAAAATCAATACAGATACCTAATAAAAAAAAGTAAGAAACGGATCAATTCTAACATTTACAGAATTAATTGTTTACTGCAGTTTATAACTTGCCAAGATGAGTTAACCCTTCCCTGCATTTTTTTTATAAAAAAATAGAAACTCAACATTCAATCATTTGTACTGTTAGATTAATTACGTGTTCTTTACTACTTATCACCCATAAATACCTGAAAATAGATACCTGGTTTTTGTTAAGGCAGATCCAAAACTATCATTTTTTTAATAAACATCCAAATATAAAAAGAGATAAAACAAATATAAAAAGGAACTCAAATCAAACAACTCCAGTCTGGCTTCATCTCCATTCTGTTCTACCAACAACACCACCACCTCCTCCTTCCTCCAATCTCCCCACGAATCCAAATCCTCGGGGAATCTCTCGCACCGCCGAGCTGCCTCGGATGCTCCCGGCCCCGCACCCGCTGCTCTACACCTGCGTCTTCCACGACAGCGCCCTCGTCGCCGAGCTCGCCCACGCCCCGGAAGCCGGCGGCGACCTCCCGGCGCTCGCCGCCGCCCTCGCCGCAGCGGCGCCGGCGAACCACCAGTACGTCACCCACTCCGCGGCGGGGCGGGCGCACGCGCTGCTCCTCGCGCCGCCGCTCACGCTCTCGGCGGTCTCGCTCGCGCCGCAGCTCCCGGCGTCCCACCTCCTGCTCTTCCTCCGCCGGCTGCGATGCCTCCCCGAGCCCAGGATGCGCGACGAGATGCCGCGGCTGGCGCTCCGCCTGCCCTTCCCCGACGAGGAGGCGCTCGCGCGCGAGGCCGGGGAGGTCGCCGCCGCCGAGGCCGAGGCAGAGGAGGCGGCGCGGAGGGAGGGTGAGCTCGCACGGAGGACGCCCAAGCGGGAGCGCGGCGGCGGCGCCGGGTGGACGTGGAGGCGCCAGCTCTGGCTGGTCGTCCTCGCGGATCTCGTGCTCCTCTGCGTGCTCTTCGCCGCCTGGCTCGCCGTGTGCAGGGGATTCAGCTGCATTGGCCGGTAAATAGGTAAATACAACTTCTCTAATTCACAGCCTTTATCTCTTTCACTTTTATTGGTCTCGGTATGGAGAGTGTAGTGCCATGGTTTGGATTCGAGGGTAGAGACTAGCAGAAAACAGCAAAACTGTGTCGTACAACTGAGTATGTTTGTGATTGCTGGTGTTAATTACAGCCATTGAGTTAGATGGATAGCATTGAGGAGGCTGTGCTGAAAGTTGTCAGTATCGGGATACTAGGTAGGATCATTCTTCATTTGATTGAATAGGATTGTAGGATCGAATTACAAATATTCTAAATATAACGTCAATTATATATTGAAATGTTATGTCTAAAATATTTTTTTGACGTTTTTAACTTAATTTTAATGGAGCTATTTATACAAGCTTACTTAATTCGGTTTTAGTCAAATTAAACATATTTATTTCAATATTATAATGTTACCCGATTTATATATCCAATATAACAAGGATAACATTTGTTTAACTTGAAACAACATGTAACGAAACAAAATGAAGTTAATTGAGCTAACAAATTTAAAAACTTAAATCAACATTAGTTAGTTTCATATTCGATACTTTATATGTTATATGAGTAGGATCATGATCCTGAAGTATCCTATGATGATTGTATAAAGATAATATAACGCCTGATCCATTGGCTGATCCAGATTGTGTAAGCTTCGTGGGATTGTACGCATAGTTATCAGACCCGACCCAGTCGAGGTCTCGGGTCACTGGTCGGACCGGCGGGTCATTGGTAGGACCGCATGTTTTATTTTAATATTAAAAAAATATACACACAAGAAATTATGGGTGCAAATACTGTTGTAATACATGTTAAGGTGTTAAATTCTTTTTTCAAAGCAGCAAACAAACAAAAGCTGTCGGGCCCAGTTGGCTAGCTCACGCATGGAACAGGGCTAAGGCGCTGAGTTCGATCCCCTGTGCTCCCTATTTTTAGCATTTACGGAAGCAGCGCTCGCGCAACACTGCGGGTCGACCGGCTCATCATATCGCAGAAAAAAACCAGGCGGTCCAACCACTTTTCACCAGGTGAAATGCACAAACAATCCAATGAGGTTGACTGGTCTAGCCGAGGCGTTGGGTCTGGTTTTTTCCGGTTGGACCGCCAGGCCGGGCCGTGTCTGATAACTATGATTGTAGGACCTTGCGATCCGTATCACGATCCTAACAAGTATGGCTGTGCTAGATAACATGCCCATGTGCTTTGGGTGAACTAGAATGCAGGAAGGTTGGGTGTGTCTGTCCTGCTGCCAGTGTCCCCATCTGCGGCAAAAATGATGATGGCTTGTGCGGGTATTCTCCTCTCGACATCCACCATCCGTTATCTGGGTATTGTGATGAAGAAGTTGTCCACAAGCTATTGCACACCTGGCCAAGATCTCTGTTCTTGTGCAGGGATTCTCTTATCTCGACATCCACCATCCATTTTCTGGGACATGATGACACTGACATCAGCTAAATATGATATGGTAGAAGGGCAAGAGTTTCCGGCTCACCATTTTGATGGTCAAGGTTAAATAGAATTATAGGATATTATGCTGATAATTCCTACTTTCTAACAATCGGCGCCACATTAGCTCTAGGCGGGGCTCTTTCCCAATCCTTTATTATGGGTGGTGAGATTGTAATATATGCATTCCTCCTGCAAAGTGGCAAGCCAACCTGGAAACACAAGTGCAGGGTAGGCTGGCCTGGTAATAGCTGTAAAACAGTTTCCAATCAAGAGCAAAAAGGACATTGTTGAGGTGGCAGTGTTGGAGTTTAGTGCTGATGTGAATCCAATCCAGCAAAGGAGTTGACTGATGAGGTGAGAGCTAGCAGAGCGTACGTTTGCTGAGTTGAATCCGCTGTAAAAGTTGCTGTAAGGTGAAAACTGCCTTGGTAGTATCAGTTATTTTGAGATATGGATGGAATGTTATATTACACGCAGTTCTCTGTGGAAATATAGCTGCTGTTAAGGTGAAAACTGCTTGGCAGTATCAGATATTTTGAGATATGGATGGAATGTTAGGCTAAGGCCTTATTTGGTAGAGCTCCAGATTCTCATTTTTTAGCTCCTGCTCCTGATTCCCTGAGAATCTGGAGTAGCCCAAGGAAAGTGTTTGGCTAGTAGGTTGGTTCTCAAAACTATAAGAGAGAGAATTAGAGGCAAATAGGCTATGCTACCCCTGGTTGTAATACTTCAATTGTATTTGTGTCTTACTCCTTTGTATTTGTACACAAATTATGGTTTTTTTTCTTCAATTTTTGAAGACCATATGAATGCATATAAATGATACAAAGTGTGACTGCATCATTCATGGAGAGAGAGAGAGAGAGAGAGAGAGAGAGAGAGAACATCGTTTGCTCTTAGCTGTGTTGTTATGGTCATTGGCCAAGCCGGCCAACACTCACAAGACAACAATAGCAAGGATTAGTTTGAGTAGTAATTGTATCAGAGTCTGAGTCAGTTTTGTATTGAGTTAGGAAGGAATTCCGTCCCTAGTTGGATTGTTAGGGACTCTGATACAATTACTACTCAAACTATCCTAATTTACTATCAAATTCTGATACAATTACTACTCAAACTATCCTAATTTACTCAAATTAACCATTGCTATTGTTGCTTTGCGGGTGTTGGCCGGCTTAACCCACGACCATAGCATGTGTTGACATTTGAGATACTTAGAATCATTGAGAAAAAAGACCCCATCGAACATACTATGTACAAACTCGAAACTTTCACATCATAGCAAGAAAAACAACATAGAAGTGTTCGAATCATAGAGAAAAATGAGGGCTAACAAAATACTTTCATACCATAGAAGTGTTCAAACAATAATTGAGTGCTAGTACGTAGAAGTATTCAAAGGATAAATAAGTGGTCATAACAAAAGACAACAAAATATCACAAGTAATATGTCCATCATCCGAGTTAAGCAATTGCCCTTGCAAGTTCATCACAAAACCTATCCATGGATCTATTACTCGATTGTGACGTTGATGCATCCAATGCATCCTGATAAATGATATATTTTGCATATCTTGATGGTATTGTGGGCACATAATTATGATCCTGATCGAACCTACGAAAATGCCTGTCCGTCGAAGTATGTTCACATATGAAGTTATGGAGTCCCAAGGTTGCAACAATCATCTTTTGCTTGGACATGTGAAAGCTCGACGTCTTGAGAATAATTTTCTATTTCATCTTCCATACAACTAAGGACCTCACAATTATGTTGCGACCACTCGAGTGCAATTGGTTGAATTTCTCTTTCCCATCGCTTGGAGCAGCACCTCTCGAATTGAGGATCATGGTACCTTTGCCCCTTGTATGGTGCTAAGTACCCTGGCCTATTCGGATAACCGGCATCGACAAGATAATATTTACCTGTAACATAGAACACAAAAAGTCATATCTATCAAAATCCAATGCATGAGCATTACAAGTAAATGAATTCGTAAATGTTAGCAACAAAGAAAATTACTCTGTGGATGATGTGAAAAGACTTCCCTATCTACATCCAATGCATGATAAAGTACACTAGTATCGTGCTCTGATGCATCGATACTCCTGACCAATAGCGTACAAGTATCCCGATATGTATCGGATACGGGTATGGCTCCTATTCGGCGCTGATACGTATCAGGAAGTATCGGAAACATTTATGTTAAAAAGAAAAAACCCGATACTTCCCGATACCTCGATACAACCCACAATTCAAGCCCAGCCCCACTTATTCTAACCCTAGCCCACAACCTTAGCATGTAATTGTTAAATTCATACATGAATTATGAGCTAGTCGAAATAATTAGAACTTACTTCATTAGGAGTTACCGAGTATCCATCAGATTCCAAATTTTGATATGTGTAATCAGTTTCACTTGACAACCTTTTCTTAGGATTTCCTTAATTTATTGAAAACGAGTGATCATTCTGTTCATGATCATTTCTAGAGTGATCTTGATTAAGATTGACACTTGTGTTGCTAACATTATATCCTAAATTCTGTTCCACATTCCCTTTCCCCGATCTCAAACCATCAACATGAGTGAAGTCCCTATCTTGTTCGCAGCACAATGTTTTTTGAACTCCTTTTAGGTTTTGTCTGTTGATAAAAGTTGTGGATGACATAGAGATGCTTAGAATCAAGTGAGGGCTTAGTGCCCTTTCCTTTACAAAGATGAGTAAATTGGTAAGAGAGTAAAATGAATTGATATCTGCACTATAACTCTCGAACTGCTGCTGTTGGTCATACTACAGGATAAGCTAATAAATTCTTCAGTGTTATGTTCAATGAAATTAAAACTCATGCATAGGTAAATTCTTGACTGAAACTTATCAAGTATCATATTATATATTTTTACTATATATATACACACATTTGTATCGGGTTTTTTGGGGAAATAGGGTATCACTGTATCCATACCGCCGTACTGGTATCGCGTATCGGTGCATCATAGGTATCGTGCATAGCTCCTGACTGACCAATAGATGCTTATGTGAAGCACATGTCAAAATCACACACCACCATGACATTCTGTGTTGCACTTCCTGATCTACCAATATATATAATTTGATCTTTTGGGGCAACAGTTGCAAGAATGTGTGTGCCATCAATAGCTTCAATGTAGTCTTTGAAATGTGGCCACATCCGCCGACCATTTCTAATTCTACTGTGAACAGTAGAGAAGTTTGGATCCTTTGGCCGCACAAAATCTTTAGACATCCCGACCACACGCTGCAAAACCTCACCAAACTCCCTGCTAATTGTCTCACTAAAATGCTTGAACTGATTCTGCGCTCTTTGGTTCAATTCACAACAACCACATATGTATAGGAAAAGAACCAGTGCTTCAATTGAACTCATATAGGTAGTTGATCTCAAGTTATATGTACTCACTAAAAGATCATGTAGACTGTGGAAGATTGTAGCATTCATACGAAACATATGGTAGCTTTCCCCTGGAGTGGTCAAAGTTTCTCTCACCCAACCTATTCCATTTAGTCGTGAGGTCCTAGTCCCATTTTTGTCCAAGTAGGTTCAATGATAATTCTTCACGATAATTGCAGTAGCAACAAGGTAGCTTGACATCTCTTGCTATAGACGCATCATCTGCACATCACACACATGTTCTCCCTTCACTATCACTTTTACAAGACGACATCTGTGCATGAAAATAGAAAAATATAACAACATAAATGAGATAACTGGCAATAACAATAGTAGTACTCACCAACATAAAAGAGACAAATGGCAATAAAAACATACATGAGTAGGCATTAGGTTCAAAATGACAATATATAACTAGTGAAATGATGTCTTACAAACCAAATAAAGTCTTACAAACCAATAGAAAAAGAAAGACAAATAAAGGCGCATAGAAGGGAAACTACTTATAGGAATGCCTTCGTAAACATCCTAATGTTACAATCCAAATTCTATTTGCCATACTTGGCATCATACTTCCCTTTAAGCCATTCAAATTGTGCTTTACTATTGCGCAAGATCATAAACATTTCCCTTTGCTCCTTTATTAAAATTTCAGATGTAATGAAGTATTCTTTAGTCCCATTAATAACACCGCACTCTTCGACCGATGCCATGACATCCTTGATGCTACACACCGAGTCTTGCACTTTTTTTTTGCAAATGCTTCAAAAGATGCATGCAACTTCTCACCCAACTCAATGATTCGTCTCAGTTGGTCTTGCATGACGACTGATCCACTCTTCGGTTTCTTCCCCTTATCATTGCTAGGACCACCCGCTTTCTTCCCTTTCCTACTAATTGGCGACTCATCTTCCTGGTCATTGTCATCTTTGTCATAATTTTCATCTTCATGCTCTTCAACATCAATAGCTGGGGATGCATGCACAAGACTTTGAGGCAAGGTTCCCATTGCAGGAGACCAATGGTCTTCACCGGTGTTGCGAATGTCTTTAAACATCTTGAACAACAATTCCTCATTATGAAGTTCAACCTTCTCAAACTTGCTACGTCCTTTATATTCCTACCAACAACAAATGTTACAAGTTTAACTTTGATGGATAATGCAGATAGGAGTGCACATGAATGCATGAAAAAAATGGATAATGACTAATAACATACTTTTTTTTTTTAATTTCTTCCACCGTTCGATGGTGGCCTTAATTCTCTTCTTTTGAGGATCCCAACCTAAGTCTGTCTCCTTTGTTCTCAATTTTCTCCAAATGTTGTACTCATTCTTCAGTTTATCCCATTTATTCTTAAATTGTCTCTTTGTGTACTTTAGCCTAATATTCTCCACGAATTTTGCAATGACTAAGGCATATCCAAGATTATTCAAATGGGTATTTGGGCGGATACCCAACAGCTACTTGTTAAACAAACAACTCACATACTATCCTGGTGTGCTCTTCATTCCACTCAGCATTATCACCAATCTGCTACCTCAACATCAGTCAACCATGAATGCATAATAATTAGCTACTGTGACAGCATTGCTAGCATTACCATTCATTCATTCATAGATTCATGGAGAAAAATATGAAGTAGTAACAAAATCATACATTCATGGTTCATGGAAATATTCCAATTCAAACATGCATTTGCTAGGCTTCAACTGTACTGAAAAATGTAGAATTCTCAGTGCTTATACTTGTATTCAGTACTCTTTAACCAAACATGACAAATTCCATGCTCAGATATAGCACTACAAACCTTTGCAATTTCATTTGGTTTGGACAGAAAATGAAAGACTTGCATGCTCACATCGATTCAGGGCCAAGGTATACAAAAAGCATGGTAATAAGAGATACATATTCCTAAATGGTAACTAAACATTACAGGCCTTACGTGCATTTTCGAGGCATCATGCAAATCACAATAATGTACAAGCAAACATATTTAGGAATTCCTACAAAAAAAACAACTACAAGACATCCTCTGCAGCCGATCATCCTAATCAGACCTGGAAATTCAGAACAATCCAAACAAAAAATGGAAAGAAATGGGGTGGTTGGAGAAGAGGAGGGAGACCAAGGGAGCAGTAGGGAGGGCAAGGGGAGGCGGCCGGCGAGCTTACCTTCACGGGAGGCTGGTGGCGTTGCTCAGGGAACAGCGGCAGGGAAGAACTTGGGGAAGATGCCGGTACCGGCGTCGAGGATGTGGAAGGGCGATGCCGGTGCTCGGGAAACAGCGGTGGGGAAGAACTTGGGGAGGATGTCGATGGCGTTGAGGATGTGGAAGGTCGGCGGCTATGAAATCGGGGGCCAGCAGCGATGAGGCTTTCGGGGGTCGGCGGCGATGAACTCTGGGGCTGGTGGTGTCGAGGCTTTTAGGGGTCGGCAGCGACGAACTTTGGGACAGGTGGCAGCGAACTTCGGACCGACGACACTTCCTAGGGTTTCCACCGAGGCACCGAGCAATCACCTTCTCTAGGCGCGCAGGTGGGGAGGCACGGTGTGAAGGGCTACGCCTGGGGGCTCGGGGTGGGGAGAAGGGTTAGGTTAGTGGCATTTTGTGGGTAATTAAGTCTAACTTCAAGGGGTATTTTTGCTTCTAGTAGGCTAGCTTCCCACGAGAATCCACGAGAAAGTTGTTCCTCGTTGCTATTTCATTTCTGAGAAAGCTCCTCACGAGAAGTAGAATCAGGTTATTTTGGGAAGTTGGGTGTTTGGTGCAGCTTCACGAGATCCGAACGAGAAGCTGGGATTAGGCCCTAAAAGTTGATATGGTGTCCAAAAACAGGTTTTTTCCGTTAAATTTTGCTTAAAATCAATCAAAATTCAAAATTCAAAATTTGAATTTGCAAACTCGAAATGATTTCAAATCCTGCCCCACCGTAAACCGTGTCAATCCATGGTCTCAGCTATAATTATGTTGACATTTGTTCTGTTGACTTAATTTGTTTGGTTGAAAACTGTAATTTGTTCTGTTGACTTGATGGTTGGCACTTGGCACTTAAACTGGTGTAGTGGTATATCTAGTACATACATGATAGTATGGAGTGGAACTGATTTCTTGGGTGGGGTGGGGTGGGGGAGGGATTCAAGCCAAGGTAGCCAACAAATATGATAACAACAAAGATACAACTCTTACAAGCCGCAACACTAAAACAGTCTATACTCTATCCTAACTTCAACTGGATAATTGCAAGGATCAAAGAATCATCCCAAAGGTAGCATGACATGCTTGACTTGATCAGCCTCAACATTTAAGAAGCACCCATAGTAATTTGGTTGGAACTTATCTTATTGTTGTAGTCTCTTAATCTGCAGGATGTTTGATTGTCATGATTTCTTTTTTTTTCCTTGAGTCTTCTTAATCAGCATAATCTGGAATCTTGTAGCTCCTATTTTCTTGCATCATCCTCAACTTTATGTTCGTCTAGTTTGCAGTTGAATTATACATGTATCATTTGCTGATGGCGGATCCAGGATGTCATGTTAGGAGGAGCACAATGACAGAGAACAATTTGAGCAACTTTAGCTATATATAATTTAGTATTAGCACTTCAAAATCAGAAAGCTCGATGAACTATTTTTTCTAAAAGTTGCAAGGAACATGTTTTAAAAACTATACTGTATGTGTACTATCAAATAATTTTATGGAATATCTCACGCACAGTGCTCCTTACGTAAGTACACCCATATCTGCACCATAGATCATGTCTTGTTGTAGTTTGTGACTTAAAACAATTAGGCTAAACTTGATCTGCAGCATTTATACTGTAGTATGTAAAGATCACAAACAACTTTTGACATAAGAATTAGGCCACTCTTAGATTCACATTTGGACTTCTTTTTGTGATGTCGAAACGATTGCAAAAATAACCCTGGAAGTTTCTGCGGAAGAGGATCAGTTATGGTCATGGACTGTCCGGCCAAGTAATCAGCTGTTCAGATGTCGAGGTAGAGATTTGTTTCTGTCATCTGCTGTTCTTGCCGTAGCGTGTAAGCCCTCCACGTTGTCCGTAGTGCTCATTTGACTCCTGCCCACTATACTAACCCAACAAATAGAGCCACTCAACAGTCTCCCGCGATTATCAGCGAAATATTTGTAATTGTTATACTTCTTATTCCTTCTGTGGTGTGGACAGATCGAGAAAGAGGAACCTAGTGCCTGCAAACCACTTAGGCTCACCCAAGTCCTGGACCACTATTCTAGAGGAGCACCTGTAAAGATCCCTGTTTTGTTTTAGTGATCTGGAGGACAGGGCATGCACCCTCGCAGACCTCTTAGTCTATCCGCATCCACTTGCTCCTGCTATTCTCGATCACAGCTTAGTTGACTTTTTAGGACCTAGTTATGTATATTGCCTTTTCTATAATTATTTATCTCCTACACACAAAAAATGATGCTTTAATGTCTGCTAAATCCATGCTGCTTTCCTAGTCCATTTATCGTATATATGATGTGTCCAACTCCAGGGTTGGAAACATGTCCCGTTGTCCCCTCTTCATAATGACAACTCTATAATTAGAGGTTTGTGGCTTCTAAAACCAAACAAGCCCTAGCTCATTTGGCGGGATGACTGGGTTTACTACTCTCCGGAGTTTTCAGTTCTGTCACTGGCCAACTTATGTAAGTACTATATATACATTGGCGTATGAGACTTGAGCCTATCTCAATTGGACCTGGTTGATGACTATGCATTTCGTGTCTATACAACTATACATATTTTGAATGGGAGCAAGCAAGGTGACAAATAGTTAGCTGTTTGCGTGAAATTTAATAGTATTTTATTAATAATGATTAGATGCATGCCTGAGAGGGTTGGGGGGTAGGTGTTGTTTTTATTTATTTTTGGACTTGTCTGTTTCCACTTTGATTTTCCACCATATGTTGGAAATTCAAACAATCATTTTTGAAAGGGAATATTCGGACACATCCTGACACGTATCAGCAGTGTGTCAGAACCAAGGATAAAACTCGAACCGCCAATTTACGGTGGTCGCGTAACGGTAATCGCCGTTACGGATTTACCGGAAAAAAATCGGATGAAATTTGTTTGAATTTGCTTAAAAACCAGCCAAAATTTGAAAACTAGAATTTGAATTTGCTAAACCGGGAAAAACCTGCCGGGTTTTCCGTTACCGGACCCGACTGGTAAGGCGGTTACCGCCGGCCGGGGTTTTCATCCATGGTCAGAACCGTGTCCTAAACGGGGCATGAAGGTTTTGCGAAGTGTCAGTGCAACCTAAGGTTGGATGAGCTGGCTAAATGAAAAGGAGATATGCTATTCCTCTCCTTGAGTAGAAGTTGTTCACAATCTTTATTTACTAAAAGATCAATATTTACTAAAAGATCAAAGGTTCATATTAAGTTTGGTTAAATTTAATCAAGGCTAGATTTGATCTGTGGTGCAGATAAGGAGCTTGTACTCTTTAGGTAACAGTTTGCACATACGTGAAGATATTCCAAAGAAAAATGTAAACAGTTTGTACTACTCGCATGGATTCTTTCATTTTTGGGCAAGAGTGCCATGTGTGTACATACCCTTTCATAGCAATGCTTGCAAAGTTGCAAGCATGCAACTGCAAAAGTGTGAAATCATCATCGCACAGCATTCTTGTTTGTTTTCCCTACTGATCTGTGGTGCAGATAAGGAGCTTGTACTCTTTAGGTAACAGTTTGCACATACGTGAAGATATTCCAAAGAAAAATGTAAACAGTTTGTACTACTCGCATGGATTCTTTCATTTTTGGGCAAGAGTGCCATGTGTGTACATACCTTTTCATAGCAATGCTTGCAAGCATGCAACTGCAAAAGTGTGAAATCATCATCGCACAGCATTCTTGTTTGTTTTCCCTACTGATGTTTCCTCGACGTTGAATTTTTCAACTGGGAAAAGCCGAATGCAACCAGGTCTCCACTATCCGCAATTAAACTATTTTGGACCATATGTCAGTGTTGCCAGAAATTTGACTTTGAGGAGATAACGACAAATTCTCATTTGATTAATGTAGTTCTTTGAAAAAGTGAGCAATAACACAAATGTTTTTGAATTCGAGAACACGATGAATGGTGTTAAGCAGTTCAGAAAGGGTCCACTTTAGTGAATAAGGACATTGCTGTTATTTTGAATTTTCAAACTGTTTTACTGAAATTTTCTGACCATTCCTTTCTTTTTTCCTCTGCAGGCTGCTCAAGTTTCAAGCGAAAATCTGGAGGTTATTTATGCAGTTGTTTCTCCTGATGCATGGTGCAATGAACAGTGGTGTGATATCATAACATGGTTGCGAGCTGCGAAGATTAGCAAAGCAAAGGCAAGACACAAGACACTCAGCGGCAGCGCCCACCATTACCTCCTTGTTGTATGAAACATCTTTGAAAAGCGAAGCCCAATGGTCTTGCTAGACTTCATAAGTTTGAATTTGTTGGTTTGATTGAGGACTTCTGTAAACCCTGTAGTGTTTTTTTTGTTCTTTTGCTATACAAAAGAAAATGTTGAAATTTTGCCCCATTGGTCTTGTTTTCCCCATTCTGGCAAGGACATACTCAGATATATCTGAATCTTACTGTTATACCTTTGACAGTCCCCTTGTTCTTGTTTCGCTCTTCTTTGCCGCAAGAGTTATGGTCATGTAATTGCTTCCATGTTCACTTGGTTGCTTTGGTAACTCTAAGCCACATCTCTTGTCTTCTGGGACACGGTATTGTTTGTTTCCAAGAACAATGTGTTGCAATCTATTGAACATCAGATGGAAGTACATGGCTAGATGTTGAAGTCGTGTTAGTTGTTTCAGAAGCAAAACTGTCTCTCTTTTTTTTCAGTACTAATACTTCCTGAACGCCATTTTATGCAAATATACATGATCTTTTTTGTGCATTGGCTGATTGGCCTGTAACTGTCATGCGCTTGATAACCTGAGAGAGTCACGCAGAAGTGGGCATTTCTGCTTTCTTGGAAACTGGAGCTGGATCTTCTATCTGTCCATTGTCTCCAGCCCATTCCATCCAAAGGAAATTGCTGCGTTTAGCATTGCGTTCTAAGAAATGGATATGGATTACGGTACAGTGGTAAACCCTGAATACTTGATATACCAACTGAAACGTTTCACCGGCACCTGCTGCTAAGGCCAATGCATTATGCATTATCCTTCCCAAAACCGCGAGATACAGATGGCAACGCTAGTGCAGGCTTTGCATCAGTCAATTTACATTGTCATTTCAGATAACCAAAACTAGGTCGACAGCGCACATTGCGAAAGGGAACCATGTCCCCAACAGGTAAACCATCTCTACAACAAATGAGCCTTATCAAATAAAGAATTCAGGGAAACAAAATTGGTGTCATTTCTGTGCTTCCCATCAGGTCAATTCTCACATCTAACGTACTAATTTGCATCAGGGATGCACATGCTGTTGGCCCATTTCAATCCCAGGCTTCAATTCCAGATCCTAGCTAGATAGGAAGAAGCTTTATACTACTCCCTATCTGCACTCATGCTCATGCACATGCAGGAACAGTGTTCTTTCGCTGAAGATAAGATCGGTTGGACTAGCCACTGAATTTAGCAGGATAGTAGCCCCTGCACCGTCACCGTCGACGATCACCGCTGCGTGACAGGAGGAAAAGGAGTCACCAACAGAAGTTGGTTGCATGGAAAGATCTCTAGATGATGAACCATTTGGTATGACCCTAGCATGAACTTTGGGAGAGGCCAAGTGCAGTGTGTGTTTGTGCAGACAGTGTTGGATCCAACATTCAGATTCCTGGCAATTAACAACAAGGTGGGAGTTTCAATTCGTGCAGCTTTGGTGTGTCCAGCAGCCAATGGATTCTCCATGCTTATCAGCATCCACTGCAGGGGGTCTACTGATGATAAAATTGAGCTCAAAACACAGGCATTAGGAATCAAAACATAAAATATATTAGCAGGAACTGGGCGGAAGGCGCAAAGAAAAGGCGTCATTCGCTTTATTCTTGCACACAAAAAATGCCGTTCTGGAATGAAATATAGGCAATGATCCCACTGTGTGTCGTCAAGTGGATCGATATGAAAAGCCTTAAGCCATCCTTTAGTGATCAGAGATGCAAATGCCTGGCCTTCCATAGAGCCTAACCTAAGCTTATTCGTGCTTCTTTACCTATTATCTTTGTATTATCAAGTCCCCTCCACTAGCCAGCCTTTAGGCCATATAATTATCTCGTACCACACCAAACACTTTGCTTAATGCTAACATGTATGTAGAAGCATCGCAAAATCAGAGTTCATTGGATGGGAGAATCGATCGACAGTATGAACACTTGGCATGCTATTCTGTCGGATTTGTAAGCAAGATTAGTTTAATGACAGTTGAGAGTTAGTGCTTGCTGCTTTGAATCAAGAATGTGATCTTTGTTATTATAACCATATGAGATATGCAGTCTAAGATATAGGAACAGATTAGGAGGAAGTAGGAAGCATCCTGGAAAATTCACGGTGGATCGGAGCGAGGCCCAAAATATTTTCTGTTTTGCCGAGTGGAGCATGATTTGCATAGGAAATATGGTCAAAATAGGTGAACAAGTTGCAGGGCATATTCTTTGCCCCATCCTATAGAAGCTCTCTTCACCCTTTGGCTCAGTTGTTAATTTTATTGCCTGTCAATTCATGGCTTAGAAGCCATTAGACTGTCTAGAGTATGTTTTGCCCCAAAGCTTAGAAAATTAGATAACACGGACACCTTTCCTGCCAAGACTTGAAGTCAATCTAACTCATAGATGCCAAGAAGTCACTAAACTAGTAGTTAAGCTGTATGAGCTTTCCTGTACATAGTGGTTTTGTCTCAAGAATACATGGAGTGTTGGTGAAATTACGTACAGCTTGCACAATTCTATTGAATGTTGTGTTTTATTTGAAATGTAGATTTCACCATATATTCATATTTTTAGGAGCAGGGCAGTGATGTCTAATGTATTCTACAATTTGCTCTACTTTGGGTAGTCCAATGCCATTGTGAATCTGTGAGATAGTCAGCGACTATTAAACATTGAGCTTAGAGTCAAATAATCCTTGTTTCTTACAAATTAATGTTTCATTTTTGTTACTCGATCTCGTCCCATTTTTCTTTATATAAAACTCATAGAAGGCCAATTTTGCTCCCCAGATGCTGAAACATTGATGTTTCCTGTCATAGGTGGCAATTGAACTATTCCATTTAGTTCAGCTAAGAATCAGTGTCATGGGTCAATGAACATAGTACATTAGTGTTGGACTGAGATTTCACAAATTCAAATCCTATGTAAAAATACTATGCTATTCCCTAGATCAGTAGATAGCATTCACAAATACATCACTGAATCATTTCATACACGATGTAAACTGAACCAAATAATATATTACAGACATCAGAGTGACATAGACCACATCGGGTCGAGTTTTACATTAAGGACCGAACAAGCCCAATGATTACATTACAAAGGCAGCAAAGCAGTAACGGAAGCAAAAAGATAGAGCGCATCTCTCCACAGGCAAGCAATTGGAAAAACCTGTGTGCGTCCGATATTATTCAAAGATTTGGATAATATTGGATGCACGCAAGCACCAATGGAGTCAGCTAGACTGAGGTGAGACCCAGACTATACGAACTACACTACTTTTCATCATCTCTGGGGCCTCCAGCTTCGGAGTCCTCGTAGTATACGTAGTCTCCATGAGTTCCTGCTTCTGAGGGTTTAGGTGAAAGAGCGAGGATGAGCACAACTTCCATGCTCGCGAGCCAACACGCAGAATGCAGTAATAATACATGAAAGGCTTAACAAGGATGGCTCGGGTTCTTTTATTTGCTCAAAGCAACATTTTCAACTACTATATTTATAAATTCCTATGACTTAGCAGTTTGACCAAATCTCGTTTTATTAAAGAGATAATATGCAATAATTATAACAACAGAGGTTACCTCCACCTTATGCTTATTTTGATTGTGGTTACCTTCACCTATTAACACTACTGGGTATGACGACTCAGGAAAAACCAAACCTTAGGCTAGGTGAGCCGACACTATAATCATCTCACCCATAAGGTTTTATAAACAGAAATAACTCAAGTTAAGTTTCCATGTCCGCATTTGACCATAGGCACAATTGTTTAAATAGTTTAGATTCTGCAGAGGTTGTACACTGTACCCACAAGAGACAATCATACTCATTGGCCCACATGATTCCTTAGTCATGTAGTTGAGCGATCGTCACAGTAACCTTTCAAATTATATCGTCCCTTCTGCCATTTCACCCATATGGGCCACGCCCGTAAGTTGTGTGGGATTTTCACCTCAGCAACTAGCGTAGCTAGATTACCCACAACGTCTAGCACGACTGACAACTTTACGTCGCATTGGTGTCCCATTCAAGTCGAACCATGTCCAGTGCTTGCACGATCCCGCTACCCCTTCAACGAGATGACATTCGTATTTTAATAAATTTACTAAGCTAAGTTGTACTTTACAAACTTGTGGTTGTACTTGTTTTTACACGGGAGGTCATGACAAGATTAAATACTTGATCCATCCGTGCTGTTCATACCACATACCAACCACTCCTGTACTCTGACGGTACCCACCACCTTACCGTCCGCCTAGATGAGTTGACAACAATTTAATAGGATTTTGGGGGAATAAAATACATTACAACAACATTCCAGTCATTTACCCACAATGACTGTCCAAACCAATTTCATGATTAAAAGATGATGATTGGGGTATTTAATGCCTTAGTACTTAAGCAAGACTAGCATGTCGCTTAAGTACAATCTATGACTAGGAATTATCATATAGTTACTAGGGTGACATGGAATAATAGATTCAATTGCCAAAGAATGATATAATAATTAATTAGTCATCAAATGTACATTTAACTACCTTAAGCTTTAACATACATTTGCTTAAAGAATTAAAGCATGCAATTTTGGTAATTTAAAGGAATATAATTTGCACAAAATGTAGGCTTAAAATGATCAAAGTATTGACTTGTCTGGAGTGAAGGGGAGAGAGTCCTGAAAGTCTTGTGCTTGATCAAACGGGAGATCTCCTACATCTTCAAACTCTACTCGGACGAATACACCGAAAAATAATAAACATACAAAGAGAATAAATAAATACTAAAGAAATAACAAATGAACTCCAAATTAAACAAGACTAGTGACATTAGCAAGGTCTTGAATTTAGACAAATTTAAGAACAAAAATCACTAGAATCGAGTTATAACAGAGAAGAACGAGGCTTCGAAGGTCCGCTTTGAGTAACGCTTGCCCGAGTAATCGCTCGCTTAGAGTATCGCTGGCTTCGTCTTGCTTTGTTTCGAGTATTGATCGTTTCGAGTACCACTGGCTCCAGGTACTGTTCATGTCGAGTACTATTTTGTTTCGAGTACTATGGCTTCAAGTACTGTTCGTGTCGAGTACTGCTGGCTTCGGGTTGACTCGGTCGGAGGGAGGTTCGACTACAGGACGTGGTCGGAAGGAGCTTCGACTATAAGACGTAGTCGAAACTGGTTCGACTACCGTTGATCGTAAAAAGGATATCGGCTATATGTGGTTGTAAAAGGTGGCGACTACACGTGGTCGTAAAGGATATCGACTACAACCCTGTTTGGTATAGCTTCCACTCTCAGCTTCTCAATCGATTCCCGTGGAGCCGTACCAAACACCTTGATACTTAAAATCACTAGATTCTGCTTCTCACGAGGAGCTGTCTCAAAAATGAACTAGCAACGAGAAGCAGTCTCCCAGCAGATTCTCGTGAGAATCCAACATTCAGAAATGAAAATACCCTTTGAAGTTGAAGGTTTTTAATCGTAAATGCCACTGAGTTACACAAATACAATTGAAGTATTACACTTAGGGGTGACATGGTCTATTTGCCTCTAACCCTCCCTCATATGGTTTTTGGAGCCAACCTACCAGCCAAACTGTTTCAACAGACAGCTCCAGATTCTCATAGAAGTGGATTCTCAGAGAATCAGGTGCAGAATCTGGAAAATGAGAATCTGGAGCTGTACCAAATAGTGCCTACGTATGGTCGTAAAGGGTATCAACTACATGTGGTCGTAAAGGGTAGCGACTACACGTAGTCGTAAGGGGTTTCGACTACAGGACATAGTCGGAAGGGAAGTGACTAAAGGGTAGTGACTACACAATGTGGTCTGAAGGAGCTTCGATACACGGCGTGGTCGGAGGGAGTTCGACAATGCAGTGTGGTTTGAAGGAGGTTGGACAACACGACTACCATGTCGTGGTCGTAGCCGTAGTCGTAGACATGGTCGTAGACGTAGTCGGAGATATAGTCGTAGACGTGGTCGAAAAGGAGTTTCGACTGCTCGGCGAGGTCGGAAAGACAAGAGGGAGAACCGGACACGGATAAATGGGGCTTACCAAGACCGAGAGAGAGGTCGGAGGGGGTCAAATGGTGATGGGGGAGCTTGCGGTCGGCGACGAAGGAGACAGCGGTGAAGTGGTCGGCCGGAGCTGAAGGAGAAGAGGAGAGGCGGTGGTTCCTGTGCCACAAAACTAAAACCGAGTGAGGTGATCGCTCCAAGAAGCTCTGGGCACGAATCGACGTGGTAGAAGAGGGCTACACAGGTGCGGCGAGAACCGGAAGGAGGCGTGGTGGCTGCTCGAACTCGGAGCTCAGGGCTTCGAGCAACCGCAGCAACACGAGCGAGAGTGGGGGAGCTCGGAGAAAACATAGGACTGCTCAGGCTCTTCACTGGGGCACTTACCAGAAGCGAAGGGGAGACGAGAGGAGGCAAGGGAAGGCTCTGAGCCCCTTTTATTGCTGGCGGGAGGAAAGGCAGAGTCATCTTCAACTCGGATGCGCGCGGGTTCCCGAGGTGGTCGTGGCATGGGCACCCTGGTCGGAGAGAGGATGGGGCAGGCGTGCGCAGCAGGGAAGCGACGGGAGCGATGACTTGGGCGGGCGACGCAGGTGACGGGGCCGACACGAGCAGACGCTGGTGATGAGACAGGGCGACGGAGGCGCCGGAGTCAAGGGCAAGTAGAGGGGAGCAGGTGGTGGTAGAGGGCTAGAAGGCGCAGGCACGTGGTCGTGGCGCTGTTGCGGCGGTGGGACAGGCGACGGGACTGGTCGATGGAACGGGGCAGCAGAAGACCAGGGGAGAGGTACTGGCTCGATTGGGTCGGAAGGGGAAAGGAGAGGATGGGCCTCGGCTGGTTGAAGGAAAAAGTGAGGCTGGGCCAGGGGAGGAGAAAGAGAAGATGGTCTACGACTAGGAGGAAGAACGGCCGGCCCAAGGGGAAGGAAAATGGGCTGAGCCCGAAGAGAGAGAGAGAGTGTGTGTGTTTTGAAAATGAGGTGGAAGCTCGAGATTTTGGAAAATACAATTTAAGTTGAAATAAAATTTTGAAATCAACTGATAAAAGCAAATACTGTTTACAATCCAAAACAGACTCTTGCAATTAGACTAAACAACTATTATGGTGGCTATATACTAACATCATTCAGATAAGACAAAACATGGGGGACCAGGACATTGCCAAACAGAAGGCAGGAAAACTTCCATATAATCCCACTGCAAACCACAAATCGAACAGCATAGCATCCAAATAACCTCCACATTATTGCCATGGCATTTGCAAATGACCAAGTGGGCATGTTTCTTGAGTTGTTTTTTGTCTTCCCCTTCCCTTGCACATTCAGTCAGTAGCCAAGCGACAAATCGAACAGCATAGCATCCAAATAACCTCCGCATTATTGCCATGGCATTTGTAAATGACCAAGTGGGTATGTTTATTGAGTTGTTTTTGTCTTCCCCTTCCCTTGCACATTCAGTCGGTAGCCAAGCAGGATGCCGTAATGCCCTTGCTGCTTGTAGACTTTGAATTGGCTCCTTGTCTGGTGGTTTGCCTACCATACAATTGGGCTTCAGGGCGCTTGGCATAGCTCATCATGATGGAATTACACATAAATTTCTTCAATTAGTATATTCCTCTGATCCTCTCCATGTGAGTGACAAAGATCCTTTGGGTATCTCGGACCGATTTCCATCTTCTTTTTTAATATGTATAGCTTTTTCTATATTTTTCTTCTGGAGTGTAGTCAAAATAATAATAGCCTGATTTGCCTTCTTCCAGCATAGACCCTGCATCGACCGAAAAATTAGTTCATGATGTCAGCTTCCAAACAGATATAGTCATATTATTATTATTATTATTATTATTATTATTTATCTATTTATCTCGGACACGGGAAGATGTCCCTAGCCAACGTACGTGTCTTAACGCGTGGCTACGTGTTAATGTTTGTTCCCTAGGGGGCCTTTTTTTATAAAAAAAATTAAACTTCATCTATGAAATAACGTACTAAAGATACAACAAAATGAAAAGCAAACGATGCCTCAGCAGGTAAGATTGCTTGTTGTTATTCGTCGGTCATATATTTTGACTTTGACTAGAATGGTTGTGTGCTTTAGTGGTCATGATCGGATAAGAAGCCTAAGTTTTTTTTTTTTGTTTATGTTTTTATTTTTGTTTTTTTAGTAGTGAGAAACGAACAACGACTATACACTGCACAAGAAGAAAAAGGATTCATCGCCAAAAAATAAAGAAGGCAAAAGGACATCAGTTTTAATTAGGTGCATGGAAATGTCAGCTTCTGCGTTTGAAGAAATGGTTTTACATATAGCTGGCGATCGTAATTTCACGATTACATTATTGTTACCTCGATGAGCAGTAGAAATCAGATGATTAAGATATTAGTACTAAGTTCCCTTGAGGCCAAAGCAGGTACGGTTGTTGGATACCGTTACTTCGTCCGACACTGCCGTTACAAATAGATGAACTTGCCTTGTTTCAAATAGATCTAGCCAGTTACACTTATTAGTAGAACATAGTTGTTAATTTTTAATTCTAATTAATTCTTGAAAATCTTAAAGTCCTATGTGCACGTGCTAAAACTCTTTAGTCCCACATGAAGAGTTGAAGGGAAGTTACACTATTTTATAAGGTGAAACGTGGTAGCCTCCTTGTGAAATTGAAGAGAGCCAACACACGCAAGACGCCGCTTGCCTTGCTCGCCGAGCCGCGTATGGTGCGGCGCGTATGCGGCGCGCTGTAGCAGCATGTCGTGCGTACGCGTTTTTCTTTATCTATTCGAAAATTAAAACGCACCGACTCATAGTAAATGGCATTAACAAATGGTTGGCAGTAACGGTTCAGTTTGTTGCTGGATCTGCGATCTCCATCCTGACGAGACGCGTGTACGGTCGAACCGAGAGCAGGCTTCCGAACCCTCATCCTTGAAGGCTTACACGAGTGAGGACGAATAAAGTTTTTGGGGAGCGTTCGCGCGATCGCTCCCGCTCTCTTCGTTCTATTATCTACTACGTCTACATCAATTGCACGACTACTACCACGACGTCTACTACGCTATAACGAACGACGACCTCATCAAGACTCCTGCTGCTTCTTCCATTGGATCTGGTATGCTATCTCACACTTATTGTTTGGTTAGCTTTATTATATGTTGTTGCCTTTGAACACTGAGATAGAAATGCTAGTTTATGTCATTCTAGAAATTCGTATAACTATAGTGTTCTTGGTTACCCGCTTTACGAAAAAGATAAGATTTTTTTCCCATGATTCATCTAGTATATTTCTAGATTAAAGTAATTCAAAAATACTCAAATATTTATCAAGAATTGCTTTATTACTCCCCATAAGAAAATTTTAAGGTGCTATCGTATTTTGAGAGCATGTATCGTCGAAATATGATTAAAGAAACATCATTACAATAAAATACAAGTTTACATTAAATATATTCAAATGATTCGGTGCAAACAGAGAGTCGGCTAGACTGCTAGAGAGAGGATTTTAGCGGCAACGAGGTGAAACACTACAGCAAAACCTCAAGACCCGGACATGGGGACAGGTAGCGTTACCCCATCCTGCCCTCGCTGCCGTCAGCACGAGCAATTTATGCGAGCGATGGAGACATCAGTTGCCTAGGAAAGGTCTCGGGTGAATCAATCCTCTGGCTTGGGATTTTCTACACGCAGGCCCTTATTAGCCTTTTTTTTTTTTTTAATCTTGCTCGTTTTGTGATGGATTGAGTCGAGGCATGAATTCGATCGTCCATTCCTTTCTGATAGATGGACAAACCCTGTGATGTCGTAGTTCAGTTATAGGTGAGCGAACACTGGTTTAGATTGGTGGGACGGAGTGGATAGTTAACCAATAGTATGAATATGTGATACCGGTATGAGATACGAATACGGTGATCAACATGTTTCCAGAAAACGAGTATATATCAACACGTCGAGTACATATGTATTTAAAAATTAAAAAAATATAGAGATGTAAGGAGAGACTAGGAAACTGAGATAAGTACCTTGACGCAAACTATTATTACTGGAAGTACTTGAATTAGTAGAGAAATAGCTGTGCAATTGCGAATAAATAAACAAAATAAATCGACAAGTTCATTGATATCTTTCTTTCCTCCTGAGAATACAAATGCCATTGCATATTGCACATTGGCATAAGAAATTAAGAAGAAAAAAAATGTGAAATTACCCAAGTGGTCATCAATCAAACTTTGGTGTGGTCTCTTTCGTGCTAGCAAGGGCTAGCCATGGACTTTTGGTGTGGTCTACCGGTAGACATAATTGAGACCTGCTAGTGAGTTGCACCTTCCTCACTAGCTCACTCAAGATTCCGCCTGGCCATAAGGTCAAATTCCCTGTTTGCAGCCCATGGCTGGCCAACTGGCTCAGTGCCATGGCATCTGCCTCCTTACTCATGCCCGCACTAGACGGCGCTTCATCTCCATCTCCGGTGGGATGGCGCGGGGTAGGGGGTCCCGTCAGGAGTTACCTCGGGCGTCCGTCCAAGCTTGCCCTATTGCTGGGTCCGCCCCTGCCTACCGCGGACTGCGTTAGCGGCGGTGGTCTGCAGTCTCGATGCGCGGTAGGTCGTCTACCACTGGTTGTGCGCTCGCTACGTGTCCTACCGCGAGGTCTGGGTGCGCAGAGGGGTGCCGTTTCTGCTATTTCGTTCGCATGAGGGCTATCTATGCTATTACGTTAAAAAAAACGTACTATTTCAGCCAAAAACACTATTAACCTAGTGTTAGAACATACCACGATACAACATCCGCTACGACTGCGTCTCCAAACACGCACGGCGTTCCTACTGAAACTGTAGAGGATCCTGGTGGGGTAGCACTTATTTCTGACAGGAGACGATATTTGTTGGGATTTCAGCTACAAATCCCCACATTGAAAACCAGAGACATGTGCATGGAAGCACCCGTCCGCAACACACGCACGTTGTGTTCAATTGGGAGTAATGGCTGAGGCAATGCACGGCCTGTTTAATTTGGCACATTTGCTTGTTCGAAATTGCCAGTGGGCACCGGAGCACGCCGGGATTTTTTTATTTATTTGATGCGGTCGGCTATATTCCGAACCTAAAAAATTTGCGTCTTATTTGGCTGAGGCTACGCTACGACGACACGTGCTATTCCTGCCTCGGTATTTTAAGGTTTCACTCACGAGCTATCTGAGATGAAAATAGGGGGTATTGCTCCGACCAGGCATGGCATGATAGGGTGGCTAGCTGGGAGCTGAAAGGTTGGATAAGGAAGGAAGCAGCGGCGGATTTTAGAGGGAAAAATCTAGTATTTATTAGGTATATTATGTATATATACTAGTAAGTATACTTAAAATACGTATTTGTATTGTGCACATGACTCCGTTCGCTCGGTGATTTGCGCAGGCGCAACCCACTCGCCACTCGGTCACACCGCCCCACGCCACCAGCAAAACCCACCACGACCCAACACCCACCACGGTCATGCCGCCCCACACCAAGCGCCTCAGTACCTCACACCCTCACGCGGTCACGCCTCACTTCTTCCTTACTCTCTCATTTCTATCCACTCACGCCGAGAGCTCCCAAGGTCTTCTTTTTTCTTCTTTGCTTTCCCCCTTTTTTTTCCGGACCTCTTCTCTCCCCATCTCACTTCTTCTCCATTCTGGTGGTTGCTTTGGTCGATACTTGCTTGAAGAAATCCCCCCTCTCTCTCTTGGTTCTCAGGTGGCTCTAGGGTTCCCTGGCTCCGACGCTGGTTGCTGTTGACTTGGCTGGCGCCCACACCCGACCTTTGCCCGTTGCGCCTCCCCTACGCTGTCTGCTCACTCCGGCGCCTCCCTGTGCCCTTTGGCCCACGCGCACCGCGTCCGACGTCTGGTGCTCCCACACCCCCCTGGCCCAGCGCTCTGTGTGTGCTCCTGCCGCCCTACCCCCTACCATCGGCTTGGCCCGCCCCACGCCGCGCCTGACCGGCTCGGCCTGATGCCTCCCTCAGACTCGATTTTCTCTCTCTACTTCCCTTTCTGTTAATTGGTTTTAGTTGTGAATATTGGTTCGTTTTACTGATGTGGTTTATTTGTTGATTATGCATGAGAATGACGATGGGTGGCGCGGTGTGCTATCCTGGCTTGTGGTGTTGCTGCCATTGCCTAGTCGCATTTAGGTAACTACTCTCATTCCTCTCTATCCCATTGCTCTGTGATGGAATGTATATTAATTATGATAAGTGGATGTTGTTATGTGGAATAGTGGACAGTGGATGTGCATTGGCTATTTGGTTCATGGAATCAGATTGGCACTGATGGCTTATTCTTGCTATGATTTTTTTAGGGTTGAATGTCACTAATTCAGTAATCCCCAATCCATGTGTCTATATATCTACTCCGATGTAGAAACTAGAAATATTACTCATGCAAATTCAGTACACATACATGTATATGTGGTAATATTTTCCTCAATATGATTCCGTTGTTTACAGTCCTAACACCATATTTTGCATTATTAGCCCCAAAAGAGTCAGATCGCTATATGACTATTAGAAGTAATAGAAGACTCAACCAAATGTGTACTGGAGTAAGTTTATGACACCAAAACTCAATTTTTAGCTTCATGTTTATATGACTTGCATGTACACACTTTTGCATCGATAATTATACAGCTGCTCAAATAATTTGTACTTTATTTTTTTCTATATTATGCACTTTTATATTTTACATTGTACAACATGTTTGTAATTTCAAACACCCATTTTGAAAATTATAGATACGCCACCGGAAGGAAGGAACGCTCAGAATGGAAAGTCTTGTGTTTTTCTCGTGCTAGATTTCAATGGGCAACGTACTAAGTTGCGACGAGTACAGGTGCTAGTCTTGACATTCCTTTCACCCCGTTACAGAGTCATCCTCTAATGGTGTGTCATGAAAAAGCAAAGCTGTGTCTCAGTGATGTGTGACTACATACGAATCTCTTTCACAATGGTATTTTTGTAAGTGCCAACCAATTTGCCTCGTCACTCTGTAAGTTTGTAAGCTGAGTTAGCATCACACTGAAAAATATTTTGCGCGTCTAAAGGAGAGATTAGCCTATGATTGCCTCTACCCATGTGCCATCTTATTTTATTTTTTAGTGCCCAACAGCACGTAGCTAGCATCCTTTTCTGGATGAATTTGGTATGGACACACAGCTTGTGAGAGGAATATATTTTCAAAGTTCAAACATTCGATGAATGGTGTGACGAAGCACATAATCCTCCTCTTCACCCACCATTCAAACAATTAAACACGCTAACTTAGGCAAGTTGCTGTCTCTTGACACAGTGATAAACCTGAAGCAAATTAACAAAATCAGTCAGCTAATGTACCCACTTCAGTGTGCATATGGCATAAAGCCGACTAGCTGGAGCTTTGGCTCCCACGTGGAGGCGTGCGCTTGGTAACACCTACTTAAAACTTTGCGCTTTGCAGCCATTGCCACCGACAAATCGTCTGTACCCACGTTCTGAGGGGAGAGAGAGAGGGAGAGATGATAAGATATAATTTTTTATAGTTTAATTATTTTTTAAAAAATAATTAAAAATAACCTTTTCTAACTTTATTTTTATTTTTAACTCACTTGGCTATACCACAACGCGTAGCGTGACAAAAATACGTTATCACACCACGGATCTCGACGTGGTAAATGAGTGCTATCATGCCGCTTTTCTTAGCGTGACATAACTTAGCTTAAAAACGGACGCGTGCCGGTTTGGAGGGCTATCGTGGTAGCTATGGCGTGACAGAGTATTTTTGTCACACCGCGTGTTGTGAAGCGACCAAAGGGGTTAGAATTGTAAATAAAGTTATGGAGATGTTATCTTTAAAATATTTTTTAAAATAGATTAAATCATGAAAAAGTTTGAAAAGATAGCATGTGCACAACCCTAGCACTACACCTCTAACACTCAGTCATGCAAAAAAGTTGATTAATTTTAATATGTGGGCTTGGTTGATTCCAAAATGTTAAACTATCCATGCACCATGTAGTTCGTAGGCAAGACGCTTTTACAGGCTTGCAAAGCATGGATGCATGCATGCATGCGTGTGTTAAGAAGCCAGGTTTAGGCCGAGAGTCCTGATCCAAGGTGGGCTTCTTATCCATCTAGTAGTCTATATAAATGAGGGGGACCCTAACCATTGTACTAAAGTTTTTAAAAAAATAATAAAGAGAAGTCATAAGTCTCCTGATATCTCTGTGTTCAATATATTATTCTGTTCTTACGATTCTGAGTTTGTCTACGAGGTAATCGCTCGAACTGGACTCGCCAGCGACGGTTACTCAACATGTTATCAGCACGATCGACTCTGCTCGGATCAAAAGGTAACTATCGAAGAACGACACTCGTAGAATGAATCGTTTTTCTAGATCGCTTTCAATTCCGCATTTGTTGCCTTCTAGATTGTTTTATCCTACGGTGCAAATCCGCTCTAAAATACTGCGAGCCGACTTGAAGTCGCCGGGACAATGCCGATCGGTAGATTGCATAGAAGAGTAGATGATGATTGCACTATGGATTGCAAATACGTTCTAATCTATCGCGGGCTGATTTGAAGTCGCCGGCAAAGCCGATCGGTGGATTGTGTATGAACAATAATTGCATAGTAAATTGCAAGGAACAGTAACAAAAAAAAGGTGTGAGACACGATCGGCGCAGCCCCATACGACTGCGCCACCGCCGGTTCACCGCCGGCCTGTAGCCGGGCCATAGCCGGCCGGCGCTGCCCCCGAATGGACCCTCCCCAACCAGCATCCACCGCCCCCCATGGCCACCAATCTTTGCACGGGTGACCATCCAAATCAAGAAAAAAAGAGAGGGGTGTGAAGTGTCGACGGCCTAGAGCCACCACCGGCCATGGAGTCGCCTACTGGCAGCACGCCGTTGAATGCTGCCCCCGCACGGGCCACCGGAGCCACCTGCTCGGCCACCTCCCATAGAGGCGTCGCCGGCCCGCATGGTTGTTGGCCCCATCCGCCTCCGGCGACGGCCCCGCATGGTCACCGCTGCATGGCTCACGCACCGCCATGCCATGGTCGTGCCGTCGAGCCGCTGGCCCAAAGTCACGCTCAACGCTCGCTTGCGCCGCCGGCCACCCGTGTTGCTCGCGTGAGCTCTCCACGCCTAGCTGCCCCACACCGGCCGCCTCCGCACGGGCTAGTTTGTGTGCCGTCACCACTTCAGTGAGAAGTGGCCAAGGAAACCCTGCGGGGTGATCCTTTGACCCGACAGTGTGGGCTAGCGGAACGGGCCCAGGGGAAAGCAAAACAGGCTGTGGAAATCGGCCCGACCGAAATTCAGAGAAAAAAATGGGAGAAAATGGAAAATCTCGTTTTTTGCAAAAAAAAAAAAGCCTTGAAAAATTCTGAAAATTACGCGAATTTTTCCTCAGAATAGAAAATTAGCGGTTTAGCCCCTGAAAATTGTAGAATTCGCCGAAAATTAATTTTCCAGCAGAAAAGGGGCTCAGGAAGTATGTTTGAAGTATGTTTAACTTTGTTATTATTATTTCTATAAAATTTATGTATTGTATTTACTGTTTTAATTATCTATGATTGTTTATATTGCTTTTAATCACTAAAAATAGTAGTAAATCATGAATAAGACATAGAAAAATACGAGAATATAATGAAAATTTTTGCAACTATTTTTACACAAATTACCAACGCAGTAATCTTATAAACTCTTTGCATGAATAAACAAATGATTGACATTACAAAGCAGGAGTTCAAGAGCTATCCCAACATGGCCACTTGGGCATCAGATGTCAAGATCGTACTTGGAGCCAAGAAGGTTCGTGCTGCTATTGGACTTGGCACTTTGAAGGATGCCACTCCAACTGCTGAGGAGAATGATTAGGCACTTCATTTCCTGAGACATCATCTCTACCTAAAGCTCAACAATGAGTATATGACGAAAAGAACGTACTAGCTTTATGGACCACACTGAAGAAAAGGTTCAAGAAGCTGAAGTACACCATTCTTCCTTGGGCAGAGCAGGAATGGAACCGACTACGTTTTACTGACTACAAGACCATGGGGGAATACAATTATGTATTGTACAGAATTTGTACAAGTCTTCAACTATGTAGTAAGGTAACCACAGATGAGCAGAAGATTGAGAAAACTCTCTCTACCTTTCACGCAAACGCGGTGCAATCCGCACGCAACTATCGTCAGGACGACTAAAAGGACTATGCCGAACTGATTGATATCATGCAAGTTGTGAAAGCTCAAAATCACGTTCTCAGAAAGAACTACATCTCGCAGCCGTCTAGTAGTAATATTGGCCATTAAGTCAATACAAGCAGCTACAAGGTGAGGAAGCCTCATTCAAAGGAAAGAGTCAAGAAGGGTAAAGTCATGGGTCGCAAAACCAAGCAGAATACCCAAGTCAAGAAGGGTGAACAAAAGAAGAGCGATGAGAAACCATATGGTCAACAGGACCAAAGTTACTACAAATGTGGCACTTGGGGAGATTGGTCACGTGTTTGCCGTGAGCTGCAGCACGTGATTGATGCTTTCAAGTCTAAAAAGAAGGGCAAAGGACAGCATGAGATACACGTTGCCATTGCAGCCACAGAGGATCCACAGTTATAGGTTGCACCCATGGATGTGGACAGCTCGGTAGCAGCCCCCATCACACCTTTTTTTGACATCACAGCGGCAACAGCTGTATTTGCCGAATAAGAGAAGTTGGACATGGAGCAGATTCAGGCAGAAGTTTCTTCATACTTCGCTGATTCGATTTAGTGCACACATTGCACTTAGATTTTATAGTCATTTGCAATTTATGGTTGTGATAGAACATTGAATTTTGAATAATGATTGTAAGCTCTAGGAAAGCAAAGCAATAAATTCTAATGATGAGTGCTGTAAGACTTTTTCCCGTATTAATAATATCAAGTTGTGTTATGTTTTAATGTATTTTACTTATGTGTGTGGATTGCTTCCTACCCCATATTAATAAATACTTTATATATCATGGATTGCTTCCTACCACATATTAATAAATATTTTATATATCAGAACACGTGTGGCGCCCTATGGAGGAAGTGTACTTAGCAGATAGCGGCACAACGAATATCATATTAAGAGAGACAAAAAAATTCCAGTCGATCATCAAGAATGCTGATAGTCTTACGACAATCGCTGGCAGTGATATTTGTACAATAGGTTCAGGAAGAGCCATAATAATATTCTCGATGAGCACAACATTGGCCATTGAAGAAGCCTTGTTGTACCTAGAATCGACTAGGACTCTCTTAAGCTTTTAAAATATTCACGCTAACAGTCTCCACGTAGAGACTGAAGAAGAGTATGGTAAGGAATACATGTTCATTACAAAGCGCGAAGAAAAAAAAAGGTATTAGAATGACTTCTTTTCATATGAATCTGGGCTATACTACACTCACATTAAGGCACATGCGGCCTATACTGTCTTGAAAACCACTTTTTAGAAGCTCTAAATTTTTCTGTCTCTAGCATGATAGATTAGGCCACCCGGTCTTAGAATGATGAGAAATATAATTACTAATTCTCACGGACATAATATCAATATAAAGAATTCTCCGAATCAGGAAGATTTTGTGTGCCCCGTATGTGCCACCGGAAAACTGATTACTAGACCCTCTACTATGAAAGTAAAGGATGAAATCTCTGTATTCCTGGACCGTATCCAGGGAGACATTTGTGGTCCTATACAACCCTTGTTATGGCCATTTAATTACTTTATGGTGCTCATCGATGCTTCCTCGAAATGATCGCATGTATGCTTATTATCTACGAGAAACAATGCTTTTGCAAAGCTAATTTCGCAGATAATCAAAATTAAGAATAATTTCCCTAAACATCATGTGAAGTCCATCAGAATGGACAACGCAGAAGAATTTACTTTAAATGCATTTGATGATTATTGTATAGTAATGGGAAGTACCATTGAGCATTTTGTACCATATGTCCACACCCAAAATGAACTAGCATAGACATTAATTAAAAGAATTAAATTTATTGCCCGACCACTATTGCAGAATTGTAATTTACCAACTACATGTTGGGGACACGCATCCTACACGCAGCAACTCTCTTCAATTTTCGAACGTCAGCATATAACATCCATTCACCTATGGAACTAGCGCAAGGGTCAGCACAAAAATCTCTCATCTACGAAGGTTTAGTTGCATGGTTTATGTACTTATACCACCACCGCAGCGAACTGTAATGGGTCCTCTCCGAAAGTATGGGATATGCGTTGGTTATGAGACATCATCCATAATCAGGTATGTGGACCCCATGACTGGAGATTTGCATACACCTACTTCGCGGACAGCATATTTGATGAGGATAGTTTCCCTTCTATAGGGGGGAATCAACCCCTTGATGAAAAATGTTGAAAAATGATATGGCAAGCCATGGAAATTCATGCACATGACCCACACACTAGTGCAACAAATAGAGAAGTCCAGAAGATAATTGATTTGTAAGCATTAGCGAATCAACTGTCTGATCACTTTAGTGATTTGAAAAGCGTGAAAAAGTCACACGTGCCAGCACGCAATGCGCTAAAAAGGGTTGAAATACCAAAGAAAATTGAAGGTATACCTAATCCCGTCCAGAGACCTTAGAATAAAAGGACGAGAACTCCGGCCCCTTGAATCCAAAATAACCGGGTACGACTGGCAAAAAAGGATAAGAAGAACTTGACACATCGATCACTAAAGTTCCCCACAACCAGAAGGGGAGGCAGTTGAGACCTGGCACCAGTATGGAACCTTTAGTAAAAGGCATACCTGATTTGAATATTCTCATGGAGGAGACATCAACTTGAATGTGTGTGTGCACATCGGAACTGAAAAACTAAAGAGAATTGCCCCCACAATTGAAAGCAGTGGTGAGAAAGTAGAAGCATTAGAAGTATCGCTCCATGAAGAAATATCTATAAATTATGTGACAACAGGAGAATCTATGAATAGAACAACAACCAATGTTGACATTTATTTTGCAAAGAAAATTGCCACAATCATCGACCTTGATCGAGAGCATGCATTGCTCGCTAAATGTAAGAATAGATCAAATTGAGAAGATTGGAAGAAGACAATAGAAGCATAATTATTATCTCTAAATAAAAGAGATGTATTGGACTTGTAAGCCGCACACCTCCCCATGTACACCCCATAGGACATAAGTGAGTATTTGTTCGAAAGAGAAATAAAAACAATGAAGTTGTAAGACATAAAACAAGACTCATTGCATAAGGTTTCACTCAATGACCAGGAGTCGATTATGAAGAAACTTATTCCCGGTCATGGGCAGAACTACCTTTAGATATTTAATCCCACTGATAGTAAACTTGAATTTAGAAATGAAATTGATGGATGTGGTAACTACATACCTTTTGTGAACTTGCATTCAAAATTTATATGAAGGTACCTGAAGGTATCCCTGTGCTGAACCAAGACAAAGCAAATAGAAATCTGTACAGTGTGTAACTCAGAAAGTCACTGTATGAACTGAATCAATCAGTCAGAATGTGGTATAATCATTTGAGCGACTTTCTCTGCAAGAAAGGCTACACGAACAATGATGATTGTCATTGTGTCTTTATACAGTGATCCCACGATGGATTATGTATAATATCAGTATATGTAGATGATCTGAATATCATCGGGACCCTGAAAGATATTAAGAAAGCAAGCTCTTACCTGGAGTCGGAGTTCGAAATGAAAGCGTTGTGTAAAGCCAAATATTGTCTAGGCTTTCAGCTTGAGCATACCCCTGAAGGGATTTTGGTACACCAGTCAACCTACACTCAGAAAGTATTAGAACAGTTCGGCTTTGAAAAGGCATATCCTTCGAAAGTGCCGATGGTCGACAGATCCTTGCAGCAAGACAAGGACCCGTACAGACATAAAAAAGAGGGAGAGGAAGTCCTGGGACCGAATTCCCGTACTTGAGTGCAATAGGAGCACTTATGTATTTAGCAAACTGTACTAGACTGGACACTGCATTTGTCGTGAACCTACTAGCAAGGTATAGTGGAGAAACTACCAAAAGACATTGCTAGGGAATAAAGGACATCTTACGATACCTCCAAGGAAGCAAATATCTTGGTCTGTTCTACAGAAAGAACCAAGACCTAACTATGACTAGCAATGCAGATGCTGGGTATCTGTCAGACCCACATGCAGTTAAGTCGAAAACATGCTATGTATTCCTATGTGGTGGAACTGTAATTTCATGGAAATCGTCTAAGTAAAGTCTTGTATCTACTTCGACGAACCACTCGAAAATCATAGCATTGTACCAGGCCTCACAGGAATGTTCTTGGCTTCAGCGGATGATTCACCACATTCAGCAGTCATGTGGATTGAATACCGCACAAACCCCCACTATTATTTATGAAGATAATGCAGCTTGTGTTGCACAAGTGCAGATGAGTTATGTGAAGAGTCCTCTCACTAAGCATATCAACCCCAAGTTCTTCTATGCTCATGAATTGCAAAAGATGGACGAAATTAAAGTACTCATACTAAATCATGTGAAAATCTTGTAGATTTATTCACTAAGTCACTTCTAGCGTCTAGTTTTGAAAAGATGCATACATGGAATTGAAATGATGAGACTTAGAGAAGTGTAGAATTCAGGGGGGAATCTTCACGACCTTTTATTAAAGCTTGAACACGAAGATCGAGTACCCAAATAATAAATCCTGAAGATTAAATGAAATAGTGTGGATTGTACTCTTTTTCCCGTGACGAGTTTTCCTGAAGTTTCCCGGCTAAGGTTTTTAATGAGACAATTCACACAGCACAACAGAACATGTATCACGTACTCTTTCTCCAAAAATTTTCCTACTAGGTTTTTATGGAGTTTTGATGAGACATGAACATGACGGATGAGTGACTAAGAATGAGTGTTAAGAAACCGCCCCCAAGCTGGGAGTCCTGGTCCAAGGTGGGCTACTCATCCATCCAGTAGCCTATATAAAAGAGGGGGATCCCAAACTGTAATATTATGAATTAATTAAATAAATAACTAATAACGTCTTAAGGGTCGGGGCGTAATTAATCGAATAGTATACATAAAAACGTCTTAAGGGCTTGCGCGTAATTAAATAAAAAGAATTTGTGAGAAATAGAATTTCAGAATTTTTAAGAGCTATATAATTAAATTATGGGTTTTCTAGAAACCCTAATAATTTCTTTGTCCCACCGAGCCGCCTCCACTTTTTCTCCAAGGCGCCCCTCCTCCTCCTTGGCCGCTTCACATCTTTGCCTTTGCCGTTCTGCAGGTGCTATCTTTCCGCCGCCGATTGCAGCATCACCGCCAGACGCTTCTTTGCCGATTCTTGTCTGCTTCTGCCGTGAAGCCGAAGGCCAATACCAAGATCGCTGCTCGTGTCTTTGCTTTGCTCCGGTCCCGCTGGCCGCTTTGCTGCCGATTGCTCTGCGATCTTTGCCGCGTGTGCGTCGGCGTCATCGCGTGGAGTCTGCTCCGGCCGCTTTGTGCGCTGCGTGTTGCGCCCGGTGCCGAGTGGACGCCGCCCGAGCCGACCGAACGAAGGCTCGTTCTGACCTGCTGCTGCCGAGCGAGGCGACCACTGCCTTGAGCCGAGCGGAGCCCCTGTTTCCGCGTGGAGGAATTTAGGTGGAAGTTAGCATCTCGGTTTTGTTGTGAGTAACGATCTATAATTTTGTTACCCCTATATTTTGCTAATTTAGTTAGATGTTAGAATTGAGATTAATTAGAGAGGCCGATTAATGAGTTTGTTTAACCTGCTGTCCGTTGTACGATTTATTCGGGTACCTTAATGGCGAATTTTGGAAATCTCATCTACTAGTTAATTGTAGATAATTTTGATATTTTTCTTTAGCATATTTTATCATGTCAATCGGACAAGTAGATTTCGAGATATGAATTTTGGAAGACTGCTGTCTTTACGGTTGTCGTCTTTCGGCGCTGTTTTGGTAGACTGTGGATTAAAAATAGTAAATGGACTAATTAGAGTTTTTGATCTACATGACAGTTGTCCAATGGTTCTGTGGAATCTGAGAACACGCATTTTGGTTGAGTAAAACAAAAGTTATGAATTTAGTAAGACCGCTGTTCCGAAGCGGACAGATCGGTTTTCTGGGCTAAAAACGGAGGGTTAGATGATTTAATTAGAAGACTTTGTAATCTAAGAAAATGTGGATAATCTTATGAAGACTCCAGAATGGGGTGGTTTGTGGTGATCGGACTTTCGAGTCAAAAGTTACGCTCTTTTTAGTAACCGGACAGCTATGGGTAACTATTCGGTACCGGCGTAACGTGGTATATTTGGGGACGTGTAGGAGCGATGTCGATTGATTGTTGTTCTTATGATGCTGTAGCTGGTATTGAAATTTGTGTATTTAATGTAGGAGAGGCGTCGTACTTGTTACCATCTGCTAGTCAAATTGTGCGTCGCAACTAGTAAAGGCAAGTGCATGGTAGACAGCGATCAATGATCGATCACTGTTTTCTTTATCTTCTATTACCATTATTGTTGTGCTTTTATTTTGTTTAATTGCAAACAAATAAATGGTATGTTAATATCTTTGTTGACAAGTATGATGGAAAGTTGGATATGATATTTATGTTGGAGTTTTGCATATTTTGCATACATAAGCATCTTTGCATATGAGCAGGTGATCATGAATGATCACAACTCCATGGGAGTGGAGGAGGTCCCCGATCCTTATGGAGGAACGGGCTTGAGAGTGAATGTTGTCGCGAGCATTCACTCATGCTATACCGGTATACGCGAAAGAAGTGCATGTGGACATGTAGATTAGATTTGCATTGATACATGAGATTAATGGAAGTGATTCAAAGAGAAGATAACTGCATGAGAATGTTAATAGAAGTACCTGTGATGATAGTGAAGTTATTGATTGCTGTTGATTTATTATTGTTCGTTGTTTATGGATGTGTTTGCTGAGTCGTGGACTCACCCTTGCTCTATTGTTGTCTTTAGGTGATCTTCGAGGATGCCGTAACTGAGAGCGAGTAGAGCACATGGACAACACATGATCATTTGCCATAAGAATCTTTTCATTCACAATTGGATTACTCTTGGACATGTTAGAGGTTGAATAAAGTTTAGGACAACGTTTGGACTAGACTATTTGCTTTAATAATTTGGATTCATTGGTTGATGCTATTTTGGACTGTTTACCTGGTTTATTCCACTTGCTTATTTATTATCGCTTGAACCATAATTATGCATGTTCGTTTGTGATCCTTGGATATGTTTATTGTTGTTTTTTCCTGCTGTAATATTATAGTGTGTCGTTAATTATTAGTTTAGAGAGTAGTGTGGTGGCATTCTAGGCTCAGTGTTGGGCTGGGGTGTTACAGTTGGTATCAGAGCGGGCTTTAGGTCCGTGGTGAATAGATTAACAACTTAGGCAAACTAAAATTGTTAAAATTTGTTTTAGTTTAGTAAATAACCTAAAAATTTGCTAATGGTTAACTAACCTAAAATTTGACACACTAGTGCACAGTAGGTTAGAGAGAGGTACGAATATAGTTTTTACGCTTCCGTTATGTTGTTCATTGATGGATGATTTTATTTTGAGCTTTGAACTCATTGTGAATTGTTGATTGTGGTTGATAGCTATGCCGAGGGGTAGAGGACGTGGTCGTGGTGGCGCGTCGTGGAGGTCGGGCCGCGGCGAGGTTCCGTGGAGCCACCTCCTCAGTAGTGATTGAGTCGATGGCGAGGGGTTGCTTGACCCGCCTCCGGTTGTGGTCCAGATGAGACCCCGCTTTCTTTGAGAGAGTTGGTGGGAGAGATCCGTGCTCTTCGTCAACAGCGCCGGCACCTCTTCTTCGCGGCATCTGTTGTTGCTCTGTCGCACATCCACCGGCTCCGAGGCGCGGATGTCACTTCGAGAGTGGATGGGGTTGAGGTTGGATCCGTTTGACGGGTCGGGCACACCGGTCCAGGCAGCGGACTGGTTGCGCTACATGGAGAGGCAGTTTGGAGCTTTGGAGATGTCTTCACATCGAGGGTCCGTTTGTAGCCTTTCACCGAAAGGGCAAGCCGATATTTGGTGGAGGGCGTGTTGTCTTGAGGACCGCCACTCAAGGTCCATCACACGGGAGGATTTTGTAGATCGCTTCAAGGGAAGTTCTACCCTATTCTTTTGTTGAGAAGATGGAGGTTGCCTTGACGACCTTTGCTCGGGGAAGAGGTCTATTCTTGAGTATGAGGCCGAGTTCAACAACTTGGTTCGCTTTGTTCCTTCGGTAGCGAACGATGATCTTCAGAAAGCCAAGAGGTTCCGTCGGGGTCTCAATTCTGAGTACCGACATGTGTTGGGAGCTACTCCACTCCGTAACTTCTGACTCTGTTGTGGAGCAAACTAGGGGCATGGAGTTGGAGATGCACTCACAAAGGCGACAAGCCTCCGGTGGATCGGTAGTTTCGGTGGTGACCGTAAGAGGAACTCTAGTGAGAGAAGTGGAGTGCATTCACCCGCTTTCAAGAAATTCAAGGAGGACCGCAGATCTTTCAGTCTAGCGCCGAGGCCGTTCTCTTCTTGGCGCCTCGTCCTTTGCGTGTACTCGGCTCTTCGTCTGTCCCTGCGGGGCATGCTTTGCTTTAAGTGCGGAGATGGACACCGCGCTGCTGAGTGCACTTGGACGGGTGATTGCCGTCAGTGTGGCCGACCGGGTCACAAGGAGCGGGTGTGTCGCCGTAACCCGCTAAGCGTGATCAAGTGGGAGCTGTGCCATCTTCTTCTTGATGGGTCTGCCGAGGATCTTTCCGGATGATCGCTCCTCCAATGATGCCATTTCCTTCACTTGGGCGCCTCGGTAGGGTACTATCGGTACCGCCACCTTCAAAGACCGCTTCAGTTGCACGACCGCCTTACCGCACCGCCACGCAGATTGTCGGGCTCTCGCCCCGGCGACGTCTTCTTTCGCCATGGCGCCACCTGGAGTGTACGCTATGCCCACAATGAGTCCGCGGGTCGCCCCGACGTGGTGATGTGTACTTTGCTTGTGGATTCGTTTGATGCTTTAGTCCTTTTGATTCGGGGGCTACCTTTTCGTTTGTGTCGACGGCGTTTGCTAGGAGAGCGAACTTGAGTATCTGATGGATTTCTCGATCGGTGTTGGTTAGTTCTCCGGGGTATTATTGCTAGTTCTCTTGTTTGTCCCGGTGTTCTATTATTATTGATGGAGAGAAGTTCACGGCAAATTTGATAGTTATTCAAATGGAGCCGTTCGACGTTATCTTGGGTATGGATTGGTTGCACTCTTATCGAGCCGTGATATCTTGTTTCTGTAGAACAGTCTCTGTGCAGACCTCGTCTGGGGAGACTTTGACCTTTCAGGAGTGCGCCCGCGCTCTCTTTCGATGTTGGTGGATTGTTTCGGTCGCCGTGCGAAAATCGGGCTTCTTTTAGCTCTTCCGAAAACCGAGCGTGGCTTCGCAGATTGAGGAGATTCCAGTGGTTAGTGATTATCCCGATGTGTTTTCGGCTGAGCTTCCGGGTTTGCCACCTGCGCGAGACGTGGAGTTTCGCATTGATCTTGTTCCGGGTACTCGTCCCATCTCGATGTCTCCATATCGACCGCACGTCCGTTTGGTGACGAGTTGAAGAAGCGATTGGATGAGTTGTTGGCTAAAGGTTTGATCGAGCGTAGTGTATCACCGTGGGGAGCTCCTGTTCTATTCACTGAGAAGAAGGATGGGAGTTGGCGTATGTGTATTGATTACCGTGCGCTTAATGCGGTCACAATCAAGAACAAATATCCATTGTCCCGCATTGAGGACTTGTTTGATCGGTTGAATGGAGCTCAAGTATTCTCCAAGATCGATCTCCAGTCAGGGTATAATCAAATCCGTGTGCGTGAGCGAGGATGTAGAGAAGACTGCTTTCTCCACGGTATGGGCATTATGAGTATAAAGTTATGTCTTTTGGATTGACTAATGCACCTGCCATTTTTATGGAGACCATGAACAACATGTTGCACGAGTATCTAGATGATTTCGTGGTGGTGTTTATCGATGATATTCTTATCTATTCCAAGACCAATGAGGATCATGAGCGTCATTTGAGGTCGGTTTTAGATACTTTGAGAGAGCACAAGTTCTATGCTAAGTTGAAGAAGTGTGAGTTACGGATTTGAAGTGGGTTTTCGGGTCATGTGATTAACCCTCGTGGCATTGTTGTTGATCCTAGCAAGGTCTCCACAAAGGTGGATTGGAAGAGGCCGACTAATGTGAAGGAGGTGAGGAGTTTCTTGGGCTTGGTGGTTATTATCGGCGTTTTGTGCGGATTTCTCTATCATCGCCAAACCGATGTCTCGACTTACTCAAAAGGTGTGAGATTCGGTGGGTGATGAGTGTGAGCGTTAGCCACGCATTTTGAAGGACAGGTTGGTGACCTCTCCTATTCTCACTCTTCCCGGCCGGAAAGCGGTTCACGATCTTTTCAGATCGTCTCGAGTGGGTCTTGGTGTGTTCTCATGCAAGACGGTAAGGTGATTGCTTATGCGTCGAGACGCTTAAAGAAGCACGGCGAATTATCCCACTCATGATTTGGAGTTGGCGCGGTTGTTTTTGCTCTCAAGATTTGGAGGCATTATCTATCTGGCGAGCCTTGTGATATTTTCACGGATCACAAGAGTCTCAAGTATATCTTCACTCGAAGGATCTGAATTTGAGGCAAAGGAGGTGGTTGGAATTGATCAAGGACTACGATCTTACTATTCAAGATCATCGAGGCAAGGCCAATGTAGTTCTTGATGCTCTTAGTCGCAAGACGACTCCGCTACTCTAGATTGCCTTATTGCTGATTTTGATCGCATGGGAATATCTTATTGTTATGCGGGCACGACACATGTTGAGACACGCTTGATTCTTGAGTCAATATTCGGCACCGTGTCTGGGAAGCACAACAGAGTGACCGGCTATTACAGGAGGTTAGGAAGCGTGCGGATGAGGGTAAAGAGGGTGATTTTAGTATGGATGATTACGGTACTTTGAGGTTTAAAGGACGCTTTGCGTGCCGCAAAGGCGGAGGTCAAAGATGATATTTTGAGGGAGGCACATCGCACTCATACCTCGCTCATCTGGTGAGACTAAGATGTATCGAGATCTCAAAGCAGAATTTTTGGTGGAAAAGAATGAAGGTGGACATTGCTAACTATGTGGCTTGTGTGGTGTTTGTCGGCAAGTGAAAGCCGAGCATAAGCGTCCCGCAGGGTTGTTGCAGCCTTTGGAGGTACCCTAGTGGCCTTGGGATGATATCTCTATGGACTTTGTGGTGGCGTTGCCTCGTTCGCGCGAGGAAGGATGTAGTTTGGGTAGTGGTGGATCGATTGATGAAGTCTGCGCACTTCATTCCTATTCGCACGACAAATTCAAATGAGTGACCTAGCTCCTATTTATGTGCGTGAGATAGTAAGACGCATGGTGTGCCAAAGACCATCATTTCGACAGGACGCAAGTTTGTCTCCAAGTTACGGGAGAGTCTGCAGAGTGCATTGGGCACACAGCCAGCCTTAGTACTGCGCTTCATCCTCGATGATGGGCGTCAGGCGGACAATTCAGACTTTGGAGGATATGTTGCGATCTTGCGTTCTATCTTGGAAGGGTAGTTGGGAGGACCATTGCCACTTGCGAGTTTGCTTATAATAATAGTTACCATTCGAAGATTAGAGCCGCGCCATTTGAGGTTCTCTATGGGCGAAGTGCGGTCGCCACTTTGTTGGGATGCGATTGGAGAGAAGCGATTTGGGTCCGGACCGGATTGAAGACCGTTGAGCGTGTGGCCATGGTGAGGCGTAATCATTAGCGGCTCGAGTAAACGTAAAAGTTATCTTGATTTGAGGAGACGTGACACAGGTTTGCGGTGGGTGACCAGTGCTCTTGAGTGTCTCCCACTAAAGGCATTGTTCGGTTTGGTACGGAGGAAGCTTAGCCCGAGGTGCGTTGGACCGTTCTCGATTATTGCAAGAATCGGAAGTTAGCCTACCGCTTGGACCTTCCTGAGTCCATGCGTGGAGTTCACAATGTGTTTCACGTCTCGATGCTGAGAAAGTTTTTGAGAGACCCAGAGCATAAGATTTCATTAGAGCCGCTGACCATTGAGCAAGACCTCACAGTTGAGTCGCGTCCGGCGCGCATTTTGGAGAGGTCGGAGCGAGTGCTGAGGCACAAGACGTTGGTATACGTCAAGGTCTTTGTGGGCCGATCGATCGAGGAGAGGCGACTTGGGAGTTGGAGTCTCGCATGCGCGAGCTTTACCCAGAGTTGTTCACGTCGGGTACGTGTTATTTTATTGTTTAATTTCAGCAGTGTAGTTTTTATTTGAGTAGAACGGCGAGTAGAATTCGGGGTCGAATTCCGTTAAGGGGGGTAGAATGTAATATTCTGAATTAATTAAATAAATAACTAATAACGTCTTAAGGGTCGGGGCGTAATTAATCGAATAGTATACATAAAAACGTCTTAAGGGCTTGCGCGTAATTAAATAAAAAGAATTTGTGAGAAATAGAATTTCAGAATTTTTAAGAGCTATATAATTAAATTATGGGTTTTCTAGAAACCCTAATAATTTCTTTGTCCCACCGAGCCGCCTCCACTTTTTCTCCAAGCCGCGCCGCCCCTCCTGCTTTGGCTGCTGCTTGTATTCTTTATCTTTGCCGTTCTGTGCGTGTCTTTGTCTTCTGCTGCGATCCTGCTTGGCTTCTTTGCCGATTCTTGTGCTGCTTTGCCAGACGCCGAGCCGAGCCGTGACCAAGACTGCTGTTCTGCGCGTGTCTTTGTCTTCTGCTGCGGTCTGTTTGTTCTTCTTTGCCGATTGCTCTGCTGCTAACTGCCGCGTGTCGTCGGCGTCATCGCGTGGAGTCTTTGCTCCGGCCGCCAGTGCGCTGCGTGTTGCGCCAGGCCTGAGTGTCGCCGCCCGAGCCGACCGAACGAGCTGTCTTTGCCGATCTGCTTGCTTAGAGCCGAGGCGACCACTGCGCTACATGAGCCGAGCGGAGCCCCTGTTTCCGCGTGGAGGAATTTAGGTGGAAGTTAGCATCTCGGTTTTGTTGTGAGTAACGATCTATAATTTTGTTACCCCTATATTTTGCTAATTTAGTTAGATGTTAGAATTGAGATTAATTAGAGAGGCCGATTAATGAGTTTGTTTAACCTGCTGTCCGTTGTACGATTTATTCGGGTACCTTAATGGCGAATTTTGGAAATCTCATCTACTAGTTAATTGTAGATAATTTCGATATCTTTCTTTAGCATATTTTATCATGTCAATCGGACAAGTAGATTTCGAGATATGAATTTTGGAAGACTGCTGTCTTTACGGTTGTCGTCTTTCGGCGCTGTTTTGGTAGACTGTGGATTAAAAATAGTAAATGGACTAATTAGAGTTTTTGATATACATGAAAGTTGTAGATAATTGTCCAATGATTCTGTGGAATCTGAGAACACGCATTTTGGTTGAGTAAAACAAAAGTTATGAATTTAGTAAGACCGCTGTTCCGAAGCGGACAGATCGGTTTTCTGGGCTAAAAACGGAGGGTTAGATGATTTAATTAGAAGACTTTGTAATCTAAGAAAATGTGGATAATCTTATGAAGACTCCAGAATGGGGTGGTTTGTGGTGATCGGACTTTCGAGTCAAAAGTTACGCTCTTTTTAGTAACCGGACAGCTATGGGTAACTATTCGGTACCGGCGTAACGTGGTATATTTGGGGACGTGTAGGAGCGATGTCGATTGATTGTTGTTCTTATGATGCTGTAGCTGGTATTGAAATTTGTGTATTTAATGTAGGAGAGGCGTCGTACTTGTTACCATCTGCTAGTCAAATTGTGCGTCGCAACTAGTAAAGGCAAGTGCATGGTAGACAGCGATCAATGATCGATCACTGTTTTCTTTATCTTCTATTACCATTATTGTTGTGCTTTTATTTTGTTTAATTGCAAACAAATAAATGGTATGTTAATATCTTTGTTGACAAGTATGATGGAAAGTTGGATATGATATTTATGTTGGAGTTTTGCATATTTTGCATACATAAGCATCTTTGCATATGAGCGGTGATCATGAATGATCACAACTCCACGGAGTGGAGGAGGTCCCGATCCTTATGGAGGAGCGGGCTTGAGAGTGAATGTTGTCGCGAGCATTCACTCATGCTATACCGATATCTGTGAAAGAAGTGCATGTGGACATGTAGATTAGATTTGCATTGATACATGAGATTAATGGAAGTGATTCAAAGAGAAGATAACTGCATGAGAATGTTAATAGAAGTACCTGTGATGATAGTGAAGTTATTGATTGCTATTGATTTATTATTGTTCGTTGTTTATGGATGTGTTTCTTTGTCGTGGACTCACCCTTGCTCTATTGTTGTCTTTAGGTGATCTTCGAGGATGCCGAATCGAGCGAGCGAGTAGAGCACATGGACAACACATGATCATTTGCCATAAGAATCTTTTCATTCACAATTGGATTACTCTTGGACATGTTAGAGGTTGAATAAAGTTTAGGACAACGTTTGGACTAGACTATTTGCTTTAATAATTTGGATTCATTGGTTGATGCTATTTTGGACTGTTTACCTGGTTTATTCCACTTGCTTATTTATTATCGCTTGAACCATAATTATGCATGTTCGTTTGTGATCCTTGGATATGTTTATTGTTGTTTTTTCCTGCTGTAATATTATAGTGTGTCGTTAATTATTAGTTTAGAGAGTAGTGTGGTGGCATTCTAGGCTCAGTGTTGGGCTGGGGTGTTACACAAACATTGTACTACAGTTTTCAAAAGAGCAATAAAGAGAAGCCAGAAGTCCACTCATATCTCTGTGTTCAATCTATTATTATGTTCTTGTGTTCTTGCATTGTTCTTACGATTCTGAGTTTGTCTATAAGGTAATCGTTCGACTAAACTCATTAACGACAGTTCCTCGACAGTGTGGAGTCTCTCACTAAAGTCACCACGAATATTTCCCATCCGACAAGTGATTAGTACGCAACAAAGGCAAGAGATCACCAATAACAGTTAAGGACTTGATTAATTAACTAAAGTACGAGGAGGCCTCGAATGATTGAGTTATTGTACAATCTCTTGTTGTAGTAGAGGGCATCTGGCTCTGCAATATTTTTGGTGTCGATTCTGTGTTGTGCGTGTGAACAGGGAGATCTTTTGCGAAATATTATGCTGGTGATGGTGTTAACCTTTTTTTATTTCTTTGGAAAAATGCACTACGTATATGGCGAATGCTCAGTAAAAGGTAAGGATAATGCGCATCTGGCATGGCGACTTGCAATTGGTGGAGGCGAGGATATAGATCCCTTAGGCTTGGTTTGGTTAAGCTAAAATTTCTGTTTATTCACATAGATAAATCAAAATTTTAGTTTAAATTCTCGGTTAATCCACGTGGATCTTGGTCGGGAATAGGCTTCCTCGGCAAACCCTTATAGTTACTACACTTGCAAGGTGGATGTTCTCTAATCTCGACTATTCAATTGGAATTCAAAGCTTGGTATTGCTAGATTCATTTCATTTTTCAGAAGTCCATGGATTTAGAACAGGTAACTTAGAAGGAAAAGGGGGCAACTTGCTTCCATATACGGGTGGTTGAGCCCATGGCAGACTACTATACAGTGAGAGGTTAGGATTGCAACAAAATTTTTTTGAAATAATATTATTTTAAAAATTTTTACAAAAATAGGCTACTATCACTCCTGGAGACAGTGACCCTTTCTAGGCTTTGTCGCAATTGTCTAGACTACTGTCTTTTAGAATTGGGACCATATGTGTAAAGGCTCATTAATTCCTGAAATTGCAAAGCATGCATGGTTTAATCCCATGTTACCTAGTTAAGTGGCGGAGAGTAATTTATAAGGTGTAATCCTTGACATGGGGTGATATGAAGAGGACTATAGCTAAAGACACACACACACACATGTATGCACATATTCGTATATTCGCGTGACAATCGTGTGACTTGTGACTTACGACGCGCGATCGTGAACGTGTCATGAACTTAGTCCACTTTTCTTTTGCTAACCGCACATTTCGCTCTTTTGAAATAAAATGGTCGAAACACAGTGTTCAAAATAATGTGGTCGAAGCCATAGACCATTGTGGTTGAAATATTGTGATTGAAATAATGTGGTCAAAACACAGTGGTCGAAAAATACTGATCAGATCCATAGACCAGTGTGGTCAAAATACAATGGTCGAAGCTGTAAATCAGTGTGCAATCAAGATCGATAAACACAACTTAATTACCATTAATTGGTTTTGAATTAGCAGTTACCAGTGGTTTAATATATTTTTATTATGCAGTTACTGGAGAGAAATTATTTCGGCCTTAAAAAGATATGGAATTCACTATACTGGGTATCTATCTGCATTAGAAGGGTATAGTGATTCAAATGAAGTCTCTGGTGCAGATGAGATCAAAGCTACAAGTGGTTATGTCTTTACCCTAGTAGGTGCTGCAGTTTCCTAGAGGTCGTGTAAACAGACTATATTGACGAGGTCAACCATGGAAGCAAAACTTGTAGCACTAGATACAACCACCGTGGAGGATGAATGGCTTAGAGAGCTTCTATTGGACTTGCCACTGGTTAAGAAACCAATACTAACAATCCTAATGTACTATGATAACCAAATAGTGTTGATTAAAGTTACAAGTCAAGACACATGAAGCGTGGGCTTAAATCTGTCAGAAAACTGAGGAACTCCGAAGTGATTACCGTGAATTATATATGTACTAAGAAAAATCTCATAGACCGTATCACAAAGGGTCTGGCACGGAAGGCGATTTTCATTACATCTATGAACATGAGAATGAGGCCCGTTGTAGTTACAACTCAACAATAACCCATACCTTTTTGATCGGAGATCTCGTGACTTAGATAATGGGAAAAACAAGTTGATGTTTGAATAAGATAGTACATTTTAATAATATATGTACCGGTGTTCTAATAGACAAAGTACTCTTAACTCTATGGAATGGTGGTTTAAAGCCTTAATGTATTTTAGTGTCCAATGGGGGAAAAGGCAATAACCTATAGGATACCTAAAATTAATACACCTATATGAGCTTAACTATGATGTCACAGTTCACTAGAAAATGTTATTTTCTAGAAAGCTCACGAGCAGATAAAAGAGCATAACCAAATAATACTCCATTTAGGCGTGGTTCTTTGATAGCCTAGTATCAATTGAGATTTCAAGTGAAATATAATCACAAAAAGCTATGAATTCAAGGCTTAGTCCATTCATCAGCTACGAGAAGATTAATCTTTTTATTCTAGGTGCAAGTTCAACTCGTATGAGACTTACACCGAAAGACTAGTATATTAACAACACTATGGCACAATAGTTTGTATCATTGTTTTTGCCGCTTGCCTTGGAATTGGTGGGGGATTGTTAGAATTGGGTCTATTTGTGTAAAGGTTCATTCATTCATGAAATTCCAAAGCATGCATGGTTTAGTCCCATGTTGCCGAGCGAAGTGGTGGGAGATCAATTTAAAAGGTGGAGTCCTTGCCACCCCTTGAAACATGTGGAGTCACACACACGTACACACGTGTGTATATTTGCTTGGCAATCGTGACTTGTGACTTGTGACTTGCGATGCGCGACCGTGAACGTGTCGTGAACCTAGTCCATTTTTCTTTTGGTAACCGTGAATTTCGCTCTCTTAAAATAAAGTGGTCAAACATTAAATATTGTGATCGAAATAAAGTGGTCGAAACACAGTTGTCAAAATAATATGGTCGAAGCCATAGATTAGTGTGGTCGAAACACTGCGGTTGAAATAATATGGTCGAAGCCATATACCAGTGTGGTCGAAACACAGTGATCAAAAAATAGTGGTTAGATCCATATACCAGTGTTGTCAAAATACACTAGTCGAAGTTGTAGACCAGTGGTTGAAGATGTAGACTAGTGGTCGAAGCTGTAACCAGTGTGTAATCAATATCAATAAACACTGCTTAATTACCATTAATTGGTTTTGAATTAGTAGTTACCAATGGTTTAATATGTGCTTTATTTTGCAGTTACTAGAGAGTAATTGTGTCGGCCTTAAAAAGATCTGGAGACATCCATACCAATAACGATTGATACACTTCCATTTTCTTCTTCTTCCTCTCTGTTCTATTGTGCTGAAAAGTTGTGGTGTCGAACCATTCTATCCCTTCTCCTCAACGTGCACCGGGAAGGAGGGTGAGCGGGAATCTCCAAACCATTGTCGCAGAGTTCACGTGCACGGGGCGACATTAAGGTTTCTGGGTAGCGTATCTGCTACCGCTCGCTGTGCTACATCATCTACATTTTGTTGTGCTTCGAGTCTGCGTTGCTTCCTGTTCTTCATCAAGTGTTACTGTAAGTTGGTGGTGCTACTAAAATATTCTGTTATAATCCTATTATTGTATTTTGAAGTGCAATAAATTGTCTGCTTTTAGTATCACTTTATGCATTTCTAGTTTTATGTGATGTTTGCCTCATAATAAAATCTTGAATTAAATTATTGTCCATATTTTCAACACTGTTGTTATTTGGAATGGCGGTATGAAAATTTTGCTATTTTAAATGGTGATAATAGTCTAGTTTTGTAAAAAAAAATTTGACTATTTATTTATATAAATTTCTTTTAAATAATATTATTTCAAATAAAAATCGATTGCAACAAGGTGGAAATCAGGAGGGAAAGAATGCACATACAGGAGTGAGGCAGTAAAAAGAAAAAGGAAGAAGACAGAGTAACGCAAGATTCACATATATAGTCATGTTATCAGCCTCACTATATCTAATTTTGGGATAAAATATCTCCTATACATATCCAATATGCAAAAATTATTTTATAGAGTTTGTTATTTAAATATATCGTACAGAATCAAACTTAAATAAATCTGACTTCCGGGCAAAGCTACACCCATTTGTAGTTAGTGAATGCGCATTTGATAGAAAGTCGTTCTCCTAAGGTTAACCATAAATTTAGTTTGTTCTTTTCATACTGTGAGAATAGCAAAGGTGCCGCATGCAGATCCCAGATTCTTGTCCTTTTGTTTGTTTGGAATCTTTGCCCAAAAAAACATCCTTTTTTAAGCCGATCAGAAGGTGACGATGATGCATGACTATTTCAATATTTTCGGTCAAAATTAAAGTATCTGTGAAAGCAGATCCATATATTAAAGGCTCACTTTATGTACGATTATAAACCTACGACCTGTTAGGTATATACACACTTTTGTGATTACTACGAACAATAGTATGATCATTAACTCAAATATATCTATCTCATATGTATGCACTAACAAAGCAAAACCTAGAACAAGAACTTTACTAACAGAAGTAGACATTAACATCATCACATGATAAGTATCTAGGAAGCAATGCTTAGCCATATCAAATGATACCACCACGACTTATAGAGAATCGCTTCGACGAAGATCGCGATAGAGTCTGATGCGAAGAAGACGACACACAGAGGATGATGGACAAGGTGGAAGCTGTGAGTAGTCGCGCGAACGCTTCCCAAAAATCAGATCCGCCCCAACTCGTGCAGGATCACGAGGGACGTCGGCTTCAGAGACACATCTCTCCCCACGTCGGTTCACGCTGAAGAAGGGATGGAGAAGCCGAGGTTGCGCAGCATAGAGGAAACGAGCAACAAGACGATATTGATTATGATTCTGAGAGGTTTCTCTCTGTTCTGATCTTCTGAGAGGAGAGGTCTTATCTTGGTATAGAATCAGTCACAACAATAAAACTGAAGCAATAACTCTGTATTAAACACAGTTAAAGCGCGTCGTAAAAGTCTCATTGAAACAGTGTATTTAATTTACAGATTTTAATTTGTATGCATAGTTTTGAGATGCAAAAAGAAGTTACAGCTCCACAGCCAACCGAACACAAAATTACCGGACCATTCATGCTCAAGTCGCGCGCGGGCGGGCAATGGCGTGGCGAGGCGAGCGCGCGCGCGTGTTCTTCTTTTGCAAACTTCAACTAGGTAAGTCCAACTCCGCATTATATATTGGTCTCCTCCCACCTAGACTAGCAATATGGTAGTAAACTTTTCACCTTCCACCTTACATGAGTGGACCTTTAGAATTTTTCTAGGATTTAATTAGAATATTGAATGGGCGAAGCCCAAAACTCCAACACGACTAGTGTTAAAAGGAAGTATAATCATTTTTATTACGACCAAACTAGTCGCATACTAGTTTGAGTCGCGAGACGATCAGTCATGGACACTGCACGACCAACTATACGGTTTGGGTTATCCCTAACCAGCTTTCCTGACCAGCAAACTGGTGGGGACATGACAATTTTTCACGTGACTAACGTGAAAACGGTTATTGGTGCATATGACAACTTACAACAGTTGAAATACAAGGCACCTTTAGCAGCATTAACTGTGACCCCATTCAATAGCTATAAAGAGGTGGCCCACGTATTCTGTAATATAGATCGTCGCATAACTCTCTGAACGCAGTCATTACGTTCTCAATACATCAATATCCATAATCTCATTGTATTCTTAAAAAAATGCTCATTGTGTCAACGGCAACAAATGTCTTCGTCTAGATTACGCTCTCACATTATTTTCCCGATAAGCTTGACAGAGACACGTGTCTCGATCATCAACAATCGATTTTGTTTACCACTTTACCTTATGTTTAGTGCTTATATGCCTTTAAAAACCTAAATTCCATACAACTTAAAGTATGAGTAGCAATACAGCAGTAAATTGTTGCAACGTTCTATAGGAAAGCATCGAAGGACTTCTCTTTAAGCTAGTTAATTGCTACACAAACGGGCTTAGGCGTCGAGTCCTCGCATCATGTTAGGTGTAGCCCCAAACCAACATCATGAACGCATGTATAAAATCAGATTGCGCCAATCTCAAGTTGGGATTCGAAAACTTTGATTAGGTTCGTCAAGAAAGACGCAATCTAGGCATGGGCGGGGCTTGGACGGGTCAAACAAGGGCAGCTGGGATGATTAAAACCTAGCAACGGAGTCAGGACGTCCGTCATCATTCTGCTAGGCGCAAACGGGCGGATTACCTACCGGTTGTCGCAGTGGACCGCCGTTCAACATCGTCCTCACAAAAATCCCGTAGGCCAACGAGGGTGAAAACAGGTCGGATTCGAACGGATATTATTTTTATTATATTTTAATCCATATTTTTATTTTAGATTAGAGGCGGATGCGGGTACCCCGATACTGCTACGAATACGGAATTTTTGGGATATGAACACGGGACAGATGCAGATCGGAATCAAATCGGCCACAGATAATTTGACGGATAGTGTACACAAAAAGAAAATATATGATTTCACCAACAAAAATGTCAAATTATACTACCTATTAGAGAATTACATATCCTACTTAACAACGTAAAAATAATCAAATGTAAATTTATATTATATATTAGTCAATGACTAGAAAACCATAGAGGATATTAAAAGATATTGATGTTTATAAGATATTTATTTTGTTTATTTATCGGATATTATATGAAATACACACACAGATCGAATACTGCTCTTCTCATATTTTAACTCATATTTCATGAAAATTTTCAAATACAGATAATATCGAATGTAGTCGGGACTAAAAACTAATACCCTGACTGATTTTTTTTCGAATACTATATCGTATCGGACGGAATAATTCTCCCCGTTTTCACCCCTACCCACCCGTAGGACATCGCTGGACACGTGGCCTCTATCTCTGTGTTTGCATATTACTGCTACGTCACCAAGATTGATTGACATGTACTGTCCGCTTGGATACCTGCTGTTATTTAGGACCTAGATGCAAATTTATATTTTCCAAAGGTCCTATATTCGTAAACTTTTTGAGTCAATGAATCCAAGGATTTACTAGTGAGTGGAAGCGTGCTTTCAGTGAGCACCTCACGTGTGGTGGTGGTTTTTTTTTTGGAGGGGGGACGTTGGCGCGGGCCCTACTATGAAAAATACTATCTAATTCATATTTTATATATTAATTACCTACAATGTAAACACAGAGATAGAGACCAGATTGCTAAGAAAAAGCACTAGAAAAGGTTCATTATACGAAAATCACTAAATTCTGGACCATTGGTTAATTAACTACTTATCCATATATATACGTTGCTCTAATATTGGAAATTAATGCTAGCTAGTAAATACACCCGGTCATGGAGAGAGCTGAATCGAAACGATCCCTCTTTTGGATTCATCCCAAGTTATTACTTACCTTTTTCTTAAAAAAAAAGTTGGCTACTTAATTTAGCTGGTACACGGTATGGCGGCATATGTGTACGAAACGTACGAAGGTACACGGTACATCAACGTATTTTTATACGCACACAAGAGTTGCATGTATGGGCGTGGAGTGCACGATCGATCACGCGTTGGAGCACCAAAATGGCGTGAATGCGATGGTCTTCTTTCTATCCGAAAATATAGTACTTCGATTCCTGAGAAAAAGGTAAACCGATTTCCAAAACTTAATTTAGCCGTACCGTCGAACTGACCTACCAACGGGATCAAACAACTGAATAAAAATAAATAGAGCACCTCTATATAGTTGGATTTACCTTGAGATTTGTAGGTAAACCCCAATCAAATTAAGTAAGCTTTGCTGACCACTCGGTCTTAGATTAACGGCCACTACACATCTCCCAGCCTCCTCGGCGAATCGAGCCAGCTGCAGGTAGCTAGCTAGGTACAAGCTTAGTGTCCATGACACGGCGGCGGTGCTTTTGCACGCGCGGGAGCCATCGCACATGCGGGCGGACCGGACCTTTACTGGCCCTGCGCGTCGGTCCGGTCGCACCAACCAACCCGACCACGCGCGCGACCGACAGCGACGCGCGACTAGATCGCACGTCGGTCCGTCCGCCACCACTTCGTCTTCGCGTAGCACCGGTCACGTCCGGCCGGCTGGAACCCGCACAGGATTGAGTTGTTAAGACCGCTTCCGGTCAAGCTAATCAAGCTAGCTAGCCCCCTGTTACGTAGCGAGTCCCACCAAATTATTGGACGACTTCGATCGCGCTGGGGTGTTGGTGTTGGACCCAGCAACGAATGCACGGTGGTGCCTACTGTTGGTTGACCGGCGTACTGTGCGGATCTGGCGCTCCCTACTAGTTCCCTGGGCCATGGATGAAGATATTCGGCACCCACAGTATCCCTATGCACGTGTAGCTTGTAATTCTTGTCCTTCGCTCCCACCGGAAAGCAATGGTTTCTTCTTCTTCTTCTTCTTTTTTTTTAAAAAAAGTATACTCCACTCACATCACCACACGCGTGCGTTCCCTACACACGTTTTTGACTGAACATGCACACATGTGAGTACCTTTTTTTAATTTGGTGTGACGCTCAACTGGCATAGCTAACCATCCGAGCGGCAGCTCGATCCTCAGAAAACAATGGTTTTGGTGGGCATAACGGCGGGAGGAATTCCAAAAGGTATCTACGATCCGCTACACGGGAGATGTCCTTACGATCTTAACCTTTGCCATGCATGAAGTATGAATCAGCGCTCACCGAGTCTCGATGTGCAACAATTCACGTGCTCTCCGCTTCAACCACTGTGGGGGTTGATTTGTACTACGCTAACCCTATGGCTAAGCCTGCCACCTATATATATGATCCATCCTATGATGCCACACAACAATCCTATGACATACATGGATGAGGCCACACAGGGGGGCTTTGTGCTGTGGCCGAGCACGTTGGATACAACGGTCATCCATATACTACTAGAGTTCCAACTTTTGCCTAGAGTTTTAAGAAGTTACCGACGACCCTTTGTAAACGTTGTGGATGGCCGACCGATGATGATTCTTGACCTAGCCAACCTATTCGATCAAAGTCAAAGTCTCTATCAAAGTAGACCCACATATAAGAGGCTCGTCCTATAACGGTTATGAACCTACAACCAGTACTTAAACAAAGATTAATACCCTTTATTACAACCAAACTGGCCGATGATCAGTTTAAGTCATGAGGAGACTAGCTATGGACACCATCCAACCAGCCATACGGTTTTAGCCAATCTCCGACCAGTAAATTGGTCGACAGATATGACTGTTTTCCACGTGACTAACATGAGAGCGGTTATTGGCGCATTTGATGACTTACAACAGTTAACTAAGAGACGTGACGGTTCAAGACTCAACAGAAGAATGTGCGTGGAGATTTGAGGCGCCTTTAGCGGTATTAACCGCCACTCCTTCAATAGTTATAAAGGGGATATCCCACGTATTCTATTATATAGACATAACAGCATCATCATTTAGATTCATGGTCATCAATTCTGTAACATCCCCATTGTATTCTTATACATACACTTAGTGTATCCTTAACAATAAAATGTATTTGTTTAGATTGTACTATCATATTATTTTCCCGTATAAGCTCGATAGGTAACCCCATGTTCCGATCATCGACATTGGCGCTAGAAGCAGAGTGCCATCAACTATAAGATCACTGTTGTGATGTTCTTACATCCTCACCAATAGACGAGGAGAACTCCTTTGATCTTATCAATTATGCCCACCTCGCATCCGAGGACTACATCCCTAAATAGGCATGCAAATGTGACTTCTACCTTGAGTATGTTCCCGAGGGAGAATCTTCGCCGCCTTCAACACAACCCGTTGAGAGTGAGGTGGCGGGGATACCATTCTCACCCCAAAGCAACTCCGAGGGCAGGTATATTCCCACTTCTGTCTCAACTAGAAAGACAAGTCACCACGATGCCAGTACTACGGAGGTTCATGATGATCTCAATGACAACCGGCTGGTTGTCCGACCGACTAGTCTTTACCCAAACGCTTTGGTGCGATCAACGAAAATGGCTGCCGGTGCCCGCTCATCGATGTGCCTGGTCATGACTTGTGCAACTATCGTACTTGACAGAAGTGTATGGATGACTTTTACTCATGTAAAGGGACAATGCCTATGATACCTGAAGGTAGTGATCCCAATAACACCAAAGATGTTGACGAAGATGAACTAATGGCGTATCTAAAGCATGGAAATCATGTCAACGTCATCTTCAGAGGGTCTACTGCCTATCATCGAAAAGGTAGTTCAAATCTATATGGAGAGTGGTCAACAATATCGACACTCAACCAAGGAAGCCAAGCTACCCAAAGTGGTTGGATGTGGTCATGATCTTCAACAAAACTAACTGTCCAAAAGACATGTCTGCGCCTCGTAAGCTTCCGCTGGTCGTTTCTCCTCTAATAAGTAATTACAAAGTAGGAAAAGTACTGGTAGATGAGGGTAGCTCTTTGGATTTGGTTTTTATAAATACTTTGGATGAGATGCAAATACCTAATTCTAGAATAAAACCAGTTACAAATCCTTTCTTAGGGATAGTACCTGGTCCCTCGATAACTCTTATTGATCAGAGAGTACTACCGATAACTTTAGTTGATTCTCATAAGTTTCAAACATAGTTAATTACGTTTGAAATTATAGAATTTGAGTCAGCATATAATGCTATTCTACGTAGACCTTTACTGACAAAGTTTATGGTAGCTACTCATCACGCCTACCAGAGTACTAAAATTCCTGCTCTAAAGGGCGTCATCTCTGTGCAAGGTAATCACTCTACTGCACTCAATTGCGATCGAAAATCTTTAGAGATTGTCGATCAATTACTATTAAGAGATCATAATGATGCAGAGAAGCTGAAAAAGGCTGAAAAGCTGACGAAAGCAGAGCGACTGAAGGAAAATCCTTAGCCGAATGAAAAAGTGAAGCAAGTCCCGCTTAATCCTGATGATCAGCCCAAGACGGTATGGATTGGGTCAGGAATGAACAAGAAATAGGAACTCGAGCTCATTGCCTTCTCCGGTAGATGTGTTCGCGTACCCATACGCCCGGATTCCTAAGGGAGGTTCGACAAGGCTACCCATACGATCAAGAAAGCGAAGCTCGTAATTTGGTCCTGATCGACAAGAAGCCCTTCGCCAAGAGTTGGACAAACTCTTAGACGCTGGCTTCGTTCGCACAGTCGACCACCCATATTAGCTCGCGAATCCAGTCATGGTCAAGAAAACAAAGGGTAAGTGGCGCATATGCTTTGACTTTACTAATTTGAATATTGCCTATCCTAAGGATGACTTTCCTTTACCATGCATAGACCAGCTAATCGACTCAACTTCAGTATGTGAATTGATGAGTTTTCTGGATGCTTACTCATACTACCATGAAATAAACATGGCAAAAGAAGATGAAGAGAAGACATCCTTCATCATCCCTTTCGGTACCTACTGCTACATCAAGATGTCATTTGGGCTAAAAAATATTGGCGCCACGTATCAGCGACTTATGTAGAAGTCATTTGTGGACCATCTAAGGCGTAATATGGAAGCGTATGTAGACGATCTTATTGTAAAGAGCACAAAAGCTCTAACCATTTGTTTAATTTGACAAAAACCTTTGTTAATTTGAATAATAAAGTATTCAAGTTGAATCAAGTTAGAATTACAAATATTATTCAAGTAATTAGGGAAAAAGTTTGCTTAAACTTACTCTTTCATCTTTGCAATTTCTACGTCTTTAGATGCATCCATGTTGGTCACATTTCCCATGAAGGCCTTAAAAAGGTCAAGCATTACGGTAGTTTTCTATAGATGTGATAGTAAGAAGTTATTTATCTATTATCTAATCAAGAAATCAAATGACTTAAGTAAAGAGGTTGTTACCTTGTCATTCAAGTCCTTTATTTGATTATCCAATTCACTATATCCAGAATCATTGGGTATAGTAGGCTAATCAACTCTCGCTTCTAAAGAGCTGGTCGGAGTACCTCTTGGTTCAAAGGGTGTCCCCCATGCCACCATAGCACCAGTATCAAAAGTAAAAGTAGGAGAATAAATATTTTTCTATTCAGAGACCAAGATAAAAATTAACAAAGAAGAAGAAAAATTCTTAGTAATAAAGAAGAAAAATTCTTAGTAATAATATATTTGAAAAAGTAAAGACTACTTACTTCTTCGATGGACTGAAGAGCTAAGTCATGACCAACATCCTAGTCGGGAACAACTTCAATCCTCTCTTAGTTGGCAGTCAAAACTTCACTGGTCGGAGTTCATTCAACGACCACTTCAGTTTGCCTTCTCTCTTCTTCTACTAGTGAGATTTCCTCGACAATCACTTCCATAGGAATCGATGCTTGCTCGATTGCTTCTGTAGGTATATGTCTTAGGGAGATCGAAGCATCTTCGACCACTTCCTCAGCGACCACCTCATGCACTGTCGCCTCCTCCAAGGTGATTTTTGCTAACTCAGCTACATGAGGAATAGACAGTGGCTCCTCTCTGGATTCTTCTATTTCAGTAAAAAGCAAGAGAGGTGGTGAGAGGGATGCTATAGACAAAGACATTTATCTAAGTAAAGATTACAAAAGAAAAAAAAATCAAAGAAAGAAAGGGTTAAGTTACTTACTCAAAGCGAAGACCAATCTCGCTCTCGAAAGAAAATAGGATGTCAGCAGCAACTAGTTTACTACTGCCGACCTCAATGATGCTAACACTAGGACTGCTAATCCTAGGTTTTCTCACAAAGATGAGGGGGGACTTCTTATTCCTCCTCAATCTTATCTCGATCACCCTGAACATATGGGAATAAAGGAAGATGACTATATGATTGCTGAAAAATAATAACCCTTTGTTTTCTCTTATGCATCTAGGTCACAACCCTGGCAGCTTTCGCTAGCTTTTCTTGAGCTTGGGGCAGTCATGGGTGCGTTTGAACTGGATAGTAGGGAGGATGTTGGTCATCTCTGCCGCAATCTTGTTACTTGATGGCACAACATCGGTTGGCGCAACACTAGTCGTCATAGTGTTGGTCTCCTTAGCAACAACCAGGGGACCCACATAAACTACTAGAGCAGGTTTTGCCCAAATCGTCGGTCTCTCAGCCACGACCTGTGTAGACGTTGCAGGAATAGTCTTGGTCTTTTTTGCAGGATTGGCTGCTAGACCCAGAATGGATGATACTCCTCTTTCTACCATGCATCAAAATAGAAAAAGAAAGCTTATCAGCTACAATCTCAAGAAAAAAAATCAAGACTAGAATTAAAGTTATACATAACTGCATTCATTCATTTATGAACTCTACAGACGCCCCAATTAGACTAGAAGGTTGGTCGTTAAAGCAAATAGGGTCTGAGTCATCCCTTACATTCTTCAACATAGTTGAAGCCCTTTCTTCAACCACTTCCTCTAGCAGAACTAAAAACAAAAATTTATAGACTTAGTAATGTTTATACTACAAAGTCAAAACATTACCTTAAAATAAATCTAGAAAGTTACATACCTCCAGAGCTATACTTGGTCAGGTCATCAACCCCTTTCAGCATCCAAGCATAGTGATACATTTTCTTCATGGGGTTGATCTTGTGCTGGAGGAAGTCGTGGATGATCTTTCAACCAGTTAGTCTGGCAGCCATCAGTGAGATGACTGCATCGACTAGCTTCTCCTCGTCAGCTGACAGCTTCAAAGAGGTCTTCTCCTCCACGTCATGAGCAGACCAGGTCGGCGAAGGGCCAGACTTTGTAGTAGAACCACTTCTTCTAATTGTCCCCCATGTATCCTTGATAGCAAGAGGGTCTTGGATATTTTATCGTGGAGCTTGAAATAAGTTCCACCACAAAACCCGTGACCTCTATTATTTTAGATAAATTGATAAAAATGATGGAAAAGATGAACGAAAGGAGGACTGTAAGGAAAACTTCACAAAGATAGGAAAAGACACTAAGAATTATAATGGAGTTTGGTCCAATGTGGAAGAGCCCTATCCTAAAGTTATCTTGGATATATGCTAGGAATTCACTCTCCAGCAAGCGAAAACCTTACTTCACAAAATAAGCAAAGAGGATAATCCGACATTCTTCCAGATTTGGAGCCGCTTCGTCCACAAGGACTCCATTTGATTAAAGATCGAGCTGGGAGATACCCTTGGTTCTGCAGTTCTTGAATCTTATTCTCAGGAAGGATCGAAGTACACAGAACCCCCATGATTAAATATCAGACGGAGATTTTTGGAGATGAAGAGATTCGGGAACAAGAGGAATTGAAGATGAGGAGACTCTAAGGCGGGAGATGGAGATTACAATGAAAGCGAAGTAATAGTAAAGGTAAAAAAGAAGTCTTTATCCCTCTTTACCACAAACCGTTCGCCCACTCACCGTAGTCTTCATATACGGTTTCTAAGAAAACAAGAATCTTTTCCTTTCTCCCACATTTTCATTAAATGATTTTGCCTGATCAAAGCTTATTGATGCACGTTTAGAGACATGGAAGCCTTAAAGTAATTTTTCTTTGTTTTCTTAAGCTTTGTGGACTAACTGACGAGGATTCTTGACTGGGTCAACATTTTCAATCAAAGTCAGAGTCTTTGTCAAAGTATGCCCATATATTAGAGGCTAACTCTATAACAGTTACGAACACATCAAAGGCTAACTCCATAGCTGGTCGTCTCATGACTCAAACTGGTCTACGACTAGTTTGGCCGTAGTAAAGGGTAGTCTAATACTCTTTACTACGGCCAAACTAGTCGTAGACCAGTTTGAGTCATGAGACGACCAGCTATGGACACCATCTGACCAGCCATACGGTCTTGGGCAATCCCCGACCAATGAACTGGTCGGGAGACATGACAGTTTTCCACGTAACTAACGATAGCGGTTATTGGCGTATCTGGCAACTTACGAAAGTTGACTAAGGGCATGATGGTTCAAGACTCAGTAGAGGAATGTACATGAAGATTAGAGACGCATTTAGATGTATTAACTGCCACCTCTTCAATAGATATAAAGGGGTAGCCCAAGTATTATGTAAGATACATCAACATGTTCAATGAATGAACAACTTCATACGATCATTCGATCAATCCTGTAACATTTCCATTGTATTCATATACATTCATTGTGTCTATATTAATAAAAGGTCTTCGTTTATATTGTGCTCTCATATCATTTCTTCGGATAAACTCGATAGTTAACCCCGTGTTCCGATCATCGACACAACAAGTGGGTCAAACCTGTTGGATATGACGGTAATGCTTGAAAGAGTTGTTTTGTGAAATGTTATACAAAGATAAATGTGATTCTCTAAAAATATTGCTTAAAAGTGCAGTTTCGTGTGTCTGGTAAATTTAGTCCATCATTTTTAGCGTGTGCTAGCTCCAACTAGGACCCTAAATTCATTGCACGTAGGGAAAACACTTTTCAATACAAAAGCATGCACTTTAATTTTTGCATGCATAAGAATGAAGACTCGCGCATCTTTCTCCGAAATTCATGTGCCCCACTGTCTACCGGGCCCCCACGTCCCACTGTGTGTACGTGGCTAGTGCTGGCTATTTGGTGCAACGTGTCATGTGCATCTAGTGGCCCTTGAGTCATATCCTGCTTGGCCCCACTTTCTGGTGCACTTTAGTACGAGATGAGGCACAGCCACACTGGATGCCTGAACATTTTTCTGAACTCTGGAGTCAAAAGTCTATTAGCAGCAACATAAATATTATGCTTGACAAGAAAAACTATTCTAACCACCACATGCAAGTTAAACAAACAGTAATACCTAGTTTTACATGCATTAATTCCAAGTTACATATCACCAAGACGAAACTGCGGCAGGGGATCCATGCAAGCCAGACAAACATGCATCTGGTAATTATTCAGGGATAGATTAGCAAATAAATTCCACAAGTAATCATTTGGCAAAAGATCGATGAACAAGTTACAACAAGATAGGAAGATGGACGGTAAGAACACCTATTAAACAAAATATACCACAACATCGTGCATGTACTGAAATTAAGGGACTTTATTCCTCGGATCGAGTCGGATTTTGTGAGTGTGTAAGTAATACTTGGCAGTGATACTGTAGCAAATACTACGATAACAGTGGAATATTTGTTGTAGTGATTTTGTTGTAGCATAAACATTGTTGCTATTGATTTGGACCTTTGTTTTGATCAGACAGTGAAAATCACTTTCTAATACAGAGCGTTGTAGATCCTCTACATTAAAACCTTCGATGCAGAGATTCATCTGTGGTCAAGTCCACGTGCCAGCCACTACAACATCACAACAATAGTTCCATGTTCTGTGACGCCCCGTGTGATTACCCCAGGGGTAATCACACTTCGGCACACGGATTACTATTCATCTACTCGGTAGAACACCGCTCCGACGAATAGTAAGCCATTATCAAAGTACGCAGCAGAACAACAAGATGGAAACTGTTCTTTATTACAACAGTTAACCACACAAAGCTACGGTTTTATATTACATATAATTATTACAAATACCAAAATAAGACCAAGTCCTCCTCTTGCCTGCCACGCCTAAGGTGTCCCCTAGTCGTCCCAAGCGCCGAATAAGGCGTCCGCCTCGCCCTGCTCCTCGCTGCTAGGGTCCAAGTCTCCTGCGGTCTCATCTGCACCTGCACCTCCCTCGTCCCACTCGGGATAAATCCCAGCCGGACTAGGATCTACAAAGGAGAATACTAGCAAGGTTGAGTACAGAGTACTCAGCAAGCATTAGTAGCAAAAGATGCAACTCATGTCAATATCTCTGATGGTTATCACAAACTCTATCTCATATCATTCTGAAATAAATCATTAAAATAATGGTGGCAAATTTTATACTGAAAAATGCTACTGGTCACTCGGAGAGAAGATAGACCCCTGGTGGTTCCCGTAGACTCCAATCCAGAGACGGCATGAATTCATGATTTGTATAGCATCAAGCAGCTTGTACCACTTTACCCACGGCTATTACGAACCCTAAGATGAACCACTCTATCGCATTTCCTTTGATGCGACTTGAGTTCGAATACGAACGTTTTCGTGTTACGTGATTAATTTTTCCACCCATTACGTTCCGCTCGGTCTTAACGAATCTTCACACCGAAGTTCGTAATGTTAGTTGGGCCGGACGCACCTTCACCCAACACCCCTTAGCGCATATAGCCCCGCCTAACTGGGTTTCTCAAACACACTCACACATATAACATACCCGTGTGGAAAGCATAATCACGTAACGGTAGCATTTTCGCGCTCACTAAAGCGGAAAATGGTTGGCACTGATTTACGGCATCTGACCGAGTAAGAGTTTTGTTGGTCCTTATATTATAACCATATGTAAAGGGGTCCCACCTCTTACCACATCATCATTATCATCATTTTCTCATTTTCTTCCCCTGCCCTGGGTCCCCTTTACCAGCCATATAATAATATTATCATCATTCCTTTCATCATTCTTATCTTTTCCATTATCATCTCAATCATTTGATTTAAGTTTTTGAGAAATAAATTTTGGATGCAATACGTCTAATACATCAATATACGGTTTACATTTAAAATAGCTGTATTGATGTTCAAGAGGATCGCTTGCCTTCGTAGTAATAGTAGGGGTCGGTGTTGATGAGTCCTGGATCAGCTACACCTGTCGGCTGGAGCTCGTCCTCTGAAGCAACGTGGCAATACAAATAGAATATAGAGAAATACTTAGTGATTTTTGGTGATATTCAGATAATAAACTGCTAATGCGACTTCTACTGGTTAGCCAATTTTAATTTACAAATATTTTTCCAAAACCCGACTCAGTTAGCAGTTCCCACTAAAATCCTATTTTAATCACCCTATTAACCCTAATCTACTCAAAACCCTAATTTTAATCTACCAAAACCCTAATTACCTAACTAATTACCAAAACCCTAACCCTAATTTACCAAATTACCTAACTACCCCTCCCTTTTTCTAATTTCCTACCCCGGCCGACTCTCACTCCCGTCTTTTCCTCTCCCCCTCTCCCTCTCTCTCGGTCTCACCCGGCGCCGCCTCCCCTCCTGGAACCTCCTCTGCGCGCGCTCCGCCGCCGCCTCTCAGCTGCCATTGCTCCTCGCGCCCGGCCTCCTGCGCTCCACCGGCCCGCTCCCGCTCCGGTTCCTGCGCCACGCCTCGCTCATGGCCCAGCCTCACCAGCTCGGTCCAACGCCACCAGCCTCCTCTCGGCTCCCGGCCCCTTTGCTCATTGCTACCTCCGTCGCCCTCGGTTCGGCGCACCCGGCGCCAACCTCCACTCTGTCGCCTCCGGCTTCCCAGTGGCCGGAGGCTGCCGCCAAGGCGCTCGACCGATCTCCTCTACTCAACCGATCCGGCGTGACACTGCTCGGCCGCCGGCCCTCACGGCCACGGCCGCCTGACTCAGATTCGCCGCACCTCCTGGCTGTGCCCTGAGCCCGCCCCTGGCTCGGGCTACTACCCGACTTGGTCCCCGTTCTACTGATTTCATTATGGTTTATTTTTAGCAGATTTGGTTGATTCCAAATTCCATATTAGATGATGCATGCTCAAGGTGAGGGATCTGGTGATTCGGCCGTGGTTGGGGGTGATGGTGGTGGTTCAGCCGTGGGGAGGTAATACCCACCTCCTTCTCTACTCTCTGATCCCCATGCTCTGTGATGCAAATGGATTGAGTTACCTAGTGATGCTACTGAGATTGGGTGGTACAAGTGATTGATGTGCAAAATGGGCAGTGCATACTAATGGGTGTTGAGTTCACCTCTTCTTTGAAATGCTGGTTGGGAAGAGGATGGCAGTGCCGGCTTTGCTGGTGCTCTCCTCTGCTCCTGACTTCCTGGCTACTGGTGGTGGCCTCCCTCTGGCTTCCTGGTGCTGGCCTCTTCCTGGCTCTTGCTCCTTTGTTCTTGCTCCTTCTGCTGGGAAGAACTGGGAGGAGGGGAAGGGCACTGGGAGGCCTTGTGTGCTGGCTGGGAAAGGGGAATGGCTTCAGGGGGAATGAATCTGGGGCTGGCTTTGCTTTTTTTGTCAGACCGGTTTTGTCTTTGGATGCAATCAGTGGGGGGTGTATGGTTGTCTTTGGCGGGGGTTCGGCAGGGGTTTGTATTTGGTCAGGAAGGGTACTTACCGTTTCTTATCCCGTGGCTGTGCAAATTGTTTTTACCATGCTCCTGTTTACCTCCATTTTTACCATGGTCTTATCCTTGCACCTTGTGAACTGTGGAGCTCAAATGGGGGAGGTGCATGGCTTCCCTGTGGCTGATTATTGGCCACCATGCTCTTATGCTCTTCTGAGGGGCGTTCGCCAGATATTTTGAGCTGAGGCAATTTGGTATACGTAGGTGTTGGATTCGAGAATGCCGAATGATGAAACCTACGGAAATAAGACGGCGCCGATTACTTGGGTTGGTCTAGGTATCGCGGGTATCCAGGTGCCAACTGGTCTGAGTTAGCCTCGGTGACTTGAGAATCAAGCTGCCGGTTAATCCAGGTCAGTGTGGGTAGCCTCGGTACTCAAGGTGCCAACTAACCTAGGTTGATCTGGAAGCCGCGATGATTCCTACGGTACTCTGACGGCAAACTACTCTATTCTAACTCTATTCTATAGTTTTTGAACTGCTAATGGTCTTATGTTTGATTGGCGGAAAATGGAGCTGGTAATGGCATTTCGGATTGAGTCGAGGAAGACGGTTTGACTGGACAGCGATGGATGAACAATACTTCAAGGAAGACTTCAGTGATATGCAATGCAAGATCTTAATTTAATCATTTTGCAATGTAATCAAAGTTGTAAAACATGATTTGTTCTGATGTAATAAGTTCTTGTGATTATACGATGTAATTTCTGTATTTTAATTTGTTGCAACAATACTCTTGTAAACCAATCCAGAGCTGGGTTATGCTAATGCTATAATGACAACTGTGCTTGCTATAGAAAGAAATTTTAAAGGAGTGATTACTGCGATTGATCCTAATACATGTCTTTATTGATGATTAAGAGATTCTAATTTTGTCGGGTTCTCACATGTTCTAATTCAACGCAAGAAGGAAAGTTAGACAAACCGATAGGTATAAACGTATGATCTCGAGGAATGCATTGCATACTACAAGTCTGATCCATCGGTGTGCGCTTAGAGCATGTTGCATATTTGGTTGTGGCAGAACATAGTATATTGTCCACCTTTTATTATCAGCTTAAGTTTTTTATTGAACTAGTTGGTGTATGAAACTCAATACAGTACCAGAGCCAAAAGGCCATGAGTTCAAGAATCTCAAAAAAATTTACGGCATATAAAATTCATGTTTGCATGTGTTGAATTTTGATCGGATGAGCCTAGTTCAACGACATAATCTCGCATAAATCTGCTATGCATAAATAGATTGGCCGAGGACTATGCTGTCTCTATTGTACAAGGAAGGGTCGGACTTCCGAAGGCCCTACCAGAGCATCCCCCTCCTACAACCATTTCTTTGGTAAAAGAAGGAAGTGTAGAGACCGAAAGGAGGATTCCGATTTGCAAAAGAGGCAGGGCTTTGCTTGGGAAAAAAACACGGGTCTAAGGCCTAACAGTAACTATATATGACAAGTGATTGTTTTAGTTTAGAGAAAGGGACATGGAGATTTTGTCATCGCAGCTAGGCCATTTGTCAATATATGTCTATTTCTCTAGCTATAACAATTAGTGGTTACTTGTAACAGTATTATGCTATATTTGTCACATTTTGATAGGACAACTCACTATTGATAGGAGAATCTCGATTATAAAAAAAAAGAGGAGCGTCTATGCTTCATGTGATCGAATCTTTTTTATCCATCAATCACCTTTTTTAGTCGTAGGATTTTGATCTAATAGATACCAAAAATTTCTATGTTGATACAAAAAAAAAATCTAAACTAGACAAGTAAATGTATGTGAACTCTACAAATACAAAAAATAATCTAAACTAGACAAAAATAAATCTAGGTGACCCTACAAATACAAAAAAAAACAAATAGAACTAAAAGTTACAGTAAAATTGTGCTAAAATTGTACCGTGTAATTATAGATAACCGATATATATATAAAATTCAGGCAACTAAGAATTAGCAAACCCCCAAAAAAAAAAAACCGACACCACGTTAATGAGCTTCTATCTTGTACGTCGGATTTTCATCGGGTGCTTCGATTTTGGTGGGAGCTTCTTGCACAAACGTGGCATCCATTAATACCACGTTTGCCGAGGGCCCAACGAAAAATTACGACAAGTGATAATTTATGCTTAGAGATAGAGATATTGTGTGGGGAGATTATTTCATCGAAACTAGGTCGCCAAAATCAAAATTCCGATGCACCGAATCATGGAATTCGTTAATGCACTAAAAATCCCCCTCCTCTATCTCTAGCAAGTAATGGTTCTTGCATTCTATCCTGTACGTGGGATTTGATCAGATGGCTCGATTTTGACGGGAGAATCTCGCCGTCGATCAAAAAATATGACACATGGGATCAAACGAGCTCATCAACGTGTCGATGTCTCTCGCTCTCTGTCTCTTAACGATTAATGGTTACCGCTGCATTAGTGAATTTCATGTACGGTAAAAGGTTTCTGTCAAACCAGACAGATGAGTCGATGAGCAGTGTACTTTTCTTGCACTTTGGAATTTGATTGAAAGTCTGATTTTTTTGACAGGAGAATCGTGCACAAATGTGACCATATCCAATAATACATGGATCGTGAACTGCACTAGCGTAAGGCCTAAACCACAAATCTGACAAGTGATAATTTATGTCTAGAGATAAGAGATATTGTATGGGAGATCGAGAAATTAACGAGGCCCAACGGGAAGAAGCATTACTTGGACGTATGGATTCAAAAACCGTTCTGGTGTAATTCCCGACCGGCGACCGGTACCGGTAACCGGACGGTTACCGGTTTTTCAAAAAAAAATCGGTCGAAATTCGTTTAAATTTACTTAAAAATCAATCGAAATTCAAAATTTAAAATTTAAATTTACAAATACCGAAAAAACCGACCAGGATTTCAAATCCCATTGCTCACCGGTAAAACCGGTTACCGTAACCGGCCGGGATTTCCATCATGCTTGGACGTGTTTGCCGTTTGGCGGATATACCTATTTGTCATATTTTGATCCGACAGCTCACTTTCCATCGTAACCTGTCGTCGATCAAAATTCCGACGCACGGGCTTTATTGCGCTGATATCTCTTTATCTATAACAATGAATGGCTTTTTTCGCATTAATGAGCTTAATTATTCTTTAAATTGGATTTTGATTGACAATTTGATTTTGATGGGAGAATCTCACTGTTATAACCGGGTCATCGCCGAAGAATCCGACACATGGAATTAACGACCTCAATAATGTGTCGATGTCTCTTTCCTTAAAAATTAATGTTGAAGGTTCTTGATTAGGTCAACTTTTTCAATTAAAGTCATAATCTATGTTAAAATAGGCCCACATGTCAGATGCTATATCTATAACGGTTATGAATATGCAACCAGTATTTAAAGAAAGTTTAATACCCTTTGCTACGGCCTAATTGGTCGACGACCAATTTGAGTCATGAAATGACAAGCTGTGGACATCACTCGACCAGCTATATGATTTTAGATAGTTCCTGACCAACAAACTGGTCAGACGACATAGCAGTTTCCCATGTGACTAACTGAAAATTAGTTATTGGTGTATTTAGCAACTTCCAACAATTGACTAAAAGACGTGACGGTTTAAGATTCTACTAAAAAGAACGTGTGTGAATATTAGAGGCGTTTTTAGCGGCATTAACTGCCGCCCCTTCAATAATTATAAAGAGGGTAACCCACGCAAGGATCAAAATCTCGGTTCCGGCCGATTTCCCGGCCGACGGCCGGTACCGGTTACCGGAAAATTCAAAAAAAAGGGTACAAATTTGAATTTCAAATTTCAAATTTGGTTTTACTGCATCGTTACCGTGAATCGGAGCAACCGCAAAAAACTGGAAAAAACCAGAATTCAAAAAAGAGTCCTCTTTTATGTTTTAATAGTGCTAAATATACTAAAAACTAATGTTTCAATACATAATTTAGCATAACAATGCCTAAACCAACTAGGGAAGGACATTATGGAGTCAAAAATTCAAATTTGCATTTAAAAGATCCCGGTCGGTATTTGTTTCCCGGAGCCGACCGATAAACCGGTTACCGGCTGGTATTTCAATCCATGAACCCACGTACTCTGTAAAAATATAGACACAGTTCTTACATTTTCAATCACAATCATTACGATCATTTTGTAACATCCATTGTATTCTCATATAAACACTCAGTGTGTCCACAACAATAAATGGTATTCTTCTTTGATAGCGTTCTTACAGTATTTCTCATATAAGTTCGATAGAAAACCCAGCGTTCCGATTATCAATAGTTACATTAATGAGCTTCTATCCCGTAGGTAGGATTTTCGTCGGATGGCACGATTTTGACTGAGAATTAATCCTGCATAAATGTGGCATCCATTTACATGGACGGAGGATATTGCACTTGAGAAATGCCTAATAATAAATATGATAGGTGATAATTTATGTTTAGAGATATAGAAATTGAAAAGGAGATTTGTTTTTTTTTTTTGTTGAAACCATTCCTTCGATTAAAAAAATCCGACCCACGGGATCATGGAATTCATAATGCAATGAAACATCCCTTCCTCTATGTCTAGCAATTAATTTATGAGCTTCCATCCTGTACAATGGATTTTGGTCGATGGGATCAAGGATCTCGTTAATGTGCCAATACTCTCTCTATCTCTAACAATTGATGGTTATTATCGTATTAATGAGTATCTGTTGTGTACTCCAACCGTTTCAAAATATAAGGCGTATAATTTTTACACATTTATTTCAAAATACAAAGCATGTATACAAATTTATTGTTCGTTTTTCTTGTCTACCATTATTTATCACATCTTCTCACCTACATTTATAACTAACTCTCACAAACAATTTTCTTTCACATTTTTAAGATATTTATACCATAGGTAACATGGTCATTTTCGCTTGTATTTCCCCTGGTTTACAACCTCTTTATTCCCGTGACCAGACAAAATACGCCTTATAAAAATAAATCTATTGTCGTTTTGATCGGGGTTTTGACGGGAGAATCTCACTGTTGTAACTAGGTCGTCGATAAAAATTCCGACACGTGGGATCAAAGATCTCATTAATGTGTTCATATCTCTCACTCTCTCTCTCTCTCTCTAACAATTTAAAGGTTATTGTCGCATAAATGAGCTTATATCTTGTCCTTCGGATTTTGATTGAAGTGCTCAATTCTGACAAGATAATCTTGCACAAACGTGATACCCATTAATTCATGAATCATTGACTTCACTAGCGTAAGGCCTAACAATAAATGATTGTTTCGTCGAAATTAGGCCACCGATAAAAGCCCGACCGACGGGATCAAGGAATTCATTAAGGGCTTGTTTAGAGGCCCGAGATTGGCGGGGATCCTGTCGAATCCTGATCCACCACGAGGGAGAAATCCACGTGGGAATCCTGATTTGGATGTGCGTTTGGGTGAGGGAGGGGACAGAAAATACGGGCCAAATCTCTTGGGATCCATGGGGCAAAAAAAAAACTCCTTCAGCGGTCAGGATTTCTCACCCATTCGCACATCGCTTGCTCCACTCCCTCCCTATGGCTCCCGATGGTGGCTCGCCGGCCTCCTCATCACTGATTCGACGTCACTACCTTCGGAGCTCCACCAAAGATGTCGCCACTGCCATGCCACCTCAAGGGGTGGTGTGGACGGCAATGGCGGCGCACCACGGCGAGCGGTGGCCACCGATGGCCGGGGACGAACGGAGGAGGTGTTGTAGCCTCTTGTGCATGCCATCGCCCGCGTCGTGTCGGAACATGAGAAGAACCATGGGGGTGGCGGATCCGACTGTGGGGACGACGAGATCGAGGTGCGGCGGTGTTGGATTAATTGGGCTTGGACCATTTTAATTTAACAATTAATCAAATGAAATTCCTAGGCCCACATGAAAAATTTGATTAGTCCCATATGGAGAATTGAATGGGAGTTACACCACTTTAAAAGGTGGAATGTGGTAACCCCCTTGTGCAATTGGAGAGAGCACAGCACACGCTTCGCTGCTCATGCTGGCTCGCGCCAAGGCCAAGCTGCCATACGCGCCACGCGCCACGCCCGTCGTGTGCGTGTGTGTGTGTGTGTTGTATGCGCACTGTGGCGTGTCCGAGTGCGGCGCGCTTTTCTTTATCTATTCGAAAATCAAACGCGACCGACTCGAATTGGCAGCGATAATGGCTGCGATTACTAGTCTCTTCATTTTTCTTTATCGAGGAGGAGTAATGGAGGCGGTTGCTAGTGACTAATGGTCTGCGATTACTAGTCTCTTCGTTTTGTTTATTCTTCAAGAGGAAAGGCTCTCTACTCCATAAAGGGATACGACTACTCGTCTGCATTCGGTTCTTTGTTGTTGCTTGCTCTCTGTAATCTCCGGTCCGAACCTTGCGCGAAAGGCTCAGGCGAGTAGGCCTCGAAACTCCGTCCGGTTGAGTACCGCCGGGTAGACGGGCGATCAAGTTTTGGGAGCGCATTAGCGATCGCTCATCTGTGTCTTCGTCTTCATCCGGTGGTGAATCGCCGCGATCTCGCACGGCGAACATCTTCCCGCATCACGTTTAGTCTGCGTCACGCCTCGATCGACTACATCGAATAGACCATCATGTCGATCGGTGGTAACGGCGCATCCGGTGTCACGAACATCGCCCCCCGAGGGTATACCACGAGAACTTATCTGATGTTTCTGTGCGCTATGAATATGTTAATAGAATCTGCTGTTATCCTGTTCATTAGCGAATATGAATACATCATTGTTGAATCACTCATGCTCTTATTTGTCATGTTTTATATGCTTAATTTCTGGATTAAAATATGCCGAAATTTGACTAGATATTCAACAGGCGGCAATCCAAGCAGCTTCTTTGCCTTCGGCTGTCTGATCCGGTCGTCCACCTCACCGCCTTGCTTGTGTCCGCCAGAGCCAATGCATGGGCATGTCGTCATCGTCCCGCCACCGCGTGCACCTCGTCCTCACCATCGCCGCTGGCCACCTCGTCGTTGGGCTCGCATCACGATCGCTTGTTTGCGGTCACCTCGCCCGTGCGCGGATCAGACATCACCTTTGAACTCACCGACGGCCTCAACGCTGTCGGCCGTGCGTGGGCGCCGATCATGCCGGCTTCCTATTCTTTTCCTCTATTCTCTTAACTTCGTTTTTGAATTTCTTGGATTGTGGTGGGATTTTTTTTTATCCCCCACTTCTTTCGAATGATCACCGGGATTTTTTTATCTCTTAACTTCGTTTTTGAATTTCCTAATGCTTCAAAATACCCTTCCTCTGTATCTCACAATTAATGGTTTTTGTCGCATTAATGAGCTTACATCATGTACATACGCGAGAATTAATCTCACCGTCCATATATATATCAAAGAGTTCATTAATGTGCCAACCTCTCTCTATCGCTAACAATCTAATGGTTGTTGTCGCATTAATGAGTTTCTATTCTGCACATGGAACTTTCATCGGATGGTTTGATTTCGACGGGAAATTCTTCAACATATATATCAAATAATACTGCACCATCCGAAGGCCAAACAATAAATATGACAATTGATCATTTATGTTTAGAGATAGATTTGTTGCGTAGGATGGTAGGTCATGTACAATGAATTTATATGAGTTGTCTATAGTCTGTCACGCAAGATTTAAATTAACGTGGATGAAAAAGAATGTAGAGAAAAAAATATTGTCTACAATTATGTAGCCGACTGTATCACCAGAACCAAAAAAAGTATTAAAAAATTATGTGTTGTCTACAATTCTGTAGCCGATTGTATCACCATAATTCATTTTATGAGTTGTCTTTAGTGCTGTCTACAGGTGACATGAAGAGTTACTATAAACAGTAACTGTCTGTATCATTATACATATCCTCGTACCACTGAAGCTAGACCAGGCCGTCCATAAAATATCTAACGGACATAGAACTGAGCGCAACTCAGTTGGCAGTTGGTACGAGGGGCCGTCGGGTCCCTGCCTGCCCGCATTCGAGCGCCGCTCCGTGTGCGCGCTCACCCCTTCTTTGATGCAGCTGGAGATTCTGGCCACTAAAAAAATCTAACGTAAAGAGATAAACGAATTTATTAATGCGTCGAAATCTCCCTCTCACTATCTCTAACAATAAATTTTTACTTACCACATTAATGCAATTACTGTTCCCGTGCGTTGGATTTTGATCGGGTAAACCGGGTTCGATAGAATAATATCACATCTACACTCGCTCTACCGGAGCACCCATTTTTAGTACAACCATCTCTTCAGCGAGCTTTTTTTTACATGGAACTATGAGATTCCATTAAATTTGGCGCACAACTAAATCGTTGGCAAAATCAGAGATGTGCTTAGACCATACAAAACTGTTGGGTGTTGGCCTGGTTCATCCCCACAAACTCGTTGGCAAAGGAGGAGAAGGAGAAGGAGAAGGAGAAGGAGCCGAGCTTGAATTTCTTTGGCATGGTGCTGTCGTGTTCACGAAGAAAACCTTCTTGATTTCATCCCAATGTCTCCCCACAGAGAATCGGGATTCTTCCACCGCTCCCATTACCTCGCCTGAATTTGCTTTAATGCGTTCCGCCCAACATAACGAAACAAATAACCCGCATCCTCATCAAGTCTTCTGCACGCAGCGCACCTTAATTTGATCTACATTCATTCCTCTAATCTGGAGATTCCGTCTCATGGCCAAACTGTCATGAGCCAACCTCTATAAGAAGTGTTGAATCATACCCAGGCAACACAATTTCTATAGCTTTTTTGAATCAACTCCTCCTAGATTTGTGCTTCCTCCTGAAACGCTTCCTGCTCCCCTTGTCGCCTCATCTTTTTATACTTTGGCTATACACTTTATATGCCTATTGAATAGAGAAAACACCATTTGAATCAAAATGGTATGCCACAAATATCTTCCACATTCTCCATAACTGGAATTAATAACATTATCTCCGCATCTTCTCTGCTAAATGTTTGCATAACCAATTCTATATCCCATCAAGCTTAGCAAGGGGGAGGAAGTGTAGAGACCGAAGGATGGAGTTCTAATTCGCATAAGAGATGGGGGCTTCCTTGCAAAAAAAAAAACAAGGTTCGAGAGGAAGTGGGGGAGAAAGACATATTTAAAAATAATATTATTAATTTAAAAAATAATTACAAAAATAGGCCATTGTCACCATTTTGAATGATGAAATTTGCATATCGCCATTCCAATTGGCGACAATATCTATATCACCAATTAGAATAGTGCCAGAGGGTTCTGTTGCCAATTGAACCGGCGACAAGGCAATTTCACCATTTCAATTAGCGACAGGAACCTGTCACCATTTGAAATAGCGAAATAGGTCTATATTTTATTTTTATTTTAATTTTATGTGTAGAAAATCAAGTCTAAAGATTTAATATATTTCACAAAGTTTTTGGGTAATACCTTGAAGTGTCCGCATAGTTCGGAATTCAAAATTGGAGAAGATAACGAAATGTGAAGTAGAGAATACGAGATCAGCGCCGCAATTTGGAACGTGAGTTCGGCAGCGTAATAACACAAACATTCCCCTTCAGAGCGAAATGAAAAAAATTGGGTTTAGAGTTGTCATGTGCGTTGTTGTCCCGATTGTATTATTCGTGAAACTGATTCCTTTGAAAAAAAATTATGTAATATTTAATAGTCGAGATATTTGGGAAAATATATTTAAGTTTGAAAGACTTCATAATTTAATTGCGAATTACATGGCGCGATGGGTTTAGTTACGTACATTAGAAACGCCAACATTTACTCATACTATTTTTGAATATTCAAATAATATATTTTAGATAATATTGTTGATCAAAATTAATATTGTTTGACTGCACGCATTCTACTATAGCTTTCTTTTGTGACCGGAGGGGGTAATAAAATAACCTCCATGGTTGTTACGAGGCACCTAACGGTTTCACGGTGAGGTAGTGTAGTAGTAAAATAGAAAGGAGAAATTAACAAGAGATCACATATGCTTAATTTGATCTAAATATCTTTCTACAATATTTTGCCTCCCAATTCGAACTTACCACAAGTCCACAAGATCTATTTATATCCTTTCTAAAAATCGATTATATGTTTCTTGCACTCCAATCTTGATATCTTACAAGTAGCTTTGAAGAGTCTAATCTTATTACCAGCATTAATGATCTCTCTATTATTTGAGGGCATGCAAAAGGCACAATCCAAGATTTGCATGCCAATCTTCAATTTAACTGTGAATGGAGCGTAGAACTCTTTGAGGCAGAAGCTGGTGTCAAATGCCTTGACGGTGAGCATGCCGCCTTCATGCCGGAGCAGCAAGAACCACCCGCTGCCGATGTCATGCGCGCCCGCGAACTCTGGCCACCCGCACCATAGGAAAGCGCCATTGCCGTCCCGGCCGACCTCGACGTGCCAGACCTTGCTGAATGGGCTGACGACGAGGCCGTCAGGCGGGGCATCCCGTCTCCGCCATCACTGGTATCGAAGTGTCGATCGAGCTCTTTGGATATGCGCTATAGAACATATCAATTCGATCCAAGGAAGAAGACAGCATCACCTTCGGTGCTTGGTCATGGCACACACGCCATGGTTGCCAGACAATTCCATGGTGGGTACGAGACGAAGGTATGAGACTATATGCCCACAGTGTTGATCGGTTTCTCTCTCTTCTCTCCTATACTCCTACAGAGAAGGGTGACGGTTGGATTCTTGGGTAATGATATTTGTTCAAGAGACGCGTTTATCCCACGAGCGTTTGCTAGGAACGTACCTAGCGCATGTCCCCACCCCGAGACGACCTTCTCCCAGTTAACTCCTTCCCCTGTCCTCGACGAGTAGGGATGCAATCGGAGCGGATACATGTGCATATCTCTCATCCCGTATCCTATTATGTATTTTTTCGTGATGATAGATCGTGATTCAAAATCTATATTATCCACCATCTCACTTACATGATGTTCGCGATGAAGCCTGATGACAGGTTCTTATAGGACTGTACTGACTCAGCGACATCACATATGTGAGGGACCACTATAGAGCATTTCCAGTATGTGTCCCACTTATGCTGAAATGCGTGCACTCACCGAGGGCATCCCTCTATGTCGCACTCATGTCATAGCATCTTGGATTAGACTTGACGACTGTGAATGTACGACGCACCGACAAAGGCCTATAATTTGACCTCCTCCTGCACAACCTTCTTGCATTTATACATGGCTCCTTGCCTGACCCCACTCTGGTCGTACTCCTATGGCACAGGGAGCCTTCGTTAACGACGAGGTTGTTGAACTGGTATGTGTTCCACTCGGATGGAACCGCCTGTTGTTCCACAGCATTCTCATCGTCGGATCCTTCATCTTTTGACAATGCCTGGTAATTCTGCTCTCCGAGAACCATCCTTTGGACTAGGGCTTCCATCTCCTCACCCTCGTCAGCAATCCCATCAGCTTGCATTATTGAAGGGGCTCCTTTCACTTGGTCTTCATCGACAGCATCAACAACTCCTGGACCTTCGGCCATTGTGTGCATCACGTTGTGGCTGGAATCCCCGACTTCTTCTTCGGCATCACCACCCCCTTCTTGTTTAGCCGCCATGCAGGAGTGGGCTTGGCATATGCCTGGCCCGGAAGAACCAAATTCCACCATTCCTCTCTTGCCTTGCGTACAAATGACTAACATAACCCTCTTCTATTGAGCTGCACTAACTCCCAATATATAGGGTGTGGCGATGCTAACTCTCACACACTGTTACCTGTAGACACAATAACAAATAGTATCAAAATATGATACTAGCATAATGTAAGTTGTTCATAAATTAATATTTATATGATATGACTGATATTTACAAGAACAAATATCTACTCGCGGACCCTCTTGGGGCGTACCCCACGTGTGGCCCCTGCCCTCACCCAATGTGGTTGAGTATGTCAAAGGCTCTAGCGGCCGAGGTACTCTATCAACGCGAGTAGCCTAAGGGGGGTGTCGCGAGAGGGTGCTGCATCGGCTGGCTCGGTCCAGATGCACTGTGCGGCTGTGAAGCCCTAACAAAGACCTGGCTACTCTTGTCGTGCAAGGCCCACCACCCTAGTGTCGTAATGTCCACGCATGCTCGAAGTCGAAGTCCCAAGAGCATGACTCATCATGCGACACCACCTCCTCGTCCCAAAGGGTTGTATAAGCTATGAAGCAGTACGTTATGCATGTAAACATGGCGAAAATAATGAAATAGTATGTTATGCATGCAAACAAGATAGACATACCACGTCGCACGAAGGCAGCAGACGGCTCTGTGTACTCGTCCTGTGTACCGATGGAACTCAGGATCTGTCAGAGAAAAATGGAGTTAGTAACTAGTGTAGTTTGAAATAAACAACTAGACACGAGGGTTTCATGTTGACCCACAAACTGTGTCGGTGTACTTCTAGCACAGTGCCACGAGAACTCGCCCGCCACGTCCGATTGAGGAATCGTGGAGCGTGATGCACCGTGGCTCAACCCCCCCGTTCCACGTATAGGTGGGTCCACTAGCTCCCTCGAACCCATGGCAAGAGGCAAGTTGGATGTCGCGCCTTGTTTTCTCTACGAATTGGTCCATCACCACTCTGATCTCCTACGTTGTCATGTTGAAGTGCTCCCGAGCATCATACAACGTACGGAGGTCATCAATTCGTGCATTTCCCATTGCAGATCGACATGTACACATAATTAACAAGTTAGAAACTGAAACTTACGAAGCAAATAAGAAGTATGGACCATTCAATATGTACCACACAATGGAATACGGAGTCCGGCTGGGTCGGTATGTGTCGGTCGTCGCAGCCTCGTGTCGTGGTGGGTCATCCACGATCCTGACACGATGAACCCTCGTCTGACTGGAGTACCACTCGATGTACCCAACGTATGTCCTGGGTCATAAGGCACCCTCCTGGACGACGTCCACCAAGGCGTGGAGCCAACCCTCAACCCACTCGATATAACTGAACCATGTCATCATTTCAAACGTGTGGGTTCCTGTCACCATTTCAAACGGCGACTTGCACACTTTTCAAAGCAAATCGCGAGACCGACGACTGGCAGTAAATGACATCCTGTCGTCATTTGCGTCATTTCAAATGACGATAGGAAGTTGTCTATTTTCGTAAAAAAAAAGTATTTTTTGTAATTATCTTTTAAATTAATATTATTTATATAAAAAATCAAGAAAGACGTGGGGCAGAAGTGTTAAAGCCATAAAGTGCAGTTCTGTAACGCCGCCGTTATGCTTCTCCGGCCTCTTCGTATGCTCTCTCTCTCTCTCTCTCTCCCCACCGCGCCTTTCTTTAATGGGGTGAGCCTAACAAACACTCTGAAACAGGAGAGCACCACCCGGTGACCAGACCACCTCTTCAACACTAGGCCCTCGCTTCTTCTCCCCCCACTTCGCTCCCCGGGAGGACAGAGCGACGCACACCCACCCACCCACCACACCGCCACCTGTGGCCATGGCGCAAGGTGAGTCCACCCCGCAGTGTCCCTTCATGTTTCCTCTAGTTTTCGGAGTTCCCGGTCGGTTCGTTCACTCATGGGTCGCGTCTTCGATTCTTGGTAGCACGGGACCCGGAGCTGCTCGCGGAGCTGTGGCGCGCCTGCGCGGGGCCGCTCGTGGAGGTGCCGCAGACGGACGAGAGGGTGTTCTACTTCCTCCAGGGCCACCTGGAGCAGGTGCGTGCGCGTGTGCGTGTCCCGGTGGTGAATTCTTGGCTCTGCACTGCTGGGTTCTTGTTTTCTTCTGGGTGTTTGTTGCCTGTTCCATCACGAGTGACGCGCTTCTTGCTGGTGCGTGTGGTGTGGTGGTGTAGCTGCAAGAGCCCACGGACCCGGCGCTGCTGGCCGAGCAAATCAAGATGTTCCAGGTGCCGTACAAGATCCTCTGTAAGGTCGTCAACGTCGAGCTCAAGGTAATCGCCGTCGCGGCGGAGGAACGGTCTCGCCTTTTTCTTCCCTTGCGTTTGGTGTGGGCTCGTCGTAATTCTCTTATGTTTGTTTGTGGTGCAGGCCGAGACGGAAACGGACGAGGTGTTCGCGCAGATTACCCTGCAGCCGGACCCGGATGTGAGTGGTGACCACCCACAGTTCTGTTCTCTAGTTCCGTTCTTCTCTGGTTTCCAAATGTCCTGTGTGCTGGCCGTGATTGTTGGCATTTTTTTTTTAGCTCCCTGAATTTTGGATTCTGTTTGGAAGTCCAGGAATTTCAGATGTTTCCATATTATCTTTTTACGGAAAGTAATTTAATGAATGTGAACTCACATTCAGATGGTGTACGCTGTGGATTTGTCTGAAAAAAAGAGTGGTTTCTGTTTTCAGCAAAACAATCTGCCCACAGTACCTGACCCGCCCCTGCCGGAGTTGCCAAGGCCTGTGGTGCACTCCTTCTGCAAGATCCTGACACCGTCCGACACCAGTACCCATGGCGGGTTCTCCGTCCTCCGACGGCATGCCAACGAGTGCCTCCCGCCACTGGTATGCCCAATTCTCATGTTTTGGTAATGCATATGGTGTGGTGAATTCAAAATCGTGTTTGTTTGCTGTTGATCAGGATATGTCGATGCCGACGCCTACTCAAGAGCTCATCACGAAGGACCTTCATGGATCTGAGTGGAGGTTTAAGCACATCTATAGGGGTATGCAAAATTAGTTTCTTTTAATTTATCTGTTGAATTGTTCTATAATCATTTGACTACAGATCAGGAGCAAAATTGTACTAGCTTTATGTGCCTTCTGGTGCTTATTCATACAATTCTTCGTTGTCTAGGCCAACCCCGTAGGCACCTTCTGACTAGCGGCTGGAGCACATTTGTCACATCGAAGAAGCTGATTGCTGGCGATGCGTTTGTCTACCTAAGGTTAGATCTCAACTGAACTATAGTACTTAAATTTCTCTTTAACCCTTCATGCATCATCATGAACAGGTTTGTGCAGATGTTCATATTAAGTATGTATCACAAGGCACCATGTTTGTTTTTGTAGGAGTGAGACAGGAGAGCAGCGTGTTGGAGTGAGGCGCCTTGTTCAGAAGCAAAGCACAATGCTAGCATCTGTTATATCAAGCCAAAGCATGCATCTTGGGGTGCTTGCAAGTGCATCACATGCTATTAAGACTAATTCCATTTTCTTAGTGTACTATAGACCAAGGTTGGACCTTTTCTACCGTTACTTGTTTGATAGAAGTGTGTTTATTCTCTTCTAATGGAAGTTTTTTCTTATATTTTTTTATTTTAGGTTAAGCCAAAGCCAATACATTGTCAGTGTGAACAAATACCTTGAAGCTAGTAAAATTGGATTTACAGTGGGCATGAGGTTTAAAATGAGTTTTGAAGGGGAAGATGTCCCTGTAAAGAAGTAATGATTCAACCTTTGGTCTCCGTTTGTTCCTCATGTTTTGCCATCTTCTCAAATTCACATGGTCGCTTGTCTACTTTAAACCTGTAGGTTTTCTGGGACTATAGTTGTTGATGGGGATCTTTCTCCACAATGGTCAGGTTCTGAATGGAAGTCATTGAAGGTAAAATCAATTGATTCTATTTTCTATTGTTTCCCTATTTTTCTTTAAAAAATGCTGATAATCTTCTGAATTATTAATGGTTTAGGTCCAATGGGATGAAATCACAAATTCTAACGGCCCTGAGAGGGTTTCCCCATGGGATGTTGAACCATTTGATGGCTCTGCACCTACCATCAACGTACCCCTGCAATCATCAATGAAAAACAAGCGGCCTAGGGAGCCAAGTGAAAGCCTGGATCTTCAATCACTGGGTATGACATAGAAATTTCTCACTGCTTGATTTGCCGATAAATAGTGGAATTATTTGGCTCATGATGTTCATACTTCATAATCCTTTAGTCTTAATTTGCAGAACCAACTCAAGAATTTTGGCTATCTGGAATGCCACAGCAGCATGAGAAGACAGGCGTTGGTTCCAGTGAACCCAATTGTATCTCTGGACAACAAGTTGTTTGGCCAAGTGAACGCCCAGGTTACGGTACCATGAGTAGTAGTTCTGTTTGTCAGAATCCAGTAATACTTGAAAGTTGGTTGAAGGACTTCAACTCTTCAAGTAAGGGGGTCTCTCCTACCTTGTCAGAGATTTCCCAGAAGCTGTTTCAGGTTACCAGCAATGAAGCAAGAGTTGCTCCTTGGCCTGCGCTTTCTGCTTACCAAGCTGAGGAACCCACTTCCAAGTTGTCATGCAGCACTGCTCTCTGTAGCTACCGAACTGAAGAGGTTGCTCCAAATATGTCCAAGGCTGTCGAAGAAAGGAAGGAACCTGGCATGTTTCGTCTGTTTGGTGTGAATTTGATGAAACATACCAACAACTCTGCTACTGCTGACAAGATGAGTGTGGAGGCAGGGGAAACTTCAACCAGAGCTGCTGGTTCTTATGAAGACTCTTGTCAGCTGTCAGCACTCTCAAAAGTAACAAAAGATCGTAAAGTTGTGAACGAAAACCCCCGAGAAATCCTAAGCCATCAGAGTTACACTGCAAGAAATCGAATAAAGGTACAGTTTTTGTATCTCTTTCTTCCCCCTTGCTTCTTAAACTGTTGTCTAACCTTAAGTTGATATTTGGTTTGTACTAGGTTCAAATGCATGGAAATGCTATGGGTAGAGCTGTAGATCTAGCGAGTCTGGATGGGTATGAGCAATTGATGGGTGAGCTGGAAGAGATGTTCGATATAAAGGACCTCAAACAAAAATGGAAAGTGGCTTTCACTGATGATGAGGGTGACACAATGGAAGTCGGAGATGATCCCTGGCTGTAAGCTTTTGCATATTCTCCAAACAAATTTGATAGTTGACTCTTCATCTGACAGGAGCTTAATGAGTTATGAGTTATGACTGACATACATTCTTTGATTCCTGCAGGGAATTTTGCCAAATGGTCAGAAAGATAGTGATCTATCCCATTGAAGATGAGAAGATCGAGCCTCATCAGAAGTTGCTCTCTGCAGATGCTCCAGAACAGGATCTCAAGACTGAATTTTAGAAGGGAGGCTAGGGCTGAAAGGTGGATTTTTGGAGCCTTTCACCGTTGGTGCATTGATGGCTATCGTTGGAGGAGATGGTTGTAACTGAAACATGGTGGCTAGCTTATCATATTGAAGCAACAGATTTGTTGCTGGCGTCAATTTTTTCTCCACAAGCATTTTGAAGAAAAATTTGATGTAACATAGGTTGTTTCTTTAGTTTGCGCTAAAAAAAAATGACAATGTCTCTAGTAGTTTGCTTAAGTTTAGTCAAAACCTTGATGGTGTTAAGGAATAATCAAGAGGTATAAAGACTGTTGGTGTGTAAGTTTTGTACATATTATATGGGAGATGATAATCATATGATATTAGCTTTAATCCTTGGCTTTTATATTCATCCGTCTTTCATTGTTCTTGAGCAATTTGGTTGTTTGACTTTGTGATGAGAATTAACAGGGAAATCTGTCGATGCCGGTATACTGTTGGTGTTGGCTAGTAGTTCTGTGTATAACCGCCTTTCACTCTCGATTTGCACTGTTTATGGAGTTTACATTTCAAGTTAAAAGTTTTATAACCACTTTTGGTATGGCTGAGGATTAGCTATCTATGATTGGATCCTGTTATGAATATTGTGTGTATATTGAAGGGACCTAATGGGTAATATATATAGTATAAGGTACAAAGAGGACACAAGATTAAACCCTTGTATAATAGAAAATATCATAAATACCCTTAACACCCTCTCTAAAAATGCAAGGCGTATGCAATAGCGCTGCATTCGAAAAAAAGGGTTGGTACTACAAAGGAAAAATCTAAAGTCCGAGTTTTGATAATGTTGTTGTAGCATGCAACTTTTGGAAAATATGTCACAAAAGATCTCCTCTCATCTGGTGTCGTGCGACAGCCCATAAAGCACAAGGTGCGGGAGAAAAGTCGACCGTGACAACACGACGAAGAAGATAAAACCGACAAATATAGAGAAAACTGTCAAGTCAAACTGAATAGAAATAAATAGAAGCATAACGGCGCAAATCATAGTCCAAGACAGCGGCGGCGCAGTGCACAAGAAGCGCAACAAATGCACAGTGCAAAAGAAGCGCAACACAATGCACAAGAAGCGCAACAGAGACGCTGTGCAAAGAAGCGTGGCACAATGCACAAGAAGTACAACGGAGACGCAGTGCGGGAGAAGCGCAAAGGCCTTAAAAGTTTAGGGTGGCGGATCTGCAACGGCTCAAAGAAAAGAGCAGCGCTGCTACCATGCAAAAGAGAATTCTTATACTTCTATGATTGACGGTAAATTTGTGGACTCGTATAGCTTAGACAAACTCACAGATTGAGTGATACGAACTAGGATGAACGCAATGGAAGCAACGACACAAAGAAAGAAAATGACTCAAATATAACTAGCAAAACTAGCAGCAACACATATAACTAGAAGTAAGACTCCAACCAGACTAAAGCACCCAACCCCTAGTGTCAATAGCAGCCAAAGATACTAGCAAAACTTGTCCGGTCACAAGGCGGCAAGAAACCAATCTCCATCAAACTAGCAAGCTCCACCGAGTCGCCCTTTCTCAATCTTTTCTCGGTCTCAGCAGAGGACCGCTCCACCGACTCCGTAGCAGAGGAGTCCAGGGCGACGGAGAGCGCTTAGCTCGAGGACAGGAGCATCGGGGAGGCAACGCGCAGAGGAGGCACGACTGCGTCTAGTGTGCACGAGGAGGGAGCTCAGGGAAGAGATGACTTGGGTCGGCAGGGACGAGCACGAGTCCTCCTCGAAGCCGGCGATGAAGACTCAAAGCGGCGATGTAGTGGCCACGCGCGGTGTGGTTGGCGTCGCTCGGGTGGAGGAGATGCAGAGAGGTCGGCGCACTGGATGGATCCACGGGAAGGGACGAGGCAAAGGTTGTGCCATGGGAGGAGGGCGAGCTCGGGCATACGAGGCGAAGGATACGCCGGATGGATCCGGATCTGGCGCAGCGCTGCCACGAGCGACGACCGCAAGGTGCATCGGGTGCTGAGACCGGGTGGCATCCGGAGTAGAGGAGCTGGATCCATCTTCCTCGAGCCATCTCCAATCTTGTCGTCGTCGTCTTGTGCGTGCGACCATGGCCACCTAGGAGGAGGTCGACGTCGCTGGCCCACCGAGGAAGAGATCGACGCGTTAGTCCAGACTGGGGCGGCTGGCGTCGAATCCGAGTAGCGACGACGGATCCGGTCGATCCAAGGCCCTCGGGGCCGCGGCGACGGCGAATCCGATCAATCCGGGGCCCTCGGAGGCACGGTGATGGAGGATCCAGCGTGTCCGGGGAGGCGACTGCACTGGGCATGCACATCCACTTGGACTCGTCGACGATGACGACGAAGCATGGAGCAAGGTCCAGCGAAATCAAGTACGAAGCTGCTCCGAGTAAACTAGAAGGAGGCCGCCCTCCGGGAACAAAGATCGGTCCTCCTAGGGGCAGCAGCAGTGGCGGGTAGAGACTAGGAGGCGGCGCAGGTAAGAAATCCTAACCTTTGCATTGATACCATGTTATGAATATTATGCGTATCTTGAAGAGTCTCAATGGGCAATATATATATGGTACAAATGGAACACAAGACTAAACCCTAGTACAATAAGAAATACCATAAATACCCTTAACAGATCCAACTCTCTTTTCGTTTTTTACGGTGATCCTTCTCTTTCAACGGAGAGATAAAGTTACTCTAAGAAAAATTAAGGGAAAGAGAATGCGATTGTTAGTGAAAACTTGGGTTGAAAATAATAAGGCAGGCGCTATTCTGAGGAAAAGGAGATGAGCGTTGCTCAGTTGGCATGGGGGCGAAATGTGCCATCGATATAATTCGATGGCGTTGCTCGTCGTGGGGCCCCCGAGTCGCCCGGGATGCCTACTGTAGCTGATTTCACTAATTGAAATCGACGGAGATAAGCACCCTTTAATCAAAAAAAAAAGAGTGACAAAAAGGGTCTGATTCCCCTCTCGAGCGGGCATTTGTGTTACCCAAACACCCAAGTAAATGATCGTAAAAATGCAAGTAAATGATCGTAAAAATGCTTAAGTGTGATTTGGGCAGCAGCGACACTCTGGGTTTGACACCGTTGGTAGGCTCGGCGTCTTGTGTTTGGCCTGTCTTGTCGGACGAGAACCAGCCAGCGCCGCGTGCCAGCTTGCCAACCTCCAACTTCGGCCGGCAAGGCGCGCGCGCCCCGAATGCCCCGAATCCACTCACTCCGCCCAGCGGTCTCGCTCTCGCACGCAGCCGCGCCGGCAACGCCTCGCGGGACGCGTGCGCACGGGCCATGACCGCGACCGCGACCGCGAGCCGAGCGTGCAGCCCGCTGCCGCTCAGGCAATCACCGACCTGGCTCCGCCTGATGCGCGACGCCGGTGGCCCATACGCGGGCGACTAGGCCACGTTCCGCAAGAGCAACCCGCGGCCTGGAAGTTTTAGCCGCGCGTTGCCGGCCCTTCTAGAGTTCTAGGACTTGGTGTTTTGTTTAGCTTCTTTCCCCCGTGGCCCGTTTGATCTGGCCCGAGATCTCACAACACTGGACATGTGTTGTTTTGGGGCCTCATAGGTTACTTTAACCCCGCAGCAATCTTTCCTGAGTGTGAAATGTGAATGCAAATGCTCCATCTCTCTCTCTCCTCCCCCCTCCCCTCTATCTTAACAATCGTAACTTTCGTAGATTTTTTTTCCCTGCTTTCATAAATAAACGTGAAATTGCCGTGCCCGTACATCAAAAGAATGACAAAAATACTAATTTATTTAGGTCCGAAAAATAATCATACGGACAACTGCACAAGCAGAGGCGAAGCTGGGCCTCGGACCTTCGGAGCAATGGCCCGAGGCCCAGACTCAAATTCCCATGTGAAATTGATGGTGTTTGACCAAACTCAAGTTCCACGGTTGGGTGGCCCGATGCCACTGGCTATGGACCAGCTACGCCACTGAGCACAAGCCATACAGACAATATCTAAGACTCGTTTGACACACAAGAATTTCACATGAAACAATTCAATTCCCATATGAATTGAGTGAAATTCTCGCATTCCAAACGAGGCATAAAGTGCATCCACGAGAGTGTCCGCTGGACGGAGAGGGCGACCTCAAACTTTGAGCAACTACCACGTTCCTTTCTTTCTAGCTGCGCGATCTTAATCTTCCAGTTTTGTTTTACCCGTCGGGATGCAAATAATGTTGCTCATCTCTGTGCAAAGTCTGCCTGCGAGCAGCTGTTTTCTTGTGTTTGGCGCGCTATATAAATGCCCTCATTTCCTGGTTGCATCTCTAAATGATATATGATTGTAATGATCTTGCTGTTAATCAATGAAAGCTCCATGGCTTCCCCTAAAAGAAATCTGCTGGCCTCCCTCGACCTCGCTCCCTTGTTGGTAACCAAGCCCCGCCATGGCCGCACCCCTCCTCGTCCTTCCCCATATTTCCTTTCCTTTTCACCGACCGTCACTGCCGGAACGCTCCTATGAAAACCCCAGTCACACAAATCATGTGGGTTGTCAACTTGTCATCTACAATTCCGGCGACAACAACCAAAATCACGCACGCTACCACCTAATCCAGAGACAACCCCGGTGGTCTCCAATAGATGCCGCTCCCCGGTCGGCGTGGTTCATCGACGGAGCCACCATGGGGGGTAACATAACGTGCCTTCTATTAAAGCTACGAGGCAAATTATGTGGCAAGTTTAAGGAAATCGAGTCAAGAGCTTGAAGATCCCATTTACAAGTTTACAAGGCCCAGATGAAAGTTCTTCAACCTGTTTGTCAGCTGAAAGTTTGCAAATCCCATTTGAAAATTCCTCAGGTCGTTATTTGACAGTTCAAAAAATAATAATTTGTGTGAAGGCGGCAGGCAACCGAGACGACGGAGGAAGGGGAGGAAAGATCAACTGATCAAACAAAGCCGTGGGCAACAAATACTTTGGATACATACCTTTGAACACTGGCATTGCTGGCTTTCCATGACCAGATCGGCAATAGATAGTTTCTTCATTTGTTTTAAGTACGGTGATATTTTCCTTCAATGCTGATGGAGTACTACATACTGATTTTGATAAGATACCTATATACTCCTTTTTTATTTAGGCATATACATCTCGTTCTCAGTCTATGATTATGTAACGAAATAAGAAAGTACCTTTACAATTAATATATACTTCTTGATCCTTTCCAAATGCTTGGAAATTTTGAAAATCACTTCACTCGACCAAACGCATGCACTGGGATCGTAATATCTCGGAGCCGGTTTCCGCATGCAACATAATTAATAGTTCATTAATTACAATAGTTGGCAACTAATGGAGGTATCCACCGCATCCATGCCTGTTTATGCTACTCGGATCTCAAAGAAAATCAAGGGTCATATAGACTGAGAGTATGTACTTCACACAGCCGTAATGCACTCTTACTAAACACTAAACAGGATTATACTATAGGACATTAGTATACGGTATACTTCAATCTAAGTAGTACACACCATCGTAAATCCTGCCAATCACCTCGATTTCTCGTGGTGCGGATGTTTCGTCCGATTTCCAGCCATTACTAGATTGGTTTTTGGGTGGTGTGGCTATTTTGATTTTGGTGCATATTTTGTACCACAAGTCTACTGAGTAGTGACTCAGGTTGGTAAACCTACAAAATCAGTAGTAATGCACTTTTTCTAGATTGAAGGTATCTGGCGGCATAGCACAAAGATGATTGTTTACATGGTACATGACATGCCTAATTATACCGAATTTTGTTTGCAGGGAATCAAATCTATCAATTATAATGAAAACAATTATCCAATTCCTATCTCCTCGTCCAGAGGAAGCATCCTCACTTTGAGCGCTGCCCGCGTGGTATGCAAGTACAAGAAGAACAGAGCTTTGAAATTGTTGCCTAAAATCAAGGCAATCAACTTTAAAATTAATTGTCGATGCCAACCAAGGTGTGTTGTGAACCTAATTAAGGAACTTGATGACCACAAGAAAGAGTTAGTTCGTCAAATTGGGTTTGGGGGCATTCTTGAATTGAAGTTAACTAAAGTTAACATGCAATTTGGAGCATGGCTGCTTAGCAGAGTTGACCCAAAAGATTGCACCATTGTATCTGAAACTAACAAGGTGATAACCTTCTCTTGCACTGATGTCAGCACATTTTTTGGGATACCATGCACAGGGAAAGCCATAGACCCATGCTCCCATGCTCGCAGGATGATGTTGGTAAGAACAAAAGGGTTTTATGTGAACTGTTTGAGATTTCTCATTTTTCTAATTAGGTTACTACAACATTTCTAGAAAGAATTTTGAAGAAACAATATTCTTACCCAATGACATGTGATGAGAAGAGGTCTATCAAGGCTGCATTTGTTTTATATGTGATGACTAAGTTGTTGGCTCCACAATCATTGGCTAATAACATCTTCACAAGGTATATCGGGGCTGTTGCCGATGTCGACAACATTCTAAATTATAATTGGTCACAATTTGTTGTTGATGACCTCTTTGTTTGTGTTCTTGAATTGTTTTCCTACTTACCAATGAGACGAGGGCAGCTCTCCTTGTAAGAAAAAATGGGGGCGGGGAAAGAGGGATCTGAATTGTTTTTGCCAGGACTCAGCATTGGCGCCGACTGTCATATCGGAGCTTTGGAGTTGAAGGCCCTAGTAGCGGCGACGATTGCGTGGAGACGATGTCAATGAAGATGGATGCGGAGGTGACAAACTGCATTGATAAGAGGGAGGCTGAAGTGTCCCCCACTTATCAGTGCAGCTAGAACTTGTCGGGGAAGGGTTGCTCGGGTCGTTGAAAATGAAGATTAATGTGGGAGAGAGGGAGGGAGGGAGGCATGTTTCATTTCCCACTGTTGATGTTGCTGGATCCCTGAACAGTGTTTGCTTTTATTTATATAACAAAACGGGACCAGAGTTAAGCACGTGTTTCTGAAAACGAATCAAATTTAAATCAAGAAACTAGTACTTTATATTCTTTCCCACCGATCTGGTATATGCGATCACGTGAATCACGAATTAAATTTCTTCGAGCTGAGCCACATGATCAATGGTCCATCCACTGTACAAGCCTACCATTCCCGCGTCCCTTCAACTACACGTACGATCTGAGCTGTGCCGGGGCCTTCCCCTGCACCGTACGTCAGAGACGCGACCTATGGCCCACACAACAGTGAAACGGACAGCGTACGCCTAGCCAAGGAACAGCAGCGCCGTTGTGTGTTTTTCTCTCTCTGTCTCTTTCTCACGGAATAGGAAACCTAGTATTTCTCGTGTTTAAAATAAAAAAATAGCACTGTAATAGACTAGACATGAGACATATGTTCCCTACCGCGCACCCAGACCGCTGCATATTTCTACCGTGGATCCAGACCGCCGAATGTCCTTGTCGTGGTCCGAACCACAGTAGCCCCCCGCTGCGCACCGGGTATGTTCGACCCCGGTGGCCACGCTCATGGTGCGCTGCACATGTCTATCGCGCTCCTAATCTAGTTGTGCGTCTGTCGTTGTGCCCTATCGCGCATCAAGTGCACTAGTTGTCCCCTGCCGCACACTAGGACTACGGAGGTAGCTATTGCACATTTTCTTGGTTGCGCGGTAAAAAATTTTGTGCTATCGTAGCCTTGCCGCGTATCCCTACAGTGGTTGATCGAATCGGAGTTACGATCGATAAGTACCGGATGTTTTATTGCGTTTGTTCACGATCACATTGCATAATACTCCTACCGGTCGGAATTCCGCCATCGGAGTATGCCGCAGTATGTGGTCGTATCAAGACAATGATCATATCGGTTCGGAATAGAGTTAATGTGATTAATATGATGATTTCCAAGGTTCGGTTACATGAATGAGATTCATATTCGGAAAAAATTGCCTTGCTGGGTAATCGGATCGCGCTTTTGTAGTGTGTGTTCTTGTTGCCCGTTGAATGTTGTTCTATGCCTAACTTGTTTTTGCAGGTTGATGTGAATAGTATGACCCATGATGTATGAGATGCATGCATGTGTGTAATGTTCATGATCTGCATATCATGTTTATTACAGCCCAAGGCTGTCTATATTTGTATAACGGCCTGCGTGTCAACTTGTGGTGCTAATTTACTCCTTGTAATTTTATCCCTAGTGATGTTAGGTGTAATGGCTTAGTGGGAAGTACTTGGAGTTTTTGGCAACTTGGAGACATGGCGAGTAGGATGCTTGGCGATGGAGATCGCCATAAGGAAGGGTTATAATATATCAATGCCCTTATATTTTTGTTCATTTATTTCTATGCATGTTTTAATTGCTTGAAATGCTTTTAACATGGTAGAAGTAAATTTCCCTCAGGTAATATTAAGTTAAATTGATGCCCTCCCAATTAGCCGCACTATCTATAGTCTTGTATTTTAATGGTAGGTCTTGCCAAAGCAGAGTGTCATTAATATTCCTTGACTAGATGGGTTTGTGTCGGACACTTACACGCAAGCGTTGGTTTAACTTGGCAAGGTCATCATAACGGTTATGGACTTTGGGGCATGGGGTTGGGTGCCGAAGCATAAAAATGCTGCCCAACAACAAGAGTCATATAGAAATATGATTAGCAAAGGGTTGCTTACCATATTCACTAATCTTCTAGCAGTGATGCCAAAGCTCACTAGTAGATTAACTGATTGTGGGTCTTGATCACTAAATGTCATAAGAGGGATATGGTATTCAGTGGGAGTATCTTCATTAAATTGTTTAATAGAAGTTACTTTTCTTGAACATATGTCTTAGTGTTGCATATTTTATGTTGTAGATCATGGCACCAACTGCTGTACCTACATCCAGTTTTGCTTTACATTCGATTCTCGATAAGGAAAAACTGAATGGAACAAATTTTGTGATTGGTCCCGCAACCTGAGAATTGTTCTTAGGCAAGATAAAAAGGAACATTTTCTAGAGGAACTAATTCCTAATGTGCCTGCTGAGAATGCCGCTGCAGCTCTTAAAACAGCCTATAAAAGGGCTTGTGATGAATCTCTTGATGTTAGTTGTCTCATGCTTGCTGCGATGAACTCAGACCTTCAGAAGCAGTTTGAGAACATTGAGGCCTACGGTATGATCGTGGCGCTCAAAGGTATGTTTGAGACGCGAGCAAGGACTGAGAGATATGAGATCTCAAAGAAATTGTTTGGGCGTAAGCTAATTGAGGGTAGTCCGGTGAGCCCTCATGTGATCAAAATGGTTGGTTACACACAGAGCTTGAAAAAACTTAGTTTTCCACTTAGTCAAGAGTTGGCTACAGATTTGATTCTTACTTCGCTTCCTGCAAGCTATGGGCAGTTCATTATGACTTTTCATATGAATGGTTTAGACAAGAATCTCACAGAACTACATATGATGCTTAAGACTGTAGAGGACAGCATTAAGAAAAGCAACAGTCATGTGATGATTGTGCAAAAGAGTACTAGCTTCAAGAAGAAGGCTAAAACTTGGGTCAAAGGTAAAGGCAAGGTTTCGGATGGGATCCAAGCTGTCAAGCCTAAACCCAAGACCAAGTCTGGCCCTACTCAAGAGAATGAATGCTTTTACTGCAAGGAGACAGGACACTAGAAGAGGAACTGCAAGAAATACCTGGCTGATCTGAAAAGGAATGGTGGGACTAAAACTTCCACTTCAGGTATTAATGTTATTGATGTTTTTCTTGCTAATTCTTATGTTAACTCGTGGGTATTTGATACCGGATCGGTTGCTCATATTTGCAATTCGGTTCAGAGTCTAACAAGGAGTAGGAGATTAACAAGGGGTGAGATGGATCTTCGCGTTGGGAATAAAGCAAGAGTTGCTGCATTAGCCGTCGGGACGTTGTCATTACTGTTACCTTCAGGATTTATCATGGAACTAAATAATTGTTATTACGTTCCAGCCATAAGTAGAAATATCATCTCTGCATCATGTTTGATGGCAGAGGGTTATAAGTTCATTATAAAGAACAATGGTTGTTCTATATATTTGAATAAAATATGTTATGGCTATGCTCCCGTTTTGAACGGGTTGTTTATTTTGAATCTTGATGATGCACCCATCTATAATGTTAATGCAAAAAGGTTTCGGCCTAATGATTTGAATTCCACTTTTGTTTGGCATTGTCGTTTGGGTCACATCAGTGAGAAACGCATGAAAAGGCTCCATAGTGATGGAATTCTAAACTCATTTGATTTGGAATCATTTGAAACGTGTGAATCTTGCCTGATCGGGAAGATGACCAAGACACCCTTCACTGGTCGGAATGAAAGGGCCTCCGACTTATTGGCACTCATACATACTGATGTGTGTAGACCAATGAGCACGACAGCTAGAGGTGGTTTTCAGTACTTCATTACTTTCACCGATGACTTTAGTAGATATGGATATATCTATTTAATGTGGCACAAGTCGGAATCCTTTGAAAAGTTCAAGGAGTTCCAGAATGAGGAACATAATCAACTAAGCAAGACAATCAAGTCCTTACGATCTGATGGTGGAGGAGAATTTTTGAGCCATGAGTTTGGTGATCATTTGAAACAATGTAGAATTGTTCCACAGCTTATACCACCGGGTACTCCACAGTGGAATGGAGTGTCCGAGTGGCGTAATCGGACCGAGTGGCGTAATCGGACCTTGTTGGATATGGTTCGGTCAATGATGAGCCAATCGGATCTGCCATTGTATTTTTGGGGTTACGCTCTAGAAACTGCCGCTTTCACTTTGAACAGGGTACCATCTAAATCAGTAGATAAGACACCATATGAGATATGGACTGGGAAGAGTCCTAGTTTATATTTTCTAAAGATTTGGGGTTGTGATGTCTATATTAAACGTTTGACGTCTGACAAACTCACACCCAAATCAGATAAATACTTCTTCATAGGATATCCTAGGAAAATCAAAGGATATTATTTTTACAATCAAGAGGAGGGCAAAGTTTTTGTTGCCCGAAATGGTGTCTTTTTAGAGAAAGAGTTTCTTTCAAAAGGAGTTAGTAGGAGAAAGATGCAACTCGAAGAAGTTCAGGAACCATCTGAAAATGTTTCAACTCCTACTAAACCTCTACAGAACGAACAAAGTGTTGTTGAACCTGTAGAAGAGACATCAGCCCCACGTAGATCTAAAAGACCGCGTCAATTGCCTATAAGGTATGGGCATGATGTATTATTGTTGAATAATGGTGAGTCTAACACTTATAAGGAAGCAATGATGGACCCAGACTCTGAGAAGTGGCTTGGAGCCATGAAGTCCGAGATAGACTCCATGAGTGTCAATCAGGTTTGGAACCTAGTCGAGCCTCTTGATGGTGTTAGAACCATTGAGTGCAAATGGATCTATAAGAAAAAGATTGATATGGATGGAAATGTTCACATTCATAAGGCTCGACTTGTCGCAAAGGGGTTTCGACAAGTTCAAGGAGTTGACTACGATGAGACCTTCTCACCAGTAGTGATGCTTAAATCTATTCGGATCATTCTAACTATTGTTGCATATTTCGATTATGGGATATAGCAGATGGATGTCAAAACGGCTTTCCTTAATGGAAACCTAAGTGAGGATGTGTACATGACACATCCTGAAGATTTTGTCGATCCAAAGAATGCTAGTAAAGTGTGCAAACTTCAAAAATCCATTTATGGGTTGAAGCAAGCATCTCGGAGTTGGAATCTGCGTTTTGATGAGGAAATCAAAAGGTTTGGTTTTGTCAAAAACAAAGAAGAACCTTGTGTTTACATGAAGGTTAGTGGGAGAGCACTTGTAATCCTAATCTTATATGTGGATGACATATTATTGATTGGGAATGACATTCCTATGCTGAAATCCGTTAAGGTATCATTGAAAAATAGTTTTTCTATGAAAGACCTAGGAGAGGCAGCATATATCTTGGGAATAAAGATCTATAGAGATAGATCAAGAAGGCTAATTGAATTAAGCCAAAGTACTTACATTGACAAGGTGTTGAATAGGTTCAACATGCATGATGCCAAGAAAGGGTTCTGGCCTATGTCACATGGCATAAATCTTAGCAAGAATCAGTGTCCTTCGACCACTGATGAGCGAGACTGTATGAATAGTATTCTATATGCTTCGGCTATTGGATCTATTATGTATAATATGGTTTGTACCCGACCAGATGTATCATATGCTCTAAGTGTTACGAGCAGATACCAGGCTGATCCCGGTGAATGTCACTGGACAGCTGTGAAAAACATTCTTAAGTACTTAAGAAGGACTAAGGATGTGTTCCTTATTTATAGCGGTGATGAAGAGCTCGTTGTAAAGGGTTACACCGATGCAATCTTCCAAACCGACAAAAATGATTATCGTTCGCAATCTAGTTTTGTATTCATTTTGAATGGAGGAGCAGTGAGTTGGAAAAGTTCCAAGCAAGAAACGATTGCTGATTCTACGACGGAGGCCGAGTACATTGCGGCTTCTGAAGCTGCGAAAGAAGGTGTTTGGATAATGAATTTCCTTACTGAGTTGGGTGTAGTTCCGAGTGCCTTGTGCCTATTGGATCTCTATTGTGACAATAATGGAGCCATTGCGCAGGCTAAGGAGCCGAGATCCCATCAGAAGTCCAAACACATACTCAGGCGTTATCATCTCATTCGCGAACTAGTCGATAGAGGAGATGTTAAGATATGCAAAGTTCATACGGATTCAAATGTTGCTGATCCGTTGACTAAGCCTCTTCCACAGCCTAAACATGAGGCGCACACAAGAGCTATCGGTATTAGATACTTAAATGATTGACTCTAGTGCAAGTGGGAGACTGTTGGAAATATGTCATAGAGGCAATCATAGAGATGATGATATTTTATTATGTTCATGATTTTGATAATATGTTATCGTGTTCCTTGAATGAATCATTTGTTATAGATCAATAAGTACGTGACTTGTTGGTGGAACTCTTTAACTTATATGATGTCATTCTAAATGTATCCCTGGTCGGAGGTCACTAGTCGGAACACCAGTGACTCTATGACTAGCACATGTATTGATTGATGACATTGTTTCACTGGTCATGGATATAGAGATATCGAATCAATAATGTGAGCACATGTTAGAGAACATGGTGTTGGATAGACCCATCATTGAGACACTATTGAGATTGTTATGAATCTTTGTGTCATTAGTTGGTCTCAAGTAATGATGATGTATAATCCTTAGACACGAGATCGACATGATTTCCTACATGTGTAATAGCACTCTTAGGGGTTGCCAAACGCTACTCAAAATCGGGTAGTTATAAAGGTAGCTTTGGTATGCTATAAAATATGCGGAGGAATGTGGTGAGTCGAGATGGAATTTGCCCTCCTAACATAATAGGAGAGATGTCTCGGGGCCCCTCGTGGTGATCGGATAAAGAAAGTGCATGGCCATGCCGCTAGTGGTCGAAGTGTCGACCACATGATGTTATCCGACACTCGATCGAGAAAGTATTGAACAGTCCATGGTTGACACATTATCTCACCTGGAGTTCAACCAGGCATCATGAGGCAAAAGGAGAATGCATGAGTAGGTCACTTAGTTTGATCAGTTACGAACTAGTCGTATGGAGATACATGCTGGTCGTAGACTGGTCAAACGTAATCACAGAATGGTAAGAACCTGGTCGTAAGGAGTTCTGAATGGTCGTGACCAATTACAACTGGTCGTATATAGAATCTGAATGGTTGTAAGTGATGAGGACCTGATCATAGATCATATTACATCAAGGTTCGTCCGATATATTCTATGTGTCTTTGGAAATCGTTATGTGCTGCTAGGTATCGCTAACGACTAGTGATCGGAAAAGAGTTTCCAAGTCATAACCGATTACACATGAACCTGTGGGGTCGCACACTTAAAGGGCAAGGATCTGTTTTGGATGGTGATCCGAATTCGTATAGGCCAAGAGTTCCTAATGGGCCTCCAGGTCGAGACCCATCATGGATGCCTATATAAAGAGGGGCGGTGGCATGGGGTGAGGGTGACGAGAGGATGATCTTTGGAAGAACTCCCGAAATCCTAATAGCCACGCCTTCTCAACCACGCTGCCGGTGCTATCACTCCAGTGCGTGGTGATCCTGCCCCGTACGTGTGGATACCTCGGAGGTGTTGTTGCGAAGCATCAGCACTGGGACGATCTGCAACTCGTGACGCTCACCGGAGTCGAAGGAGAAGTAACGTGACGAGTACGACCACTCGGAGGAGCAGACGCGCGACAAGTACGACTACTCGAAGGAGGAGACGCGTCGTGAGTACGACTACAACTGCATCAACTCGCTACAACTACTCTACTTCCGCTACGAGTCGGCGCGACTAGCGGTAATCTCGTGATCTATTACTTGCGGTGGTTCCTTGGTTGCACGGTAAAATTTTGTTTGTGCTATAGTAGCCTTGCCGCGTTACCCTTCAAATCCTTAGCGAGGCAGGACTACGGTGGGATGGAGCATTATAAAGGCCTTGACACGTGCTCTAGACTGCTTACATAAGGTAGTGAGCAGTGGTATCAACGGATGTCAAACAAACTAGAGAATTCATGTCATATGGGTAAAGTTGTACAACCTCTGCAGAGTGTAAAACTATTCGAATTGCCGTGTCCACAGTCATGGACATGCTGAGCAAAGCCACTCAAAGTTAGACTTTGATTTTGTTTTCAAAATATTTTATCAAATGGTTTTGGATTTCTATCCAAATGGGAAGTTGGGCAGGAAGCCATGTGATATGAGGGTATCCATCACCATATTTCATATGGATGTTATCCTACTATAAAACTTGAGAATTTATAAAATAAATTTTAGTTATAAAATAACTGCTTTGGAACTTAGTACAAATATTTAAAGAAAACATTGCTTTATGCAAATTCAACCAATAAGTCTTCCTTTGATATATCCATGCATGCATTAACTCTGTTATTGGGTGTAACTTGCGAGCACGGTAGTTGTGTTCACCCTTGCTTCATGCAAGTAAAATTTCAGAGGAGAAGGACTTCGCTACCGGTGTTGATCCGATGACTAGGCCGCTACCATAGTCGATTGCCTGTGGCAGATCAGCTGGACTCCACTACTTCTTCGTCTTCCGCTGTGTTTGTTCTATGTTGGCTTGTAAGCCTTTCTTGTAATCAACTCTGATATTTATTAATAAAGTTGTGCGAATTATGGACTAGCTACTGATCATGGGACTAGTTCAGAAATGCACAGAGGATTCTGGGGTGTTACTCCGGGTCAAATATTTTCAACAAAAATTTAGCTTGGCGCCACCCTCGCCCTTGCCTCCTCTAAGTCGCCCGTGAGAGAAAGAAGTACATTCCCAGTGTCAGAGCAGGGGCACAATACTTCTCTATCTCACGGTGATTCGTCAGCTCAGCCTTTTCTATTAGCAAATAGCCAAATGGACTTCGTGCAGGGTCAGTAGCTTCTGTACCCCTACTCTGGCACTGAAAATATACTTCTCTCTCTCACGGCGGACTTAGAGGAGGCAAGGGCGAGGGCGGCGACGAGTTCTGATGGTGGAGCTCTGGCGAAGACGCGAGCACGGTGCGTTCCCAGGCCTGAAGAATCCATTTTTATCGCCGTGAGGTGATAGGAACGATTGATGATCTTGACCCGTCATTATAAGTTAATGGAGTGTTTTAGTGATTAATAACAAATCTAATTGTGAGACTAACATTTTTTGTTATATCTAGTGTGTAGTCTCATTTGGATATAAAGGTAAAATTCAACGAGGTATGCATTTGACTTATACTCTTATATATTGTTGCATTCCTCGGATCCAAAATATAGGTTGAACTCCACCATTAGTTTAACTTGAATATGTGTATATATTTCTATTCACACATTTGTGTATGCACATATTTAGCGAGAGTTCACTCTATATTTTGTGGTTTCATTAGTATTGATCTATATTCCGTTTTTCACATATATTTGAGATCTTTACTTTGAAACATATCCTTTTGAGTATACAAAACTTGTGTAGTTCTTGTATACTCATGTTGTGAGTATATAGAACTTGTGTAGTTCTTGTATACTCATGTTGGAGTATATAGAACTTGTGTAGTTCATATATACTCATGTTGTGTTACATTAAATTATCTACATTCAATTTATGTGTAATTGAAGTGGTTATCATCAAATACCAAAGAGGAAAAGATTGAAGTATCTTGTTCCACCATTATGAGTTAATGGTATGGTGTGGTAATTAATGATAATCATATTGTGGAACTAACATTTTCCATGAGTTGGATGACTAGGTTATGTTCCCGGGTGATAAAGACTTGGGATGATCATGAGTTGGTCATCAAGTCAAGATTCAAGTGAAGAAGATGCATCATGTGTTGATGCATATTAAGAGTTTGAAGAAATGGAAATCATCGTGTGTCGATGATGTTCAAAGAGAAGACTCATCATGTGTTGATGGAGGTCTAATGAAGGATGCATCGTGCGTTGATGTACATCAAGACTTGGAGTAATGGATGCATCATGTGTTGATGCACATCCGGTCAAGAGAAGACCCATCATATGTTGATGGAGGTCAAGTGAAAGAATGCGTCATGTTTTGATGCATATCAAGACCCGGGATGGAGAAATCATTATGTGTTGATGATGTTCAAGACAAGATCCTGAAGTGAAGAAGATCATCATGTGTTGATGATTATCAAAGTCAAGGACTCGGACTTGAAGTGATGATGTGTGTCATCAAGTTTCAAGAAGATGCAAGGTAAATGTATGACTAGCTAGGGCTAAGGATGTGTTCCTAGTCTTTTACCAGTCTTGGTGTTTGGTTGGAAGACCGGATTGCTAGTATATATTGTTGTACTATTAAGAGGGGTCTTGACTAGTAGCATGAGTTAGTCATGTGTTGATAGCTCATTATGCTTGCTCTAGCTCATCTATGCATGGAGTTATTATTTGCAAATGTGTTTTGCAAATAGCCGAGGCTCATGCATTTAATCCTTGTAGCATGGGACTATAATTTACAAATATGTTTTGCAAATAGTTGAAGTACATGCACCTTAGCCTTGTGGCATGATGCTATTATTTGCGAATGTGTTTTGCAAATAGTTGATGCTCATGCTTGATTTCTTGTAGCATGTGACTTAAGTTTGCAAATGATTTGAGTCCATATATCTTTTTCCTTTTGGTACGATTCTAAAAGTCGGCAAATGTGTTTTGCAACTTGTTAGGAATCTTGCCTGTGATCCTAGTTTGCATAGCTTATCAATTGAAAAATGTGTTTTGTAATTGGAGGTGTTGTGAAAGCCATTGCTGTTTCTGTTAAGAAGATCGGTAGTTCCGGCGTTATAACTGTGGAACTACCGCTGTGCGGTAGCACCGGCATGTTGAGAGCGGAACTACCGCAGGCCGGTTGGTCTGAAAATCCGGCGGTACGTTTTTTTAGAGAGACATTTTTTGAGAATTCTTTGCTCTCTTGGAAGGACAGTAGTACCGGCGTGTTGGGCGCGGAACTACCGCAGCTCAGTACTTTCAGAAGTTGGCGCAGTACGTTTTTTCCAGAAGGTGCCATGTGTTGGACCTAAGTGGAAGCGGTGGTACCGCCCTTTAGAAACGGAACTACCGGAGTGAGGAACTACCACGCGTTGAACAGCGGTAGTACCAGATTTTACTTTTCAACAGCTAGTTTCTCGTCTGATATAGCTGTTACTGTGCTTGTCGTTTAGGTGCGGTAGTACCAGCCATAGAATGGCGGTAGTACCGCATGTGCTGATTTTTTTAGCAAATTCTTCTCCAATGGCTAGTTTTTGTGTGTGGGCTATATATACCCACCTTGGCCAGTTGGGAGAAGTTGTTGGTGCCATTGCAAAGTGTTCTAGTGTTGTTAGACACTCTTTTGAGCTAAGAGCAAGCCTCTCATCACTTTTGTGTATGTGTTGCACTTAATGAGCTTGGAGAGCAAACCCTAAGTGAATGTGTTGCCTTAGGTAGTGGATTGTGTATCCACTTGAGCTTAGACACTTGATTAGTTCAAGTGAAAGTTGAGTCTTGTTACTCTTGGTGTTTGCCGACACCTAGACGGCGTGGAGACATCGTGACCGGTGATCTTCTCAAGAAGCTTGTGAGAAGGCCCGGCGTGGTTGTGAGTGGTTTGGTGCTCACCATCTCCGGAGTGGAGGAAGAGCAACCCGAGTGGAGCGAGGTGTTGGTTCGTGTTGGAACCGGTCCAAGTGGTTGGACTTACCTCGGAGGTGTTGGCTTATTTCGTGGAGCCGGTACAATTCGTTTGGGCTTACCTCAACGTGGATTAGGAGGGACCGGCAAGTCTCCGAACACCACGGTAAAACATCATTGTGTCTATTGTAGTTTGTCTTGTGCTTTACTTTGAGCAATTTACATTACTTGATTTAATTGCATATATATATATATATATATATATATATATATATATATATATATATATATATATCTTTGTATGAGTGCTCTCATTCAATTGAATACATATTGTTGGTGCACTTAGTCAAGCCTAGTTGATTTAGGTTTAATTTGTACAAAACCAAATTGTTATTAGTTTCTGCATTATAAATTGGTTTTAACCAAATAGATTTTTAAAAATGCCTATTCACCCCCCTCTAGTCGGCCTCCTCGATCTTACAAGTGGTATCAAAGCTTGGTCTCTCATTTTATTAGACTTAACAGTCTAGAGAGTAAAGGATGGCAACTAGTGATATTGTGCACCTATGTGAGACACCTCTGTTTGATGGCGCAAATTATACACATTGGAAAATCCACATGTTATGTTATTTTAAGACCATGAGCCTAAAAATTTAACGGATTATACATGTAGGCTTTTCTCCTCCATTGAATCATCTTGCTCCAACCATTGAGGAAGAGAAATGCTTACACCTCGACGCTCAAGCAATTAACGCTTTATTTAGTACTTTGAGTGTAGTGGTGTTTGATGAAGTGTGCAATCTCGATAGCGCTCATGAAATGTGGACATATATTCAAGTTCATTATGAAATGTCCACCACTACAAGCGATGATTGCACAAAAGAATGGACGTCGGGAGAAGAATGCTCAATCTCCAACTCCGACGATGATTAGTCCTTGTCGGTGTTTTAGAACCGATCTTACGTAAAGATTGTTTTATTCGGGGGGTCTCCTAGAGATGAATCACGCAGAGCGATTGACACGAGATTTTTATACTGGTTCGGGCCTTCTCCGGGGAGAATAACAACCCTACTCCTGTGTGTGTGTGGTATTGACTGTATTCTCAACAATCAAACCAGAAAACTAAGACTATTACAAAGAACAGTACTTGTCTTTCTCCTTGATTGTCCTTGATTGGCTCTTTTTTGCCCTCCCCTTTGTCCTTTTGATTGATGCCTTTATATAGTCGTGAAGGAGTAGCCATTTTCCCCTACTAAAGAGGTGCCTAATCAAGCCAGTAATGGGCACATGATGGCAATAATTACCGGTGTAGTGGCTCCTTCACACCGTTTGACAGTTATCTTTCAGAGGTAATGGGGTATTAAGCACTATTACTACGCAGAATAATAGTGCATGTGGACCGTCTGGATTCCTTAATCAATTGGACCCACTCGCTTGTAGGTTTTATTGATTATAAGGTGATCGTGGTTGACTTGGTCGTAGCAGAACTTACAACTGGACAATAGTCGTAGAAGGACTTACGACTGGGTAATGGTTGTAGAAAGACTTACAACCAGGTAGTGGTCGTAGAAGGACTTACGACCGGACAATAGTCGTAGAAGGACTTACGAGTGGGTAATGGTCGTAGAAGGACTTACGACCAGGTAGTGGTCGTAGAAGGACTTACGACCATGACATAGTCGTAGTAAGACTTACGACTATGGGGGTGATTGTAGAAGAACTTACAATCACTTGGTAGGCCTCTCCCTTATAAATATAAGGGGTACTTCTGGGGACTACGTGACATAATATTTACCCATAATAAGAATTATAGATAAAAGATAAAATGAGGATTATCAGATCCTCGTCATCTAGCCCCCCAGCTTCAAGTGAAAGTAACTTACTTGGTGAAGGATTTGCAAATGGTCTTACGACTATGAAAATGTCGCAGAATAATGGTCGAAGGAAAAACACTTCGACATTTGAGTGCTACTTTGACCAGGAATTTGCTTAGTCAGGAAGGTTGCTTACGATCATCAAATAGTCGTAAAAACCCCTACGACTGTGAAGTGGTCGTAGTAGGGCGATCGGAGAAAAATCTTTTCCGATTGATACTTCATTCGACCAGAAAGACTTGGTCAAGAAAGTAATTTCGCTTGGAGGTGACAAAACGAACCTAATTTTCTCGAACAGACCATCTAGGGAATTGCAACCGACTCCCACAGACCTGTCGATGAGACGGTTCCCGAAGCGGTGGCAATCGTGCGGTTATAAAAACTTACCGGGAGTTAGACTTGGATTTTTACCTTTTCCCCAAATCGCTCCCACTATTCTTCGAGCTTTCGCCTTCTCCGCCGCCAACCCTAATCGTGCCTTCTCTAGCAATCTTTTTTCAATCCAAAACTTCTTGTTTATGATAGAAATGCCCAAGAAAGTTTCTGAGTGGGAAGAGTCGGAGATGGATGCGGCGAATATTCAAGTCTTGGTCGACGCCGGGAAGATTCCAGAGAAGGCTCTCGTGAAATGGCTTCCGCTATCGAGCAAAGATGGCCGTCGGGGAAAATAGGCAAATCCCGTTTTCCAGCGTCTTGTGAGTCGCGCCTCCATTGCTGCTCACCCTTTCTTCGGTGGTACTCGAGCACTTTGGAGTGGAATTAGTGAATCTAGGTCCTAATTCTATTACTATCTTGAGTGTCTTCGTGTACCTTTGCGGCGTGCACAGGGATTCCTATGGACCTCGAGCTTTTCCAATATTATTACGGGATGGCTCGACAAACTAGAATTGCGGAAGTTGTGGTGCAAGCTCCACGACTTGAAGTCGAGGAGTATATTGAGTTTCACTCGGTCTTCATGGTCGGATGGAGGAAGAGGTGGTTTCTTTGGAAAGTCACCTCGAGAAGATAGCCTCTCTTTAGTGGGAAGGTCACGAGAAGAAATCTTCATGGGACTCAACTCCACGAAGATATCGGTCGGATTGCCCCTATATTCAAGCCATCAAGGACTTGAAGGAGGAGGGTTGACCGGATGGCATGTGGTGATAGATTTCATCACCGCAGAATCAGTCCCTTGAAGAAATGAGCATCTCCTATGTGGAGATATTCGGGAGAGGAGACCCAGGCCGGGGACTATGACGAGGTAAGTGAACTTCCGACTTAGCTCTCGGTTTGGTCTTTCTCAAAGTTATCTAACGTTTTTATCTGTTTACACAGATCTTCCACAAGTGGAGATTGACGCTAGAGTCAAACTCGTCTGTGAGAAGTCTCCGCCACTCCGAGCGGTGATTCCTCAAATCATTGCGGCTTTACCCACAAATGAAAAGATAGAGCCTAAAGGTAATCAAAGTTGATTTTTCTTTAGGACTTTATAGTCGTAGAAGAACTTACGACTAGTGGTGATCGTAGAATATCTTACGATCAAGAAAATGTCGTAGAAAAACTTACGACTTGACACTGGTCGTAGAAAAACTTACGACTGGTTCGTAATTCTTCTTTTTCTATTTTGCTTTACAGAAAGTAGGCATGGAAAATCGTCCAGACGACGAGGAAGTTGCGCTGATAACCATTGGTGCAGCGTTGTCGAAAGACAAAGGCTCGGCTCCTCCGTCCAAGAGACGTCGACTTGCGAGATCCGCTGACAAGGGAGGAGCAAGTTCGAGCTCTGTCTTTCGACGGATCTTCTCCAAAGCTGCGCGCGGACATAGCCGTAATTGAGCCGAGGTGGCCGTCGGACAGTTGAACCTCTTAGCACAAACCCGCGGGAGCTAAGATACCCTTCTACTATGACAAGAAATCTTTGCGATTTACGCCACTCTAGTTTTGTTAAGCAAGCTGGAAAAGAAATGCGGAAAGATTTTATGTCTTTGTAAAGGGCGATGTTGCTCGGCCTGACTGCGATTGAGGTAGTCTTTGCTCTTGGAGTGGTCGAGGCCGGTCTCGGCTATCCGTAAAATCGAGAGACCGAGATGTGGTTCTGTTCAAATTCTGACGAGGCGTGGTCGTGGCTGGGCCCATTATTGAACCTCGACCGACGTGCGTGGTCGTAGAGAAGAAGAAGTCCTCCGTTGGGAGGATTGCTCCTAAGTTCTGGTTAAGACCGAGTGCGAGGTATCTGAAATGTACTAAAGTGTAAGAACAACATTTACCTTTTTCCTTTTCACAACTTTGATTTGCTTTTCTTTATTTTAGTCGACTCCTTGACCCGGGAATGCTTAGTTGAGAAGCCCATTGCCACTTCTTGATTCTTGAAGAGGTAACAATGGAGGTGGTCGAAGGATCATCCTCGGCCCAGTGGCGATGAAGTCGTGGCTCCCAGTGGTTCCTACAACCGTGATGTTGTAGCTCGATCGTTGAAGTAGTGGCTGCAACCGTTGAAGTGGCGACTCGACTCTCGAGTCGTAGAGACAACAGGGGCAGCTGTAGAGGCCTCTGGTCAAGGCGGTGATGAGCCTGTACACCGCGCTGGGAAGGAAATCGTGGTAGGCGTTCCTCCCAGTATCCAAAGAGAAGCTGCAGCTACAGAATCAAAAGAAGAAGAATACTTCAACTTCTGTGCTGACTTCTTTGGACCTTCTACCGTCGTAGGGTCTTACGCTTTGGATCTCGCGACCAGAGTCCCCATCCCAACGATATTCCCAATAGAAACATCTTTGACAATGAGCGTCTTGAGAAGGTTTGGTAGGATCAAGTTGCGAGGGTAGACAAGCTGAAGACCCCGGAGCTGGTTTATTCGGCATTTGCTAGGTCGACCATGAATGTAAGTATTTTTAGGATACTTATATATGTGGCTTTCCCTTTCTTCTCACTGTCTTCCTTTTGCAGAAAGCTCTAGAGCAAATTGCCGTTGTTGGTGAGTATCATCGACAACTTCTAGAGCTCCGGCAGGAAAAAGAGGAACCCTGCATACAGGCGGAGAGATGGTAAGTCACTGTTATTCATAATCGTTTTCGACTTGACTACTTATATAGTGCTTACGAGATTGGTCATGGAAAAACTCATGACAAGGTATTGGTCGTAAAAAGCTTACGACCAGAGGCTTTGTCGTAGAAAGACTTACGACGTGTCGATGGTTGTAGAAGAACTTACAACCGATTGACCGATGTTCATATCCACTTTTATCCTTTGTAGGTTAAAAAGTGACACAAAGACCTTAGCTGACTCGCTCGATTATGAAAAAGAGGAGTCGAAAAAGCTGGGGGAGGAAGTAGTAGACCTCTCGAAGAAACTTCGAGAAGCCATCTTTGCAACTAGGAGATTGCAGGAAAAAAATAAGCGATAAGTCTTGAACTTAAGACCGCTTTTGACTTTGACCTTTACTCGACTCTCATTTCTTTTCGGAAAAAGAAGATGAAATGAAGAAGCTCCGGACTGAAGTTGGAGAAAAAGCTTTGGTCATTCAGGAGTTTTCTCGTATTACTAAGAATAAGGATCAGGAACTCGAGGGACTAAAAACTCGAGTAATAGGTAAGCAATTCTTTACTGTTGTTCTTTTAAGTATTTTCCTTTTCTAATGCTAATTTCTTTTTAAATTGTTTGTCGAATTGAGAAGCCTCGAGGTGAAATAAATGAAAAAACTACGATTCAGAACGAGGCCGTCCGCATTGCTAAGAAGAATGTAGAGGACGTTAGAACATGGGAGAAAAAGCACGCTGAAACCACTACTTCCCATAAAGAAGAAGTCAAGAAGTTGGATTCTCGGCTAGTAGGTAAGAAATGCTTTACCTATAATTATATTTGTGTTCTCTTCCTCTAGAAGTTTATTTTTGTTTGACCGGTTTTATTCTTTTCAGAACAAGTGGTCGAAAACAAAAGACTTCGCGAGGCTTCGACTCGTTCCCAACAGGAGATGGAATCAATGAAGACTAATCTTCAAGGCAACATCACACTCCTGAACAATGTACTTGGTGAGCTACATACTGAGGGAAAAACTCCTCGAAAAGATACAATAGCTGCTCACATAAGTTCCATCGGGGAACAAGTCGGAACTTTGCAAGAAATGGTGACCACTCCGAAGGCCAACCAAACTAAATCCATAAGGGAGGCGGTCGAAGCTGCAGTAAGTTATGCTTTGGCGAAACTTAAAGCTCATGATCTCCGCCTTAATGTGCAACCAATCGAAGCCGACTTCGACTGCCCTGAATCAGAGGCGAGTCGTTTAATTGAAGAAATGCAATTAGTTGGCAAAAAGGTGGCGGAGGAAATGCAACTGGGCTCTCCCTCTTCAGAGTAATCTATAAAAACTTTGTAAGACAAACAAGTTTCTGTTGATGAAATATATGTGATCCATCTTGTTTCCTGCAAATCATCTTGTCGAGTAGTTAGCAACTCAAAAGATAATTAACAAATGAAAGACCAAGAACTGAAGTTAAATTAATAACTTTATCCTAGCCCCCGACTATTTGCTTAGCTTGTTTAGACAATCCAAGTAAATAGTGTGTGTAATTATTTGAAAAAGTAGTTGCAAAATGTATACAAATGCTTTTCAAAGATTTCTCAAAGTTTTTGGTTCAAGAAAAATCTATTTCAAGTAAAAATGAGTTTCTGGCCAAAATTCTATATAATAGTATCTTATTTTTGACTTAAACTAGATTTTTTGTGCAAAATCTATTCTAAAAGGAATTTGAAAATCCTGCCAAAAAATCCTAGAGTTGGTTATTCCAAACCTTTTTGGTATTCAAAAGATTTCCAAAAGACCAACCTAAAAAAGGTTATATGATTTTGAAACTCATCCAAAATCCTATTTTGACCTAAGTGGTCACTTTCTAGCACTTGAGTGAGTTTTGTCGTATGAGCCAAAATTATTCATATGAATAGGTCCATAATGGTATTTATGACTCATACATGAAATTGGATACTCTAAGTTTGACCAAATGCTCAATTTGGATCTTTTGGTGAAACTTCATGAAAATATGATTTCATTTACGAAAACCAAAAGCATATTTCATAAAAAAAATATTTATGATTTGGATTTTCAAGGGCTATATAAGTTGGAAATACTCCAAATATGTTTATTTGGATGATTGTGTAAAATTTTAGAGTAAAATACAACAATTCTCTCTTTTCTTCATATTCCAAGATCTATCCTTGAAGCTCCAGAAAAATAGGAACTACCGGTGGTATAAAAACGGTACGACCGCATTGCGGTACTACCGAAAGTTAAATGGTGGTACTTCGTTAATTTGCTGGTTTGGAATATTTTATTCATATTCCCGGTTTAATCACGCTGGCCCACATGTGAAAGGTCCCTTTTGCCCCTCCGGTCGGTTCAGCAGTCCAGGACCTGGGTTGGTCTAGCCTTCACCCCCGCTGCACTTCCTCAGTCCCGACCACTTCTTCTCTCTTTCTCGCTCACTCGACCACACCCTCTGCCCCTCCTCTCTCTCGCGTGACCACCCTCAGCCGGGGAAATCCGGCGGCTGAAAGATCTAGACCCGTCATTATGAGTTAATGGAGTGTTTTGGTGATTAATGACAAATCTAATTGTGAGACTAACTTGTAATACCCCGGCCTGCTCGTAGTGTGGCCCATGTGGCCCATGAGGAGTTGTGTGGTGGGATTAGTCCCACATTGCTTGTCTCAAGTGAGTTGTACTAGTATATAATGTCTGTTGGATCCAAACATAGCACCTCTGGGTTAACCCTTTTACACGAAGCGAGCACGAAAGTGTAAGTGAGGTGCTATTTGTGGGTAGGTCCGCCCCATGGTGGGCTGGGTATTGAGCCGATTTTGGGTCAAGGTGTTACAGATGGTATCAGAGCATCAACCTTATTTGCAGACGGGCGTGCGGGGCGAGAACGCACGCGCATATGGCGCATGGCACATGTGGGCCCGAGTGGACACATGGCATGGCATATGTCTGCCACCGGGCCGCACGGACGTGTACCGAGGGGTGGTTCTGGGCATTTGCCGCATATGCGGTATGCTGCCGAGGGTGTCAGCCCTTAAGGGGGGTGAATGTAGTACCCGACCGCTCGTAGTGTGGCCCATGTGGCCCATGAGGAGTTGTGTGGTGGGATTAGTCCCACATTGTTTGTCTCAAGTGAGTTGTACTAGTATATAATGCATGTTGGATCCAAACATAGCACCCCGGGTTAACCCTTTTACACGAAGCGATGACGAAAGTGTAAGTGACGTGCTATGTGTGGTAGTCCGCCCATCTTTGAAATGGGCATTGAGCCGATTTTGGGTCAGGGTTTTACATAACTCTTTTGTTAACTATTATCTTGTGTAGTCTCATTTGGATATAAAGGTGAAATTCAACGAGGTATGCATCGACTCAGATTGTTTGATTCGGGGTCTCCTAGAGATAAGATCACGCAGAGTGGATTGACATAGGATGTTTAGACAGGTTCAGGCCTTCTCCGGAGAGAATAATAACCCTAATCCTGTGTGTATGGTATTCTTGATGATCAAGTAAAAGACTAAGACTATTACAGAGAATAGCACTTGTGTTCCTACTTGACTGGCTCTTGTTCGCCGCCTCTATCTCTCGATCGATGCCCTTATATAGTCGTGAAGAAGTAGCCGTTTTGCTCATGAGATGCGCTGATTAATCCAAAGAACGCGCATGATGGCGATAATTACCGGCGCCTCGGCTTCTTCACGCCGTTCGCAATTATCTTCCAGAGATAATGGGGTAATTACGCACCATTAATAAGCGGAATAATAGTGCGTGCAGACCGTTCGGATTCCTTAATCAATTGGACCCACTCGCCTGTAGGTTTGATTATAAGGTGGTCGTAGTTTACCTGGTCGTAGAAGAACTTACGACCAGGTAGCAGTCGTAGAAGGACTTACGACTATGTAGTGGTCGTAGAAGGACTTACGACTATGTAGTGGTCGTAGAAGGACTTACGACCATGATATAGTCGTAGCAAGACTTACAACTGTGGGGGTGATTGTAGAAGAACTCACAACCACTTATTGGGCTTCTCCCTTTTAGATAAGGGGTACCTCTGGGGACTATGTGACATCATATTTACTCATAATAAGAATTATAGATAAAAGATAAAAATGAGGATTATTAGATCCTCGCCATCTAGCCCCCACTTCAAGTGAAAGTAACTTACTTGATAAAGGTTTCAGAAATGGACTTACGACCATGAGAATGTCGAGAATGATAGTCGAAGGAAAACTCTTCGACATTTGAGTGTTGCTTTGACCAGAATTTGCTTGATCAGAAGGTTGCTTACGACTATCAAAAGTCATAAAAACCCCTATGACCGTCTAGTGGTCGTGGTAGGGGAATCGGAGAAAAAGCTCTTCCGATTGATACTTCCTTCGACTAGAAAGACTTGGTCAAGAATGTAATTTTGCTTGGAGGTGACAATACGTACCTACTTTTTTCTCGAACGGACCATCTGGAGAATTGCAACCGTCTCTCATAGACTTGTCCGATGAAGCGGTTCCCGAAGCGGTACAACCATCTATCATAGACCTATAGCCGGGACGGTTTCCGGCTACGGAGATCGTCTTGATTATAAAAACTTACCAGAGGTAGACTTGGATTTTACTTTTCCCAAATCACTCCATTGTTCTTGAGCTCTTGCTTTCTCCGTCTTCGACTAGGTTTCATCTTCTCCGCCGCCAACCCAATCAAAAAAACTTCTTGCTTCTGAGCGAAATGGCCAAGAGAGTTTCTGAATGGGAGGAATCGGAGATGGATGCGGCTAAGATCAAGATCTTGGTCGATGCCGGGAAGATCCCAGAGAAGGCTCTGGTGAAGTGGATTCCGCTGTCGGCAAAGATCGCCATCGGGGAAAATGGGCAAATCCCGCCTTCCAAGCGTGACAGAGTGCGGCCTTCGATTGCTCGCCCACCCCTTTCTTCTGATGAGTACTCGAACACTTTGGGGTGGAACTAGTGAATTTAGGTCCCAATTCCATTACCATGTTGAGTGTGTTCGTGTATCTGTGCGAGGCGTACTTGGGGATTCCGTCGGATCTCGAGCTGTTCCAATATTATTATGGGATGGCTCGACAAACCGAATCGCCGAAGTCGTGGTCCAAGCTCCACGACTCAAGTCGAAGGAGTACATTCGAGTTTCACCCGTCTTCGTGGTCGAGCCGGAGGAAGAGGTGGTTCTCTTGAAGGTCACCTCAAGAAGGCGACCTTTCTTTCGTGGGAAAGGTCATTGAAAAGAAATCTTCATGGGACTCAACCCGAAGATATCAACCGGATTAGCCCTTATATTCAAGCCATTAAGGACTTGAAGGAAGAAGGGTGACCGGATGGCATGTGGTGAAAGATTTCATCACACGCCAATTAGTCCTCTCAAGAAACGAGCATCTCCTATGTGGAGGTACTCGGGAGAGGAGACCCCACCGAGACTACGAGGAGGGTAAGCAATTGTCAACTTAACTCTCCGCTTGGTCTTTCTCAACCTTGTCTAATATTTTTATCTGCTTACAGCATCTTTCACAGTGAGGTTGACTCAGTCGACTCATCTGTGAGAAGTCCCCGCCACTCCGAGGGCGGTTCCTCAAGTCATTGCGGTTTTGTCCGCAGATGAAAGGATAGGCGCCTAAAGGTAATCGTAAATCGATTCTCTCTTTAGGACTTTATAGTCGTAGAAGATACTTACGACTAATGGTGATCGAGAATATCTTACAATCAAGAAAAAGTCGTAGAAAAACTTACGACTTGGTACTAGTCGTAGAAAAACTTACGACTAATTAGTGATTCTTCTTTTCTCGCTTTGCTTTACGTAAAGTAGGCATGGAAAATCGCCAGACGACGAAGAAGTCGCTCGATGACTATTGGTCCGGGTTGTCGAAAGACAAAGACTCGGCTCCTCCCTCGAAGAGACGCCGACTTGTAAAATCTGCCGACAAGGGGGAGCAAGTTCGAGTTACGGTCTTTCGACCAAACCTCTACAAGGCTGCGCGCATTGTAGTTGTATCTGAAGCGAGGCCGCAGCCGTCGGCCGAGGAGGTTGAAGCGCTTGAACCTCTCAAGCGCAAACCTCGCAAGGCTAAGGTACCCTTCTATTATGACACGGAATCTTTCGCAGCTTGGTGCCACTCCTAGTTTTATTAAGCAACTTGAAAGGGAGAACCGAAGGATTTTGTGTCTTTATGAAGGACGATCTTTGCATCGATCAAGACAACCTCGCAATCGAGGGCTTTGTCGCTTCGAATGGTCGAGACCGATCTCGCCCATCCAAAGATCGAGAAACCGAGCTCGTTCCTGTTCAAACTCTACAACCGCACGTGGTCGAGGTGAGCCAATTGTTGAACCTCGACCGCACGTGGTCGTGGAGAAGAAAAGGTCCTCCGCTGGGAGGATTGCTCCAAAATTCCCGGTTAAGACCGAGTGCAGGTATGTGAAATGTATCAAGTGTAAGAACGACATTTACCTTTTTCTTTTCACAACCTTGATTTGCTTTTCTTTATTTCAATCAGACTCCTTCAAATTTCGGAATGCTTCTGTGAGAAGTCCATTGCTATCCCTTCACATCGGAGAGGTAGCAATGGAGGTGGTCAAGCATCACCCTTGGCCCGTGGCCGATGAAGTCGAGACTCCCAGTGTCTCCCACATCTCGCCAAGTCGTAACTCACGACTCTTGAGGTAGCGGTACATTATCGTTGAGGTGGCCGCCACGACCATCGAAGTCGAGAAACAACAGAGGCACCAGGAAGCCTCTGTCAAGGTGGTGACCACCGCGCGCGCTCTGGGAAGGAAATCGAGGAGGCGTTCCTTCCCTACCCAAAGAGAAATCACGTAACCGTAAGGAGAAAATTTCAACTTCGTGGTGACTTCTTTGGGCTTGCCTCCGTCGTGAGGGTCTTCGCTTACAAATCTCGTGACCGAGTCCCCATCCCAAAGATATTCCCAATACGGAGAATACTTTTGACAACGAGCGCCTTGAGAAGGTGTGGTGGGACAAAGTCGCGAGGATAGATAAGTCCGCAAGACCGGACCTTGTATATTCGATTTTTGCTAGAACGACTATGAATGTAAGTATCTTCGAATACTTATATATGTGGCTTTCCTTCCCTTCTCACTTGTTTTCTTTTTGCGTAAAGCTCGAGCAAATTGTCGTTGTCGGTGAGTATCATCGACAACTTTTAGAGCTAAGACAAGAGAAAGAACTACTCAAGCAGAGGCGAGAGGTGGTAAGTCACTTATCATTCATAGTTGTTTTTGACTTAAATACTCGTAAAATGTTTCACGAGAATAGTCATGGAAGAAACTCATGATTTGGCGGTCACTAAAAGAACTTACGACTATTTACGACTGGTAGTGGTCGTGAAAGACTTACAACCATATCTTAGTCGCAGAAAAACTTACGACTAGGTCGGTGGTTGTAGAAGTACTCACAACCATTCACTGATGTTTATCTTCGCTCTGCTTTTTGTAGGTTAAACAAGGATACGAAGACCTTAGTGACTCACTTGATCGTGAAAAGAGGAGTCGAGGAGGCTAAGGAATGAAGTATTAGTTCTCTCGATAGACTTCGAGAGACTGTCTGCATCTAAAAGATTGCAGAAAAAATAAACAAGAAGTTCTCAACTTAAGATCGCTTTTGATCTTTAACCTTTACTCGACCCTCCTTTCTTCTCCGATAAAGAAAAGAGATGCGAAGCTCGCATCAAGTTCAAGAAAATCTTTGGTTATTCAGAGTTTTCCCAGCATTACCGCGAATAAGGATCAAGAACTCGAGGGTTTTAGAACTCGATTAATGTAAGTAAATCTTTACTGTTATTCTTTTTGAGTATTTTCCTTTTCTAATGCCAATTTCTTGTTCGAAATTGCGCCCAATTGAGAAGCCTCGAGGTCAAATCCAAGCAAAGACCTTAATCTGCAATGAGTCCGTCCGCATTGCTAAGATGAATGCAGAGGACATCGAGCATGGGAGCAAAAGCATGTCAAACTATTGCTTCCCATCGAGAAGAGGTCAAGAAATTGGATTCTCAATTAGTAGGTAAGAAAAGCTTTTACCTATAATTATCTTTGTGTTATCTTCCTCTAGAAGTATATCTTTGTTTGACCGATATTATTCTTTTCGTAACAAGTGGTGAAAACAAGAAGCTTCATGAGGCTTCGACTTGTACCCAACAGAGATGGAGTCGATGAAGACTAGTCTTCAAGGCAACATCACTCTCTGAACAATGTGCTTAATGAGCTACATTCGAGGAAAAACTCATCGAGAAGATACCATAGCCGCCACACAAGTACCATTGGGGAACAAGTCGGAAAATTGCAAGAAATGGTGACCACTCAAGACTAATCAAAATCAATCAATAAGGGAAGCAATCGGTCGCAGTAGTTACGCTTTGGCGAAACTTAAAGCTCAAGACCCCGCCTTAATGTTAAACCAATTGAAGCCGACTTCGATCGTCCCAATCGAGGCAAGTCGTCTGATTGAGGAAATGCGATCGATTGGTAAAAGGTGGCGAGGAAATGCAACTAGGCTCTCCCCTCGAGTAATCTTGTAACTACCTTGTAAGGCGGATAATTTTTGTTAATGAGTAATATATGATCCGCCTCATTTCCTGAAAATCATCTTGTCGAGTAGTTAGTAACTCAAAAGATAATAAACGAATGAAAGACTAAGAATTGAAGTTAAATTAATAACTTTATCCTAGCCCCCGACTATTTGCTTAGATTGTTTAGACAATCTAAATAAATAGTATTTAAAATGAGGTTTCTGAAAACAAAGAGAGGTTTATTTAACTTATAGCTTTTGTTACGGTTGTTAAGCACTCAGGTCGAAAAGAGTAGAAACGACTTGACACTAGGAAGTTCCTTCTAGTGGGCAGGACCACGTGCAGAGAGGAAAGACTTCGACTAGGTGATGTTCCCATCTCCGACTAGTTTAATCAAACCAAGAACAAAGAACTTGAGTTAAACAAACGCCTTAGAGTACTTTAGTCATTCGCTTGTCCTTTTTGGTGGACTTCGATAAGTCTTTTCCAAGAGCAAAAGTAGGAGACTGAGCGACACTAGGAAGTTTCCTTCTAGTGGGCGACCACATGCAGAGAGGAAAGACTTCAACTAGGTGTGTCTCTTCCTTCACCGCTTAAAACAAATCGAGTACACCAAAGGTGGTCGAACTAATGTAAGAAAGTGCACTCTACTTAGAATATTTTTGAATTTATCAAAAATAGATTAAGATTGAGAGAGTTGGCTTTGAGAACATTACGACTAGATAAAACCCGAGCTCTTTGTATTGGCGTAAAAGTGAGTAACGAGTCGATGCTAGGAAATTCCTTCTAGTGGGCGTAACCACATGCAGAGGAGAAGTTTCACTGGATGACGCTTCTCGCCACCGGTGTAAAGAAAATGCGTGTTTTCATATCATAGTCGTAAGATTAAAAAGCACTACTCAAAAATTAAGGCAAAAAGAGGTAGAAAGAACTCGACTTTTATTGCTCGAGAAACCGTCACACATAGAATTTATGTGAATCGGTCGATGTTCCAAGAGTTTGAGAGAACTCGTCCATCTTCCATTGCTAGTCGTGATCGACTCGCCGAAAGTTATTCCGACCATCGTGTAAGGACCTTCCCATTTAGGGAAAGTTTATTCCGATTAGACTTGGATTGGCGAGCCTCAATACTAAGTCACCTACGAAGAAGGCCGCGAGGTTGGACCTACGATTATAGTATCTGCGCAGGCTTGTTGGTAGACCGCGAACGGATTAAGGCTAGGTTTCTCCTCTCTTGAGTAGGTTAATGTCATCCGCCGAAGTCGTTCTGGTCCGAGTTGTTGAAGGTTTCAACTCGTGTCGACCGTAATTTTAGCTCCGAGGAAGCATGGCTTCGCCCAAAACTAGAAAAAGGTGTTTCTCCTGTTGCTCGATCGGTGGTCGCATTTAACCGCCCATAATATGGAGGGTAATTCTTGTACCCAAGCCCCGAGCGCTTAACAAGTCGGGTCAAGACTCGAGTTTTAATTCTCGCATTATTTGGCCGCTTGCACGCTCGACCGCCCCATTACTTTGGGGATGTGCAATGCAAGCATAGCATAGCTTGGTACCCAACTCGCCGCAAAATTCTCAAATTTTGCACTTGCGAATTGTTTACCATTGTCTCGTAATTATCCGACTTTAACTCCAAATCGACTAATTACGCTTCTCATCATGAACCTTTTGTCGCCCGCTGTTATCCCATTCTGAGTTCACTTGATCCATTTTGTGAACGTGTCAATAGCCACAAAAGGAATTCAAACCTCCCGGAGCTTTGGGAAACGGTCCTAGGATATCAAGCCCCAGTGCAAAAGGCCAAGAAAGAGGTATTGTTTGTAATGCTTGAGCCGGTTGGTGTATCTGCTCTACCATGGAATTGACATCGACACACTTTTAACCACCTCCATAGCATCGTGCAGTGTGTCAGAGGCCAAGAAAACCTTGTCGAAAGGCTTTACCAACCAATGTTCTATAGGAAGCATGCGTCCCATGATGCCACTTGTGTATATCGTGAAGGAGTGTTATTCCTTCGCTTTGCGGAATGCATCGCATGAGTATTCCTTGGGCTCCTCGCTTATAGAGGACTCCTTCAACCAAAGTATACATTTTGGCTTTTCGATAATCGATGCGCCTCAAGATCATCTTCTGCACGAACCCTTGTAAAGATACTCGTAGATGGGAGTCATCCGTATCCTCGTAATCTAATGAGGCTATCTCAAGAGGAGGTGTTTCGGTTCTTCGACCGAGAGACGGTTTTGGAGTTGCTCCAAGAAAACTCCTTTTAGTACCGTGGATCGGGAAGAAGCCATCCGAGCAAGTTGGTCTCATGAGGAAATTATCCTTTCGAGGATAAATTGTACCTCAAACCTAAAAATGTTTTTCTAGCTTACGTATTTCGATAAGTACCGAGCCATTGTTGAGTTAGAGCACCGGTACTCTTTCCCGATTTGATTCACGACTAGTTGAGAGTCTCCTCTCACGAGTAGTCGATTTAATTGAGAGTGCTTTCGCACTCGTATGCCGCCTAGCAAACCTTCGTACTCGCTACATTGTTAGTAGCCCGAAAGTTTAATTGTATGGCATACTTTAAGGTTTCTCCGGTAGGAGATACCAGACCACTTCGACCCAGAGCCACTTAAAGTAAGTGACCGTCAAAGTACATCATCCATCGGTGGGAATCAGATCGGGATCCCGAACAGTTCAGATTTGTCCATTCGCGACAAAGTCCGCCAAGATCTGGGATTTTATGGCCGTCGACACGAATGGAGGTCGAACTCCCAAGTTCGATGACCATTTTGCCATGCGCCCCATTGCTTCCTTATTATGGAGGATTGCTCCCAAAGGAAACTCGACAAGACTGACTATTTTGTGCGCTTTGAAAATAATGCCGCAGCTTCCTCAAGACATGAGGAGGGCATATAGAAGTTTTTGGACACGAGGGTAACGCCCTTAGGCCCGTGTAAAACTTCGCTGACGTAGTAAACCGGTCGTTGTACGTTTTCACGTTCTACGACTAGTACTGCGCTTGCTGCCTGTGGCGTGGCAGCTAGGTAAATTAAGAGCGTCTCTTCTGGCTTTGGAGAAACCAGAACAGGAGCACTCGAAAGATACCTCTTGACATCCTCAAAGGCGCGTTTGCCTCGCTCGACCACTCAAAACCTTCATGTCTCCCGAGAAGTTTAAAGAAAGGTAGTCCTTTTTCTCCTAGTCGCATGCGATGAAACGACTTAAAGCCGCCATGCACCCAAAGAGTTTTGGACTTCCTTTTTGTGTTTGGAGGACGATCCGAGGATGGCTTTTATTTTTTCAGGATTTGCTTCGATTCCTCGTTCAGATACTAGGAATCCAAGCAATTTTCCTGAAGAAATTCCAAACACACACTTCTCTGGATTGAGTTTTAAGCGGTGCTTTCTGAGGTTGTCGAATGTTTCTTGTAGGTCGGTGATATGATTAAGTCTCTTAATGCTTTTTACGACTAGATCATCAACATAGGCTTCCAAATTCCGGCCTAATTGAGATGAAAAAGTCGATTGCATTAGGCGTTGAAAAGAAGCACCGGCATTCTTTAGACCAAATGGCATTTTGACATAGCAAAAGGTACCAAATGGAGTAATGAATGCGGTCTTTTCTTCATCGCTTAAACACATATTGATCCGTGGTATCCGAATATGCATCTAAAAACTTAATATCTCACAACTCGCAGCTTGAATCAACCAAATGATCGACACGAGGTAAAGGGAAATCATCTTTTGGACAAGCTTTATTAAGATCAAGAAAGTCCACGCACATACGCCATTTGCCGCTTGACTTTTTGACCATTACAGGTTAGCCAACCACTCGGGTGGTTGACTTCTCTTATAAAGCCCGCTTTAAGTAGCTTATCCAACTCGATTTAATAGCATCTCGCCGATCGAGGGCAAATCTCCGTAATTTTTGTTTTACAGTACTTTATCGGCCGTAAAGCTAGCCCGTGCTCGATCACCTCCACAGGACTCCGGCATGTCGGATGCTTGCCACGCAAAGACATCTGCGTTAGCTCGGAGGAAGGTAATGAGGGCGTCTTCCTATTTGGGGTCGGAAGTCTCCCGATGAGCAGATCTTGAGGGTTCTTCTGCGCCCGGAGGAACCTCTTTGACTTGGTCGTTCGCTTTGGTGCGACTTTTAGGCTTCGACTTGCTAGTCGGTCGACTTTCATCTCGAGTTGGTATTTGACCAACCATCTCGAGGATCGACGGCCGCAGACTATACGCCATCTTTTGTCACATCAATGGTGATCACTCCTTTGGGACTGGCATCTTAAGACATTGATACCCGTAATGAGTAGCCATTAAGAATTTTGCCAAAGTTGGTCGTCCGAGTATGGCATTATATGCCGATCGAAATCGACCACATCAAAGGAGACTTTCTCTCGTCTCCAAATTACTTGGTGAGCCAAATGTTAAAGGAAGAGAAACTTGGCCAATAGGTTTGGTCAAGACCCCTACAATTCCATGAAAGGAGTATCGCATCGCCTTACCTTTGTCCCGGTACTTGCATCTCGCCCAGGCATTAGTAAATAATATGTTCAAAGAATCGCCACCATCAACCAACACTGATTGACCCGACAGGTTGTTGATGGTGGGTTCGACCACAATCGGATATCGACTGATCGACTTGTAGTGATCGGCAATCATCCTTCTCAAAAGAGATGGTAACTTCCGACCACTTCGTAATTTATTGACGAGAGGAGTATGTAGAGAATTTACCTCTCGTCCGTGAGCTTTAAGTTGTCGCTTGGAGTCGTATGTCGATGATCCTCCGTAGATGTGCTCAACGGTATGTTGTGGATCTTGGAATGGCATCTCCTCATCATCCGACGACTTTTGGCCACTCGTATGTCCTACCCGCCGAGAGTAGGGAGTGGTGCTTGTCGCTGTAGTAGTCCTCGAGCTTTCTTTGGAAAACTCGGCGCTTCTGAGGTCATGTCCTTCCTTTTATGAAAAGGACACCACCTTGGTTTGTCGCTCCTACGATCGTATGCTTACCTTTGCCTTGATCGAGTACGACTTGGTGGTTTGGGGCTCTCCATCTTTACTACGGTAACCTCCTTGGAACCACCGGCTTGTGGTTTTGATTTTTATTTTCTTCTTGGACTTTTTGCTTTTTATCCTTACCAACTTCACCGGCTCTCGAGGAGTATATGTTTCTCGATCGATAGTGTTGTTCCACTCGACCGCCTCGTAAGCGATTGCATATCGATCGGCCATCTCAAGAGTTCTAAGAATGATGTTGGGAGGATTCAGAGCAATGTCCTCCGTTATTCTTCATCATGACTCCTTGCTTAAAAGCCACGATCACGGAGGAATCGAAATTTCGGAATTGAGTTACTGAACCCGACTAAAGCGCTTGATGAATTGACGCAAAGTCTCGTTGTTGTTCGCTTTATCCGGTGCAAGTCGTGTTCTTTCCGTATGGTTGTATGTGCCTTGGAAATTCGCTGTAGAAGATCACAGAGGTGTTGCCAAGAGTAGATCGACTCAGTGGTTGGTTTAATAACCACGATCGAGCGGATCCTTCGAGCACAATCGGAAGGTAATTCGCCATTACATGCTCTCCTCCTCCCGCCGCTCGGACAATGTTGTATAGATCTGAAGAAATTCGATGGGATTTTGAGATCCATCAAATTTCTCCATGTTCACCGGTCGAAAATGAGGTGGCTAATGCTTTCGCTCAAGGTCGGCGAAAATGCCCGATCCCAGAATCACTTCTTGACGCCTTCTTTGTAGAAAAGAAGGGTTAATGTCACCAGTGATCGTATACGACGATACCCTGAACAGTGACTTGCTCGTAGTAGGCCTCGCCCACTCGAGGAGAATACTCTCGTATTCCACTCGCTAGAATTTCTTTGTCGGTGGTGAATGATCACCTCTTCGAGGGGCTTCTTGATCTTCACCGATCGAAAGGTATTTCTCGAATAGGGATCGATTCGACTTATGGCGTGTCGATTCCTACGAGAAAATATTCGATTGATCGGTAGGAGGAAGTCGTATTGCTACGACTACCGAGTGTTGTCGATGAGGTACCTCCGATCTTGTCATCACAGTCAAGTCTTTGCGTAATCTCTTCAAAGAAAGAGATCGTACTCGCGCTCGAGCAAGCTCTTGATCGATTCTCGAGCAAGTCGCTGATGTTCGGAGTTCTTGTACCTCCTTCGATCGATGTTGAATGCGCCTGCAAGTTCTTCTCGATCGCAATTTTCTTTCTTCCGACGACATCAAAATCCTCCTCATCGTGTCTTTGAGGCCTTCTTAGTGGAGTGCGAGAATGTCGAGGATTTCCTCGCTCATCGTAGTGTTGGTCCTCTCTCGCCAACGGTGGTGCCCTTGCCATTACCACGAGGGGCGAGTGTGATCTTCGGGAGTGTTCTTATCTCGGCCTCCATGAGGTCGACCGATTTGGGGAAGGACAAAGACCTCCGCTGATGATTCTCACTTGCGCCGAGGCCTCCCGCTGAGGAGTGCTCGAGGACACCATCTCGGCGACTTGGAGTAATCCTCCGTAGGGGAACTCCGGTTATAATCGCTCCGTTCGCAAATGAGATCTGCGGGAGACGGTCGAATTTGCAAAAGCATGCTTGATCCCACCCTCTCTGGAGTTACCCGAGAGAGAATCACTAGATGCCGGTGGAGTCCCGGAATGGTGGCTCCTGAACTTGACTTACCATGTCGGACCGCCTTAAGGGGACTTGAACACTTGGAGAAAAACTCTCGTCGCGTTGTGAGTCCTCCCGGGGCGGTCCCGGTCGGATTGACCCTTGTCCTTTGAGGGAAATAGCTCCTCTGTTGGGCGTATTGTTGTGGGGATAAGGATCCTCCTCAACTCTATTAATGGGATGGTTTCTGGAGAATAATCTCCAAGGCAACATCACCATCGTGGATGCATCACTCGGTTCATAGTCGAAACCGCATCCATGTCGACGTCTCACAGACCGCCAAGTCAAACCAGTTCTCCTCGCTCCATTCTCCCGCCATGATTGCATGAGATTGGAAAAAGAGAGTATGTTGACAAGAGATTACCTAAGATCCCCACGGACGGCGCCAATGCCGCTGTATTAGAACCGATCTTACGTAAAGATTGTTTGATTCGGGGTCTCCTAGAGATAAGATCACGCAGAGTGGATTGACACGGATGTTTAGACAGTTCAGCCTTCTTCTGAGAGAATAATAACTCTAATCCTGTGTATGGTATTCTTGATGATCAAGTAAAAGACTAAGACTATTACGAGAATAGCACTTGTGTTCCTACTTGATCGCTCTTGTTCGCCCCCTTATCTCTCCGATCGATGCCCTTATATAGTCGTGAAGAAGTAGCCGTTTTGCTCTGCGGAGATGCTACTGATTAATCCAAATACTCTTATATAATGTTGCATTCCTCGGATCCAAAATATAGGTTGAACTCCACCATAAGTATAACTTGAATATGTGCATATATTTTCTTTACACATATATGTATGCACACATTTAGGGGGAGTTTTATTCTATATTTTGTAGTTTCATTAGTATTGATCCATATTTCATTTTCCACATATTTGTGATCTTTACTTTGAAACATATCTGTTTGAGTATATAGAACTTGTGTAGTTTGTGTATACTCATGTTTGAGCAAAATAGAACTTGTGTAGTTCTTACATACTCATGTTGTGAGTATATGTAACTTGTGTAGTTCATATATACTCATGTTGTGTTACATTCATCTAAATTCAATTTGTTTGTGTTTGAAATGGTTATCATCAATTACCAAAGAGGGAGAGATAGAGGTATCTTGTCCCACCATTATGAGTTAATGGTATAGTGTGGTAATTAATGATAATCATATTGTGAACTAACATTTTTCACGAGTTGGATGAATAGGTTATGTTCCAGGATGATGAAGACTTGGGATGATAATGAGTTGATCATCAAGTCAAGAGCTTGGTGTAAAGGATGCATCATGAGTTGATGCTTATCAAGAAGAGATGATCATGAGTTGATCGTGAAGACAAGAAGAGACCCATCATGTGTTGATGGAGGTTGTTGGACCGAAAAGGCGACTAGAGGGGGGGTGAATAGGAGCACACTCACTTTTTCATAAATTGTGAATTCAACACGATTTCACTCCAATAGCTATTAGAAAGCTATGAAGATCAATATACTAGTACAGCGGAAGACTAGTATTTAATTCAAATTAATCCCCTAAGCAATATGACAAAAACATCAAAGATCAAAGCAATACAATGTACTGGCGGTCTGACCTCTGGCCTGGAGCGGTCGGACCAATTTCCTGGCGGTCGGACCGCTGTTATACCAGAGGTCGGAACGCTACCAAATCGGTCGGACCGGTGGTGAAGGGCGGTCGGACCGGCAGACTCCAGAACAGATCTAAAATAGTAAAAACAGCCCGATGACGAAGTTGTAATTAGGTCTAACTTTTGATTCTCAACTCCAATCTTCATGAAACTTTGCACACACCTTCTCTATACTATTGAGGACCTATTCCAATCGAATATTATGATAATTCTTGGCTAGATACTGAACAGTTGTCAATTGAGTAAGAGAGGGTCTAAAATGGCAAGAACGAAAACTTGATCCTAATGCTTGTTCGTGAGTGATTGATGATCAAGATGATCCTAGATAGGTTCACACATATCACAGCAAGCTAATTCACGTGAAAGAATTAATCAAAAACTCGTAGATCAAAGAAAGCCCTAAAATCACGATAATGAAAGCAAGAACGAAAAGAGACTTATCTCAAGCAAACCTTGCGTAGATTAAGACCGTGATTGTTGTTGGATTACACCCACACCATCATGGATCAGTGGTCAATCCAAGATCACGAAAATCTCCTCGAACCATCAAGAGCCCTAGCATCCACCTCAACTCCCCCTAAGCCAATTAGGGTTTTGAAACATTAAGGAGGCGAGAGAGAGAGGGCAGCCACCACCTCCTCCTATTTATATTGGAGGCCTAGAACTTCTAGGGTTTGACTCTATTGGGCTCCCGTTAAGGCCCACTAACAAACGGGTCACACACGCACGCTTCGCAAAGCGCCGTCTTTAACCTTTTGACCTAAACAGCTTCACCTAGCGCCATCTTGCGCCTCAGATTTGCTAATAGGTCACCCTTGTCCATCTTGCGTCACGCTTGAGTCATTGACCTCACCCGGCATCGTCGATCGTTCTGGACCTCAACTCTCCAAGTCTAGTCCCGATCATCCTCGTCGTTGACCGTCGTTGACCACCAAGCAACCTGCACAACCATAAACAAGCAAACACAAATTCGGGAACAAGTTCTTCACAACTTGACCCATGTTAGTCAAAACATGCAACATGCAATACATATGCTATGAAACCAATGAACTTGACCTAACAAATTAACATCACCATGAAGTTGGCCGATGCATAAGTGGAAAACGGTCCGACCGCTCACTGTGAGCCGGTCATACTGCCCTCTGGCCGGTCGGACCACTCCCTGTGAGCCGGTCGGACCGCCACAAGGGACTTAGCCGAATTTCAAGCTCAAATTTCAAACCTTCGGAAATTTAAAACGAATAGAACTTTTGCTTGGAGGCTCCAAAAATTATGAGACCAAGTGCATTGGGATCCCCTCACTTACCTACATACTCTATTTTTGGCCCAGCACATTCTGACACTCTTTGGTCACGGCCGGTCCGACCTCCGCACATGGTCGGTCCGACCGATTTGGGACCGGTCGGACCGCCATACTATGGCCGGTTGGACCGCCCCTGTCCAGAAAGCCTGAACTTTGTCGAAAACCCTGTGAAACGACAAACCATAAATGACATTGCCAATTGTCACATCATCCTAAGATCTGGAGTATATCCCCATGATATCCACAATCTCCCCCTTGATGCACACATGGGCAATAATCCAGAAGGTGTAATTTGAAGGTTTGAAAAGTAAAGTACTTTCGTTTTCGCACAAAGGCACAACTTGGTCCATAAGCAAAAAAAGGCAATGTAAATGACCAAGCTGGCATCAGAATAGTATAGGCATGTGAGATAAAGCAAAAGAAAGTATAAAAACTTTGATTTCCATAAAAGAGACAAAATTCTCACATGAGGTCCATATGAAAGAACAATTGTTCAATTGGCCTATGATCATTGTGAGGATAAATGAATGCAATTCAAGTTCAGAATATTCAATAAGACAATAAGAATGCAACTCAAGAACTCCCCCTCACTATGATCCTCAAATTTTAGAAACTTTCAAATTTTCAGTTTCTCCCCCTTTTATCATTTTTATATATCTCCAAAAATTCCCCCTATGCATAGCATTAATACATTTAAACACATCTTCTCATTAACACATCTTCTCCCCTTTGACAATGGAGTCATCAAGGAATCACGCCTTCCTCTCATCCAGAGATAACAAATATAGAATAAAGAAAGAAGCAAAACTTAAGAAGCATAAGAAGGAGTATGCATGAAATGCAATGAAGTGGCTTTATTTTTGTATTTTGTATTTTTTATTACAATAAGCTTTGGAGATTACCCAAAAGAGCAAGCCAGTATTTCTAATATTGCACAAACAACATATCAAGCCTGACAGCGCTAACAAGATCATGATAGGACATATATAACAAAGCTAAGCACGAAGGCTCAAAAGTAAAGCAATAGATTTGATCAATTTAAGCAATGCTTCAAATTCAGCAAGTTCATCAACAGAGATCCTAAAGTGAAACTGGCCATGTCAAAATGTCAAAGCGGGATCAAAAATCTAACAAAGACCACATTAAGAGCCAATCAGGTCTTGTATTGAATCATTTTGCTCAATATTTCTTAAAAGCCCATTTGTCAACCATTTTCTCATATGCATTGAATATTGAAGTTGACTAATGATCTAACTTAGTGACAAGATATTGGACTAGGAGCTATCCACAAACTCATCCTAAGCTTCGATCAGAAGTTGATTAAAGGTATATATTAGTAAAGAAGATCCTGGACTAGGAGCCATCCACAAACTCTTTCTAAGCTTCTACCAGGGTGATAAATATTGAAGTTCATGTCATTTCTGACAAGCAGTCCCCATGAGATCGTCTAGATCATCAAACTATCTCCAAGTTCATGTCTTTGACAAGCAGTCTCGTAAGAGTAGTTTGGTACATTTTAAGCATAAGACAATCTTGATTTTTATGTTTCACAAGAGCAGTTTTAGAATCTCAAGAACACTAGAAGCTCAAGTAATGGTCAATTTTAGATTGAAGAGCTAACAAAGCAATTCTGACAGGGCCAATGTCACAAAAGGAGCACTAATTGCGCAACTCACTAAAACATCCACAAATTGTAATTTTTAGTTCGAGTTGTTTTAAAGTTCTAGCTCATATAGCAAAGACTTAGCTACACATGTAAAAGCATGATAATTCTAGAAGTCAAAGAACTAGACATGGCATTGAGCAAGAATTGAAATACTAAGTCTCCAAAGGGTAATAGGCAAAGCTTCATCAATTTTAAAAGATAAGTAGAAAATCTTATATTACAATGCATCTTTTTGGATTTTTCATACCACTTGTTGTATTTTTCATATGAATGCAATATGATACAATGGGATGCAATAAAAATCCTAAAACCTAAAAAGTTCAAAAAGATCAATAAGTTCAGAAAAAGAATAATAAAAGATCAAAAGAACAAGAAAAGATCAAACTCCCGCTCAAACCAACCCATAGGGATAAATTACCCCTAACTCGCTTCTCAAGGTGGCAAACCTTGTTTGATCTAAAGGCTCGGTGAGGATAAAATCAAAAGACAAAAGAAGTGCCTAGTGGGTGACAAGCGCCTGAGGTACTCTTCCTATCTAGCCGACAGCCCGCACAATCAGGATAAGAAAAACCCCAAATGGACAAAGATGAAGAACAGGAATACCAAATGCCATACAAAGAGAGTACAATGTAAATACCTGAATATGAGCTTAACGGCCTGGCGATGGGAAGTTCTCGGAGATGCTTGAAACCCATCGACCGCGTGAAGGAGGTGAACCATCTTGAGTCTCCTGTCATATGTCGTGAACAGCCGGAGTCGACAAAGCACATGCCCTTCCTCTTTCCGTGGCAATCTTGAAAATCAAGGCACAGAAGAACGATGTGTCTCGATACTGGGGTTAGTTAAACATGACTCGGGAACCCAGTACTGAGACACACGTCTGCGAGTAGTATGCAAATCAAAAGTGTTATCCATGATTCTATCTAAATTTCTGTTATGAGCAATGTTTAAATTAGCATGGGAATTAACTTTGTCTAGGTGCAGGTCGATCCGGTGTTGTTACAGCGATCGATCGTGACCCGAGTCGGTCGGGCCGGTGACCACCAAATGTCGGACCGCCCCACTGAAGAACATGAGAACTATGATATTTAGAAACATAATGATTAGCATGTGATGAAAATCCTAACCCAGGTTTATTCTTTTCAGTGTTACCATGTCTCATAAAAGCTCTAGGTTGAATGAATGAAATTCTATCAAGATTTTTCCTATCATTTTTCAACCTACGCCAACAGAACTCAATCAAATGCCCACTTTTCTTGCAATAAGTGCAATGGTACTTGGTACCACTAGAAGAATCACCCTTTGAATTAACACAAGGTTCGGCAAAATCTGCAGATTTAAAAGATATTTTTGCAGGTTGGGTTTTGAATTCAATTAAACCTTTTTCCAAGACTTGAATGACTTTTGGCTTTGAATTGTCTTGAAAAGAATTGAATCCTAAACCTTGCTTCTTATAAGGAGTTTTAGACTTGTCAAGAATCATGTTTAACTGTTTCTTATCTTTAGAAAATTTTTCTAATGTATCATGAAGGTGAGCATTTTCTTTTCTCAAATTAACACAGGCATCACAAGTTTTATCCATAGATTTCTCCTTATATAAAGCAATTTCAAGCTTAAGAGCGGAACAAGAAGCACAAATAGTGGTTTCAATATTGTCCTTAAGCTTAGCATATTTGACTCTAGCAGCTTCTAAGATATCTTTGATTTCACGTTCTTTTTCTAAGCATGAAGTGCAAGGGCTAGAATCAATCACATCAGAAGTAATCAATTTCCTATATTCTAAATATTTTTCACAAGGAGTAGTTTTAATTTCATTTAGCTTAGATCTAGCATTCTCAAGTTGTTGCACAGAAATATTATGAGCAGATTGCAATTTAGCAATTTCTGAATGCATAGCATGACAAGATAAACATTCATCAGGTTCAAGAGTCTTAGCATTTTTAAGTTCTACTTTCAGTTTGCCAATTTTTTACTATAATTTCTTATTTTTTTTCATGACAAATTTTAGCGCTTCATCTTGACTAAGTAATTGCTCAACTATAGAATCATATTTAGCAGAAAGCTCATCATAAGAGGGAGGTACCTCATCATCATCAATGTCGTCAGTGTCAGCCATGAAGCACATGCCAGTGAAGTCCTTGGCCTTCCCTTTCTTTTTGTCTTGAGGGATCTCCTCCTTGTCCTCCTCGCTCCCGGAGTCCACATCGCTCAAGGATTGATCCTCAAAAGCGGCAAGAACCCGGTGAGCGGCCTTCACAAGGTTATTAGCCTCATACCTTGATTTGTTGAATGGAGGCTTCTTCCAAGCTGGCTTTCCTTCCTTATGATTGCTCTTACCTTTCAGCTTGGGGCAATTTGCCCGGATATTATTAAGCTCACCACACTCGTAGCAGGTCAGAGGGCCGCATCTCTTTTTGTTTCTTACATTGTTGTAGGCCCTTATAAATTTTTTAGCTAGGAGAGCTAACTCTGTCTCAGGAATACTTTCAAGCTCCTCCTCATGAATCACAGATAAACAAGTAAATGAAAAACCAGAAAACGATTCAAGAGTACCATCAGAGGACCTTTTGAGAGGATCAGCTATCAATGCCATGTTGTCTTTCTTGGGATGATCAACTCTTTTAATTTCATGAGTCTTGAGTTTACTATAAAGCAATTCTAAAGTAAGACTCGAAAGATCAACATTTTCCTCTATAGCAGTAGCCTTCATCTCCCATTCCTTGGTGTTTATTGCAGCCAAGAGATGGGTGGCATTTTCAGATTGAGAGTATTCAATATCAACAGCTTTCATCTGATTAATCACTTTATTAAAGCGACTGAAAATATCATCGATGCTCTCTCCAAGACGCATCTCAAATTTGTTATAATGACTCTTATAGATTGTTTGGCGCACTTTCTTAATTTGGGACGAACCATCATGATAGGTTTCGAGGGTGTTCCAAATCTCGTGCGCAGTCGCAAGATTGCAAATGCGGTCATATTCTTGTCTACCAAGCACACCATATAAAAGATTCTTGGTCTTATTATTGTTAGCCAAAAGAACTGCAGAAGCAGGCGTTTCAACCTCGGGAATAATGAACGGAGCTCAAACAATGTCCCATATTGCTGGTCCTTCGATTTCAAGGAAGACTCGCATATGATTCTTCCAATAGGCATAGTCGTGCCCATTGAAGATATGCGGTTTTGTGGAGAACCTATCCATCGCCTAAGTTCAGTGACCGGTTAAGATCAAGATTGAACTAACCGGGCTCTGATACCACTTGTTGGACCGAAAAAGCGACTAGAGGGGGGTGAATAGGAGCACACTCACTTTTTCACAAATTATGAATTCAACACAATTTCACTCCAATAGCTATTAGGAAGCTATGAAGATCAATATACCAGTACAGCGGAAGACTAGTATTGAATTCAAATTAATCCCCTAAGCAATATGACAAAAACATCAAAGATCAAAGTAATACAATGTACTGACGGTCTGACCTCTGGCCTGGAGCGGTCGGACCGATTTCCTGGCGGTCGGACCGCTGTTATACCAGAGGTCGGACCGCTACCAAATCGGTCGGACCGGTGGTGAAGGGCGGTCGAACCGGCAGACTCTAGAACAGATCTAAAATAGTAAAAATAGCCCGATGACGAAGTTGCAATTATGTCTAACTTTTGATTCTCAACTCCAATCTTCACGAAACTTTGCACACACCTTCTCTATACTATTGAGGACCTATTCCAATCGAATATTATGATAATTCTTGGCTAGATCTTGAACAGTTATCAATTGAGTAAGAGAGGGTCTAAAACTGGGCAAGAACGAAAACTTGATCCTAATGCTTGTTCGTGAGTGATTGATGATCAAGATGATCCTAGATAGGTTCACACATATCACAGCAAGCTAATTCACGTGAAAGAATCAATCAAAAACTCATTGATCAAAGAAAGCCCTAAAATCACGATAATGAAATCAAGAACGAAAAGAGACTTATCTCAAGCAAACCTTGCGTAGATTAAGACCGTGATTGTTGTTGGATTACACCCACACCATCATGGATCAGTGGTCAATCCAAGATTACAAAAATCACCTCATACCATCAAGAGCCCTAGCCTCCACCTCAACTCCCCCTAAGCCAATTAGGGTTTTGAAACATAAAGGAGGCGAGAGAGAGGATACAGCCACCACCTCCTCCTATTTATAGTGGAGGCCTAGAACTCCTAGGGTTTGACTCTATTGGACTCCCGTTAAGGCCCACTAACAAACGGGTCACATACGCACGCTTCGCAAAGCGCCGTCTTTAACCTTTTGACCTAAACAGCTTCACCTAGCGCCATCTTGCGCCTCAGATTTGCTAATAGATCACCATTGTCCATCTTGCGTCACGCTTGAGTCATTGACCTCACCCGGCATCGTCGATCGTTCTGGACCTCAACTCTCCAAGTCTAGTCCCGATCATCCTCGTCGTTGACCGTCGTTGACCACCAAGCAACCTGCACAACCATAGACAAGCAAACACAAATTCGGGAACAAGTTCTTCACAACTTGACCCATGTTAGTCAAAACATGCAACATGCAATACATATGCCATGAAACCAATGAACTTGACCTAACAAATTAACATCACCATGAAGTTGGCCGATGCATAAGTGGAAAACGGTCCAACCGCTCACTGTGAGCCGGTCGGACTGCCCTCTGGCCGGTCGGACCACTCCCTGTGAGCCGGTCGGACCGCCACAAGGGACTTAGCCGAATTTCAAGCCCTGAAATTCTGAAACCTTCTGGAAATTTAAAACGAATAGAACTTTTGCTTGGAGGCTCCAAAAATTATGAGACCAAGTGCATTGGGATCCCCTCACTTGCCTACATACTCTATTTTTGGCCCAGTACATTCTGACACTCTTTGGTCACGGCCGGTCTGACCTCCGCACATGGCCGGTCCGACCGATTTGGGACCGGTCGGACCGCCATGCTATGGCCGGTCGGACCGCCCCTGTCTAGAAAGCATGAACTTTGTCGAAAACCCTGTGAAACGACAAACCATAAATGCAATTGCCAATTGTCACATCATTCTAAGATCTGGAGCATATCCCCATGATATCCACAGAGGTCAAGCAAAGGATCATCATATGTTGATTATTATCGAGTTAATGACCCGGACTTGAAGTGATGATGTGCGACATCAAGCTTCAAGAAGATGCAAGGCAAAGGTATGACTAGATAGGGCTAAGGATGTGTTCCTAGTCTTTTACCGGTCTTGGTGTTTGGTTGGAAGACCGGATTGCTAGTATAGGTTGTCGTACTATTAAGAGGGGTCTTAACTAGTAGTTTGAGTTAGTCATATGTTGATAGCTCAATATGGTTGCTCTAGCTCATCTAGACATGATGCTATTTATTTGCGAATGTGTTTTGCAAATAGTCGAGGCTCATGCGTAATCCTTGTAGCATGTAACTTAAGTTTACAAATGTGTTTTGTAAATGGTGTAAGTCCATGTACATTATTCCTTGTGATGGGTATTCTAAAATGTTGGCAAATGTGTTTTGCAACTAACTGAGAATATCATCTTTTAACCTTATTGGAATTGTACTCAAATGGGCGAATATGTTTTGCCATTTGAAGTGAAGCAAATGTGTTTTGCTTCTGTGGTCTGCCGGTCAGACCGCTAGTGTGGACCGGTATGATCGGTGGTAAATCGGTCGAACCGACCATATGTTGGTGGTCGGACCGATTTGCTTTGACTTGGAATCTCTGTCCGGAAGTTCCGCCCTTGTGAAAATGGAACTTCCGATGTGAGGAAGTTCCAGTTTCATGCGAACGATTATTCTAGAGAGCGCCTGTTTTGGGACTTAGCCAAATTTCCATCGGGCGATCGGACCGGCCAGCTGCGGCGGTCTGACCGATTTGGCGGCGATCAGACCGGCCATTGCATGGCGGTCCGACCGACCGAAGGCCCAACGGCTAGTTTTCTAGCCGTTGGCGCATGGGGCGGTCCGACCGGCCATTGGTTGGCGGTCAGACTGGCCCTGTGCTGATTTGTGGGAATCTTCTCCCAACGGTTAGTTTTTATGTGTGGGCTATATATATCCACCTTGGCCAGTTGGGAGAGGTTGCTGGTGATATTGTGAACATCTTTTGAGCCTCTTGAGCTAAGAGCGAGCCTCTCCTCTCTTATGTGCATGTGTTACACTTGGTGAGCTTGGAGAGTAAACTCTAAGTGCATTTGTTGCCTTAGGTAGTGGATCATGTATCCATTTCAGTTTTGACACTTGATTAGTTCAAGTAAGAGTTGAGATTTATTTCTCTTGGTGTTTGCCGACACCTAAACGGCGTGGAGGCTCATGTGCGGTGATCTTCTCAAGAAACTTGTGAGAAGACCCAGTGTGTTGTGAATGGTTTGGTGCTCGCCATCTCCGGAGTGGAGGAAGAGCAACCCTAGTGGAGCGAGGTGTTGGTTCGGTTTGGAACCGGTCCAAGTGGTTGGACTTACCTCGGAGGTGTTGGCTTAATTAGTGGAGCCGGTCCAACGTGGTTGGGCTTATCTCAACGTGGATTAGGGGAGATCGGCAAGTCTCCGAACACCACGGTAAAACATAATTGTGTCCATCTTGTTTTCACTTGTGCTTTACTTTGAGCAATTTACAATACATGCTTTAATTGTTCATATATCATTGTGCGATTGCTTCCTTGTATTGTTGGTGCACTTAGTTGAACCTAGTTGATTTAGGTTTTAACTGTGCAAAACCAATTCGTTATTAGCTTCCGCATTATATATTGGTTTTAGCGTGAAAGATTTTTAAAACCGTCTATTCACCCCCCTCTAGTCGGCCACCTCGATCTTACAGCGGCCACAAGGTTCCCAAGCCTACCTGCGATGTCTGAGGGGAGATCCTACAGCAGCCGCTCTACCCGTAGTCGTGCGTCGTTATCGGGGCAAGAGAATAGCGGTTTTCCCCTCATCGACTGCCCTACTTTCGGAGTCGAGAAGGTTGTGGAGCTGACCTCGAAGACGAAGAACAACCCAGGGAAGATTTTCTTCAAGTGCCCGAGGAATCAATTCGGAGTAAGTTGTTGTCTCTTTCTCTTTATTTGTTGCATTTGGCCATGATTTGGGTTGGATTGCGCAAGGCTAGGGTTGTGTGGTTGGGAGAATTTCAAGAAATTAGGGAGAAATTAGTACTGATTAGGGGTGCACTGTTGCCAGGGTTTTCTTGTAGTGCGATTTGTAAGGATAAATTTTGACTGATTATGGATGCACTGTGGCTAGGGTTTGATGGTTGTGCCGTGGCTAGGGTTTTAGGGTTTTGATTTTTTTGAGAAATTAGGGACAAATTGGTAGGGATTGGTACTGATTAGGGCTGAACCGTGGCTAAATTATATTGATTACATGCTTGGCGAGTTTTGAATGGTTGCAATTTTTCATGTGGATCGACAAGTAGCAGCAGTACCTAGTGGACATGGGGCTTCTTCATGAGGATACTACATGCCTTAAGGATGTCATTCCAGAGCTGCTCAAAGTTACATCCGACCTCAAGGAAGACTACAACTCTATGAAGGGTGAGTTGGACGCTTTAAAGGCCAGCGGTGCTGGGTTGAAGCAAGATATGGATGTGTTGAATGCTTTTGCTTGCAACAGGGATGCGAGCTGAGCAAGCCCACGAAGATAGCAGAGATGCAGATGGTTGTGAATGCAGTACTTGGTTTATTCCTTTTCCTGGCAGTGTGCATTGTGTTTGCGAAGTAGGTAGTGCCCTATGCCCTATGTAATGGATGTTAGTTTGCTTTTTCCTAGGTGTAATGAATGCTTATGCAATGGTAATGTATGGTAATGGATGTTTATGCTTATGAAATGCAGACTTATGGGTGGTAAATGGATGATTTTGTCTATTATGTTTGCTTATTCTCTACTTCTGTGCTAACTAGATGTATTGTCATTTTTACTACACCTGGTCGAAGAAGTTTTCGACTATGTGGTCGTAGAACTTTCGACTACGTGGTTGTAGAACTTTCATATGTCAACTGGTACTGACTATTTCCAGGATGTAGAGAAACCAGAATCCAGAATATTGGTACTGAAATAATACATAAGCATTGAACATCTAGAATCCATAATTCAGAATACATAAGCACTTCCAACATCCAGAATCCAACATACATAAGCAAGAATCCAGAAGGACTTCCAGCATCTCTTAGGCCTTCTATTTCTTCTTTTTTTGGGGTCATCTTTTTGATAGGTCTTGTTGGAGAGGCCTCACCTCCCAAAGCCAGTGCCAGTTGCCTGGAAGAAGATGGCCTAGTTAGAACTACATATGGATACTAAAGTGGAACAAAGAAAAAGTATTTCACCTTCTTGTGACAGGGCCAGGGCTATCACTCAAGACAGTAGACATGGTGAGCATTGACCTCCTAGGTGATATGCTTGGACCTCCCAATGTCACAAAAGGAGCACTAATTGCGCAACTAGCTAAAACATCCACTAATTGCAATTTGTAGTTCGAGTTGTTTTTGTGGATTTCATGGGGTTATGCTCCAGATCTTAGGATGATGTGACAATTGGCAATGGCGTTTACGGTTTGTCGTTTCACGCGCTTTCGACAAAGTGTCGCTTCTCGATAGGCGGTCCGACCGGTCCTTGCAGCAAGGTCCGATCGGTCCCAAATCGGTCGGACCGGCCATGTGGCGGATCGGACCGGCAATGACCAAAGTGGTCAAAACGAGTGGGCCAAAAATAGGTGTTGTAGGCAAGTGAGAGATCCCAATGCACTTGGTCTCATAATTTTGGAGTCTCCAAAAAAGTTCTATTGGATTTAAGTTTCCGAAGGTTTCGGTTTTGAGGGTATGAAATTGGCTAAGTCCCAAGGGGTCCGACCGCTCACGTGGAGCGGTCCGACCGCCATGGCGTGTCCGACCGCTCACCCGGAGCGGTCGACCGGTTTCTACTTGAACGTCGACCAACCGTGGCGATGTTGTTTTGTTATGTCAAAGTCATTGGTTTCATGGCATATGATTTGCATGATGCATGTTTTGACTAACATGGGTCAAGTTGTGAAGAACTTGTTCCCGAATTCGTGTTTGCTTGTCCGTGGTTGTGCGAGTTGCTTGGTGGTCAACGACGGTCAACGGCGAGGAGGATCGGGACTAGACTCGGAGAGTTGAGGTCGAACGATTGACGATGCCAGGTGAGGTCAACGACTCAAGTGTGACACAAGATGGACAATGGTGACCTATTGGCAAATCCATAACGCATGGTGAAGCGGTTTAGGTCAAAAGTTAAAGACGGCGCTTGGAGCGTGCGTGTGACCCGCTTGTTAGTGGGCCTTAACGGAGCCCAAGAGAGTCAAACCCTAAGAGTTTTAGGCCTCCACTATAAATAGGAGGAGATGGTGGTGCACCTCTCTCTCTCGCCTTTTATGTTTCAAAACCCTAATTGTCTTTAGGGAGTTGAGGTGGAGGCAAGGGCTCTTGATGGTTTGTGGTGAATTTCGTGATCTTTGATTATCCAGCGATCCATGATGGTGTGGATGTAATCCAAAGAACAATCACGAAATCAATCTATGCAAGGTTTGCTTGAGATAAGTCTCTTTCGTTCTTGCTTTCAATTTCGTGTTTTTAGGGCTTTCCTTGATCCGCGAGTTTGTGATTGATTCTTTCACGTAAATTAGCTTGCTGTGATATGTGTGAATCTATCTAGCATCATCTTGATCATCAATCTCTCACGAACAAGCTTTAGGATCAAGTTTTCGTTCTTGCGGTTTAGACCTTCATTAATCAATTGGCAATTGCTCAAGATCGTTCCAAGAATTATCATAATATTCGATTGGAATAGGTCCTCAATAGCATATAGAAGGTGTGTGCAAAGTTTCATAAAGATTAGAGTTGAGAATCAAAGTTTCACCTAATTGCAACCGTCATCGGCCGATTTTCTTGTTGCGGATCGGTTCGAGTCGGCCGGTCGATCGCCGTCATCACCGGTCGGATCGATTTTGGGCGGTCCGACCGCCAAGACAACGCCGGCGGACAGCGCAATCGGTCCGACCGATTGGGTTCAGCTGATCGACCGCGCGTCTTGTGAGTCTTTGCAATCTTAGTTGATTTTTGTAGCATTGCTTAGGGGTTTAATTGGATTCAATACTAGTCTTCCGCTGTACTGGTATATTGATCTTCATAGCTTTCTAATAGCTACAGGAGTGAAATTGTATTGAATTCATAATTTGTGAAAAAGTGAGCGTGCTCTATTCACCCCTCTAGTCGCTTTACGGTCCAACAGTTTTAGAGTTCTAACTCATACAACAAAAACTTATCTGTATATGTGAAAACATGATAATTCTATCAAGTCAAAGAACTAGACATGGCATTGAGCAAGAATTGAAATACTAAAGCTCCAAAGGGTAATAGGCAAAGCTTCATCAATTTTAAAAGATAAGCAGAAAAACTAATATTACAATGCATCTTTTTGGATTTTTCATACCACTTGTTGTATTTTTCATATGAATGCAATATGATACAATGAGATGCAATAAAAAGCCTAAAAATCTAAAAAGTTCAGAAAAAGAACAAGGTAAAATCAGAAAAGATCGAACTCCCCCTCAAACCAACCTATAGGGATAAATTACCCCTAACTCGCTTCTCAAGGTGGCAAACCTAGTTGGGTCTAAAGACTTGATGAGGATATCAGCCAGTTGAGGCTCGGACTCTACAAAGTGTAGTACAATATCACCTTTCTCGACATGGTCTCTAAGGAAGTGATAGCGAATATCTATGTGCTTGGTCCTAGAGTGTTGTACAGGGTTCTTAACAATATTAATGGCAGAAGTGTTATCACATCGAAAACAACCAGAGGGGACTAGACCTACCCATTTGGGTCCACTGCGGGCTCCGCCCATGGCATCCTCCACTACGCGCGCTCCTCCACCAACGGGCTCCTTCACCACTCGCGCTCCTTCACCAACCGGAGCCTCCATCAAGTTCAAACCGGCTCCACTCACTAAGTTAGGACTTAGGCATTCACCGCATCTATCAAACCAACTCAACAATAAAATATTTCAAACGAGCGAATTAAAGAAGTGGGAACGAGAACTATGGGAAAAAAAAACTACTGCATCGAAATTTATAACATTCCGCGTAAGGGAGCATAAACATACGGCATTCTGGCAATTACCCCCACCACACACACACACACACACACCCACACAAAAAATTAGCAGACAAAGAGCTTCTTTTCCCCTTATCTTCTTCCCATTGCCTCCAACCCAACCCATCACATTCATCATCTCCCCCTACCCTGGGGCCTGGGCCCTCCCCTCACTCCTCTCTCGTGTCACCACCAATCGCTAGCATCTTCCAAGCCCAAACAAGGACCCAAATCAGATCTTGGAGTAGGTTGTTCAACTCCCAGTTTAGGTGAGCAGTCTCACCTCCCACCGCAGAGAGGAGGCACCTCTTCCTTCTTCAAAAGCCCCTTGCTTTCTTGGCGGTTTTGTTTTGCCAAGAAGGGTTTTGGTGTTCTTGGTAGGGGGAATCTTGGCAGGAGGTGCCTTGGTTTTTTTGTCCCTACTGTTTGTGCTGGGTTGGAGGGTGGTGTAGCGGTGGTGCAGCTTCGGCCATGGAGGCAATCACAATGTCACCATCCTCCGTCTCCTCCCACTACCTTGATGCTGCCTCGACCAGTGAGGACATGTCCTTGCAAGAAGGCCTCCTCTTCTCGGACAGCCTCAAGGTATGTGTATATGCTACCTGCCCATCTCACCCCCACAAGACACAATCTTTGCTTTCCCCATCCTCTTTATTCTCATGGATTTCGGTAATATCTTTGTAGAAATCGGGCTGCATTTCTTGATTTCTGGCTGCGTTTAACCTGATGGTGGGTCTAATTTTGGGGGTGCACTTAATTGTGTGCTGTTCTGTCACTGTCAATCACAAGATTTTGTCCCTAGTTTGGTAGCAAACAGTCTAGGCTCTGTATTCCCTTTCCAAACTTAGTGTAGTTATAATTTTTGGAAAGTTTTAACTAAGGCCTTCTACTTTTCTAGCACAATATAGTTTCATCTAATCTTGTATTATACAATCTCTAAAAAAAATCATGTATTGCTGATATAATTGGTTAGGCAACTCTGTAGTGGATGGACCTTTTTTTTTTTCCTTTTGCCTTTCCCCTAATTGAGCAAAAGCAGTATCCCATTTGGATTTTAAAAATGTGCGGTTCGCATAGCAGAATGGCTACCCAGCACAGAGACTCTTACTAAGAAAGCGGAATCCAAGTGGGTTGTGATACACAGCTTTACTCGAATATACGCAGGATGTTTGTTAATCTAAAGTTTGACAATAGCTTAGTTGCGAGTTAGCGAGTTAATCGGTCTGGTAGTGTCAACCGTTAACATGCTGTTGTCATCTTTTGTCAAATTGCTGGCTGCTCGAGTTAAAGAAATTAGGATCCTTGTTCACAACGAAACCCCACATGGCTGCACCTTAGTTAATTAGTAATTCTTCTCCCATATATGCTGAGCTGGCATTTCTTATAGTATCTCCTATGCTGAGCTTAAATTATGCTTATTTGTAGGACCTGAGGAATCTGCGGTCACAACTATACTCAGCAGCGGAATATTTTGAAGTATTCCACAGAAACAATTCACACAAATCTACGTAAGTGCTTTTGTTTTGTTTGGATCTTTGATTCCTTGTTTATTTTGCTACTTAAACAAAGTAAAACATGTCTGTTGCATCTCATTTATACTGATCTTTTGTAGAGTGATGACGAGTTTGAAAGATTACACAGTTGAGGCCCTTGTTAGCACCGTGGACCATCTGGGTTTTGTGTCATACAAGGTGGATAATCTTGTCAACGAAAAAGCTGATGAGGTTAATGAAACAGAATTTCGAGTATCTTCAGTTGAACAGGTATAATAATTAAATGCCCGATGAGGTGAAAGTCATACTATGAAATATATCGAATACTTTATTTGTATCTCCACTTGACTACTTGGATGTATGGCGTTTCTTACAGAATACTTGGCTAGTATAATAATATCTCATAACCTTCGCAACATTGTTTCACATGATTGTAGAGGGTAAGGATTTGCCAACAGATGATTGACCAGGAAGGAAGGTCTCAACAATCTCTTCTTATCAGGGCACCGAAGTACCACAGGCGTTACATATTACCAGGCAAATTCACAGCCTATTTTATTGTTAGAGATTTATATAAGGCCTATTTGTGCTGTATAGATCATTGTTGTTATGTTGTATAGGCGCCGATATAGTGGAATCTGTCATTCATCCAGTTTCAGAGCCCCCACGGTATAACAGGCAATATACGAGTCGCAAAATGCACAAGTCCCAATCTAGTAAGTTCACTGCATTTCTGATTTCTGAATTTCAGAAAAAGTTTACTGTGTCATTGATTTTGAAAATGCTTTATCTTCCAGCAATTTCTCCTCCAGTTTGTAGGCAAACTACAATGAGGTAAACAGATAACTCTCAGGACCCTGGTCTGCATGTGGTTGAGGGTCAAAGTATTCATAAGACACCCTGCTGACTGTTCTTTTTTTTTAAAAAAAAAGGACATACTACAGGCTTATTTTAGTGTGTTTCATTGCAGGAGTGTGCGCTCACCATCTCCTACAACTCGTGAAACACATCATCGACCGCGATCCTTGTCACCTTCTCGAAAAGCACGAGCTAAATCCCCATCTCCCCAACTCGTGAACTCAAATACAAAAGGTACATTGTCCTTATCTGATCGTTTACATTTATTTCTGAATGAGCAAATGTTGCATTCTTCGAATGTGAAGCTTGCAGAAAAGAATTTATGTGCACAATATTTGCAATTTTGCTTTGCAGAAACGAGAGCAGGCTCGCCAATACCAACATCCAATCCCCTTGCACGATCTGCTACGGTCGCAAGAAGACCACCTGTGAATCCGAAGCATTTTGTATGTCCAGAGCACCAAATGTTTTACATTTAGTTATACTGAGATAGCACTTTCATGTTAATCAGAAATTACATCACTTGATATATTCTTAAAAAAACTACAACATTGGTTTTCTTTGTGTTCAATCGTATTCAGAAGCCAATTTTTTTCTTGTTTCTAATGTGCTAATTCCTTGCAGAGACAGAGTTCAATGCAGTTGCACTCCGACCGGGACAACCACAGAGAGCAGGAGAAAAGATCGAGCAAAGGCAGGGGTTTCCTCAAGTCATTGCTCACAAGGCGTCGGTCGAGGAATGACGAGTCGTTGTACAGTTACTTGGACGAGTATTGATTACTGAAATGTTTAAATTAAAGTTACATGTTAATCAAATCGCATTTGTTAACTTATGTGATATTTGAGATCTTAGCATTGCCGCAAGGGAGGTATATTTGCCTTCGTTTTGTGTGTGGGCGTGCGGGGGTCATTTTCGTGTGTTTATACAATGCAGACGGACACATCATAAATGTTGCTCATGACATTGCTCAGGTTTATCCATCAGCAACTAAATACAATGTTCAGACGAGCTTCCTGGCTTCAATATCATCATTGATATGTGTTTGCATTTCTGTTATTTCTCATCTTGATACCAAAGATGAAAACACTAACACATAATAGTGCGTGACACTAGAGATCAATCATTGTATCTCTTGTTATTATTCTTACTAACTTGGTATCTGAGCCAACATCGTGGCTTCTGTCGTTGATAATTTTAAGGCCACGAGGGTCACTCTCAACGAGATGAGTGCTAGCTTGGACGATATGAAAGCCATATTAACAGACATGGCGGTGATGATGGCAAACTTGATGAAAAAGGAGAAGGCACGGGCAGTTGCTGCTATGCGATTTGCATCCCTGGAGGCGTCTTTGATTTCGCTGTTGACTTCTGCATCATCGACTTCATTGCCTATGGTTGCACCAATGGTGCCCTCGCCGAGGAAGAAGGTTGTGTTGTCCAATGCCCGTTTTCTTCACACACCCGCCCGACGTTGTGCCTTCGTAGGTGTGGGGCGGGGTAGGTGTCAGGACCACAATGGCGTTGCGTTTTCCCTACCACTAAAGCATAATATGGTGGGAAGAATGTCGTTACTACTCCGCACAGCTTGTCCATGCCACCGACGTCTCTTACAACGTCAAGACATACCAAGGGACCGTAGTCCTCACTGCTGTCTATTGGACCATTGCAGACCATTTTCCATGCGATGTTTCGCCGGCTCCACGACCTCTCGTCGACATGAGGACACCTCAGGTTACAGTCATGGCCGCCACCACAACGAGCTATTGCCAAAGGGGAGAAGGTGCCGCACGGGAATACTGTTTGTGAGAGCATAAACAGTATATGGTACTGTAGCAATCGTGCACGGTTCATGCCAGGCCCGCGGGTGCATTAGTAGTTTAGAAATGGAGATGTAAATAATTAGTCTCCTTGTTAGTTGGGTTTACTCTCTTAGCATTAGTAGTTTAGAAATGGAGATGTAAATAATTAGTCTCCTTGTTAGTTGGGTTTACTCTCTTAGAGATATATTCTATCTAGTAGAGATAAGTTTTTTTAGAAATAGAGATTATTTTTTAAGGGTTAAGTTAGATCGTCTCTATAAAAAGGATAACATGTATCCATTATCAATAATAAGAATACAATAGTATAAATCTCAATCTCCTTCATTTGTCCAATCTATAGTATCAATCTATAGTATCCTTCAAGAAGGATCATAACCGCCCTCTTTCGTGGTGCAAAGGTTGTTCTTGCCTATGATTGTTTGTAATCTTGTCAGACATGAAACAGCACTGCTGCTGGCTGGCTGGCTGGCTGCTTCTGTTGAGGAGTCCCTGTGGACTGTGGGAGCAATAGTGAGCTCATGCTGGAACAAGGATGATGACAAACAGGGCCCTAAACTAATAGATCTGTCGTAGCCTGTTTGTAAATTAAGTGTAGTAGCCTCTTAAAGTAGAGAATTGGAGCTATATTTTTCCTGTTTTGATCAATGGGACACATCATAATGTAATGTGCTTGAGATACAGAATGCATTAATTGGTCATCATTGAGCCCATGTATGATTGGATAAGACTTAGGGGTTAAGATTTTAACCTAGAGCAAAGTCCAACAGTACTAGAACCACAATAATGCTGACATGGCCACTTGCCAGGTTGCTGTGCGCATCAAAGTGGAGCAAGCCAACTTGCTCCTAGCTCCGATAAAGTAGTGAAATTTCTCAACACTTTTCCGAGTCCACTACTCCATTTTCTTTCGTGTGATTAGACTCCACACAGTGCGATGTCGAAGTCAATGGGGGCCCATGCCCCACTGGGCTCATAGACACGTTGACCGGTGCGTGTTCTTGATCTAAATCTACGGGTTTGATATGGGCCTCATTTTGTTGGGCCTTTAGGCCCACAGCGCATCTACTACTGTTGGGCACTCAGCTTAGCTGCATGCATAAGAATGGAGTCAACGGACCGTGATTATTCCTCTGTCTCAACCGTACAGCCGTACTGTCCTAGCTGACTACGGACTAAACGACATCGATAATTTCAAAAGAGAATTATCGACCAAACAAAACATACAAAAACAATATTTTTCTATGCAAAGTTAGTGGTTGAGGCCAATCAGCTGCTTCCCTCGCTCGTAATCATTCTCTACTTAATTGCTTTCTCTCTCTCTCTTTTTTTCTCCTATTTTTTTTTGTGGAGCACATAGATTGATGTGTACCTTTTGGTTCTATTTATGCCGTTTGGAACCATCCGGTTGATGAAAAATGGTTGTGACAACAAAATCCACAAAATCATTTTTTGAAATACTTCTTTGACTCCCTCAGCAGCTGGAAAACCAAAAGGATCAAAATATTAATTCATTTCGTTGTACAACCACTTGGGACAATCTGGCCAGGTAGTACAGACAATTAAATCAACTGACCAATCAAAATGATATCTGCATCCTGTCATGAGTGGATTCGAGGTTATATATGCTCCAATCTTCGCACACGGCACATCTGCATAGTGTAATCTCTTGTGCATGCAGTGACATTTTATAATAATGCAAAAGAGCTAGCAAAAAGAAATCATTGACGTCTAATTGCCAAGTTTAACTCTTGTTGAGAACGACCATTAGTGCTTAAATAGTCGAGTGGATGAGGGAATTAACGTTACAAAATTAAAGATGACAAACTCTCTTAGAACAGAAAAGATGATGTGGTACCAAATTTTATCTCCTATTTAAGTAGACTTTGTTTAGTATTTTCACGAGTTAGAGAAGAGACTATTTGATATACTGTTCCCTGGCATGATTATTTGTTACCCCTTCATTAACTGTCACTATTGACTTCGACTAAAGTTCGATCACTAACAACTTTTGAAATATCAAGTAGAAAATGATGTCGTTAAATTTGTCATAAAAAGTATTTTAATAATACTTTACATTTCTAACTATTTGCATACACATTGCTATAAAAAGTAAGGAATTTTTTTTAATGCCACCACAAATGTTCATAATCCTTGATCCGCCGTTGCAAAATGATTTCTTCCTCACGTGCACTACAAAGTCAAAACCGTACCATTTTATGTCACTGTTGATTAGTCGAGCTTTGAAGTAGTTGTGCAAATACCATTTTCGCCTTCCTATCTTTTTCTTCCTCTCACTTCTTCTTCCACGACATAGATCACTCGCAGGCAAAACCCACCTTCGCTTTCCGTTCCCCCTCCCTCCAAGCGATGACCTCTTCATCTCCATCCCACCCCCGGCTGCCTTCGACGTCGCCGCCCTCGCCGACTTTGGCTGCCTCGCCGCGCTAGCCTTTCTCCCACTTCGCCAATTGTGCCATCGCATGACTCCATCGCCTCCAGGAGGCGAGCAAGGACGTCGCAGCTCTGGCGAGCAACAACGTTAGAGACACAAGCACCTCATGTTCTCGAGCATGGGAAACCCATTCCCGGTCGATGGGGACGAGGGAGGTACCGAGAAGGTTGACGACGGTGGAGGCCATGGCGGAAGGGAAGGGCTTGGCAGCGACGCTCAACGATGGATGGGATGAGAGAAGGTGGGGGATGGATTTAGCGCATTGCGGAACACCTTGTGACGTGGTCGGTTTTGCGAGAAGAGGTAAGAGGCGGCGCATCGACGGCGACGGTGACAAGTCTGGCGGTGCGACGAGCGGCAACGAGATAGCTGCACAGGGAGATTCTGGGAGGTGGAAAGGGGAAGGAAAGAAGCTAGTTGTGTTGATGTCTGCTGCTGTTGTTGCTTTTGTAGAGAGTATGGTGTGGTACTCCGCCAGTTTCGTATAAAAAATTTGCCCAAAAAGTAACACTCTAAAGTTAAATTTAGAAAGAAAAAAAAATCAACGGAGGGAGTTGTAACGGTTTACGCACAAATAGGGGTATCTTAATTACTAAATATATATAATGAAGTATCTTCAGAAATGACACCACAGTCCCCAACAGAGCCCTTGTCGGCCTTCGTAATTAACCAGAATTCAAACACCCAGACGCAATTTGAGATCCGGAACCAACGGATGAATGACATCACTTGTTCATAGACAAACCTTGCTGTCCCTCTCTCTCGACACACAATTCAGCATTTGCAGCTGTCAGACCCACCATCCATCGGCTCTGTGCGAATAGATCCCCGGTCATTTAAGTATTTGGTGATTGTCCTGCTGCCTGTAGTAATGTAGCAGTATTGATTAGCTAGTTGCTGTCGATGTCCATGGTGCCCTAATTGTGGTTGCGTTGCGATGCGATTCTTTGTCCGAAATGCGCTGTAGTCGTTCCGCATTCCCATCGACCATCGGTACAGTGCGTTTGCTGTTGCTGTGGCAAGTTGCATCGGTCCGGAAAGCGGTGGAAGATGCCCGTGAATCCACCGGCAAAAGGAACAAATATCGGATGCAACATGATCGTTACGTTTGGTGCTGTGAAATCAGACGAGGAAGGAGGAGAATAAGACAAGGGTTTCAGGCTGTGCATGTTAGATCTAATGTACTAGCACTAAACAATTGGGCATGCCTCTATGTTTGTACAAAATCCATCCTATTAGCCCATTAGCACTATGGTTTTCTTTCTTTCTTTCTTTTAAGTGAGAAGACTGAGAAGAGTTAGTACCTGAAAGACGTAACATCAACAAACTCATGGGATCATATTCCAAAAACCACTAATTGACATAAAATAACCCTTAAAAACACAAGCGGTGGAATTTAAACTCAGGTTATTACCAAATAATTTTTTTAAAAAAACCCATCATGTGCACCCATGCATAAATGTTATCCAACTTCCACATACATAATTGATGTTAACTACCCAAAGCCTATCATCACCGTCTCTATCACAAGTGGATGAACTAGAGGAGGCGGCCATAGGGCATAGACAATGCAAGATGCTTATACATAAGTGTTTAAAGAGAGATAATATAGCAACATCATCACACACTCATGAAAATTTTATTTTCTCCAATGCAAGTATCTTTTTTAGGCGCTTAGATGTTGTATTATCTATTAATTAGATATGGGTAAATTTGTTCAATGTCATCGCAGTCGTTCACGAGTTGTAAAATACCATTGTGAACGAGGTCGACTGAAAAATATCATCGCAAACATGAAAAACTCTGAAAAATACCATTGTTGTCACATTTTTCGTCCCATGGGTACAAAATGACTCTTTTACTCTCACTATCCTTCTATTTCATTTTTTTTGGCTAAGGTCGGTCCCACATGTTATTCTACCACTACTACTACAGAAAAGTTCTTCACAGACGGTTCAAAAACGTCACCACAAATGATATCGTGAGCCAACTAAGTTTATGGGTTTGATATGGGTCATCGAGGCGATTTTGGAACCGTGATGCGACATGAGGTCATCGAGACTATCACATTTTGGATAAAACCGCCTGATCATGTGATGCATACTATCATACGCGCTTTATGGATTAGTATTGACTTATATATATATATATATAATATATATATATATATATATATATATATATAGGGCCACTCACAGGAGTAAATAAATATACCACTTAAATAAATATATTATACTTCTTTATCATTTTTAGTATACTTAAATACCAATTATAAGATACTCGATGCAATTTGATTGAAAATTTTCATTGAGTCCTTTATTTTGTCATATACCTTTTTCATATATAAACAAAAGTATACACACAAATTTTTTATAGAAAGTGGACTTTCATGAATTTTTCCGCTCACTTTGAGTATCTTATAATCATCATTGAGTATACTCACATAGATAAAGAGGTATTATCATACGATTTGTGGTATATGAAACTCGTGAGTACTAAACCATTTTTATATATATATATATATATATAAAGCGGTTTGCACAAGATGCTTGAAGACTTTATAGAGAAGAGTCATCACAGACGTTTCATCTACAAACTATCTATGATACATCAACCATTACAGATGGTTTCATCCACAAACCGTCTGTGATATCAGCTATCACAGACGGTTTCATCTACAAACCGTCCCATAAGCTATCCATTTCATCTATAAATCGCTGGATAGTCAACTATCACATACTGGTTACGAGTCAATAGAGGATAGGATCAGACAAAAATCGATCGATGACCTCATGTCAACTATATATATATATATATATATATATATATATATATATTGTTCGTAGTCCCCCAACCATTTTCAGGGGTCGTCCAGCAACATGAGGAGGATGAGACAACAGCCACGGGTAACTTCAAGAAGCATGGATGTCAGGAGAGCACGTGGACATCTAATTACCTAGATGTCGTTGATAGGTAATTGGACGTCGCTATGTTTGGAAAATAGCGTGGACGTGCAGGTACTCCGATTGGGAAGTGGCATCATGTATCAGCAACGAAGAGACACATCGCGCGGGAGCCAAAAGATTGAATTATCACAGACATTTATATTTAAAAATAGTCTATGAAGTATGTAATCATAGACGGATCTTATTAAAAACCGTCTGTGATAAGCCTCTAGATCTAGTTGTAAACATAGGAAAAGGAGCGTCAACCGTATTTATGAAAAAGATAATTCCCAAAAAGATGGTGATGCTTTGGTTACCAACGATTTATTAGGAGCGATTATAATAAATCCTATCCGTCGGACTTCCGTCTTTATTCGTTAATTTAATCTTGCCATAAATTGTTAATTAAGCCTATAAATAACCATCAGAAGGGCGCACAGAACTAAGAAAAAATCACTCACAAACTTTTCATCTTTTCTTACTTCAAATTCTTTTTAAAGTTCTCATCTCGATCCCTACCCTTCTAGCTAACTAGTAAGACAAAATTCACAAAACAAATTGACTTTTCGACCACCGTGCATGGAAAGAACAAAATCCATGGATGATCGATCAACTACTTCAATTTAGGTGGTCGAAAAGTCAATTTGGTCTATGGATTTGAAGTCTTCAAGAAATTGGTAGAAGATCATATCCCTACGATCAGGTGAGCACTTCATTGTCTATGAGGTGTAACTTTCGATCGATCGATCGACCACGTGAAGTACTTTCTGTTGATCGAAGTTACACGTCAAGACGGTGAAGTTATACATGATATGGAACAAGGTGCCTACTAGATTACATATCTTTTGCTTTCTTCTATTGAGGAAATCAGCTTCAATTCAATTACTTTAAAAGACCAATCAGGAGTGGTCGGAATCGGCTAAACAATTATTTGTAATTACAGACAATTCAATAAATAATCGTATATGAATTTAGTAGTATCACAGACGATTCTTGTTCATAACCATTTGTGATACTTCGTATACGGTTTTCAACACGAACCGTTTGTGATATCACTTATTCATAGATGATTTTTAGTGCAGTCAGAAACACAGACGGACGTTAAACTAAAACCATCTGTGATGAGGCGTCTAGTATTAGCCTTTTTCGTAGTAGTGCCTTGCTTCTCCTCCACAAGCCACTGCCCATCGTGAAGGATAGTGGTGGCAAGGCTTGACTTGAGGGATAGGAAAAATGGTGGGATAGGCAAAATGAAATGTTGTAATATCCAAAAAAAAATTGGGAAAATAATTTAAAATAAATAATTTAATTGTATTTCAAAAATAAAAACTAAAAATGTGTTGAGGATATTTTAATTAAGCTCAAAATACCCTATTTAACTACTACAAAAATTTATACAATTTTTAGAGCTATCTTGCTATTTTTCTAAATTAAAAAGTACTTGTTAGCTTTTAAAAATTAATTACTATGTAAAAATAAAAACCAAATTTAAGTTGAAAACATTTTAATTAATATCAAAATACCATATTTAACTACTTTATTTTATATGGAATTTTTAGAGCTATCTTGCTATTTTTATAGTTTAAAAATTATTTAATGTGTAAAAATAATAATAATAAGTTTAAAATATTTTTATAAGTGCAAAATGTCTGAGGTAATTTCTATAAATTTGCCTAGAATTTTTAAGATTTGTTTGGTATTTTTTTGGATTTAATATTTGTTTTATTGAAATATTCTCTACGAGGGGTAATGTTGGTATTTGTGATATTTTTTCTCTCTAAGAAAGGTTCTAACAACTCTTTTGGATGGAAAACGTGATGTCAATTGTATTTTCCAAAGTTTTTCGTATTGGCGATGATATTTTCCAGTCGACCTCATTCGCGATGGTATTTTGCAACTCGCGAACGATTACGATGACACTGAACAAATTTACTCAATAGGTATAGTTATATACATATGCACCCGTTAAGCACCGGTGTCTACTTAAACATTAATGCAACATCCTGGAACATCAAAGAAAAAGTAGTCAGATCTTGCTTGTTACTTTTAGGATAGTTGTGAAATGCATATAAACCGTACATAATATTCATTTTGACAAATTTTGCGTTATCACCTTAAAACATCTGAAGAAATTGGAGGTAAATCTCACTAGTAGGTCAGATTTCAGGCTAATATCCATGCATGGGGTGGCAATGCATCAGAAGAGCTTTCACGTCCATAGATGTTTAGTATTTACAACAAAACTTTATAAACCTAGCAATCAACATAACCTTAATCATGCAAAACTGACTTGTAACTTTCAACAAACCATTACATTTTATCCTTTTAGGCTCCTTATAAGAGCAATCAAATGAGATTGTGTATCAAAATTCAACATTCTGTAATGACTGATAAAGATAGCCATATTATCTAACAAAAGATGCCACTTCCTCGGTTATGTAGTTTCTTCCAAGCTGTGAAATTTCTATCCATCTTACAATATAACTAAAATTTTGTACTTAAGCTCAAGAATCAAATGTATTGGCCGCCTCGTGCGCCGCCGTAGCCACTCCATGTGCATCGCATCATGAGTCGAAGGCTCAAAGTGGTACGGGATAGGAATGGGGATAAGAGGGCTATGCGGGCTAAATTGTGGGCTATGTGAGTCACCATTTAAGTCCAGTTAAAAGAGAAGCTAGCCTGCGGGATCCACTTACTGTTTATTATGGGGTGAATTTAGTGGCTTGTGGATAGCCCATACCCACTTGCACCCCTAAGCATAAGTTCATCTCGAGAAGCCATGCTATTCTTCCCCTTTTAATCCCTTTTATGGTACATTCAATTTAATACGAGTTATCTATTTTTTATTCAATAGTTCATATTAGTTAGGATTTAGTTACACTATACCTGGTAGTATGAGTAGTAGAATCTCAAGGGGGTAGAATAATAATTGCCCATGTAGCGATCGCATGGCACAAGAATAATATTTTTAACATTTGGTGGAAAAGTCCATAACACCCTCATGAAAAAAATACAAAGAAAAGTCTCTTATGCCCTTAACAAATCAATGATCATATTTGATTTATACTACAACCATATAATACCGGTAGAATGCACCATAAAATCTCTCTTTTTTCACACTGAACTGGTAAGCCAGAGATTCGCAGATTGCGTCAATGTTCCGCTCAAAGAAGGAAGAAGAAGAAGAAGATAATATTTTCTCGTTGCTTTCAAGTAATCTGTGGCCGGCATGCGACTCGATCGATCGATCAATACGCAAACAAGCTAGCCTTCTCGTGGTCCATTTTTGGGCTAGCAGGTCGATGGACACGGACCTGTGGTTTTGATTGTAGAAAGAAGAGGCGAAAACGAATATAAAAGAAGATAAAGAGGACAAACTGTTCGAGGCAAGCATAACTTCTCTGCCAAGTACCTGTCTCAAAGATCTTGCCATCGAGTAACGCACAAATATACTCCATAAATTTGGACACCGTACGTTTTTCCTTCTGACCATTATAAATTTGCAAGAAAAATCTACCAAAAACGAGTGTACCGGAAGGAAGGGGAAGACTTTTTGACCATATTGGCACGTTATTTGCAAAAATAGGTGTCTCTGAAAATCAATGGTAGAAATAGTCCATCGCCACACGTACCAGTGTTGCGACCCTCTCCCGCCGCCACGCACTTCTCTCCAAGACAAAGACTGCGCAACACGCATAATTAGCGCCACATGCACACCTGCCGCATTTTTTCTTTAAAAAAAATAAAACACTCACCACACGGCCACCATGCAGTAGAGCACTGTAGCATCTGCTACCGCACGGCCACCGTGCGACATCATTGTAGCATTTTTTCTTTTAAATAAAAAAGTATTTAAATATATTTTTTATGAATTTTTAAATATAGCAAATGAGCTCCACAAATTATGATTTTTGTTGCGAAGTCTCCCGACATAGTATAATTGCTTTTGTAAAAATTTCAAATTTTATCCATCCTGAAGTTTTCTCAAAAAATTCATACAAATAGTATACTTAAATAAAAAAATTGAGAAAATTTAAAAACGGAACAAATTTGGAAAAAAATAAACAAATAAGTAAACTATGTGAGGAGGCTCCACAAAAAAATCATAATTATTGGAGCTCATTTGCTATATTTAACAATTTATACTAAAAATATATATTTAAATGATTTTTTTAAAAGAAAAAAAAACTACTATAGTGCTGCCAAACGGCCACAATGTAGCAGAGCACTGTAACAACCACTGTTGCATGGCCACCATGCGGCGAGAGTACTATAGTATTTTTTTTTTTTTAAAGTATTTAAATATACTTTTGTATGAATTTTTAAATATAACAAATAAGCTATATTTTTTGTAGAGCCTCCTGACACAGTGTAGTTGCTTGCGTAATTTTTAAAATTTTATCTGTTCTGAATTTGTCTCAAAAATTTCTACAAATAGTATACTTAAATGAATTTTTGAGAACAATTCAGAACGGTTAAAATTTTGAAAAAATTATACAAATAAATACATTGTATCAGAAGGCTTCACAAAAAAATCATAATTTTTGGAGCTCATTTACTATATTTTAAAAATTATGCAAAAAAATATATTTAAATGATTTTCTTTTTTTAAAAAAAAGGGGAAAAACTGCTCCAGTACTGCCTCACGATGGCCGTGCGGCGAGTGTTACATGGCAGCAGGGGAAGGGCTGCCGCACAGTGGCCGTGTGGTAGGAGGGCTATTTTTGTATTTGATTTTCGAAGAGACTCATTTATGCAAATACAAGATGAAAGCGTGACAATAAGGCCACAAATTCGGAAGGAGAACAAGTACATTTACAAGTCTCACACAGTGCGAGTGCGCGTATGATAGATCCGATACATTACGAGTCACAAAATTAATATCCGACGGGAACTCGTAAGGGGCGCTCCGTTCATCTCTTTTGAACAAACAAACATTATGTTCCAAATTTGTTTATATGCTATGCAGTTAGTGCCTGGAGGAGAGGATATCTCAGGCCATAGCCCAACCGAACTTAATCTATCTTACATCAGAGACACTCGATCATTTTCGTTCTGAATCCGCCATGGATTTCGGATATGCGGCGTAGATGCATCGTCCAAGAGCAGCAGACGTCATGCATGCAGCTACAGGAGTTGAATAGTGTTGCCAACGGGCAATGGCCAGGATCGAAGGGGTAGTTTGGTGCCATAAAAAACAGTGTAGATCTCTCTCCAAGAAGAACAACAGTGGCCGTGATACCTGCATACACTCGCTAGAGTATTTACCATATCTGCAGCGGGCGGCGGCGCCGGCCCAGCGGCGGGGACTCGTAGACGTGGTGCCGCGTCTGCCTCTTCCTCTGCGTGTGTGGAGTCTGGACGCACGCCTGTTGCCCATCTCGGGTGGCGCGATTGTGGCTACGGCCGTGCACCCGGGTGTTACTTTCTTACTTTTTTGGCTGGTTTGTATCTAGTGGAGGTGGTTTGTTGGTCCTCGCATCTAAGTATAATCTATTAAAAATATTTTATTTATTTTACTATATGTGTTACGCGATAAATTAACTACATAGTTATACTTTTCTTTTTTTGCAACAACCTTTGTTGTTTATCTAGGTGCCATGAATCAGGTAGTGCTCATAGTTTTAGATGCATCGTGATTCTATCTTATATGACTAGAGTACACACACTTGTATTGCTATTACGCTAGTATTTCTGTAATGTTTTCTGAAGAATTTTTTGCCGATACGGCCGATTTTCACACCGTATTAGCAGTTTTAACCACCGCGCGCGTGTATTTGCAAAAATGTAAAATTTGGCCGAGTCGTCTTCATGGCGCTACGGGCGACACGTCGCCTTGTGGCGCATGTGCGCCTTGCGCCGCCCAGCGTGGCGCGGCCAGCGCAGCCGCGCGCGCGCGCACGCCCGCCTCAGCCCCTCACACCAATTAGTTAGTTTAGGGTTATAATTAGTTTAGGGTTAGTTAGGATTTTTATTTTTTCAGGAATTTTAAATTATAGCAAATGAGGTAAAAAATTGAAAATTTTGTGTAACATTCGACAAAGTGTATTTGATTATGTAATTTTTGTATTATTTTATTTGTTAAGAATCTTTTGATATAACTTTGCTTTTCGTGCAGATCAATTAATGTACTTCACGCGCCGCTAGGTCATATGGTCATTATGATATCCGTGACATGTGTTCATTCTTTGGAGATTGTAATGTGGCCCTTGCGAGCACTTCTTTGCCAAGTGTTGATTGTAATGCTTGGTTCATGCATGTGGTTTAACTTTGCACCGAAAGTTTGGATGAACTGTTACTCTTGACTCTCTTTGATGATTGCGGTGGATACGAAATGATTCCCTTTGATGATTGCGGTGCATATATATTGGAGAGAGCGACGCGCGATTTCATTTCGCATCGCCGCTTCGCTCGTTCTTCTGCTAAGTTCATATCGCGATCACTCGCTCGCTCCTGCCCATTCTTTTCTTTTCATAAACTTGCTCTCTCGATTATATTTCAACGTTATTAACCGTAAATCGTCGTTCGCGGTAGGTTTATCGTAATTTTAATTTAGCTACATTCTTCTATGTTTAATTAGCCACATTGTCGAATGTTCGCTATGTATGTTTTGCTAGTCATGTCTCTACCGAGCTACTAGAACAATTCTGATGAGGACCACCGGTGCAAGTCAGGCTCACTGGCTGGCGTGGATGGCCCTCGCCTGGCGCTTGAGCGGGGAGGGGCGGTGGGCGGTGAGACGATCGTTACGTCCGATCCTCCGGAGGCGGGCTTGTTGCCCTTTGCGAGGATGGTGTCCTTGAGCGTGGGTTCACCCTAGGCGGCGACTGTTGTCCGCACTTGTGGACCGGTGGAGGCCCGAGGCGCACACCTTCCATTTTCGGTGGGGTGAGATGGCGATCACCCTACAGGGCGTCTCGTTCTTGGTGGTCTCCCGATCCGGGTGTGCCGCTTGTTCGGGCCCTCAGCGGCGGAAGGTCAGTGGAGCAGGCGGTTTGGCCAACCTCTGCCGGAGGGTGCGTGGCGTCCCTCTTGGCTTGGGCGGCGATTCGTGAATGCCCGCAGGTGCACCGAGGACGTCGTTAGGGCGCATCTCGTTGCTTACCTTCTCCACTCTTGGTTGGGTCTGTTTCCAACCACAAAGGCGATTTTTGAACCCGACTTCATCCGTCGCCGGAGTCTTTGGTTGACGCGGGTGGCCGATGCCGCAGCATACCGGGATCGGTAGATCCTTGCGCTACATACTGAGGGTTGTGTGGCCACTTGCGGCAGCGCCGCTAGCAACTGGCCGTGTGCTACGTGCTCCTGCACCGTGGAGTTGGGAGCACTTCCTGTTGGCGGCCGACCATTGAGGCAATGGCGCACGTACCCTCTCCCACATGACCACATAGGCGCGCCCACCATGGGCTTACGGTGGGCTGCGGCCGTCTCTGGTATTTGGGCCAGCGAGACCCGGTGAGGTGCTACTCGTTGTACCACAACGAGTTCGAGTTATTGCACGAGCGACATCATCGGTGTCTATGGCATGCTGATTTTCTCGCTCGCGGTTGCGCGCCGCGCAATTTGTCTGCGCAATCGTCGAGGATCGATTTTTGTGGACGGACGACCACCGTGTTCTCACATATGGTGGAGCCTTACAGCGCGCAGCCGCGTAATCTGACGATTTTGTCGATACCGGCTCGTGCCCCCGAACGGCGGGCCCTGGAGCGAGTTGTACACACCGTGAGTCAAATTTCATCCAAGTAATTTTGCGGTCCTTACGTCTTCGTTTGTAACATTAATCTTTCCAAAAATGCGAGCAATCGAGGTCGGGTGGGCATATTTGGGATGGCAAATGCACGGCACGATGGATTGCGACATGGATTAACAGGATGCGTGGATGTATGGCATGATCGGCGTCCATATGACCACTCGAGTCGTGCAGCTGCGTATATGGAGTGGTACATGCCACGAACGCGCGCAAGACTCACCATTCCTCCTCCGGGCGCCGAGGAGGTGACATTTCGACGCACCAAGAGAGCCTCCGCCGACGCGTCACGGCCGTCCACGGCGCTTCAAGACATGGCGACACCGTCGACACCTACAACCTCTGGTTCGCGATTTTGTTGACGATATTCGTATTTTTGTTAATGAACTGTTACATATGTCACTCATTCGGCGGGCGCATCCAGTGCGAGGCCCAACTCAGCCAGAGATAGAACCCGCATATAAAAAGTTTTGAAGCACATCTCGGCGGAGATGAAGAAGATAATAAAGAACTTGAGTGTGGTCGTTCGAGGGACGACATCTTGCGCATCGGGCACGCAGTGGGGGCGTGCTCACCCGCTAGAACGACCTAGCGAGTCCGCATATCTGCGGGCGGGTTGCGCCGCAAAGTCGCTATGTACAAATTTACATTAAGTTTTGTAATTATGCCTTACGTTCGCTAACATCATGCCGTTCTCTCGCCAGAGGTCCGCGGGATGAATCACTTACATCGTCCGGAAGATCTCTGAGCATAAGGTAGGTTCTTAGTTTACATCCAGATTTGTACTAACATTGTTTCGTCTTGCGACCTTGACCCACAGGTGACGGCGGCTCACATCGATGACGACAATCACGGGCCTCCCAACTCCTACCGGGATCTTGGCGCGGGGTTTTTAGCGTCGCAGACGAGCTCCTCGGGTTAGCCCCGTGGGGATGTCCTCTGGGTTCGGTGCCCCACGGTATACTCGGCGAGTTCATCCGCTTGCGTCGTACCCCAGTGGTTTTCTAGACTCCGTCGTGGATGAATTCTTGAAGTGTCCCCTGTGCGGCAGCGTCTCATCACGGCGACATGTCGCCTACCAGACTCTGCTCCGGACTCCTTCGGTCCACCTCCGCCTCAGCGGTCTCCGTATCTTCTCGGAGCGGTGGGCGTATTCCACGGGTCATGCTCGGCGCAAAACAAGGCGCGCGCGACGCGACGCAAACATGTAGGGAGAGTCGCTGGCCGTGTAGTATCACGTGTTATGCGATTTTCATTATACACATGCTTGTTATCGCTATTTCGTTGAGTGTCTTGTTCGTATTAATCAATAAGCGTACAAACTTTTGTATAATGATTCCACTCCATTAAACCTTGAGACCTCTCGTGGCCTCCTGAGACCTCCTTTGTATGAAGTACATTAATTGATCAAAGCAAAGTTATATCAAAAGATTCTTAACAAATAAAATAATACAAAAATTACATAATCAAATACACTTTGTCAAACACAAAAATTTTCATGTTTTTGACCTCATTTGCTATAATTTAAAATTAGAGAGGCGGGCTTGTTGCGATTATGAAGATGCTGTACAACATGTGGGTAGCTACTATTTAACGATGGACTTGTCTCGCTGGCGCCAATTGTCTCGACTCGGTGGGTCTCGGCCGAAGGAGCCTTCCCTTATCGCGGACTCTCCACGGAACAACAGTGGCCGTGATACCTGCATACACTCGCTAGAGTATTTACCATATCTGCAGAGTACTCGAGAGCGGCGGCGCCATGCACGCAGCGGCGGGGACTCGTAGACGTGGTGCCGCGTCTGCCTCTGCCTCTGCGTGTGTACCGACTCGCCCAGCACTCGCATGTTCTCGACCACCGCTAAGAAGGATGCCTTCATCCATCTGGCCGAGTCTGGACGCACGCCCTTATTCACGGAATGTCCACGTCGGGGTGGTGTGTCGAAGTCGTCTTTGCATGATGTAAGTACCGTATAGTGAAAATCATAAGAAGGATGTAATTTCTTCATAGCGTTTCCCTTGTCGTCGATATGGATTACGCTCGGGTCAATGCGTAAGGTTTCCACTGTGATTCTCGGCCGCCCGAGTAGTTTAGCATGTACCTATTTGGATGAATGCCATTATCGTACATCTCGCGTCAATCCGTTACCCATCTCGGGTGGCGCGATTGTGGCTACGGCCGTGCACCCGGGTCGTCATAATGCGTACCTCGCCACCACATAGAGGAGGACCATTTCTGTTACTTTCTTACTTTTTGGCTGGTTTGTATCTAGTGGAGGTGGTTTGTTGGTCCTCGCATCTAAGTATAATCTATTAAGGCTTCCGTGAATATTTTATTTATTTTACTATATGTGTTACGCGACAAATTAACTACATAGTTATACTTTTCTTTTTTTGCAACAACCTTTGTTGTTTATCTAGGTGCCATGAATCAGGTAGTGCTCATAGTTTTAGATGCATCGTGATTCTATCTTATATGACTAGAGTACACACACTTGTATTGCTATTACACTAGTATTTCTGTAATGTTTTCTGAAAGCATCTGCACTACATTTATTTAGGCCATTTTATATGTTGTATAGTAAATTGAGACTACCTGACACATGCATCTTTTTCTGAAAAAGAATCACAAGGGATGTTTCTTGCCCATTATTTACAGATCTGTATCCCACAAAAATGCAACTATGACAACATCAAAGCCCAGAGGAAAAAAAAAACAAAACATTTGTTGGTTGTTTCTTGACACTCATAGGGAGAAAAAAAAAACCAAAGCATCTGCACTACATTTCTTGTGTTTTACAATACATTAGCCAAATGTTATGCTACCAAAGAATGCACGGATTCAACTTTCTTGGTTGTTTCTTGACACTGATAGAAAAAAAAACCAACATATTTATTCTGAATGACATACACCAATTGCATTTTTTAGAACATCAATTGCATATAAATTGATCCATTTAAATAAGCTTCCAAAGTGTTATATCTTAAAAAGTATGTAGTAACCAATCAGCTGCCGGCAGCATTTTATCTAACTAGTGCGGGCATCGTACCAAACACCACGACACTCAAATATACCAACACATATAGATCTTATATTACTAACTAAACACGTACGTGGACAATACAGAATAAATGTATCCTAGATTACTGCCACCACCGGTCATGGTAGATTCCGAAAGCCCCAAGCAATAGCATCATGCCATCATCAACCTCCAATGTTGCCAATGTGATTCCATCCATCACCACTCCCAACAAGCGATGGGGGGAGGCTAGTGATGGCCAAATGGGCCTTGCCGGCCCGAGTAATTACATGGTCCACATTGTTTATAGGTCGTACTGGTCCGAAGAATGGCATGGCCCATATTGTTCATGAGTCGTGCTTGGGTCGCAACTCTGGCATAGTGGGGTCGCACGCACGACACGATCACACAACTCATCGGCGACGCGACGCATGGGCTTGACACAACTCATCGGACGCTCCGTTTTCATATTTTTTCGGATCGGATATGAATACGGATACTCGAGGAATCGGATCAATAATATTGAATACGAATACGCGGAATTGAAACGAATACAATCGCGGCATGAAAACCCCTTAAATTGTAACGAAAACATATAGCTAGAGATGCAACACATTCATGGAGGCACTAACAAGTTGCAGTTCATTATAAACATAACACTTAGTTTAGAGTCGAGTCACAAGATCACACATTCACACTTAGCTTATCACATACATAAAACTTAGTTCATACTAACATTGATGAGGCTATATAGGCGGCGTTATTAGTTTATTGGATTTTTGAGATTTAAAAGAGTTTTCTTGGTTAAAAGAAAAAAATAAATGAAATAAAGCAATTATTTAATTTCCTAGGTCAGAGAGGGATTTTATTGGCGAATTTTACTGATTTTAAAAGGTTCATATTTTTAGAAATTAAAAATAATTTATGTGCAAAAATACAAACTAACTTTAACTTGATGTTCAAAATAATTTAAGGAATTTTATGAAAGGAGGAGGACAAGGCAAGGAGGCGCTTGGCGGGCTCGGGCGCACCGATCCAAAATTATCCGCGATCCGGACGACGAGGATCGGTCGGAGGCGAGGAGAGGAGGAGGACAAGGCAGGAGGCGTCAGCCGGCCGCCACGGTGCGGAGGGAGGGGAAGGCGGCGCTAGCGCTCGGGACGGGAGGGAGGAGAAGGCGGCGCGGCGCGGCGGGCTTGGGGTGCACGGGTGCGGCGACGAGGGAGGGGAGGAGGAAGAGCAAGAGGAGGGCGGGGCGACATTGGCGGTTGGTGCGGAGGCGGCGGCGCTTGGGACGGGTGGAGTGAGGACAAGCCGAGAAGGCGAGATAGCGCTCAGGGCTGGCGAAGGGAGGCATGGAGTGACAGAGAGAGAGGAGAAGGTAGGAGGTAGGGAAAGGCGGAGTGTTGGGTCAAGTGGGTTGCGCCAGCACGATGGGTGGTGCCCGAGGAGAAATAGCCATTGAAGGCTATTTTGGCACGATGACCCATGCCCGACACGGCACAACAAGACACATTTGGCTCATTTAGCCTGTAACGTTCGGAATTTTTAAATTTTCAACTGTTTTTTTTGCCGTTGGGGCTTTAAAAATAACAAAAAAAATCAAAAAATCCAGAATTATTTTCCATAAAATAGGCACTATACCCCCGCTCATTCACCACCCATCTATTGCTCAATCTCTCTTTCAAATTTTATTGTGCAAATTTAAATTCGTTGTGAGATAATTTGACAAAATTCAAAAAAATTATGCCAAATTTTGAGAAATTCAAATTTTGATAGTAAGTCACCAAAAGAGGTACAATACTATTTTTTTTCATATTTTTATTGTTATTATTTATCATGCTAAGATGAAAATAATAATAGCTTTAGTTTCAATTTTGCACTTTTCATTATGGAAAATTACTATATCTTCGCTATCACTGAGTACAGAATTTCACCGGAGAATGTTGCATCCGTGGAGGAGGTTGCGACTGCTTAAACCAACCGGAGGTTGTACCGGAAGGGCAAGGTGGAGTTCCATCATCAGGCTCTACGGTAGTATATTCGTCGGCGACCATTAGAGCAAAGAGGTTGAGACCGTCTACATCCGGAGTCTAGGAGCATTTCGACAGAACAACCAAGTCAAACGCATAAGAAAATGAGGTACCATATGTTGTTTGCAAAATTTATCGTCAGGAATTGTCTTCGATGTTTACAGGAGGGACAGAGCACTTGCAAATACATGCTACAAGATGTAAGGCAAATCAAGGATTGCTGACGAGGCAAACACAACTGCAAATACAACCTCGACAGTACGATACGTAGCTGGGACTACGATCCTAAGGTAGCCCGTCAATCTCTCTATTGGTTAATTGCTTCAAAGAATTTACCGTTAGACTTTGGGGAGTCTAATGCTTTCCAAACTTACATTTGAACTGCACGTAATTTTAGATTCTCTTCTGTTTCTAGACATACAATAACTAGGGATGTAATAAAATACTATAATGAATGTTGTGATAAATATGGAGTCGCCGCACTAGGGAGAATTATCTTAGTGTAGCTGTTCATTATGTTAATAATGACTAGGTAATAGAGAAAAGAATTATATGTTTCAAATTAATGATGTAGCACGCACGATTGATAATATTGCAGACTATATTATCATAGTCGTAGAAGACTTTGGTCTTACAAACAAAATATTATCAATTATTCTATACAATACCACTGCGAACTCTAAGGCTATGGATATTCTTACTCCAGTCTTTAGTATATACGTCGATTCATTCTTGCTACATCAAGAATGTGTTTGTCATATTATTAACTTTATAGTCAAATCCGGATTGAAGAGGTTGGATGCGTATTTTAAATCTTTTCGCGATACAATATCTTTCTTGAATAATTCTAATGTAAGAATGACAGCATATAAAAACTTCTGCAGAGCAATAGGTGTACATCTAAGAAAGTTCCTTTTGTACATGTCAGTAAGATGGATCTCTATTTACCTTATGCTTAAGAGTCTTTTACCATATAAGAATATTTTTTCTATTTTTATTCAAACACACTATCAAAGCACTGACGATAGTATACTATTTACTAAGCAATATTGGTTCGTTGATGAGAAGATACTACATTTAAAAAAAACTTTTATGAGGCTACTGTTGCTTTGTTCGCTGTCTACTATCTAATATCTCCTATTATTATGCATATTATTTTACAAATTGCTACTCAATTGAAAATGTATGAAATGACTTAGTTTTATGTGAGTCTATTATTGCTATGAAAACTAAATACCTTAAATGTTAGAGAGAAATCAAATTCCTATATGTATTTGCATTTATTTTAGACCATAAAGGTAAAATTGAAGTATTTGCTAATGTTTTTGATCTTCGTAGTAATGTTACAGGGCTAGACTATTCTAACTATTTTGCAGAAGTTTGTTCTCGATTACACGAGATTTACCAAATATATGAAAATAAGTTCTAAAGAGTCCGCTTGCAACGACCTCTAGTAGCCACCACCTCAAGTAGTAAGACAAATATGTGCAGCAAGATCTTCGGTGGCTCTTGCTCCAGGTCCAGATCTTCTTTTTCTACAGCACCGCCTGCTCAACTAAGAACAAACCCCAAGGAGTGGTGTCGGTGTATTAGAACCGATCTTACGTAAAGATTATTTGATTCGGGGGGTCTCCTAAAGATGAAATCACGCAGAGTGGTTGACACGGGATGTTTAGACAGGTTCAGGCCTTCTCCGGGGAGAATAACAACCCTACTCCTGTGTGTATGGTATTGACTGTATTCTCGATGATCAAGCCAGAAACTAAGACTATTACAGAGAATAATACTTGTGTTTCCCCTTGACTCGCTCTGTCTTGCCCCCCTTTTCACCCTCTGATTGATGTCTTTATATAGTCGTGAAGAAGTAGCCGTTTTGTCCTGCGGAAGAGGCGCCTTAATTGAGCCAGTAATGGGCGCATGATGGCAGTAATTACCGGCGCATTGGCTTCTTCACGCAGTCTGGCAGTTATCATTCAGAGGTAATGGGGTATTTAAGCACTATTACTACGCAGAACAGTAGTGCGTATGGACCGTTCAGATTCCTTAATCAATTGGACCCACTCGCTTGTAGGTTTGATTATAAGGTGGTCGTGGTTTACTTGGTCGTAGTATGACTTACGACTGGGTATAAGTCGTAGTAGAGCTTACGACTGTGCAATAGTCGTAGAAGGACTTACGACTAGGTAGTAGTCGTAGAAAGACTTACGACCAGGTAGTGGTCGTAGAAGGACTTACGACCATGACAAGACTTACGACTATGGGGGTGATTGTAGAAGATCTTACAATCACTTGGTAGGTCTCCCCCTTATAAATATAAGGGGTACTTCTGGGGACCATGTGACATCATATTTACCCATAATAATAATTATAGATAAAAGATAAAATGAGGATTATTAGATCCTCGTCAAGTGGGGAACTATCCATCTACCTGGACAACGATATGTCGGATTTCAACTTAGAAGACTTCAAAAATTTGCAATAGTGGTATGCATATAAATTAACATATCCCGTGCTATCTATACTTGCACGTGATGTGTTAACTGTTCCTGTCTCGACGGGTTCCCCTGAGTCTGCTTTCAGTCTTGCTGGAATAATATTAAAGGAGAGAAGAACACACCTCACGAGTGAGATGGTGGAGATACTTCTAACCGTGAAGGGTTGGAAACAAGATGATTCGCCAACACAAACTTTGTGGAAAATACAGAGTTGTCAAGATGTGTTCGAACATCTATACCTCGACAAGGACACTTATAACAAAGATACATGTAGAGCTAATGTTGCACTCTTTTTTCCTTTGCTAATGTTTTTTTATGTCGAGTTTTTACTTGGTAAATATTTTAATGAGGCAACCATTTCAATATTAATAAAGTTCTTTATTACATTTCTAATATATTTGTTTCATTTTTTTACAATTTTTATATGTATTTATTAATTCTACATATTTTTTTATTTTTGAATTTTCGGACCAAGTGAGCTGTACATAACTCAACAGGCCAAATATGCTCGTATCCGGTTGTCCTTGGGACTATACTTGAATCGCCACCCAAACACGTGAACCGATTCGATACGGTGCAATTCTTTCTCAGACCAAAATAGACCGGAATAGGCGATGCCAGCCGTGCCCGTGCCACGTCGGGCGGGCTGGCCGCCCAGGCCACGTCTTGGGGAGGCAGGCAACAAGGGAGATCCCATCGGCAGCGAGGTGCATCTGTCTCAGCGGATCTCCGTCCCACTTGTCCACGCCATTATCTTATTCTGGTCCACTACCCGCCACACCTCGACCAGCCACATTTGATCCCCACCCCTCCCCCATATGGCATCCCAGCTCCCCTGCCTCCCTTCCCCGTCTCGTTGCCTCCTCTTCCGCCGCCGCCGCCGCCGCCGCCGCCGCGGCGCAGCCTGAGTGTAGTCGGGGGGACACGTGGGTATGGACCTTGACCCCTCCTCTTCCGCAGCTGCTGCAGGTGGGGACGGCGGCGGCGGGGGAGACGTGTGGCCGTTCGACTCGCTCACCACGTCGCTGCTCTTCTCCTCCGTCTCCGCGTCGCCGCCGCCGCCGCCGCTTCCCGCGGCATCCTCGTCGTGGCTCACGCCGCCCTCGCCGCTCTGGCTCTTCGACGACCGCCAGCTGCTCCCGCTCGAGGTGGGGCCTGCCCCCGCCGCGGCGCCCGAGGCCGCCGTCACCGAGGAGGTCCACCGAGCCCGCTTCGGTGAGCCTTCTTGGACTTGGTTGGACTGTCCACCTTCGTTTTTCTCTTCTTGGATCGTGCGGTTTGGAACGATTAGAGGAGAAACGAGACGTTTAGGGAGATTTGTGATTTTGTTCTTATATTTTGTTTGGCTTATCGATTGGTTCCTTGGAATTTTTCTGTTCCAAAGCTGGAACAGAGGGGCAGTAGGAATCTTGCTATTATTCTTGTTGTTAGGACGCAAATATTCTCTTTGCTGTACGATCCATGAAGTTTCCGAGCTTTGTGTTTGACTTTCTTGCCTTCGTTTGGCATGCTTCTTGGTTGCATAAAATTTGGCTTATCGATTTTGGGAGGAAATATAATGTTTTTACGTGCTACTGCAAGAAGATGGATAAAATGGTGTAAAGTTATCTTTGTTGCAATGATATGCTCGCCTTGTTTAATCAGCGTGCTTTCATTCTGTCTGACTTGGTGGGTGTAATGCGTGGTTTTAAATGCTAATGATTGTTAAGATTGGTTGATGGCTAATTGGATTCCACTACGAGGTAGTAGTAGTGCTTGCTAATGAACTGTGCATACAAAACGAGGGTCATTTTCGTGTGCTATTGTTGCCTGAGTCATTTACATTATCCAATGCATGGTCTACCTTTCGCGGTGTCCCTTATTAGTGGTGGTGTGGTGCCTCCAAAGTAACCTTGGGTAATTTACTAGATTTAGTGGTGGGTTATGACGCCATGGACAGTACTAGATTGTATTCAAAGTTGAAGCAGTTGGATAACGCCTTGCTTTGTCTCATTATATTATAGTATTTAAAATCGGGACAATGAGATGAACTGAACTTATGTGCTGAATAAACTAGGACTTGTTTCCAGAAATGGTCTTGAGTTGATGATGGAATGTGTGGTACTGTTGATTTTCTTCGCTTTATTGAAAGCATTGATCCATTACAGTTAACAAACTTGATGGCTTTAAAAAATAAAAAAAACATATACATATTTTTTTTTCCTTCTTGAAATAGGGATTTGCTTGTCACATGAGCGCCCGGTTTTAGACTGAATGGTCGGGCATAGCAAAACCTATTGTTCATTTAATTAGCAATGGTATTCCTTTCTTATACATGTTCTTAGCCTTTTTTACCTTACGATATTGCATTGTCTTCTGCTATCTAGGGAATTCGGACACAACAAATAAGAGAGTCGAACAGATTAACAGCAAATGGCAGTTTCACCTATCTCTGGATGAAGATAGCACAGACAGCGCTTGCTTGTTCAAAGAGAGGCTTACACGAGCTCTCAGGTACTTCAAGGAGTCCACAGATCAACATCTGTTGGTCCAGGTTTGGGCACCGGTTAAGAATGGCGACCGCTATGTGCTTACTACGTCAGGACAACCTTTCGTACTTGATCACCAGAGCATTGGGCTACTTCAGTACAGGGCTGTATCCATGATGTACATGTTCCCAGTAGATGGAGATAATACCGGAGAGCTGGGGCTACCTGGGCGTGTCTACAAACACAAGGTGCCTGAGTGGACACCAAATGTGCAGTATTATCGCAGTACTGAGTACCCACGCCTTAACCATGCGATCAGTTACAATGTTCATGGTACTGTTGCCCTGCCAGTTTTTGATCCTTCTGTTCAATCATGTATTGCCGTTGTTGAACTTATAATGACATCAAAGAAGATAAACTATGCTTGTGAGGTCAATAAAATCTGCAAAGCTCTTGAGGTTAGTCTTTTCTTTTCCTGTTGTATGTTTTTTGTATGTCACATGAACATTCAGGTGATACTGCTTGGATATGTGGACATTATATCCTTGACCGCTAGCCGTAGCAACCACATGTAGCATAATTTTTGTTGAACCCTTGCGTCTCTTACATATTAGTAATATGTTTTGTGCTATCTGCAGGCAGTAAATCTTAAAAGCACAGAGATATTGGACCATCCAAATGTCCAGGTGAGCATTCAATCAGTCTGGACGAACTTTTCCTGTTTCTACTATGGGGGTTATTTATGTTTTTGTTTATTTCTTGCGTACTCAGATATGTAACGAAGGCCGTCAATCTGCTCTGGTGGAGATACTGGAGATCCTGACAGTTGTATGTGAAGAGCACAAGCTTCCTTTATCACAAACATGGGTTCCTTGCAAGTATCGAAGTGTATTGGCGCATGGTGGTGGTGTGAAGAAAAGTTGCTTGAGCTTTGATGGAAGTTGCATGGGGGAGGTCTGCATGTCAACAAGTGATGTGGCATTTCATGTTATTAATGCTCGTATGTGGGGATTCAGAGATGCATGTGTAGAACATCACCTACAGAAGGGACAAGGAGTTTCTGGGAAGGCGTTTATCTATCGCAGACCTTGCTTTTCAAAAGATATCAGTCAGTTCTGTAAATTGGAGTATCCCCTTGTACACTATGCTCGTATGTTTGGATTGGCTGGCTGCTTTGCAATATGTTTGCAAAGTTCTTATACTGGAAATGATGATTACATATTAGAGTTTTTCCTGCCACCCAGTTGTAGAGACAAAGATGATCAAAACGCCTTGTTGGAGTCTATATTAGCTCTGATGAAACAGTGTCTTCGTAGTCTAAAGGTAGTTGGCAATGGAGACTCTAATGAAGCTTCTCTTCAAATTAGTAATGTGCTAATAATTGAAAATGAAGATTTCAAGACAAATGTGCATTTCGAGAACTCTGAAGGTTGCCTTCGTGAATCACCTGAAGGTGATACACATGGAGGAGTCCACGAGCTCGATAAAGGGTATAGCAAAGTTTCAGAGAGATTTTTGCTGGCTGATGACAACTCTCAAAACAATGGCACATCTGTTTCCAGACCAACTGGTAGTGGTGCTTCTGATTCTTCATTGCCTCACAAAAGTAACAAACCCCCTGAAAGGAGACGAGGAAAAGCTGAAAAAACAATCAGTTTAGAAGTTCTTCAGCAATACTTTTCTGGAAGCCTGAAAAATGCAGCAAAAAGCCTTGGTGGTACGCTTCTAATATTTAAGTTTACAATGCCCCTGCTTTTGTGTCCCACTCTTTCTGATTGCTAACTCTAAGATGACCACATTCAACTCATGTGTAATTTGATAACCTAGTCCTGTCTAGTATACATGACAATGAAATTTCGAATCAGTAACCTGATCTGTGTTTATTTAGTTTAGCACTGGAATGGCAGCAGAATGCAGATTTGAGCTTCTATGTTGCATGCATGTGCTGTGATATTCTATTTATTCTGCAAATACCATTTTGGTCTTAGTTTCAGTTTCTTTGTGTTATGAAACCGTGCCTATGTTCTTCACAGATATAAGCGGCACGTATTCTTGTTGAAATCTATAGTTGCAGAAGGTAGGATCAGTGAAGAGGTATTTGGATTTTGGAATTGAAGGAATTGATTAGGAGAAATGGCGATTGTCCCATTTAGCATCGAAACACATCATGCTAGGGTAGGAAAAATTGGTTTTAAAAACATATAAGCTTTTCATATGAAGCATGTTGTACGGTTATTCTCTTGGGATGCTGGTGCTATTTGTAGTTGATATCTCATATCGGTTTGTGTTGAATAGAGTACATTGGTGAGTGAAGGATGATCACTTGTAATATATTGTCTTTGAGATTGAAACTAGATCTACTGTTGCATATTCCTCATGTCTAGGTAAACTTGAACCACACATGTTATAGTTCAGGATGCATTCAGGCATTTATGCAGTAGGGTCAATCAATGTGCTGTCTTCTGCACAGACTAGTGAAAGATGTGCTTTGGATTTGTACATGTGGTTCGCAATACAGTGTCCTTCATCCAGGAAGGATATTTATGGAAAAGATGTGGAGTCAAAATTGATTATTTAATGTTTGACATGATTAAGGTACAGGTGCATACTGTATGAAAAAGAATATTTCTGACATCAGAACAAAGAACATTAAGAAAAGGATTGTTAGTCATATAGTCGTATGTCATGCAATGGTTGGTTAAAGTGGAAACAACAAGGAATTTAGTTGTCATATATGTGGAAAGAACATAGCAAAAAAAAGTTCTGTTGATATGCCTGCCTTCACTGGATACCGCCAATGGCCTCAATCAGATTTGCTTGCTGTGATTCTCTAACAGAAACAAAGTTGTATGTATTTGCTCAATGACCACCATATTTCTTTTTGCCTAGAGGCTATTTGGGCTTGTGCATGAATAATGGTGCCTTTTTGCTATCGACTTCCTTTCACACATTCCCTTCTGAGTGTAAAAGAGGGACTAGATGCATATAACATTGGATCTTGCAATGATGATAGCAGTATAGAGGCGGGGGTCGACTATTGCATACTATTGTCGTTACCTAAATTATATTTCTCTATTTGACACTTTGACAGTGTGTCCCACGACGATGAAGCGCATCTGCAGGCAACATGGGATTTCTCGTTGGCCATCTCGAAAAATCAACAAGGTCAACCGGTCTCTCTCGAAATTAAAGCAGGTAATTGAGTCTGTTCAAGGCTCAGAGGCGGCATTTAATCTCACATCTATCACAGGTCCTCTTCCTGTTGGCCCTTCATCAGATTCTCCCAATATAGAGAAGGCAAGTCAAAGTAAAGTTGCAGAATTTTCAAATCCTGCTGTTGACGGTGACAAAGATTCATCTTTGCAAAAATCACTAGAAAATGGTAGCTACTTTGGTATACTCATGTCCCAGCAAAGATTTATAGACAATAGCAACAACGTCCAGCTTGAAGGAGACAAAGTTTCTCACTCGAGAAGCTCATCCAGAGAAGGCAGCATAAATTCACGTACTTCAGAGGACTCGTGCCAGGGAAGTCTTGCGAACCAGACATTCATCTGCAAGCCAATTGCTTCAACATTCTTGGAACCACAACCAAATCCGGAGGTGTTCACAAAAGGGCCTTTCCAAGAACCAGAGCTACCACTTTCCAGGATGCTTGATGAGGATTCTGGTAGTTCCAAGGATTTGAAGAATCTCTTCACTTCAGCAGTTGACCAACCAATATTAGCCCCTCCCAGCAATTTGATGTTGATGCAAAATTTAGGGACTGTAACAATAAAGGCGAGTTTTAAGGAAGACATTGTAAGGTTCCGCTTCCCATGTTCTGGCAGTGTTAGTGTATTGAAAGATGATGTAGCCATAAGGCTGAAGATGGATGTTGGCATGTTTGATATCAAGTATCTTGATGATGATCATGAGTGGGTGAAGTTGGCGTGCAATGCAGACTTGGAAGAATGCCTGGAGATCTCCCGGCATTCTGGTAGCCATGTCATCAGGCTATTGGTTAGCGATGTTGCAGCACACCTTGGTAGTTCTTGTGGAAGCTCTGGATGATACGCAGGTCAACTTTTTTCTTTTTGTTCAGTGGGTATGTACAAGTTCTTGTTCCATGTGGTCAGTTTCACCTGTTGTTACGCTAGATAACATTAGCTGCTTCATTGTGTTTTATTACTGTACCATTTATTTTTTTGTACGAATACGTGTAATTGTGCAAAACACACTTGTAGTGAATGCTGTACATATTAAGCACTAGCGTGACTACCATTCAATATCACACCATCATTACTACAACTGTACCGAGAATAATAGGGGAAGCAATGCTTCCCAGAGAAGTAAGTGGAGTGGGTCTCACCGGAGGGGAGTTTGGCGTCGAAGGCGGCGGGTTTGGCCATCCAACGCGTGCGGCGGGGACTTAGGGATCGGACTAGCCTAATCCATGCCTTAGGGCCCGGATTTCACACGTGGTGCATGAGGAGAGTCCGCCCCCTTAGGGCACGGTGGAGGTTGAGTCCGGCCCCTGGGCATCGAACTTGGCTACGTGTCGGCTGGCGACAGCTCTGTGGTGCTATTTTCTCGTTGACATCAGGAGGGAGCGAAAATTGCTATTACTACCATCAACAATGCCATATCAGGCAAAAACTCGCAGATTTCTTATCCATTCAGCATTGCTCATGAACTGTTCATATATTGCATTAGTCATTTTCAGAAGTATGGACAAACGAATTTTCCAGTTGTATAATTGGCCATTTCCTGCACATTATCTATATTTCCCAGGTTGAAGACGAGCATAAACTAGCGCCTTTTTTATGCCACCTGTAAGAGTTCTGCACGATTAAGGCATATATGGATAATGCAGGTAGCATTCAGAAAGAAAAAAAACACCACTTTTGGAAGATAAAGACCACATTTTTCAGACGACAGCTCGTACAATACTCTTGTGTTCCATAATACACACTCTCTTTTTTTTTGCAGTTTTATAGTATATATATTGAGCTGTTTCACGTAGAAGTTGTGGTGATGAAGTACATCTGTTCATTTTCCATGAGGTGGGCACGTTTTTTCATTCATTCATTGGATCAATAACATCCAATCAGCCATCACATCAATTTTCGTGAAGAAGATCCAAGGGTTAAGAAAACCGGCTTTGATTTAAGAGAAGAAAAATCAAGCAACTTAGCAATAGCAGTACTTGTGTCTGCGCGAATTCTATTTCTGGGTTCGTAGTTGGCGCTGTTGATCGTTTGTGCTGTGATCATCTGATGCCCCGCACTTGACCGTACTTGTGACATCAGTAAATAATAAGGGAAATTTTAAGGAACCTCGGTGCAGCAGCAGTACGGAGCTAGCATAGCACAGTAGTACAGAGGATACAACTATATCCCTGAAAATTTTGAAAAAAATACATGTTATATGTAATATATATATATATATATATATATATATATATATATATATATATATTGGTACATACAATGACATTTATGATTACGTGTAGGTGTTAGCCCGTCCTGACTGTGACATTAATAGGGGAAATTTTAAGGAACCTTGGTGCAGCAGCAGTGCGGAGCTAGTACAGTAGTAAGAAGGTACAACTGTATCCCCGGAAATTTTGAGAAAATGCATGTTATATATATATATATATGTAATAAATTTTAATACAGACAATGACATTTGTGATTATGTGTAAGTGTTAGATCATATGTTAGTATATATAATGTATAAATTATGTATTATGTAGAAGAGAGCAGTTAGTAGTGAGTTATTCAGTTAGTCATGACTCAGTTGAACTATATCTTAACTAATAAAAGAAGGGGGTTTACCCCCGCGCAGTGGGACGATTGTCTCACCCTCACATACCAAAAAAATATCCAATGAACCCGAACTGCTCGCGAGGCCCTCACCCACCCCAACCGCTCCTATCCCCTTCCAACCACCCACCACTTCCCCTCCCCGATCTCACCCCCTGACTTCGCTTCTGCTCCACATCTCCGGTCGGGCACCACTGTCGCCATCGACGTGTGGAGGCGCTAGTGGGGAAGGGAGATGGAGGTAGCGACGGTGGCTCTAGAGGAGGGGGTGAGGGGACAGGAGTGGAGAGGGTGGCGATGGAGGAAGGGGGAGGGGGTCGCACCAGCCTGCATCGACAGTGGTTTGAGTCCCGACCTCTCTTTCGCACCATATCTCTGGTCGGCCACCACTATCGCCATCGACGCTCTGGCCAGAAATTGATATTTACTGACAGTTTAGGATCTTGTCTACTGGTACATCTCACCCTCCTTAGGACTCTGTTGCAACTCACAGGTACCCTACTAGTGTTATTTAAGTTCGCACCCCCGTAGTGAAAATCCTGGTCCCACCACTGTGCTCCAACGAAACATATAACGTTTTAGCATCCAAACTAGAAATTGTTCGGGCCGTGGCCACCAACGATGACGACGGGCCTGGATTGCCGATGCAGTCTGGTGCCGCAGGCACCCACCACGTACCGTGCGGCGCCCAGTGCTGTCGGCATGACACGGCCGCTGGCATGGTGGTTGGGTTCCTTCGCACGCGCGCCAAGAAGAGCCTGCGCCGGTGCACCCGCCAGCGCCAAGGCCGAAGTCCGTTGCAGCGTGGCGAGCTGCCTAGACTAGTTGGTTGTTGCTTCACGTTGGTCAGGGGCGGATCCACGTAGAGCTACAGGGGTGCACAAGACACTAGGTCTAAAGTAGTTTTGCCTTATCAAAACACACAAACACATATGTGTGCACCATACAGTTTAAACTCAGTGACTTTGCACATATATACGATAATACGTATAATGACTTCCAGTCAATTTCATTCCAGATCCGCCACAGATGTTGATTTGGTAGGCCGCAGTTGCCTAGCTGGTGGTTGGGACTTGGGTGCAATGCGCACGGCGCACCCCTCCTCACCAAGTGTTTGTCAGCCCTGACCCCTGATAATTACATGCTCTCAAGAAAAGTTGACATGACTGCAGCAGAATCCTGCAAGATAGAGTAGCACATTCATAGTCCTGTATGGGATTGCAAGCTTTAGTCCGCGTGCGGTGCTGACAAGTAGAGTTGGAACATGGGTTGTGCTTTTTTGGGCTGACCCGAAGCCCGATCGACATGGCACTGTCTAAACACGGCATGACACGACAAGTGGTGGGCCAGGTCGGCACAACACGACACGAACAATGGTCGGGGCGGGCTCGAATGCGCCCATTAGGCGGATAAAGACGACGACCTACCGGTTGGGTCGTGTTTGGGCCAGCACGGCACGAAATAGGACCAACCTTCTCGTTATAGCCTAATCCCCCCTCAACCTAGCTCAATCACTCCCCCACATCGGTCTGGCCCAACCAATCACCCCTGTCGGTGTTTTAGAACCGATCTTACGTAAAGATTGTTTGATTCGGGGGGTCTCCTAGAGATGAAATCACGCAGAGCGATTGACACGGATTTTTATACGTGTTCAGCCTTCTCCGGGAGAATAACAACCCTACTCCCGTGTGTGTGTGTATCGATCATTCTCAACAATCAAGCCAGAAACTAAGACTATTGCAAAGAACAGTACTTGTCTTTCTCCTTGATTGGCTCTTTTTTCCGCTCCCCCTTTGTCCTTCTGATTGATGCCTTTATATAGTCGTGAAGGAGTAGCCGTTTTCCCCTGCTGAAGAGGCGCCTAATCAAGCCAGTAATGGGCACATGATGGCAATAATTACCGGTGTAGTGGCTCCTTCACGCCGTTTGACAGTTATCTTTCAGAGGTAATGGGGTATTTAAGCACTATTACTGCGCAGAATAATAGTGCATGTGGACCGTCTGGATTCCTTAATCAATTGGACCCACTCGCTTGTAGGTTTTATTGATTATAAGGTGGTCGTGGTTGACTTGGTCATAGCAGGACTTACGACTGGGTACAAGTCGTAGCAGAACTTACGACTGGATAATAGTCGTAGAAGGACTTACGACTAGGTACAGGCCGTAGCAGAACTTACGACTGGACAATAGTCGTAGAAGGACTTACGATTGGGTAATGGTCGTAGAAGGACTTACGACCAGGTAGTAGTCGTAGAAGGACTTATGTAACATCCCAATTTTCAGAGCTTTAAAAATCTTTTAAATGATGGTAGTAAGAAAATTCATCATTTGGATTTATTTGAATATTAATTTAAAAAGCTTAATATGGACTTTAAGGACAAATTGATTTAATGTGCTTAATCCCAACACCAATAATTGCCAAAATTATTTTATTTAGATTCTATATGCTTGGATATATTTTATAGAATTTTCTGGAATTTTTCCAAAGTCATTTGCTATTTTCAAATTGCTATTTGTATTTTCTGGATTTATTTAAAAGAAAATCAAAGAAATCCTTGAATGATCTTTGGTCAAAGCCCAACACTATTCCAACACGCCACCATTCGCTTCGGCCGCGCGCTCTCTCGTTGGATGCTTGACGCGCCCTCGCTTCGATTGACGACGCGCTCAACCCCGCTTTATCCGCCGGATGTTCGCCACGTGGCCTCGTCCGTGATCTCGCCGCGCTTCGCTCGCGCCGCTTCTCGCTCCCGTAGTTGGATCGCCATCGCTCGGTTGCCGCCGCCCGTAGCTGCCGCGCTTTCTCGCTCTCGTTGACCATGGGCCCGCCGCCGAGTCGCCGCTCGCGGAGCTTCTTCTTCGCTCGCGCTGCCTCGTCCGCCATTGCCGTGAGCTTCGGCTCACAGACGTCAAAACGGACTCGTCCCGATCTTCTTGTGCCGACCCCACCAAATCGTGTCTCCTGTTATTTCTTATCCGCTCCAAACCAAATCAAACCCGAATCGGTTTCAATCTCCGAGAATCATGGAATTCAAAACTGACCGCTTTGGACCCGATTTGGGTGTTTCAAATCTCGGCGTCTCCGAGCCTATAAGTACCCCCTTAGCACCGCCTCGCCTCCGCAACCCAAAGCCGCCACTCGTCGCCTGATCGCCTCTAACGCCAAGATTTCAAGCTTTAGGGTTTTCGGCCGAACTTCTTCTCCAGTTGAATTGCGCCATTGCCTTCTTGCCGCCCTTGCCTCGCCGATCGCACCATCGTGACCAAAGAAGTCTCAGCTACCTCGTCGCACCTCCTCGTCGCCGAGCATCGCCGAGCGCCGTCCGACAAAACCCGAAGTCTTCGCCGCTTCTTCCCTCGCCACGGCCATCTCCGCAACCTCGGTGCTCAAACCAAAGGCCTATATGTGCGCAATAACCCCTCTACACGTTGGCACCACTCATCTGCCGGCGAAGTCGCCGCTGTCACGGTGACCATCGGTCCCGAGCGCCACTGGCCGCCGTCGCCACTCCGGCCGGGCGTCGACTTCATCTTTGGTGTGGCGGCCAGCGTGGCGCCAGATCGGGCCACAAGACACGCGTGCGTGGCTCGGTCCACCGCGCCAGATCTCCCTCAGTTCAGTGCACTCGGTCCACCGTGAACCCCGAGACTGACATGTGGGGCCCATCTGTCAGTACGGTTTTTAAATATAATTCTTTTTCCGAAAATTCTTGGCTGACGCAAGCATTGCGCAATAATTCGATTTTCCTTTATAAAAATAATTCGGGAAATTCAATAAAATCCAAATTAGGGTTTATTTGATTTTCCAATCTTCCAAAGCCCATATCTTTTGCATCCGAACTCCGATTGAGCTCATTCAAATTTGTAAATTCATATAAAATTAAGATCTATTTAATGGTGAATTTTATTTGATTTTTGGAGTTTATTTTGCCTCTGTTATTTATTTGTTTTGTTTCTTTTATCTCGTTTGCGAGTAGACGTCGATACTTCGGGGAATTTTGCAGAAGAAGGAGCACCTCAAGACCAAGACCAATATATAGACCTATTCCAAGGCAAGTTATACTTTTGATCATATTGAACCCAGTTTTTAAAATACTTTGTTTCAATGTATTGCATTCTATTTCAAGTATTTATTTAAATGCTTTTGGGATAGTTATTAGTCCAAATTGTTATGCCACCTTGTCTATTGTATGCCATGATCTTTTGTCACCCTAGGTTGGTTCACTATTAGTTGGTATTATCGTAGCACCAACGTGGGTTGGTTAGATACGATTAGACTGCTTAGCCATGCCACGAGTCATCATTTCATGTGAGAGTTGCAATTATAAATTTGACTAAGTGGTTATGGAACTGTGTGATAAAACTGTGTGTGCTGTGTGCTGTTACTCGTTGATGGCATATGTTGCACTTAATCAACATGGTGGGAAAAGATTTAGACTGAGGCAAGTGGTGGATCTGTGTGAATGGTGGAACTGTGTGCTTTAAACTTTGTGATTTGGGTAAAACTGGAAGTCTTGCCTTGGTCAATTAAGGACTTAACTTTGTGCGTCATTGAACTGGGCCTGACTTAGTAAGTTATGGAGTCTTGGCATTGACAACTCAGGTTGTATTTAAACTGTGTGATGGGCTGAAGGTGTGTACCACTATGTTTGGGTCACATCGCGGATTTGTTCATTGCATCCCCGCCCAACGGTGTGTGTCGTTCCAAGGGCTATGTGAACAAATTGGACGGCAAGAAAGCACATCGGGAGTGTCATTGTTTGAGATGAAGTCTCTGAAAGGTTTTGTTATGGTTAGTGCTAGCTACACTGATTGTATCGTGTGGGTAAAGTGTACAGCCTCTGCAGAGTGTTACCTCAATCTATTCGAATAGCCGCGTCCTCGGTTATGGACATGCTCGGGAATTTCACACGAGGGGTAGATTTTCATGAAACAATTGGGAAGGGTCAGCTGTGTGAGATAACTTGTGCAGCTGTGTGAATAACTTGATTAGACTGTGTGTCCTTTGTGAAATCAATTGTTAACTTATTATTGTCTATTTGTTTTGAATTATGCTTTCAATCTATTATTTGTATTCAATTGCAAATGTTGCATTTCCGCAAAATAACCACAGAAGTCATTCCTTTGGAATAAGCCATCATCTATAAATTGCATTCTGTGGTATGACTTGCGAGTATGGTGTGTACTCACTCTTGCTAAAACAAATCAACAGAAGTGGAGGAATCGTCGCCTTCTTTTGAGGAAGAGTTCTACGAAGGTTGATCGTTAGGGTCTTGATCTCAGTCAGTTGCCTGTGGTAAATTGATGGGAGCCACTGGAGTTTATTTCGTTTCCGCTGCAGTTTATTTCTTTATTGTCAACCTTGCGTGGCTCAATAAATGTAAACCTTGACCGTAAGGTCCCAACAGTTATTTGTTATTTAAAGGTACTCGTTTATTCTTATATTCGTTGTATGGATGTGATATTTTATCGATGTTGACACTGTGTGCACTAGCGTGATCCTGGACTAGTGCAGAATACACAGAGGGTCCAGATTTGCATATTTGGGTCCCGACAACTTACGACCATGACATAGTCGTAGTAAGACTTACGACTATGGGGGTGATTGTAGGAGAACTTACAATCACTTGGTAGGCATCTCCCTTATAAATATAAGGGGTACTTCTGGGGACTACGTGACATCATATTTACCCATAATAAGAATTATAGATAAAAGATAAAATGACAATTATCAGATCCTCGTCAACCCCCTTCTGTCACCCGGTCTGACCCAACATCCCTCCCGGTCTCCCCCAACCCCCATCCCCAACCCTTTCCCCCGAGCCCTGGCTCCCAAATTCTCAATCTTTAATCACATCCGTTGATTCCCCTCCCTCCAGCTCCAACCGTCTCCCTCCCCACGCGTCGCCGATCGTCGCCCTTCCTCCCCACGCACCGCTGGCCGTCCCCTCTCCCTCCCCACACGCCACCGCCCTCCACCCTCCCTCCAACCACCTCGTCGTCGTCATCCTTCTCACCCCCTTCGCAAGCGTGCGATGCGGCAGAAGTGGGCGGAGTTCTTCATCGGCGTTCAAGAGGAGGGGGCTATGGCGAGGGGGAGCAGGCGTAGATGGCACACTGGTGTCTTTGTTTTCCTGGGCGACGGCGACGGCTGTCGCCTTCGTAGACGTCTATAGTTACTTAGGGCTGGAATTAGGTCGGCACGGTACGATCCCAACACGGTGAGCTTTGGGCCATGCCTGAGTCTGACCAGAGGCAAAGTGGGCCAGCACGACACGGCACGGCGGGATGATCGGACCAAACCCTAGCACAATACGATCCAAAGCACAATGAGTCCGTGCACCTACCGTGCTGGCCAGCACGGCCGGCCCAATACCCACCACTACTCACAAGAAAAAAGATTACTTGTGATAGTTACCAGACGAGTCTACGCTACTACATGCTTATACTTCTCTGCTGGCCGATCAGCCTCGAGGGGCGATCCGGCGATGTCCAAGAAAAATGTACAAGCGCAACACAAAGCAGTGAAACATGCAGATCCACCAAGGCCCACCAAGGCGACCACTTGCATCTCCTGGCTGGAACTTGGCACAGTTGATAGCTTACGTTGGGACAGCGTCACGTTTCCAACGTCATATTAAGTATCGCCACATATGTACCACTAGCTCAAGCGCATGATGAATTGATGATCACCTAGCAAAACATTTTACATTATGGAGGAACTAGAAAAATGTGATGCAAGTGGTGGAGTCTAGCTGCAGAAGTTCCGCTACCATTTTCTTGTTTGCTTAACCACCGCATGCTTAAAATGACCGATCCAGCTCAATACTGACTGATGATATAAGTAGAGAATACCTTACCCTTGATGAACAAGTCATACACAGGAAACCAACGATACACAAAACTTAAATTGGTTTAATTAAGAAAAGTTTTGTTGCATTGGTTTTGCTATACAGCTCAGTTTTCTTAAATCTTAATACAACTCAATTTACAATCGCATCCAGTGAAGGACAATTTGTGCAACCTATCCATGTTAAGTTGAGTGGACTAAGTCATTTCAAGAATGAATTTTGTCTATTCAAAGGAGTGTGTTACAGTAACATACAGGGTAGGAGTGCAGGTGCCACAAAAGAGGGATAACTAATACTGATAGATATGATCACTATACATGTGTGCTGTCATGTTGAGGGCTTGAAGCATAGCCTCTCCTCGCTTGTTGACAGTGAAGACACACATGCCGCCATTGTTTACATCAATGGCACGAAACCTGCATGATTCACTAGCTATTTCAGAAAAGAAAAGGAGAATGTTTGCAATTCTGAAGTTTCAATGAAATAACATTGCAAAGCATTTGTAATGTTTTCACAGTATTTTACAATCGATAATGTGTGCATAAAACCCAAAATTATAGCCACAGAAAAGGTCAAACTTTCCTCGCAAAAAAAGAAAAGAAAAGGTCAAACTTGCCTCTCAGTAGGAAGGCCAAGTGCTGTGCAGATGAGCGCCCGCAAAATAGATTTGTGTGCAACTACCAAGAAGTTTTCTCCCTGTCACAGACAGAATGAAAAGTTATATAAACATTCAAGACATACCCTATATGAAAGAACTTGGAAGGCAGAAAATTCACACCGGAGTAAGCAAGATTTCCTTCCAAGCTTCTCTTGCTGTTCCCCATAACTTCCGAATTGGGTATATGCCATTAACATGAAAATTGGCAGGGTCCTCCCTCCATTTGGTGTATAACTCTGGATATTCCTTCTTGGCATCCGCTGCCTCCATGTATGTAGTATGGTCATTTTGCAGAAATGGACGGTAAGAGTAAAGAGTTACAAGGTTTACACAGGCCTTGACATACCATTAGTCATGCCCTCTAAAAAGAACAGGTGCGCCTCTTTCAATGAATCAAGGAAAACCAGGGGCTGCTCCTTCCCTTGCCATATAATTTCCGCGGTTGACTGCATAGAAATAACAACAAAAGGTAAGCATTTATACCTTACACAGTTAGGCAGCATATTGTTCCAAACCACATTAAGATAGAAGACTTGAAAATTGGTACCTTTGCTCGTGAGATAGGGCTAGAGAAACAAACGTCAAACTTCATATTTGCAAGAGCATCACGACATTTCTCTGCCTGACTGGCTCCAGTCTCTGTTAACACCGACAGATTTGAGCTTCCCTAGACAAAAGCAATTATTTCATTAATGAATCCAGAAGGTATGCCTTGATTATCCAAGCAAAAGACAAACTTTTTTCTTGTCATGGATTGAATAAGATGTTACAAATTGTAGTCCACTCTTGTTGCTGCAATGGTTGATGTTATGGAAAGATAGTGCAGTCCCTCTAAACAATTGCACAAGAACTACAAACTTTATCTATGGGCACTATATGCTTTTATTGTCAGTATCTAAATGTTATCGTAACCTATTTATTATGAGTTGGACAATGGAAGATCAGGCACATTGATGATAATCAAGATTCAATGCCTGAAATATGCCAGCACAGATTAGCATATAAACGGGTATCCTAAATGAATTGGTGAAATGGATGATTGAACATGTATTCTAATCACACCCTATTGTAAAATGGAATTTGCGATATTATAAATAAGCAGTCATACATCGAACAAGTAAAACAATAATACGAAAGCTAGGGGAGAAGCAGTTACAGCAAGCCATCTGATTGAAATGTAAATATAACCTGGACACGGCTTTCCGCATTCCATGAGCTCAAACCATGCCTCACAAGCGTAATCTTCTTTGTAGAGGTTAAAATCTCATCCGTAAGTGATGTTGTTGCTCCTCTAAAGCTGTAAGCGGCACCAGTCATCTGGACTTCATTATCAAGAGAGCTTTCTACAGATACATTGCTCAGACCACTGTGAGTTGCTCTGATGGTAAGAACCCTCGGTTTGCCTGCAACAGTACGAGTAACATACTAACAGTTATCAATGCGAAACAGAAGGTACCAATTTCTTCTTTAATGATATAACACACAAAGCTTTTTGCATGTTCTCGCAAAAAAGAAGGTACCAATTCATAATGTGTTCAGGTGAAGTACAATGTTTTCAGCCTAACGTACAAAAATAACAAACATTTCATCAATTATATTGGCTCCCATATGTACTGTTAAGATCATTCACAGTAAAGTCCCATGTATACTGCAAAGATCATGTACAGTAAAGTTAAACTTTTAAGAGTTCCCATAAGATTCTGAGGCAATGCAGCTCACAGCTCCTAAATGGCGACGAGGTCAGATTTTGATAGAAAAAGCAGATCTTGTATGCAGTTAATTGCAACACCATATATCTGTAAACGCGGAAGCATACCTGATGACGATGTCATTATTCGTCGTAAGGTTAATCTGAAATAGTAGATGAACAATTGCTCAATCTACTTAGGGTTTGGTCTTTCCCAAAAGAGGTAAGCCACAAATTCCAACTACAGATGGAGATAGGTGGTATGACACGAGTTACCCTGCTGAGAGGACTTGACCCTTGTTTATAGCTTTTGGTATGGAATCCTATCATGTCCCATAATTAGAGATAGATTCTAAACATGTCTCTACACAGATTTAAAATCTAAGACCATATTTTCCTTATTAGATGATCAGGCTCTTAACAAATACTTTATTTGACTACTTTATATATTTGATCCAACTAAAGATTAGATAGCTAATATGTATATAATCTCATGTAGGTCCACATAATGGAAATTAACAGATTTCTCAAGCAATAGTCTACAGTAAACACCCTGCTTGCATCACAGAAAAACCTGCTGAAGAAACATTACAACTTAATTAAACTTCTGATTAACACAGCAGCAGCAATATCAAGTCATTATGATGAATATGACATGACTATTCCTATTGAAATACTCTGCTGGCATTCAGGGTCCTAAGGGAAATAAATGCTCATGACCACAAATGTTGGAGCGCGTAAATAAGATACTGCGCATGGCTTCTTCACATCTTACACTCAAGTATAAGGATGCACTATGACACCTTAACCTAAGCATGCGAGGATGCGCGGCCTGAGTACCTAGCTACTTGAAACTTCTCTCCTGGACAATCTGGCCTTACAGTCTCACTCGTTTATGGCATGCTTAGTTATGGAATTAACACGAGAGATCAAGAAAATGAAGGGATAAGAAGATACCGGTGCGCTTGCGGAGGCGAGGAGAAGCGTGAAGGGGAGGCGCGGGATGGAGGCGGCCGCGGCTGCCGTCGGTGGGCAAAGATGGCAGGAACGCCGTCGGCGAAGCGGAGCCCATTTCTTGGCTTCTCGCCTTCCTCGCGGCTCTTTATCTGTGTTTTCCGCCCTCGCCCAAGTGAAGTGAAGCACCCGTGCGGCCGGCGGATAGACGCTGGTTTCTTCTAGCTCTAGAAACGGACAGTTTCTCTCTTCAGGCATAAAAATCCAGTTTTTTTTAGATAAATGGAATTAACTTAAAAATTTGCCAAAAAAATATGCTATTGAGCGTTTGAGCCTGGCCCATTTCGCATCCACAAGACATGCTTTGCTTTGGACGTTGTTTCGTACGTGAGAATTTCACAAGAATGCCTCCGCTGAGGCACTCGGAAAACCCAAATAAAATTGAAAATTTTGTCTGGTTGCTGTTCGTGTATTTAATTTACCGAAATAAAAAATAAAACAGAAAAGAAAAAAAGAATTTCACAAGAACTCTACGAGAATTTTCCAACCAGCTCGATCCTCCCGAAATTTCTTTAGGAACCTTACGTTCTAAACAGAGCCTTAAACTGATGTCAGTCTTAGCAGGTGAAGTATGCCATTGTCGTCCATGATGCGATGGGGCTTCTCGCGTACATGGCTGGTTCGATTTCGAAACCTGAGCATCCATGCGAAGTTACACGCTTGACATACTTGAGAATTCCTTACGCCTCACAAGGCACTAGGTCCCTTGACAACGACGACAACAGCTGTACAGGTTGCTGTGCTCTCCCACTACTGCCACAAATTAACCAAAGATATTTGTGCTGCGGGGGAAGGGGCACAGCCGTAGCACGCTTCATATTCTACCAGAAACAAAATTTTCAGAATATCTCACAAATTTACCCGAATCCTCTTCCTCCCCATTATAATGCAGTTCATCATCTGCCAACAATGCCACACAAGTCCCAGCCAATTATTGTCACCTACCCCACAGAATCAGTGGCATCAATTTCAAACATCTGTCACATTCATCACTCATCACCTAAATGCAGTGTAACGATTTTCATAATCTTGCGAACGATAAACAATCGGTCAAAAAGTTTGCAAACAAGAACAGAAACATAGCCCAAATAGTGAAAGAAGTCACAGCCCAAATAGTGAAAGAAGTCACAGAACCAACAATGTATTCTCAACCCAGGCACGATCTAGAAAAGTGTACACAGCAAGGTTCGGGCTGTGCTTCTCAGCAAGATCACAGATGCACCAACTAGCATTACTCATGTATCTCCAAATATATAGGTGCAGACCATCAAATTAAACCTACAAAAATATCAGTCCCAAAGAAGGATTACACTCTTTGTGTTTAACAAATGACATTTCCTAGTGCTGTAAGACATACTTTTGACATGTAATTGCATTTCCTGTTGGCCATGAACAAAAGCAACAGCTCTCAAAGCCCAAACAAAATGATTGCAGTGATAACAACAGGATAACAAGGCCAGTCAGGCACAGCCCATTGGCTGATTCAGGAAGAGATAACAGTGCTTCCTTCTCAATGGAAATAACCAAGGACCTGGCCACCCACATTCTGCCTGATTGCTTCCTCGTGATCTAAAACACCATTTGGAGTTGTGATCACAACATAGCCCCACTGCATAGCAAATAAGACCACAAACAGGAAAGATGTTAGCAACACCACACTAACTCCGTAAAATGGAGAGAGCAATGTTTTGCCGAGTTCTACTATATACATGTGAAGTGCTTACTGAGAATTGTGTATAAAATAAATAAATAACACATAATTTAACATGCCAAATAAGATTTAGGAAGTCAGTTTAGTTAGAGATGCTTAGATTGGCATCCACACTTAACCTACAAGTAGCACACTGCACAGGTGTGACTGAAGGGGTTCAAAATGAAGGAGAATCAACAAGAACGTACACATTAGGTAACACTATCAATTGGTTGTTTAATACAAATCTCCCCGAGAATGTGTGCTTTTGCTCACTTGCCAAGTCAATCTGAAAATTAAAAACTGGGGGAATCATATTTCCGTGACGAAGTTAATCCAACCAAGTTAGGAAACGTTCTACAGGATGTCACCTCAAAGAGATAACCTGTGGAGTTTTACATTTGATTTTCACTTCAAAAGGGCCATTTGCATCAGGGACATTTCAACTATAATGATAGTTTTCATTACTCTATCACCTATAATTTATTGATTCACTCCTCGAAAATCTTTCGCAATGACAGGCTGAAAGAGTCTGTTGCCTCAGAAACACAACTGCCAATATGATTATGTTAATCACAGATATCGATTAGCAAGTTTTCAATAAGTTTTCGCACTACTACAACATTGTAAGCTAACCTCCAAACTAGTCGATGTTTAGTTGCAAACTTGCAATTAACCATAATTTACATTGCATAATGGATATTATATACTGTGTTACTGTTAACAAGAGAATACAGTAAGTAGGAAGCATTTAAATCAACAAACTTTGACACATCATATCTTCACCTTCCTGATTCTCTAGCTATCAATCACACTATCAAAATAGAATATAATTTACATTGCATAATGGACATTGTATCTTGTGTTACTGTTAACAAGAGAATACATTAAGTAGGAAGCATTTAAATCAACAAACTTTGACACACCATATCTTCACCTTCCTGATTAGCTATCAATCACATTATCAAAATAGAACGAGCAAAATAGCTTTATCCAACAACTAATAGAACATGTAATTTTATAAACAGATAGAATACCTGCCGTGTTGGAAGCATCCGAATTCTGTATTGTTCTATTTCCTTAGCTCCGAGGTCCTGCCTATAAGTAAGAGCTTTACAATCTTTAATCCTTCCCTGAAGCTCCACAGTAATTTTTCCAACTCTATGTGGATCAACGACCTCAAATTTTTTTATGTACCCTAAAAAGTATTGATAAAATCCGAAAGTGAAAATTTCAGAAAAACAAACAGTACAATAAAAGAAATGTTTGCATATCATCTCAAGATGCTTAAGTTTCAGAAAAGAACTGGACAGATGACAGATGTTCGGTGAGCTATAAGTTCATAACATTTTCTTTTCCTTACTTTTCCGCATGCTGAAGCCAAAATAAAAAGGGAAAGCCAAGCCACTACTCCAAATAACACTTTGTTTTTTTTTTGTTGGTGTTGTGCCTGTTCTCCGTAAATGAAGTTGCATAATGCCTGGTGTTTCAAATCCAAGACTACAGTAGTAGGCCACCCTTCTAACACTTCTAACAGCTTGGCAAAGCTACCAATAAATATGCTAACATCTGATGAATGTGTGTTCTTGCCTTCATCTTCCCAAAACCAATTAACAGTTTGACATGAATTGGATGCAAAGAAATGATGTCACCGCATTCGGTCGGTTCAGAATCCAGATGAGTTATAACAGGTTGACAATCAAGCACACGGTGCCGAACAAGCCCACATACTCTGAAATGTTTGCATCAAGTGGCTCTAATACAACTTTGACCTTAACATGAGGAGATCAGTTCATCTTTATTGTTTTCTCGGTTAAACCCAAAACTGTAGAACCCCACCCCTCTAGTAGTGCATCCCTCACAAATTCCCCAATGTATACACTTGGCGTGCCAATGGGATTACTTTGCAATTAACGCCAACAGGCTCAGCCCTCGCGTTTGTCCATTAATACATATGCACTACACTTCTTTGGCGTAACAGAAGAAGGATTGGGAGATGGGAAATGATGAGAGATGAGCGTGGCGCGGGAGCAACGGTAGCACAGCGCAACGGCAGTAGGCTACCAAGAACAAGAGAGAAGAGGTGAAAACAGTGCTACCTCGGTGCTTCATGATGTCGAGGAAGGAGACCATGACCCCGGAGATGGGCTGGAGGAGCGCCGTCGCCTTCCCCCTCCGCTCCGCGTTCACCATCGTGCGCAGCGCGTCGTTCAGGATCCGCCGCCCCATCGCTCGCTCGATCCCCTCGCTTCTCCTCTTCTTGGCGCTACTTCTTCTCCCTAGCTACCAGCCGCCGCCGGCGCCCGCGATAGGCTAGCGAGGAGTCACAACTCGGGAGTCGGGAGCAATCAAGGTGGGCCTGGCGTTAGGGAGCAGGCCCAGCCGTGAGCGCAAATGTGGGTCGCGTCGACGGGCCGAGCTGGCCGCACGGGCTGGGCTTCACGCGCTGTGATACGTGCTATTATTTCCATGGGCGGCGCAGCGGCGGGCAGGTTAGAGACGATGGGTTGATTTGATGGGCCAAGTTTTGAGATATGCCATTACCAAAAAAAATTCTTCTAAATATGCTACTGTGCAGTGCTAATTCTTTGAAACATGTCATTACTAGTATGATGTTCGTGCGTTGCAACAGAACCCTAAAAGACAGTGATATATATCAACATACGGGATCCTAAACCGAATAATAAATATCAATTTTCTTTCAACTACTACTGCTACCCAAAATGAACGACAGTCATTTTGCATATAAAATGACAATAAGCACACACCTTGGCTATAAAAAATTGAATTTCACATTTTATACGGGACACTAAAATTTTTAAAATAACACATATTCTCTCCTCTTTGACCCGAGCTTAGGCGTCAACATGATCACCAAAATTTTTACTCAAGCAATAAAATTTTCTTCAATGAACAAACTCTCACAAGGAAAAAAAAGTTATCAAGTACTTACGATTTTGCAAAATAAACTAACGCTTTCGAATGAAACACAAAGATTATGTAAATACAAGATATGGATGAATCCATGAAGGTGAAGAGTGATGGGGACCTAGGAGGGTTGAATCATCCGTATCGTGAGGAACTGCAGAGAGATGAGAAAGAGGTGGCCATAATCCCTCAAATTGTGAAAGTTCCAGGCTTCCAGTGACTGAGTTCATGTGGGTGAGCTCTCTGCACAATGCAGGATTTATGTACATCATGGTGATTATCTTGGTTAGCAAAGTAAGCATTTTGAAACAATAATAGACAGCTAACCGAGCCTAAATAGGTTAGACTAACTCTTTCCCATGACGGCAAACCAATCCATCTAGGATCTAACGTATAAACTAATTTGAGACCATGGATGTAATTTTTTTAGTGGAACCATGGATGCAATTAGTAGTGAAAATTAGCTCATACAACAGGTCACACTAATAAAATGAGAATTCTATCAATTAAGTGGCATGACCTAATTTAGCAAGATACAACATGAGATGACATTATCCTAGACCAAACTCTGTATCACTAAGGAGATTATCTTCAAAATAGTGTAAAAGGTTCAAATTTAAAATCCAGATGAGCATTCTCGTCTATTCTGGGTAACTTTCATCTCATGATAGATAATGATTATTCACGAATTTACTTCTGCAACAACAAAAGGAAGAAAATCGCATTTAACCATTTACTTCACATTAAGGGCCAACAGTTTCCCCATTAAAAAATTAGAGTAATGATTCCTTTACCACTCTCAGAGACCTAATATGTATGTGTATAAACCAGGCCACTCAACAAAATAGATCATGTGTTTCGAAACAAAGCTACTTAAGAAAAACTCTTAACATGGTATCTAGCTTCATGCGCACAACATTCCAGCTACTTGATCTCATGTTACATGTTTCAATCTCAGCTTTGGTCCTAGACTCCTATGACAATTCTGAGCTAGAATGTTGATGATACCCAAGCCTCCTGCTGTTTAGGACAAAGAATGCTAAAACGTGAGTAACCAGTGATTCCATTCAACTTTGTACTCCACAAATTCAACTTTCCATTAACGAAGAAACTTTCAACTCGAAAAATTCACCTAATTTCAACTTTGATTTTGACAACTACAGGTCGAATTCAAAGCTCTCAAACCGGATTAAAAAGCTTTCCAATTATTCTTGTAACTTTCAATTCGGACTCTGAAGCTTTCAACTCGAGCCCAAAAAATCTGCGAAAATTGGATTAAAAAAATTAAAATTGGGGATGAAAACTTGCAATTGGGGGAGCTTTCAAGTGGGGATTTACAAAACTTTCAACTACAACCGAGCTCAAAGGGGGGAAGAAGTTGCAATTATGGCTTGCTACCTTAATACAAGAGAAAGAGAAAGAACGATTAGAGGAGATATACCTTTCAGCGTGGACATATCACATGAGTGGGGGATCTGGCAAGATGCTCTGATGAGCGGATCCTACGTGCCATCGCCATGTGCAGTAGTATTAGCTATTGCCGCCACCGAGAGCCATTGCCTCGACCTGCACCGCCGGTCGTCTGCGTCGCTTGCCGTTGATTCGACCACGAGCTGCATCGGCAACTGACTCCCTCACTCAGCTCTCGTGGCGCCGAACGACCCCGCCAACGGGTTCCTCCTCATGTTTGGCCAGAAAGTTATCGTCTCAGTCATCCCATCCTCCGTCGCTGCCACCGCTGCCCATAACAGAGGCGGGAAGGGGTGGCTTCCTGGCGGGCGTAGGTGTGCCAGATTCGGGCATCTCCTTAACGACGGGCGGGTCGGTCCATGACCTGCCTTCAACGAGCGCGGCAATGCGGTCGCGGTATGCGGCGGCGGTGTTGGAGTTGTACTTAGCGACGTGGGCCGTCTCCTTGGGCACACCCCACGCGGTGAGGAAGGCGTTGCCCCTGGCCTCCATCTTGCAGAGCTGCACCTCGGTCCACAAGTCTAGGGTGACGGAGCGGACGGAGCTGATGTGCACGCTGAGGCCGCGGTGCTTCTCTCATGGCGTCCCCCCACCTCGTCGTGACCTCCTCGCTCTCGAACTCCACCACCACTGGCGGCGTCAGGCATGGGGAAGAGGGAGGACGGCGGCGTTGGCCGCAGGGAAGAGGGGGAGAGGGCGACGTGGCTGGTGGCGGAGGCGGCGAGGGAGGTGGGTGAGGGTCAAGGGAGTGGAGTGAGCCGGCGATGGGGAGGACTTGGGCGATGCGGGTGGTGCAGGAGCGATGCGAGGATTCAGGGCGAGTGCGAGGAAGGCGCGGGGCGATGAAAGGGGCGGCAGTTTGGCGTGGGGTGGGAGAAGAGGGGGCAGAGAAATGAGGCGACAGTTCTTTTTCCATGCAGGCGGCGGTTTGGCGTGAGGTGGGAGGGGAGTGTAGTGTAGTGTACCTGTATCCCTTCAATTATATAGTTACACACTTATTTATAGCATTAGGTAAAGTTCTCCAATAAGCACCCATGGCACACCAAACACAGCTATGACAACACCCACATGTTAATGTCCTTTGAAAAATATTAAGAGAAAGAATGCTCACTAAAAAATTGCAATAAATATTATATGTGGCATCATCTTCTTATGCTAATTCAAATTCTAAAATGTCTGTTGACATATCGAGTTTTAAAATAAAAGGAGGTGGACAGCTTAATAATATCACATAGAAGTGATGCAAATAGTGAGGATCTAATAGATATTTACTTTTCCATCCTTTTTTTTTTTGCTTTATTTCAGCACGGTAACAACACAAAATCACTTCCTTTGTAGATTAATTTGTACCTTTAGGTATGTGTTAGTGTCCATTTTAGTACCCATAAAAATCTCAACAAAGGGTTATAGAGTGTATGAATATCTCGCTTAGGAGAGTGTATGAGTGTCCAAGTTAGGTGCAATTGTGTTTGGAGCTCAATTAAACGGCGAAGAAAAAAGTGGTGATTATGACGCTCTCTTGTGCTTCAATTTTCACTCAACTTTTGCTATTTTAGTACCCCTTAAATATCTCAATAGAAGATTATAGAATGCATGAATATCTAGCTTAGGTGCAACTCAAGAGAGGGTTCTGGAGTACATTTTTTTTTAGATGAAGGTTCTAGAGTACATGACTGTCTAGATTAGATGCAATTGTGTCCATCGGATCTGAAATCCAATGGCGGAGAAAAAAGTGGTGGTGTGGCACCCTCTTGTGTTTTACTTTGTACTCAACTTTCATATATTAAGTTTCATTTGTTTGAAAAAAAGATTTTATTCACTGACCAGTTCCCCTAAAAGATTAAACAGATGAGAAAAAAGTGGATAATGTAATCATACTTCAGCATAGTTGTGCTCACAATTACTCCCTCCATTTCACATGTTTGTCTATGGCATCGGGAGTCTCTGGTTCAAACTGTTATTCCACTTAGAGCATGTACAATAGTACAAACAACTGCTCTCTATAACAGCTCTTTATATCACCTGTAACAGCACTAAAAACAACACATACAATGGACTGTGGTGATACAGTCGGCTATAGGATTGTAGATAACACACAATCTTTTAATACTTTCCCTGGTTCTGATGATACATTCGGTTATAGGATTGTAAACATCATATTTCTCTCTCTTAATTCTCTTCCATCCACGTCAGTTTAAATCCTACGTGACAGAGGCTATAGATAGTTGATATAAGCTCATTGTACATAACCTTATGAAATCAAGAGTGTAGTTACTGCATTGTTTTCACTCTTTGTCCCTACTTAAATGCTTCACACCTTCGACTCCACCTCCGCACTCCTTTTGTCGTTACGCTTTCACCGACATGCTCGGCTTACACAGTGTCTTTGGCTTCGCTGTAACCCATGCTGCAATTTGTATTGAAGTTAATTTGTTTGTTGAGAGTTAAGTTTTTCTGTTGTTTTGTTAGAGATTTTTTTAGGGAGGTAAAATTTGTTTGTTGGGAAGTTTATTAATTTTTTGTTGGAGATTTTTTTAGTAAGATGAAAAGAGAGAAGGAAGAGGATAACATTTTGGCTTTTCATGCGTTACAGCACATGCAGGTTAATAAATTAAGGACTGCAACTTTCTTACGGAAAGAGAGTTTGACTCCAACAGCGGACAAAAAGCTCCATGCATGTTAATGCCAGCAACCAGTGCAAATCTATGCCGTCTCTGTTACCTAATGTACCAACGGGATGGATTAAATCTTTTCTTTTTCATTGATTTATATAGGAATTTTGAGACTTTTTACCTTCTAAGGTTAATATAAAAGTTTTTAGGCGAACCCCTAATTAGTATAGATAGATAGTAGGAGTGTGTGCGAGTAGTATTGCGCCTCTTTGCGGCCTATATATAGAAACTGGTCAGCGATTTAGTTCATGCACATTTTTCCTAGGAAGTATAACCACCAGTCAGTTCTCCTAACTAAATATAAATAGATACTTGTCGAAACAAGTAACTAACTGAAATGTTTCACTTGAAATTCTGATGTAGCTATATCGAAATTAACGTTGCTCTAAAAAAAGTTTCAATAAGAAAATCGCCACCTACCATTATATCAAACGGCCATAAATCACCTCCTCCCCACTCCAACCCAACAGTCCGCCTGAATTAATCCCCCCAACACCTAACTTCATTCTAGTCTGTGCGCGTCTTGGTAAATTCTCCTGTCACCTTTGTGTTTGCACATGGTGAGTTTCTGCCGTTGCAGTTGCAACGGCAGAAGTGCACAGTGCCTTCTGCCTTAACTTCCCTTGGTCATTAGATCAAACATGGACGGATGAGATTGATCACTACATTGATCTATAGTGTCCTCTGCCTGAACTCTCCTCGGCTGTTAGATCGAACGCAAATGGGTGAAATTGATCGTTAGCAACGGCAAAGGATCCCAATAACCTCCTCCTCCGCCTTAACTCCCCTCAGCCGTTAGATGGAACGCAGACGGATGAGATTGGTCACTACAATGCCCTAGCTCCCCCTCAGCCTTTTGATCGAACGCGAACGGATAATATTAATTGCTACAGTGATCTACGATGTCCTCTGCCTTAACTCCCCCGAGTCTCTGTCTTTTTAGACATATATCACTGTGTCCCTCTGCCTTACGATGGAGGATCTGGATCCAGGTTAAACATGTTATAATTTGTGCATCGAAGGGGGCATTCTCTGCAACTAATGTTTAACAACGATTTTGAAATTTTACTATACATTCTACCGGTAGTATATAATAATAGTATAAATCAAATATGATCATGGATTTGTTAAACGTATACTAGATTTTTCTTTGTATTTACATATTTTTGCGAGGGTATTATGAACTTTTCCAACTAAGGTTCAAAATATTACTCATGTGTCATGTAATCCCCACGTGAGCAATTACAATTCTACTTTTTTGATATTCTACCACTCGTACTACCAAATTTAGTATAACTAAATCTTAATTAATTTGAATAATTGGATCAAATAGAATAGACTATTCGTATTAAATTGTGTAGTGTAAAAAACTTAAAAAAAGTCTAGAATTCTCACGAAAAAAAAGTGAATAATTGGGCTTTACCTTGAGCTCGTCAGGAGGCCCGTAGGAAGAGCAACAAAATTTGCCAATTGAGAGACTGGGAATTGAAAGGTGACAACCATATGTCCACATTTGACAATCATATGTCCATATGGCTAAGTCATCAACATGACACCCAATAATATACTTGATGTGTCACAAAGTGCAGCTATTGAGGATCTAACATTTTCATAGCATTTCTCCCAATGGTTTTAGAATTGTAACAGGAAACAGGAACTACAGTTTGAAAGTTGATACAAAATGGAAGTGCACCACATATCCTGCAACACGTAGGGAAAACCGTACAAAAGTGTATTAAAATAAAAGGTAATGACTAGTAATATTTCTGAATAAAAACTAGTGGGTCCAGGTACTAACAGTTGTGTAAGAGATTGCGAGAAACCATACCCTTGTACAACAGTGTATAAAATGGAGTGCAACATAGTGCTATAAGTTGTTTCGTTGAACACTCTAAAAAGTAAAAACTTCAGCAAGAATGTCTTTATAAAAAGATATGGGGAAATTATATGTAATTTCAACGTTTTGCATTTAAACAAACCCACAAACACACTCCTAAAAGGATGAGTTCAAGATGAAAAATACAATTGAAAATAATGTTTTGCCTCTCAAGTTAGAAAAGGGGATAAATAAATAAATAATATTTTGTGTTGGCAAAGTAAACTACTAATTGCTTCCTCAATATGAAGTCAATTTTCAGAAAAGCTAGCAGAAGTGTAGGTGAAATATTATGGTTTCAGAAAAGTACAGTGATAGGAGCATTCCAAGTGGGATGCACAGTTTCATCATTTAACAACCTCAAATAATTGATGTATAAACATACATCTAGAAACAGAACTTGATATTCAACTGTTCCCTTCACCACCATTGTCAAAGAAACGTTAGCCATTAGCTCTTGAAAAAAAAGGTACCATGAGAACCTTCACAGCTTATTACCAAAACAAACAGCAACACCTCCAACAGTTTGAAACTCCTATTTCATCTGATAACCTTTCATGTTTTTCATAGTCCTCTGTTCTACATCTCCCTATTGCCCCCTATAATTCGGTGTCCTGATTCATGACTTCGAAAAAAGGGCCACCCAATTCTTCCACCTTGCTTGGCACAAGAACCGACATATCTTCTCTTTTCCTCTGCAACAAATAAAAAACAGTTCCCCGCTCGTTTCTTACAGCAAAGCATCCATCTTTCAGCAAATAGCACCCGCGAATGAGATTAATTTTTCACATTTTGTTGAAATTAAGGGAATAATTGTGTGTTTTTCCGTAGGATCCTCACATCTTTTATTTATAGTCTAAAGATTGAATCCGACTCTAACACAAGATCAACTCCGACTCTAACATGGCTCTTTCTGATATTCTAATACTAACTCACCAACACTCCCTCTCAAGATGGATCGAAGATATCAATTATGTCCATCTTGTTACATATTGTAGCACTCTCACTAGGACCTAACCCTTTAGTTAAACAGTTAGCCAACTATTCACCAGATTTCACATACTCCAACTTCAGCATCCTGCCATCAAGTTTTTCTTTGATGAATAACATATCAATCTCAACATGGTTGATACGATCATGCTGCACTAAATTGTTAGCAATGTTGATTGTAGATTTATTGTCGCAATGTAACACCAAGAGATTATTCATCCATACCCGAAGCTCAAATAATAAATCATTCATCCATATTATTTCACTCATACTCAACGTCATTGCTCTGTACTCTACCTCTGCAGTAAACAGAGCCACAACCTCCTGCTTCTTTCTCCTCCATGACATAAGGTTACCTCCCACAAAAGTGTAATATCCAGAGGTAGACCTTTTGTCATCCACACTGCTCTTCCAATCAGCATCGCAATACCCTTCCACGTTCAGGTGTTGATTCTTCCTGAACCAAAGGCCTTTCCTAGGGCTGCTCTTCAAATACCGTAGGATTTCATAGACAACATCCATGTGTCCTGTTCTGGAATCATACATATATCGACTAACCACACTCACTGAATATGAAATATCAGGTCTTATATGACATAAATAGATGACACGCACAAAAAACCTTTGATAAGCTTTCTTGTCAACTGGATCTCCTGACTTAGTACATAACTTGTAATTTCTATCAATAGGTGAAGCAATAAGGCGACACTCAAGTATACATGTTTCTACCAACCGATCAAGGATATACTTCTCCGGGAGAGAACTATACCCTTCGAAAAACAGACAATCTCAATCCTAAGAAAGTATTGACAAGTTCAAAGATTTTTCACCTCAACTGCCCCTCTGAGTTTTTTCTTCAAGGACTGGATTTTCTCGACATCATCAGTGATCACAATATCATCAACATAGACTGTTAATATGGTGATATGTGATCCTTTAAAACACAGTATGATCTCCATTGCACTGAGAATAGCCCATGCTACAGAATGCACATCTGAATCTATCAAATCACGCCCTTGGAGACTGCTTCAGTCTGTATAAAGACTTCTTGAGTTTACACACATTCCTATCAGTCTGACTGTTCTCAAAGCCTGGAGGGATCTTCATGTATACCTCCTCTTGTAAATCACTATCTAGAAAAGCATTCTTCACATCAAACTGATGAAGGGGTCATCCGAAGTTAGTTGCACAAGAGATCAACATTATTACTATGCTCATCTTCGTCACTAGTGCAAAGGTCTCATCATAGTCTATCTCATCTGTTTGAATATAACCTTTTTTGCAACCAACCGTGTCTTGTATCTCTCTATCATGCCTTCAGGAGTTTGCTTAATCGTAAACACTCATTTGCATCCTACTGTCATTTTTTCCGCTGGAAGTAGAACAAGATCACATATCTAATTCTTCTGAAGTACACTAAGCTCCTCTTTCATGGCATCCTTCCACTTATAATCCTACTTAGCAGCTCGCCAATCCTTTGGAACATGCATTATCTGAAGAGATGCAATAAATACTTTGCATGCAGGTGAGATACGAGAATATGAGATGAAATTTGCAATATCATGCTCAAAGCCATATCGGACCGAAGGCTTTCTGGCATTAACTATAGTTTCCCTACGTTGTGCAAGTGGTAACTCTAGATGGGAGTGATTTGAAGGAACATTAACACTTGCCCCAAGGGGAGACAACAAACTTGATGGAGAGAGACTCGAGGAGGGATTTGGGACTAGATCAACTGGCAAGGTCGGCTGTTCAGGCTGTAGTTCTGGTTGCGCCTCTCCCAGCTCCGTTGGTAGCTCAGATGTTGACTGCTTGTTCCTCTGCTTCTACTCCTATTTCCCAAAGCGCATTCACTGATAAACCTTTAATTCTTTTGGGGCTATCACATATTCCGTTAGGCTCGGGCGTGAAATTAGAGAACTCCTATAAAAATTGACTAAAAGTACCTCCACTCGTGTAGTATGACTCAAACTCCTAGAATATCACATCCATACTCACGAACAACCTTCACTCAAATGGGTTCCAAATCTATAGCCCTTCTGATTTAAAGAATATCCTATAAAGATACACTTCAATGTCTGCGGATCCAACTTGTAAACCGCTGGTCGGTGATCCCATACAAAACACACACAACCAAACACTAAGGCACCTTGAACTCCCGCTGACCCAAAAGAAGTTCAGTTGGAGACTTTATCCCAAGTATTTGAGATGGCATGTGATTGATGAAATATGCTACTGTCGTCACTGCTTCGCTCCACAATCCCTTTGGCACATTCATCTGAAACATGAGTGAACGTGTTACCTCCAACAAATGTCGATTCTTCTTTTCAGCCACTCCGCTCTGAGGTGGATTCCTAGACAGGTAGTTTGATAAAGTATCCCATCCTTTGAGAAATGCGCTGCAAACTCTTTGTTAACATACTCAATTCCATTGTTTGTTCGAAGAATCCAAACCTTTGCATCAAACTGGGAAACAACCATCTTATGAAAGTCCTCAAAACACCAAAGGACCTCGCTTTTGTGCTTCATCATATAAATCCAAGTCATACGAGTATAACAATCAATAAATGTGACAAACCACTTAAACCACTCACAGAAGTAACTGAGTATGGACCCCAAACATCATAATGTATTAGTATAAAAGGTTCATAACTCCGAAGACAAATACTACTATACGTAGACCGTGTATGCTTTCCAAACTCATAAGCATCACACACAAGTTTACTTCTATCTACTTTATTGTACAAATCAGGGTATATCAAACATAAACTCTCAAATGATGGATGGCCCAAGCGACGATGATGTAACAAAACTTCTCCCTCAACTCCTCTCACGGCCATAGTCAATGTCGTGTCAATCAGATCAATGGACCACAACTCATTACACCTTGTTCCTGTCCAAATCCTCTTTCCAATACTCTTCTTTTGAAACAAACATGAATACTCATTAAAAGTGATAGTACATTTGAATTGGTCAATGATAGAACTAACTGAAAGAAGGTTGATTGGAAAGGAGGGAACATACAAAATGAATGATAAAGCAATAGATGGTGTGCATTCTACAGATCATACACCCTGAATAAGCTGAGAGGTTCCATCAGCTGAATACACCCTGAAGTGTAAGATGCAAATGCACTAAGTGAACCCATGATATACTTGGATGCCCCTGAATCTATGATCCAATCAATATGAGAGCGCATATATGTGGATGCAAGTGCATGTTTCTAAGTAACTTCGCCCGCGTGGTTGTAGTTGGCAAAGTTACCAACAGAGGTGGTGGTTGTTGCAGTGGAATCATGAGGAGTCTCCAATGTCTTTCCCTATTGCCACTTCTCCCACTGCATAACTTGCTCGCCTGTCAAAGTAACAAATGTGATCTTATCTTGTTTCAGGACCTCTACCTTGCCTTGGACCTCCATCATCACAACCACATTTCCGACCCCGGAGTATATGTTGTTTAGTGTTTTCCACATCGCTAGTGCACTCTGCATCATCTCCACCATCCGAGCGATGGACTGAGACATTGAAGTTAACAATCAAGCCACCACCACGGAGTTGGTGGTGTTCTACACCCTCCAATTCATGCTCGCCTTGTTTGCTGGCTTAACAAAGTATCTTGTGGGTAGTACTGCTCAAACTCATTTGATGAGGCCCTAGGTGCAGCTATTATGGTAGTCAATATCCCTCAAGTTACAAGTGTGTACTAAACCTCAAGTTGAGCCTATTATGCATCAATGGAGAAAGAAACAAGAATCAGGTTCGGGAAAGAACAAGGAGAGGGATGTAGGCCGAATGGGGAGCTTGAGCGGTCATGGGAAGGCACAAGAACCAAGGGTTTTGCATGTTATAAAGTTTACAAGAGAATTCGGCCAAGAAAAGACAAAAGAACCAAATTCAAACTCTATTCCGAAATCAATACATTTTCAACCTAAAAATCCAAAATGGGTTTGGATTGGAGCAATTCCAAATCGGATTTTTCTTTAAAAGAAGTTAATTATAAATTACTTGTAATAGGATAGTTTAATCTATTTTCAGTAATTAGAGTAGTTTAAATTTTGAATTAAAGGAGTTTGCAATAGGATTACTTTTTGGATACTGTTCATTGCTACAGTACCTGAGTCGAATTATTGTTCATCGCTACAGTACCTGTGTCGGATTACTATTCATTGCTACAGTACCTGAGTTGAACTACTATTCATTACTACATTCCCGATCCGGATTACTGTTCATATGCTATATATATTTAGGGGTAGAGCCCCATTGTAAGCAAGTTGGAGTTGAAGAAAATACAGAAAAATCACAGGTTTATGTGGCGCAAAATAAATACATGCGTTTCGAAAATTCTCATCTAGGGTTTTGTAATTGCGTGAATATTGGAGAGAGATTGTTCTTCCAAGATCTGTGATTCCTTGTGGATCATCTCATCAATTCGTAGCATCCTCAATTGCTTACGGTTTGGTGTTGTTCTTCTGGTTTGATTTTGTTTCTCTTCTGATTGATTCAACATCAACCAATTATTACTTGTTTTGCAGATACACGTGTTCTAAGCTGGGGTTTTGCTTCAAATAAGATTGAAATACAAGTACCGTGAAAGATTGAGCCACATTACGCATCAACACACGTTGATCCGTATCACCATTCGTCCTTAGAATTAGCTAAGCCTTCTAGACCAACTCAAATAATTCTTGCTCCCTTCCAACTTTACATCATTCAGCATCAGCTCCAACTTCAATTCAGATGACCCTACACCAGCCCTCGGACCTATCATACTCGTCACTAAGAGGTCCTGTAATATGATTCTTATGTCACCTTGTGTAACTAGTGGGAAAGTAGTTTCAGCAGCTGCCTTCCTTTTCTCTTCTACCGCTCTCATTGCGGCTTCTTCCTTCTCCTTCCTCGGCTCCTCGCAGTCTCAATCTCCTGAGGAATCATCATCTCAAACAACTGGAGCAATGTCAATCACTAACAAGTATGCTACACGTATCTCCCACGATCACGGCAATCCTTCACACATCAATGTTCTGCACTGCCTGTAGTACCGTTTCTACAATCACATGCATGTATCATAAAACAGTACGCAATGACACCTTTTTTCCCTTCTTTTCCTTATTTTTTCCTTTTTCCTTCTTCCACCGCACGACGCCTGATGCTTCCTTAACTCTTCCCTTCGGCCGATCCCCTATCTTCTTCTCCTCCTGCAGCCGCCGGCCGGTGCGGACGCCGCTTTCTCCCCCGTCGCTGGTACCACCCGACGTCCTCGCAGCCGCCCTCCTCTGCGATGGCGCCCCATCCTCCTCAATGACGACGGTCCGCGCACACGCCCGTGAGACGCTGCACCGGCAGCAACGATCTAGCCCGAGACGACGGCGACTTCAACTGAGATGGAGATCATGGATGCGGGTTGGATCTGCGGAGGTTCCAACCAAAGTGGGTAGGAAGAAGCAGCGTGTGCGCATGGTTGAAGGCAGCGGGTGGTAGGCCTCGAGTGGAGGTGGAGATCGAACGACGGTGGTCTAGATCTGGAGGTGTAGCGGCGGCTCAGAGGTTAGGCTCTGACACCACGTAGAAATTAGGAGAATAATGGTGTGTTTTTCCCGTAGGACTCCACACCCTTTATTTATAGTCTAAAGATTGAATCTAACTCTATGAGATCGACTCCGACTCTAACACGGCTCTTTCTTAGATTCTAATACTAACTCACCGACACAATCCTATTGGTTTACCCCCTGACCCCTTCTTCTCGAACGACTGTTTCTGCCACTTGCAGGTTTACTGTTCCACTGGGTCCTCCTGGTTTTGATTACCACATGAACAATCAGAACCCTCATCGTTCCATCTCCCAATAATCCAAATCCCCAACCCTAACCAGCCAAACTCTCAGATCGATTCCCAGATCAAGTCAACAATTGTTCCAAGTTCTAACTAGATCTAGTCCATCAAGTCAAGCTATGCATACAAATCCACAAAGATAAGTCTTTGTTCTAAACAGATCTACGTCAAGCCGGCAAGTCAACCAACAAAAAACACAAAAGAAATGTAATACAAGCAAGTATGCAACTAAGCATCGTAAGCGTACCTTCCCAACATAAGCTCCCTATTAAGGTGCCTCCCGGACCTCCCTGTGGACGAAGAAGGCGTAGAAGCCCGCGACGATGGTGGCCACCCCCATCCCCCACACGACCACGGCCGCCCAGAGCGGCATGATGGCTGCGACCTTGGAGGAGAACATGAGCGTCAGGAGGGTCGAGAGCCCCCACACCGCCGCCTTGAGCCCGTTTCGGCCGCGGCCGGCCTGCGCGGGGCCGCGCTCGAGCAGGTGCAGGCAGCAGAAAAGGAGGATCAGCGCGAGGTACGCGATGACGACGAAGGCCACGGAGTAGGGGTCGCTGCTGGAGCGGTAGATCGCCATGACGCAGCTGAAGCTCAGAAAGGCAAACCCCAGCGACGGCAGCCATCCTGGCCGGCCGTCGCGATCCATCGGCGGAGCAAAGGCGGCGGCGGTCCGGATTTTTGCAGATAGGATTTAACTCCGGCTCTGGACGGCTACTAGTAATGTGCTATGGCCAGTGGCCACTACGAGGAACCTCAAGATGGAATCTGGATAGAAGATAGTGGGCCTTCTATAATAATAACAAAAATAATAAAACCTGTACAATAGTAGTACATTGGATTTGAATATTGTGTATTGCGAGGATAGTTTCGAATTCAAATTCAAGGTTACTGCTGAATGATTATCTAAACTGTACGGCATTTCTAAAGAGGCTTCTTTACTCTGAGCTAAACACAAGGCCCACCTGTCAATCAAATGCTACAAAAGTTTGTGTACCACAAGTGGGCAATGGTAGTGTATTTTCCATAGCAACTCACCCTACCCTTCGTCAAAGAGAAAATTGTGTTCGTCCAACTTAAAATATATGTAAATTCGATTGTCATCGGAAATTTAACTATTTCTTCTTTTTTTGCTATTCTTTCGTCAAAGCACATTGTGTTCCTAGTCGCCTCCCTCCCCACCTCTCTCGACGTGTGGGCCCCACCCGTCAAAACTCAGCCTCCTCTCTCTTTCCTTTCTCCTTCTCTCACTACCACTGGTCCCACCTGTCGGCACCTCCTCCCCTCTTTCCTTATCCTCTTCCTCCCGACGCCCGCCATTGCTACTCACGTGAGCTCGCCAATCAAGGCGATTGCACTCGGATTCTTCGCGAACTCGGTGTCATTAAGTCCCCCGATCCCGGCCGCACCTGTTTCGGCCTTTACCCCCATCCTTAAACGCCCTAAACGTCGCGATTTCCGCCGCCGCTCCAGCATGACACTCGCACGCGCCCCACCCATCCGGTGCCCTCTCACCCTATAAAAGGAATCTCGGCTCCACAATCTTGCACTCACCAACTCACTGCCGCCACAAATTCTCCCCTCCCTCTCTCGTCGTCGTGTTTCGAGCTTGAAGTCGTCGGTGTTCGAGCTTCGCCTCCGTCGATTGTGCCGCCGTCGTTGGAGCTTGGACTTCATCGTCTACATGGGGAGCATCGCCATCGTGTGTTCTAAGTCGTGCTCGCGTCGCCTTCGCCGGAGCGCCACCGGAGCTCCGTCTCCGCCGAGAGCAAGATCGCATCGCCACCTCCGACGTTGTCGTTGACCATCCTTGCGCGCCCAACCGCCGCGATGGTAAGAATCTCACTCCCCAGTGTCCCTTCTTCGTGATGCGCACTTCGGCGCCACCGTCGCACGGTCGTTCGCTGGTTACTGTCGGGTCCCGAGCGCGCCACTGCCGCCGCTGCCACATGGTCGCCCCGATGGGCCATGTGTGCACCACTGCACCGCCAGCTTAGCCCCTCTGTCCCAGTCACACGCTCACGTGGACGCCTGCATGGAAAATCCACACGGGGTCGTCAGCCAGTCCACCGTGGACCCGGTCCATAGACCCAGGCCCACATGTCAGCTACTTAATCAAATTTTCTTTAGGAAAATAATTCAGTCAAAAAATGAAATCCTATCACTGAAGCCATGCTGATGCAATAAATATATTTTCATTTAGAAAAATAATTCCATAACTTGAAAAAATCGTTGTATCATTTCATGTGAAATTAGAACTTCCCATAGCACGTTCTCCTACGCCCGAGCTCCTATTCCAGTGATTCAAATTCTTAAATTAATATAAAAGTATAATATAGATAAATATACTAAAATTATTTACTTTAGAGTTTATTTGGATTTTATTTGAGTTTTATTTGAATTTGGCGTGTTTTCGCATATAGATTTCGACGACTCGGGAGAATCTGATTTCTACACTATTTCCGAACAACAATTAATTGTGCAAGGCAAGTTACATCATTCGATCATATTTCATTTGATCCCAGTAATTTAAATTATTTAAATTATGTTTTGAATTATCATTGCATACTTATTTGTAATCAATTTAATTTAAATTCCAGTTTGAAAATGGTAGTTAATCACATTACATTTGTATAACCAATTTTAACATTGAAATATCCATACCTTGTCACCTTAGATAAAATCTAGTTGGTACAATAGTATGAACTATAACATTTTGGAGAAAAAATAAGTTTAACAATGCTTAGACCTGAAATATTTGATTTGGGAATTTACAGCCAAAAAATCAAAAGTTGTTTAAATTGTATACATAACATTAGTGTGTCATGGAAGTTTATAAATTAATTTGAAAGATAAAATAAAAACTGGTTTGGACTTGGGCGAAAGGGAAAGTTGGTGGGTGTGGGTTTATACACATGCTCATTTCAGTGAATGTTGAGGCCTAAGGGTTATTTTGATGTTGTTTTAAAAGTCATCCATTGATAAAGATTCAACAAGTTGATTAGAAAGATCTCGAATTGTTAGCCCAATCTTTCAAGGTACACATGAAGATTATTAATGTGTCGTCTTCTTCTCCTTGCTTTGGATGAACAGTACCATGCACAAGACCAGTACCACATAAACAGTGCTGAATAGGATGACTTGAGGGGAGAATAGCAATCTCATAAACCAATTCAGATGAATTGAGTTGCAAGAAAATCAACACAATCACAAACCAATCTAACAGATTGAATTGCAAGTAGCAGTAGCCTCGGTGAGCAATGTCCACGCATGGACAGTAACCACGCATGAACAATGCCAAACTCTTGATCTCTCTCTCAATCTCTCAAGAACAACAAACCTCTCATCTCCCAAACACAAGAACACATAATATGCGCCAAGTGACTTTTCTTATTTTTATTCATCTAAATCATAACTTGTCTTTACATGGTGCGACCATGGGGCTTAAATAGATTCCCACGCAAGAAAAATGGTTTTGGATGAACAGTACCATGTGTGAATAGTATACATAAATAGTATCCAAAACCAACTGAACCTCTTAAACGCACACAAATCGGACTCTCCTATTTTCAGAATAAAAATATAAAAAGGATTTTGGATTTACTAGCCAAAACTAAAACTAACTCCATCTCAAACTATCCTATTCGGATGAACAATACCACATGAGTGAACAGTGTCCGAATCGAAAATCAAAAGTGATGGTTGTCCGAAAATATACATAACGGAATCCAAAGGAGTCCCACATGGAAACCAAATACCCCTTTCCTTTGCTCCTTGCACCAGCCTTCTTGTGTCGCAAACCATCGAACCTTCTCATGTCGTGCACCGGGCTTCCACCTTGGCCCCCCACGCGATCACTTTGTCACCGCATGCCATGCATGATGCTTGGCTTTCCATGCATAGCCTTCGGCCTAGGTGTGTTTTCCTCATGCACCACATGTCTTCCAAAAGCAAGCATTGCCTTCTTTCCTTTTGGTAATCCTCCTCATCCACATTCTTGGCCACATGTTACACTTCCTTCGTTTGTTTGATCAAATCAACACCCATTGTCACCTCAAGTTGTGAATGCAACTTAGGATGACAAACTGAAGTGGTAGTAGTACTTGACGCCGTATCATCCCCTCCCCTTTCAAGCAAAACCATCATTGGTTTCAGGGTAGTCTTCACTACCGCCTTTTCAATGACGATCTTCTCAGCATGAATAACACTCTCCAGCATAGGACATAGGGTATATGATCTGCCCTAATGCACCAAAGAGTACTTGTTGGATCTCCCGTGGTGTGTAGCGTTGCGGTCGAATTACCATGGACGTCCCAAAGAGTACTTGTTAGACTACATTAGCAAAAGATTATTGTGAGTTACTTTAATGTTTACTATTTTTATTAATACACAAGTACTGCATGAACCTTACTCACTATGTTTGTTTCTTTACCTGTTTACTGTGTTTACTATCATTTTGTAGGACCGTAAAGGCGACTAGGGGGGTGAATAGGCGCTTTCTCAAATTTCTCCGCCTTAATCAAATTCAACACGAACTTTACTCCTTTAGCTATGAAAGCTAAGAAGATCGATGGCGCCTACGGAGGAAGCCTTGTGTTTGATTCGATAACCCTCAACCACACGACACAAAAGTGGGAAATGATCTCACTGGTCCGTTGCAGGCGGGTCGACCGGTCAGATCGGGCCATTGACCGACGGTTAACGAGCGGTTAGCAATGATCGGACCATTAATAAAGGCGGTCGGACCGTTGGATATCGGTTCGACCCGCCGCTACTGGGCGGTCTGAAAAGCGGGCGGTCGGACCGCCGTTGCAAAATCGGTCAGACCGATTTAGTCCAGTACTGAAAAACAATGCCCAAATCAAAAACAAAATTTGATCCAACTTTTGATTCAACCAATGAAACTTGACCAAATTTCGAGCACACCTCCTAAGGATATCGAGACCTATTTCTAGCGACGATCCTTCGATCCACTTCAGAGAATCGATCTCTCAAGGTTTTACCAAAGAAGTGCACAAACCCTAGAAATACGAAAATCTTTGATTCAAAACTTGCTTGTGAGGGTTGATGGTCTAGATGATTCTAGGAGTATTCCCACACATCAAAGCAAGACAAAATAGGTCAAGAGACTAAGCATAAACCCTTGAATCAAGGAAGCACCAAAATCATCCAAAAGAGAGAAGAACACAAAGGGAGACAAATGATCTCTCAAGCAAGCATCACAAGATTGATTGATCTTACAAGATGCTTACAAAGCCACTCCAACAAGGAGGACAAGAGCTCAACAAGGAGCACACACAATCTCTCCAAACCCTAACCTCTCCTCTCCTCTCCTCTCCTAACCCTAGAAAAAGGAAGAGGGCTCCAAATGCTTCCAGGGGTTTTATATCTCCCCCTTTCTATTTATAGGAGAAGCCTAGGGTTTCACATTTGGGACCCACACACACATGGGACCCACACACATACATCTGTTGAAGCAATCGCCTGCTTCACCACGTGTAGGTTGATCAGCGGCTCTCATCACGTCGCCAAGTCTCTCCTGTCTGAATCCCATCGGAACCTCCCAGAGACCCGCACCGACTTCCGCACCACCTGATCCAACCAGCTGTACCGAACTACCCGTTCGATCCATCTTGCCCATTCTGCACCATACTTGAGTCACACGACCTCACCCGGCATCCATGATCGTTTTGGACCTCGCTCTCCAAGCGTAGTCCCGATCCACCTCACCGCTGACGCCGCTGACACGCAAGCCACCGCACGATAATAGACAAACAAATCGCTCCTAAACAAGTTCTTCACAACTTGACCCACGTTAGTTCCGCAATGCAATATGCAACAATAAAGCATTGAACTCCATACATAAAACACATTCAAATCACATCAATGCCAAGAAGGCTCACCTTCAAGTGATCGGCGGTCTGACCGCCCCACACTGCCGGTCCGACCGATTTCAGGCCGGTCCGACCGATTCCACAACGGCGGTCGGACCGCCCAAAAAGACTTAGCCAAAATTCCATCGTGAAAATCTGAAACCTTCTGGAATTTTCTTTTGACTCGGAGCTCCAAAAATGATGCGACCACATCCAGGAGACTCCCCTCACCTGCCTACACATCCTATTTTTGGATCAGCTCCAAAAACCACTTTTAAACATATCGGTCGGACCTCTCCCACGGGCGGTCTGACCGCCCGAGCCACCGGCCGGATCACTTTGTGGTCCGACAAATTTTAAGCAAAACCGAAAACGCGAGATTTTACAAACCAACAAAGCCATTGCCAATTGACTCATCATCCTGAGATCGTGCACATATCCTCACGATATCCACAATCTCCCCCCTTGATGAACACATTGGCAACTTCACAGAAAATGGTGTTTTTCGGATTGAAAAGTAAAAAATTCATCGTTTTCGCATAAAGGCACAACTTGGTCCAAAAGTAAGAAAAAACTTAGGAACTGACCAAGCTGGCTTCAGAATTGTGTAAGCAAGTGAGATAAGGCAATGAAAGCACAAAAGGATTCAATTTCCAGAGAGTGACCAAAAGTCTCACTTAGGTCCATATGAAAGACATAAGTTCCATTTGACCTTTGATCATTGTGAGTCTTCTTCAATTGCGAATATAATCAGAAAAAGGCAATAAAACCTAGAGACTCAACTCACTATGATCACAAAATTTAAAAAGGTTTATTTTATTTTATTTTATGAAGTTCTTTTATATGAAACCTTATGTATGAAACCAAAAACTCCAAAACAGCATTTTCTTCAATCCTTCTCCCCCTTTGACAATGAATTCATCAAGATGCATTGGAAAAGAAAGAGCATGAAGAAATGATTTTATTTTTAAAATTTAATAAAAGGAGCCATGACCATTATCCATGTAGACAGTACAAGAATTATACCAAGCCATATAAAGAGTAGAAGCTATATTCAATCATGGCAAAATATGTACTGCAAAGCTAAGACCAAAATAGCGATGTCGAGATTAAAAGAATTAAAACCATGAAAGGTTGCTCAATATCATAGATTCACTAGAAGCAACCAAAAATGAGTCAAGCCATGTCTATAAGTAAAAAGAGACCCAAAACTGGAACTGATGCATTTTGAACAATAAGAGTTCACATATGAAGCAATATTCAAGCACTTGCATTTTGAGCATTTTCCTAAAAAGAATTTTTTTTCATTGTGCTAGATCTCAAGCCTTTCCGCGACCATCTCAAGCGATAAGATTAAAAGAGTGGTCTAGGTCATCAAAAACTCCCCCTGAGTTCATGCCTAGTGCAATGGCAAGCCGTCTCATGAGAAAGGATTGGTGAGATCGCTTTTTCATACGAGAAATCTCATTCTTCATTTGCTTGACTTAAGAAATTAAAAAGCTCATTTTACATCTCAAAATAAGTTCAAGACTCAATTCAACCTATATGACATGGCATGAATCATAAGAGTATCACTAGAGCAAAACTAGTCACAAGATCCAACAAGACATGATTTGATTCAATTTGCTCACAGAAATAAAGCTAGTAAGGTGAAAGCTAAGCTAAAACACGAAGAGCCATAAAAGAAGTCTAGCAGACTATCATTTGATATGACAAGGTATAGAGTATGACAACAAGCCATACAAGGATAATAAACAAAGCTCCACAAGTTTTATTATACAATGCAAGACATTTGAAATGAAAAATGCATTATGATACAATGAATGCAAAAAGAGCAAATTCCCTCAAAACATCCATGCCTCAGTACTGGGATTTGAGATAAAAGATCTAGGAGTCCAGTATTGAGAAGCACGATGCCTGGGAACAGCAGTAGAAGCAGTAGAAAAATGATTAGGCACAAAATCATAAGAATGCACACGTGAACCACCTGGACCTCTCCAAAACGATCTACCAAAAGATCGATACTCCCCCTGTCTAGGTGCTACCCGTGGTCTCCCCTCACGATATCCTAATCCACAATGCTGCCTGGACCCACCAAAAGAGTCAACAAAGTTCTCTACAAACCTAGACCTATATGTGGTACGATGAATAGGCTGCCTGGCTCTAGAGACTACAGCTGGTGAAAAGATTCCTCTAATGGATCTCAAAGTGCTCATTCTCTCTTTTCTCTCAATCTTTGCTCTCCGAAAGCAAAACTCAACAGTGTGGCCCTCTTTCTTGCAGAAGGTGCAATGGTACTTGACCTTTTAAGGGGTCCGTACTGGTGAAACGGAAACACCTTTCTTGCTAGAAAGAGTTTGAGCAGAACCTGTAGATTTAAAAACAACCTTTGAAGTCTTAGGAGGTTCTTGCTCAAACAAACCACTTTTCACAACTCTAGCAATCTTTGGTGGGTGATTCTTGGAAAACTCTATGGACTTAAAACCTAGGCCACTGTTTTTCACACTCACCTTGGATTGGTCTAGAATCAAGTTGAGTTTCTTTTTCCCACTAGAAAACTTCTCAAGAGTCATTTTGAGGTAATCATTCTCTTTTGCCAAAACTCCACAATTAGAGCACTTCTTAGAATTGATTGCCTCAACATGTTTGCTTTTAAGAAGGGCCACTTCCACTTTGAAGGCCTCACAAGACACACAATAGGACTCCCCAATCATATTCAACTGCTCCTTAAATTTGACTCTAAAAGCCTCTTGTATCTCACCAACAATAGTTTCAACTTCAGCATGCAACATACAAGAGGAAGAATCAATGACTTTCTTGGAAGCAGTGAGAGACATGGATTTTTTCAATTTTAGCTTTCTCTTCTAGAGTCTTGTTTAAAGCTTCAATCTCAATTGTAAGCTTAGGGCAATTTTCACAAGAGGCAGCTCTAGAATAAACAACCATTTCAGTCATCTCTTGCATTTTAATCCGATTATTCTTACAATGAGAGCAAGTGTGACTAGCATCAAATTTTTGCAATTCTTTTAAAGAGTTATCCAGTTTTAATTCTAGCAAAGCACAATTTGAGCAAGTTAACGGAATAGCGTCTAAAGCAGTCAGATCAAGCGGAATAGCATCTATGCAAACAGAACTAGACTTGAGAGATTCTAGTTCAACAAGAGCATTTTTCAATTATTTTTCAACAGAGGAATGAGCATTATTTAAGCTTGACAATTCATTAAGCAAGCTAGAGCATGAATCACAGAAATCATCAGGATTAATGGATTTGAGCCTAACAACTTCTAGGTTCAAATTATCAATCATAGTATCCTGTTTCTTAATCAGTTTAGCTTGCTTATGCAGTTTTTGTTTAGCAAGCACCAAAGCCCTTTTCATGTCAGGAAGTGAGGGGCATACCTCATCGGGGTCACTGAAAGGATCCTCGTTGTTGGAGGAGTCACTGTCGTGGCTGTTCTTACCCATAAAACACATGCCCGTGAAATCACGAGTCTTCTTCTTGCCACGGGAGTCACTCTTGTCGTCCTCCACCTCTGAGTCCACATCGCTCATGCTCACATCCTCTAGAGCTTCAAGGACCCGGCTGACAAACTTGCGATAGTTTGTCTTCTTGGATTTAGCATCCCTCGCTTGAGGATGCCTTTGTGACTCCTTCTCCTCTTTGCCCTTCAGCTTGGAGCACCTGGAGCGAATGTGGTTCGGCTCACCACATTCAAAGCATGTGATAGGTCCACCTCTCCTCCTACTCCTCACATTGTTGTAAGCTCTCGTGAATTTGGTGGATAGGAGGGCTAAGTCATCTTCAGGTAGTCTCTCAAGTTGCTCATCACTCAAAGAATGCAAAGCAGACAAAGAAAAGCCAGATGAGCTAACATCAAATGAATCAGAAAATCTACCCTTAGATTGGTCGACCACTAAAGCTATCGACTCTGTCGTGGGGAGACGCGAGATAAAATCAATCTCGTGCGTCTCCAACCTCGAGTAAAGCTTATCCATGGTAAGCTCACTCATGACAGTGTTGTCATTGATGGCAGTGATCTTCATCCCCCAGACCTTCACATCAAGTGCACCCAACAGCTGGCGTGCATTTTCAGACTCAGTGAAAATAAGATCAACAGCGTGGAGATCATTAAGAATCTTGAAAAATCTTCCCCACAGCTCATCTAAAGATTCACCAGGCCTTTGCTCGATCTTAGAGTATGCTTTCTTCAGCTGGTTCTGTCTCACTTCCTTGATCGCAGTGGACCCCTTGTGATAATCACAAAGAGTCCGTCAGATCTCATGAGCAGACAGCAAATGAGCAACACGCTCAAACTCAGATCGACTAATACCTTGAATCAAAAAATTTCGAGCCCTGCTGTTGTTCTCCACATCTGGAGTGATCAAATTATCATCGGCTGGCACGACATAAGGGTTTTTCACCTTAAGCCAAATTGCGTGCCCTTGAGCCTCGATGAAGGCCTGCATTCAGGCCTTCCAATAAGCAAAATCAACTCCATCAAAAACATGTGGCCTGAGTGTATACCTGTCAGTCGTCATGGCTCCAAAGACCGGTTAAGATCTATGAGAAGAGCTAACCGGCTCTGATACCACTTGTAGGACCGTAAAGGCGACTAGGGGGGTGAATAGGCGCTTTCTCAAATATCTCCGCCTTAATCAAATTCAACACGAATTTTACTCCTTTAGCTATGAAAGCTAAGAAGATCGATGGCGCCTGAGGAAGCCTTGTCTTTGGTCGATAACCCCTCAACCACACGACACAAAAGTGGGAAATGATCTCACCGGTGCAGTGCAGGCCGGCGGTCGACCGATCAGATCAAGCGGTCGGACCGACGGTTAACGAGCTGCGGACCGGTACCGCTAATCGCGGTCGGACCGTTGGATATCGGTTCGACCCGCCGCTACTGGGCGGTTTGAAAAGCGGGCAATCAGACCGCCGTTGCAAAACCGGTCAGACCGATTTAGTCCAGTACTGAAAAACAATGCCCAAATCCAAAACGAAATTTGATCCAACTTTTGATTCAACCAATGAAACTTGATCAAATTTCGAGCACACCTCCCTAAGGATATTAGAGACCTATTTCTAGCGACGATCCTTCAGATCCACTTCGTAGAATCGATCTCTCAAGGTTTTACCAAAGAAGTGCACAAACCCTAGAAATACGAAAATCTTTGATTCAAGACTTGCTTGTGAGGGTTGATGGTCTAGATGATTCTAGGAATATTCCCACACATCAAAGCAAGACAAAATAGGTCAACACAAAGGGAGACAAATGATCTCTCAAGCAAGCATCACAAGATTGATTGATCTTACAAGATGCTTACAAAGCCACTCCAACAAGGAGGACAAGAGCTCAACAAGGAGCACACACAATCTCTCCAAACCCTAACCTCTCCTCTCCTCTCCTCTCCTAACCCTAGAAAAAGGAAGAGGGCTCCAAATGCTTCCAAGGGTTTTACATCTCCCCCTTTCTATTTATAGGAGAAGCCTAGGGTTTCACATTTGGGACCCACACACACATGGGACCCACACACATACATCTGTTGAAGCAATCGCCTGCTTCACCACGTGTAGGTTGATCAGCGGCTCTCATCACGTCGCCAAGTCTCTCCTGTCCGAATCCCATCGGAACCTCCCAGAGACCCGCACCGACTTCCGCACCACCTGATCCAACCAGCTGTACCGAACTACCCGTTCGATCCATCTTCCCCATTCTGCACCATACTTGAGTCACACGACCTCACCCGGCATCCATGATCGTTCTGGACCTCAGCTCTCCAAGCGTAGTCCCGATCCACCTCACCGTTGACGTCGTTGACCTGCAAGCCACCTGCACAGTAATAGACAAACAAATCGTCTCCGGAAATAAGTTCTTCACAACTTGACCCACGTTAGTTCCGCAATGCAATATGCAACAATAAAGCATTGAACTCCATACATAAAACACATTCAAATCACATCAATACCAAGAAGGCTCACCTTCAAGTGATCGGCGGTCTGACCGCCCCACACTGCCGGTCCGACCGATTTCAGGCCGGTCGGACCGATTCCTAACGGCGGTCGGACACTCGAAAGACTTAGCCAAAATTCCATCGTGAAAATCCGAAACCTTCTGGAATTTTCAACTCAATGGAACTTTTGACTGGGAGCTCCAAAAATGATGCGACCACATCCAGGAGACTCCCCTCACCTGCCTACACATCCTATTTTTGGATCAGCTCTAAAAACCACTTTTAAACATATCGGTCGGACCGGCCACCACGGCCGGTCGGACCTCTCCCACGGCCACCGGTCAGACCGCCTGTGGTCTGACAGCCTTGAAGCAAAACCGAAAATGCGAGATTTTACAAACCAACAAAGCCATTGCCAATTGACTCATCATCATGAGATCGTGCACATATCCTCACGATATCCACACATTTTACTATGTATAATGTGTCTATTTACTATTTATATTGCATTGATTTTACTACAATACGGTGGCTTACCTTGTGATCTGTCACCCTCCACCTCTTCTTGAGTCGGAGGGAACATCAATGACGTTGGAACCCATTGTGGACCTCCTAGACACCGCGGGGGGATGTGGCGATGCTGGTGCCGGCGCTGTTGTAGCCGGGGTGGCAGACTCAACCAGCGTTTGGGTTGGAGGTGATTTTGCAGGCGCTGGAGTAGGGATTGTTGTCTCCAAAACTAGGGCAGAAAGCGATGTTGCTGCCAGGACGATAGTATCGGTGGGTGTGGGGGCTGCCGTCGCCTTGGCCGACAACGGTGATGTGGTTGGGGCTGGAATTGCAGACTCCTCCTGCACTGACGTCGAAGATTTAGGGAACACTGTGTGCATCGGTGTAGGGGTAGTGGCCACACACTTTGACACCTGCGCCTTCCTGCTGCTTCTCGCCTATTTCACCCCACCTGCATGGGACGCGGATTCGAATGCATCTGCCACCCCTAGCAGCTTACTGATGACGCTGACGACCTTCGTCTACGCCGTCTCTACTTTCTTATGCACCCTTTGTAACTGTGTCATAGCCTTCTATGCCTACATCATTACCCTCCCGGCTTCATCGTCAAACTTCTCCAGTGCCTCCATCGCCAGGCGTCGCTTCCCCTTGCCCAACGATACCACCGCATCGCCGAGCAATGCGCACAAGCTTGGGAAATGCCCCACGGTGGGTTGTGTGGGTAACTCAGGCAGCTGCGGCAGTATTGTCTCACCGTGCCAATAATAGGTCCCCTCCCTACTCTTGAACTAGCACAAACGACACGAATGAATTATTGTTGTATATTATCCACATTACTATAATGAACATCTTGTTTTACTTCTAACAGGAAACGTAAATAAAAACTACTCACGCTAAACTTGCCAAACGTGTCAACGTTGTCTAGGACCTTCATCATGTTGGCAGCGACTATCTTGTCGACGAGGGCGGCCGTGAAGTGTGCGGCTTGTGGAGCCTCAACGACGTCGATGTTGTGGACACACCTCAGGTTGTCGAGGCAGTAGATATGTCACGTACAATTTACTGCTTGTTAATATTAGTATTACTAACGTTGGCTAGTGTTTTACCGCATGTGATTAGTGCGGATCATTTTTACTAGTACACACTAGCTATTTTACTGGAATATGATGCTTCTATTTACCGTGATCATGACCTATCACTTTTAATGCTTGTTAGTTTTTACTGCATGCGGAAAGTACATATCACTTTTAATGCACATGCGAGCTGTTTTACCGGATTGTGATGTTTCTATTTTACTATGAACATGACCTACTTATTTTACTACTTGTTAGTGTTTGTTTAACTGAAGTTGAAATATGTTGTTACTACGTGTGGTGGACTACCTTTTTTGTATGACAAATTACTGCTGTGTGTGATCTGTTTTACTAGGTTTTAAGATTAATAATTATTGTGTTCATGTTGTACATATTTTACTGCTTATCAATCTGCAAAAAACTAAATGTAGCGGATAAGTTTATTGCACAACTTACAAGCACAAAACCGTCTGTCTATGATACTTCACAGACGGTTTTCAATATGAACCGTCTGTGATATTACATTTTCACAAATGGTTTTTAGCGCAGCCTGTAATACAGATGGTCTCTACACCAAAATTGTATGTGATTGCATGTATTACAGACAGTTTTAGTCATCCGTCTATGATGAGGCGTCCAGTATTAATCTTTTGTAGTAAAGACAATCACATTTGATGTAAGGGCTTGCTGGATATATTTATACTCATTGTTGACGACGATAACAAGGTCATAACCCCATTGGATTTCCAGTAGCAAATCATGGGGGCTTTCTGGAGACCAATTAATTGTCTGATAGTCTAGTACTCCCTTCTGCTCACTCGCTGCGTGTGCGCGCTTTGAGATCATGGGCTCGTACGTTCAGGGTGAGCTGATATCCCCCGCTTGCTAATCTTCTTCCCATTCTTGCTGCAATCTTTGTGAGAAAGGGAGAGAAATTTGATACGATTAAAGTGTGGTACTCACAATGCTAGTAAGTGGCATCAATACTGAAGTTGACCTAGCACGAATGCACTTGATCTGACGGACCTGAGTGTAGCTCTATGAATGCCTCTTATCTGCTTTCTACTTCCTTTGAGCCTACCAGTCAAACATTACTTTCTGATAGATAAAATACAACGAGAGTAAGGGAGAACAGATCATTTATACGTGCATGTTTTGGGGGCAGATTGTGTGTATTTCCTGAATCTTTTGAGAATTCGGCATCTTTTGTCCGTCCTGTTCGTCCCAGGGACTTGAGCAGATGGATGCTGACAATGAAATACCGCAATTAGTGGAGATGTCTGACAAACAACTAGAATTTTGATGAACAAGACGAAGTGGCACCATTTTTTCAGTGAAAACTGACATCAGTACTTTCTCTGGAGGCTCCATTATTATTGTGGCTGCTTCCTGGTTCTTTTTCCCACTTTTGTTTGCAAGAGGGTCCTCTCGCTTTGCAGGATGAGTAGACACACATTACAGATCTAAAGGCAAAATTATTTTATTTTTTAAATACTAGTACTATAAAGTTCAAGTGCGACTATGTGTCAGCCAAAAAGGCACCCTAACCTAAAAAGTTTGTTAGCATGGGCTATACTAACGAAAGAACAAATATTCACCCGATGTTTTCAATCCTACGGACTTCGCGGACTTCAAAAGAGACCTTTCAAGTACTTTCTGAACATTGGGCGTTTAGCTGGGATTTAGTTCAAAGATATAGTGATATAGTGATAAAGGCAAAAGGGACTCATATGGTTTTTGGTTTTTGACGAACTCAAAGATATAGTGATATTGGATTTGGATGGACGTAACGGAAGAAACGACACAAAGAAAAAAAAACTCAATATTAACTAGCAGCAATACTACATAGTCAGATGCCCAGCACAGTCGAACCATTTTGATAGCATCCTAATCGGGTCAGCATCAACTCCAGTCTCCATCCATCTCCTCCCCCTGTTCCACAGTCACAAACACCACCACCACCACAACCACCAAAGAAGAGGGAAATGAGCGATAGTAATGGCCACAACAGCCACTCCAACTATTCGATCCACTCCACCAAAGAAGAGGCCGATTGATTATGTTGATACCGGGAGCAAGGACGGCAGCACCAGCGAGACTCCAGTTCCATGCCACCACGTCGACGCAGCAGGCAATACGGCCGATTCACCCAATCTCGCAGAAGAAGAAGCCTTGTCCGAGGCAAAAAAAAACTGCGCTTGCTCAAGGGGATGATGATAGCGACAGAAGAATCAAGCTCCATGGCAATTGCCACCGTCACCTCCAAACCGCCACAGGAGGAACTCATGCACGACGAGATTCAGAGTGGCGAGTGGATCCGGCGGCGGGAGAGCTTTGGCGGTGCGGAAGTGCCCTGACCCGCAGGCCATGACGCATTGGCGTCCTTGACTAATGAGCCGTGCGATGCGAAGAAGTGGAGCACCTGAAACATCAAGGACACCTCGCGCGCGGCATCCTGAAAGGCGGCTAATCCACAACGGCGGTGACCGCATGCAGGAAGCCCTCTTGACGCGAAGAAGTGCAAAGCAGAGCAAAGCTTCGGCGAGGGTGGCGGCCGGTGGCGTCGGGGACATAGCAGTATGCTACAACTAGAAGGAGATAACCATCGGGAGTAGAGATTGCTTCTCCCGAGGTCAGCAGCAGCGGAGGTTAGGAGGTGGCGATAGCAGCAAACCCTACTTCTAACCTTTGCTCTAATACCATATTATGAATATTTGTGTATGTATTTAGAGGTCCCATTAGCAATATATATAGGATGTACAAATAGTGTATACCATATACAGATAAGATAATACAAAACGTAGATGAAGAAATACAAAATAGTTCATATCTCTAACAATTGAAGTCGGGGCAGACAGGATCGCGGTTCCATACAAGTAAATCAACGAAGAAGAGCTAGAGATCGAGGTGTACTGAACTTAAGCCTTGTATCGTGTGTAACGAACGGACGACAACTGAGTAAATGAGTGACGGATTTACTATTTCATAGACGTTTGAAATTTTACAACACAATCGAATTTGCTCACCGTTAGATTTTGACATAAAGATTCGTGCTCCGGCCTTTGTCTTCCTCTTCGACACCTCCGTCCCCCACACCCTAGGCTTAGAGGGAGACCGGGACGGCGGAGGTATGATGGTGGGCTGCCGCGTGGGCAATGCATCAAATGTAAACACGAAGACTGTCCCATTGAATTGTCTGATCAACATAAAAAAGAAGAAGAAAAGAAGCAAGGATTAGTACTGCTTTGTCTTCGATTAAGACAAGCTAGTATCGCTACCGCTCATTTCTACACTGATCTAGCAGCGGACGGCCTGCAGTTCGTATGGGTTTCTTTCTTTTTCTTCCATTTAATTCTGAAGCCCGTTATCTTCCAGGGATGGAGGCCCGGCCCAATCCTTCAACCACACGGCCGCTATGGCCGCAGGCGCTAGGGCTACAACAACAACCCACCACACCACCCCAACCACTCGTCTTCTCCACCGTTCCACCAACACTCCCAACCCAAACTCTAGGGTTTCCCGCAACCGCCCCCGCCCGATCCGAACCACCACCGGCGGCGATGTCGACAGCGGCGGTGCAGGGCGGCGAGAAGCCGGCGCTCAGGAAGCCGGTGTTCACCAAGGTGGACCAGCTCAAGCCGGGCACCAACGGCCACACCCTCACCGTCAAGGTCGTCACCGCCACTCCCGTCCCCGGCCGCTCGCGCCCCGGCGCCCCCGCCGCCTCCTCCCGCGCGCCCCGCATCGCGGAGTGCCTCGTCGGCGACGAGACCGGCGCCATCGTCTTCACCGCCCGCAACGAGCAAGGTGACTTCGGCTGCCATGCCTTACTGTTGGCATCGATTGCTGTATGCTTAGATTTGTTAGGCTCCGATCTTCTTGCGCTGATCTGTTTGGACGCGTAGATATTATATAATGGTTAGGGGGTTTTCTTACTGCTTTCGGGTTAGGCAAAAATAATTAGTGGAAAGAAATGGAAGCGTGTGTGTGTGTTTTTTTTATGTTACCCGGCTCTAACGTCAGGTTTACAGGAATCCCTAGAATTGTTGTGCGTGGTAACTGCTAGGCGTCTACGTATTTGTCCTAAAACTTTGTCTAGCTTTAGTGGTTGTGATGATAGGCTAAGAGGCCGTAAATTTTCTTTCTATCTTGATAGGTGTGGAGAATAGAACACTTCGTTTTATAATTTTAGGTCATATGTTTTATGAAATCCAGTGATCCAGCTGAGTGCTTATTGACATTATGATTTTATAACGAAATAATTATGGACAGCCAAATAGCAAAACTAACTGATGCATAGTTACCGAATAAAAAAGTGATAAGTAGTTGTGCCAAAGGTTTATTTATCTTCATTTATGCCAAGTACAAGTAGTCGGCTGCGCGCCAATCAAAATTTAACACTACTAATTCACTACCACTACTCGCCATCCTACTTTTTTGTTGGCTTTTTGCGCAGCTGAATTGAGTCCAAATCCTGTATTATTCCAAACAACCGCACAGCACTCGTGTCTTGTCTTGTATTGTGGTACTGTTCCCTTGAATCCAAATGAAGGTATTCTATTTTTAGGTGCAGGCTTCCTAATTTTGGATGAATGAAATCAAATGTTTTGGTGGTTAATTGTTTTGCTTCTTGTCAGTGTCCATGTGAGATATTATTTCACCCTACATGCATGAAAAACTGACATAGTTTCTGACCAAAGATCTTCTATGTTTACATGTCTTAGGTTTTGGACCTAGAGTGCCACATACCATATTGATAATAAAATTATTTTTTCCCTTTGATGTTGCTACTTCTCTGTTCGCGACGCTGGCTACGATTTCCTGTAAACTTGGATTTCATGTGTTTTGAGGGACATGAAGGCTTGCCAAAATGAATAAAAAGAGAGAGATTTCACTTGCCCTGTGCATCTTACCAATATCCTATCTGTTTTTATCGATACACAATTGGCTTGATTTCATTGTTTGCGAAAATAGCAAAAAGAAAAGCATAGTAGCTTCACCCTATTCCTTTGTTAATTAATTGCATGGTCATATACATCCCACTGCCTATTACACGCAGCACTATCATTTTTTGCCATTGACAATTAATATACTAGGAATCCCATAGTCGTGCTATTTCAGTTCTTGTATGTTCTCTTGGTTGCTTGTTATCATTGTTATGTATATGTGTATATGGCCCATATGTATTTATAGGCCATGAGGCCCATGAGCCCCTTCTAGGGTTTGTAATGTAGTATATATATACTACAGTATTGATCTAATACAATTGGGAAGTTGATTTCTATCATGGTATCAGAGCAAGTACCTCCTTCCCCGCCGTCTTCTACCGAGACACCTTGTGTTGTCTCCGTAACGCCTCCTGCTGCCGCCTGGTGAAGAGGAAGCCCCGCGTCGGATTGGCCACCGCCTAGTCTCCAAGAAGCCGGATCGGCCACCGCCTCGTCCTCTGAGATCCAAGTCCCTCGCTTGGGAAGCCTAGGCCGGACGCCGAGCCTTCCGTTCGTAGCGATTGGTCGCCGCCTGGTGAAGAGGAAGCTGGGTCGGTGCCGCTACCAGCGACTTCGCCACTGCCTGGTCTTCTCCGCCGTCGCCTGGTGAACTGCCGCCTGATCTCGCTCGGGTCTTCTCCGCCGCCGCTTGATATTCCATCGCTGCCTTCCGTTCGTAGCGATCGGTTTGCCACCCGGTTCCGCGCCGGTCTTCACCGAGGCGAGTCGAGGGGAGGAATGTCTTTACTGCGCCGGTCTTCACCGAGGCGAGGGGAGGAAGGTATGTGCGCTTCGCTTGACCGCTCGGGTGTATAAAGGGGTGCGCTTGAGCGCTTGACCGAGACCGACGCTCGGGTGACCGAGTTGGTGAAGCTTGATCGAGTTTGGGTGTTTGCTCCTCTTAACCGTCGCTCCCGAGAAAAGAGAAGAGAAGGCATAGAGTCGGCTCTTGGTGATTTTTTTATCTCTCGGTGATTTTATCTGGCGATACCATTGTCATCCCGGCAGGCTGCTGTGAGAGCCGCTGGTGGCTCGATTCCGCAGTCTCCGTATCGCTGCGTGCATTCTTGATTGATCCTCTGGTCATGCAATGGCTAATGGTAATTCTGTTTCTCTTGGTATGGGAGGTGCTCTTCTAGCTTCGGATATCAAGCTGGATGGTCAAAATTATCGTGAGTTGTCGTCGTCGGTTCGCATGCTTCTTCGGTCCATTGGTCTTCTCTCGTATATTACGGAGGAGCCTCCGACCGAGAAGACTAATGTGAAGGAAGCTACTGTATGGCGAAGTGCTGATGATCGTGTTATGGGTATCTTATGTCACAGTGCTGAAATTTCAATCAGGATGGATTTCATTGATCTTCCAAGTTCTCGCAAGATGTGGGAGTATCTCCAGCATCGTTATGAGCGGAACGGTCACGGACGCGTCGTTTTCTCTTTTACAAACTCTTCATGATTTATGTCAGCAGGAGATGTCTATTGAGGAGTACTACATTTATTTCACTCGCATTTCATGGCAGTTGACTTCCATGGTTCCTTATTCTTGTACTGGATGTACTGGTTGTGCAGGCAAGGCGGGTCATGATGCGCAGAATTTAATGTTCACTTTTGTTATGCGCCTTCGCCCAGAATTTGAGTCTATTCGCGCTCAATTACTGGGACGTGCTGTTCTTCCAACCATGGAGGAGGCCCTTGTTGCGTTGATTGCTGAGGAGACTCGACTTCGCTCTCTGTTATTCGGATTGACACCACCTCAGTCTGTTCTTGCGGCACCTCGTCTGGAGGTTTATCATCCTATTGCACTCCTTGATGTTGCATCCAACCAGGTTATATGCTCTCACTGCAAGAAGCCTGACCATCCTATTCATAGGTACTACCGCCTTCATCCAGAGCTTCGACCCGCATCTCATCGTCGTCGTCGTGGTGTGGTTGCTGCCACTACTCCTACACCTATTGGAGATTCAACTTTTGCCACTCAGTTGAGTCGACTTTCCCACTTGAGCTCTTGGACTCAAGCTCAGCAGCGGCCTTCATCTGATGTTCCTCCTAGTAGGTCTGCCAGTATTGCTGTAGCCTCTTCTTCTGTGTCAGGTACTAGTCTTCCATGGGTTTAGGATTCTGGAGCTTCTTTTCATATGACATCGAATAAGTCTCACCTTGCATCATGTCGACCTGTTATGGATGGTTTCTGTGTACAGACAGCTAATGGCACCTCATGTTCAGTCACTCATCAGGGCACCCTCTCTACTTCTCATTTCTTCGTTCCGAAGTGTCATTTGTCTGCAGACTTTCTATGAATCTTATGTGCATTGGTCGACTTTGCGATATGCACTACTTTGTTGGGTTTGATGACTCTACTTGTTATGTGCAGGATCGTCGGACAGGAGTTCTTGTTGGTACTGGTCATCGCCTTAAAGATTCTCAGGGTCTCTACTTCCTTGATCGTTTGAGTCTTCCATCTTCTTTCGTTCATGTATCTTCAGTCGTTGCATCAGCTTCTGTTAGTTTTCCTCAGTGGCATCATCGACTTGGTCATTTGTGTGGATCTCGTTTTTCTACATTAGCTCGTCAGGGTGTCCTAGGTCGTGTCATTATGGACACTAGTTATGATTGTAAGGGTTGCAAGCTTGGTAAACAGTTGCAACTCCCATATCCTACTAGTACATCTCGGTCTAGTCATCCTTTTGAGTTGATTCACTCTGACGTTTGGGGTCCTGCTCCTTTTGCTTCTAAAGGTGGCCATATCTATTATGTTATTTTTATTGATTATTCTCGATATACTTGGGTTTACTTTATGAAACATCGTTCTCAACTCCTGTCTATTTATCAGTCTTTTGCTCGTATGGTTCACACTCAGTTTTCCACTCCTATTCAAACTTTTCGTTCTGATTCAGGGGGGAGTACTTGTCGCATGCTTTTCGTCAATTTCTCTCCGCTGAGGGAACTTTTCCTCAGCTTTCCTGTCCTGGCGCCCATGCTCAACATGGTGTTGCTGAACGTAAACACCGTCATCTTATTGAGACTGCTCATACTCTTTTACTTGCATCTCATGTTCCACGACATTTTTGGGCTGATGCGGTTTCTACTTCTGTCTATCTCATTAATATGCAGCTATCTTCTCGCCTTGAGGGAAAGTGTCCTGGAGAGCTCTTGTTTTCCACTCCCCCACGGTAGGACCATCTTCGAGTTTTTGGTTGTACCTGCTATGTTCTGCTTCCGCCTCGTGAGCGCACCAAGTTAACAGCTCAGTCAGTTGAGTGTGTTTTTTTGGATATAGTTTTGAGCATAAGGGCTATCGTTGTTATGATCCCTCTGCTCCGCTTATGCGTATTTCTCGTGATGTTTCTTTTGTTGAGGATCGTCCCTACTTTTACTCTTCTACCACTCGGTCCTCCTCTCCCGCTGAGTCTCTCTTTCCTTTATCTTCCACCCATTGTTTCGTCTGATACACCTTCTTCTGTGGAGACTTCTTCCCCATCCTTAGTCAGATCACCGTTTCCTCTTCACTATACTCGTCGGTCTAGGGTTTCTCCTGATACTCAGCTTTCTACTTTTTCCTCATCTGATGGCATGGCTAGTACTGATGATACTCCTTCTGATGATCCTCCACCGGCACCGTCATCTCGGTATGAGCTTCGTGATCGTACTACTATTCTCGCTCTGACGATATGGTTTTCTTTCTACTGCTGTTGTGCCTGAGCCTCACACTTATCAGGAGGCTGTTGTTCATCCTGAGTGGCAGTTAGTTATGGCTGAGGAGTTGGCTGCTTTGGATCGTACTCGTACATGGGATCTTGTTCCTTTACCGCTCATCTTTGTTCAGATTACTTGCAAGTGGATTTTTAAAGTTAAAGCGAATCGACGGTTCTATTGAGAGGTACAAGGCTCGATTAGTTGCTCGTGGATTTCAAAGAGCACATGGTCGTGATTATGACGAGACATTTGCTCTGTTGCTCATATAGTAACAGATTCACACTCTTGTTCTTTGTGGTCTTTGTTCGCTCTTGGACTATCTCTCAGATGGATGTGAAGAATGCTTTTCTTCATGGTGATTTGCAGGAGGAGGTTTATATGGTCCCACCTCAGGGTGTTGTGGCTCCTGCTGGTCAGGTTTGTCACCTTCGTTGTGCTTTTTATGGTCTCAAACAGGCTCCTCGTGCTTGGTTTTAGCGTTTTAGTTCAGTTGTGTTAGCTGCTGGTTTTTCTCAGAGTAATCATGATCCTGCATTGTTTATCCATACATCTCCACGTGGTCGTACTATGCTTTTACTCTATGTTGATGACATGCTGATTACTGGAGATGACATGGAGTACATTGCTTTTGTTAAGCAACGACTCAGTGATCAGTTTTTGATGTTAGATTTGGGTCCTCTACGTTATTTTCTGGGGATTGAGTTCACGCGCACAGATGATGGCTACTTTTTATCTCAGAAGCGCTATATTCACGATTTGCTTGCTCGTTCTGGTCTTACTGACAGTCGGACAGCTGCTACTCCTATGGAGTTTCATCTTCAGCTTCGTCCTACTGATGGCACTTTGCTTGACGATCTTTCTCGTTATCGTCATATTGTTGGGAGTCTTGTCTACCTTGCAGTCACACGTCCTGATATTGCTCATTCTGTTCATGTGCTCAGTCAGTTTGTTTCTGCTCCTACGTCTGTTCACTATGTTCACCTACTACGTGTGTTGCGCTACCTACGAGGGACTGTTGATCGTTGTCTTTTTTTATTCTCGGTCAACTCAGCTTCAGCTTCATGCTTACTCTGACTCAATTTGGGCGAGTGATCCTGTTGATAGACGATCTGTCTCTGGCTATTGTACATTTCTTGGGTCTTCACTTATTGCCTGGAACTCCAAGAAACAGACTGCAGTTTCACGATCTAGTGCTGAGACAGAGCTTCGAGCGTTGGACACTACTACTTCAGAGATTGTTTGGCTTCGTTGGCTATTAGCTGATCTTGGTGTGTCATGCAGCACTCCTGCATCTCTCCTGTGTGACAACACTAGTGCTATACAGATTGCTACTGATCCAGTGAAGCATGAGCTGACTAAGCACATTGGTGTGGATGCATCTTTCACACGTTCTCATTGTCAACAGAAGACTATTACTCTTCAGTATGTGCGCTCTGAGATTCAAGTAGCTGATTTCTTCACCAAGGCTCAAACTCGAGAACAACATCGCTTCCATCTCTCCAAACTCAATGTTTCAGATCCTCCTTACCCATGTTGAGTTTGAAGAGGGGGTGTTATGTATAGGTGTATATGGCCCATATGTATTTATGGGCCATGAGGCCCATGAGCCCCTTCTAGGGTTTGTAATGTAGTATATATATACTACAGTATTGATCTAATACAATTGGGAAGTTGATTTCTATCGATCACCGGAAAGTATGTCTTGGACAGGATCATGATTCATGATCTATTTGACGTTAATGTACCATGGATTGTACGATCTATTACACGCAGCACTACCATTTTTTGCCATTAACAATTGAACGATCTATGCAGTTGACTTGTTGAAGCCTGGTGCCACAGCGATCTTGCGCAATGCTAGAATTGACATGTTCAAGGGCTCGATGAGGCTTGCAGTGGACAAGTGGGGGCGGATAGAGGCTGCAGAACCTGCCAGCTTTACAGTGAAGGAAGACAACAACTTGTCACTTGTAGAGTACGAATTGGTTAATGTGGCTGAGTAGTTTTCCCGCATTTTCCCTGCCATAAAAAGGAAGTACTATGGATGGACATTATAAAGCCTTTCCTAAGCTTGTTTATTTGGTGTGGTGGTAGTAGATAAGGTCAAGATTGTATCGCTTCAGTTAGAACGTTCCATCGATTAAACTGAGTTGTCCATGCATGTACTAGATTGTGATTCCTCTTGGTACTGCCTGTATTGCTGTAATGGAACAAGCTCGGCAGGGTGATATGGTGCACCGAGTTCTGGAGATCAGTGAAATTAATTGCTGCATATCCTGTCTAGATAAATGGTGGCAATTTGCCTTTTGAGAGTAGTATTATTGTGAATGCTTGATGTCTCCAGGAAGGCGAGCATAAATATCACTTGTAGTACATTGAGCTGAAACAAAATAGCGTCCTTTTTTTAGTGGTTTCCAGACTACTATCGCCACGTTGATGCACACACCACCACCTTAAACATTTTGTGTTGACAATTGCCAGTGACACGAATAACGTTTTTACCTCCCTGTGTCTTTCCTGATGTTTGCGAGCGACGATCGAGTAGTAACCATCTTTCGCCAAAAAATGTAAACCCTATGGTTGTCAGCTCTCCATTCTAGCCATCTCGCGCTATAAAAGGCATGCTAATGTCGGACACAGGTTACAAGTCACAAAAACAAGGCCTATCAAGGCTAAAAATATGACGAATGTAATCAAAACTTGCGGCTGAGACCATACATCTCGATCGAGCAAGATGGCAGGCGTCGCCGGTGAGGACCCGCAGGACCGGGAGCCGTCGGTGGAGGCGGCGCTCGCGGGGCATCCGCCGCCGCCGTGGTGGCGGCAGTTCACGGCGCGGTCGGTGGCCGTGAGCGTCGTGCTCGGCACCGTGGTCAGTTTCATGTCGATGAGGATCGGGCTGACCGTCGGCATCGTCCCGTCGTTCAGCTTGTCGGCCAGCCTCATCAGCTTCTTCGTCATCAAGTCGTGGACGCGGCTGATGGACCGCTGCGGCGTGGCCTCCCAGAATTTCACCAGGCAAGAGAATGTCGTCGTCCAGACATGCATCATCTCATATGCTACATTGTCAACTTATACTACATCGTAGTACTCCCTCCGTTAAGACACGATTTCAACCGTTACTTTTTATAATTTTATATTAAGATATATTAATAAAATTATAATATTACGAGAGTATTTTTAACGACAAGTCTAATGAAATAGTTTTTATATAGCTAATCTAGATAGTTTTGAACTTATTGGAGATCAACGTATAGAAAATTTGACAGCAGAGATTCTAAGGCGTCAAGTTCAGTAAAAAAAACAAAGAAAGTATTATGCCCATTAACTACATTCAGCTGTGCTATGCGTTCGAACAAACATAGATACATACATATGGCATACAAAATTAATCGTTGCCGACAGGCCAGATATGTCTGTTAGTCGCGATTTCGTATGTCATTTTTATGAATTTGTAGGTAGTGCGGCTTAATTACTTGATGGGTCATGTTTTCGCAAGCTGGTTAGTTTCATGGGCACGCCTGAAAATGCTACCTATTTGATCGCGATGACCGATACGGTGGCTAAATCAGCCGGCGGAGCAGGCACCAGCCGAGATGTGTATTGAGTTACATACAGGGAAGATCATGGCCTTCCTCTTCCTCGTCAGCTTCTCCAGTTTGTTCTGCACTCTCCCGTTGCGGAAGGTGAGAGACGTCGCGATGTCATTCGATGGGAAAAATATCTACTGCATCCTTTTTTTTTGTATCCTTGTACATACTCTTTAAAATATGATGGAAATGATCATGAAAAATTCGGAAATTTTTTGACAATGTTGACATAAAATCAATCCATCATGTCACAAATTTTCAAATCTAAATTCAATATGCACACGGATAAACAAAAAGATAAATCTTGTCAAAAATGAAATCCCAAAAAATAAGAAAACGATGAACCTACTATTCACTGAAATTCCACTTTTTTGTTTCTCCTAATATACATCGTGTATTCGGTTCAATGTTTGCAAGATGTTTGATTGCATTACAACGTATATATATTTTTCTCTCCAAATTTTACATGATCATCTGATGCACCAAAAGTCAGGATAAACTAGATATGCCCTCGTCATTCGATTTCTTGATTACGAATGCTGGCCAACATTTTTTTCTATCTATTAGTGTTTCTCTTATGAATCGGTGGTTTGATTATATTTCTTGGCATTTATTCGGGACTGCGATCTACATGGCACTAACCATATGGAACAAAATTGATGCCCTGTAAATTTGATAGAGAGAGAGGTCAAATTTTAATCTTCTTCTTTTTTTCTTCGTTCATGGCGGCAGATCATGATATACTGGACTACAAATTGTTGTATCCAACTGGTTCAGCTATCGCTGGGGTCGTCAACAGCTTCCATACACCAAAGGGAGCTGCAGCAGCGAAGTAAATATATACGACTAATGTGTTCCCATCTTAATCGGCATATGTTTTTTTCCCCTCTCTCCTTAGATTGCAAATCTCTTGTCGGAAGCTTCATGTGGGCCTTCTTCCAGTGGATTTACACGGCAGGAGATGAGTGTGGCTTCCAGTGGGTACAGTCAGTGTCAAAGCAGCGCAACACTTGTGCAAGGAACGCCAGGAGCCAAAACCCGCTGTCGAGGACATACCGGATGATGGCAATTCTGATGAGCATTCATCCCCTAGCTACGACGATCATCGCAGGAACCAAACTTTCCAGAACAAGGGGTGCCGACCCATCTAGCTGTTGCTGGCTACATCGTGTTGGCGACCACCTCAACGATCTTCGTCCCGCTCATCTTCATGCAGATCAGATACTATATACCATGTCGCCTTCGCATACGCCATAGCTCCCCTCCTGGCATTCTGCAATTCATATGCTTCTGGACTCATAGACTGGTCCCTCGCGACCGTCTACGGAAAGCTCGCCATCTTCGTAGTTGGGGCATGGGTTGGCAAAGCATCCGGCGGCGCCATTGCCGGCCTTGCCGCCTGTGGTGTCATGTTGAAGATCATCGGCAATGCCGCTGAGCTCATGCAGGACTTCAACACAGGATACCTGACGCTCACCTCACCACTGTCCATGTTCATAAGCCAAGCAGTTGGAACGACGCTGGGTTGCTTGATCAACCCGTTTGTCTTCCTGAGCTTCCAGAAACTTGTTGGCAAAGAGCATCTGGGAGAAGCTGGATCGGCTTACTCGGCGTCCATGGACGTCGCCTACCGCGCCATCGCGGTTTTAAGCGTCGAAGGTATGGAGTCACTTCCAAAGCACTCCATTAAGCTCTGCGGACTGCGGATGTCTTAAGCCAGCAGGATAGTTAGCATTAGCAGCTTCAGATTGTTAGTCCTATGTTCAGTTTAGGAAAGGTCTGGCTTGCATCCTATCACCTTCTCGGCGTAGCACAACAATGGTACTTTCAACTAGAGCTAGACGAAGGCGAACCAAATTGGCGTAACTTCAAAGAATACCTCAATTTGCGCTTTGTGCCGTCCATACGTCACAATCTGTTGGGCGAACTCAAAAGAATTGACCCAGATAGGCACTGTTGAAGAATACCAAGCGAAGTATTATTTGCTAGAATGATCTCCTCAGAGGCATTTGGCCCAACGGCCAAATGCCTCGCACCCTGATCGGGGGCGCCCAGCCCATTGGCTGGTGGGCCCCTGTCACCAGCGCTATAAAAGAGAGGTGGGGGCCGGGGCGGCACGGACGACGAGATTCACCGTGCCGCCGCCACAAACCCTAGCCGACACAAACCCTAATCCGATCTAAGGAGGGTGCGCTCAAGTGACGGGAAGCACCACCGCCACCGGATCTCCGCCGCCAGAGACATCGCCTCCGTTCGGGACACGACGCTGCGAAGGAGCCCCGCACCTCTCCATCGAACGCCGCTGCCCTAGCGCAGACCTTCACGGACGATCCGCGATGGCCAACCCGTCTTCATCTACTTCGGATGGTAACTCTCTCTCTCTCTCGGTTTCTCTCTCGGACCCGAACCAAAAACCCAGATCCAATCAAAAAGGGATCAAAAGTAAAGATCAACAATGGTATCAGAGCCATCTAGGCTCAGATCCGGATGGCAAAAGAAAAGAACGGAGTAGATCCAAAGGAAACCCTAACCCGAAAAGAAAAAGCAAAAACCCTAACCCTAGTTTTGGGACGATGGTCTTACCCGACGTGAGGCACCATCGGGCGAGCCGTGGGCTCGCCGGGGCTCCAAAGTGGCCCGGAGCGCCGCCGATGCGTGTGGGAAGACCGGTCGAGGTGCGCGCGGTCCGGTCCCGCGCGTCAACGGAGGCCGAGCCGCCGACACGGAGCCGCTCGGCGGTGGCGCGCTCCTCTCGAGAACGCGCGCGCCGGCGAGAGGCGCAGCGGCGGCGATTCTTCTCTCCCGCCGCGCTCAGCTTCCTCGGTTCTTCCGCGAGAGAGAGATGCGAAGCGAGAGAGACAGAGAATGGGGATTAGGGTTTCACGGGGGCACGGCACGGTCGCGTTTTTTATACCGCCGAAAATGTCGCTCAGCCGTCGATTGGAATCGACGGCTGAGATCGCATCAACGCGGTGCGGATCGCCGAATTTTAATTTGCTGCGGAGTCGGTAGTCGGATGTGAATCCGACGGCTGCAAACAAATTAGGAAACCCTAACGGTAGTGGGCGAGTCACGATAACGGGCGAGGCACGATGCTTGGTCGAATGGCGATTTAAGCGATAAATTCAAAAAATTGAATTTAATTATTTTTCAGAAGTATTATTTGAATTGAAAATTGAATAAAATCTCTGTAAATTTTCGCACCAACGTGTTATTATTTCCAGAGATTAAAAGTGTAAAATATAATGCTTCTGAATAAGAAATTATTTTAGAATAATTACAGTTTCCGCTGCAAAAGTTAATGTTGATAAATTCTTTTAATTAAATTCGAACCAACGAGAGAATTTAATTTTTTAAGAATTGTTGCAAATTATGATATTGTTATTTTCTGACCAACGTTGATAATAACAGATATTATAATTTTTAAATGATATTTTATGCATTGTTTCTATTTACGCTAGCGGTGATATAGATTTAATGTATAGATATAATTGATTTAATTGTATGTCGTATTTTTGACCAACGTTGGAAATAAGGCATATAATTTTCATGTTTCGTTCTCACTTTATTTGAACTAAATTTTCAGGAGGATACAACTTGATGGGTTGTATCAGAGAGATCCCCACTCTCAAAGGAGATAATTATGGAGAGTGGAAGAAAAAGATAGACTTAGCGTTTATCTTAGCCGAGGTGGACTGGGTCCTCACTCAAGACGATCCACTTGAGCCTATGGCACGGTGAGGATCAAAATGAGGATGATCTTGCTTGGCGAAAAGGCGAGGATCATGCTCCTTCTGGATGTCTTATGACCTAGAGCATAAGAAATGGACCACGACCAACAAGAAGTGTATGGTCATGATAAAAAACACGATTGAGCCTACAATTGTGGGCTCAATCGCAGACTATGTTTACTATCACGAATACCTTGATAAAATAAAGAGTCGGTTCTTGGCTCTTCAAAGACACAAGATCGGTGTCTTCTTTGCAAGAAGACCGGATACTACAAGAAGAACATCACGATTACTTAAAGATGATAATGGCAAAGAAAGGTGAGAACATTATTACCTTCATAAATGAATGCTTGTATGTGCAATATTGAAATCCACTTGGTGGATTGACTCGAGAACAACTGTTCATGTTGCTAATTCCTTCTGAGGATTCCGTTCGACGAGGACTACATGAAAAGCGAAAGATGCATTAAAGTCGCAAATGGAGTCAAGCGAAGTTGAAGCCGTTGGTGATCTTTCATTAGAGTTAGCTAATGGCTCCAATCTTTTGCTTAGAGATGTTATTTTTGTTCCCTCTTTACAGAGGAATTTGATTAGTTTTTCCAATTTGGACAAAGATGGTTATGATTGTAATTTTGGAAATGGCAAGTGCGAAATAATATTTAATAAAGAATGTGTTGGTCTTGCCATATTACAAAATAAGCTTTATTTGTTATCATTATGTGATGATGTGAATGTCGTATGCGATAATGGGAACGTCGCGTGCAAGAAAGTGATTGAATCCTCGTCTCTGAATGTAAGCGAGAAAGCGAAAGAGAACTCATAATGAATCGTCGAAATTATGGCACTGACGTTTAGGCCATATTTCGAGGGGGAGAATAGAAAGACTAGTTAAGAATGAAATTCTTCCTCTATTAGAGTTCTCAGACTTAGAACAATGCAGAGAATGCATTAAAGGAAAATATGTAAAGAAAATTAAGAAAGACGCAAAAAGAAGCACATGAGTTCTACAAATTGTTCACACTGACATTTGTGGTCCTTTTCTGTGAAAAATGTGGATGGTTATGACTCGTTCATAACATTCACGAATGATATTCTCCGTTATGGATATATTTATCCAATCAAAGAAAGAATGAAGCCTTGGATAAATTCAAGATATTTAAAGTGAAGTTGAAAACCAACACAATTTAAAGATTAAGATAGTCCGATCGATGGTGGGGGGAGTACTACGGTCGACATACCCCATATGGACAAGTTCTGGACCTTTGCGAGGTTTTTACAGCAAATGGCATAGTAGCCGATATTCTACACGGGCGAACCTCGGCAAAATGGAGTAGTGAAAGGCATGGCCGTACCACGATGGATATGGTGCGAAGCATGATGAGCTACTCCACACTCCCATTGAGTTTATGGATGGGCGTTGAAAACCGCCATTCATATTCTCAATAGAGTGCCTAATAAGTCGGTGCCCAAAACAAATGCGAGTTGTGGACGAGAAGAGTTCCTCACTAAACCACTTACGTGTGTGGGAGTCTGCTGAGGCTAAAGTATTTAACCCAAACATTGGGAAGCTAGATCCCAAAGCGATGAAGTTGCCATTTCATTGGCTACTGAAAAGTCAAAAGGTTTCGTTTCTCTTTCGAGACGGATATACAAAGTTTGTAGAAGCGAGACACTGTGTCTTCTTAGAGGATGAAATGATGAGGGGCATGGTAGCTCGAGAGATTGATCTTGAAGAGAAGCGGGTATATGTGCCCACTCAGATGATTCAAGACCACTCTTCCCACTACTGCATGTTTGCCAAGCGGTACAAGACAACTGTGGTGCGGCACTGTTATTGTTTCTCCTGTGGCAACAATGAATGAGAATGAGAACCCGTTCTTGAGGATCCTATAGAACCCATTGCCACAAATGAGGGAGCAGCAATGACCTCAAGCAGAAGATGTACCAAATGAGGAGGCCAGGAGGTCTCAAAGAGTAAGAAGATCGGCTATTTCGATGATTATCATATTTATCATACGGAGGAATTTCAAATGGAGGATGATCCACCTCATTTGAAGAAGCCATGAAGCGAAAATTCCTCAAAATGGCTTGAAGCCATGGAAGAGGAAATGAGGTCCATGAAGACTAATAAAGTGCAGGACTTAGAAATTATTCCTAAAGGAGCCAAAGCAGTGAGGTGTAAATGGGTCTACAAAACAAAGCTAAACTCCCAAGGGAATGTAGAAAGATACAAAGCGCGACTTGTGGCAAAAGGCTTTACGCAAAGAGAAGGATTGATTACAATGAGACCTTTTCTCGGTCTCATGTAAAGATTCTTTCGAATCATAATGGCATTAGTAGCACATTATGATTTAGAGTTACATCAGATGGATGTAAAGACGACATTTCTTAATGGGGATTTGGAGGAAAATGTTTACATGGCACAACCAAAGGTTTTGTCATGAAAGGAAATGAAAGAATGGGATGCCTAAAGAAATCGATTTATGGGTTAAAGCAAGCTTCAAGGCAGTGGTACTTGAAATTTGTGATTACAATAAGAAAATTTGGGTTTAAAGAGAATGTAGAGGACAAGCGTGTCTATACAAAGTTTAAAGATGGGAAATTTATCTTCCTAATCACAGTATGTGGATGATATCCTACTCGCTAGTAGTGATGTCAGTTTGCTAATGGAGACAAAGAAGTTTTGTCCTCAAACTTTGATATGAAAGATCTTGGTGAAGCTTCGTTCGTTCTAGGGATCGAAATTCAGGGATAGAAACAAAGGGATATTAGGACTATCACAAAGACATACATAGAAAAGTCTTAAAGAAATTTGGGATGCATAAATGTAGTCCTTCACTGCACCTATAGTCAAGGCGGCAGATATGGGGATTTTCAATGCCCGGGAACCCATATGAGATCGATCAAATGAAAGCGGTTCCATATGCTTGGTGTCGGAAGCTTACAAGATGCTCAAGTGTGCTGCATACGACTTAGCTTTTATTCTGGGTTAGTTGGCGATTCGAGCAATCTGGAATAGAACATTGAAATTGATAAAGAAAGTCTTGCGTTATTTGCAAGGAACAAAAGGCCTCATGATGACATCTGAAGAAGATCAGTTACTCCATATAGTGGGGTATCTGATTACGATTTTGCGGGAGATGATAGAAAGTCGACATCCGGATATGTGTTCACTCTCATTTGGAGGAGCTATATCGTGGAAAAGCTCAAAGCAAACCGTCACTACATCTTCCACAATGTATCTGAGTTTGTAGCATGTTATGAGGCTACAGGCGGTGGTGGCTAAAGAAGTTCATACGGTTTAAAAGTGGTTGGCGACATCAATAGACCACTTAAGTTGTCTGCGATAATGAACATGAATGTATGCCCACAACAATAAGTCAAGTGGTCTTTGCCAAACACATTGACATAAAGTACTATGTTGTGAAAGATAAAGTTCGGGATCAAATTATAAGTCTTGAGCATATAAGTACCGCAAAGATGTTAGCAGATCCGCTTACTAAAGGCTTACCACCCAACGTGTTCAGAGAACATATAGCTGGCATGGGTTTAAGGGAAAGCCTATGATTCCTGAACTAAAAGATGGCTCAAAAAGATTAAAGTAACTATTTCAGAACAAGGAGGTGTATTGTAGCTGTTGAATCTATCGGCAATTGACCGTGACGATGAAACACGTTCTATGCACCAATTTGTGATGGAATGAGTAAAGTCAAAAGCAATTAAAGATAAAGCATAGAATGAGATCAAGGGGGAGAATGTTAGAATGATCTCCTCAGAGGCATTTGGCCCAACGGCCAAATGCCTCGCGCCCTGATCGGGGGCGCCCAGCCCATTGGCTGGTGGGCCCCTGTCACCAGCGCTATAAAAGAGAGGTGGGGCAGGCAGCGGACGGCGAGATTCACCGCGCGCCACAAACCCTAAGCCGACACAAACCCTAATCCGATCTAAGGAGGTGCGCTCAAGTGACGGGAAGCACCACCGCCACCGGTTCTCCGTCGCCGGAGACATCGCCTCCGTTCGGGACACGGCTGCTGCGAAGAGCCCGCACCTCTCCATCGAGCGCCGCGCCTAGCGCGAGACCTTCACGGACGATCGCGATGGCCAACCGTCTTCATCTACGCCGGATGGTAACTCTCTCTCTCTCTCGGTTTCTCTCTCGGACCTGAACCAAAAACCCAGATCCAATCAAAAAGGGATCAAAAGTAAAGATCAACATTATTGGCTATCCTTTGTTGCGCCGACAACCTGCAGCCGAGCCAACAGGTCCAATTGTTCACACCCGGGCTGCACGGACCAATCTGCACCGAAGTCGAGCTACAGAACCCTGCTAGTCTTCAAATGGCCATGGCATCGGCGAGGGCGTACGAACGACAAGCTCAGTCACGGAGTCAAGTAGCTGCTGCCGTCGGCGGATAGAGGGGCATCAAATCTGACCAACCAAACCCACAACACGTTACCCATTGTGCTATGCTGAAGTCGAACGCAGGACGAGCAACCATGCCGAACCATGGGCCGCCGTTATCTAACACCGGAAGAGATGGAACAACGACGCACTGCGGGTTTATGCTACAATTGTGAGGAGAAATTCACTCCTAATCATCATTGCAAGCGCTATTCCTGCTATTGTACCTCTGACAGTGACGATGGCCAGGACAACGAAGATGAGCTGGGGCATCTCATTCCATGCTTTGATCGACATTAAGCCACGAGCAACCAATACCATGCAGCTAAGGGTAACAGTGGGCACGATGTCTCTATTGGCGCTTCTTGATTCCGGCTCTATTCATAATTTCATCACGCCTATGGCAGCTTGTTGCTATGGTGTTTGTGTCCAGTCACGTTCGAGAATTCGTGTGTTAGTTGCTAATGGTGATCGAATTCCGAGCGTCGTCGGCATCTGTCCGGCTATGGCACTGAAATTTGCAACCGAAGAATTCCAATTAGATTGTTATTCTCTTCCACTGGATGGCTTTGACATTGTGTTAGGAAGTCAATGGCTACGTACGCTGGGTCCGATCTTATGGGACTTTGAGGCCTTGACGATGTCCTTCTGGCGCAATGACCGCAAAGTGCAATGGTGTGGTTTGGGTGCACCAACAACAGCTAGCTGTTTGGGCATACCACATCGACGGGGCCGAGATGATGGAAACACTACTGTTTGAGTTCACTGAGTTATTTGCAGAACCGACGACGTTACCTCCTGCAAGAGCTCAAGACCATCATATACACCTCTTACCTGGGACTCCTCTGGTATCAGTTCATCCATACCGCTATCCTTAGCTTATCAAAGATAAACTTGAGCGTCAGTGTGGGGTGATATTACGTTAGGGCATCATACGGCCTAGCACGTTGGCTTTCTCTTCACCAGTGCTCCTAGTTAAGAAGTATGATGGGTCGTGGAATTTTTGCGTTGACTATCGCGCCCTCAATGACAAAACGATCAAGGGTAAATTTCTGATTCCTGTGGTGGACGAGCTTCTCGATGAGCTCCGTGGTGCTAAATTTTTCTCCAAGTTTGATCTACAGTCGGGTTTGTTGTATCTATTCTTTTGTTCGGATCTGGTGTTTTGGTTTGGGTCCGAGAGAAACCGAGAGAGAGAGAGAGACGGTTACCATCCGAAGTAGATGAAGACGGGTTGGCCATCGCGGATCGTCCTTGAGATCTGCGCTAGGGCAGCGACGGTCGATGGAGAGGTGCGAGGCTCCTCGGCGGTGGCGTGTCCCGGGCGGAGGCGAGCTCTCTGGCGGTGGAGATCCAGCGGTGGTGCTTCCCGTCACTTGCTGCGCCACCCTTTAGGATCGGTCTAGGGTTTTGTCCGGGTGGGGATTGCGGCTCCGTTGAATCTCGTGATCCGTCGCCGCCCCTTCCCCTCTTTATAGCCTTGATCTCGACGAGGCCCATCGGCAAGAATTGGGTGGGCGCCCCGATCGTATGAGATCAATGGGGAGGCATTTGGCCGTTGGGCCAAATGCCTCAGATGAGATCATTCTAACATTCTCCCCTTTGATCTCAATCTATGCTTTGTCTTTAATTGCTTTTGACTTTACTCATTCCATCACAGATTGGTGCATAGAACGTGTCTCATCGTCACGGTCAATCGCCGATAGATTCAACAGCTACAATACACCTCCTTGTTCTGAAATAGTTACTTTAATCTTTTGGGCCATCTTTTAGTCCAGGAATCATAGGCTTTCCCTTAAACCCATGCCGGCTATATGTTCTCTGAACACGTTGGGTGGTAAGCCTTTAGTAAGCGGATCCGCTAACATCTTTGCGGTACTTATATGCTCAAGATTTATAATTTGATCCCGAACTTTATCTTTCACAACATAGTACTTTATGTCAATGTGTTTGGCAGCACCACTTGACTTATTGTTGTGGGCATACATTATCATGGGTTCATTATCGCGATACAACTTAAGTGGTCTATTGATGTCGTCAACCACTTTTAAACCGGTATGAACTTCTTTAGCCAGTTCACCTGCCCTGTAGCCTCATAACATGCTACAAACTCGGCATACATTGTGGACGATGTAGTGACGGTTTGCTTTGAGCTTTTCCACGATATAGCTCCTCCAGCGAGAGTGAACACATATCCGGATGTCGACTTTCTATCATCTCCCGCAAAATCGAATCTGTATACCCCACTATATGGAGTAAATGATCTTCTCAGATGTCATCATGAGGCCTTTTGTTCCTTGCAAATAACGCAAGACTTTCTTTATCAATTTCAATGTTCTATTCCAGATTGCTCGAATCGCCAAGTAACCCAGAAAAAAGCTAAGTCGTATGCAGTGCACACTTGAGCATACCGTAAGCTTCCGACAATTTGAGCATATGGAACCGCTTTCATTTGATCGATCTCATCTTCGTTCCCGGGCATTGAAAATCCCCATATCTGTCGCCCTTGACTATAGGTGCAGGTGAAGGACTACATTTATGCATCCCAAATTTCTTTAAGACTTTCTCTATGTATGTCTTTTGTGATAGTCCCAATATCCCTTTGTTTCTATCCCGGTGAATTTCGATCCCTAGAACGAACGGCTTCACCAAGATCTTTCATATCAAAGTTTGAGGACAAAACTTCTTTGTCCCCAAGAGTGCATCGACATCACTACTAGCCAAGGGATATCATCCACATACGTGATTAGGAAGATAAACTTCCCATCTTTAAACTTTGTATAGACACGCTTGTCCTCTACATTCTCTTTAAACCCAAATTTTCTTATTGTATCACAAACTTCAAGTACCACTGCCTTGAAGCTTGCTTTAACCCATAAATCGATTTCTTTAGGCGGCATCCCATTCTTTCATTTCCTTCCATGACAAAACCTTTCGGTTGTGCCATGTAAACATTTTCCTCCAAATCCCCATTAAGAAATGCCGTCTTTACATCCATCTGATGTAACTCTAAATCATAATGTGCTACTAATGCCATTATGATTCTGAAGGAATCTTTACAGGAGACTGGAGAAAAGGTCTCATTGTAATCAATCCCTTCTCTTTGCGTAAAGTCTTTTGCCACAAGTCGCGCTTTGTATCTTTCTACATTCCCTTGAGAGTCGAGCTTTGTTTTGTAGACCCATTTACAGCCTACTGTTTTGGCTCCTTTAGGAATAATTTCCAAGTCCCAGACTTTATTAGTCTTCATGGACCTCATTTCCTCTTCCATGGCTTCAAGCCATTTTGAAGAATTTTCGCTTCTCATGGCTTCTTCAAATGTGGTGGGATCATCCTCTATTTGAAATTCCTCTGTATGATAAATCTGATAATCATCAGAAATAGCTGATCTTCTTACTCTTTGAGACCTTCTCGGGGCCTCCTCATTTGGTACATCTTCTGTTTGAGGCTGCTGTTGCTCCCCCTCATTTGAGGCAATGAGTTCTATAGGATCCTGAAGAACGGGTTCCTCATTCTCATTCATTGTTGCCACAGAGGAACAATAACAAAGCCGCACCACAATGTCTTGTACCGTCGGTCAAATGACAGAGTAGTGTAAAGAGTGGCTCTTGAATCATCTGAGTGGGCACATATACCCGCTTCTCTTCAAGATCAATCTCTCGAGCTACCATGCTCCCCTCATCATTTCATCCTCTAAGAAGACAGCGTGTCTCGTTTCTACAAACTTTGTATATCCGCTCGACGAAGAGAAACGAAACCTTTTGACTTTTCGGGTAGCCAATGAAATGGCAACTTCATGCTTTGGGATCTAGCTTCCCAAGGTTTGGGTTTAATACTTTAGCCTCAAAGGACTCCCCCACACACGTAAGTGGTTTAGTGAGGAACTCTTCCGCCCACAACTCGCACGTGTTTTGGGCACCGACTTACTAGGCACTCTATTGAGAATATGAATGACGGTTTTAACGCCTCCATCCATAAACTCAATGGGAGTGTGGAGTAGCTCATCATGCTTCGCACCATATCCATCGTGCAGTTGCGCTCTTTCACTACTCCATTTTGCCGAGGTTCGCCTGTAGAATATCGGGCTACTATACCATTTTCCTGTAAAAACCTCGCAAAAGGTCCAGGAACTTGTCCATATGGGGTATGTCGACCGTAGTACTCCCCCCACGATCAGATCGAACTATCTTAATTTTTAAATCGTGTTGGTTTTCAACTTCAGCCTTAAATATCTTGAATTTATCCAAGGCTTCATTTCTTTCTTTGATTGGATAAATATATCCATAACGGGAGTAATCATCCGTGAATGTTATGAACGAGTCATATCCATCCACACTTTTCATAGGAAAAGGACCACAAATGTCTGTGTGAACAATTTGTAGAACTCCTGTGCTTCTTTTGGCGTCTTTCTTAATTTTCTTTATATATTTTCCTTTAATGCATTCTCTGCATTGTTCTAAGTCTGAGAACTCTAATTGAGGAAGAATTTTATTCTTAACTAGTCTTTCTATTCTCCCCCTCGAAATATGGCCTAAACGACAGTGTCATAATTTCGACGATTCATTGTGAGTTCTCTTTCGTTTTCTGTTTACATTCGTAGACGAGGATTCAATCACTTTCTTGCACGCGACGTTCCCATTATCGCATACGACATTCACATCATCACATAATGATAACAAATAAAGCTCATTTTGTAATATGGCAAGACCAACACATTCTTTATTAAATATTATTTCACACTTTCCATTTCCAAAATTACAATCATAACCATCTTTGTCCAAATTTGAAACACTAATCAAATTCCTCTGTAAAGAGGGAACAAAAAGGACATCTCTAAGTAAAAGATTGGAGCCATTAGCTAACTCTAATTAAAGATCGCCAACGGCTTCAACTTCAGCTTGTACTCCATTTGCAACTTTAATGCATCTTTCGTTTCTTTGCGTAGTCCTCGTCGAACGGAATCCCTGTAAGGAATTAGCAACATGAACAGTTGCTCCTGAGTCAATCCACCAAGTGGATTTCGAATATTGTACATACAAGCATTCATTTATGAAGGTAATAATGTTCTCACCTTTCTTTGCCATTATCATCTTTAAGTAATCAGGACAGTTCTTCTTGTAGTGTTCGGTCTTCTTGCAGTGAAGACACTGATCTTTGTCTACAGCAAATTTATTCTCATTGAGGTGATGGACGAGGCTTTTCCTTATTCCTTGAGAAGGAGGTACTGTTGAAGTTCTTTTTCTTGTTATCCTTCACATAGTTGATAGATCCACCATGTGAGGATTTAATTCTTTCCTCCTCTTGAACACACATAGCTATGCACTTTTCTAAGTCCCATTTATCGGGCTGCATGTTGTAATTGACAACAAAGGTGTCAAACTTTTCCGACAAGGAAGCAAAAATCAAGTGAATAAGGAACTCATCCTTGAGAGCCAAATCCATTGGTTTAAGCTTGGATGCCAAGTTGCTCATCCTTAGTATGTGTTCTCTTATTCCACTTTGCCACCACTGAATACCTTTCATCACAAGTCGCTTAATCACCGTGTAGCATATGTCTTTGAAGAGCTAGTAAACTGACTCTTTATTTTCTCAAGGTATTCTGTGACAGTGTCACATTCTGCGATTGAGCCCACAATTGCAGGCTCAATCGTGTTCTTTATCACAGCCATACATTTCTTGTTGGTCGTGGTCCATTCTTATGCTCTAGGTCATAAGACATCCGTAAGGAGCTTGATCCTCTCGCTTTTTCTCGCGATAAGATCATCCTCATTTTGATCCTCACTAGTGCCATAGGCTCGATGGGTCGTCTTTGAGTGAGGACCCAATCCACCTCAACCAAGATAAACGCTAAGTCTATCTTTTCTTCCACTCTCCATAATTGTCTCCTTTGAGAGTGGGGATTTCTCTGATACAACCCATCAAGTTGTATCCGCCTGAAAATTTAGTTCAAATAAAGTGAGAACGTAACAGGAAAATTATATGCCTTATTTCCAACGTTGGTCAAAAATACGACATACAATTAAATCAATTTTATCTATACATTAAATCTATATCACCGCTAGGTAAATAGAAACAATGCATAAAAATCATCAATTAAAATTATAATCTTGTTATTATCAACTTTGGTGGAAAATAACAATATCATAATTCACAACAATTCTTAAAAATTAAATTCCTCGTTGGTTCAATTTAATTAAAAGAATTAATCAACATTTAACTTTTGCAATGAATCGTAATTATTCTAAAATAATTCATTATTCGTAAGCATATCGTATACATTTAATCTCTGAAATAATAACACGTTGGTGCAAAATTTACGAATATTTGAGTCAAATTTCATTAAAAATGCTTCAAATAATTAAAATTCAATTTTCGAGTTCTTTATCAAAACCGCCAAATTCATCAGATAAAACCGGTCATTTTATCGTTCAAACCGCCATTCGCCCACCCCATTTGATTTCGCCCATTATCTTGTGTAGCCTCGGCCCACGCTGCCGTTAGAAGAGTTGTTCTGCGCCGGATTCACATCCGACTACCGATTCCAATCAACAACGCATCCTCTCGCCGCCAAGCCGCGTTGATGCGATCTCGGTAGTCGATTCCAATCGACGGCTGAGCGACATTTTCGGCGGTATAAAAACGCGATCGCTCGGCGCCCCCATGAAACCCTAATCCTCATTCCATCTCTCCCTTATCTCTGCCGCATCTCTCGCGAAGAACCGAGGGAGAAGCGGAGCGCGGGGAGAGAAGAAGTCGCCGCCGCGCGGCCCTCTCGCCGGCGTCGCGCTCTCCCGAGAGGAGCGCGCCGCCGAGCGGCTCCGTGTCGGGCGGCTTCGGCCTCCGTCCGAGGCGCGGGACGAATCGCGCCCACCCTAACGTGGGCGCCGCCGAGCACACGGCCGACCGGTCTCTCACTCCGGCGAAGCGACGGCTCGCCCGACCCTCCCGCACGACCAGGTAAGTCCCGATCTGGGATTAGGGTTTTGCTTTTCTTTTCTGTTTGGGTTAGGGTTTCTTTTGGATCTACGCCGTTCTTTTCTTTTGCCGTCTAGGCTCTGATACCATTGTTGTATCTATTCTTTTGTTCGGATCTGATGTTTTGGTTTGGGTCCGAGAGAAACCGAGAGAGAGAGAGAGACGGTTACCATCCGAAGTAGATGAAGACGGGTTGGCCATCGCGGATCGTCCTTGAGATCTGCGCTAGGGCAGCGACGGTCGATGGAGAGGTGCGAGGCTCCTCGGCGGTGGCGTGTCCCGGGCGGAGGCGAGCTCTCTGGCGGTGGAGATCCAGCGGTGGTGCTTCCCGTCACTTGCTGGCCACCCTTTAGGATCGGTCTAGGGTTTTGTCCGGGTGGGGATTGCGGCTCCGTTGAATCTCGTGATCCGTGCCGCCGGCCCCCACTCCTCTTTTATAGCGCAAGAATCTGACGGGGCCATCGGCCAAGAATTGGGTGGCGCCCGATCGGCCTTGATCAATGTGGGGGAGGCATTTGGCCGTTGGGCCAAATGCCTCAGATGAGATCATTCTAACAGGGTTATCACTAGGGATGGCAATTGTGCCCGATTACCCGCGTGCCCGCGGGCGAATACCCTAATGGAGGCGGGTATGGGCGTCTTTCTTTGCCCACGGGTATGAAAACGGGCACAATTCCTTACCCATCTGCAACGGTATGGGCATGGGTAAGCTCCACCTGCACTCTTCGCCTGACATGCCGTGATCTACCCACATGTGTAAGAAACTATATCAATTTGTATTTGTATTTTATTTGTTAAACTTGATTAGTTGTCTTGTCGAACATGATATGTGAATTATGATGAATTTTATTAGTTGTTGAATGCGTGATGCACCATTGATGTGTGAATTATGATGAACTTGATGTATGCATTGCTCGAGGGTAACGAGCATGTACACGGGCGATGGGTACCCACGGGCGGTGATGCATTATTCGCGGGTAAACGGGTATGCCCGCGGGCGACGGGTACCCGCGGGCGACGGGTATGGGCGAGGTTTTTCGCCCGTCGTCCTTCGCGGGTATACCCGTGGGGGGAATTCGGGGTCGCGGGTACGGGTATGGGCGAGCACTACCCGTACCCGCCGCGCCCGATTGCCATCCCTAGTTATCACCAAGTGCGCATGCATCCTTTTGACATGGCCAAAACAGCCTTCCGCACACATGAAGGCTTATTTGAGTTTTCCGTAATGCCATTTGGGTTGACGAACACACCGACCACATTTCAGGCATTAATGAACAATATTATCTGACCCTACTTACGTCGCTTGTATTGGATTTCTTTGATGACATCTTGATTTATAATTAGACTTGGGCAAAGCACCTCCGACATGTCAGTGTGGTTCTTCGTCTCCTCGGACTACATCAGTTGTTCCTTAAAAGGTCCAAATGTTTTTTCGGAGAGAGGAAAGTGGCGTATTTGGGGCATGTCATTTCAGCGGATGGGATTGCGATGGATGAATCAAAGGTTTAGGCAGTCCGCGCTTAGCCTACACTTTGTTCTGTTCAGGCACTTTGTGGCTTTCTCGGCTTGGTGGGCTATTACCTGTAAATTTATTAAGAGTTTTTGTGCCATTGCCGAACCCCTTACCCGTCTTCTAAAAAAGACGGTGTTCTTATGGACTGATGATGCCACCAGTGCATTCCTCAAATTATAAGATGCATTGTCCACTGCACTGGTATAACAACTTCCTATTTTTGGGGCTGATTTCATTGTTGAATGAGGCACTTCCAGTTCAGGTATTGGTGCAGTTCTTTATCAGGACAAAGGACCTATTGCTTTCTTCAGTCGCACCTTGGTTTCACGCCACGCGGGTCTAGCGGCATATGAACGTGAGTTGATTGGATTGGTTCAGGTGGTTTGTCATTGACGACCGTATCTTTGGGGACATCGGTTTCTTGTACGTACTAATCATTATAGCCTTAAATTTTTGTTAGATCAACGCCTTCGACGATTCCACAACATCGTTGGGTGAGCAAATTATTTAGCTATGATTATGCATCAATTTGAAGTTTTCAATGTCCTTCTTCAAGAGGCAGTCCAGAATCCAGCATTATCTACAATATGTAATCAGATTATAGCGGGAAGTCTTGCTGCTCCATGGGCAGTAGTTGATGGTTTGGTCCCTTACAACAAATGTGTGCATATTCCACAATCATCTCTGGTGCTTCAGACTGTTCTGCTTTCATCTCATTCGGCAAGGCATGAGGGAGTTCAAAATATGTTACACCACCTCCATGCTGATTTCCAAGTCCTCCATGATCGTAAGATGGTTCAAGATTTTTTCGTTCGTGTGCCATTTGTCAACACAATAAGTTTGAGAATTTGCATCCGACTGGTTTACTTCAACCATTACCGGTACCTTTACGTATTTAGGAGGATATTGGCATAGATTTTGTTGAAGGGTTGCCCTATGTTCAAGGGAAGTCAGTTATTTTGATGGTTGTTGATCGCTTTTCCAAATATGCGCATTTTACACCTCTTGCTCATCCATATACAACACCTTCAGTGGCTCATGTGTTTTTTGACGAGGTGGCACGTTTACATGGGATTCCCTGCTCGATTGTCAATGATCGGGATCCAATCTTCACAAGTAACATCTGGTCTAAACTTTTCCGTTTGTCGGCACCAAACTTAACCTCAGTTCAGCTTTTCATCCTCAATCCTACGGTCAAACCGAGGTGACGAACAAAATTATTGCTATGTATCTTCACTGTATTACTGGCGACCGACCCCGGCAATGGATTCATTGGCTTTCGTACGCATAATATTGTTATAATACTTCTTTTCAAACTTCTCTTCGGGAAACGCCTTTCAAGATTGTATATTGCCAAGATCCACCTTCCCTTCGACCATACACTCCGCAAGATACTAGTATGCCAGCAGTTTAGCATCTCTTTCAGGAACGCGATCAACTTTTGGCTGATGTTCGTGATCGCCTTCTTTTGGCACAACAACACCACAATCTTCATTATGACAACAAACACTGCAAGTTGCAGTTTTTAGTTGGCCAGTGGGTCTGGCTTAGGCTTCATCACCAGCAGGCTTTGTCTCTAGCAAAAATTGTCAATCGTAAGCTCGTACCTAGATACTATGGACCGTATCAGGTTTTTGGCAAAAATTGGGGATGTCGTATATCGTTTACAGTTACCACCACAAGCCCGTACCCATGATGTCTTTCATGTGAGTTTATTGAAGTTTTATCATGGTGAACCACCGTTCGAACCACTGCAGTTACCAGTCATATAGCAGGGTCGAGTACTTCCAACTCCTATTCGAGTGGTCAAGGCTCGTTTGTGTTTGTGTCGTGGTGTTCGTCAAATTCTGGTGCACTAGGAAGGATTGTCGGACTCAGAAGCTACATGGGTTCTGGTGGCAGAATTTCGTCATCAGTATCCTTCTTTCAGTTCGAGGACGAGCAGTTTGCGAGGAGGGGAGAGATGTCATGTGGGGCACGAATTATACTCGACGCCGTAAGCTAGTAGGATAGTTAGCATTGGCAGGTTCAGATTGTTAGTCTTATGTTTAGTTTAGGAAAGGTTTGCTAAACGAGTTGGTTCAGACAAGTTAGGCAGTAGTATTAGATACAGACTATGAGTTTGTATCGAGTCTCTTGTAAGCATCAAGTCTATTTAAGAAAAGACATATGTTCTCTCGAAAGTAACTAGAGACTAATATCCAATCCTTCTATTATCATCTTCTAATTCTTCTCACGCATGTTTCTTAGTATTGTTGTATTGCGCTGCTGCTGTCATCCCTTGTCGCTACGGCTTCCGGAAGGCAACGTCCTGGACCGAAACCGTCGGTCTTCCACACGTACTCACTACGATCTGGGGCTGGTGATGACAGCGGAGCTTGCTTCCTTGTGTCGTTGTGCTTGGATTGCCTAGCAACAATAGCCAAAGCAAAGAATTGGAAGGTGAAAGGCTACATCCCAAACCGATTTTTTTTTTAAAATAATAATTATTATTTTATTTCAAAATACAGTAATATACATGACTTTTTTTTTTACATAAATAATACTATGTCACTCATACGGTGACTTGAACCTAGTCGCTCAACAGTTGGGCGACTAGTCCAACTCGCCCAACCGTAGAGTGAGACGTGGCCTTGTCGCCTAAGCATTGAGCGACTAGGTCCACTGTAGAGCGAGACGTGGCCTTGTCGCCCAACCTTCGAGCGACTTGGATCTAGTCGCTCAATGATTAGACGATAATGCTATGTGTCGCTCGATTGTTTGGCGATTTTAATTAATAATAATATTATTTTATTAATCCATTGGAAATAATTATGTGGGAATAAATATAAATTTTTGTAGGTCATACATTTAGCAAATGTTGTTTTGTAGATTGTTTTTTTTTAATAAAAGGGTGGTGACAAGTTTGGTTGGTTCGTTTGTGATTTTTGTAGAATCTTAAGGGTACGAAACTTGTCAAACTCTCAATAACATTTTGTGATCATCGTCTGTTGTTGTATTACGGTAAATTTTTGACGAATTTTGTGAGGACAATAGAGGTAGTAATGAGTCATAAATACGAAAGTAAGTTATTCTTGCGATGCACTAGGGAATCATACACGGTGAAGAACTTTGGAGAAATGACGCAAAGATAACAATACGACGGTTGATCCGACAAGGGGGTTACATGGCACGCATGCTAACAAACCAAGGACGGTACAAACATACCTTTAGGGAATTAGAAATACATAGGACATAGTGCTGCACTTTACCTTTAGGGAATTAGAAATACATAGGACATAGTGCTGCACTTTACACTGGTGTTCCTACGCGTCGGTAGGCGCGGTGTTCCTATGTGTCAAAGGCGCAGTGTTCCTATGTGTCAGCAGGTGCATTGCACCTTCTCGCAGTGTGCCCTTCTTGGACACAGCGGCCACAACGTTACCCATCGCTCCAGCTTCCCCTTCGTCCATATCGTTCCTAATGCGACAACTCTGCCGATGGCCCTTCCCACCCTTCAACAGGTCAAGATCTGGAACCAAAATCCTCTGTGCCAAATCCAACGTGGCGAAGTTGCCCACAACCCCGAAGCCTCTTAGCTCACAGCACCACGCCTGTAGCACCCTCTCCTTCATGAAGTACTTCGACATGAAGTTCGATGAGTCCATGTTGATAGTCCCGCATGCGGTGAGGACATGAGAGCATGGCTTGTAAAGGAGCTTTGGTTTGTTGCATGTTCAGCTAGGTTCATTCACATGATCTCCAAGGCACACCTCGTGGGTAACAAGAGAGCGAGTCGTCCCAAATCTGGCTCTGTCCCGAAGGAGCACGTCGAAACGATGCTCTGTATTGCCCATCACGAAGACCGTGTGCGACTGACTCTTCTCGATCTTGGCCTGCATGTACGCTGTAATCTTCGAGCAGTACGGTGTATGTGGGTTGGCTGCATGAAGTACCGCATTTGCATGCCTCTCTAAAATATCCGATTGTACCGTGCAGAACGCCTACCACGATGGCAACGAGGGGCTGAGGATGGAGGCCCCTAATAACCTAGTTGTACACATCGACAAAGTTAGTGATTATTATACCGTACCTTGCACCGTCCTTGTCGTGCAGCAAGGATCACTTCTCCAATGGCTCGACCTCAATCCAATGGGAGAAGCACTTGATGTCCCTCGAGATCCTCCGTGTCAAATGGGGAGGGTCAAGCTCCCGTACTGGTGCGAGATGTTCGGGTTGCGCCGCCCTAGGAATGGGCAGAGGCTTGTTCCTCTCGACGGCGTGCTTCCTGGTGTGCTTCTCCAATAACTCCCACAACGTATCAAATTTATGTTGCTAGTTCTGCATAGTTAGCCTCTTGAACAACTTCATCAACAGTTGCTGCACGATCTGCTTGAAGAAGTTGGCCCCCAGATGACGAATGCACCATCTTTTCTCATGTCTAGCCAAGGGAACGACTCATTGGGGCCTTGCTGAAGTTTTCTGATAGCCTTCATCATCCGAGAGTGTCGATCATGGATTATACAAACACCAGAACGTGCCCCAACTACCCCCTCCTTCAGATGTCAAAGGAACCACAACTAGCTGTTGAAATTATCACTTTCAACGAAAGCGATGCCTAAGGGCAGAATCTGATTGTTGCCATCAACGCCAATTACTGTCAGGATCATACCCTTGTATTTCCTAGTTAGAAACATCCCGTCGACTGAGATCACGGGCAACATGTGTCTGAATGCATCAATGCAGGGACCGAAAGCTAAGAATGCCCTCTGCAATACCATTAAACCTAGCGGTCTTCTGGATGGCTTGTCCTTGATAGCAATGTATGTTCCCGAGTTCCTGTCCTGCAACATCTGGAGCATACAAGGAAGGTTGTTGTAAGCTGCCTCGAAAGAACCGAACATCCTTTCTAAAGCATTTTGCTTCGCACGCCATACCTTCGCGTAGCTAATCTTGTACTTGAATTTCTGCTCGATAGCCACCATAATGTGCTTGGCCTCCAGGTCCGTCTTCTTCATCTCTATGTACATGACATTGGCTATGAAAGTGGACGTTAGGTTGCGATGCTTCGGCAAAACACTGCTGAGCATGCAGGAGTGCGCCTCCACCTTCGAGACAATCCAGTGAGTCTTGTACTTGGGTCTACATGCATGCACACGCCAAGGACAACCAGCCTGCTCGCAGACCACGGTGTACTGCTCCTGGCTGGATTTCAGGACCCGAAACGTTCTCTGCATGGACAAGGCCCACAACTTAATGGCATCCTGTAGTACTCCCTTGTCAGCAAACATTGCATGAAGCCGAACCTTTGTACCATGGTACTCCTACGGTGATTAGTGCTCGTCATGCACAACAAGATCCTCAACGTCCACCAAATACCATTCCCGAGGGGTGGAACCTTTGTCCTCGTTAGAACAATCATCGCCATATTCTTCTAAAGCTTCATGCTCCTCCCGGCCGTTGAGTCATCGATCTCCTTCTGGCGCACAATGCTGTCGACATGCTTCCCTGCACCCGTCTGTGTAGCGGACTGAGCGTGCAGTGTGCAATCTTCCTCTTCTGCCTCCGCAACATCGGCCACATCGTCATCTTCCGCCTTTGCAACATCGGCCACAACGTCCTCTTCTGCCTCCGCAACATCGACCACCACATCCTCTTCTGCCTCCGCAACATCGGCCTCCGCGTCCTCTTCATAAAGCATGGGTTGTGCGCCCGAGCTGCTCCCACCAACCGGACGAGCGCCGTCGGCAGGGCCTCCTTGGACTCCCTCCGAACATGCTTGCACGAGTAGCACGTACTCATATTCATGGCACCGGCAGCCTTACACAAAGCTCTTTTATGCAATCGTGCGCATCAGTCTGCTCAACTCCCACCGAATGTGCGTGGCAGACCGACTTCAAAGGCCATGTAGAGCAACACTGCACACCTTAGGATCCAAGGAGAAGCCACAAGTGAACCAGTACAGGACACCTCCGAGCATTCTCCGCATCCTGGTGTACCATACTGATTTGCCGAAAACCACTTAAGCCAACATCGTATGGACCTTCATGAATCATACCAACACCGTAGTGCACTTTTAATCTTGTGGGCTCCGACATGACTGATTTCTCACTACAAATGTTTCGCACATTTCAACTAGCCACTTGTTATACATTCAGGAAATACGTGATAAACCAATAAGTAGCGACACGTCACTTACATTCGGATGAGAACAAGAACGGATGCGACTATTGCCTTCACACGAACACCTTCTCTCCTTACTAGTGAGCTTCCTTCTTCTTTCTCTCTTACCTCCCGAGATCGTCTCCTCTCCTCCTCCCCCTCTCCTGGGCTCCTGTGCTCCCACCGTTGTTCTCTTCTGCCCTCCTTCCCCTTCTCCTGAACTTCTCCCCCTCTCCCGACCTTCTCCTCTCCTTTTCTCTTCCCCTCTCGTTCTCTCCCGAGATGAATTGCGAAAAAGAGCATGAGTGTGTCTTTCTATATAGCCGTCTAGTCGCTCAACCGTTGGACAACTAACAAGTAATGGCCTAATAGTTCAACGACACAATGACTGTACTTTATATCAAATCTCCCAGTGATTGAGCGACTTGGATCTAGTCGCTTTGTGTAAAATAAAAAAACTAATATATTTCTATATTTCGGAACAAAATGATGATTTTTTTTTATAAAATATATCCCAAATCCCATTCTTCGTAGGACCAACATTTGCGATAGACATGTGCGTGGGGAGCATAATATTACTCATCTGGAGGAGAGCAGACAAGCAAGGCGCGACTATGTTTGCAGCTGTGGTTGAATCAGGTTTGATCTGTGGAGATGGACTTTGGGTATTGCCATCGTCGCTACTTTCAATTTTCAAAGTTCACCCACCCATCTGCATGAAGTTCCTGTCTAGTTACCAGACTGAGCAAATGGATCAGCGCTTCCTTCCCAACATAGCTACTTCCTCGTGATAACACGGAGAAGTGCTTGTAGATATTGCTTGTAAATTGTTTAAGATCATATACTGCTTGGGAATTGTTAGTGCATCGCAACATGTGTGTATTCCATGTATTGCATGTTTCCTGCATATTTTGCTAGTGTACATAGGGCATTAGTATTTTCCATACAACACTTAAAAAAGTGCTTTCCATACAAGATAAATGGGACCGACAGCTGAAGATTAAAAGCACAAAAGGATTCTCCGCAGCACCGACACTAAAATAAATTAAAAAGGTTTGCACCTTGCAAGCATTTCAATCACCAGATCATGTTGAAGAAACAAAAATAAAACCCGATGCCAAACCATCTTGGGGTTGCTGGCTACATTTTCTTGGCACAAAAAGCAGCTTACTTGGCACAAAAAAAAGCAGCTTAAGTATAGTTTTAAAGTAGCTAGCAGCACAAACATTTTGCTCCTCCCATTGTTTTCATTACATAAGGATTCTGGTCAAGGAAGAGTAGGCTAAAAAGAAGTCTGAGAAACATCCAAAACTGTTTATTAAGTAAACCATCTTCATAGTTCACAGGCAGAAAAGTAAAAGCAGCCTTCCTTTTCTTGTCAACTCATTCAGCAGAATCACAAAAGAACACGAAAGGCTACTAATCTCCTGTTTCCGGTGGCAGGCCAGCATCATACTCCATCAGTTTCAGCTGTTGGCCAACAATATTAATTCGTCAAAAATTTTCTGCGAATTTAAGCAAGACATTTAAGATTACTGCTGTTAGCCTATTAAACTTTTCCAGGGTGTTGCAGGGTATTTCACAACCATATTTCAAGTACTAAGCCCCTCTACAAAAGAAAGGAAAAGGGTAAAAAAAACTAAAAATAAATGAATGGCTGCAGCCGTCACCTTTGTCTACTATGGTTTTCTCAGTAGGAGAGGATGAAAGCATATGGTTTTCGTCATTCAATATCATATTGTCATACAAAGATAACTATGCTATTGAGTACAAAAAGCATTTAGTGATAAGTTACGTCAAAAGATTCAGGGCCTCCTGTTCATTAAGGGAAAAGCGGAATTTTAGTCTGCATAGAGCTTTCAAGACACTTCTCAAATCATTTTCTTTAATGTTGTCTAGTGCATAGTTTGTAACATTTCTGAACTCATTTGTTTCGTCATGCCCAGTGAAAGATTCGTAACAATCATTTTTTTTCATTTTGCCCCAGTGCATCGTTTGTAAATCATGAAATTGGAAGATGAATATATTCATTGTTCTGAGCAGATTAGGAGTCTTAGGCAACATATTTAAACACAACCTCCACCAGTATGGACAGTCACCCTCCTCCTTTTTTAAATAATGAAGAATCAATAAGATGAAAAGTTTTGTGGGGTAATCATTACCTACAGTTACCAATGTTTTTTGTTTCTAAAAATAGGCCTATTCAGAACTATTAAAAACTGCAGAGTACTCAAACAAAATCATGCTTTATATATAACAAGTTGCTTTCATTCATAAGCAGAACATCGTTTTCACTCGCATATCGGAACTAGGTTTGGAATTATCTAAGATTTTAAATTACATGGCATTCGTTAATATTTCAACAAAAGGGTGGAGATATTTTAGCGGTCACCTTTCCCCAATTGGTCTTCATCTAGTTTCATCTTGTCCTACAACAAGAAATGAAAAGCAAAAACAGAAAATGTCTCTCTTTCATCAAACAAACTAGAAACAGGACTGGACAATGAAGTCAACATGAGATGAGAAAGTCAAACTAAAAGATGGAAACATGGCAGAGAATTGTGCATTGCATCTACGGTTGAAGTGTGAACACTAGTATACAGATGTTAAAGAAATGAGGCGAATAGTGAATAGAGCTGGATTATCGGAAACAATAGTCACACAATTGGCATATGATTCAGATAAATACAGACCCATTGCAATATCTGAATTAGACATTTGAATTTAAGAGGAGGGCAGTTTCAGTTTTACCTTCCGTGAGCCACCCGAGGCCTCGGCCGGGGACGGCTAGCATGGACGTCATCCGCGCGGCGGCGGTGGCGCTGTGCAGCGGAAGCAGCGACTCCACGCAGAAGCCCGTCTCGACGGGCGACCTGCACAAAGAAATACGCCATCACCATCCGCCTCTATCTTTCTTGGTAAGGGGACACGGATGAGTGGTGGGCGGGGTCGTATCGTGTCGTACCTGAGGAGGCGAGGGCGCGCAGACAACACGCGACGGAGAGATGGCCGCGCCGCAGAGGGTGCGGAACTCGCCGGTGCGGCGCGGAGAAGCGAAGCGGACGAGCGTAGCAGCGACCTGGCGGCGGCGGCCATCGTGGCTTGCCGAGACGGGAGGAGATGGGGTTTCGGGTCACCTTGCGCTGCGGTGGCAATGCTGTTATTATTCCAAACAAAAGGAAACGATCAATCTAGGCCGTCCATTCCCAGCAGAGCACATCAAGATGGGCCCAGTTGGGCTGGTTGGCCTTGTTATTTTCGTGGATGGCCCAGTTGTGTCGCGAGCCGCCGACTTTTGTTGATTCGAAGCCGCCCTCTGCTCGCTCTGTTTCCCTTTTCCCCTCGACGGCGTCGCGGCGGCAGCCCCGGTTTAGAGGAGGAGGAGGAGCTCGCGCGGCGCAAAAACCTAGCCCCGCGCCCTCGCCCTCGCCCTCGCCTCGCCTTCAGATTAACAGCGCCGCGGCGGCGTCCCCTGGCCGAGTGCCCTGTCTTGCTGCCCCGGCGGCCGGGATGAGGGTGAAGGTGATATCGCGCTCCACTGACGACTTCACGCGCGAGCGCAGCCAGGACCTGCAGGTGACGCATGCATTGCTTACGTTGTTGCCGTTGCTTTTCGATTGGTTTGATCGGTGGCAGTGATGAATTCGTTGGTTTGCTTGCGTCCATGAGAGAGTGTGATGTAGTCGTACTTTACACGAGTGTATAGATGGGTGTCTCCTGGAGTTTGTGCTGATAGCATATGCTTATGAGATTACGCTGCAAATCTTTTTTGGAATTCGTCTGTAACTTTTTACGGTCTGGAATTTTGTTTTAATAAAATTGAAGCTGGGGGAGCACCCTCTCCTAGCTCAAAGATTTGTTTTGTAAAACACATATTCTGTTCTACGTTTTTTTAATGAGAATATTATGTTCTGTGAATGAACAAGTCGGTTTACTACAGTAGTTTTAGTCCGAAAGGTGGAATGGTGACTGAAGTATAGCCAAATTCTTGAAATGTTCACAATATTAATCTCTATGTATTCCCTTGAGGATTGAGATGAACCATGTTGGCTGGATCGATGACCATGTTGGTTGGATGAATATAATGCAGACATCGTTGTCCCCTTTTGTGTTGAGGCTGGCTTGTATATTCTAAGTTTTAAATTAATAAAATTAATTGGTGTTATTTTTTTAGTAAACCCATGATATAATAGATATCATTTGCTTTATGTTTCTCTGTTAATTTTACTTTCTTTTTCGGATGACCTGAATTTCACGTGCACGCCTACTAGATCTGTGATGATATGGTTGAGTAGGAACTGTGGTGTTGCAATCTGCCCACTGTTTCCGAATCATTGAGTGTGTTGGCATGTGAGTACGGTTGGTTGGTAATTCTATGTCTAGTCAAATTGGTGTAATTGTAAATTTCTGAGGGGCCAAGTTGCTTCCCTTTAGCTAGAATTATGTTTCCCATTCGCGAAGTTCCTCGCTTGTCAATCAATTTGACGCATACGGGAGCCATCTTGCAGAGTTTTTTTTTTTTTCTAATGCCACTGGCAGCACTAGGTTCAAGTCTTTCAAAGATTGCCTGGTTACTTGCTCAGGCCTTAAGATCACTCTTTTTCCAACCATTGACAAATGACAATCTCTACCACACTTGTTGCTCCCAACAGAAAGTGTTCCGCAATTATGACCCAGCACTTCGTACTCAAGAGAAAGCTGTTGAGTACACTCGAGCTCTTAATGCTGCAAAGTTAGAGAAGGTATGTCTCTCCTTCTCTGCATTCATGTTTGTTCTTTACTGTATATTTTGATGATAATTTTGCTGCTCTCCTTTTCAGATATTTGCCAAGCCATTTATTGGAGCAATGGATGGGCACATCGATGCTGTATCTTGCATGGAGAAAAACCCCAATTATTTGAAAGCAATATTTTCTGGCTCAATGGATGGGGGTAATTATCATACTTCTGTACTAGCTTGCTGCTTTTTTCTCCTTGAGTGTTTTGTCACGCTTGAACAAACTCCCACTTATTAGCTTCTAGTTCTTTACTGGTTAATTGAAACTCAACATGAGATGCCCTTTGGATGCGCTTAGAAACTATAATATGAACCTGAACGTTTGTGTGCATTATATTTGGACTGCTTAAGAATACTTTGCGTTGGCCAGTCAAGATAATGTAAAATAGCATCTAGTTCAAGTGAACTGCAGTTTATGTGCTATTGTGCTTCAATCGTATCTGATTATCCAAGCAGGTAGTTAATCATAACACATTATTGTGTTTCTATTATCATAATATTCTCAGGAATTGACATTTGGAAAGGGAATGTCTAACTAGGTTGCCTGAATACCCCGATATGGATACGCGATACGCTGATACCGCGATACGTCATTTTCCCAAAAACACCGATACGGCGATACGCGTGTATATATAAAATAAAAATAAAAAAGCATAGAAATTAATGAATGTCAATCATCTAGGGTTCAGCCTACTAGTGCAGAAATATAGAAGACGTAAGTTGTGTGTAAATACTAGATCCACAACACGTTCAGGGTTTAGCCTACAACAATGCAATTACAATAGAATTTTATGCGGTTGGTAAAAATTAACAAATTAAGAAAAGAGGGTAAGTATAGAACCTATTTCTCATTGAACTGTGGATCAAACCATAGGTACTCTAGTTTCTTTCAGCGCAAGAAGATGATGTTAGCTGCCCAAGTAATTTAAATGGCACTTACTTTGTTGTTTGCTTTGGATCTAGATGGGCTCTATCCTCAATTGAGTCAAAGGAATTAAATCCACTTCCAAACAAAGAGAAATAAGCTAATTGTTGTTTGCTGAATAGATCGACCATATATTTCTGAGTCGAATAAGGGGTATTAGGGTAGAGAGGTATCAGGAAAGTATCGGAGAAGTATCCAAGAAGTATCGGAAATTATTTTATTTTTTTCAAAAACAAGAAAATCACCGATACTTACAGGATACGTATCCGGCCGTATCGGGCCGTATCCGATACTGATATGCCAATTTTGGGAAGTATCCGTGTAACATAGATGTCTAATGTAAATGGCTGTGGGCAAACACAGCATTGTTACTGTCAGTTGAGTGTTGGGAACTTGTTCAGTTACAGTAGTTGACTTGTTTAGTTGAATTAAGAGTAAAAATTTCTAATGCTATATCAGTTTGAGTGACTGAACATAGAGTAATAAATATTGTTACTATTTTGGCACCAATTTACTCTTGTTGTTATATCTAGAGAATATATTATTCAGCTCACTTGTGCTATGCATTTGCGCGGAATGTTGAAGCAGATGGTTTTTCTTCGTTTATTCATCTTTTACCTACTAAAAAAAGATGTGGCAATCATACATTACCTTATTCATCTTTTGATCAAGTTCAAATTTTGATCAGAAATGGTAAACTGTAGCTTCTGTTTTGATGGCAGATATTCGTCTCTGGGACATTGCTGCAAGGTACTACTCATGTAATGGCGACGATCTTTTCGCCAGAGGATGATTTTTTTTTATTCCATCCAAACTCATGCCACCAATTCGTTCATCTTTGCATATCCTTGTGGCTAAGAGAATTGGTTCTTAATAGCCTTCTGTCACTTATGAATGTAATTTTCATTTCTTTTACAATAACAAAAGGAAGACAGTCTGCCAGTTCCCAGGACACCAGGGTGCTGTGAGAGGTTTGGCGACATCTACAGATGGTGATCTTCTGATATCCTGTGGTGTTGACTGCACGTAAGTTAAATTGTAGGTGTCACTTCTTTTGGCTTTTAGACAGGTGTTCTGATGTCAACTAAATTTCCAGATGTGTCCTCTCGCTGCATATATTTTTCGCTGCATATATTTTGTGAAAAGGTGGCTCTATGCCAAGAGGTGTTTTAATGTCCGCTAGGTTTCAGGAACAGTCTTGTATTCCCAATATCAGTCTTTGTTGAGTATGTGTGTAAGTGTGTTAAAAGGCATTTCGGGTAGGACTTAAGCTTGAGCTTAAAGCTGCCACAACTTTAAGCCCCCACCAAACAGACTGTTTTGGAAATGAGACTTTTTATATAGGTTTAAGACCCATATGTACTAAGAAGCTTATGATGCCTTTCAATGTTATATAGGTTTACACTTTACACAGATTAGACATGCTTTAAGCCTTTGCAGACAGGCTTTAAAACTTAAATTTACTTGATAAAAGTCTACTGTTTCTAAGTGTACAGTATAAAAATGTGATTGGTGAATATCTTCCGGTGTCTGTGATCTTACTGTGAACTTATCCATCCCCTGATTGTAGTGTTCGACTCTGGAAAGTTCCTATGCTTAAGATGGTGAACTCTAATGATGCTATTGGAGATGCTTCCCAGGTATGCATTGGATGGACATGTCTACATTTGTTTTGCTCTATCCCTGTTATATGATAGCTCATTTGTTTAACTCGCCAATGTTGTTTACAGCCGTCAGCAGTCTACACCTGGAAGCATGCATTTTGGTAAGAGCATTACTGTACTGTCTTGCCTTCCATATTTTTCTCATCATTCTTTACAGAAAGATTTATTTCTGTTCTAATTAATTTTTAGGGGTGTTGACCACCAGTGGGATGGTAATATTTTTGCAACTGTAGGTGCTCAGGTTGATATATGGGATCATAACAGGTAGAATATTTGATGATTCATTTTCTAGCTTTTTTGTCTGTTTTGTTACCAGCACCAATTATAATTTTCATTTGTATAGGTCAGAGCCAATAAATAGCTTCGAATGGGGTAAAGATACAGTTCTTTCTGTGAGATTTAATCCTGGAGAACCTGATGTTTTAATTACATCAGCTAGGTATATTTTACGTCTATAATTGTGTATTTTCCCTTTGCTGTCTTCTTAAATCCCGGCAATCTTCATTTTAATGAAGTAATTGCACATATTGTTTTGTTTTTGTGCTCGGTGACATTAATGCCATTTGTCATTGTCAATGTTATTTCTTGGTTGTGAATGTTGCAATTTGTTGTTGTGCGCCCCTCAAAAGTTCTGACTGTGCTAAAATAAGATGTTATAATTTTTGCAGTGATAGGAGTATTACACTTTATGACCTACGCATGTCATCCCCAGCTAGAAAGCTAATCATGAAGGTTTGTTTAATTCTCTTTTACTTGTTGATGCTTGTCACACCTAAGAATTTCAAAAGAGATGGCTGCAACATGCTGACATTATTGACTTTGATATACAGAAAACATTTACTTTGTTCTCATATACAGTTAAAAGGTGCTTAAAATAGCTAGTAGTTGATACTGTCTCATGCTGATACTTTGTGCTGTAAATACTGCAGCATTTATTCACTACTGAGCTGAACATAAAGTATGTAAGTTAGAAAAAATAGCTTATGACAAAAGATCCCTTTTCTGTATAAGAATGAACGGTGTTAGTTCCAGTTCACTACTACGTGATGTTTCATGTCAAAATTAAGTTAAGAAGTAAGATCCTGTTGGGACATTTAGGAAAATGTACTACTTAAAACTGAGTTCACTGGAACATCTTGGGCATCGGCAAATTATGGTGGATTTGGAAAGGCTTTCCCATGTCTCTTTTTCTTCTTCTTCTTCTCATCCGGCTTTTTTTCATGTGAGTAAACCGGTGTCTAGAATTCTAAGCCTACTTTACCCAAAAAGTACCGAATTTGTGTTCGATTCCAACTGTTAATTGTCTATGAAGGGGATGGGGCCAATGCAGCCATCCAAAAAGGTGTTAAGTGTGCTCTTATTAATATATTACCTGTTGATGATGTACCCTGGGTCCCATTGGGAACTGAGTGATTACTGATCCTAACCGGTGACTGTTACCGGCCGGTGTCAGGGCCTTAGGGGTACTTGGATAGAGTAGAAAAGTTAGGTAATGTGAAAACTTGATAAACACACAAAAAAAAGGAAAAGAAACAACAGGAAACCACCGGAAAATCGGTCATGTTCCGGCATATCATCTGGGTCCAGGACTTGCTGAAAAATAGGAAGTAGAACCCTTGATGCATATACAGAATAAACAGATATTTCCACTCTTCAGGAGAAATGCTCAATATGTCATTTCACATGGATTAAAATTTGATAGTGTCCTTGACCTGGAAAATGTTCATAGCTGCCAAATTTAAAATCTGATGGCATGTCTTGTCAGTTGCAACTTCCCTCTTTTCCCCTTTCTGGAACTCGGTCCATTCTATCTGCTGCAGATACAAATTAATTTCACGCTCAAGATCAATGTGTCAAGTTGTAAATTTAGTATTATCTTTAAATACAACCAATTATCCCTATTTATTCTTTCCGCAATCCCCTGTTATGCTAGCTGATTAGGTTTCTTGTATGACCATCCTAGGCTCTTATGATCTTCTGTTTTTGGAATGTCAACTGTGTCCAAAATATACACCTAGCTTCCATTTGTTGCCAACTAATATAATGTTACTGGAACGTCAACTATATTTGTTCAGTTGAAATATTGTGTTCTGATGTTTTCATTCACCATTCGAACTTAGTTGCCTTTATCATTCTCTTGTATTTTTTGGTGCATCTTGCTAAATATTTATTGCTTTTAGTTGATATTTACGTAACCGTTGAACTATAGAGAAGATAATGTATTCTTGGCTTATGCAGACAAGGTGCAATTCAATATGCTGGAACCCTAGGGAGCCCATGAACTTCACTGCTGTAAGATTCACACGTTAATTATGTTATTCTTGCTATCACTTATAAATAATGCTGATTGTCACAATGAAGGATTTGTGCTATGTGCTATAGTTCTGGAACTGAAATATTTACCAAGCTTTTCTCTATGAGTAATAATAAATGTTGTTTAAGTTTGGTGCTGTTTAGCATTTAGGAACTTCTGTCCTGAATTCCTGATGCTTTTTGTTGCTAGGCAAATGAAGATACAAACTGTTACTCCTTTGATGCTAGAAAGCTGGATGAAGCCAAAATTGTTCACAAGGGCCATGTTTCAGCAGTGTAAGTGGTATTTGGAAGCAATTTTTTCTGATATACTGATATTTAAAGTAGATATATCATATATCTGTAAAGGTCGCTCCCTTAGTAGAGAAAAATGAACCAAATGGTATGTCGATTTGTATGTTAAGTTCACGGAGTAGCATACATCACTTATCAATATGAAGAGCATATGAACAAATCAAGGGTACATCCAGCAAAAACTAACGCTGCAATTATATAGTTTTTGGTACTTATTCTTCCATGGGGTTTCTAATTTGTCTTAGTTTTGGCGAACTTTCTCAAGATGCACATTTGCTGCATTAAGTCCTTGTACACCCGAAAGCTAGCATTTCATGTAGTTTGTTGACCTTTATCAATCCCAGTGGCAATATGCAGCGTTCTTTTCTTCTTGATTTTCGGAAGTCGTTCTTACATGAATTGAGTTGTACTCAGGATGGATGTTGATTACTCACCAACAGGGCGAGAATTTGTTACGGGTTCCTATGATAGAACGGTACATGCGACTCTTCAAGGAATCAAGATCCTACAATGAGTTCACATTTTTACCATGTCTTGGTGATTTTCATTGACAACTTTTAGTTAATGCTTTTGCAGGTACGGATCTTCCAGTATAATGGTGATCATAGCAGGGAGATATACCATACCAAGAGGATGCAAAGGTTCTTTTTAATTATATTATTTATCACTCTTGCTTACTTTGTTTGCTACCTCTTTTTAAGCCCAAAATTCTTACTGGTTCTCAACTTCTATCCCCTGTTGGCTTTTTACCATTTTTGTGTGGTACCATGGATCAATTGCCCTCAAAAACATTGTGCTGGTGGATACCAAGTGGATCAATTTAGTGGCAGACGACCTTAGATCTATATAGTTTGAGAAAGTAGTTCGTTGTTAATGAGTTCCAGAGTAGTCTTTTCGATTCAACCAGTTTGAACAGTTGAGCATGTTATTATGTGACAGTTATGTGTAAGTCTTTATGGCAACCTGATCAGTGGCCATTGAGCTATGAATTAATCTATGGTACTTGGAAGTAGCATGAATATAGCAGTTCTCCTGCATGGCTGCATGTGCATATATAGTTCTTAGTTGTTACCTGTTAGGCAGTTAACTATCTTATTTGCTTCAGACCCACTTTTATCTTCGTTGACACCTTGCTTTATGTGATTTCCATTCTATTTTAACCAATTTACCATTATATTTGCAGGGTGTTTTGTGTGAAATACACTTATGATGGAACCTATTTAGTTTCTGGCAGTGATGATACAAATCTTCGCTTGTGGAAGTCCAAAGCTTCAGAACAATTGGGAGTTGTAAGTTTTTTACACCATGCGCTGTTTGCCAGTTGCTGCTATGTCTTGGCATGTTTATTGTTTGCTCCAGTTCTATGTCATGTGATTGAGCTCAACCTCTTGGTACAAGTGGAAACTAATTTGGACAAGGCAGTTGGTTTCTCACTGTGGGTGCTCAATGAAGTAGTGTGGCAATAACCGCCTGTTGTTCACTTCATCACTTGCGCTTAGTTGCTTTTGTGTAGCAATCATATTCCACCACCAAACACAAATGGTGTACTCAATTAAGAATGGTTGGCAACCAACAAAAAATGTGATTGGAACTCTTTGATTTACCCAGTTTTGGCCGAAATATGGTTTGTTTCTGATCAAGTTGATTTACAGTAAACCCCTTGCCTTGCTGAAAAGTGGAAACCGCCATGAATGATTGGGAAGTGGTGTTAGGTGCTAGAGTGTTTTAGATGCCAGAATGATTTCATTAGGTGGTAGTCTGCATCAGCAATGCCTTGTGAGAACTTGTGTAAGGCACCAAAGAAGCTGCTTGACCCGCTGTGATCTAGTTTGATTTATCAGCTAGTTCGTGCAACTTGTCATATGCTCTTCTGTTTCAGTTTGTTTCGGAGTGTAATCCTGGGTTCAAAATATTTCATGTTTAGCTAGGTTTGAGGTTCTATGGCCTTATATGATTGAAACTTGATAATGATTAATAAGGGCATGCGTTGTGCCTTATTCTCGGAAATAGCTGCACTACTTGCTACCATGTTTACCACTTCCCTTTTCTTTTTTGGCTCATGGACATAGGCCTTTATCTGCTCGCTTGGGTTAGGTACAGTATTGCCATTGAACAACACAGCTGCTTTATTGGGCATCCTTGATTTATGTTCTGTCTTCTACTTCAGCAAAATTTTTAAGGCCTTTTATTAACACTTTTATGTCGTAAGTGGAATATGATTGTGAACAAATTTCTTCTGCAGCTTCTTCCAAGGGAACGAAAAAAGCAAGAATACTTAGATGCTGTCAAGGAGCGGTATAAGCACCTTCCAGAAGTCAAGCGGATTGTAAGGTTAGCTACTGCTTCTTGGCATGGGGAAGTACTTCTACTATATAGATCATCTCGTTTTCCTGTACCTTTTTTTGTTACGATTGAGTTGCTGATGGTTTGTTACTGCAGGCATAGGCACTTACCTAAGCCAATCTACAAGGCAGCCAACTTAAGGCGTTCAATGATTGAAGCAGAAAACCGTAAAGAAGAAAGAAGGCGAGCGCACAGTGCTCCAGGGAGCATGCCTGTGCAGCCCTTCAGGAAAAGAAGAATCATCGAAGAAGTTGAGTAGGGGGATCTGAGTGAGTATCACGAAGCCAAACGCAGTGGCATTCCAGATTTCCAGCTCGTTTTTTTTTGTTGATTTAAAGGTGGAAACAGATCTAATTATGCTGTACCCTCTTCAATCATGGAGAGTGAAGTTTGTTCAGCAATGGAGATTGCGCGAGGTGGGGGAAATGGAAATGCTTAGTTTCACTTGAAAGCGCCCAAGTTTTGCCTCTTCTATGCATGTGTGGTATTACTTTTGTTTTAAGGGCATTCCAAATCTAATCACCATGTAACAGATGTTACTTAATTTCTGAATAACTTTTTAGTACCTATGCTACTGTATGAATATTAAGCCGGCGTAACATGCCTTCAAGTTGAAAATATCTTCGTCGAACCGTTAAGTATCTACTGCCAGAGACGTGCCGGAAATCTGAAAGTGCTGTAGTATGCACTGTGCCATGTGGCATCTCAATTCTCATGGATGCCCTTATGCCATCACGTACGACGTACGAGCATCACTGGTTGAAGAGATAGCGTACATGTCGGCCGGTACCTAAACGAGATGGTGACATTTGATGTTTGACCTTTGATGCCCTGATCAAAAAATTAAATGAGTGTAATATCCTGTTTTGTTTAAAGGTTTCAAAAATCAAAATTTGAAATTTAAATTTCAAAAAAAATTAAAATTTGAAATTTAAATTTCAAAAAAATCAAAATCGGATTTCAAAAATCGAAACCCTAGATCTAAACCCTAGCCCTTACCTCGCGGGCCCGGCCCGGCCGTTCCTCCGCGCCTCCGCCGCCTCCGTGTCCTCCAGCTGCCTCACAAGCCTACGCTCAGTCTGCCACGCACTGACGTCGACGCCACTTCTCACGCCGCGCCTGCCGGACTTCTCTCCCTCTCCTCCCTCGCGCCGCCGCGCGCTTTCTCCCCCGCTCCGTCCCGCCCCGGCTTTTCCTCTCCTCCGCTGCTCCTCGCCTCGGCTATAAAAGCCGAGACGCCACCTCCTTTTTTCCCTTCCTCCTCCACCTCCTCCAGTGCCCGAGCTCCATGCCCGATTTTCTTCTTGGCTCGGCCGGTTCCTCCTCGCCTCATTGAAGCCTCCGCTTCCATCTCCTCGGCTCGGCCGGCCGCCCGCCTGCCCTCCGCCGTCGACACCTCTTCTCCCGCCTCGGCCTCCTCCTCCCTTTCGGCGCTGCCTTGCGCCCGCCTCGCGCCTCCCTCCCTCTCGTTCTCCGCGGCGAAGAACGCTGCGTCAGCGCCTCCGCGCGACAGCTGCGTTCTCGCCGCCATGGCCGTGGCCAGTGGGCCGCCTGCCTCATGCTGGCCGTTGACACCGGGCCTCATCACACAGTCTTCAGCTGCGCGTGGGCCCCGACCTCTGTGTTCGTCGCTCGAAGCGTGGACTCGATCCACGAGCACGCGTGCCGTGGGATCGAGCTCAAGATCGACACGTGTCGTGCGAGGCTTTTTCCGGATTTTCCGATTTTCTGTTTAATTGAAAAATCGGTTAAAAGCTTCCAAAATTCATATCTTTTTCTGTATAACTCCAAATATTGTGAAACCAATATCTAAAAATTTCTAAAATCAAGATCTTGCTATTGGTACTGGTCTTGTTCATTTTGGAGTTCATTATTTATTGAGTTGGTATCTATTTGCTCTCTTTGCCGCTGTGTCTTTTTCCGGTACCTTCGACCGATTAGGATTCGACGACACCGGAGACCCCCCCTTCGACCAAGCTCAAGATCTCCAGGACCCCTCTGCCTTTAACCAAGGCGAGTCAATGCTTTGATCATTCCGAACCTACATTTTTATGCAAACTATGTTTATTTAAAATAGCAAAGTTGCATGCTTTAATTTGGTAAACAATGTTATGTCAAAGCTTAAGGTAGTTAATTGCCCATTTGTTGATTAATTACTTATTAAGCCATCCTTTGATAATTGAATCCAGTATTCCTTGTCACCCTAGTAATCATATGGTAATACTAGAATAGGTTGTACTTAAGCGATATGCTAGTCTTGCTTTAGTACCGGGACAATAATTGTCCCGATCATCATCCTTTAAACATGAAAAATGGTTTTGGGCAGTCATTGGATGTAGATGACTGATGTGTTGTGTTAATTTGTTTTCCTTCCCAAAACCCTAAACAACTTGCTAGTACCACATCTGGACGGATGGAAAGAATGGAGGGTGCGGACGTAGCACGAGAATGGTTGGCACGTGGTATGAACCGTCCAGATGAATTAAGGACTTAATCTTGTCATGACCTCCTGTGTAAAACAAGTACAACCGCAAGTCTGCAAAGTGCAACTTGGCTTAGTAAAACTTTCAAACCTTGAATGTCGTCTCGCATGGTGGGAAAGAGGGAATGTGCAAGCGGCAGGGCGTATCTTTGGCTTGAATGGGACACGAACATGGTGAAGTTTGCGGTCGAGAGGGTAGGTTGACTCTCCATTCAACTACCCCAGTCGCTGAGGTGAACATCCCGCACAACGTATGGGCGTAACCCCATATAGGTGAGATGACGGAAGGGGCAAGATAGTTCGAAACGTTACTGTGACGATCGCTCAACTACATGACTAAGGAATCATGTGGAGAAACGAGTATGATTATCTCTTGTGGGTACAGTGTACAACCTCTGCAGAGTCTAAACTGTTTAAGCAGTACGCGCTTTCATCAAAGGCAGACATGGGAACTTAACCTGAGTTAGTTCTATTTTAAAAAATCTTTGTGGGTGGAATGGAAATGTGTTGGGCTCATCCAGCCCTTGTTTTGAATTTTCCTGGGTAGCCTTATCCAGTGCTGATAATCGGTGGACGTAACCATTATCCAAATTAAGCATAAGGTGGAGGTAACCTTCGCTGTTATTTAATATAGCACTTACCCTCTTTAATGGAAATTGCAATCTGTTCAAAATGCTAAGTCATAGGACTTTGTAATTATGATAATTTAAAATGATGCTTTAGCAAATAAAAGAACCTGAGCCATCCTTGTTAAGCCTTGCATGTATAATATTGCATCTTGTGTGTTGGCTCGCGAGCACGGTAGTTGTGCTCACTCTCGCTCCTCCCCCAAACCCTCCAGATGATACGGAGCAAGGAGACTACGCGTACTACGAGGAGCCTGATGACGATGGCCACGGGAACCCTGAAGAGTAGCGTAGATTCTGTAGTGTAGGTCTCGCCCCAGTCTCGTGGACTCTTTGGTACTTGCGTGCAACCTATATTACCCATGCTTGGGATAATATCGGTCGTACGTCGGTCACCCCAGTCGCTTGCCTGTGGAGAGATGAGCTCCATCCTCCCGTTGTTTCCGCTGCAGCTTTACGCTTTTGCTTAATGTAATCAATTTGGCCTGGTGGCCCTTATGTAAAACTTGACCCGACGTGGTCTACGTCACTCTGATGTTTGTTTAATTAAATATCTTAATTCGCGCCTTGTATGATTTGATTCAGCAATGAGTCTGTGAGTGCTACCTCTTCGATCCGGGAGTAGCACAAGAATGTTCACAGAGGATCCGGATTAGAAAATCCGGTCCATGAGATGGTATCGAGCATATAATCAGAGGATCTTTAGTTAGACCGGTCGAGCCTAAGGACTTGAGTCATATTTTTAAAATTTATGAAAAGCTTTGGCAAAATATAATGTATCTATTGCTCTTACTCATCTATCTTAGTTCCTTACTTCCCCTGATTTCACTTGAGTTTGTACTCAGTCTGATTCTCTCGTCTGTTTCAAAAATTTATAGATGGCAACCCCGTCGTCCGATGCCCCATGGGACTTTTGCTCTCATGGAGAAGGTGGAGTTAAATTCGTGGATATTCTCCACCAATTCATACATCACCTGGATTACCTCCGCAAGCCTATCTTCAGAGGCCGAAAGACTCAAACCCCGACCAAGAGTCATGGACCATGGAGGTTTTCCTCTATGCCGAGAGGGTGAGTTCATCGCTCACACCTTCGCACCGAGACCTCCAAGAGCGCTTGTTCAAGCGCCCAAGACGCAAAGACGCCGCCTTCAACCGCTGAGCGGATGCACCTAGATCTTCTCGCGAAGCGCCCTTCTACTACTACCGCCTCTCCGGAAGGAGAGACCGATCCCAAGTCTTCGCTGTCATGTGGGAGTAGTTAGCTTAGTTTAGCTAGCGATTGCTTGTTTGTGCTGCCTTTTGGTTGCAAGCACTCTTTGTTTCCTTCTTTTGTAGACGATGTGTGTGTATCTTGTGTCGTGACTTAGCATAGCCTATATGCTGTGTTTTCTGGAGTCATGTAACACCTAACCCCTTAATATAATGCAGCCATTCTAGGCTTTGTATTGTATTTGATCGTTTGTCCTCATTTGATTTGAGTTTCTTTTGGTTGTGCTCTAGAGGGCTAGTACCCCTCATATACCCCGTGTTCTTAGCTACAGTTGTTCTTCAGATGCCTCCAAGAAGAGCCGCCGCCCCAGTCCGTGGAGCCTTTGCAACCGGCCGAGGACGAGGTCGTGGCACTGGCCCTGGTCGTGGCCAGGGACAAGATCTGCCGCCACCACCGCCAGCCAACCCCTCCATGGCTCAAGTGATGTTTCAGCAGACGCAGATTCTCCAGTGCCTCGCTCGCCGATCAGATCGGGACAAGAGCCGCGCCTAAGCCGGCAGATTTCCTCCGTCGAGGCCTCTCACGCTTGCCTTCGCAAATGAGCCCCGAAGCGTAAGACCGCTCGAGACACGGAAAAGAAGCTTCGACTTGCTCGATGCTCTGATGGGGACAAGGTGGACTTCGCCGCCCACCAGTTAAAAGGAGCCGCCGCCGCTTGGTGGGAAAACTACCTCGCTGCTCGAGGTGGTGATGGCTCAGTGGAAGAAGAAGGAGAAGAAGCAGCAGCCTCGGCAACCGGTAACCAACCCGACCCCGCTCTCGATGAAGAAATGGCTGAGTTACCTCAAGAAGAAGCTGAACCCGCTTGGCAGACCATTCCTTGGGCGGAATTCAAGACCGCCTTCAGAGCAAACTTCGTACCAGCAGGTACTATGAGGTTGAAGAAAAACGAGTTCAGAGCTCTCAAGCAGGGCCAGATGTCAGTGAACGAGTATTTGACCAGATTCAACCAACTTGCCCGCTATGCCCCCAATGACATAGCAGTGGAGGAAGAGAAGATTGATCGCTTTGTGGAAGGCATGCGAGAAGAGATGAGAGGTCAGCTCATCCTTCATGACTTCTCCAGTTTTCATCATCTGGTCAACAAGGCCCTACTACTGGAGAATGAACGGAAGGCCGCAGAAGTCAACCGTAAGAGAAAGATGGCATCCCAAAGGCCGCAGGGAAATTTCCCACAGAGGTCCACCTTCCAGGGCAGTTCATCCTTCAGACCGTCGGCAGCTTTTCAGCCAAGAGGTCCAGCTCCAGCCCCGCGTCCCCAGGGAAGTGGTTTTCGTGTCCTTCGCCCCACTGGGCCACCTGCCACTATCAACCCATCAGCCCACCTCCACTGTTTCAGCTGTGGGGAGAAAGGACACTTCGCCAATAGGTGCCCTAATCGTCAGAACGCTGCTGCCAGGTTCAACCCAGGAGCTGCCCAGACCCAAGGCCAAGGTCCGAGTCAAAGCAAAAGTCTTCAGACTTCTCAGGCATCCCGGTCTACCCCGACACCAAACCGTGGCCGAGTGAACCATGTCACCGCTGAGGAGGCTCAGGACGCCTCGGGAGTGCTTATGGGTACGTTTCCTGTTAATTCAGTACCCGCGCAAGTTTTATTTGATTCTGGAGCTTCGCACTCTTTTGTTTCGAGAAAGTTTGTTGAAAGGCTTAAGTTGCCATTCTATAAGTTAAAGAAACCCGTGGTGCTGAGTTCACCCGGGGGACCTCTATTTGCTACCTCCGTAAGCCCCAGAGTAGAGATTGATTTGGGAAATTCTGGATTCCTAGCAAACCTTCTTGTGCTAGAGTCCCAAACTCTGGATATCATCCTAGGGATGGATTGGTTGGCAGAATACCAAGGGTTAATAGATTGTGCCAACAGAGAAGTGGTGCTCACCAAGGATCCAGGAACCGTTGTGAAGGTTAGAGTGGATCGTTCCTCTCCTTTGGATCGAGAAATCCACCACCTGGAAAAGTTGTCCTTAGAGACAACCCCTGTAGTCCAAGCTTACCCGATGTCTTCCTGTGAGAATTGCTGGGCATGCCACTGCATCGAGATATCGAGTTCGTAATCAACCCGAAGCGTGGATCGCCTGATTGCTAAGAGACCATACAGAATGGCCGCTAAAGAACTTGAAGAGCTCAGGGAGCAGATGGAAGACTTGCAGCGCAAAGGTTTCATCAGGCCTAGCTCATCTCCCTAGGGTTCACCAGTCCTCTTTGTGAAAAAGAAGGACGGAACCGTCAGACTGTGTGTGGACTATAGAAACCTTAATGAGGTAACCATCAAGAACAAGTACCCGTTGCCACGCATTGATGACCTGTTTGATCAGCTGGCAGGATCCACGGTGTTCTCAAAGATCGACTCGAGGTCGATACCATCGCCTTAAGATCGTACGAGGATATCCCAAAATGCTTTTACCTCCTGCACGGCTGCTCGAGTATACCGTCATGTCGTTTGGCTTGACCAATGCGTCAGCCTACTTCATGAACCTCATGAACAAGGTATTTATGGATTACTTGGATAAATTTGTTGTCGTATTCATCGACGACATTCTAATTTACTCCAAGACCCATGAAGAGCATGCTGAGCATCTTCGTCTGGTCCTCGAGAAGCTCAAAGGACATCAGCTGTATGCCAAGTACAGCAAGTGTGAGTTTTGGCTCCAAGAGATCAGTTTCCTCGGGCATGTTGTGTTCGCAGGAGGAGTTGCGGTGGACCCGTCAAAAGTACAAGGTGTTTTGGACTGGAAGCAACCAACCTCAGCGACCGAAGTGCGTAGTTTTCTCGGATTGGCTGGTTACTACCGACGCTTCATTGAAGGGTTCTCCAAGTTGTCCCGACCAATGACCCACCTGCTCAAGAAGGAAAATAAGTATGAATGGACCGAAGCCTGTGAGAAGAGTTTCCAGGAGTTAAAGGATAAGTTAACCACTGCTCCAGTCTTAGTCTTGCCTGACATGGGCAAGGACTTTGAAGTTTATTGTGATGCTTCGCGCCAAGGTCTTGGCTGCGTACTCATGCAAGAAGGAAAAGTCGTAGCCTATGCGTCCAGACAACTCCGTCCTCATGAAGACAATTATCCAACTCATGATTTGGAGTTAGCAGTAGTAGTACATGCCCTAAAGATCTGGAGGCACTACCTGATCGGAAATCATTGCAACATCTTCACAGATCACAAGAGCCTCAAGTACATTTTTACCCAGTCAGATCTCAACCTTCGTCAGAGAAGATGGCTAGAATTGATCAAGGACTATGATTTGGATGTATACTATCACCCTGGGAAGGCTAATGTAGTTGCTGATGCATTAAGCCGCAAGTCCTACTGCAATAATGTAGTGGTTCGAGAACATCAACCGGAGCTCTACAAGGAATTTGAAGCGCTCAACCTGTGTTTGATAGAACAAGACACCAGAGACGCTGTGGAAACCTATCCAACCTTGGAAGGGCAGATCAAGGCCGCCCAAGAAGGACATCCCGGAGTCCAGAAGTTTAAGCAACTCATGGCCCAAGGAAAAGCTCCTAAGACGATCGAAGATCAGCAAGGAATCCTATGGTTTGGGAAACGTCTCTTTGTTCCCCACCAGAAGGAACTCAAGGATCGATCTCGAAGAAGCTCATAGCTCAGCTTATACCCTGCACCCCGGCAGCACCAAGATGTATCAAGACATGAAGATTCTGTATTGGTGGCCCCGAATGAAAAGAGACATCGCCGAGTTTGTAGCTTGTTGTGATGTGTGCCAGCGAATCAAAGCGAAGCACCAAAGGCCCGCAGGATTGCTTCAACCGCTGCAGATCCCTCAGTGGAAATGGGAAGAGATTGGAATGGATTTCATTACAGTTTCCCTCGAACCAAGTCCGATGTGACTCAAGATGGGTTATAGTGGATAGATTGACTAAAGTCGCCCATTTCATTCCAAAGAAGACAACTTACAAGGGAGACAAGCTAGCAGAGTTGTATATGGCTCGCATTTTGTGCCTACATGGAGTACCCAAGAGGATAGTCTCGGATCAAGGTTCTCAGTTCACCTCGCACTTTTGGGCTAGTCTACAGGATGCCCTTGGAACCCACCTTGCTTTCAAGATACTTATCACCCTCGCATGGATGGTCGACGGAAAGAACAAATCAGATTCTAGAAGACATGCTTCGGGCTTGTGCTTTGGAATTCACCGTAGATCGAGAAATGTCTACCGTATGCCGAGTTTGCATACAACAACGCTTATCGCCTAGTCTCAAGATGTCCCGCTTGAAGCACTCTATGGAAGAAAATGCGAACTCCTTTGCATTGGTCAGAATCAGGTGAAGGTTATGTTTTCGGACCGGATACTCTCAAGCAAGCAGAGGAGAAAGTTCGACTGATCAGGGATCGCCTTCAAGCATCTCAGTCCAGACAAAAGAGTTATGCCGACAACCGTCGAAGGGAATTAAATTTTGAAGTTGGAGATGTTGTGTATCTCAAGGTATCCCCGCTTCGTGGAACTCGAAGGTTTAAGGTTAAAGGGAAGCTCGCCCCAAGATTCATAGGCCCGTTTCCTATCACTGCTAAGCGTGGAGAAGTCGCCTATCAGCTGGAGCTACCAGAGGGTCATCGCGACGCTCACAATGTGTTTCACGCCTCGGCTCAAGAAATGTCTCGAGTACCAAGAGCAAACTCGAGCTGAAGCCATCGCCTTCGTAGGATCTAACCTATCCAGAGCATCCGATCAAGATCCTCGATGTCGTTGAGAAGCAAACAAGACGTCAGATCTTCCGCCTGTGCAAAGTTCAGTGGAGCAACCACTCAGCTAGAGAAGCCACTTGGGAGTGCGAAGATCACCTGAAGCAGGAGTTTCCGTCCCTGTTTTCCGAGCAGTTCGAATCTCGGGGTCGAGATTCTGTTTAAGGAGGGTAGGTTTGTAACATCCTGTTTTGTTTAAAGGTTTCAAAAATCAAAATTTGAAATTTAAATTTCAAAAAAATCAAAATCGGATTTCAAAATCGAAACCCTAGATCTAAACCCTAGCCCTTACCTCGCGGGCCCGGCCCAGCCCGGTTCCTCCGGCGCCTCCGCGCTCCGTGTCCTCCTCCGCCGCGCCACACCACATGGCTTTCTCCCGCTCTCCGTCCCGCGCGCCCGGCTTTCCCTCTCCTCCGCGCTCCTCGCCTCGGCTATAAAAGCCGAGACGCCACCTCCTTTTTCCCTTCCTCCTCCACCTCCCCGCCTCCAGCCCCGAGCCCATGCCTGCTTTTCTTCTTGGCTCCGGTTCCTCCGCTGCCCAAGCCTCCGCTGCTTCCATCTCCTCGGCTCGGCCGCCGCCTTGGCCTCACGCGACGCGTCGCCGCCCGCCTCTTCCACCCGCCTCGCGCCCTCCTCGCTCCACCTCCGTCCGGCAATGAGAACGCTGGCCCGCCCCTCCCTCCGGACTCCAGATTCTCGGGCGTGGGCGGCGCGACGCAAGGGCTCGCCCTCGCCATGGCCAGCGCACATCGCCACACCAAGGCCCCAGTGGGCAGGCCGGGCGCCATGGCCAGGCCCTCACTGTGTTCGTCTTTGGCGCCTGAAGGCCCCGACTCTGTGTTCACGAGCACAAGTGGACTCGGATCGAGCTCAAGATCGACACGTGTCGGCCATGAGGTCTTTTTTCCGGATTTTTCGATTTTCTGTTTAATTGAAAAATCGGTTAAAAGCTTCCAAAATTCATATCTTTTTCTGTATAACTCCAAAAATTGTGAAACCAATATCTAAATATTTCTAAAATCAAGATCTTGCTATTGGTACTAGTCTTGTTCATTTTGGAGTTCATTATTTATTGAGTTGGTATTTATTTGCTCTCTTTGCCGCTGTGTCTTTTTCCGGTACCTTCGACCGATTAGGATTCGACGACACCGAGACCTCCCTTCACCAAGCTCAAGATCTCCAGACCCTCTCCGCTTTAACCAAGGCGAGTCAATGCTTTGATCATTCCGAACCTACATTTTTATGCAAACTATGTTTATTTAAAATAGCAAAGTTGCATGCTTTAATTTGGTAAACAATGTTATGTCAAAGCTTAAGGTAGTTAATTGCCCATTTGTTGATTAATTACTTATTAAGCCATCCTTTGATAATTGAATCCAGTATTCCTTGTCACCCTAGTAATCATATGGTAATACTAGAATAGGTTGTACTTAAGCGACATGCTAGTCTTGCTTAAGTACCGGGACAATAATTGTCCCGATCATCATCCTTTAAACATAAAAAATGGTTTTGGGCAGTCATTGGATGTAGATGACTGATGTGTTGTGTTAATTGGTTTTCCTTCCCAAAACCCTAAACAACTTGCTAGTACCACATCTGGACGGATGGAAAGAATGGAGGGTGCGGACGTAGCACGAGAATGGTTGGCACGTGGTATGAACCGTCCAGATGAATTAAGGACTTAATCTTGTCATGACCTCCTGTGTAAAACAAGTACAACCGCAAGTCTGCAAAGTGCAACTTGGCTTAGTAAAACTTTCAAACCTTGAATGTCGTCTCGCATGGTGGGAAAGAGGGAATGTGCAAGCGGCAGGACGTATGCTGGCTTGAATGGGACACCGAACACGGTGAAGTTTGCCGATCGAGAGGGTAGGTTGACTCTCCATTCAACTACCCGGGCCGAGGTGAACATCCCGCACAACGATGGGCGTAACCCCATATAGGTGAGATGACTAAGGGCAAGATAGTTCAAACGTTATCGTGACGATCGCTCAACTACATGACTAAGGAATCATGTGGAGAAACGAGTATGATTATCTCTTGTGGGTACAAAGGTACAACCTCTGCAGAGTCTAAAGCTGTTTAAATAAATCGCGCCTTCTCAAAAGGCGCATATGGAACTTAACCCGAGTTAGTTCTATTTTAAAAATCTTTGTGGGTGGAATGGAAATGTGTTGGGCTCATCCAAATTTTGTTTTGAATTTTCCGGTAGCCTTATCCAAAGGTCTTGATAATCGGTGGACGAACCATTATCCAAATTAAGCATAAGGTGGAGGTAACCTTCACATTATTTAATATTGCACTTACCCTCTTTAATGAAAATTGCAACTGCTCAAAATGCTAAGTCATAGGACTTTGTAATTATGATAATTTAAAATGATGCTTTAGCAAATAAAAGAACTGAGCCATCCTTGTTAAGCCTTGCATGTATAATATTGCATCTTGTGTGTTGGCTCATGAGCACTGTAGTTGTGCTCACTCGCCTCCCCAACCCTCCAGATGATACTGAGCAAGGAGACTACGCTGCACTACGAGGAGCCCGAGGACGATGGCCACGGAACCACAAGAGTAGCGTGGATTCTCAGAGTGTAGGTCTCGCCCCGCCTCGTGGACTCTTTGGTACTTGCGTGCAACCTATATTACCCATGCTTGGGATAATATCGGTCAGACGTCGGTCACCCCCCCGCTTGCTGTGGTGGAGAGATGAGCTCCATCCTCCCGTTGTTTCACGCAGACTTTACGCTTTTGCTTAATGTAATCAATTTGGCCTCGTGGCCCTTATGTAAACTTGACCGACGTGGTCTACGCCACTGATGTTTGTTTAATTAAATATCTTAATTCGCGCCAGTATGATTTGATTCAAGAATGAGTGCGTGAGTCTTCTACTCATCGATACAGAGAGTAGACAAGAATATTCACAGAGGATCCTGACAAAAATCCGGCCGATACAATGAGCTCATGAATTTTGTTGTTGGACTACATCATCAATTAATTGAGGCAACAATAATAAAAACTGAAAATCAAAAGAGTGATTCTTTTCTCTATTGGAGATAGGGCACAGTAAACATGTGCAAAAACCACACTCCCGTCAGTACTCTTAAATCATAAGAACGAACGATGGGTTACAATTAAGAAACTGCATCTCTGTTTATAAGGGAATGGGAACTTGAAACCAAGGTCGTTCCTCCCGCCCACTAGGCCTCTTCCGGCGACCCCTCTTGATCTCATATGAATTTTTTTTTTCACCGATACACATAATCCACGAGGCAAACATATAAAATTTCACGATCATTAGCGCACATCGTAAGGTGCTAGTGCTATAGAAGAGCTAGCAGTACTTGGTTGTTATCAGTCCAAAATCCTACCGGTAAAGTCCGTCTCGTCGGCCGTTTCGCCTCGCCTGCGCCCTTCGTTCCCGTCGGCTCGTCTTCATCTGTTCCTGCTCTCGGCCTCCGTCGTCTGCTGCGTCTATTCCTCGTCCGTTTCGCCGCCCGTTCGGCTCGCCTGCTCCCGTCGGTCTTTCGTCGCATGTACCCGCTCTCGGCCTCCGCCGTCGCCTGCTCCCATCGTTCCTCTCGGTCTTTCGTCGCCTGTACCTGCTCTCGGCCTCCGCCGCCTGTCTCCTCTCTTGGTCTTCCTTTTGCTGCTTCGTCGCCTCTTTCTTGCTCTTCCGACTTGTTCTTGCAATTCTGCTATTTATTTCTGCTTTTCTCCCCAGCTCTTGGGTTTCTTTGTCCTCCCCTCCTTTCTTGCGGGGGACAGGATCTTCTTGTTCTTGCGATTACCGTCTTTATTTCTGCCTTTCTCCCCGCCGGCTTGCTTTCTTTTTCTTCTGCGATTTCCCTCTTTGTTCTCGTCTTCCTCCCTTTCTCCCTGCCGGTGTGCTTTCTTTGCCTTCGGCGATTTTCCTCTTTATTTTCGCCTTCCTCCACCCAAAACCCTTGGTGTCCCCGCTCCTCCGCTGATCCAGCTCCCATGGCCGTGCCGCTGCTCCCCGCAGCAGCCGGAGCGCCGCCCTCCGCGCAAGTGGTAAGCTTCGGCCTCTCAGGTTGAGATTGGTTGGGGTTCTCGCCGTGGTTCGGGGCTGATCTAGCGGTGGGGTTTTGCCTTGCGTCGCGTGCGTGTTTCGCCGCCCCTCCGCCGGCTGTTACGGCGACATGGACTCCGTCACCACCATGGAGGTGGGCCCGCGCCTCCAGATCTGGAGCTAAGAGAGGATGGAGGCATGGTACAGGCGGAGATCAGGACGGTGGACTCGCAGGAGTCGCTCGCCGGGATTTCAAGAACAGAAAGATATTGAAGAAAATCAAGAAAAAGAAATTTGGCTTTGTTTGGTATAACTTCTACTTTTAGTTTCTCAATCGATTCATATGAAATTGAACCAAATACCCTAATTTTTAAAACCACTAGATTCTGCTTCTCGCGAGAAGCTGTCTCGAAAATGAACCAACAACGAGAAGCAGCCTCCCAACAAATTCTCGTAAGAATTCAACCTTCAGAAATAAAAATACCATTTTAAGTTGAAAGTTTTTACCCGTAAATATCAATAAGTTACTCTAATACAATTGAAGTATTACACTCAAGGGTGACATGGTCTATTTACCTCTAATCCTCCCTCGTATGGTTTTTGGAGCCAAGTGGATTATCAGATAATCAGGAGCATAATTAAAAAAATGAGAATATGGAGTTGTACCAAACAGGACCTTAGTTTCATATTTCTTTCAGCACCAAAATGAAAAATAGAGACACGAAGTTATGCTATTGCGGATAGGATTTGCAATTATCAAAAGATACCGAGCATCTGCTCCTGACAAGACTTTTATAGCCCAGTAAAGGAAGATAAAAGACAAATGATGAAGAGTAAAAGTAATTAAAAGATATCACTCTTTGTTGCGCGGTAACTCCTATAGTATGTGTGTACACCGTTAGATCGCAATCGGATGATTAGGGTCAGTTAGCCTCTACGCCCCCGGTAAGTGTTGGATATTTCAAGGGCCTTTTGGGAATTTCCCAATTTGAGAAATGAAGAAATAGGAAATCAAAAGGGAAAGAGGGCCCCTTGTCATTGGCATAGGTAAGGGAGGTCTTTGATCTTACCTCCAAGTTCGAAGACAGGAGGAGCTGGGGCTGTTCGTGGCTCTCTTGGCCTAGATGCTCGCGAGCGACGTGGTCGTTGCGGTAGTGCGGACGGGAAGTGCACCGGTCGTTGGCGGCAGTTGCACTGGATCTCCTCTTCTTTATTTGAAAAGGGTAATTCTCTCGTTTCTTTTGGATCGAAAAAATAACAGTAAGATTTCCCCATTCTTTGGTGCTTCTTCCCCCAATCCGATTTCGGTTTTTTGGTCCTTTTGGAGCTCCCTCGACGTCGTGAACAACCGTACGACACCGATGGGGAGGTCTGGAATTTTGTTCCTTTGCACATCTGGTATGTTCTCCTCTTGTGCCATTCCTGTGTGGTGGGTGCTTTGAGTGACATTCAGTGGAGAGAAGCATCCAGTTCCTTTGGTGATTGGTGCTTCTAGTGCTTTCGACTAGAGCACTTGTTGGTGGTCTTGTGCGACATAACTCCTATTCCTCAACTTTTTTCGTTGGTGTGTCCCGAAGTACAAAGATCGGCACTGTATCTCCATCAACCTCGTCTACATTGCGCGGCACAGTGAGACGCTAGGTTTTCAGAGACAGCGTCTATTGACGTGCCTTGCCTGGTTTGACTCGGTAGTTTTGATTGCTATCTGATAAGTGAGTATATCTGTGATCCTTTATCACATTTCCTTTTGCACATATATATGTGTTTTGCTAGTTGCCATATTTGATATGTGATTGAATTGATTAGCACTTGGATATATATTGCAAAGAGTTTTTTAGTATGCTCTGTTGGGTAGCTCGATGGTGATAGTCATAATCTGAAATCAAACCGATAATCAAAGACAGTCTTGAGCCAAATAATTTGCTTTCTGTGATCAGTTATTTAGTAGTCTTGATACTTTCGGGTTTTTCTGTTCTGTCTGAATCCAGATTGCTCATATATATATTCTGTGATCTAAGTGATCTTCTGTGGGAGATTTGCATTGTTATTTTCAATCTGTCAAACAGACTTATTGCTGAAATATACTTGTGAATTACATTGAAGCATATGTTCAGTTGTGCTATTTTTAGAATGACTTGTGTGCTGATTTGTGAGATTGTTCACCTTGATGGTTAAATGGTAATATGTTGACTGAAAGTTTAAATCTGCTACTATTGTGATAAATTTGACATATTAAGAAAGCTGTAGTTTGGGCTCAAGATCTGTTTGTAATTGTCAAATTTGATTGATGAAGAATATTGGGATAAATGCTGTGGTGGCCAAGATTACGTCTTGTGCAACTAGCCATATAAGAGCAATCTTTAATCTTTTAAGTCTTAGCTTTATGCTGACTTCTGATGTTTACATGTTGTATGTGTTGAGTTCATTATCCCTTTTATATGATCTGGAAGAATTACAAGAGTATTTGTTAATTTGTTCATTTAAATTATTGTGGGATTATCCTTTAATTTCTAATAATTATGCTGGAATTATTTATGAGTGTTTGCAAAAACTGCATTTTAATCAATAGTAAATGAAGTTGTTGTCGCGCGGTATCTCCCTCCGTATGGTCATACACGTTATATTGCGATCGGATGATCGTACGCTTAGCCTTTGCGCCTGTAAGTGAAGTCGTTGTTCTTGTAACTCCCGCCGTAGGGTCGCATAATCGCTAGATCTTCATAAGAGCTTCCCGCTTCCATCTCAGCCACACCCAAATACCGATTCAGAAATAGGCATCAGGAGTTGGATTTCTGACATTTCCCTCCTTGAGTTCCTTGTCCTCGAGGGTTGAAATTGGGGAATACCTTCTGGATGAAGTCTGTGTCCTAAGTGGCAACTGAAAGTGGTAAATTCATTTAGTGAATTAGTCATTGTATTATCGGTTCATTGTTGCGAGGAATCATTCTCCTTTCTATCACAGCCACCGGTGCCACCTTGATGTTACCCTCTTTGTCAATCCGTTGAAGCTTTGAATTTGGAATTGCTTTGTCACCTTTGTGCTTCTTCAATTGGCGCACATGGAATGTTGAGTGTAATTGACTGTAATTGACCGCCTTCTGGTAACAGAAGTTTATATACCACCTGTCTAATCCTTTCCAACACTCTAAAAGGACCATAAAACTTTGAATGAAGTTTCAGGGATCGATGTAAACTCAGTGAAGTGTGTCTGTAAGGCTGAATTTTCAAATATATCATATCCCCAACATTGAATTTCCTCTCAATTCTATTCTTGTCAGCATAGGATTTTATTTTGTTTTGAGCCTTCATTAGATTGTCTCTAATAACTTGTTAGGCTAACTGCTTCCTTTAAAGAAGTCCTTTAACTTTTTCATTAGCTGAATATGGTAAAACAACTTCAGTGATTTGTGGAGGTGGGAATCCATACAGAGCTTGAAAGGGTGTCATTTTCAATGCAGTATGGAAGCTCGTGTTATACCATCATTCAGCTATTGACAACCAACTGCACCATCTCTTAAGATTTGCAAAGACCATGCACCTCAAATAACTCTCCAAACACTGGTCCACTCTCAGTTTGACCATCGGTCTCAGGGTGATATGTCGTACTCAACCTCAGCTTAACCCCTAGGGTATTAAATAGGTCTTGCTATAAGTGACTAGTGAAGATCCGGTCTCTATCTGTGATGATGACAGAAGGAAGTCCATGATGTTCGAATATGTTATCAATGAACACCTTAACCACACCCTGGACTGCAATTGGATGGCTCAAAGTAATGAAATGAGAATATTTAGTAAGCCTATCAACCACTACTAAGATTACCTCTTTTTCTTCAGATTTTGGTAAACCTTCAATGAAATCCATGGATATGTGAATCCAAGCCATTTCTGTAATCGGAATTGGTCGCAAAGAACCTGTGATAAGGTACATATTCTGACTTATTCTTCTGGCATACATCACAACTCTTGACAAATTCCTCCACCTCATGTTTCATTTTCGCCAATAGAAGAGCAGTTTCAATCTTTGATAAGTAGCTCTCTCTCCAGAGTGTCCTCCTAGTGCAGAATCATGAAATGATATCACCACACTCTTCTTTAACTCTGTAAGATCCCACATGCAATTTACCCTTGTATCTCAAGATACCATGTTTCAGAGAGTAGTGGAGTTGTGAGTTGGCATTGATACTAAGTTGAGTAATGAGTTCTTTACACTTTTCATCCTCATAACTGGCTATGACTTTTGTAATCCACACAGGGGGTGGCTGTGGTAATAGCTTCCAATTGTTCATTAATTCTTACTTTAGAAAGCGCATCAGCTGCTTTGTTCTCTCTCCATTTCTTCTACTCCACCTTGTAATGATAGCCCAAGAGTTTCACCATTAATTTAAGTTGAATCCCCTCAGTGAGCCTCTGTTCCTGGATGAACCTCAAACTCGGCTAATCAGTTCTAATGATTAAAGCGGTCCCTGCAAAGTGGTGTTTCCATTTCTTCATTACTTCCAAAATTGCAAGAGCTTCTTTGTCATGAGTAGATATAGCTGCAGCCTTGGGACCAATAGCTTTACTCATGAAAGATATGGGTCGACCTTGCATCAAAACTGCTCCAATTCCATACCCACTGGCATCAGCTTCAAGAATGAAAGGTTGAGAGTAATCAGGTAGTGCTAGAACTGGAGCTGAAGACATGGCAGTTTTGATCTCTTGGAATGCTTCTTTCTACTTACTTTCCCATACAAAACCCCCTTTTAAGAGCTGTAAAAAGAGGTTTGCAAATAATACCATACCCTTGGATAAATCTCCTGTAGTATCCTGCAAAAACCAAAAATCTCCTCAATTGAGTGATTGTCTTTGGTTCTGGCCATCTGCTAATTGCCTCTACTTTAACAGGATCAGTAGCAACTCTATTGCATCTAATGATATGTCCCAGGTACTTCACTTGAGACTGTCCAAAGACGCATTTACTTTTCCTTGCAAATAAATCCTCTTTTTTAAGGATCTCAAACACTTTCTGCAAGTGTTTTTCATGTTCTTCCCTTGACTTACTATAAATCAACATATTATCAAAAAACACTAAAACAAACTACCTTAAATGCTTACTCAGTATAGAGTTCATTAATGCCTGGAAGGTGGATGGAGCATTAGTAAGCCCAAAAGGCATGACTATCAATTTATAATGACCCCTGTGAGTGCTAAAAACTATTTTCTCAATGTCCACAAACTTCATTCTGACTTGACGGTATCCATATCTCAAGTCCACTTTAGAAAAAATCTTGGCTCCATGAAGCTCATCTAACAAATCCTCAATAAATGGTATGGTGTACTTGTTCTTGATCGTATTGGATTTGAGTTGTCGGCAATCGATACACAACTTCCATGATCCATCATTCTTTCCAAAATGGCAGGAGAAGAATATGGGCTAACACTTGGTCTAATGGTCTTGGATCTTAGTAATTGTTCTACCAGTTCTTCCATGACATCCTTTTGGTAATGAGGAAGTCTATATGGTCTTTGATTCACTCGTTTTGTCCCTGGGACCATAGGTATAGGGTGGTTACAGTCCCTTCTTGGAGGGAGGTGTTGAGGTTCTTCAAAGATGTCTTGATATCTGTTCAACAATTCTTGTATTCCATCTGGCACTTGGCCTGTTTCTTCTGGAATATTGATAGTGCTCTTTGCATACACTACAACACCCACAACTCCCTTCCTCAATAGATTATGCAGTTGACTGAGTTCAATAACACAATTAGGCCCCGGTTGGGTCTCATCTTTAAACATAACTATTTTCACTCCATATTTGGTAATGGAGAATTCTCGGGTTTTAAGATTGAGTCCAATTAGACTGTGGGTATATATCCAATCAGCTCCTAAAATGATGTCATGTCCTCTTAATGGCAAAACCTTCCTATCTGATGAAAAGTGTTCTCCTTGTATATCATAGCTACAATTTCTGCACAAAGTGTCACTCCATAACTGTCGGGACCCAAATATGCAAATCTGGACCCTCTGTGTATTCTCGTGACTAGTCCAGATTACGCTTAGTGCACACAAAGGTCAACATCGATGAAATATCACATCCGCATAACGAATATAAGAATAAACGAGTATTTTGAATAACAAATAATCGTTGGGACCTTACGGTCGAAGTTTTACATTTATTAGGCCATGCAAGGTCGATAATAAAGAAATAAACCTGCAATGAAACGAAATAAACTCCAATGGCTCCCATCAATTTACCACAGCAACCGATCGATCAAGACCCTAACGATCAACCTTCAGAGAACTCTTCTTCAAAAGCAAAGCGACGACTCCTCCACTTCGCTCATTTGTTTAGCAAGAGTGAGTACACACTGCATCGCAAGTCATACCACGTAATGCAATTTATAGATGATGGCTTATTCCAAAGGAATGGCTTCTGTGGTTATTTTGCAGAAATGCAACATTTGTAATTGAATACAAATAATAGATTGAAAGCATAATTCCAAACAAATAGACAATAATAAGTTAACAATTTATTTCACAAAGGACACATACCTAATCAACTTATTCACACAATGCACAAGTTATTTCACACACACCGACCCTTCCCTTTGTTTTTATGAAAATCTACCCTCGTGTGAAATTTCCGAGCATGTCCATAACCGAGGACGCGGCTATTCGAATAGATTGATGTAACACTCTGCAGAGGCTGTACACTTTACCCACACGATACAATCAGTGGGGCCAGCACTGACCATAACAAAACCTTTCAGAGACTTTATCTCAAGCAATGACACTCCCGATGTGCTTTCCTGCGTCCCAATTTGTACACACCCTTGAACGACACACACCGCTGGATGAGGATGCAATAACTGTCCCCGCGATGTGACATATCACACCTCCAAATTTCATCACACGCTTTAAATACAACCCGAGTTGTCAATGTCAAGACTCCATAACTTACTAAGTTAGGCCCAAATTTCATACTAGGCATGTGGTCGCACAAGAAGGCCCAGCTCAATGGCGCACAAAGTTAAGTCCTTAATTGACCAAGGCAAGACTTTCAGTTTTAACCCAAATCACAAAGTTTAAAGCACACAGTTCCACCATTCACACAGATCCACCACTTGCCTCATTCCAAATCTTTTCCCACCCTGTTGATTAAGTGCAACACATGCCATCAACGAGTAACAAAGACACAAGACACACAGCTTTCATCACACAGCCCATAATTGCTTAGTCAAGTTTATAATTGCAACTCTCACATGAAATGATGACTCGTGGCATGGCTAAGCAGTCTAATCGTATCTAACCAACCCACGTTGGTGCTACGATAATACCAACTAATAATTAACCAACCTAGGGTGACAAAAGATCATGGCATACAATAGACAATGTGGTATAACAAATTGGATTAATAACTATCCCAAAAGCATTTAAATAAATACTTGAAATAAAATGCAATACATTGAAACAAAGTATTTTGAAAACTGGGTTCAATATGATCAAAGGCATAACTTGCCTTGGAATAGATCTAGATATTGGTCTTGGTCTTGAGGTGCTCCTTCTTCTGCAAAATTCCCCGAAGTATCGACGTCTACTCGCAAACGAGACAAAAGAAACCAAAAACAAATAAATACAGAGGCAAAACAAACTCCAAAAATCAAATAAAATTCACCATTAAATAGATCTTGATTTTATATAAATTTACAAATTTGAATGGGCTCAATCGGAGTTCGGATGCAAAAGATATGGGCTTTGGAAGTTTGAAAATCAAATAAAAACCCTAATTTGGATTTTATTGAATTTCCCAAATTATTTTTATAAAGGAAAATCGAATTATTGCTCAATGCTTGCGTCAGCCGAGAATTTCCGAAAAAAGAAATAGATTTAAAGAAATCGACATGGGCCCCACATGTCGGGCCTCGGATCACGGTGGACCGAGTGCACCAACCGAGGAGATCTCGCGCGGTGGACCGAAAGCCACGCGACGCTGGTCGGTGGCGCCGATCCGCGCCATGCGGTACGCTTACACCAAAGATCGGTCGACGCTAATACCGAGCGGCGACAACGGCGGCGCGGCGCTCGGACCCGATGGTCATGGCGAACGGCGGCGACTCGCCGGCAGTGGAGGGTACCAGATTGTTCCCGTGCTATTGCGCGACTTCGGGTGCCCTTACCGTAGTAGGGCAACGACGATGGCGCCGGTGGCGAGGAAGAAGCGGCGCTGAAGGCTCGGGTTTTGTCGGGAGAGTGCTCCGGCGATGCTCCGGCGACGAGGAGGTGCGCCCGAGGTAGCCTGGGACTTGCTGATCACGGTGGTGTAGTCGGCGAGGCAAGGGCGGCGACGACGGCGCAATTCACCGGAGAAGAGGCTCGACCAAAACCCTAAAACTCAAATGCGGCGCGCTAGGGCGACGGGCGACGAGGGTGGCGGCTTTGGGTTGCGAGGTCCGGGCGGTCGAGGGGTATTTATAGGCCCGGAGACGCCGAGATTTGGAAACCTCCAAATCGGGTCCGAAACGGTCGCGATTTGAATTTTCGAGATTCGGGGAGATTGAAACCGATTTGGTGGTTGATTCAGTTGGAGATAGATGCGGAATAGACAGGGGTTTAAATTGGTGGGGTTGGCGCAAGAAGATCGGATGAGAGTCCCGTTGTCGTGCTGCGGCCAAGCTCGCAATGGCGCCGAGGCGAGCGACACGCGAGCGCCGAGGAAGAAGAAAGCCCGCGAGACGACGACCAATGGCGGTCCCACTGCAGAGAGAGCGAGGCGAAGGGTGCGGCCGTCGCGATGGAAATCCAACTACCGAAGCGAAGCGCAAGTGGTCAATGAGAGAGAAAAGAGGGTCAGCAATGAATAGTCTTGGCTTCGCCCAAAGATCGTTCAAGGATTTTCTTTGATTTTTCTTTTAAATAAATCCAGAAAATACAAATAGCCAATATAAAATAGCAAATGACTTTGGAAAAATTCCAGAAAATTCTATAAAATATATCCAAGCATATAGAATCTAAATAAAATAGTTTTGACAATTGTTGATGTTGGGATTAATCATATTAAATCAGTTTGTCGTTAAAGTCCATATTAAGCTTTTTAGATTAATATTCAAATAAATCCAAATGGTGAATTTTCTCTCTACCACTATTTAAAAAAATTTTAAAACTCTGAAAATTGGGATGTTACAATAACAGTCTTCCATTGGCTACCGTTACCTTCACAACAGAATGATTGACCATTTTACATTGTGCTCTTTTTGCAAACTGAGGACTTATAAAGGTAGCACTGCTCCCACTATCCACCAGTGCAGTAGCTTTCACTCCTCCCATATGTAATGACAGAGTGAAAGTATTGCTAGTTGAGCTAGTTTCATGTAATGCATGCATTGATAGATGGAGTACAACTTTGTTCTTCTGATGCTCAGGACTTGGAGGGGCTAATTCACACTAATCGACTCCCCGCTCTCCTTGATCCTCTATTTCTTCTTCCTGTTCATCAAATTCCTGTCCACCTGGTATTATTGTGAATAATTGTTTTTTATTAACCTTACATTTATGTCCTGGAAACCATGGTTTAGGGCATTTCCTACACTTCCCATAACCCTTTTCACTCCTATTACTCTGGACAGTACTCTTGGCTTTAGTATCTTTAGTATTGATGCTGGTATTTACTCTCCCTTTGTTGTTAGAGTAATCATTCCAGCTGAAACTAGTATAATGTCTACCTCTTAGTGGATTGGATTGTTCAATCAGAGTACCCTAACATCGATTAGAGAGAATATTAATCCAAGCGAGGGATTTAATTAAAATTCAATGTTTTGGGGAATTTCGAACTGGGCTTCCGACCTGTGCTAGGGCTGCCCTTTGGCCGGCCAAGTGTGGGCCAAGAAGGGGAGGCGCCAAGGGGTCCAAGCCTGCCGCCACCCCTCCTTAACCCTAGGCCAAAACCCCTCTCCCCCTTTCCCTTCCCTCTCCCTCCCACTTCTCCCCCTAGCAGCCGCCACCCCTCCTCCTAACCAGCGCCGCCCCCTGCTCCTTGGCGCCACCTCCTGCTCTGGTTCAGCCCTGCTGCTCCCCGGTGTCGCCCTCTAAGTCCCCCACGCCGCCGGTCCTCCTGTTCTCCCCTTAGTCGGCCTCCCCTTGCGCCATCTTGGTGGCCGACCCCAAAGGAGAAGGAAGGGAGGGAGATCTCCGGGAGGTTTATCTCCATCTCCCGACGAGTCTTCAAGGGTAACATCGCATCTATTCTGCTGTTTGGTACTATCGGGATGCAGATTCGTTTGGTAGGATTGAATCGAAGTGCTGCTGTAGATTTTCCAGAATAGATCCAGATTGTTGCGTGTCTGTTATCGACCTGTTAGAGGCCGATCTGGAGGTTCTCCCCTCCTAGAGAATTGTAGCCACAGTTTTTGTCTTTTCATAGCCACCGAGATCATGAGATTCCGCCTTACGGTTTAGGATATATGAATTTTTCTTTGCGTGTTGTTCTGTCTGTCTGATGAGAAGGAACTGTCTGTTTGTTCCTCAATTTTGACCTTATAAATGTAAGATTCAAGACCTCCACCCATTTAGGTTATTGTAGTATTTTTAATTATATTTCTATATTGATAAAGAACACCTCCATTGGATCTGTAGAATGAAATATATGCTATGTTCTTTACTGCTGATCGATTGTCTGGACAGATGTCTGTCATACGTTTTCAACTGTTGGTTAGCTGATTGTTTTGGTAAATTTAGCGAATCCTGCCAACTAGAGTTTCATAGCCTGGTTCGTTAAGATTCATTGAGCACTGGTTTCACGTCATTCCGAGTTACATATATTTAATTATGAATTTTCTAGTACTACTTTCCAGTAGGGTTGTCAGGTGGCTGAATAGTTTAATTGTCATGTTGAAACCGTTGATCGTGTTGGACAGTTAGAGGGTTTTGGTAGGACACTCGTAGTAGGATACTCGTAGCTATGTCATACCTGGTTATCTTTATCCCGAATATATATTTGTGTAGGCAGTGAGACGGTGAGTGGAGGGGCAACTTCGTTGCCTCCTAAAACGTCACAACGTGGAAGGTAAGTACCTTATGATAAAATGTGTTGATTTCTTTGGTATGCATGATGATGTGTCAGACTTGTGAATGTCCTTGTTATTAATCCATGATATATATTTCGTTTCAAATTGATACTCTTGTGAGTAAGGATAATGACATTCATATTAATTGTTTCATTCCATTCATATATTGTTCAATTTCCGTCCACATGAGTGGAATTTGCAAAGACCCATCGATTCCAGTATGGGCACGTAAGACTCACTATTCCTATATGGGCGGTTTTGGACACCCGTATGAAACGTTCTTCATACGATATTTGGGTCCCCGGACTTTGTTAAGTACGGGCTTAAGTGAACACCGACGGGTGTATCACTCGCTATACCGGTATAAGCTGTTGAGCAGTCCATTCCTTCAATGCATTCTTTCATTCTATTCATTCATGTATGTGTTTCGAGAATTGTTCATATTTCGGTTGTAGTTGGCTTGTCCACTTTATGCTTGATTTATCATGTATAGTACTTGCTGAGTTTCGACTCATTCTTGCTTTGTTGTTTATTTTAGGTGATCATTGATGTTGACGCTGGGCGGGAGTAGTCACACCCACACTATTCACTCTTTTCACATTCCTTCAGTTTTATCAATAAGATTTGATTATATCTTTAATTCGTAGAATGTTGAACTGTAATAAATAATGTTGATGTAGTTGATAATTCTCCCGATACCATGGTTGTTTAGTTCTGTTTGTGGTCCTTGATCACTCTATTGTTTTAATCGTTTGGATTCAATCTTTATTACTGCTATTACTTTATGAAAGTTTGCTTCTTTATATCCTCCTAGGAGTTATGTTTTGAATTCTTCCGGTTGATGATTACATGTTAGATCCTTTAGTTAACATCTTGGCTTCCGAATAGCCAGGGTGTTACACAATCCTTCTAGCTAGTGGTGGGCATTGGGCCGTGCCGGCATGAAACTAGTATAATGTCTACCTTTTAGTGGATTGGATTGTTCAATCCTTATAGCTAGTGGTGGGCATTGTGCCGGCACGGCACGGACCCATCGTGCTTCGGACCGCATCATGCCGTGCCGGCTCGGCCCTGCCACCTTGTCGTGTCGTACCGTGCCGGCCCACCTTGCCTCCGGCTAGGCCCAGGCACGGCCCAAAACCCACCGTGCCGGGATCGTGCCGTGCCGGCCCAAGCCCAGCCCTCAGTAACTATAGACGTCTGGGAAGAAGACAGCCGTCGTTGTCGCCTAGGAAAACAAAGACACTAGTGCGCCATCTATGCCTGCTCCCCGTCGCCATAGTCTCCTCCTCCTCTTGGACGCCGATGAAGAACTCTGCCCACCTTGGTCGCGCCGTGTGCTTGCGAAGGGGGTGAGAAGGACGACGACGAGGAGGTGGCTAGAGGAAGGGTGGAGGACGGCAGCGCATGGGGAGGGAGAGGGAGGGCAGCGGCACGTGGGGAGGGAGGTGGAGAGGGAGGGAGGGGGCGACCAGCGGTGCGTGGGGAGGAAGGACGACGATCGGTGGCACGTGGGGTGGGAGGCGGTTGGAGCTGGAGGGAGGTGAATCAGTGAATGTGATTAGGGATTTGGAATTTGGGAGCAGAGACTCGGGGGAAAGGGTTGGGAATGGGGGCTGGGGGAGGCTGGGAGGGATGTTGGGTCAGACCGTGTGGGAGAAGGGAGTGATTGGTTGGGCCAGGCCGATGTGGGAGAGTGATTGGGCTAGGCCTAGGAAGGGATTAGGCTATAATGGGAAGGTCGTGCCTATTTCGGACCGTGCCGGCCCAAGCACAGCCCAACTGACCATGCCGCCCAACAGGCCGCATTCTTAGGCCCAGCCCGACCGGGTCGGGTTCGTTCACACAGGCCCGGCCATTACGTGTCGTCCGTCCGCATCTTATCTGATACAAGATCTTGTCGACCGGCTTCGGCCGCCCCAAAAGTACTACCAAGTTCCAACTCTACTTCTAGCCATCCAAATAGCTTTAATAAGATTTCTGGGTCTGTGACATTGCAAATGATTCTGCACATATTCCTGTAGTCTAGCCACAAAACTGCAGACATATTACTCATTAGGTAACAAGGGGTTGTCTCTTCTAACCAGACTCATGATTTCTTCAAATTGTTCCACATAAGCCTTAACACTTCTAGTCTGTTTGAGCCCATGGAATAATCCGATATTATCATATATTGAAGATTCAGCAAATCTGTCACCCACCATTCTGCAAAATTGATGCCAAGGAAGTATAGCTGCATTGCATCCCATGCCTCTCCACTAATAGTGAGCCTTATCCTTAAGATACATAACTGCATAATCAGTTCTTTGCTCCAAAGGCATTCTAGCCACATCAAAATACTTTTCAGCCTTAGCTAACCACCCATCGAGATCACCCCATCAAACTCGTGAATATTCAAATGGGAGATTTCAAGAATTTTGGGCTCTATTGTTTTCAGAAATGAGATAGGGTCTTTGGACTCCTGGCTCCAAGTAATTCTTAAGAGACGGTGAACTTTGTGGCTGGGCAGTAACCGCAGTTGCCCATTGCATAGGTCTGAATGGAGCGGCTCCTGGGTGAAATTGTTGGACTGAAGACCACTGTGATGAAATTAAGTATTCAACATGTAGTGAGCTAGTCTAGTCGGGCTATCAATCCCCTTTTGTCTTCCAGGCTGCTCCCCAATGATAATTGGATTGCTACTAAAGTGTCCCAATGGTGCATAGGGCTTTAAGCTAATAGCAGTTGATGGTACCCAATTCTGATTCATGTCCGTAGTAACAACTACAGCAGGGGTACTACCTTCCCTACCACTATTCCTCACATCCTTGAGAAATATTGAGCTACTTGGTTGTAATGATGTGACAGTAGGTACTACATTTACTACTGGATTTCTGAAATTACCTTGGCAACTCGACTATTTGTCCGCAGGTTCCCTTACGCCCGGGCTATTCATGAAATTAGCCATTGCTCCCATCAATTTGTCCATCTGCAAGTTGCTATCTTCTTCTGCTTTCTTAAGAGCTTCAATGCTTCTTTTCAAATCTTCGACCTCACATGTGAAAGCATACACCTTCTCTTCTTCCTCAACTCCAACAGTTTTTTTTGCTTACCCATTCTCACCGAATCTCTCAAATCTCGAGATGAATTTTACAAAGATGGCAGTATACCAATCCAAACCTCCAGATCTCTAAGATTCTCCCATAGATTCCCCTCAATTCGTTTCCAGATCTATTTGGCTTCAGAATTTTACAGGGAGACAGAACTCTCCTCCCAAACCCTCACCAAATCAGAAAGATACAAAAGAAAATTGCAAGGCAAGAAACTTCATTTCTGATTCCTTTCAGCAGAAAAATGGAAACTAGAGACATGAAGCTATGCTATTGCGGCTAGGGTTTGTAATGATCCGAACATACCGAGCATCTACTCCTTACAAGGATTTTATAGCCTGAGTTCGGTAAAGGAACATAAAAGACAAGAGCAGAAGAGTAACAGTAATGAAAAGATATCCCTCATTATCGCACGGTAACTCCCGCAGTATGGTCGTACACCAATAGATCGCGATCGGATGATTAGGGTCAGTTAGCCTTTGCGCCTCCGGTAAGTGAAGTAGTTATCACGCAGTAACTCCCGCCGTATGGTCGTACACCGTTAGATTGCGATCAGATGATCAAGGCTAGTTAGCCTTTACACCCTCGGTAAGTGAAGTCATTGTCGAACGGTAACTCCCGCCTTATAGTCGTACACTACTAGATCTTCAAAAGAGCTTCCCGCTTCCATCTCAGCCACACACCCAAATACTGATTCAAAAATAGACATTAGGAGTTGGATTGCTAATGCGACGGCGTCCCCGTGCTCGTGACGCTCCCAGTCCTTCCTCCTCACCCTGCAGGATAAGGGCTACTTTGTGCTCAATGACATGTTTCGCTATGCCGTGGAGGACCCTGCCCGTGCAGCCACCGAGGTACAGCCAGAGGCGAATGCTGTGGTCCCAAATGTGGCCGCCCCCCTGGCCAATGTCATGGCTGGTGCAGCTGTTGAGCCTGCCGCTCCTGAACATGGTGTGATTGGTGAGCGCCTGAAATTCTATTCAATTTTTTTGTGTGGTAGATGGTGAAATTGCTTGTCTTTCTCTGTTTGTAGGTGCTATGCCGCAACAGGAGCAGCATGTTGCGGAGCATACATCGGAGCAGCCAGAGGAGGAGGAGGTTTGTGTTGAGGAACTGTCGCTGGCGAGTCCAATCTGAGCGATTACCTCGTAGACAAACTCAAAATCGTAAAAATAATACAAGAACACAAGAACATAATAGTAGATTGAACACAGAGATGTGATGGGACTTCTGGCTTATCTTTATTGCTCTTTTGTAAAACTGTAGCACAATGGTTAGGGTCCCTCTCCTTTATATTGGCTACCCATGGATGAGGAGCCCACCTTGGGCCAGGACTCCCGGCCTGGGTCCGGTTTCTTAACACTCCCCCTTGGGTACTCATCAGTCATGTTCATATATCATCAAAACTCCATAAAAACCCAGTGATTTTTTTTAAGAAAGAGTACATGATATACATTCTGCTGTACTGCACGAATTACCTCATTAAAAACCTTAGCTGAGAAATATCAGGAAAACTTATCAAGGGAAAAAGAGTACAATCCACCCAATTTCATTTAATCTCTAGGATTTATTCTTTGGGTACTCAATCTTCGTGATCAAACTTTAATAAAGAGTTCGTGAAGATTCTCCCTCTGAATTATGCACTTCTCAAAGCCTCATCATTCCAATTCCACGTATGCATCTTTCAAAGCTAGACGTTGGAAGTGACTTAGTGAATAAATTTGTAAGATTTTCACATGACTTAGTATGCAGTACATTAATTTTATCCATCTTTTGCAATTCATGAGCATAGAAGAATTTGGGGTTGATATACATAGTGAGAGGACTCTACACATAACTCATCTGCATTTGTACAACACAAGCTGCATTATCTTCATAGATAATAGTGGAGGCTTATACGATACTCAATCCACATGACTGCTGGATGTGGTGAATCATCCGGTGAAGCCAAGAACAATCTCGTGAGGCCTCGTATAGTCCTATGATTTCCTAGTGGTTCATCGAAGTAGATACAAGACTTTGCTTAGACTATTTCCATGAAATTGTAGTTCCACCACATAGGAATACATAGCTTGTTTGCGACTTAGCTGTATGCGGGTTTGATAGGTACTCAACATCTGCATAGCCAGTCATAGTTAGGTCTTGGTTCTTTATGTAGAGCATGCCAAGATCTTTGCTTCCTTGGAGCTATCAAAATATGTCCTTTATCCCCTACCAATGCCAATTGGTAGGTTATGCACTATACCTTGCTAGTAGGTTCACGACAAATGCAATGTCCAGTCTAGTACAGTTTACTAAATACATGAGTGCTCCTATTGCACTCAAGTACAGGAATTCCGGTCCCATGACTTCCTCTCCCTCTTCTTTAGGTATGTACGGGTCCTTGTCCTGCTACAAGGATGTTCCGACCATCGGCACTTTCGAATGATATACCTTTTCAAAGCCGAACCGTTCTAACACTTTTTGAGTGTAGGTTGACTGATGTACTAAAATCCCCTCAGGGTATGCTCAAGCTGCATGCCTAGGCAATATTTGGTTTTACCCAAATCTTTCATTTCGAACTCCGACTCCAGGTAAGAGCTTGCTTTCTTAATATCTTCCAGGGTCCTGATGATATTCAGATCATCTACATATAGTGAGATTATACAAAATCCATCCTGGGATCGTCGTATAAAAACACAGGGACAATCCTCATTGTTCGTGTAGCCTTTCTTGTAGAGAAATTCGCTCAAGCGATTATACCATATTCTGCCTGATTGTATCAGTCCATATAGTGACTTTCTGAGTTGCACACTGCACATATTTCTATTTGCTCTGTCTTGGTTCGGGACAGGGATACCTTCAGGTACCTTTATATAAATGTCTGAATCCAAGTTCTCATAAAGGTACGCAGTTACCACGACCATCAATTTCATTTCTAAATTCAAGTTTACTGCATTTGAGATTAAATATCTAAAGGTAGTTCTGTCCATGATCGGGGAATAAGTTTCTTCATAATCGACTCCTGGTTGTTGAGTAAAACCTTGTGCAACAAGCCTTGCTTTATGTCTTACAACTTCATTATTTTTATGTCTCTTTCGAATAAATACTCACTTATGCCCTACGGGGTGCACATGGGGAGGCGTGCGGTTTATAAGCCCAAACACCTCTCTTTCATTCATAGATAATAATTCTGCTTCTATTACCTTCTTCCAATCTTCCTAATCTGATCTTTTCTTACATTCAGCGAGTGATGCAGGCTCTCGGTCAAGATCGATGATTGTGGTAATTTTCTTTGCAAAATAAATGTCGACATTGACTGTTGTTCTATTAATAGATTCTCCTGTGGTCACATAATTTATAGATATTTCTTCATAAGATGATACTTCTAATGCTTCTATTTGCTCACCGCTACTTTCAATTGCGGGGGCAAGTCCCTTTAGTTTTTCAGCTCCGATGTGTGCGCACACATCCATGCTGATGTCTCCCTTTGTGGGAATATTCAAATCTGGTGTGCCTTTTACTGAAGGTTCCATACTGGTGCCAAGTCTCAATAGACCCTCTTTTGATTATGGGGAACTTCAGTGACCGGCTGTGTCAAGTCCTTCTTATCCTTTTTCGTCAGGCGTCCCCAATTACTTGGGATTCGAGGGACCGGAGTTCTCATCCTTTTATGGAGAGACCTTCAATTTTCTTTAGTATTTCAACCCTCTCTGGCGCATTGCGTGCAGGTACATGCGACTTGGTCATGCTCTTTAAATCACTAAAGTGGTCAGGCAGTTGATTCGCTAATGCTTGTCAATCAATTATCTTCTGGACTTCTCTATTTTCTTCACTAATGTGCGGGTCATGTGCATGGATTCCCGTGGCTTGCCATGTCATTTCTCAATATTTTTCATCAAGGGGTTGATTTGCTCCCCCTAATGACAGGAAATTACCTCATCAAATATGCTGTCAGCGAAGCGGGCTGTATGCAAATCTCCAGTCATGGGGTTCAGATACCTGATTATAGATGTTGTCTCATAAGCAACGTATATCCCAGACTTTCTGAGAGGGTCCATTGCAGTTCGCTGCGGTGGTGGTATAGGTATATAAACCTTGCAACCAAACCTTCATAGATAAGAGATTTCTTGTGCTGACCCTTGCGCTAGTTGCATAGGTGAATGGATGTTATATGCTGACGGTCAAAAATTGATAAGAGTTGCTACGTGTAGGACCGCGTGTCCCCAACATGTAGTTGGTAAATTACAATTATGCAAGAGCGATCGGGCAATAAATTTAATTATTTTAATTAATACCTCTGCTAGTCCATTCTGGATATGAACATGTGGTACAGAATACTCAATAGTAATTCCCATTACCATACAATAATCATCAAATGCCTTTGAAGTAAATTCTCTGGCGTTGTCCATTCTAATGGACTTCACATGATGATCAGGGAAATTATTCTTAATTTTACTTATCTGCGAGATCAGCTTTGCAAAAGTATATTTCTCGTAGATAATAAGCATACATGCGACCATTTCGAGGAAGCATCGATGAGCACCATAAAGTACCTAAATGGTCATGACAGGGGCTGTATAGAACCGCAAATGTCTCTCTGGATACGGTCCAGGAATGCACAGATTTTATCCTTTACTTTCAAAGTAGAGGGTCTAGTAATCAGTTTCTCGGTTGCACATGCAGGACACACAAAATCTTCCTGATTCAGAAAATTCTATACATTGACATTGTGTCCCTGAGAATTAGTAATTATATTTCTCATCATTGTATGACCGGAGTGGCCTAATCTATCATGCCAGAGACAGAAAATTTCAGAGCTTCTAAAAGTGGTTTTTAGGACAATATAGGCTGCAGGTGCCTTAATGTGAGTGTAGTATAGCCCAGATTCATATGAAGAAAGTCGTTCAAATACCCTTATCCCATTTTCTTCGTGCTTTGTAATCAGCAGGTATTACTTATCATACTCTTCTTTAGTCTCTACGTAGAGACCGTTAGCGCGAATATCTTTAAAACTTAAGAGAGTCCTAGTCGATTCTGGGTACAACAAGACTTCTTCAATGACTAATGTTGTGTCCATCGAGAGTATAATTATGGCTCTTCCTTAGCCTATTATACAAGTATCACTGCCTGCTATTGTCATAAGACTACCAGCATTCTTGCTAATCGACTCAATTTTTTTTGTCTATCTCAATATGGTATTCGTTGTGCCGCTATCTGCTAAGCACACTTCCTCCATAGGGCGCCACACACATTCTGATATATAAAGTATTTATTAATATGGGGTAGGAAGCAATCCACAGACATAAGTAAAATACTTCAAAACAGAAAACAACTTGCTATTATTAATACGGGAAAAAATCTTGCAAGACTCATCATAAGAATTTATTGCTTTGCTCTCCTAGATCTTACAATCACTATTAAAAATTCAATGTTCTATCACAACCATAAACTACAAATGACTATAAAGTGTAAGTGCAATGTGTGCAGTAGATTGAATGAGCGAAGTATGAAGAAACTTCTGCCTGAATTTGCTCCATGTCCAACTTCTCTTCTTCGGCAACAACAGCTGCTGCCGCTGTGATGTCCAAAAAAGGAGTGATGGAGGCTGCTACTTAGCTGTCCCCATCCATGGGTGCAACCAATGATTGTGGATCCTCTGTGCCTGCAATGGCGAGGTGTGCCTCATGCTATCCTTTATCCTTCTTCTTACACTTGAAAGCATCAATCACGTGCAGTGGCCCACGGTAAACACGTAACCAATGTCCCCAAGTGCCATCTATGTAGCAACTTTGGTCCTGCTGACCATAGGGCTTCTCATCGCACTTCTTTTATTCGTCCTTCTTGCCTTGAGCATTCTGCTTAGTTTTGTGACTCATGACCTTACCTTTCTTGCGTCTTTCTTTTGAGTGAGGCTTCCTCACCTTGTAGCTACTTGCATTGACTTAATGGACAACTTTGCTACTAGGTGGCTGTGAGATGTAGTTCTTTCTGAGAACGTCATCTTGAGCTTCCGCAACTTGCATGATGTCAATCAGTTAGGTATACTCCTTGTAGCCGTCCCGACGGTAGTTGTGTGCGGATTGCACCGCGTTTGGGTGAAAGGTAGAGAGAGTTTTCTCGATCTTCTGCTGATCTGTGGTTACCTTACCATAGAGTTGAAGACTTGTACAAATTCTGTGTAATGCAGAATTGTACTCCCCCATAGTCTTGTAGTCAGCAAAACGTAGTTGGTACCATTCTTGCTTTGTCCGAGGAAGAATGGTGTACTTCAGCTTCTCGAACCGCTTATTCAGTGCGGTCTATAAAGCTAGTGCGTTCTTTTCTGTCATATACTCATTCTTGAGCGTTAGGTAGAGTTGGTGTTTGAGAAAATGAAGTGCTTGATCAGTCTTCTCAGTATTGGAGTGACGTCCTTCAAGGTGCCAAGTCCAATAGCAACACGGAGCTTCTTGGCTCCAAGTATGGGTGGAAAAAAGCTCGAAACTCGCGAGCCAGCTCGGCTCGTTAAGGGCTCGGCTCGACTCGGCTCGAACTTGGTCCTTTAACAAGCCGAGCTGAGCCAACAATTTAGCTCGTTTTCTTAACGAGCCGAGCCGAGCTGGCTCGCGAGTTACTCGTTAACTCGTTTAGCTCGTTCACTCACCAGATGTCTAAAGTTCCAAGACATCTCGGTTGACCAACAAGCGACCCATCGCCGCCTGCACTCCACCATCGACCACCGTGTGCTCGGCGCAACCCTAACTCTCTAAGTCCCTCATCCCTAATGCTCGGCAACTTGGGGCTCATGTGCTTAGCCTTCCAGTTCATTCCCTGATTCCTTGATTCACCTACCCCCGCAGACCACCGCCCGCCCGCCCCCGCTGGCTCCACCACTCCATGCCCTGCTCCGCCACCCCAAGACCCCCGCGCCGCCGCGGCCACGGCTCCAGTGTCCCGCCTCTCGCCTCAGAACTCCAAGACCCATGCGACCTCCGACGGCCCCTTGCCGCCTCGCTGGCTCCAGGCCCTACTCCGCTTCTGGCCTCCTGCTTCCACCTTCCGCCACCTCCCGCCTCGGCTCCGGTTCGGGCTCAGCCTCTGTCTCCACTTTCACATGCTATAGTTAATTGCATAACAGAGATGGACTACATGGATTTTTATTGATAACGAGCCTAACGAGTCGAGTTCGAGTTTTTAACGAGCAGAGCCGAGCTGGGTATTTTACTCGTTAGCTTAACGAGCCGAGCCGGGTATTTTGCTCGTTAGCTTAACGAGCCGAGCCGAGCTCATTTTCTTAACGAGCCTTAACGAGCCGAGCCGGCTCGTTATCCACCCCTAGCTCCAAGTACGATTTCGATATCTGATGCCCAAGTTAGGTAATTGTGACCATACTGGGCCAGCTCTTCGAACTCCTGGTTTGTAATGCCAGTCATCTGCATATTCATGCAAAAAGTGCATAAGATTACTGCTGGTAATTTGCATAAAATAGTTGTAAAATTCTCATAATGCTCTTCAAACTCTCAGTTCGTGATCTCATATTTTTCTATGTATTTATCATGATTTACTGCTATTTTCAATGATTAAAAGGAATATAAACAATCATAGATAATCAAAACAGTAAATACATTGCATATAAATAATAATAACAAAGTTAAACATGCTTCAAATGCTAAAACCGATTCAAAAATTGAATTCCCAAGGCTATTTTCTACGAATTCTGCTGTTTTCAAGGGTTAAATCACAAAATTTCAGTTCTAAGAAAAAAAATTGTGAAATTTTTAGAATTTTCGAGGGCCTTTTTGCAAACTAGGATTTTCTTTTCTCCAATTTTATTTATTTACCCCCCCCCCCCTCGCAATTTCTTTCGTTCAGGCCGATTATCACGGCTGATTGGGCCTTTTCTTAGGCCCGTAACCGTCGGCTGGCCTTCTTTGGCCCAGCACGGCCGGAGCAAAAGGGATGCAGGGGGTAGGGTTCCCTATCCACACGCCATCGAAAGGCGGCGCCCAAGCGAAGGAGGCGGCGGTCGGCCGGCCGAGCGGAGGAGGTGGTCTTGGCGCGCGCAGTGGCGGGTGTCTGGCGGCAGACGGCGGGACCATGGCGGCGTGGAGGCACCGCAAAGATGGTGCGCTCTTGCGAGGCGAGCGCCACTTAAAGCGGCAGGCATGGGCGCCGTCGGGCGTGGCGGCTCGCGACGATCGGCGTTCAGGCACTGCGGATGCGGCGGCGTGGGCGCATCCCGTGCCGGCGCCACTTATCCTCTCCTCCCCCCTTTTTTCTTTGGTTCGGGCGTTGCCGTGGTCGTGCTGCCTTCATGGCCGACGTGTGTGGCGCCAACTTCGGGCGGTGGTGCGTAGGAGGGCCATGCGGGGCGGCCGAGGTGGCGTTGTGCGGGGCAGCTGGGGGTAGTGCCGTGCGAGTGGTGGTTCGCCCGTGCGGCTTCAAGGCGGTGACGACTCCGAGCCGATTTTTTTCATTACTTGTTCATACATATGTGTACTGTTCATGTGATTCAATTACTGTTCATGCAATTTTTGTTCATACAATTGCCGATCGGTTTGGCCGGCAACTTTAAGTCGACTCGCGGTAGATTAGAACGAATTTGTGATTTTCAATGTACGGTACAATCAACATCCACTTTTCCATGCAATCTACCGATCGGCTTGGCCGGCGATTTCAAGTCGGCTCACAGTGGATTAGAGCGGATTTGCACCATAGGTTACAATCTAAAAGGCCAAATTTGCAGAATTGAAAGCAATCTAGAAAAAACGATTCGATCTACGAGTGTCGTTCATCGACGGTTACCTTTCGATCCGAGAAGAGTCGATCGTTCTGATAACGTGATGAGGAACCGTCGCTGGCGAGTCCAGTTCGAACGATTACCTCGTAGACAAACTCAGAATCGTAAGAACAATGTACGAACACAAGAACAAAATAGTAGATTGAAAACAGAGATATGAAGGGGACTTCTGGCTTCTCTTTATTGATCTTTTGTAAAACTGTAGTATAATAGTTGGGGTCCACATCTTTTATATAGGCTACTCATAAACGAGGAGCTCACCTTGAAGCAGGACTCTCGACCTAGACCCCCGTTTTTTTAACAGTTTGCACCCCGCCAGAGGATGGATGTACAGGAGGCTGCTGTGGATGAGGAACAGCCAGTTCCGGAGGTGATGGATAAGCTCCCGAACAATGCGGCGATACCAACTACAGTCGCCCCGTTGTCGCACGAGGAGTCGTATGCCTCAATTGTAGGTTTCTGAAGGAAACTTCCTCATTTCTTCAACTGCTTTTGCTTCTTATGCATTTACATATGGACACAACATTTTTCATTTGTTTATTCCATATGCTTTGCGGTTTTGGAATGTGCACCGATGTAGGCTATTGTATTTCAAAAAAATTTGTTAGATATATACCAACTTCTTTGGGACACTGGAGTTTCACAGGACGCTTCTTGCTGAAGTGTTGACATTATATCAATGATACTTTCAGGACTTGTTTTCCATGTTATATAATATATATGTATTTAGTGCCCCATGATTCGTGAACATTAATCTGTTGACACAGAAATGGTAGTACTGATATTGTTATGTTATTTCATTTGTAATGCTTCCAGAAGATGGTCATGTTGGCATTGAAATCGTCCAGTAGGCTTGTTTGTGTTACCAATGATGGTTGTGGCTTTGTTTGGTGACAGGTGATTAAATGACTCTTGTGAAAATCAATTGGGATATGCATTTTTTTTGTTCGAATGACTCCTGTGAAAATCAATTGGGACATACACTTTTTTGTTAGTTAACATTACATTTTTCCCTTGTATTCCAGTATAGCATCTACCAGTTTTACCTTTGCCTAACAGAGATGTCGCTTATATATGCACGCTTAACTAAACACTTCTAGATGTATCACAGTATTGTTTATACAACATTGTTTACACAAGAACTCCTTTGTTAACTTCCAGTCTACACATCATGAAGAAAACCCCCGCTGCACCAACGAACCAAGTTCTCCTAAACCTGCAGGAAAAAAAAACGCGTTATATAAGTGATCGACTGTATAAAACTGAAATTTCGGATTATCATTTCTGTCTTATATAATCTTAACAAATTCTCTTGTTCATACCATATTCAAACACAATACTAGCCTTTTTAACGTACCTACGATAGATTGTCTTATCTTTTTTTCCTTCCATCCACAGTACATGCACTCCTTACACACACTTCCAAACTTTACCAGTTTATTCAACTATCTTATGATACCTCTTTTACAACCTCTACTTACATTTCTAATACTAAGTTCAAATCCATTTTCGTGAAATACCTAATATATAGACACATACATAGTCCAGATTTTGAATATACTCCTATTAATGCACACTCAGTTGTGGAAAAAAATTACTAAGTATATGTGATTACAACTCTACGTTCCAATTTATGCCCTCCATTGTGTTCCAATACGAAACTTTTAATACTACCACTTAACTATAGATGTTCTATTTTCAAGGGATACACAATGAGCATATCTACCTATGCTTCCTAATCAACACATATGTCTATAACTATTCACTCCCATTCTTCTTCACAGCCATATATCAGCCATAAATAAAACTTTTACACTTATATCTAGAATTGTTTATACAGCACCCTTACTATACAAATATTACATTGTACAGGTCGGGCGTTGCTCCATCTGGAAACATTGTTGTTTCAACATCTTCTAAGAAAGATCACTCAGCTAAAAAAACTAACTAGCTAAAGGTACATTTATCGTTCTGTTTTATGAGGCAAATCCTTTGTGTCTTATGTTCTGTATACAATATCTTTATACCACATTGTCCCTCACTACTACAAAACAGGCTATAGAAGACGTCTCATCACAGACGGTTCTTTGAAACCGTTTGTGATGACGAACCGTCTGTGATATGTAGCTATCACTGTGATACCGAGAATATCACAGACGGTTCGTGGTTAGAACCGTCTGTGATTTTATATTTACCATAACTTGGATTCTACGCCATGGTAAAATCTAAAATCACAAATGGTTTTATACCAAAACCGTCTGTGATGAGATACCCATCACAAACAGTTCGTATTAAGAACCGTCTGTGATGAGACGCTTATCACGCATTTGGTTCATGATACGAACCGCTCAGGATATCTCATCACAGACGGTTTTTGTATAAAATCGTCTATGATACTTTTGTTTTGTTTGACGGGAAAATGAAAATTTGCACTTAATAGGCGGGCTGCCAAAAATCTCTTTATATTAACAGAGTCCTCCATCTCCTCCTCTGCCATCTCCATCTCCTCCTCTGCCATCTCCATCTCCTCCTCTGCCATTTCTCCTCTGCGGCCATCTCCATCTCCTCCTCTGCCATTTCTCCTCTCACCCTGACCTTGTGCTTCGTCCTCCCCCGAGCTCGTCGCCCGCGGCCTCCTCCACCTCGCCCAAGCCTCGTCGTCGCCGGCCTCCCACGAACTCGTCGCCCTCGGTCTCCTCTACTTCTTCGCCTGTCCCTCCCCGAGCTCGCCGCCGCGGCCTCCTCCACTCGCCTGACCTGCGTCGTCGCCCACCTCCCACGACCTCACTCTCTCTCGCCCCTTTGCTCAGAATGTAGATTACTACTGTGATGTGTTAGTGCTCTGTGAATGGATTTAGTTGATAGTACTGTGATGTGGGTGATGCCGTGTTGTTTTTAGTGCTCTGTGAATGCATTGAGTTGATGCTACTGTGATGCTGTGGCTATTGTGGGAAAGCTAACGAAAAGTTCATTCCGAAAATCCATATCAAATTCATTCGCGAGGTTCGGGAGGGCTCCAAACGAAGTGAAAACCCGTTTTCGTTTTTTTTCAATAGAAAAAGCTATCACAGACGGTTCTAAACAAGAACCGTATGTGAAAATAGTCTATTTTCACAGACGGTTCGTGAATAGAACCATTTGTGATAGTCTATTTTCACAGACGGTTCTATTCACGAACCGTCTGTGATAGCCTTTTTCACAGACGGTTCAAAAACCGCTCAGGATGACCTCGACGGTTCAAAAACCATCTGTGACGATGGTTTAGAATCGTCTGTGATGATATTTTGTGTAGTAGTGCCTACTCTCAATTCAATAGACTATCTCTATTATTTAAGATTTGATCACCTTTGATCACCTATAATAACATTTACATACCTCTACTCTGCACTAAACGTACGTTTGATCACCTATATTGCCATTTATATACCTCTACTCTGCACTAAACGTACGTTTGATCACCTATATTGCCATTTACATACCTCTACTTTGCGCTAAACGTACGTACGTACGTTTCGAATTTTCATGCCAATCATATTTAACTAATCCAACCTAATCATGCTCTTTTCACAGCAGCTCTTACAAAATCTAGCGCTACAACGCATGCAGCTTCTTCTTTGCGACTGTTAGGCCAATCTATATCGTTCTCACCCTATCGGACTATCTTCGACGTTCCCTACTTTATGTTCATACAATCCAACTATGTATTATGTATATAGTTGTACGGTAGTATAGACAACAAACTACACAGTTTGTCCCACTTTTCGCCTAAGATGCACACTCCCTTTAGCCAAATTAGTAACACTTATGTTATCGGACAACAAATACTCCGTAATTCTTCGGATTGTCTCTTTATAACTGGTCTTATTGTGTTCCTACTCGTTTCAGATTATATATTAATTATACCATGCTCGATATTCTATTCAGATTAATGAGACCAGATGTATCCCAGCTACTGTAGTTTCGTATCCCGATTCAAACGTATAGCCATACAACTAGTGCGCTAATTCGCGCACAGGCATCTAGTATACATGAGTCGTCGTTCCATCAAGTATTATAATTTGTTGATACACATCAAGATGCGGTATATTAATCTACACGCGTCCGTACAGCTGGGCAAGTCGACGAGTTGTGTCGTCGAGAAAAAGAGTGCACCATCCGGCGTGAGAGAGACCAGCAGTTCAGCCGGCGCCGCCGGTCGTCGTCGTCGCCGCCGGTGGAAACTTGGGTATGCCTTGCTTCTGCAGCTCCGACATGACGCTGTCCTGCGACGGGGGCTTTAGCCCGAGCGGAAGCGGCAGCCATGGCTTCACTAAAACATCTCCAATGGCTGCGTCGATGCTCTCCTTGGACTGCATCCACCTCGCGCATATGCACCGAGCGATTTGATCAGCAACAAAAATTAGCGCGAGTCGATTAAGGTATCGTTCTCCAAGATTAATCAAGATCGATGGACGTAGAGCTAGCTAGCCATGCATATATACCGGGTGGGCGTCGAGCTGAAGTTGCAAGCCGGCGAGCTTATTGCTCTGCGGCGGCGGGAGCGGTCTGTACATGGGATGAGGAAAAATCCCCGGCATCGGCGGCGCAGGAAACCTCTGCAACTGCAACTGCACGTACCCACACAGTACAGACCAATAACATATCTTAGAACCAAACTAAATTAAGCAATTACATAACTACTACATATATTCGACTACACATGCATGTACTAACTTGTGAGTACGTATATGTATGACTGCAAGTTAAGGACCAGTTTACCATGGCGGCAGGAGCCATCGGCGGCGGAATACAAGGCGTCCACTGCGTCACTGACTGTGGGCCCCACTTCCTCGCCGCCTGCGGAGGAAAAGGTTAACTAACTGTTTTGAGTCATGCATGCATACAGCCAAACTGTCAAACTGAGTACGTGAATGGCGGAAAGCAAGAGGGTCACATGCATGCGAGAAGAGGAGAGGGGCTTATTGGCGCGTACGTTATACTGCTGGTGCCAGTACGCGGGGTCCACCGGCGGCTGGTGCGCCCACGCTGGCAGCGGCTGGGGCGGCGCCAGGTGCCGCGGCCAGACGGGCAGCATGGGCGGCGCCGCCGCCGCCGCCACCTCGACAGCAGTGGGGTGGCCCCACACGTGCAGCGGCCGGCAGCACGGCGGCGGGGGCGGCTGCACCATCGCCGCGACAGCGTGCGGCATCCCCGGCTGCGGGAACCCGATGGTCGGCACGATCCACGGGCCGGCCACGTCCTTCCTCGGCCCGCCGGCCACCTGCCCTCCTGTGCCGGCCGCCGCCGCTACATATATCTGCCGCTTCTGCGTCCAGCTCGCTGCCTCCGCCTCCCGCGCCATCAGGTGTTTCCTGTGCGACCGGTACTTCTGCACACGCACAAAAGAAAAGAACACATTAGCTCAACAAATGCAACCTCTTTTTTTTTTTCTGAAACTAAAAGGTATACACCTCGTTTTATCTACAACGTTTTTTTAAAGTGATCTCCAATTCATTCTTTCTTGTTTAATTGTCATATTTCCACTTCACTCTGATCGTAACAATATTACGCCCCCATTTGGAACAAAGGTCTCGAAAGAAATTCCGGAAGAATTATTTTGTTTCCTATAAAATTTCTAGTACCATAATACGGTCTCTAGCCTAACTTGTTCAAATGCTCAGGAATTTCGATGGAATTTTGCAAAAAATAAATAAATATAGAACCATTCTTTCATGCGAACTACTACCGGTGGGCATTTTTATATACCGAATAAACCAAGACTACTACAAAACATGCTATACTAGACACCCCATCACAGACGGTTCTTTGTTAACCGTCTGTGATAAATAAGTATCACAGACGATTCTTTATACGAACCGTCTGTGATACTTCAATCACAGACGGTTCTTTATACGAACCGTCTGTGAATTGATATATGCCTATCACAGATGGTTCTTGTAAAGAACTGTCTGTGATATACAAGCACTATAAGTATATGCTCCCGACAGGCCCCCTTTCCATTCCATTGAGGCGCCGCCACCCTACTGCTGATGCTGCCTCCTCCCCATTGGCCACCCTGCTGCTGCTGCCTCCTCCCGCTTTGAGTCATACCCCCCCCCCCCCATTGCGGCACCTCTGCTGCCTCCTCCCACATTGCGTCACCTTGGAGAGAAGGGTAACGATCTGTAATCATGTATTTTTACTCTAGATTAATCACTAATGTTTGGTCATTATGAAGGGTACTTGCGGTTTATTAATATAATTTAACACTAATTAATTTGTTACGTGCGTATACGTGTAGATGGACCGAAACTGGATGTACATTGAGAATCGTGTGAGTGAAGAGTATATTAATGGCGTGTTTGCTTTTAGAAAAGCCGCCGAGCAGGATATGTTGAAGAATGGGATAAAATTTATGTACTATCCATGCATTGATTGCGGTGATACTACAGAGTCAAGAACCGTCTGTGATAAGAGTTATCACAAACGGTTTTTGAACCGTCTGTGATAAGATGACTGTTACGAACCGTCTGTGATAAATTTTTCTGTAATAGTGCAAGAATATTTTGGTTTATTCGGTATTAGGTTTGGTTTCATACTTTCTGAAACTGCATACACCGAAGTACCGAACTACTCCTAAACACATCCTACTCCCAGGCAAACCGTCTGTGATAAGATGACTGTTACGAACCGTCTGTGATAAACTTTTCTGTAATAGTGCAAGAATATTTTGGTTTATTCGGTATTAGGTTTGGTTTCATACTTTCAAACTGCATACACCGAAGTACCGAACTACTCCTAAACACATCCTACTCCCAGGCAAACCGTCTGTGATAAGATGACTGTTACGAACCGTCTGTGATAATCTTTTCTGTAATAGTGCAAGAATATTTTGATTTATTCGGTATTAGGTTTGGTTTCATACTTTCAAATCGCATACACCGGCACCGAACTACTCCTAAACACATCCTACTCCCAGGCTTCCCTACGCTACCACGCACGTAAGTCCAAGTCCAAGGTCCACTCGCCCCCGCCTCTATCTCTCGGTCTCTCTATGGAGCCACCCCTACACTCATTCACCTCCTGCAAGTCCTGTTCTGATCCAAAGATCCCACTCGCGCCTCCTCTTTTCCATCCATCCCATCTAACATGCATCGGCTATTGTAGGAACGTGACTACTGCACCACTAGACCGCTCGACGTCGCCGCCACCGCCACCACCACCACTGCTTGTGCCGCTCCCCCGCTCCCACCACTGCCGCGCGGCCGCCAGAATCGACGGCGGCGAGGAGGGCGCCCGCAAGTCGGTCGACGGGCCGTCTTCCTCTGCTTCCTCTTCTAGGGCGCCAACGCCACCCTCGCCGCCCACTTCGCCGGCCTCGTCTTCTCCACCGGATGCAAGGTCACAGAACCCCCTCCCCTTTTGCATCATTGGTTCGATTGAGAAATACCGAATTAACCGAACCAATTTAATTCAGTTAATTAAGTTCGGTTTCCTATTTTATTTTGGTTAACTCCGTGGCCAACTCTCAAAACCGAAATGTTTTTTTACTGAATAATTCTAACCGATATAACCGAATAAACTTAGTGCCCACCTCTACGAACTAATGGAGCCAGGAGGAGCCTACGTTTATGCCGGGTGTTGCGCACGCTGTTGTACGTTCGCCTAGCTAATCTCGAGGTGACAAAGCACGCGGCCGCGCTGATTAGGGGACAAGCGTCGTACGACAGTTTCTGGCGCGGTGCCTGTACCGCTTGGCGCCTCGCCGTTGCACGGTTTGAGCAAAGTAATATGATTTTGATTTAATAGATATTATATATTTCTGTGGTATGATAAAAAAAAATCTAAACTGGATAAAAGTAAATATAGATGAGCCATACAAATACAAAAATAAATAGAACTAAAAGTTACAGTAGAGCTGTGTTAAAATTGCACATCACTCGATACTACGATTTTAAATTTAATACTGTGCCACTGGGGATGACCGGTGGATACGAAAATTTCATGTAACAATCTTGTTGGCATGCATGGCGTACCACTGGCTAGCAGCATGCCATTCGCATGTCTGAATGCTTTCACTTTTACCAGCGAGCTGACCTGGTAAAAACATACTTCACATGCGTGGTAGTATGTGTACTAATAATGTTGTAATGTACAGTGGTACCATCAGAACCATGCTTGGACAGTGGCCATATATGTTCCCCAGATCTGAGTCTGACAGGGGATCGGAGTGTATGTGTTCACATATATAAAGTAGCTCTCTTAGAGGCACTAATCGATTGGTAGGTGCAAACTAGTTGTCCCCTGAATTAGCATTAGCTATACTTTGTGTAATTCAAAACTTGCGCAGCTAGCGCTCTCTTTTTAGCCCGTTTGGAACGCGAAAATTTTAAGAAGTTTTACTGTCCTTCTGGGGAATTAGCCAGCGCATGGAACGTGCGCGGCCCAGAAAATTAAAGAAGCCAGAGATGCGCTTGCTTTGGTACTTACCTGCAGATGGCTGGCAATGTTGTGGCGGGTGAGGCACTCGACGCCCATGAGCTCCAGGATCCGCGACGGCACGGCCTTGTCGATCCCCAGCTGCTCCACCGCCTGCACGAACCTCCGGTGCAACTCCGGCGTCCAATCCACCTACGTCCAATCCATCAATCACACACACACACACATGTAAGAACAGTACACGATGCATATACACACACAATCATTGAGCTGTAAAAACCTTAGATTTTATCCTGGACAAGACTCTGCAACTTGCACCGAAATAAAAGGGGCAAAGAGCAGCTACAGTCGGCCGGTATACTACTGCTATATGCTTCCCGTGACACCCGCGACCTTATCAAGCTCTCTCTCTCCCCCAAGATCTATCCATCCATCCGTCTGAAAAGCCACACGGGGATTTCCATGGCTTATTCATTGCCGCGCAGGAACATTTCGGTGTAAAGCTCCACACGCACGCACCAGAGCAGCAGCACCTCGACCCAATGGATGTTGCCGCCTGACTCTAGCTAGCTTAATTTGCAGCAGGTGTATGGACCATGGCATGCGTGCGTGCGTAGGTGCGTGGTAGCAGTAGCACAAGTAGCAGCTAGCCAGCGGTAAGTTTTTACGCTCTGCGCCAGATCTACTCGCGGATGTCGTGAGGAAGATTACGTCAGAGTTAACGCGAGTGTGTGAACTGTTGTATTCCTTATATATGTGAATTGTGATGACAGATTGGGGCTGAGAATTATGCCTTTCTTCTTCTTCTTTTTCCCTTGTGCTAGCTCAAACTGTGGTGCTTAATTATATATGGTTGCAGTCTGGCTATGCATCTAGGGCTAGTAAGTTTGGTGGTACCTTAACCTTGCGCTTGCCCTGGGAGTTCCTCTTGCTGTGCCCCTCTGCCGACGCCGACGACTTGGTGTCGGACCAGACCGCCGCGGAATCCTCCGTCGTCACCGCGCTCGAAACCTCATCCCCGTTGCTCTTCACATCTTTCTCTTCCGACAACCCCTTCTCGTCCTTCTCTTCTATTAATTCCTTCTTCCCTTCCTTCACTTCCGTGGTCTTCGCCTCGGCGCCGGCGGCATCGCCACGGGCTCCGCAACCGTCCGCTGGGTCTGCCGGGCTCACTGTCGGTGTCGGCTCGTCCGGGGAGGAGAACTCGGCGAGGAGCTCGGTCGGGTCGACCTCGAGGTCGGGGAGGATGTCCCCGTCGGTGTGGAAGAACGGGACGTCGCAGCTGAAGTCGATGTAGTCGAGCAGGTTGTCGTCGACGATGAAGTCGTCGTCGTCGGTGGCCGACGAGGCCGGGAACCCTACATGGTGCTCGCCGACGACCGCCCGCTGATCCGCCTTAGGGCTTCGCAGCGTGGACACCTCAAGCATCCCAGTAGATTGCTGTGTAGCTCGCAAGAGCAGTAGATGAGCAAGAACTACCAATATCTATATCAAAAACTGCTCTGAGTCTCTAGCAATTGGTAGCGACAGATACAGCTATTCTATCTACAGGCTAGCAACTCGACTATGGTGTAATTACAGGCAAAGCTGGGCTTGGCGTGAGATCAAGATGGACAGCTAGCTAGCAGTATCAGTACTGCATATGCAGCAAGAGCTCTCCAATATAATGGAGATCTCTAATGGATAGGAACAAGGGAGGAGAAAAGGGGAAGAAAGAGGAGGTGAGAGCAATGGACTAGACTAGTTTGGTGGTGATTTTGGAGTATTAGAGAGTTAGGAGGACGCATGTCCACCACAACCTCCTTGAGATTTCTCTCTCTACACCTGCTTTATAGGGTTCTTTCTTTGTGGCAACACCCGTCTCTCTCTCTCTCTCTCTCTCTCTCTCTCTCTCTCTTGTTGCAATGTACATTGTACACCGACTGCCAACGTTAACATAGCATATGACACTAGGGCTCCGCAGGGTTTATCTGGTTTACGATATCTCAGTGACCTGCTGACTGAATTTGACCAACTTGCCAGAGAAAATAATTCTGATGTGAATATGTCTGTTGTTAGGCAATTTGTCGTCCACTAGATTCTACATCTTCTTACTATTCACCATTGCTATGTAAGGCCCCAGTGTATTTTAATGTTTCAGTTTTGCGTTCTTGAATTAAAAATAATTTATGTACAGCACTGCGGGAAAAGTTACGGTAACAAAAAGTATATACCGCCGGTTTTGACACTAACAAACGTTAACAAAGTATATTAAATTAAATCTAATAATTGATTTGTTAATAGTATAATAGAATTTTCTTTGTATTTATAATTTTTTAGTGATGGTATTATGGACTTTTCTAACTGGGGTTGAAAATATTACTCTGTGGTATGTGATCCCCCATGGGCAATTACAATTCTACCACCTCGGGATTCTACTACTCATACTACCAGGTATTGTATAACTAAATCATAACTAATATGAATCATTGGATCAAAAAGAATGAACGGCTCGTATTAAATTGAGGGTGCCGTAAAAGAGCTCTAACAAATAGGGCTAGTGTTTGCATATCAGTCTGACATTCAGAGTTTGTCTGGGAAGTCCATCACACCCACATCCCAGGTGGACATTTGGATCAGACAGGGCCCGAGAAAATCCCGGACGAATCCCCGGGGCAGAAAACACACATCTTGATGTCGGGACATTCCCCCCTAGATGAGCACGACGCGGTGTCTGTCTTCCTAATCCAACTTTTCTAGCCCTCCTCCTTCATCTTACTTGTGTGGTCGCCGCCTATGCCGAGCTGTCGACTCGCGATGAGATCACCCATGAGATTGCAACGGTATGTTTTTCCACATATAGCAATAAACACGCAATATTTTTTCTCATAATTCGATAATATTATAGATTGTTATCTTCTTTCCCATCAACAGTAAACACAAATCATGCCTACAGTAATTAGTAAACATATCTTCAGTAAAATAATGTTACATAGAATGCAGGCTTTGTGCAATGGGAGGAAGGGACCTTGGACGATGTGCATCAGGTGCGCTCCCACACTCGTCGTCGCAACCATCGGCGAGTTGATGATAGAGCAAGGGAATGAGGTCAAGAGAATAGGGTTCGACGGTCTGGTGGAGTTCAACCGCGACGGTTTGGAGAGAAGGGATATGTTTTGTTTCTTAATTGACGAGATTGACCCGGTCGAGATGGTCATCAGTCCCGGCGGCGGAAGGAGCATCCCAATCAAGCCTTATGCCATTAAGTGCGTCCATGGGATCCCTTGCGGTGGCGGCGGCGCCGATGGTGACCCAGGTCGCAGGGTCCTCGGAGCTGGCTGAGTACAAGCTTTTGCCAAGGGTACAACAGAACTCAAACATCAAGGCATCGACGCTGATTGCACGGATTAAGAGCAGACGCACAAATGCTCTCACGATGAGGTGTTTCTTCCTCATCGTCTTCAGCAAGCCCATTTTCCTGACCACCAACATCAACATATATAATCGGGAAGGATGATGTGATGACGAAGGAAATGGGCAAATTAGCAAGCGTCAACTGGTGCAAGGTCATCGCTGACAACCTTCGGGAGTCCATCCGCAAATGGAACAAGAATAATGACAACACCACTAAGTCTATCAGTACATGCGCCTCCTTCGTGTTTGTAAGTTATTCCGTAAACTTATTTGTTGCATTTAGTATTTTACATATCAATAAGCAGTAAAATTTGTTGAGAAGCATCACAGTAATTTTTAATCTTATATTCCAGTAAAATAGATCGCACACATCAGTAATTTCTATCGCACACAAAATGTGGTCTACCACACACACTAACTTCAGTAAAACGAACACTAACCAATAATATTGTCCCGCACGTATCGCATGCAGTAAACACATGAACAACGTTTATTAATACGTATTTTAACAAGCAGTAAATTGTACATGATAGATATTGTGGATATCATGGGGATATGCTCCAGATCTTAGGATGATGTGACAATTAGCAATGGCGTTAACGGTTTGTCGTTTCACGAGTTTTCGACAAAGTTTCAGAACTGTTCAGGCATTCTGGACAGGGGCGGTCCGACCGGCCATAGCACGGCGGTCCGACCGGTCCCAAATCGGTCGGACCGGCCATGTGCGGCGGTCAGACCGGCCGTGACCAAAAATGGTCTGAATAGGCTGGGCCAAAAATAGAGGGTGTAGGCAAGTAAGGGGATCCCAATGCACTTGGTCTCATAATTTTTGGAGTCTCCAGTCAAAAGTTCTATTGGTTTAAAGTTTACAGTAGGTTTTGGATTTTCAGGGGTTGAAAATCGGCTAAGTCCTTCGGCGGTCGGACCGCCTATGGTCGGCGGTCCGACCGCAAGCGGGCGGCGAGACCGCCCGAGGGGCGGCTCGACCGGTTGTCACTTGAACGTCGGCCTTCGTGGCGGCGTTGTTCGCATGGTTAGGTCAAAGTCATGAGTTTCAGTGCATATGTATTGCATGATGCATGTTTTGATTAACGTGGGTCAAGTTGTGAAGAACTTGTTCCCGGTTTCGATTTGCTTGTCTATTGTTGTGCAGGTTGCTTGGTGGTCAACGACGGTCAACGGCGAGGATGATCGGGACGAGGCTTGGAGAGCTGAGGTCCAGAACGATCGATGATGCCGGGTGAGGTCAATGAAATCAAGTATGGTGCAGAATGGACAAGAATGACCGAACGGACAGTTCGGTGCGACTGGTTTGATCAAGCGACACGGGAGTCGGTGCAAGTGCCATGGTGGTTTTGGTGGGAGTCGGATGGGAGAGACTTGCCGACATAGAGAGAGCCGTTGATCAACCTACACGTGGCGGAGCATGCGAAGTGCTTCGCGAAGATGGACTCGGTCTTCGGAGAATGACCGAGAAGGGGTATTTTGGTAATCTTACCAAATATCACCTTGGTGACCTTTTGCCTACCCACGGCGCAAGACGACCCAAGAGAAGCGGTTTAGGTCAAGAGGTGTTGTAGACGGCGCTATAAAATACGTGCGTGTGTGACCCATTTGTGTTGGGCCTTAACGGGAGCCCATTTAAGTTAGAACTTCTAGAAGGTCTAAGTCTCCACTATAAATAGAGGAGGGAGGTGGCTGCACCCCTTCAACCCTTTTCATTGTTGAAACCCTAGTTTGGCTTACGGAGAGGATTAGTGGAGGTTAGGGTTCTAGAGAGTTTTGATTTGATTTCGTGCTCTTGGATTGAGCTTTGTCCTCCATTGATGGAGTGGCTGTAAACCCAAACCCTATCAAATCAATCCAAAGAAAGCTTGATCAAAGATGTGTCTCTTTGCCCTTCTTCTCTCTATTGGGTGATTTTGAGTCTTTCTTTGATTCGCATGTTTTTTATTGATTTATTTACATGATCTAGCTTGCTGTGACATGTGAGAATACATCTAAGATCATCTTGATCATCAATCACCCACGAGCAAGTTTTTGGATCTAGTTTTCGTTTTGACTCGGTTTTAAACCATCCACCTCTCAAACTGAAAAAGGTCTGAACTTTTCCAAGGATCTTCACGATCTTCGATTGGAATAGGTTCCTGACATCCTAGAGAAGGTGTGTACCAAGTTTCATCAAGTTTGGAGTTGTAGATCAAAAGTTACATCTATTTGCAACTTTATTTTTGGGCCGATTTCACTGCTCATCAGCCGAGGTCGACCGCCCACAGAGAGGTCGATCGCCCATGGACCGGTCGACCGCCATTGAATAGAGGTCGACCGCCTACACTTAGGAAATTAAGTTTCGGTTGATTTTGGTTGTTTTGCTTCGGGGTTTAGATTGGATTCAATACTAGTCTTCCGCTGTACTGGTATATTGATCTTCATAGCTTCCATAGCTATTGGAGTGATATTTGGATTAAATCTGATCTTGGTTGAAAAAGTGAGCGTGCTCCTATTCACCCCCCTGTAGTCGCCTTTTCGGTCCAACAAGTGGTATCGAGCCCGCTTAGTTCAATCTTGATCTTAACCCACACCGAACTTGGCGATGCATAAATACTCCACCAAGCCGCATATCTTCGATGGGCACGACTATGCCTATTAGAAGAATCGCATGCGAGTCTTCCTTGAGAGCGAAGGACAAGCTATATGGGAGGTTGTTCGAGCCCCGCTGTTCTTCCCGGTTGTTACGGCTTCAATGACCCTCTTGGCTAACAACAATAAGGCAAAGAACCTCTTGTATGGTGGGCTTGGTAGATGAAGTATGATCGAATTTGCAATCTTGAGATCACATGACGAGATTTGGAACACGCTCGAAACCTACCATGAGGGTTCGTCCCAAATCAAGAAAGTACGCCAGACAGTCTATAAGCGTGAATATAACAAATTCGAGATGCGTCCTGGAGAGAGCATCGATAATATTTTCAGTCGCTTTAACAAAGTGATTAATCAGATGAAGGCTGTTGGAATTGAATATTCTCAGTCTGAAAATACCACCCACCTCTTGGCTGCAATCAACACCAAGGAGTGGGAGATAAAGGCTACCGCCATTGAGGAGAACATCAACCTCTCTGATCTGACTTTGGAGCTGCTCTATAGCAAGCTCTAGACTCATGAGATCAAGAGGATTAATCATCCCAAGAAGAAAAATATGGCCTTAGTAGCAGACCCGCTCAAGAGAGCTTCTGATGGGTCTTCTGAGTCTTCTTCTGGATTTTCGCTTGCTGGTTTATCTGCAATCCATGAAGAGGAGTTTGAGAGTCTTCCTGAGGCCGAGTTAGCCCTCATAGTCAGAAAAGCCACACGGGCCTATAACAATATGAGAAACAAAAAGAGAGGAGGTCCCGTTACTTGCTATGAGTGTGGTGAGCTTAATCACATCCGGGCAAACTACCCCAAGTTGAAAGGAAAGAGCAACCACAAGGAAGGAAAGCCAGCTTGGAAGAAGCCTCAATGGAACAAATCAAGATTTGATGCTGCCAAGCTGACAAAGGCAGCTCACCGGGTTCTTGCCGCTTTTGGGGAACAATCCTTAAGCGATGTGGACTCCGGGAGTGAGGATGACAAGGAGGAGGAGATCCCTCAAGACAAGAAGAAGCGGAAGGCGAAGGACTTCACCGGCGTTTGCTTCATGGTCGACTCCGACGACGTCGACGACGATGAGGTACCTCTCTCCTATGATGTCCTTTCTGATAGATGCGAAACTATCTTTGAGCAACTCATGAGCCAGGATAAGGCGTTAGAGTATATCATGGCTAGAAACAAGGACTTAGAGTCTCAAGTAGATAATTTGACTTTAGAACTTGCAAATACTAAGACTCTTGAATCTGATGAATGTTCTTCCTGCCATGCTCTACACTCAGAATTTGCTAAACTGCAATCTGCTCATGATATTGCTTTGCAACAACTTGAAAATTCTAGGACTGAGTTAGTTGAGGTTAAATCTGCTCCTTGTAAAAAAATGCTTAGATTCTAGCAAGTTGGTTGCTTCTGGTGCTGTTGATTCTAGCCTTTGCTCTTTTTGCATTGAACGCGAACATGAAGTTAAAGATATCTTAGAAGCAGTTAGAGCTAAATATGCCAAGCTTAAGGATAGTATTGAGTCTTCTACATGTGCTTCATGTCCTGCTCTTAAACTTGAAATTGCTTTATATAAGGAAAAATATGCTAGAGCTATTAAAGGCAAAACTTGTGAGTCATGTGTTAATCTTGAAAAAGAAAATGCTTATCTTAAGGATACCTTAGAAAAATTTTCTAAAGGTAAGAAACAATTAAACATGATTCTGGATAAATCTAAGACTCCTTATAAGAAGCAAGGATTAGGATACAACTCTGTCCAAGATAATTCTAAGCCCAAAGTAACTCAAGTCTTGGAAAATGGGTTAGTTGAATTTAAAACCCAACCTGCAAAAACTATTTTTAAATCATGGATTTGCCCAAACTTTAAGTCAAAGGTGCTTCTCCCAACTGGTATCAAGTACCATTGCACCTATTGCAAGAAGAATGAGCATTTGGTTGAGTTCATTGGCATGAGGTTGAAAAATGATAAGAAAATTTTGCTAGAATTTCACTCAATCAACCTAGAGCTTTTACGAGACATGGTAATGTAGAAAAGAAGAAACCTGGTTTAGGATTTGTGTCACATGCTCATCATCATGTTCCTAGACAGGATAACTCTTATGTTAAAGTAACCATTGCTCATAACAGAACTTCAAACTTAATCAAGGATAGCACTTCTGCTTTGCATACTACTTGCAGACGTGTGTCTCGAAGATCGGGTTCCCAAGTCTTGTTTAACTAACCACAGTATTGAGACACATCGTTCTTTTGTGCCTTGATTTTCAGGATTACCGCGGAAAGAGGAAGGACACGTGGTTCGTCGACTCTGGCTGTTCACGCCACATGACCGGAGACTCAAGATGGTTCACCTCCTTCACGCGGTCGACGGGTGATGAATTCATCACCTTTGGAGATGATAGGCAAAGGCGGATTGAAGGAACGGGATCGATCAGGGTGAACGACAAGTTCATCCTCAAGGACGTCGCCCTTGTGGACAAGCTAAGGTTTAATTTGCTTTCTGTCTCTCAACTTCTTGATGATGGCAATGAGACTAGATTTAAGAAAAAAATGCTTGTCGGGTGCTTGATTCAGCTGGTGAGCTTGTTTTTGGGATTACTAGAGTTGCTAGGATCTTTGGAGCTGATTTTTCTAAATCTCTTGCTGGTTCTCTCAAGTGCTTAATTTCATCTTCTTCTTTTGAGTTCTGGCTTTGGCACCGTTGTTTGGGGCACATTGGTTTTGATCATCTAACGCGAGTTAGCAACCTTGAGCTCATGAGAGGTTTGCCTAAACTCAAAGCCGTCAAGGATGCTGTATGTGCGCCCTATAGGCATGGCAAGCAAGTTGCCGCCTCACACCCATCAGTGACTATGGTCATGACTGACGGACCGAGACAGTTGCTTCATATGGATACTGTTGGTCCCGCTAGGGTTCGGTCAATTGGTGGAAAATGGTACATTCTTGTCATAGTCGATGATTTTTCTAGATACACTTGGGTGTTCTTTCTTGCTTCGAAGGATGAAGCTTTTGATCATTATCATGATCTTGTTCTTCGTTTGGCTTCTGAACTTCCGAGTGCCTTGAGAGCGATCCGCAGTGACAATGGCACGGAGTTCAAGAATGCATCTTTTGCTTCTTTTTGTGCTGAGCGTGGAATTGAGCATCAGTTCTCCTCCCCACACGTCCCTCAATAAAATGGCGTTGTGGAAAGGAAGAACATGACCCTAGTCGAGATGGCTAGGACGATGCTAGATGAGTATAGCACTTCGAGGAGGTTTTGGGCCGAAGCTATTTCTACTGCTTGCCATATTGCAAATCGTGTCTTTTTGAGACCGTCTTTGGGCAAGACTCCTTATGAGCTTCGTTTGAGAAAACCCTCATCCTTGCACTTTCGAGTCTTTGAATCCAAGTGTTTTATTCTCAAGACAGGAAACCTAGATAAATTTGAGTCAAGAACTTTTGATGGTTTATTTCTGGGTTATCCTGCACATTCAAGGGGTTTTTGGGTTTTTAATGCTGAAACTAACCTGGTTCAGGAGACATGCAATGTCACTTTTGATGAGACTAGCTCTGGAGCTAGATCAGATATTTCAGGTGATACACAGGTGACAGAGAGCATATTTGTAGAGGAAGATGATGATGGACTCGATGATGCTCTTCCACCTGCTGCTGTTGACGTTCCTCTTCCAAAGACAAGAACTCTTTGTGACTACTTCGCTTTCGCTTGAGGCACTCACGATCTTCATCATCGCAGATACTGCGGAGGTCGAAGAGGTTTTTTCCTCTCCGGTGCGCCACTTCACATTCAAAAGCAAAGATCCGCGGATCGATGATAGGTAATCTCCATGAGCGAGTCACTCGCCTCGGGTATCATGATCCAAACCTCTATTCTCATTCTGCTTTTGTAGCTTCTTTTGAACCCCGCGATATATCACATGCTTTATCTGATTCTAGTTGGGTCAATGCCATGCATGAGGAGTTAGAGAATTTTGAGAGGAATAAGGTCTGGAACCTAGTAGAACCTCCTAGTGGTCATAATGTTATAGGAACCATTGGGTTTTCAAAACAAACAAAATGAGGATGGTTCTGTGATTAGAAACAAGGCTAGGTTGGTAACTCAAGGGTTTAGCCAAGTTGAGAGGTTAGATTTTGATGAGACCTTTGCTCCTGTTGCTAGACTAGAAGCTATTCGCATTCTTCTTGCATTTGCTGCCTCTAAGGGCTTTAGGTTATATCAGATGGATGTTAAGAGTGTCTTTCTGAATGGTTTCATAGAGGAGGAGATTTATGTTAGGCAACCCCGTGCTTTGAGAATCCCAAAACCCACATCATGTCTTCAAGCTGTCCAAAGCCTTGTATGGTCTTAAACAAGCCCCTAGAGCCTGGTATGATAGGCTTAAGACCTTCTTGCTTAAGAATGATTTTGAGATGGGTAAGGTAGACAAGATCTTGTTCATTCTTAGGCGTGGCAATGACTTCTTACTTGCTCAGATTTACGTTGATGATATTATCTTTGGTGGTTCTTCTCATGCTCTTGTTTCCAGCTTTTCTGAGACTATGTCCAGGGAATTTGAGATGAGCATGATGGGAGAGCTCAATTACTTTCTGGGGCTTCAAATCAAGAAATGTAAGGAAGGGATCTTCATCCATCAGACGAAGTATACTAAGAATCTGCTCAAACGCTTCGACATGGGTGACTGCAAGCCGATCGCCACTCCCATGGCGACTTCGACTGCTTTGGATCCAGATGAGGAAGGAGAAGCCGTGGATCAATGCGAGTACCGCAGCATGATCGACTCCCTCCTGTACCTAACGGCATCGAGACCGGACATCCACTTCACAGTCTGCCTCTGCGCGAGGTTTCAGGCGTCTCCGAGAACTTCCCATCGCCAAGCAGTTAAGCGCATATTCAGGTATTTACACTCTACCCTCCAGTATGGTATTTGGTACTCCTGCTCTTCTTCTTTGTCCATTCGGGGTTTTCGATTCGATTTTACTGGTACATCGGCTTGATAGGAAGAGTACCTCGGGCACTTGTCACTTCCTAGGCACTTCTCTTGTTTCTTGGTCTTCTAGAAGCGACCCTCATTGCACAATCTCTTTGAGGTGAATATGTAGCTGCTGCTAGTTGATGTAGTCAGATTTTGTGGATGGTATCCACTCTTAAGGACTATGGGTTAAATTTTGCTAGTGTTCCTCTTTTCTGTGATAAGACTTCTGCTATTAACATTGCTAAGAACCCTATGCAACACTCTAGGACCAAGCACATAGACATTCGCTATCACTTCCTTAGAGACCATATCGAGAAAGGTGATATTGTGGTGCACTTCGTGGAGTCCGAGGCTCAACTGGCTGATATCCTCACCAAACCTTTAGACCCAACTAGGTTTGCCACCTTGAGAAGCGAGTTAGGGGTAATTTATCCCTATGGGTTGGTTTGAGGGGGAGTTCGATCTTTTCTGATCTTACCTTGTTCTTTTGATCTTTTATTGTTCTTTTCCGAACTTATTGATCTTTTTGAACTTTTTAGGTTTTTAGGCTTTTTATTGCATCTCGTTGTATCATATTGCATTCATATGAAAAATACATCAAGTGGTATGAAAAATCCAAAAAGATGCATTGTAATATAAGATTTTCTGCTTATCTTTCAAAATTGATGAAGCTTTGCTTATTACCCGTTGGAGCTTTAGTATTTCAATTCTTGCTTAATGCCATGTCTAGTTCTTTGACTTGCTAGAATTATCATGCTTTTACATGTGTAGCTAAGTTTTTGCTATATGAGCTAGAACTTTAAAACAATTCAAACTAAAAATTGCAATTTGTGGATGTTTTAGCGAGTTGCGCAATTAGTGCTCCTTTTGTGACATTGGCCTTGTCAGAATTGCTTTGTTAGCTCTTGAATCTAAAATTGACCATTACTTGAGCTTTTGTGTTCTTGAGATTCTAAAACTGCTCTTGTGAAAAATGAAAAATCAAGATTGTCTTATACTTAAATTGTGCCAAACTATTCTTACGAGACTGCTTGTCAATGACATGAACTTGGAGATAGTTTGATGAACCAGACGATCTCATGGGGATTGCTTGTCAGAAATGACATGAACCTCAAGATTTGTCGCCCTGGTAGAAGCTTAGAAAGAGTTTATGGATGGCTCCTAGTCCAGGATCTTCTTTACTAAGATATACCTTTAATCAACTTCTGGTCGAAGCTTAGGATGAGTTTGTGGATGGCTCCTAGTCCGTGATCTTGTCACTAAGTTAGATCATTAGTCAACTTCAATATTCAATGCATATGTGAAAACTGTTGACAAATGGGCTTTTGAGAAATACTGAGCAAAATGATTCAATACAGGACCTGATTGACTCTTAATGTGGTCTTTGTTAGATTTTTGATCTCACTTTGACATTTTGACGTGGCCAATTTCATTTTAGGATCCCTGTTGATGAACTTGCTGAATTTGAAGCTTTGCTTAAATTGATCAAATCTATTGCTTTAATTTTGAGCCTTTGTGCTTAGCTTTGATATATATGTCTTACCATGATCTTGCTAGCACTGTCAGGCTTGATATGTTGTTTGTGCAATATTAGAAATGCTAGCTAGTTGTTTTGGGTAATCTCCAAAACTTCTTGTAATCAAAAATTGAAAAATACAAAATTGAAGCCACTCCATTGCACTTCATGCATACTTCTTCTTTTTGCTTCTTTCTTCATTCTGCAACTGTTATCTCTGGATGAGAGGAAGGCGTGATTCCTTGATGACTCCATTGTCAAAGGGGGAGAAGATATTTCAATGTTGGGGAGAAGATTATACAAAGGGGAGAAAGTTGGAGAATTTAAAATTTTCTGAAATCCGAGGATCATAGTGAGGGGGAGTTCTTGAATTGCATTCTTATTGTCTTATTGACTCTTCTGAACTTGAATTGCATTTATTACTCCTCACAATGATCAAAGGTCAATTGAACAATTGTTCTTTCATATGGACCTTAAGTGATATTTTTACTTTTTTCTGGAAATCAAAGTTTTTATGCTTTCTTTTGCATTATCTCACATGCCTATGCTATTCTGATGCCAGCTTGGTCATTTCCATTGCTTTCTCTTGCTTATGGACCAAGTTGTGCCTTTGTGCGAAAACGAAAGTATTTTACTTTTCAAACCTCTAAATTACATTTTCTGGATTATTGCCAATGTGTTCATCAAGGGGGAGATTGTGGATATCATGGGGATATGCTCCAGATCTTAGGATGATGTGACAATTGGCAATGGCGTTAACGGTTTGTCGTTTCACGAGTTTTCGACAAAGTTTGAATCGTTCGGCATTACGATGGGCGGTCCGACCGCCATAGCACGGCGGTCCGATCAGGTCCCAAATCGATCAAGCCGGCCATGTGCGCGGTCGGGCCGTAGTGACCAAAAATGGTCAGAACAGGCTGGGCCAAAAATAGAGGGTGTAGGCAAGTGAGGGGATCCCAATGCACTTGGTATCATAATTTTTGGAGTCTCCAGTCAAAAGTTCTATTGGTTTAAAGTTTCCAGTAGGTTTTGGATTTCCAGGGGTTGAAAATCGGCTAAGTCCTTTCTGGCGATCGGACCGCCTATGGTGGCGGTCCGACCGCAGAGTCAGCCGGCCGATCGAGCCGAGGGGCGGGTCGACCGATTGTCACTTGAACGTCGGCCTTCGTGGGCGGCGTTGTTCGCATGGTTAGGTCAAAGTCATGAGTTTCAGTGCATATGTGTTGCATGATGCATGTTTTGACTAACGTGGGTCAAGTTGTGAAGAACTTGTTCCCGGTTTTGATTTGCTTGTCTATTGTTGTGCAGGTTGCTTGGTGGTCAACGACGGTCAACGACGAGGATGATCGGGACGAGGCTTGGAGAGCTGAGGTCCAGAACGATCGACGATGCCGGGTGAGGTCAATGAAATCAAGTATGGTGCGAATGGACAAGAATGATCGAATCAGACGATTCGGTCGGCGATCGGTTTGATCAAGCGGCACAGAGGTGCAAGTGCCATGGTGGTTTCGGTGGGAGCCGGATGGGAGAGACTTGCCGACATAGAGAGAGCCGTTGATCAACCTACACGTGGCGAGCATGCGAAGTGCTTGCGAAGATGGACTCGGTCTTGGAGAAGGACCGAGAAGGGTATTTGGTAATCTTACCAAATATCACCTTGGTGACCTTTTGCCTACCCACGGCGCAAGACGCGCAAGAGAAGCGGTTTAGGTCAAGAGGTGTTGTAGGCGGCGCTTTAAAATACGTGCGTGTGTGACCCGCTTGTGTTGGGCCTTAACGGAGCCCATTTAAGTTAGAACTTCTAGAAGGTCTAAGTCTCCACTATAAATAGAGGAGGAGGTGGTGCACCCTTCAACCCTTTTCATTGTTGAAACCCTAGTTTGGCTTAGAGAGGATTAGTGGAGGTTAGGGTTCTAGAGAGTTTTGATTTGATTTCGTGCTCTTGGATTGAGCTTTGTCCTCCATTGATGGAGTGGTCAGAACCCAAACCCTATCAAATCAATCCAAAGAAAGCTTGATCAAAGATGTGTCTCTTTGCCCTTCTTCTCTATTTGGTGATTTTGAGTCTTTCTTTGATTCGCATGTTTTTATTGATTTATTTACATGATCTAGCTTGTCGTGACATGTGGGAACACATCTAAGATCATCTTGATCATCAATCACCCACGAGCAAGTTTTTGGATCTAGTTTTCGCTTTGACTCGGTTTTAAATCATCCACCTCTCAAACTGAAAAAGGTATGAACTTTTCCAAGGATCTTCACGATCTTCGAATGGAATAAGTTCCTGACATCCTAGAGAAGGTGTGTACCAAGTTTCATCAAGTTTGGAGTTGTAGATCAAAAGTTACATCTATTTACAACTTTATTTTTCGGGCTGATTTCACTGTTCATCAGGCTGGAGGTCAGACCGCCCTAAACAGAGGTCAGGCCGCCCATGGACTGGTCAGACCGCCATTGAATAGAGGTCAGACCGCCCTACACTTAGGAAATTAAGTTTCGATTGATTTTGGTTGTTTTGCTTCGGGGTTTAGATTGGATTCAATACTAGTCTTCCGCTGTACTGGTATATTGATCTTCATAGCTTCCATAGCTATTGGAGTGAGATTTGGATTGAATCTGATCTTGGTTGAAAAAGTGAGCGTGCTCCTATTCACCCCCCCCCCCTCTAGTCGCCTTTTCGGTCCAACAGATATACTACCTCGACAACCTGAGGTGCGTCCATAGCATCGACGTCGTCGACACTCCACATGATGCATACTTCACGTCCGCTCTCGTGGACAAGATAGTCGTAGCAAACAGGCAAAGGCACCGGATGACATGGACACGTTCAACAAGCTCAGCGTGAGTTACTGATGTTTGTCCGTAAGTAGTAAAATATGATATTCATTCCAGTGGGGAAGAGGATCATCCTCGCTTGTGTGCGACCAGAGGCCGTGACGATGGGAAATTCCCGTCGTTGAATCGGAGGGTGCACACCATGGGGACGCCGAAGCAGGTATTGGAGAATGATTGCACCTTCTTCGTAATGAAGTACCTTGAATTCTAAGATGGTGAAAGCAGAACACTGGCAACATCGATAAAGCTGATAAGATTTTTTTCCCAGCATCTGACACACGGTTTTTGTTATCATGCGTATGTAGGAGAAGTGGAACGAGTACAGGGCTCAAATGATGTCCTATCTATTATTCCACAAGGTCAACAGTGTGAAGCTCCTCCCTGGCGCACTAGAGAAGTATAGGCTGCTCTGCTAAATGATGTAGTTTTTTTTGTGTTTACGACAATACCCAGTAAATTCTTTTGTAACTGACAGTAATCTGTGTTACTTTTACAGTAAAATATATGATTACCGGGAGAACCCACGTAATGTCATTTTCCAATATCAGTAAAATGTTGTCAATCTCACAATAACTACCTAAAAAGATAACGCACAAGCGGTTTATAGCAGTAACCTGACATGCCCTTCGAAGTAATAATAGGTATCATTTACGGTAAACGATAACATTTAATGGATCAGTAACACGACGTCTTTTTCCACAGTAAACTTGTCGGTTTTCAAACTTCCAGACTACCAAAAAAACATAAAGGGCAAACTTGTTACGGCAGTAACATAACATGCCTTTTCGAAGTAATAGCAGGTATCACTTACGGTAAATTATAATATTTTACTGGATCAGTAAAATTGTCGGTTTTCAAGCTTCCAATAACTACCAAAAAAAAACATAAAGCGCAAGCTTGTTACAGCAGTAACACGACATGCATTTTCGAAGTAATAGCAGATATCACTTACGGTAAACAATAACATTTTACTCGATCAAGAAAAGCTTTATAACGTCATGTGCGTGAGGGTTTCTTGCCATTTTGGACATGCGCTGGGTTTATCGCCGATCTCAAGAGGGAGGCGGGGCGCTGGCGCACGTGGGGGTTTTACTGTCGGTCTCTAGTGGGAGGCGAGGCGTTGGCTAACCTCACAGTAGCCTGGGAATCGTGGTCAATTTCATGAAATGGCGACGGTCGAGACTACGACCACAAGACAGAGTGTTATATATATATATATATATATATATATATATATATATATATATATATATATATATATATATATATATATATATATATAATTTCTACTCCCGGATGTAGTTACTCCCACCTCTGATATACCAACTAAAAGAACTTGATATACTCCTTTATCACTTTGGGTATACTTATATACTAATTATAAGATACTCCAATACAAACCATACGAAAAAAAATTGCAAAAGAGTCCCTAGTTTTAGCATATTTTATAAATACCTTCATATTTGCATATAAAAGGGAGTATATCTAAAAAAATTGTATATACCACCCCTAAAAATGTATAAATACCACATAAACGATCTTATATACTCGTATACTGTACAAATATACTCTCGGTTACACAAGATACTTCCTACATTGTGAGATACTAAATAGAAAATAACTACACTCGAGAGTAGAAAAAAAAAAACACTGCCTCCAGTCAGGTTCGCTAAATATCACCTACAATTAAACCACAACCATTGGATTGCTAAGCCACACTGGCGCAGATGACATTGACTCGTACAGTCCTACACAGAAACGTACCACCGGCTACTGTGTATGGCTGCACAATATGCCGCTCGGGCTAGCTTTATTTGCAGCTCGATTGCTACGGTACTAAACATAGCACGTGGCGATCGAGCACACGCCGGCGCACTTTAGCAGCTGCAGTACCAATAGCCTGCATGCAGCGTACGTCTTCTGGCTGCCTGTGTAATGTATGTACGCATTAATTGCATACGAAATTACGAATGATTGCATGCACGCACTGCCGCTGACGATAATACTGGCAGTTATTACGTGTCTGAGGTTTAAAATTAAAAGTTCATGATTTTTTTAATAAAAAAAAAGTTGTCAAAAAATTTGTAAGTAACAGAAGGTACTACAAAATAGGTCATAGAAAACGCCTAATCACAGACGGTTATTTGAAGCCGTCTGTAATAAAATAATCACAGACAGTTCCAAGACAAACCGTCTGTGACATGTAGATATCACATACGGTTCTAACCGTTCGTGGTTAGAGCCGTCTGTGATTTCAGATTTACCATGGCTTAGATTTTTGTATCTATGGTAAATTCGTATCTATGGTAAATTCTAAGAGTAAGGAAAATTTTAAGCCATGGTAAACCCTAAAATCACAGATGGTTTTATACAAAAACCGTCTGTGATGAGACGCTTATCACAGTATCTCATCACAGACGGTTTTTGTATAAAATCGTCTGTGATACTTTTGTTTTGTTGGGTGGGAAAATGAAAATTTGCACTTAATGGGCGGGCTGCCGAAAATCTCTTTATATTAACATAGTCCTCCATCTCCTCCTTTGCCATCTCCATGTCCTCCTCTGCCATTTGTCCTCTGCCATCTCCGTCTTGCCCTGACCTTGCGCTCCGACCTCCCCCGAGCACGTCGCCCGCGGCCTCCTCCACCTCGCCCCAACCTCGCTGTCACGGGCCTCCTCGAACTCGCGTCGTTCTTGGACTCCCACGACCATCGCCTGCCTCCTCTTCCGTCACCCCGTCCTCCCCTGAGCTCGTCGGCCGCGGTCTCCTCCACCTCGCCCCAACCTCGTCGTCGCCGGACTCCCACGACCTCGTCGCCCCCGGCCTCCTCTACTTCGTCACCCCGTCCTCCCCTAAGCTCGTCGCCGGCGACCTCCTCCACCTTACCCCGGCCTCCCACGACCTCATCGCCCCAGCCTCCCACGACCTCACTCTCTCTACTCCTCCCTTTTGCTCTGTGATGTGGGTTACTACTGTGATGTATCAGTGCTCTGTGAATGGATTGAGTTGATGCTACTGTGATATGGGTGATGTCGTGTTATTTTTAGTGCTCTGTGAAAGGATTGAGTTGATGCTACTGTGACGCTGTGGCTATTGTGGGAAAGCTAACGAAAAGTTCAATCTGAAAATCGATATCAGATTCATTCGCGAGGCTCGGGAGGCTCCAGACGAAATAAAATTCTGTTTTTGTTTTTTTACAATAGAAAAGGCTACCACAGACGGTTCTTATTTAGAACTATATGTGATAATTACTATCACGAGCGCTTCTTCGTAATCAGATGTGAAAATAGACTATCACAGATGGTTCGTGAATAGAACCGTATGGGATAGCCTTTCACAGATGGTTAAAAAACCATCTGTGATGATCTCATGTCATCATAGACGCATAAATTCAGACCGTTCAAAAATCGTCTGTGATGATGATTTAGAACCGCCTGTGATGAGGTTTTGTATAGTAGTAGGCTTAAGACCAGATAGAGTTGATCGGTTTTGTATAGTAGTAAGGCTTAAGACCGGATAGAGTTGATCTAGCCCGGGGCATAGCCCATCACTAGTTTCACCCCTGCATCCATGAATAGCTCCGGCCCGAGTCCAGTTCTAAATCAAGCACTGTTGAATTGTGACAAACCAGTACTAGCATCCATGTACATAGGGCGGAAATGTAAATTGCACAGGCAAGACCATAGATGATATCATCCTAGTGCAATGACGCGCAAAGCCTTAGCATGTTCTTGAAAGAAAAAAAAAGAGAGAGTATATAAATGATAGAAGTTAATTATACGGAGAAATACGCCACGAATCCCAAATCCCTTCTATGTACGGAATATTTGAACCAAAAGGAAAAGATGTGGCTGCTCATGAGCGTGCACGTTATTAATTTAGATGAGATAGTTCACGCGTGTAATAAATACCTCACAAGATGTCAGAATAAGTACCGTACTGTTTCATGCATGTAAAACACGCCCCCGTGACCTTTGGACCATGTAATATTTTTTTTGTACCAAATGATACTAGTTGAAGATCACAAGCTAGGCTACTGGGATTTCGATTAATGTCATGTAAGACCATAGCTACGAAGTACGTACGTACGTACGTACTATATAAAAAACGCTTATCCAAAACTTATAAACCTTCATTGGGTGCCTGATGATCCGCGCGTCAACAAGGAAACGAGCTTTCCTAGCTAGGACCTCGATACTGTACTGATCATTTCTTAATGGAAAATAATGTGTACGAACTTTGATTTGAACCGTAAGATCATGTAATAAAGCATTAATAGCCTGTGGGGAATATTTAAACTGTTTGCATGTCCTGGGTACTCGTATGTGCGCGATCGAGAGGGAGAGGCTTGCGAGCAGCAGCGGAGGATCGAGCCAAAGATGGTGGGACAGCCGACCGCATGCATATCAGCTGGAGTGTGTCCCATCTCTCCACGTCTCTCTCTCTCTCTCTCTCTCGCAGACCGTGATGATGATAAAAAGAGGAGGCTTAGATAATCTGCAGCTATCGAGGGGAGCCATATACTTTTGTCTTTTTTTCCCATAATGTGTACCATATACACGTCTTCTTCTGCTCCTTTTGCGTGGTGGTGGTGGGTGGGAAGTAGAAGCTCTAATCCTATTATGATTTATCTAGTTTTTTTTTATATAGTGCATTTTTCTAAATTATAGTAGATTATAACATGAGTCAAGGTGCCCAACAATGACTGTGCTGACACTTGACACCCTCGTACGTGGTAGTGGTAGTCTGCCGTCTGGTACACCTCTCGCGGCGTGCATGATCTCCCCGTTTATTGATTTTGCATGTGCGCGAGAGGGAGAGACTTGCGAGCAGCAGCGGAGGATCGAGCCAAAGATGGTGGATATTAAGAACGAAATAGATCAATCTTGTAGACGGCGACGAACAACCACAACGAGATAGAAAGGTTTGGCGAAACCGGCCACAAATTATTTAAGCACAATCTTACAAGAGTACAAGAGATTATTGCTTTCTGACAACCTCTCGAACCTTTATCGGATCCTTTGTTGAAAAGAATTTAGTGCGAACGAATAACTTAGTTTCGAATCCTCTAGTGCGTCCTCTACTATGGATGAGTACCTTTTTGGTTGTTTCTTACTTGCTATGGCCACCCCTTATGTGTTTATAAGGGGTGACCTTAGTCCTCCTCTAAAGTGAAGTAGGAATCCTACTCCAAAGAGAAGTAGAAGCTCTAATCCTATTATAATTTATCTAGCTTTTTTATATAGTGCATCTCTCTAAATCCTAGTAGATTATAACATGAGTCAAGGTGCCCAACAATGACTGTGCTGACACTTGACACCCTCGTACGTGGTAGTGGTAGTCTGCCATCTGGTACACCTCTCGTGGCGTGCATGATCTCCCCGTTTATTGACTGTTAGTTGCACATCATCAATCAGTTTCTGTGATTTCTGGCCGGATTGATCATTAATTCGCTATTGAGTGCTTGAACTTCCCCCTCTAAGCAGTAGGCAACAATTGTGCTCCAGTCTCCAGAGTAGCAGAAATATGTAAACCAGTAATTAAATGTTTCTAGCATCACCTGTGGGAATGGGATGCTGATATAAACTTGCACTTCGTACGTACATACGGTCATACGGTCTAGCTAGATCCTATGGCACATGCATGCTTCCTATGATTTAGCAGTTTTATTATATATCTTCTTGCACTACTACAGAACAGACCTTTGGTCGAACTGCCAAATGGGCAATAGTCTCGGAGAAAATTGCGTCCGAGACAAAAAAGATCTTTAGTCCCTTGGTGACACCAACCGACTAAAAGTCCCCGCCCAACGGCTCGGTGGCGAGCTTTTGCGAGAGGGCGTTTAGTCGGTTGGTGTTACCAGCGGGACTAAATCTAACCTTTAGTCCCTTGTTACTACAATCCAGACTAAAGATTTAGTCCCGGATTGTAGTACCAACCGGGACTAAAGGTTGGGATTTAGTCCCGGTTGGTAACACCAACCGGGACTAAATGTCTCTTCTATTTAAACCCTGCTTTGGCGTTAAATCACAGAGCGGAACGCCGTCGTCGCCGCTTTGGACACGCCACGCCATTGCCACCACCGCCGAGCCGTTCATTCACTCAACCGTATTCACCGGCGTGTTCATGGTAAGCTCCCGATGCTAACCCTGCCGTCCATTATGAAAAATATGAAATGTAAAATTTGAATAATTTTTATATGTTATAAAAATTGCCAATTAATTCATAAATGGAACTTTCATGATTTTTGTAGGCCACAATAAATTTTTAAAAGTCATGAAATTTGTTATTCCACTAAGTTACACTGTGAACAGTCTATATAAAAATTTTAAGATTATTTGGACAAAGTTGAATTTATACCTATTTTATGCTTATTTATTTAATTATTATTCCATGAATTTTGTAGGCTAAATTAATGATCCAAAAATTCTGAAAATTGTTTTGCCATCTAATTAGGCTATGAACTATCTGTACAAAAATGTTGGGATCAATCTGAAGACTTTTATTTTTCACCTTATTTAATAATTATTTAAATAAATGAAAAATGACTTTTACATGTGTTAGTTAGGTTAAGCTTTGAGAGGTGTTTGATGAGATAAGTCTTATCTTATCAGATCCAACCTCTTGGGTAAAAATAATAAATATTAATTTTGTTTTAATAAATAAGTTTAATATTTAATTATTAAGTAATTTTTAGGTAGCCTCTCTATCATGTGTAATATCACGGGAAAAATTTGAAACTTAAAATTTAATTATGTGATATGTCATATAATGCAGACGATGATACGCCATTGGATGTACAATGCCGATCGCCGCTCAAAGAGTTCATTGATGGCGTGCATTATTTCTTAAGAGTGGCCGAGGCAAACAAGCGGGATGGTTTCATGTCTTTGTCCATGTGCCATGTGCCTGTGTAAGAATTTGAAGGAATATTCTAGCTCAAGGAGTCTTCACTCACACTTGTTGAAGTCGGGTTTCATGCCAAACTATATTTGTTGGACCAAGCACGGAGAAACCAGGTTATAATGGAAGAAGGTGAAGAAGAACAATTGGACCCTAACGACATTATTGCTCAATACGGTGACTTGATGATCTTTGCAATGGGCGAAGTCAAGAAGAGGCGAGGCGTAAGACACACTCGCCAAGATGATGCTCTTGGTGATGTCATTCGTGATGCACAAAGAGATTACGAAAGTGAAAAGGAGAAGGCTAAGTTTGACCGCATGCTAGAGGATCACAAGAAATTACTATACCGTCCGTAGAAGATGGGCAAAAAGTTGGGTACAACACCGAGTTGCTACAATGGAAGGCATGAAATGGTGTATCCGACAAGGCATTTGGGCAATTATCAAGATCCAAAAAGATGCTTAGAAGCCTAACGAATTGCACCGCCACTACGTGCGAAGCAAAGCAGTCGTCGCCTTTGGGATTAGAAATCCGGAAGATACATGCATGTCCTAATGATCGCATCTGTATCGTGGCAAGGACTACGAATTTGGATGAATGCCCGTATGCAAAGCGTCGCGGTATAAGATCGGCGAGATGACCTCAGCGATGTTGAGGCGAAGAACGTCGGAAGAAAATCCTCGCCAAGGTTATGTGGTATGCTCCTATAATACCACGCTGAAGCGTCTGTTCATAAACAAGGACCATGCAAAGTTGTCGCGATGGCACAAAGAAGACCGTAAGGTAGACAACATGTTGAGACACCTGGCGATGGGTCCCAAAGTGGAGAGCAATAGACAGAGAATTCCGGAGTTTGCAGATGGCGCAAGAAACCTAAGGTTAAGCTTTAAATGCGGATGGTATGAATCCTTTTGGGGACGAGCACTAGTCATAGCACTTGGCACATTACTCTATGTATCTACAACCTTCCTCCATGGTTATGCATGAAGCGAAGTTCATTATGATGCGGTGCTCATCCAAGGCCCGAGGCAACTTTGCAACGACATCGATGTCTACACGAGGCCATTAGTTGAGAACTCCTTCTTTTATGGAGCAAACCAGTGTGCGTGTGTGGGATGAGTACAAGCAGAACACTTCGACTGCGAGCATTGTTGTTCGTAACAATCAATGATTGGCTGCTCTAAGTAATCTTTCGGAGACGGACAAACAAGGGATACAATGCATGCACACAATGTTTTGATGACATTGATGGTATATATTTGAAAAAATGTCGAAAGGTCGTGTACCTTGGCCATCGTCGTTTTCTTCCTATGAATCACCAACTAAGAAAGAAAGGCAAGCATTTTAGCGGTAAGGCGTAACAGAACAAAGCCTCGCAACCGAATCGGGAGGATGTACTTGATATGGTCAAGGATGTGCAAGTAGTCTTTGGAAAGGGACAAGGCGGCGAACACATTAGAAAGATGCTAAGGGACACGCACCCATGTGGAAGAAGAAGTCCATATTTTGGGAGCTACCCTATTGGCAAGTCCTAGAGGTCCGCAGCGCGATCGGCGTGATGCACGACAAAGAATCTTTGTGTGAACTCGCTAGGATTCATGGATGTGTATGGAAAGTCTAAGGATTCACTCGAAGCACGCACGGGACTTGCGGCGCATGAAAGAACGAGACAACTGCATCCGAGAGAAGGCAGACGATGGGCGCCATTACTTAAGACACGCTAGCTTCACTCTTAGCAAAGAAGAGAAGGAAAGCATGTTTGAATGCCTAAACGACATCAAGGTCCCATCTGGATTCTCCTCCAATATAAAGCGTATAATAAATGTGCCGAGAAGAAATTCCTACACTTAAAGTCCCATGAGCGCCACGTGCTTATAGCGCAATTGCTTAGGTTGCTTTAAGAGAATTCTACCTCCACATGTACGTCATGCCACCGTGAAGCTATGTGCATTCCTCAATGCAATTTCTCGAAGGCAATCAATCCAATGGAACTAGCTACTCTACATAATGATGTGGTTCAATGTCTTGTCGACTTTGAGTTGGTGTTCCTCCATCCTTCTTTAATATCATGACACACCTCCTAGTTCACACAGGTCAAGGAGATTAATATTCTCGGTCTGTGTTCCTACACAACATGTTCCCCTTTGAGAGGTTCATGGAGTCTGAAGAAATATGTTCACCAGCGTGCTCGGCGAGAAGGAAGCATTGCCAAGGGCTACGGGGCAGAGGAGGTCATTGAGTTACGTGTTGACTTCATTCCCGACCTTGACCCGATTGGTGTTCTGAATCGCGACACGAGGGAGACTTAGTGGAAAGGGAACACTAGGGAAGAAAACATATATCGATGCGAGGGGACGATTATTTCAATAAAGCGCACTACACAGTTCTTCAAAACTCCTCCGTGGTGGAGCCGTATGTCGAGTACACAAGGAGTTCCTCGATCCCAGTTTCGTGGAAGAATGAAGCTTGGATTAGGCGTCATCACATGGAAACTTTCAGTGGTTGGTTGCGAAAAGAATGTCGAGGTGATGACAATATTGATGAGCAAGCAGATTTGTTGGCTAGGCAACCATCGTGGCACATCCTCACGTACAAAGTGCGAGATAAATGGAAATACATTTTACAGTAGCCCAAGATAAAAGGAGCACGAACCAAAAGCAGTGGTGTCGCATAGATGCCACAGACCCAAATGGAAAGAGGCAAACATATTATGGCCGCATAGAGGAGATTTGGGAACTAGACTACGCACCTAATTTTAAAGTCCCTTTGTTCCGGTGCGAATGGGTGAAGATGGCCGGAGGCGGGGTAACGATCGACAAGGAGTATGGAATGACAACGGTGGACCTCAACAATATTGGGTACAAAGGCGAACCATTCGTCGCTGCTGCGATGTGAATCGGTGTTCTATGTGAAAGACATGTCTACAAAACCCAAGAGAGGAAAAACTACGACAAATCAACCAATGAGCCAAAGCGCCACATAGTTCTTTCGGGAAAAGAAACATCGTGGGAATTGAGGACAAGTCGGACAAGTCGAGAAGATTATGAAAGGGATGACCGAATCCGCCCTTGATGTGACCAAAGACCCAAGCATCACGCTAAATGCGAGGATACTCCATGGTTCTGGCATGATCATAACCAAGGGTCATCGTCAAGAAGAAGTTCACCACTGTGCCCGCTTGATATATAGTGATGTTTAATAAATAGTGTGTATTAGAGATTTTATGTAATAATTGTAACCGGATGTTTCTATCATATTTTTCTTGTTTTTATCGTTTCAAATGAAATTCCCGACTTGTGGTTTGAGCCCTTCATTTTGTTTATAGTTGGCTCTTCACTTCCCAAATTGTGGTCACTATAAAAGTCGTTTGAAATGTCAATAAGATAAAAGAAATGCAACTATTATTTTTAAAAATTTATGCCTAGTATTTAATTTACTATGCATTTAACAAAATTAGCATATTTATACAAATAAACTTAATACAAAACCCAAGCTGTGAAAAACGTGTATGGGCCGAATAGTGGGGACCTTTAGTCGGTCAGTGTCTGCTTGGGACTAAAGGTGGCAATGGCGGGAAAATATATCCCCGCGCAAGACCTTTACTCCCGGGCCGTAAAACCACCCGGACTAAAGGTCGATCTTTAGTCCCGATCAGTAATAACAACCGGACTAAAGACCTTTAGTCCCGTTAGTCATCTGCCGCCCGACTAAAGATGGACCTTTAGTCGGGTGGTTTCTGACCGGGACTAAGGTCTTTAGTCCCGATGGTTATCTGCTTGGGACTAAAGGACCCTCGATGTAAGCAACCCCGTGCACCCGAGCCCCCACGTCTTCCTCGCCGTCTCCAAGCAACCCCCGTGCACCCGAGACCCCCCGTCTTCCTCGCCGTCTCCAAGCAACCCCCGTGCACCCGAGCCCCCCCGTCTTCCTCGCCGTCTCCTCGCGCCGTCTCCTCGCTCCAGGTCGCCGCCGCCAAGCTCCTCCCAGCGCCGTGGCTCCATCGCCGGCCTCCTCGGCACCCCCTCCAGTAGCTCGGTGAGCCTCCGCCTTCTCCCGTGCCTAGCTTTCTCCCTCTCTTTTCCTCCCGGCCACGCTGCCCAACCGCCCCGTGCACAGAGCCTCCTCCCCCGATGCCCGTGTGGATCGGTTTAGTGTTGTATGAATTTTGTGATTGAGAATGCATGATTTTGTGTAGGTACATGGATTCATAAATGTCGGATTACGGATTATTGATTGAAATGTAGTAGTTCGAAATGGATGTATGGATCTTTACATTGAATTCATGATTGAGCAATCTATCGTTTTGTCTAGCTACATTATACATTACGGATGTATTGATCAATTACGTTCTTGAATGTAGTTTTATGTTCTTGCAATGTAATAGATCTTGTATGCACTATTACGGATATTATTGTATAAATTAAGTTGAGTGCTCTTGTGTTTGTGGAAGTAACATATGTGCATCTTTGTTAGTACGTACTTGGTAATTTAACAGTATTCTGATTTAAGCCCAACAAATTGGTAGTACATCTCGGTAGATTTGTGCATTAGTTTGTGTATATAGCTCAGGTTTATAAGATGTAAAGTTTGGGCGATATCAGTTCCAACTTATATTCGCGGACTTATATTTGTGAATCACGGTTTTCAACGTCTAGAAAAGAAACCATCCATTTGCACCCGCTTCAACCTATAATAACCCAATAAGTTAAAGTTTGGCTAAGCGAGCCACAGTAGACTCTATGGTAACATATTCCAACAATCTTTTGTTAGGCAAGATTGTGTAGGGAGGTATGTCGCGCGTGAAGTTTGCATGTTAACAATACAAAGTTCTACAAAACATCATTGAAAGCATAAAAGAAGTACTTGAAAGCAGTGTTTGATATGTTTTAAAACTCAATCAAGCTTTAATGATCCAAATATACTAGCTTTGTATAATTACTTACATACTAGCAAATGCCCACATTTTTAAAGGACAAAAAAAACATATTTGGTCCCCTCGGTCAAAGTGAAGAAGGGAGAAGGGGGAGTTTTTGGGTTATGTTGGTTGGATCTTACATCATTGACTTGTGCATGTACTGTTGTTGCTTGCCACATCAGTAGACTTGCCACCTAGGAAGACAACTCGGTAGCATAAACCACCTCGTTTCGATTTATACTTGATTTGATCCGATATTGTAAGTACAAGGGTTATTTACTCAATTTTATAGCACTAACCCCGTGGCGAGCCCTCTTTTGTTTTTCTTTTGTCGATGCATGTCACGAACCGCACGCCACTTGATGCGAAATCATAACCCGATCACGAACCGTTCTAACGTCCTACACATATATTTGCGAAATGGCGGCCGAATGACAACATGGGCGATGCCATGATGGAAATTATCAACAATGACGCCTTACAAGGTGCCCAATTCGAAGGTGATGACAACAATCAAGAAGCGGATGGCGAGTCGATACTGCCGATTATGAAGATGAGCAAGACAATCTTGGCGAGGTCTATCTACAATCTCTTATGTATACATGAAATTCGAATAATTTCATTTGTCGTGTAAATATATTTATTTAAATCTTTGTGTTTCTACATTCGTAGCCCTCGGATCGGCGACAACAACGGGAAGAGTAGAAATGTCACGAGGCAGAAGAAGCCGTTGGAGGGTCGGTTCATTCTCTCGGAATTCGAGGAGGATACTGAGCAAAGTACTTGGACCACATGCACGAAATTTGTCGACCATCGTGGGTACCTTGTAAGGGACGGGATCCGATTAATGCTCGTGAATGGAAGCAAAAGAAAGTTGCTTCTCATATTAGTTTTGTCTCTGATCGTGACAAGGCACTAGTTTGGCAAGATGTCCTTCAACATTTCGCTCGTCTGAGAAGATGAAGCTTTGAAGGAGAGAGTTAGGAATGGGCTATGAAGAAGATGGCCACACAATTCCAAAGTTGGAAGAAGAAATTGTACAACACATTTATCGGGAAGAACTCGGCGCGATTTCAACACTAAGGCCTACGTCAAGTTGAGGCCGTTTTGGGATGAGTTTATGCAGTTCAAGACATCGGAAGAGGGTGAGGCACGGGTGAGAAGGAACCAACGAGAATGCCCGACAAAGCAATACCACCATCACTTGGGATCGGTGGCTACAGGAGTGCCATTCCTAAGTGGGAAAGAATGGAGCAGGAGATTCTTGCCAAGGGATCGAACGAGAATCAATCAAGCGCCCGAGCGTGCCAAGTATTGGTTTTTCGGTCATGGGGAAGCTGGACCTAGAGGCCGGAAAGATAGTGTATGGCGCAAAACTCCAAAGAAGCGTGAAAGATTTGCTTATGCTCGAGGCTTGGTGAGAGTGGCAGTGTGTAGAATAGAGATAAGGATGAGTGACATCGCCGGAAATCTTGAACACGGTGGGCGAACAAGAGGCTATGGGGAGGTGTCGTGGGAGCATGCTTTCCCTAAAGACAAAGCCACCTATAGAAGCCTTGAGAGAAAGAAATGCGAGGAGGCAGAGCGGATGCGCGGATGGAGAAATGGTTCATGAGTCACGGGAAGTGGCTCGTGAAGCGATAAGCGAAAAAAACACTTGAAGCCAAAATGAATCACGAAATCAAAAGGCAAGTGCGGATAGCGATAAGTTCCATCCAAAGGCAAAGCGCATCGAGCCGGAGTCAACATCAGCCCCTAATCGGTTGAAAAGATTGCGCTTCCACGGAGGTGCCAGTGATTCAAGATGGCCAGGTGCGCTTCCCGTGGATGACATCACCGATCCTCTCACGACATGTGAGTGCACATTCAGAGGAATGCCACGGTCATGGTGGCTATCGGTGTTGTATCTCGTATCGACCCTACGAAGACACCAAGATGCCATGGGGCATTAATACCTCTGGATATGCTAGCGTCTCGGTGGATAGAGTTGTGAAAGGTAAAAGCAATGTGCCTCTTGACATTGAAGGAGGTGATGGGAGAAGACTTTAGGAGAAGCGGAGAAGACATTCATATGTTGGCGCAAGCGCTATATCATTATTCCTAGGCGTCACCTCCTCCTCCTCAACAACTTAACCTAGGTGCGGATGAAAGTGAGCGAACCATTTTTCACTAATTATGTATTGGCTTAAATAACGGTTTACTCATACCACGTTGTTTTCACGTGAGAACCTCCCCAACCTAAGTCCAATTATACATTCACCACACAGTCACGGTGTTGCGGCGATGACAATGAAGTGGAAGACAGGCCGCATCCCCACCGCCCCATCGCACGCGGCGGGCTCCAGCAGCCGACACCGCCGCCCATCGCCTCCACGGCGGGCTCCAACGCCGCCATCGCCCCATCTCCTCCACGGCGGGCTCCAACGCGCCACCGGCCGCTCCATCGCCTCCACGGCGGGCTCCAACGCCGACACCGCCGCCGCCCCATCGCCTCCACGGCGGGCTCCAACGCCGCCACCGCCCCATCGCCTCCACGGCGGGCTCCAACGCCGACACCGCCGCCCTCGCCAAAGAAGATCGCACCACACAAGCGGCGTTGGCCCCACCGCCGAAGAAGAAAGCCTCGGGAGAACACCGGCTATTTCTAAGGCAGCGAAACTTTCCTATGAGAAGACTGCCGAGAAATAGATGTTCGTAACAGATGTGGGCGAGTTTCTTCGCGAAAGTCAAGGCTAAAAGTGAAGCGGCGAAACCACGAGCCGTGCTTCTTCGTGCGTCGAAGTTCTAAGGCAAAGGGTGGGCGCTCACGAGAAAAAGTTACGTCATGCTCGTAAGGATTAGCCACTATCGGACTATGACCGCGCTCTCACCAAGTCAATTGAGGAGGCGAAGAAGAAAGAGAAGATAGCACGGAAGGGTGTTGCACAACTGGGAACAATCACAACAATCGGTGCCCGCTAGTTATTGGGAATGAATATGGTTCAAACACGAGCGTGCTAGAACAGATATACGAAATGTGCATTTGGATCAACTTGATGAATTTTTCGCGAAGCGGGTCTAAGCATTTCCCAAATGCTCGCTGAGCACACATCAAAAGTGCTCGGAAGTTGATTATTGGAAGAAGGAATATGTATATGGCAAGAGTCTATACAACCACGAGAAGCTCATCGAACTTAGTACACAAATGTACTTGTTAAACAAGTGGTACATGGCGTGTGTCGTGAAAAGCGGATGACTATATTTGCGTCAAAATTAGAAACCATCATTACTTAGTGGCGATGACATTATAATGGTTCGATTTAATGAGTTACACCACTATGCCACATGAGCGCTCTAGACAAATCTCTCATCACCGCTTTTATGCATGCGTGATTCTTTCTTTTAATAATCTCACTCTAGCATATGTATATGTATAAGTAATTATCCTCACACTAGCTAGCATGTCTATACATATGCAGAGACATGATGAGAGACCTCACACGTAGAAGCGACAAGAACATTGGTTTCGTTGATCCATATATCGTATTCAAGGACCCAAACACTCCCTACGATCAATGGAGACCTCAAGCGGAGAGGAATTTCGGAGGTTCTTGATCAACCAAAAGAACAAAAGATTTATACTCTTCCCTACAACTTTGGGTGAGTGTTGTTATCGTGTGCACATTTTACTTTACTTACTCAATCCAACATAAAGATATATATGTTGACTCTATAAACAAATGCGACTTTCCTTTGGATCTTGATTGTCCTCGATCTCTCAAGCGGTCATTTGCTAATCTATGACTCGTTGAGAAAACCGCGGAAGATTACCAAGATATGATAGACATTATCCGGGGTAACCCGATCTTTAAATATTTATTCTGCTCTTTAACTTTGCAATAGTTAATTAACGATCAATTATTAGGCGGGGTTTGGGCTTGGTTCGTTCAACTACACCGTCCGGATCTGAAAGCGCCACTTCTGATCCACACCATTGGATGTAAGTTGTACTAGCTCCCGCATCTTTGCCTTATCATGCTTCACTCTGGCGGGATGACGAGAGTTATCTTTTTATATCGTCTGATGGGTTCTCTGGCGACCACGAGGCAACAATTTGTGTGGATACTACGTTTGCGAGTTCCTCATGGTGTATGCAAAAGAACCCATCTACAGATCTGAAAATGCGTAACAAGTATATATAATAAATCTATTTTATTTATTTGTTGCTATTAAATAAATCTTATGTATATTAATACTTCTTTCGTTTAATGCAAATTGAAGGAGATATGGTTGAAGGAGCAGTGTTGGATATGGACCGCCTCAAAGGAATTCAAGAGACAATCGCGAGGATTTCTTAATGAGCATGTCCTCAAGCCCGACACCGAGTTCTACTTTAACCGGATGAACAATTGAAGCCAAACCGGGACGAACATTTGTATGACATTTAAGTGGAGGACAACATTTGTGTTGTAAATACCAAGGATGCATGAATAATGTTGTAAATTTTATGTGCATATATATATATATATATATATATATACATATATATAGCTCCATAATATATATAGTTTCATACTTTATTTGTGTGTAATAATGTTCCAAACTAAATTATATGTGGCGTATACATATATTAGCTTGTGAAGAATACGCATTGGAAAACCTAATGTAATTTTAAAACCAAAATCAATAATGAATTGAAATGGAAACAAAAAGAAAAAAAACCTTTAGTCGGTTGGTAATACCAGCCGGATTAAAGGGCCATCCGTGTATGACCAGTGGACCTTTTAGTCGGTTGGTATTACCAACCGACTAAAATCGACCTTTAGTCCGGGCACAGGACCGGGACTAAATGTGAGACATTTAGTCCCGATTTTCTAGTCCCGGCTCTATACCCGGGACTAGAGGCCCTTTAGGCCCGGAACCAAAGGTCTGTTCTGTAGTAGTGTTGCATAATTACATCGATCCTTGCTCATTGCATGACTAGAATCTCTGGAGTCAGAGGCTCAGTAATAGATCGACTATAGCAAAATGGCCCCACATTGGGCAATTGAGCTACACATGCTGCCACGCAGGCATCAAGATGCATAGTAGGGTGTTTGGTTTGGGCAAGGAAATTCGGGACCGTTGGATTCAGGGGGTAAGTGATGTGTGGCTATGGAAAAGGCCTCACTCCTCCATAGATTTTTTTTTTCTTGGTTTGGCATCAAACTCAATCTGCCGCGTTATGCCAGTTTGACTTCTCGTGGAATCATTTGCTTCTTAGTCACATATTTTGACGTGCCGATTTGACCACCACAAAATTAAAATGTGTTCTTTTTTACACTTTGTTCTAAAAAGAAAGTGGCAATTAATTTGTGGTAAACAACTAGATAAGCTTGTATTCATCTTTCATATGGTTTGTGAATCAGTACATTTTATATACGTGATTACAAAAGTTTGGGTACAGGTGGAGAGTGAGATATTTTAAAATAATATTAATTTAAAACATAATTATCAAAATAAATAGTCGATTTTTTAAAACAAAACTAGGCACATATCGCTAATTGGAATGGCGACAAGCCCTTGTCGATAGGGGGCTCAACAGTACAGGGAGCTCCCTGTCGTCAGTTGAATTGTCAATTCAAATGACGACAGGGATCCTTAATTTTTTTAAAATTTTAAAATTTGAAAAATCGTCATTTCAAATGGCGATAGAGATCATGCAAGTCCTTGTCGCTATTTTAAACGGTGACACAATCTCCCCTATAAAAGACCATTGAAACCCTAAAATTCGGAGAAAACTCACTTTTATTCGAAAAAAAGAGAAAGATGGAAGGAAGGAAGAGGAGTAGAGGAGGAGAGAAACTAGCGGCTATTTGTCAGATTCGATCGCCCACCTTTAAGGTAATTTTTTAACCGAATGGATTACATAGTTTTAGACGTACGGTTACATAGCGTAGTATGTTGTACATAATCTTTTTCGGTGGGTAGTTTAGTTTTAGATATGTGGTTAATCATGAAAATCTTGTTTACGGTGCAGTACATCGAATATGTCGGACGCCACCAATTTCAAAATTTATTGCGGTCAGGGGATTATTCTTGAGGTCGAGGGATTGATTTGTGTTATTTCTAATCGGTGACGGTGCCACTAACAAGACCATTGCAGCGTACATGGGGCGCTGTGATGTGGTGGCTGTTTCACTCATTCGATTTGGATCATGATGTGTATGATCTGAGATTGAGTTACCTTACCTGACCAACCTGAGCACATATTGGAAGTTAGTGTAGCTCAAGAAAACAAGGACATGGCAGTCATATGTACGCATGGCGAAGGAAGTAGGGCGGGATTTGGTCCTTCTAGCCCGGGTATATGCCAAGCTCACTCCTACATCGGCGATTGAACAAAAAGGGGGTGGTGATGTCGGCGAAGAAGTTGGGGACTCGGCCACGGCGGCGCATATAATGGCGAAGATCAGGGTGTAGGCGATCTGTCGATGAAGACCACATGGAAGGTGCTCCTTTATTCGGGCAAGCTAGTAGGCTTGCGGCGAGTGGAGAGGTGGAAGCCCTAGTGTAAAGGATGGATCACCAAGACTGGGACTACATGGCATTGTCAGAAGATGGAGGATCCAACCACGAGGATGATGTGGACCAGCAGATGATTCCATCTGAGTGGAACACATACTAGTTCGGCAACCTCATTGTTAACGAAGGCTCCCGTATGCCATGGGAGTACGACCAGAGCGAGGTCAGGCAAGGAGCTATGTACAAATGAAAGGAGACCGTGCAGGAGGTGGACAAATTCTGAGCCTTGTCGGTGCAGCGTATATTCACAGTTGTCAAGTCTAACCCTAGATGCTACGACGTGAAGTGCGACATAGAGGGATGCCCTTGGTGAGTGCACACATTTCAGCCTAAGTGGGACACATACTGGAAATGCTCTATAGTGGTCCCTCACACACGTGTCGCCGCTAAGTTATTGTAGTCTCACAGGAACCTGTCATCAGGCTTTATCGCGAACCTCATGTATAGTGAGATCGTGGATAATTTAGATTTTGAGCCACAATCCATCATTCGGGGAGACAAGGTTTGATGCACGATCGGCTATGCCAAGCCGTGGAGGAAAAAATAAAAGGCATTGGAATCAAGGTTCGATCGTTTGAGGACTCCTCCACAACCTCCCAGAGCTACTCAGGTCATACAAGGCAGAATCTCGGCACTCATGTCAACATTCAAGATTCCACGCATCCAAAGTGGGCCAATAAGAGAATCTTGAAGTGAGCATTCTTAGCCTTTGGTCCATGCATCAATGCATTCGACATTCTTTGTCAATCTTGTCGTCGATGGCGATTCTAATTAGAAAGTATAAGAGCGGATATTGATTGCAATAGCGACGGACGGGAATAATCAAGTTCTTCTCGTGGTATTAGCTTTCATAAAAGCGAGAACATGGACGACTAGTCATGATTCGAGAGGAATTTGAGGATTTTTGTTGCGGGGCCGTCCAAGCGTATGCATCATACATGATCGGTATCTTGGTCTGGAGTGCAATAACTCGGCTACAACAAGGAGAGCATGAACCACTTCCATGGGTGGATCTGCGAGCGGTGGTGCATGAGGCGCTTGGGTGCAAACTTCTACAAGCGATTCCGCCACAAGGACTTGATGAACTGTTCAGCGGTATGCAACTGAACCAAAGCACAAAGTTTCAAGCACTCTAGAAGATTACGGATGGCGGACCCGAGACGCCTGAGAATGGAGCGACAAAAAAGATCACCCTAGCGACTAGGCCCCAAAGTATTGCTATAACTACCCACAGATGGTCTTAGTGTGGCGAGGAAGATGGGGCGCAGATTAAATACTTCTCGGATTGGATTGAACACAAGGTTAAGGAGAAGTGGTCATTGCTACATAGCGGAGGTGGTGCTCGATATGGTGTCATGATAACCAATCTAGCCGAGGTGTACAAGCTGGGTCATCTTGGGTGCATGGTGCCTCCCTTTGGTTGGTATTATGGAGGCAATTTTCCGCGGTATCATAAATTACTTTGTTGATAGAAGCAACAACGTGTCGCTTGTCATGGCAAATGGTAGAGTATTATACTCCATCATGATCACGAAGAGCAAGAAGTGTGAGATGCACCAGGCATTCAAGATGGGTACAATGGAGCTTCGCTTCGAGATAATGTACAAGAATAAAGGACACCGCGTGACGAACCGCGGAGGATCACCCACGGGTGCACGCTGCGCCACGCTAGTTGTGTATGTACTTGCAACAAGCCTCTTCTTCTGCATAGGCTCTACTCCTATGTCATGGCTACATGTTCGACGGTGACGCAGCATCCCGGTTAATACCTCTCTGACTATTTCAACAAGGAGGAAGTGATGCAAACATGGTGTGTAGAGATGTATGGTTACGCTATGGTTGTCCATTTCACTGGCCATCCGATCTGGGAGCAACTTATTTGGGCCACGGACATTGATAAGCTGAAGGGAAAGGTTGGTCGATGGTAGGTACGGCGCGTCAGAAACGACATGAACGAAGCAGAAAATGGACATCGTACGAAGAAGTACTGTATTTGCAGAGAGTCTGGGCACACCTTTAAGAAATGTCCTACGAGAAATCCTCAAGACAAAGGAAACATCGGCAGTCTGGACGTCGCTACGGGGCGTTATCAAACCACCCGCTCGGCGGTCCACATGGCGAGCGTTGAGGTCGCGCCACGGGAAATGTTCGTCCTGTTGAAATATATTGTGCTCAATCCTTTGTAATATCACTTTGATTTGTCAAAAATTAGGTGTTATGACGTTGTGCTGAATGTTATGTAATATCAGTGTGATTTGTCCACAAAGTATGTGACAACGTTGTGTTGAATGTTATGCAATGTCATTGTGATTTATCGACAAAAGATGTTACGACGTTGTGCTGAATGTTATGTAATATCATTGTGATTTGTCGAAAAAAAATATGCTCAGAAATAGTCAATAGAAATTATAATTTATCGAAAATAGTCAGTAGAAATAGACAGTGGAGAGGATCTATGTCGCCTATTCAACTGGCGACAGGGAGCTCTCTGTACTGTTGACCCCCTGTCGTCAATTGGAACAACGACAGGACGATATGCGCCTATTTTGTAAAAAAAAAATAAACTGACTATTTATTTTTCTAATTATAATGTCCATAGATAGATATATAAATATATATAGAGAGAGAGAGGAACGTTCGAGAATAGGTAGGAAAAATACGTGGGGATGCAAGGTGATTTCATCCACACGAGATCCTCCTGTCCTGCTCGGAGTACTACTAATCAGGTACATGCAGATCGATTCAAACCAAACTTTGTTATACTCACATGCAAGACAATCCTACGTGGCATAAATGACAGTACGTACTTGAGCTAATCCTCAAACTACGTACAGCAGCTAGCTTTTGGCCGGCCTTATCGGCTAGGAAGTAGGAAAGAAAAAAAACTGAGATGCATGACCCGTGTGACAAAGTTATGGCTGCACGCTTTCCCCCATTAATGAAGCAGCAGAAACGCGTCGCTTGTCACAGGGAAAAAACGGAGACGACGACGGGAAAGACCGACGCGCCATCAGGAGAAGGACGCGCTCGGGCCGCTCCCAGGATCAGTACGACTCTACGCGCGGGCGTATAACCGCGAACAGAAACGGCATGTACCATCCGAAAACTGTAGTTTTGGCCCGGCGCGTCACCGGTTTTATGCGTGTACAGCGAGGTGTCATATTCCCCTTGTTTCGTTTTCTGGTCCTTGGGGGTTTTGGGAATCTTTCATTTTTGTGCCGAATCAGGGTCCGCCTTGGTGGGGCTAGGCTTTGTGCAATCCAAGCGAAAAATAAAGCCTGGAAATTTGCTAGGATGGCAATTCAATTCGGCCATGAACTCTTTGCTGAGAGGAAAATCACTCTCATGGCTTTGTAAACCGAGATGGATGGGAAAAGGATGTAGCTAGATATGTCTTTTTTTAGGGGGAAAAATGTTTGTTTGGCCTCTCCATTATTAGTAGTTGACTATGCATGAAGTTGTTTTTTTTCTCTAGATTGGATGTCGCACTCGACTACGCCCACCGATTCCCGTTCTTGTGCGCGGACGTCTGATGGGCCGCGAGCAGGAAGAATCCAACTCCGACCAGGCCACCAACCTCTTCCCACTCTCGCCTACAAACCAACCGGCCCAAACCAACCTAGCCCAACCGAAGAGTCCCAGGGAGCGTTAAAGTCCACCGTGTCTCAGCGTGCAAACCGTGCCCGCACGGCACGGCACGACGTCCCCATGCCGCTACCAAATACTAGCCCAACACCCACCCACGAGGCCACGACCCACCCATCGCACGCTCGCGCTGTCCGTCCGTTCGACTCCGTTCGACTACCAAAGTGGAGTTACTACGGTTGAGGAACCGTCACTGACGAGTTCAGTCTGAGCGATTACCTTGTACACAAACTCAGAATCGTAAGAACAATGCAAGAACACAAGAACAAAATAATAAATTGAACACAGAGATGTAGGGGATTTATTGTTTCTCTTTATTACTCTTCATTCGATCAGTATTTTACAATGACTAGTACCCCCTATTTATAGGCTAGAGACTTTACTAGGGTTTTGGATAGGGCGCCTATACATGCATCGGCTGCTGGGCCAAGCCCATAGTTTTCCAACACTCCCCCTTGGGCACCCATCTTCACATGTTCATGCCTTGTCAAAAACTCCATAAAAACCCAGTGGAAAATTTTTAGAGAAAGAGAACCTGACACACATTCTGCTGCGTTGCACGAATTGCCTGGTTAAAAACCTTAGCCGAGAAACTTTAGGAAAACTTGTCAAGGGAAAAAGAGTACAATCCACCTAATTTTATTTAATCTTCAGGATTCGTTCTTTGGATACTCGATCTTCATGATTAAGTTTCAATAACGAGTTCATGAAGATTCTCCTGCTGAATTCTGCACTTCTCTAAATCTCATCATTCCAACTACACATATTCACCTTTCAAAGCTACATACTGGGAGTGACTTAGTGAATAAATCTGCAAGATTTTCACATGACTTAATATGCAGTATTTTAATTTCGTTCATCTTTTGCTATTCATGAGCATAGAAGAACTTAGGGTTGATATACTTTATGAGATGACTCTTCACATAACCCATCACATCCAGCAGTCGTGCGGATTGAATATCGCGCAAACCCTCTGTACAGATTCTTATCTTGCTTGCAAAGATCTCCCGACCATTGCCACTTTCGAAGGGTATGCCTTTTCAAAGCCGAACCTTTCTAACACCTTCTAAGTGTAGGTTGATTGATACACTAAAATTCCTTCAGTGGTATGCTCAAACTGCAAGCATAGGCAATATTTGATTTTACCAAAATATTTCATTTCAAACTCCGACTCCAGGTAAGAGCTTGCTTTCTTAATATCTTCGAGTTCGATGATATTGGATCATCTACATATCCGAGATTATCTGAGAATCCATCCTGCGATCACCGTATAAAAACACAGGGGCAATCCTCATTGTTCGTGTAGCATTTCTTGTATAGAAAGTCGTTCAAGCAATTATACCACATTCTGCCCGATTACTTCAGTCCATACAGTGACTTTCTGAGTTGCACACTGTACAAATTTCTATTTGCTCTGTCTTGATTCGGGACAGTGAGCCATTCAGGTCTCTTCATATAAACATCCGAATCCAAGTTTTTATAAAGGTATGCAGTTACCATATCCATCAATTTCATTTCTAAATTCAAGTTAACTGTTATTGAGATTAAATATCTAAAGGGTGGTTTCGCCCATGATCGGAGAATAGGTTTCTTCATAATCATGTCCTGGACGTTGAGTGAAACCTTGTGCAACGAGCCTTGCTTTATGTCTGAGAACTTCATTATTTTCATTTCTCTTTCGAACAGATACTCACTTATGCCCTACGGGGTGCACAAAGGGAGACGTGTGGGTTATATGCCCAAACACCTCTCTTTTATTGGATATAATAATTCATACATTTGCCTTCTTTCAATCTTCCCAATCCGATCTTTTCTTACATTCAGCGAGCGATGCAGGCTCTGGATCAAGATCGATGATTGTGGCAATTTTCTTTGCAAAATCAATTTCAACACTGGTTGTTGTCTTATTCAGAGATTCTCCCGTTATCACATAATTTATAGCTATTTCTTCATAGGACAATACTTATAATGTTTCTACATACTCACCGTTGCTTCCAATTGTGGGGGTAATAAGTTCCTTTAGTTTTGATTCGATGTGTGCTCACACATCCATGTTGATACCTCCCTCCGTGGGAATATTCAAATCCGGTATGCATTTTACATAATGTTCTATACTGGTATCAGGTCTCAACTGACTCCCCTTCTGGTTTTGGAGAACTTCAGTGATCGGCTGTGTCAAGTCCTTCTTATCCTTTTTCGCGGCGTCCACAGTTACTTGGGATTCGAGGGGCCGAAATTCTCGTCCTTTTATTCTGAGGACTCTTGACAGGATTAGGGATACCTTCAATTTTCTTTGGTATTTCAACCCTCTCTGGTGCATTGCGTGTAGGCACATACGACTTGGTCACACTCTTCAAATCACTAAAGTGGTCAGGCAGTTGATTCGCTAATACTTGCAAATCAATTATCTTCTGGACTTCTTTATTTGCTTCACTAGTGTGCTGGTCATGTGCATGGATTCCCATGACTTGCCACGTTATTTCTCGATATTTTTAATCAAGGGGTTGATTTCCTCATCAAATATGCTGTCGCGATGCGGGTTGTATGCAAATATCTAGTCATGGGGTCCAGCTATCTGATTATGGATGTTGTCTCATAACCAACGTACATCCCAAACTTTCAGAGAGGGATCATTGTGGTTCGCTGCAGTGGTGGTATAGGTACATAAACCTTGCAACCAAACCTTCGTAGATAACAGATTTTTGGTGCTGACCCTTGCGCTAGTTGCACAGGTGAATGGATGTTAAATGCTGACGGTCTAAAATTGATGAGAGTTGTTGCATGTAGGACTGTGTGTCCCCAACATGTAGTTGGTAAGTTACAATTCTACAAAAGAGGTCAGATAATAAATTTAATTATTTTAATAAATGCCTATGCTAGTCTATTCTGGGTGTGGACATGTGGTACAGAATGCTCAATGGTAATATCCATTGCTATACAATAATCATCAAATACTTTTGAAGTAAATTCTCCGGTGTTGTCCATTCTTGTGGATATCGTGAGGATATGTGCACGATCTCAGGATGATGAGTCAATTGGCAATGGCTTTGTTGGTTTGCAAAATCTCGCGTTTCGGGTTTGCTCCAAAATTTGTCGGACTCGGCGGTCGACGGTTGTGTCGAGCGGTCGAGACGCTTGTGGAAGAGGTCCGACCGTAGTGGTGGCGGTCGTGGATATTTTGAAAAGTGATTTTGGAGCTGAGCCAAAAATAGGTTGTGTAGGCAAGTGAGGAGTCTCACGGATGTGGTCACATCATTTTGGAGCTCGAGTCAAAGTTCTATTCAATTGAAATTTTGAAGGTTTGAATTTCGCGTTGAAAATTTAGCTAAGTCCTTTCGGGCGGTCCGACCGTTGTGGGATCGGTCGACCGACTGAAATCGTCGGGCCAGGCCTTGTGGGCGGTCGGACCACCGCGATGACTTGGAGGTTAGCCAAGTTGGCATTGAGTTGATTTGAATGTGTTCATTGTATGGAGTTCAATGCTTTATTGTTGTATATTGCATTGCGGAGCTAACGTGGGTCAAGTTGTGAGGAACTTGTTCCCGAAAGTCGGTTTGTTTGTCTATTCTTTGTGCGGTGGCTTGCGAGTCAGCGGCGTCAACGGTGAGGTGGATCGGGACTACGCTTGGAGGCGGAGGTCGAGCGATCATGGATCTGGGTGAAGTCGTGTGACTCAAGCATGGTGCGAGAATGGGCAAGATGGATCGAGCAGGCGGTTCGGTGCATTTAGTTGGATCGGCGGTCGCGGAAGTCGGTGCAAGTCCACAGGTGGAACTTGGCGACATGGAGAGCGGTGATCAACCTACGTGTGTGAAGCGAGCGATTGCTTCAACAGTTTGATTTGTTTGTGTGTGTGGGTCCCATGTGTGAGTCGGTCCCAAAAGTGAAACCCTAGGCCTCTAGTATAAATAGAAATGGGGGAGATGTAAAACCCCCCAAGCATTCATTTGGCCCCCTTCTTCATTTTCTAGGGTTTGGAGGAGAGGAGAGGAGAAGCTAGGGTTTGGAGAGATTGTGAGTGTGCTCTTGTGTGAGCTCTTGTCCTCCTTGTTGGAGTGGCTTTGTAAGCATCTAGTGTGATCAATCAATCTTGTGATGCTTACTTGAAAGATCTTTGTTCCCTTTGTGTTCTTCTTCTTTTTGGATGATTTTGGTGCTTCCTTGATTCAAGGATTTTAGCTTGGTCTCTTGACCTATATTATCTTGCTTTGATGTGTGGGAATACTCCTAGAGTCATCTAGATCAACAACCCCCACAAGCAAGTCTTGAATCAAGAGTTTCGTAATTCTAGGGTTTGTGCACTTCTTCGGTAAAACCTTGAGAGATTGTTTCTACGAAGTGGATCTGAAGGATCGTCACTAGAAATAGATCTCTAATATCATTAGGGAGGTGTGCTCGAAATTTGGTCAAGTTTCATTGGTTGAATCAAAAGTTGGATCAAATTTCGTTTTGGATTTGAGCTTGATTTTTGATCTTTGGGTGAATCGGTCGGCCGGTTTTGTAGCGGTCCGACCGCCTTGTATTCGAACCGCTCGGTATTGCGGGATCGAACCGATATCCAACGGTCCGCCCGTCGATTAATAGCGGTCCGACCGATCGTTGAGCGTCGGTCCGAAGCCTTTATCTCGGTGATCGACCGCGATGTCGAAGCCCGACCGATGAGTTCTTGTCTCCATTTTGTGTCGTGTGGTTGAGGGGGTTATCGAATTCAGCACAAGGCTTCCACTGTGCGTTTACTGATCTTCTTAGCTTTCATAGCTAAAGGAGTTAAGTTCGTGTTGAATTTGATTTAGGCGAGAAAGTTGAGAAAGCGCCTATTCACCCCCCCCCTAGTCGCCTTTACGGTCCTACAATTCTGATGGACTTCACATGATAATCAGGAAAATTATTCTTAATTTTAATTATCTGTGATATCTGCTTTACAAAAGCATAGTTTCTCATAAACAATAAACATACGTGCGATCATTTCGAAAAAGCATCGATGAGCACCATAAAGTACCTAAATGGTCATAACAGGGGTTGTATAGGACCGCAATTGTCTCCCTGGATACGGTCCAAGAATGCAGGAACTTCATCCTTTACATTCAGAGTAGAATGTCTAGTAATTAGTTTCTCGGCAGCACATGCGGGGTACACAAAATCTTCCTGATTCGAAAAATTATTTACATTGACATTATATCCCTGAGAATTAGTAATTATATTTCTCATCATCCTAAGACTGGGGTGACCTAATATATCACGCCAAAGACCAGAAAAATCAGAGGTTCTAAAAGTAGTTTCAGGACCAGTATAAGCTGGCAGTGCCTTAATATTAGTGTAATATAGCCCAGATTCATAAGAAGAAGTCGTTCTAATACCCTTTTTTATTTTCTCCACGCTTTGTAATGAGCAGGTATTTCTTACCATACTCTTATTCAGTCTCTACGTGGAGACCGTTAGTGCGAATATCTTTAAAGTTTAAGAGAGATCTAGTCGATTCTGGGTACAACAAGGTTTCTTCAATGATCAATGTGGTGCTCATCGGGAGTATAATTGTGGCTCTTCCTAGGCCTATTATACAAGTATCGCTGCTTGCGATTATCGTAAGACTACCAGTATTCTTGTTGACCGATTGAAATTTTTTATCTCTCTCAAGGTGGTATTCATTGTGCATTATCCGCTAAGCACACTTCCTCCATATGGCGCTACACGTGTTCTAATACTTCAAATACCAGAATATTACTTGTTATTATAAATACAGAAAAAATAAGTCTCGCATGACTCATCATAAGAATTTTAATACTTTGCTCTTTTAGAGCTTACAACAATTATTCAAAGTTTCATCACAATCACAAATTGCAAGTGGTGTAATAAGATCTAAGTGTAATCGTCGCTAGATTGAATCGTGAAGTATGTAGAAACTTCAGCCTGAATCTGCTCATGGCGATCTTTTCCTCTTGGACAACTACGGTTGTGGCATTGCGATGTCAAGGAGGGGTGATGTGGTCGCTATTGGGTACATCCACATCTATGAGTGCAACTAATGGCTATGGATCCTCTATGCCTACAATGACGAGGTGTGCCATATGTTTTCCTTTGCCTTTATTCTTAGACTGGAAAGCATCAATAGCGTATTGCCACTTATGACTTTACCCTTCTTGCCCCTCTCCTTCATGGGTGGCTTCCTCACCTTGTAGCTGCTAGCATTGGCTTCATGGACAATATTGCTACTAGGCGATCGTGAGATGTAGTTCTTCCTTAGAACATCATCTTGAGCTTCCTCAACTTGCATAATGTCAATCAATTCAGCAAACTCTTTGTAGCTGTCTTGACGATAGTTGCATGCGGATTGTAACGCATTCGGGTGAAAGGTAGAGAGAGTCTTCTCGATCTTCTGCTTATCTGCACAATTTTTAGAATTCCTAAGGGCCTTTTTGCAAAATTAGGAATTTCTATTTTTCTCCCTTTTTTGGAATTTTTTTTCGACTGGGCCTTTCTTTGGCCAGGTTCATTCGACCCAACCGGCCCGTTTGGCCCACTCAGCCGGTTGAAGAGGGAAGGGGGTAGGGTTTTCCTACCCTTGTCCCCCATGGTGGTGGCCTTATTTAGTATGAGTAGCCTGGCCTTGTGCGACGACGAAAATGGCGATGCGTCACGGACTTGGCGGTGGCACATGCGGGCGTGTGGCGAACAGCAGAACCGGCGACGCATGTGTGCTCGCGATGGCGCATGCGGGCGCGGGCGGCCGACGCCGGGTGAGACGGCGGCGAGCTAGTGGTGTAGTCGTATAAATTCGAGGCGGTTGGGCGCGACCGGGCGCGTGGCGGCGAGCAATGCATGGTGCGGTCTTTGCCGAGCGTGTAGCGCATGGCCGAAGTTATTCGGCAGACCCCTTCCCTCTTTTTTGATTTGGATGGTGCCGTGGCCCGTGGCGGCCTGCGACTCTAAGCGGCGTGCGGGTGGATGTCGGTGGAGTCGGCCTCGTGCGGGAGGTGTGGCCGGGCGGTGTGTGGCGATGTTGTGGTCGTGTGGTGGCTCTAGGCGGTAGAGGCCGTCCGGTGGAGTTGCGGTTGCGGTAGGCAATGGCCGTGGTGGTGCGACCGCCTCCTTTCCTTTTCTTTTATCTTGTTCATTGTGATTCTTTGCGCAATTCTGTTCATCGCATATAATGTTAATGTGCAATTCACCGATCGGCTTTGTTGGCGACTTCAAGTCGGTTCGTGGTAGATTAGAACATATTTGCAATCCACATCGCAATCGTCATCTATTCTTCCATGCAATCTACCGATCGGTATTGTGCCGGCGACTTCAAGTCATCTCGCGGTATATTAGAGTGGATTTGTACCGTAGGATAAAACAATCTAGAAAGTAAAATTGTGGAATTGAAAGTGATCTAGAAAAAGCGATTCAATTTACGAGTGTCGTTTTTGGTAGTTTATCTTTCGATCAGGAAAGTGGATCGTCTTGATAATGTGTTGAGGAACCATCACCGAGCGAGTCAGTCAAGCAATTAACTCGTAGACAAACTCGAATCGTAAAAACAATGCAAGAATAAAAGAATAAAAAAATAGATTAAACTCATAGATATATGATACTTCTTTCTTCTCTTTATCGTTCTTCATTCGATCAGTTTTTTATAATGATCGGTACTCTTATTTATAGATTAAAAACACTAATAAAATTTAAGATAAAACGTGATACATAGACCGACGCCTGAACCAAACTATCATGTCCCAACTACAACTACCCAATACCGACGCACGTAGTCGGTGGCCGCGGCGGCGCTGCCTCTTCGAGTTCACAGCGTTGTTATCAGCAACCGTTTAGTTTGGATTTAATTTGGACATCCAAGCTAGTACCCAACACGCACAACGCGGAATTGAAGAACCAGCGGCGAGAGGAGATGGGGGCCGGCGACGACGACGGCTGCCAGTGCCGGCCCCGGCCGCTGGGGCTACTGATCGACCTGCCGTTCGCCGTGTTCGCGCTCGCGCTCGCGCTCGTCGGCGTCCTCGTCTGGCTCCTCGGGTACGTACGGTCCGCGTTCTTGGTTAACTTCTCAATCACGACCGGCCCCGCGCGCCCTTGCCTATTCGAGTTAATTCTTGCGACTTGACTAGATTAATTGGCCTTCTTGTCATGTACTCATGCCATGTGTGTGCGTGTGCTTTTGAAGGTCGGTGCTGAGCCGCGTCTGCCCGTGCTGCGTGTGCTGCGCGGCGGCGGCGAACTTGGCGGTGGACCTCATCCAGATGCCGGTCAAGGTCATCCGCTGGTTCGTCAGGCAGATCCCATGCTAGGGTAGCTGATGAATGCCACGCTCCTTCGTCATCCTCTAGTGATATTCTTCTCTCTGTTTCATGAACGAGAGCCCAGAATCTTGTCTGTTTCCTTCCTCCTGGCACGCAGGAGGCAAACAGTTAAGAAGCAAGCATCGTATAGCAGTATGAGATTTCGGCAGGTACGTTGCGTTGTAGTCGTGGGATTTTGGTGGAAATTACTCCATGTTTGGAGATTTGCCGAATTTGAATGCATGCATTTTTCCTGGCTTCGTCCTCTCTCGCTTTGTCCAAGCACTGCAAATTGCTTGTACAAGTTTAATCCGCATGTTCTCCTCCCTACTCCCTACTCCCTTTCTTAATTTCTTTCTCTTGTCCGTAGAGATTTGTCACATGCATGTTTCGCTCAACAATAGGATTTAGGGGGAGGTTGGGGATTGGATCATCGGGGAAGGTGGGGTCTCTTACGTGCCGTGCTGACCGACGGGTCGTATTCTCAGACCCAATCTGACCCGTCACGTGGCATGCGATGTCGACTGAACTTCGGGGTGTTCCGAAAAAACATAGCCTAAGTCCTAGGTTCATCGGATATGATATGGTGACGTGGAAAGCTAGTGTCGCCAACTTACTACATGGCTTTGCTTAGGCCCTGTTTGTTTAGGCTTTTTCTTTGGCTTATAAGCAAAAAAGCCTAAGCCTAAACAAAGGGGTGGCTTTTTTATTCAGCTTATAAAAAGCTTAAGCCTATTTAAGCCTAAAAGCCATAAGCCGTGGGAGAGTGCTTTTTGGCTTTGCGGAATGGAATAACGATGCACTTGCTTGAAGTTCGTTGAAATTACCCACGAAATGCCATTGTATATAAATCTCAATCCCTTGTTTTTTTCCTATTCCGTCACCCGCCGCCCCGCCTCTTCCTTGGTTCCCAGGCCCTCTCCAGTGGCCGATCTCCTTCCTCCTCAGCAGCTCCACCTCCCCCAGGCTCGCGGCTCCCCTCCCAGCGCGCCTCCTTCCCTCCCCCCCCGTGTGATGGATCGCCGGACTCGGCCGCGCCGGGGATGGCGCGGCTTTCGAGCGCGAGCCTTGCTACTCGCCGAGTCGGTTCCCGATCTGAGTCCCTACCCTACCGTTGGAATCGGAACCTCTACGCTTGATGTCGTGTTTTACGCTGGGTGGTGTGGTGTACTTATGGAATATTTGGGGTGTGTCGCGATTATTTTGAACACTTGAGGTTTAGGCTGGAGAAATGCTCGGTCCTTATGCATGTGGTGAGGTGAGGAGAGTGTGGGGCGGCTAATTGATGGTCGGTGTGGCGGTTGTTCTAGGATCTTAGTTGCCGCTCTCGTTTGGTAGCTCGGTTGGGAGCTCGGCCAGAAAATTTGGGCTTGGAGTCGTGGTAATCTTTGGATTCGAGGCTCGGTTTGACTTGGTGAGTAGGTGGCGTTCTTGGCGCCCTCGCCTTCTTGGGTAGCTGCAGATCTTATCTAGGAATGCAAAGCTTATATTATCGATGCCATGAATCATGCCTTGGATGGTTCTTGGTTCTCTTGGATGGAAATCGCCAATTTAAGGCTACAAAGAGGTTTTCTACTCGAAACTCGCTACATTTTCGGCCCTTTAGTGTCAAATGGCCTTTGCTTGATGATAGATCTGTTGCTAGAGAAGAAAGATTTATTGGTTTAAGGAATGCTTTTGGAGGAAATCGAGATGATAGGTAGTTGAGTGTCCTTAGTTCATGTTTCATTGTTTTGAGATATACAATAGTGCGTTTAGTGCTGTACTTGTTGTAGCCTTTTTCTGAGGAGTTGTAGCCTTATTTTGCCTGAACTTTCGACCTTGGTTTCTGATTCATGTCAATGGATCCTCCTTTCTTGTAAAGGCTCATCCACTGAACTTTTGTTGCTCGAATGAAGACAATCCTGCATTCTTTGTGTTTGATTCATACATATCCTATTTATCTGCAGAGAAAATAACATGTTTAGCCTCTTCCCTACCTTTGTTGGGAGAGGGTCTTAGTAGTTTTAGTTTGTGTTTCATGGCTCTATCTTTATTGTGTGGAAGAAAGCACTTTCTTTTGATGGAAATGGCTTGTCTTTTAGAACTAATTACCGCTTGATCCAAACATATTTAAGCCACCATGTTAACCATATTAATTAGACAATGCACCTTATGGAGTAACAAACATCAATATAGGTCATGAGGAACATATACCATCACCATTTACGGTAGCTTTAGCAAAAAAGATGATGACTTAAAGAGAGTAGTAATACTAATATCAGATTCTAAGTCTGATTATTTCTCATAAAATAATGGTAGGTTCATCGAGATGGAAAGGTTTACATGGCCTGCACATCTATCTTTAAGTACACATGGACTTTCTGAATCTTCTTCTCCATTAACATATGCTATGTCTGCCTACATTTGCATCTTTTGAGGACGTGTGGATCATGCGCTGTTCACATTATTTCTGTATTGTTGACTTGACTAGCCTTTTTCCCATCGTATTCGCTGAATGGATAAGTGGATAACCTTGGTGGTTGCTACACTTATGCATAGTTTGAAAATTGGGAATTTCTACAGTAATAATATATGCTACAGTTATCCCAATCGAAAGGGATATCTAGCTACTTACAAAGGACAAAAGTATCATCTACCAGAATTTCGCCATGGTCGACAACCAAGTGGAAAATATGAGGTGTTCAATCACGCTTACTCGTCCCTTCGCAATGTGATTGAGCGTTCATTTGGCATGTTGAAGATGAAATGGAGAATCTTGTTGGCTTTGCCAAGTTACAAAATGAAGATTCAAACGAAAATGATAATTGCATGTATAGCGCTACACAACTTCATCCGAGATAGTTTTAATTCATCCTTAAAAACATACTTCAAACCCTCAATGGCAATTCGGACTTTTTATCCTTCACACACAACTCAATAAGCCAACATCCTACAAAAAGCCAGATTACCAAACATCAAAGCTTGGCTTAAAAGGCGAGAGGCTTATAAGCGATTAAAAAAGTGAACTTTAAGTATAAACCAAAAAGCCTAAGCCTAAACAAACAGGGCCTTAGACGGACAATAATCCCTCGAGTTTACTACATGGATGATGTGGCAGCATTGCAGGCTCAGCTTGGTTGGACATCGAATGGCTTTTGGTCGTACATGCTCTGCTTCGGGGGTTGAATGGCCGATGGACCAGGCGAATGACATGAGATTGTGGCCGGTGGAGTTCATGAGGCTTTATTTCGTAAATAAATAAATTTCGGTCCCGGTGTTAGCTCAGGGTTACGAAAAACGCTGACAGGATCTCACGCGTGAACAGCTGAAAATGTTTCGAATGAAGGTGTAACTTCTAACCGAAAATTGTTTCTCAGCAAATTGGGACGCCAGTTGTACAGGAAACAAATTCTCATCGATAATTGAAGAAAAGAAAAGGAATTGAACAGGTTACAAACTGATTCTTGACAAAAGAAAATAGTGGGATTAGCTGCGCAATTGTGGGAAGTAATTGGCTAGTTAATATGATTATAATAATAACAATTATATAGCAACTAGTATATAGTCGCTCTTTGCTGTGGATTTATTTAATAAGGTACGTGTACTTATAATTTTATACCTGTCAAAGGTTTCATAAAAATACGTCGATTCATGAAAATATATCTTCTTACAAAACAATACATACGGTTTCGCAAACTTCTACTCTTTCAACCAAAAGTCTCTCAGGTATGTAAGACCCAAGATTTGATATGATATGGTAGCTACCATTTCAAAGGGTATGCATATAATAACACGAAAATAGGCTCCGTACTGTTCTGCACAACATAGCCGGGCCTCTGCCGGGTCGGGCCTACATTACATTAACTCGTACGCTCCCGACATCCAATCATACGGCCCACGACGCAGCCCGAACGAACCCACCACCAGCACCACCTGATATTGCACCAGTACACGTATCACATTCCTTCTCGAACCTTCCACTCTCCCTTGATTTCCTCGCGAGCCCGAAGCGAGCCGCCTCTCCCAGTCCGTCGCAGCACGAAACCAAAACCACCACCGCGACCCAGGCCACCGCGCCGGCGCCGGCGCCGGCTGGAGGCGAGCACGGGCGACCTCTCCGCGAGGGGGTGGGGACCAAAAGGCCGGCAAGATTCGAGAGGGCGGCGGAGCCAAGCGGAGGGCCTGCGAGTCGTCGTACGCGCGGGCCAGCCGCCGGCGCAGGGAGGCCGCGGCGCCCAGGGAGATGGGGGTCGACTACTACAAGGTCCTCGGTGTCGACCGCGGCGCCAGCGACGACGACCTCAAGAAGGCTTACCGCAAGCTCGCCATGCGGTGGCACCCCGACAAGAACCCCACCAACAAGAAGGAGGCCGAGGCCAAGTTCAAGCAGATCTCCGAGGCGTACGAGGTTGCCTTCTTCTTAATCTCCTCCTGTTGCGAAGATTAGTTCTTTCTTTCCAGTCTGGCGTCTTGATCCGTTGACCCTGCGGTTTCTGCCGACGAGCGAAGCCGTGAAGAAGATAGTTCTATCGGTACACAAGAAGTGATTCGACCCTACCATTTAACATACACAACCGATCCTGGAAAGATCACGTTTTGATCCGTCCTAGGGTATTTGTGGATGCGATCGTACTTCAGATTGGTTTATCGTCATTGCCTTTCTACGTGATGAGAGAAACAATTTCTTTTAAGGGTCACTTTTGACATGACGCTGCGTGCTTTTCATTGTACCTGTAGTGCTTACTGCTTTCTGGCCCTTGATTTAGCGCGTTTTAAAATTTAATGGGTAAATGGGAAATAGGAAGAACCTGCATTGCCAATCCCTGGCAGGTTTCGTCTGCATCCATTTTACAGTCGTTTGGTGATGTTACTGTGGCGTTTCACAGCATAACTGCTGCTGTATATTATGAGGGTGATTCTTTATCCATGTTTAGAGGCGGTGATTTGAAACTAATGTTAGGTAGGAACCAGGAACAATTGTTGCAAGTTCAAAAGGACTTTTTTGTTGATCTAAATTTTAACCCACCCGTTTGATATCTTTTAGTTGCAAGAATACACACTGTTGAATTGTAAACTTAACTCTATGGTTGCCATTTTCTGTCAGTGCATTGCAAAAACGTTATCTTTTGATGCAGCTCTTGCAGTTATTTAGCATGTTCAACTTCCAATCATTTGTTTAGACTACTTCCAGTCATTTATTAATGTACATTAATGCTATCCGTTACCTTTTAGGTCCTTAGCGATCCCCAGAAGCACAATTTATGACCAGCTAGGGAAGAGGGGCTCAAGGGGCAGCCGCCCCCAGGCGCGGGAGGTCCTGGTGCATCTTCCTTCTATCCTGGTGGTGCCCAGTCCACCTCATTCCACTTTAATCCGAGGAGTGCAGATGACATATTCGCCGAATTTTTCGGATTCTCTGGCCCTTTCTCTGGCATGGGCGGCATGGCGGGTGGAACTGGCAGCATGAGAGGGGCCCCAAGATTCCATGGGTCTATGTTTGGAAATGAGTTCATCTCTTCACGCTTTGGCGGGGAGAGTTCTGCTAGTAGTATGGCACGGCCAATACACAAACCGGCACCTATTGAGAATCGGCTTCCAGTTAGCCTTGCAGATTTATACAAGGGTGTAACCAAAAAGATGAAAATCTCAAGAGAGATTATAGATGCCAGCGGGTAAGCTGCCTCTATCATTTCAGCAATTTTGCAGCTAAGCACCTTGGCTATCAGAAATTGTGCCATGTGTAAGCCCATATAGGGAATTCTCTCATGGTGAATTAACTGCATTAGAAACTTTTTGTGTGGAGCAAGACTATTATTCATTTATGTCATGTGCATATTCATTGTGTGTAATGAGATGACTTGGTTACCATTGAACTACTAGAAATAGCCATGCCAGTTTGACCAAGAGTCGTCAACAAATCAAGATGTCCTTATGTCGTCAACTAAGCTTGCTTCTATTGTATACAATGATGCATTTTCTTGTTTTAGCACTTGGTTATATGACAAGAGTTGAGTCCTAGTTTAGAGCTACATATTATCTGGCACTTTGTATAGTTGTTGCAGCACTGCCATGGTATCTGTGGTGAGGTATTAAAGCTGTAGTAGTCCTTCATGTTGATCGTGTTATTTCATTGCCAAGCATAATCAATCACTCTGTGTATTACTCAGTTTCTCAAATAAATCCTTACAGTTAAGCTATATGAATTGAGCTGGACATGCTTCATCCTTTTCTTGATTTTGTACATAGGTGGAGCAAAATAGTATCATTGATTCATACAGCTGGTAACAATAGAATAAACATTTTTGTATGGTAACAATAGAATAAGCATTTATGTATCTTGTAAATAAAGCCAAAAAAGGACTGATTTCTAGCCTTTCGCTTTTGACATTCTTTCACTATTTTCATTTTTGGCTTGTGCAGTTTCTTAAATGACTTCTGTTCAACTAATGATAGGCAATAAAAAGCATGACCTTTGTTTCCGTATCTGTCGTAGTTAAGGCCAAATCGTGTGGGTAATCAAACTCCACAACTGCTGTTTATAACTTTACCAATCAGCCAATGGGCACATGAACGTCTAATGTTGGCAAAGTTCTATTAAACTTTCAATATCTATACGTGTAACATCAGTCATCAGGTGTTGACTTGCCCAGGATAGAAACGGTTAGCTGCCACTTCCTAATTTGAATGATCTTCCTTCATTTATTCTTCCAATTCTGGTTGGATTGCTAAAAGATCCCTAATCCACTCCTTTACGTACTAAGTCTATCCTCTTATCTCTATACTCTAGATCATATTAGGTGTTTGGATGTGGGGAATTCAAAATATACATAGGAGAATGTCAAAATCAATATATATTATCCTTTGTTATTGTCTTCTCTTGCAGTCTTTGCCCATTTATTTTCACCATTCCCCCTTTTTGAGGTAAGCTAAAGTGCAATTTACAATGGCTCAATATTGCAAACATGACATGATTGCATGTGGAGAATCTTTAAGTTCCAACCAATAATTCTCCACAAATGCAGCTACTCCCGAAATATTATGGACCGCTAGGGGATCTGCTCCAGGGTGTACATAGGGTCCAATCTGCAGGGGGTCATGCAAATACATCGTCTCCTTCCCTTCTGCCGAGTTGTTTAGAAGGCGCAAAAGCTCCATGGAAGATCTGGAGTCTACCAATAAATGATGCCCATTGTTCTCATGGAAAAATTGGATTGATGAAGAACATCAAGCGCATTATGAAACTTAATTTCCTCCTAGAGGCCACGAACCTTGATAAGGTCTTCTCATCCATCATGAGTGTGCCCATATGATTCTTGGGTCATGTGTTGAACTGATCATTGTTGATGGTGCCACGGCTGCAGGCAGCCATCAGCCCATTGTTAGACAGTGGCAGACGACAACAAATTGCAACCCAAAATATATCCAAGTTGATAGTATGTGATTTTAGTTCTCGTATTTGATCACATCTAAACTATACGCAGTATCATATATATTTTGGATTTGGAATCTTTGAAGGGTCATCGAATTACTTCGCGGAGCATGCAGGCATTCCTTGAATATACTCGTTTCTAAAATTTAGATCGTAGTCACCTCTTCAATTACACCTTCTAAAATGTGCCCATGTATTCCTAATTGAGCATAAGTATTCTGATTTCGAGGCATCTGTTCTTGGCCCTATTTGATTCTATTGCTTTTATGCCAATGAAGAGGGGAACAGACAACAGCAGTTATACCATGTGACAGATGGATCATCCCTATTGGTGCAGTCCAGACCAGTAGGTAGCCATTATATACTGTTTCGGACCTATGGCATTGTCGTATGTTTTGCTAAATAGATTGCCATTTCATCTTTCCTTTTTTAGGATAGCTTTTCATCTTTCTTTTTTAACACCTTCTAATCGTGTCCAATTAGTCTGGCCAATGCTAATACGTGAAGTAGAAAAAACATTCTAAAAGAGTTAAGAGAGCTATACAACCTCTAATTCACGCTTGCATCATGACTGTTGCCTAATTTTCTGAAACAAATCAGCACCAAGCAGATATACTTGTGAAGTGTTGTTCATGTGACATTCCAGCTAAAGACAAAGGTTAGATAGTGATGCCTCCATATGGCTGAGGTGGCTTTCAAAAGTCACTTCTTGGTTCTGATATACTAGTTTTGGATACTTTAACTATGGCTTCATGGTGGTCTTTTCCATCCCAAGGGTGTGCACGGGGCTGGTATTTCCTTCTTCTGTTGTTGACTTCTTGTGTTCTCTAATGTTGGAGGGTGGTATTCCTAGATTTGTATTTTACGACAAAATGCATGCCTGTTTTTATTAATTTGGTTCTGTGAAATTTATTTTGTGTAGCGTAACATTATGTGTGACTACGAAGATGTGACTACGTCCATATGAGCACCATCTGTTACGCCTTGATGAAAATAGAGCATTCTTTATAAACTTTATACTTATTGCCTTTGTGCTAATTTTACTATTCTTTTCAGGAGAGTCTCACAGGTTGAGGAAATTCTGACAATAGATGTAAAGCCTGGTTGGAAGAAGGGGACGAAGATCACTTTTCCTGAGAAGGGGAATGAAGCTCCAAACATGACACCTGCTGATATTGTTTTCATCATTGAAGAGAAGCCCCATGATGTTTTCACTAGGGAAGGAAATGATCTTGTCATGACAGAGAAAATCTCTTTGCTCGAAGCACTGACAGACTATACCGTGCGTGCCACTACATTTGATGGGCGGAGTCTGTTGGTACCCGTTACTTCAGTAATCCATCCTAGCTACGAAGAGGTGGTCACTGGAGAGGGCATGCCGATACCTAAGGAGCCCAATAAGAAGGGCAATCTGCGGGTTAAGTTCAACATCAAGTTCCCTTCCAGGCTGACCTCTGATCAAAAAGTTGGCATTAAAAGGCTTTTGGGTTCTTAGGCCCGTTTAAATGGCATTCTATAATGGAAGTGATTGTGAATATTGCCAGTGTGTGGCTAGGTAGATTTCTATTGGTCTGGAGGGGGTAAAAGGCAAGGAAATGAATAAGGGAGGGTAATTGCATAACATCTGTAACCGTATACTGTTATGTGTTGTTTTTTATCCCTATAATTTACTGGAGGTTTTTGACATGTACAACCAAGCTATTTGGCATTGTTGAATGTGTTCTTCCTAAGGCTTCCTTCCGGGGACTCCGGGACGAGTCCCGGCAAGGGTTACAGGGTTTCGCACCCGCAGTAGTTTTCAGAAAATTTAGCGCATCTTGTGGCTTATTCAAATTTGGGGATATTTGAATTATGATCCTTTACAAATAGCATAGAAAATACTCTTCATGCTTAGAGCCATTTTGGGTTTCTTCAGATGATGTGCATTGTCGAGCTGGTTAGCAGTTGCAAGTTGCAACCCTTTCGAGCAGGTAAGACGGAAGTCCCCATTAGCTCAGAGCAATATTTTCCCTTGCTTCTGCCAAACCTTTCGCTCTGTGCCAAGCTTCAGTGGTGTATTGCATTATTATACTAGTACGTGGTGTGGAACATGGTAATATCGTTTAGTATCGTGCCATGGCTGGTGAATGTAAAATAATTTCTTACGTGGACGATTATTCGGTTAGTTTGATCGGTTACGGGAAATTTTCAAGCTGAAAACCAAATTGAAAATAGAAGCCGAACCTAATTGACCAATAATATTTTGGTTAGTTCGGTTGGTTTATTGGGCTTTGCTAATAATAATAATGTACAAAATAATAAAACAAGTATCGATACACTATAGTATAAAATATAGCGCAATATGTCACTCCCAACTACTCATTACCGTTGTGAACTTCTGAGAACCAAATGCAAAGACGTTCACAAAATAACCAATAACATTCATAGCATTGTAGAGAGAAAAAGGTGAACAAAGTTGGGATTACAAGAGGATACCAGAGAGAAGCATACCTCTTAACACCAACTAGAACACTAAATACAATCCATGAAGAACACTAGGCTGCCGAGTGGACTTGGGAGATCCAGCAATGAATTTCTATGTTTTTTTTGTAGAGGATCTGCAACAACTGCTATCAGCGTATGAAACGAATAACAGATCGATTAAAGAACTTCCGAACAATCTTCACATATAAGAAACGAAATCCCAACCTTTCTGTGAACTTGTCACCGAAGGGAAGCCAGGCAGCCAGCCGTCAAGAGAGCTACGAGAGCCCCCGATTACACGATCGGTACGCGCGAGTTTTGGCTACAATCAGGGGGCTCTCTCTCTCTATATATATATACTAGTAGGGTGTTCGTGTGTTGTAATATGTTTTAAATAAATAGTATCATAAATGTTAAATTGTGTCAATGTTTAACCAAGTTATGTTATGAATGAATAGTATACTATTAAAATTTTAAAACATATCAGGCTGCTTCCAATCTTTGGTTCTCAACCCACCTTTCCCTTTACCGCTCTAGCCCTATCAAAAGGAGAAGAAAAAAAATCCCTACTTTTACTACTCAATCTCTTTTCATTACATGTACCATAAATAGTTAACATCCAGAAATTTATCAGTTTACATTAAAAATCTTTGATGATAATTTTGCTCTAAATCTATGCAAAGATCACTTTATGAAATCAAAGACTAATACCACAGTGATACAAGCAATTTCTTTGATAAAATACAACACTGGATTCCATTGATAGAAGAGAGAATTTACAAGGTTTCAACCGTCTACAATTGAATTGAGCAAAAATAGATGAAATTGTCTATCCCGAAGGATGAGGAATTTACTCAAAATCAACACCGTTTATTATACCTTGTTAGTACTTGCATTCATTGAGCCCTAGTATTTCTATACATACTGCCCCACATCAATTTCAACTACAGTGACACAACCCATGTATATACACCATTACAGAAATGAAAGGACCATTTTCCACAGTTAGAACCTAACTAATGAAGTTGCAGATGCATCGGTCGAGGCAAGAATATGAGACAAAAGATGGTTACACCTTCGGAACTCTTGAAACAATTGCTTCTTCGATCTAAATATGAAGTTCAGATTGAGATCTTTCAGGGTAGTATACTGATCAATCTCAGTATGTGGCTTGTCAGTTGTACGGCCAAGAGATGAGCCTTTTAGATCAAAACATCTATGGATATAATAATCAGAGCAGAATAGATTTCCCATTATGACAAAATGAACCCGAGTAGTAATACAACAGTAAACAGTCAGTGCACACATTTTGAACATTGGCAAAAATGTATATAACAAAGGTAGTGCTAAGGATGGAGAAGAAATATACAATCACATTCATCTCTAACGCTAACTTGACACAATGTAGACCAAATAATTTGGTAATTAGAGTATTCACAAATGCGCGAACATGATTGTAGCAAGCTGGAAGCATCTGTAATGTAAACGTGTTTCTTGCATTCAGAATAAAACTTCTGGCCTTATTTATGAAGCTTGGAAAGTTTAGAGACAGAAGGAACCACAAAGGACAAACCTTTACTTCTGATTTCTTCATTGTCTTTATCAAGTACCGATCATCATTTGTTAGGTAAAAGAAGCTTCCACTCTTACCAGGAGATGAAAGCTCCCGGAGAGCCTCACTTCTGCAAAGGGATAACATATAGTCAGCAATATCCACCTTGAACAGCTTGCGCAGTGTCCTGCGATTCAGTTCAGAAAAAATGATACGTCGATCAACATGATGACACCAGAGCAAGGGTACAACATATATCTTTATCATGGGAGTGATGACCAACCGGAACACCTGTGGGCAGTAATCCTTCCATCTAAAGTCACGAGAATTGTGAGGAGGAGTATATTTTGAGCCTTTTGGAGGGAACTTTGTCCATACCTTTTCCTTTGGGTTGAAAGCCGACGATTTTAGATCAAGTGTAATTGGACATTGCTTACCGACTGCATGCCTGTGTCAACACATCATTGGTAAGGCAGAGATAAATTTAACCGTGGTGAAAAAAATGAAAGAAAAATGGCTAATATGCTTGCAAGGAGTTCAGTAACAATTCGAGCCATCAATGAATTTAATGCTGTGAGTTGGTAGAAAATTCAAACAGAAAGGTGAAGCATCTACCTTGCAATCAAAATCAGATTGGCTAACCCACAAAAAATTATTTTTTAACCATTACTTACATCACCCAAAGCAAACTCTTTGATGATTCACATGTCAATATTTCCTAATTCAAACTTGTAAATCGGCAAAGGTACCAAAGCCAATGCGAATTTCTCCGGCGTTACGCGTTATGTGGTGCCAAAATAGTAACATGGTCAAATCCCACAATTGAGCAACCAAAATGTTCATAATTCACAACCGCCATTGAAGATAAATGAAAGCACGCACCTGATCTTGAGCTGCAAGTTGAGCATAAGCAAGTAGTTCTTGTGCCCCTTGGCAATGGTCTCCTCCTACCGTTTCACCTCCCGCGGCGGCACCCACTTGGCGATGTGCGGCGTCAGCGACGGCCCCCTCCCCTCGCTGTCGTTGTCCGTCCTGACGCTCCTCAGCGCACCCACCACCTCGTCCGCCAAGGCGGTTCCGTCCACAATGTCGAACGTGATGTCCCCGTCTGACTCCCAAATGCAAATCTTGTCGTACTTCCGGTCGCCATCGGAGCTATTGCTCAGCCCGGACGCCGAGCTCACCCGCCCATTGGTCGTCCTGTTTCCTGAATAATTTAGCGACTTTTGCAGCGACGCTGACTCGGTGTTGCCACGCATGAAGCCCGGCAAGTCCCTCGCGAACACGTCACGGGGATCACGCATCATCGGGGCTGCCGCCGCCGGGGACGGGTAGTACACGCCCTTCTACTGGATAATGCCGGTGGGGCAGTCGCGTGTCCAGTAGCCGACGTAGACGTTGCCATCGGCCCAGAGGAAGGTGCCCTGACCGCGCGGGCAGCCGTCCTCCCAACCAAAGTTGGCGGCGACCAGGGAGAGGAGGGCGGAGCGGTTTGGCGTGGTGGTGGGAGATAGACCTCTAGTTGGGGGAATCGGGCCGGTTGGTGGTGACGGGGAGCTTGTCGGTGGCCAACCCATGGGGAGAGACTACGGATGAGAAGCCGACAGCGAAGGGAGGCGAGGCGCGAGAAGACAAGATGATAACCTCCGTGAGCCGTCGGTCTTTGGGAGGCGACAAGAAAGAAGACGAGGCAGGCAGTACCCCCACACGGGCATCGGGCGGTGCATCGTGTGGAGAAGCGAGGGGAAGAGGCGGGGGCGGCCTGTGTGGAGTCGATGGCGCTGAAGGAGGTAGGGGTGGAGCGGGCGACAGCTAGCTAGGGTGGCAAAAAGCTCGCGGCTCATGGCCGGCTCGGCTTCGGTTTTTGAGCCAAGCCGAGCCGACTTGAGCTCGGTGAAGATTCGAGCCGAGCTCGGCCGCTCATGAGCCAAGAGCAGCGCAACCCCATATAATCAAGATGATTAGATTTTGAATTGATGATAAATGACTCATATAATCATTTTATTCTACCTTTATTTTTGGGCTTGAGAAACCCTGGCTCGAATGAGCTTTTTCGAGCCGGCTCGAGCTTTTTTCGAGCCGAGCCGAGCCGGCTCTCGAGCTCGTTTTTCCAAACGAGCCGAGCCGAGCCTCAGACCGAGCCTGGTCGAGCTTGGCTCGAGTCGGCTCGGCTCGGCTCGTTCCGACCTAGCGGCCCCGAGAGGAGGAGTCTTTGGCCGTGGCGGTGGCGGCTCTGGGAGTTGGCGGCGACCGGGGAGAGGAGGGCAGAGCAGTTTGGCGTGGGGTGGGACGGGAAGAGAAGCGAGGCGGCGGTTTGGCGTGGGGTGGAAGGGGTAAACTCAGAATTATAGTAATTAAGATATGTATGTATGTATATATATAGAAAGTTTTTTTGCTACTTTCGGGTGTAGTTACTCCATATTTCGTATTTCTAGCGTCTGAGTATCTTGTTCAACCGAGTATGTGCATGTAGTATCACAGTATATAAGACCACTTATGTGGTATTTATACATTTTTATAGGTGGTATGTATAAATTTTTAGACATATTCCTTTTTATATGCGAATATGAAGGTATTTACAAAATATGCTAAAAATTATTGACTCTTTTGTAATTTTTTTAATGTGGTTCGCATTGGAGTATATTATAATTAGTATATGAGTATACCGAAAGTGATAAAGTAGTATATCAAGTTCTTTTACGTGGTATATCAGAGGTAGGAGTAACTGCACCCGGATAGTTACTCCATATTCCGTATCTCACAATGTAGAGAGTATCTTGTGCAACCGAGAGTATGTATGTGTAGTATTCGAGTATATAAGACCACCTAGGTGATATTCACACCTTTTCAGGGGTGATATGTACAATTTTTTTAGATATACTCCTTTTTAGTGCGAATATGAATGTATTTTCAAAATATGCTAAAAACTATGAACTCTCTTACAAATTTTTGTGTGGTTCATATTGGAGTATCTTATAATTATTATATGAGTATACCCAAAGTGATAAAGTAGTATGTCAAGTTCTTTTAGGTGGTATATCATATATATATATATATATATATATATATATATATATATATATATATACGTATCTAGTGCTAATGGGTAATTCAGTGCTAAGGTGTTAATATCAATCTTGACCGTTGGAGGTGGGAGCATGCATAGTATTTAATGAAGACGCATTAATAAAGGTGCATTGAAGGTGGGAGCATGCAAAGTGATTAAATGATTTAGAGGTGGGAGCACGTATTAATCTTGGTTGTTCAATTCAGATCAAACGGTCAAGATTGGTATTAGCACATTAGTACTGAATTACCCATTAGCACTATATATATATACACACACACACACACTTTCTACTTTGGATATGCCACCTAAAATATTTATTATCCTAATGCTTCATAGGTATTTCTCTAAATATTTGGATATTCTATAATCTTTGAACAATCCTTTCTGTATCATTTTTAGACTTTATATCTCTATGTCAATTAGGTCCAAATGATTGTAACCTAATGCAATCTATACAAGAATTCGCCATATAATATTCTTCTATGTTTGTGCTAAGTTCATTTTATATATATATATATATATATATATATATATATATATATATATATATGTTAATGGATAATTTAGTGCTAAGGTGCTAATAAGATTAATGCAGGCTCCCACCTTTAAACTATTTAATCACTTTGCATGCTCCCATCTTCAATGCATCTTCATTAAACACCATGCATACTCCCACCTCCAACGGTCAAGATCCAAATCTAACGGTCAAGATTGGTATTAGCACTGAATTACCCATTAGCACTAGATCGTTATATATATATATATATATATATATATATATATATATATATATATATATATATATAGAGAGAGAGAGAGAGAGAGAGAATCTACAGAGGGCTACGATCAATGGATTTTAGATCAAACGATTGAGCAATATATTGGAGGTGCGCATATATATATATATATATATATAGGATTAATACTTTCTACTCCCGGGTGTAGTTACTCCCACTTTGATATACCACCTAAAAGAACTTGACATACTCCTTTATCACTTTGGGTATACTCATATACTAATTATAAGATAATCCAATGCGAACCACACGAAAAATTTGTAAGAGAGTCCATAGTTTTTAGCATATTTTGTAAATATATTCATATTCGCACTAAAAAGGAGTATGTCTAAAAAATTATACATACTACCCCTGAAAAGGTGTGAATACCACCTAGGTGGTCTTATATACTCTTATACTACACATACATACTCTCGGTTGCACAAAATACTCCCTACGTTGTGAGATACGAAATAGGGAGTAACTACTCCCGGGAGTAGGAAAAATGCTTCCTATATATATATATATATATATATATATATATATATATATAGAGAGAGAGAGAGAGAGAGAGAGAGAGAGAGAGAGAATCTGCAGAGGGCTACGATCAATGGATTTTAGATCAAACGATTGAGCAATATACTGGAGGTGCGAAAATTACGACGTCGATGTTGGTAATGGAATTGAAGATTCGAAGATAGCACTCGCGATCGTAGCTGTCGGGTTCCGGGCTATTTGATCGGTTCGGTCTCCAGGACTTAAAAGCCGACCGAACACCAAGAAGCCGAATTGCACGCATAAGAAAACCGAAGCCGATTTTCCTGCCAATCTGACCGCTGGTTTGTATGATTCGGTTTTTCGGGTGCTTAACTTTCTGCTCACCGGACCAGAAAGTACAAAATTCTAAAATTTCCATAACTATCCCAATGAATTTGCTCAACGCAATTAGAAATAATTTCCAAACGACAAGGTATGAACAAGATTTTTGCAAGTCTTTTGAAGATCTTAACAACTAGCGCAAAGGTTAGTCACAACCAGGGAAAAAATATGGCTGGTAACCAGGAGAAAAAAACCGGTCAAAAAATTTTAAATTTTAATTTAATTTTAATTTTGTGCTAGATTACCTATTGTATGATCTTGACATGCTTAAATTATTGTACTTCCAAGTCCCAACATGTTTAGACAATCTAGCTTAGTTAGTACATGACAGTTGGAATCTTGGAAAGGACATTGGGGCCATGAGCAGTTGGGAATCCTGGGAAGCTCCTTGGATGCTTACTTGGATTGTTTTACAGCACTACGACAGTAAAGAAAAGAGCAGCAACAACAACCGCAAGGGGAGAAAAGTAGCAGTAGCAGAGGAGAAGAGCAGCAGCAGCAAGGTGGGGGAGAAGAGCAGCAGCAAGCAAGGAATGAGAAGAAGAGCAGCAGCAACTAGATCTGTGAGTTTCTCTTCATCTCTTTTGCTCTTTTACTCTTGCAAATAGTTATGAAAAATCAGTCCCAAAAGCAAGAGTGTCTGATGATGACACCCCTTCCACTGATACAACCATCCTTACTGCTTCTGATGTACAAGGACTAATTACTAGACCACGTGTTCGACAATTAAATTATTAGGTGACTTCGTTTCTCGGAGTGCATCCATATTTTATGAACTCTATGATGCTACTTAAAGCACGTGATATTATTTTGCTTAGGAATCAAGGATCGGGAGGCATGCTAAATGGAGATGATGACAGCATCAAGCATGGAGATGATCATACGAGGAATGAATATTTATATACTGAGGCTTAGCAGAATCTAGCATAAAGACTATATATTAAGTTGTTTAGGCCAACACTTAGCAATAGTTGAGTAAAGTAACTTAGTTTTGCGCCACCTATGCTAATGGGCCATGGGCCTTGCAATTTAGGCTGGACACCTAGGGTTTGGCACTGTTCATATGGTACACAGTACCTGCGATCGCCGCCCCTCTCTTCCTCCTTTACATAGTGGCCGCCACCCTTAGGGTTTGACGGGTTTTGTTGATTGAAGTTTAGCTTTACTACTTTATACTTTGTCCTCTTGTTCTGCGAGATCGACAACGATATTGTTCTTCGGAACCCCACTTATCAATACAATTTCAATTCCTATTCGCAATTCCAGATTGCCTATTTATCTTGTTCCTGTGTACTTCTTCGGTGTATGCAGGAATTGATCTTCGTGATCAGGTCATCCGGGTATTCGTGCGCAGTTGATAACGACTTATCGAGTAGTTCAGCGATTGCGTGGTTTCGAGTATTGCGAGTTCGTAGCCAGGATCGTGAGAGTTAAGCAACTACTACCGAGCTTACCTTCTCACCGAAAGATTGGATCAGAATAGGACATTCGTGGTTCATCGGTGTCATTTCCAAAAGGCTTGCTAGGCTATGTTTTCTTCTTCTTTTCCTTAAAACCAGTTATGGAAAATCAGGCACATAAGCAGATAAATTTTAAAAACAAATCAGTCGTTATATTTTTGGGGTGCTAATGCTGTTGCATGATATTGTAGGTGATGGCTCCTAAATATATCAATGTTTGGGAGCATAGAGAGAGACTGAGAGGTACTGATTGGAAGTGCAGATATTGTAATATTACCAAATCAGGCGGAGGTGTCACCAGCTTAAAAGAACATATTGCTAGGAAATACGGGGATGTTATTCCTTGTGGTGGGGTTCTAGCGGATATCCGAAGGCTCATGCTGGCAAGTTTTGAAGAAACAAAGGCAAGAAAGAAATTTATTAAAGATGAACGACTGCGAATAGAGCAAGCTGCTTCAGAGCCTGTAGCTCATGGTCCATCATCTCAAGATATCTTCGATGATGATGAGAAAATAAAGATGGAATGGGCTCGCCAAAAATCGTTGGAGTTACACCAGCTACAGCAAATGGCACAAGTCAGGGGTGCGACGTTTGAACATGGTGGTGCTAGTGGAAGTGGAAGTGGTAAAGGAAGTGGAAGTGGTACAGGAAGCAATACCTTTTCTAGGATGTTTGATAGGTCATAGTCCATGAGAGTTGATTATGATATTTTACGCAGTTGGGCACCCCTCTAACCCCGCATTGATACAATACTTAATAGAGAATCAAAGTCAAAACTTAGAAAATTTTGGTCTAAGTGGTTCCATAGTAATGATATTAGTGGGAAAAAGATATAGTGTCATTATTTTCGTACTGCCATCAGAGTTACATAAAAACTTGGTCAAGGCGCTCCGTTACCTAGAAGTCATGAAATCGATGAGTCATATCTTGATGCTAATAGACAAGAGATAAAAGAGTATGTACAATAGTTCAAAGATGACTAGGTATATATGAAGTCTCCATCATGTGCGATTAATGGACATGATCTACACAAATGAGTATTATTAACTTCATGGTGTACTGCAATGGAAGAATATTTTTCCATAAGTGAATGCAACTGGTGACGTACAAAATACTGACTTTTTGAATCATCAGATCTGTAACATTGTGGAAGAAATTGGAGCTCAACATATTATGCAGATTGTAACTAACAATGGTGCAAACTACAAGAAAGCATGTGAACTGGTAATTGAACAATATCCAACTTTAGTCTGGCAGCCGTGTGCAGCGCATACTGTCAACCTCATGTTGAAGGATATTGGCCAGTTCGAGGAGGTTGCTGGAGTTGTCAAGGCGGTCAAGAGGATTTGTCGGCTCCTATACAACCACAGTTGCCTCCATAATTAAAAGCGAGAATAAATTGGAGGAGAGATAGTTCGTCCAAACATTACAAGGTTTGGAACGACATTTGTTTTCTTGAAAAGTTTTTGGGATAGAAAAGACAAGTTTATGAAATAGATGGTATCAAATGTGTGGAGCTCCAACCGCTCATGACCGAAGAAGGAGAATACATGCATTCATGTCTCATAAGTAGACAATAGTGGTCCAGTATGGATCGAGTCATTAAAGTGGTAGAGCCGATTTATCGACTACTAAGATTTGTAGACCAGTAGAAACCCGCAACAATGGCAGGAATGATTGCAAAAACATATGAACTACAATTTGGATTTAAAGACGTATTGAAATAAAATCAGGCTACCTATGCTCATGCTATAGAGTTAGTTAATAGAAGAATTACAATGATGAAGAAACACATCTATATGATTCTAAGCAAGTAGATAGTTTCATAAATTCTAACATATAAAATATATTTGTTGTACTTTTTTTTCTAACATACTAAGTTTGTTTGAACAGCATAGTTTCTAAACCCGCAAAGCTCTATATGGTTTGGGGGGAAAATGCAGGTTTCGCCGTCTCCCTCATAAAAGCAATTCAAAGAATAGCCGATAAACCTGATGAGACAGTGCAGACTCTAGGCGAGGTAGAATTATATCGTAATTGATGAGCCTTATTTGCTTCAAATGAGGTTTATCTTAGTTCTAATTGTATAATTGTATGTATATTGTTATCAACTTATATATGCATACAAAATCAACCATGACCATGTGTTTATTGTAATTTTCATGTTACTTGTAGCTACATGGTGGGTGACGTTTAGAGCAGAGACACAAACACTACAGAAAGTCCACAATCTGATGAAGTATAGTACCAAAAGTTTGATAATAGTAGCCCTCCGTCGTCCAATGATGATGCTGATGGTGGGACAACTCATGATGTAGTATAAGACTAACAAAACACATGTCAACCATTAGAATTCACCTGCGAGAAATTTTTTCACGCATGCTACTTAAGATGAAGACCATGGTTGTCGTGTTTCAAGAACAATCAATAAGACCTATAGGAGGGCTACAGATCACCAAAAATATCATTCTCGGCCACAAGACTCTTCTTCTTATAAATCCTATGCTAGCTCAAGATCTATTTGGACTTATGGACATCGAGATGCCAACCTATTACCTTCTGATGATGATTCCTATTCGTTAAATATTTATTCTCATCCTACTTACCATTTCGGAAATCAACTTGCATATTACCAACTAATTTATAATCATTGGGTAGAATATGCCCATCAAACATACACTTGAAATCAATACAAAGCCTACCTAGCTCAATCCAGTGTTTTTCCTACCGGTGGAAAAAAATCGGAGGTGAGCGATACGCCCAGTTACCGCCGGTAACCGGTTTTTTCGAAAAAAAATTTGGATTATAAATTTTTAAAAAAACAAACTCGAACAAAATTCAAGCAAATTCAAATTTTTTAGACAAAATTCATCAAAACCGAAAATTTCAGAGCTCATTACATACGTGTATCCAGTGAATCTCGACGAAATTGTTTTCACTGGCTCAATCTAAAGGACTTCTCCTAATTTATAACAATAAATACATGGCACAACCTTCGTGTTTCTCGACAATATATTGGTATGAATTGCTACTCTATTATTGTTATTAGTATGCTAGTCAAATTATCATTCATTACCATTAACTTATATTTTTATTAATTTAGATGTTTTAAAATACTTGGAAGAAAGGGCTGCCCTAGATGGTAAAGCCAGCAAGGAGGACTTTTTATGTACATCAGACTCATTACAAATTTATAACTAAACATCAAGTTTCTTATGTATCAGAATTGTTACTTCATTAAACACTTTCAAATTAATATTTGCATTATTACTATTGTTAATTACCCATAACCAGTTTTCTCTGTTTTTCCGGTTTTTAAAAATGATTTTTTCAGTTTTGAGTGGTAACCGTTCTCGTAACCTGTTTTAAAACATCCTCAATTCGACTTTCAACTGGTTTTTTTCTGTTTTTTCGGTAACCGGTCGCCGGGCGTTTTTTCTTTGTATCCTTAGTCACAACACATACTGACGGTAAATTGTTTTTCTGAGAAATTCCAAATGCACGACACCGTTGGAAGAACCAACAAAAGAAATGATACAAGATACAAAGAACAATACTCGGTTATCACATACAAAAAGAAAAGCCTTTTCAAGTACGAGCGTTTATTTCTACACATTTGAGCTCTCTCGACGACAATCTGATGGTAACCAATCTTACCATCTGCAATGTGCTGTTCAACACCACATTGGGAACAATTGACCAAATAACCCAAAAATCAAAATAAAACAAGGCAGAGAAGACGTCATTATTCTCGTCCACGACCTCTCCGATCCGAGGCAGTAAAACTCAAGCACCAACCCGATCATATTCACAACAGTCACCTCATCACGCGCTCTTTGCTTGCTGGATTTAAGAGAATGAGCAGGCAGAATTAGAAAATTTCTTCAACGCAAGTCTGGGATGGAGATTAAGTGAACCGACATTTTTGCTATGCTAATCGTTTGCCATTGCTAGCCAATTCAAATGATATTCACTTCCCTCATGCCCAGTTCTTAAAGTAGTTCACTGCGTTAAACTAAATAATTGTTATTATGTTCCAGCCTTATGCAAAAACATTATTTCTGCTTCCTGTTTAGGAGCAGAAGGTTATGAGTTCAGAATAAAGAACAATTGTTGTTCAATTTATTTTGAAGATATACTCTATGACCATGCTCCATTGGTGAATGGATTGTATGTTTTGAATCATAAGGTTGAGCCCATCTACAACGATAATGCTAAGAGACTTTGACCTAATGATTTGAATCCCACTTTTATTTGACATTGTCGTCTAGGTCATATAAATGAGAATCACATAATGAAGCTCCATAAAGGTGGTCTTCTAAACTGATTTGATTTTAAATCATTTGAAATATGCGAATCTTGTTTACTTGGCAAAATGATGAAGACACCTTTCACGACTAGAGTTTAGAGGGCAAATGACTTATTGACCCTTGTACATACAGATATATGTGGACCAATGAACACTTCGGCCAGAGATGGTTTTCAGTACTTCATAACTTTTACTGATGATTTCAGTAGATATGACTATGTCTATTTGATGAGGCATACGTCGGAATCCTTTGAAAAGTTCAAAGAATTTCAGAATGAAATGCAGAATCAACTTGGCAAGACAATCAAATGTCTACGATCTGATTGTGGAGGTGAATATTTGAACCATGAGTTTGGTGATCATCTAAAGAAATGTAAAATTGTTCCACAACTTACTCCGCCGGGGACGCCTCAATGGAATGAGGTGTCTGAACGACGGAACTAAACATTGTTGGACATGGTTCGGTCAATGATGAGCCAATCCGATCTTCCATTGCAATTCTGGGGGATTCGCTCTAGAAACAGCGGCTTTCACTTTAAATATGGTTCCATCAAAAACTGTAGAAAAGACATCATGTGAGATATGGACCGAGGAGAGTCATGGATTGTCTTTTCTCAAGGTATGGGGTTGTGAGGTATATATCAAACATTTGACGTATGATAAACTCATATTTAAGTTCGATAAGTGCTTCTTTGTGGGGGTGTCCCAAGGAAACTAAATGATATTTTTTATAATCGGATTGATAACAAAGTGTTTGTTGCCCACAATGGTGTCTTCTTGGATAAAGAATTTCTTTCCAAAGGAGTCAGTGGGAGTAAGGTGCAACTCGAAGAAATTCAGGAACTATCTGAAAATGTTTCAAGCCTTACTGAACCTCTACAGGATGAACAAGATGTTATTAAACCTGTAGATGAGGCATCAGTCCCACGTAGATCAAAAAGACCACATCAATTGTTTATAAGGTATAGGCATGACGTTTTATTATTGAATAATAATGAGCCTACGACTTATACGGAAACGATGATGGACCTAGACTCTGAGTTATAGCTTGAAGCCATGAGATTCGAGATAAAATCCATACATGACAATCATGTTTGGAACTTGGTTGATGCACCTGATGGTGTGATGACCATAGAGTGCAAGTGTATTTTTAAGAAAAAAAAAGATAAATATGGATAAAACTGTTCACATTCATAAGGCACGACTGGCCGCGAAGAGCTTCAAACAAATTCAAGGTGTTGATTATGATGAAACCTTCTCACTTGTCGTGATGTTTAAGTCTATCCGGATTATTCTAGCTATTGCTGTATATTTCGATTATGAGATATGACAAATGGATGTCAAAACATATTTACTAAATGGAAACCTAAGTGATGATGTGTACATAACACAGCCTGAGGGTTTTATCAATCCAAAAGAAGCTAGAAAGGTATGCAAGCTTAAGAAATTCATTTATGGATTGAAGCAAGCATCTCAGAGTTGAAACATTCGTTTTGATGAAGTGGTAAAAGGGTTTGACTTCATCAAGAACGAAGAAGAACCTTGTGTTTACAAGAAGGTTTGTAGGAGCAAGCTTGTGTTTCTGATTTTGTATGTGGATAACATACTACTGATCGAAAATGATATTCCAATGCTTGAATCTGTTAAAACTTCATTAAGAAATAGTTTCTCAATGAAAGATTTAGGAGATGTAACATATATTCTTGGTATAAAGATCTATAGATATATATCTAAAATGCTAATTGGATTAAACTAGGATATGTACATAGACAAGGTGTTGAAACGGTTCAGCATGCAAGATTCCAAGAAATGTTTCTTGCCCATGACACATGGCATTAATCTTAGCAAGAGTCAGATCCTACGACCACTGATGAGTGAGACAAAATGAATTGAATTCCATATGCTTCGGCTATTTGATCTATCATGTATACTATGCTATGTACACAACCAGATGTGTCGTATGCTCCAAGTGTTACAAGTAGATATCGGTCAGATCCAGAAGGTCACTAGATAGCAGTCAAGAATATCCTTAAGTACTTGAGATGGACTAAGGATGGATTCCTTGTGTATAGCGGTGAGGAAGAGCTGGTCGTAAATGGTTACACCGATGCTAGCTTCCAAACCAATCAGAATGATTTCAGATCGCAATCAGGGTTTGTGTTTTATTTGAATGGAGGAGCAGTAAGTTGGACGAGTTCCAAACAGGGAATGGTTGCTGATTCTACAACAGAGTCTGAGTATATTGCAGTTTCGGAAGCTGCAAAAGATGTCGTTTGGATTAGAAAGTTCATTAATGAACTGGGTATGATTTCGAGTGCTTCTAGTCCAATGGATCTCTATTGTGATAATAGTGGAGCCATTGCACAAACTAAAGAGCCTAGATCGCATCAGAAGTCCAAGCACATACTTCGACGATATCACATTATTTGTGAAATCGTTGAGAGAGGTGATATGAAGATATGCAAAGTGCACACAGATTTGAATATTGTTAATCCGTTGACAAAGCCTCTCCTGTAACCTATGCATGAGGCGTACATAAGAGCAATTGGTATAATATACCTATATGAATGACTCTAGTGCAAGCGGGAAACTGTTGGTGATATGCTCTAATGGCAATCATAGAGATAATTGTATCACGTCTGTGTTTATGTGTTATTGAATAAGTGTTATTCTGTTCCTTGAATGAATCATCAGTTATAAAGATTAACGAGTATGTGACTTGTTGGTGAAGCTCTTTTAACTTATGATGATGTCGCTCTAAATGTATCACTAGTCAAATGTCACTTGTCGGAACACCAGTAACTCTACCGACCAGCACATGTATTGATTGACGACTGTGTTTCACCCATCGTGGATATAGGGATATCGAATCAATAATATGAACACATGTTAGAGAACATGGTGTTAGATTCACCCACCTTGAGACACTTCTGAGATTGTTATGATTTCATGTGTCATCAGTTGGCCTCAAGCAATAATGATGTATAATTCTTAGACTTGAGATCAGCATGGTTTTATACATGTGTAAGAGTATACTTTGGGGTTAGCAAACGCTACTCTGTAACTGGGTAGTTATAAAGGTAGCTTTCAGGTATGCTGTGAAACATATGAAGGAACGTGACTGGTTGGACATGAGATTTGCCCCTCCTAACATAACAGGAGATATCTCTGGGCCCCTCGATGTGGTCAGATAAAAAAAGTGCATGATCATACCACTGGTGGTCGAAGAGTTCGACCACATAAAGTTATTTGACACTCGATCGAAAAAGTATTGACCAGTTCATGGATGACATAATATCTGACCCGGAGTTCAATAAGATATCGTGAGGTAAAGGAAGAATACACGAGCTGGTCTTTCAGTTCGATCGGATACGGACTAGTCGTATGGAGATACAAGCTGGTCGTAGGCTGGTCGAATATGATTACTAAGTGATCGAAAACTGGTCGTAATGAGTTATAAATTGGTAGAAACTAAATATGAACTGGTCGTATCTGGTCGTATAGAGATACGACTTGGTCTTTAGTGATAAGGACCTGGTCGTAGATCATATTGCATTAAGGTTCGTCCGATATAATTTGTGTGTATTCTTGAATCGTTATGTGCTACTAGGAACCACTACCAACTCGTGGTCGGAAAAGATTTTTGAGTCACAACTAACAGGTTGGAATAAACCAGTACGAATACGATTTGTCAAACGTGCTCGGATAGGATCCGTCACGGGCACTATATAAAGAGATGCTTGAGGCTATCATGGGGACAAAGGAGACACACGATATAAGATAGACGTAAGTTGCTCCAAACCCTAACTGACATCTTCTTGAGAGAGCCTTCTCGTGCAACTTGGTGCTAGCACACCGGCATACGGTGTTCCTTCCTCGGACATATGGATACCGTAAAGGCGCTACTGCGGTTGTTGTGCGCTTGAAGACAATCCACAACCTTGGTGAGGAACTCGATTATTTGCTGGAGGAGACGATTGCCATTGAGGTGCTGAACGATCGACTACGAGGACGATCGACTTGCGAGGACGCTAGATGATCGACTACGGCTACTGAATCAACGTACTCGACGTAGGACGATCGACTACGACCACTATATCGACGCGCTCCTCGTTGGACCAGACTGCTCCAACTCTTTTTCCGTTGCATTGCGCGTCTAATGGTAACGATCCATGATCTCTTGCTTGCATGATATCCTGAGTTACGTGGTACAATTTTTGAATTATCAGCTAACGTAGCCTACCCGTATCCCTTCATTAATTGTTGAAAGGCCTTAATACTGTTACTCTCATATTTTTAAATAGCTGGCTTTTGAGGATCTTATTTTGTTGAGGACCTTGAGGTGCAATATCTAACATGTATATCTTGCTCGGGTAATCGAGAAGAAAAATTGTCATTAGTAAGTTCAGAAATACTCAATCTAAGGGTGGTATGCTATTTTTATTTTTCCTGAAATTTCGGTTGAAGCATGGATCTTGGTCATCAAAGTGAGCTTATAATGGAAGCTACCAACAAAGTGTTTACAATTTAGGCTGTCAAAGTGTTTCAATTATTTACTATTTAGTCATTTAGTGTCATCAAATCTGTGCAACTATATTCAAATTATAAAGCAGCCAAATCGGTTCCATTTAGACATGTGTTCAGATTTAGGAGACAATGTTATAATTTTGAGCAAACTTACACTTTTCTCCTCTTCAATCTTAGCCTTGATGTATGAGTAGAGGGCAACACCACCTATGGCAATGCAAGTTCCAATTCCAGTCTGTGTGGTAATTCTGTTGCCTGCTCAACGGGAGATTTAGCGAGTGTTAAGCTAGGCATAGAAAACATCATATAGAAAATGACCAGAACAAAACAAATATGTAATGCTCATTTCATAAACAAGGGGAGTATTTTTCAGTTACCAAAAATAATGATTGAGAAACCAATGACAAAAACCCTTTTCAACACATTGCCAACGGCATGTGTCAGAGGGGCCACTCGCTCCAAAGTGTTTGTAGCAACCTGCCATGCCATAATTACATTAGTCATATTATAACTGATAACAGATGAAAGGTAGTCCATGACAAAATTGCATATGCCTGTTTGGCAACATCATGATTAACTAATGATAAATGCTGACCTCTACATTGAATAGGAAAGAATATATCTGGACAACCATTCTGTAGCTAGTGCTATTACAATGTGACAGTGTGGTGAGAAAGCTCAAATGCTACAACTATTATTCCTATAAGAGCATATGCACAATTTTAGCATGGCATGGAACTGGTTACCTGGTTATAGAGGTGGTAGAACAGTCCTACCAAGAAAAGGTCTGAAACGAATTTTGTCAAACCTACTTTTGCAATTGCATCCTTAAATCCATACTGCAATAGTTGGGGCCCCTCAATCTGCAACATTGAGCATGGAAACAGAAACATCAACATTAAGCATAATACACAAAACTTTATTTTTTACTTCCTGGGCCAAATTTATCACACTTACAATGACTGCAGGTGGTATGCAGACTATGAGAGCAATAATTGAGATGTAAGCATACACATTGGTGCTATCCATGTCGGTCTGCAACAATGAAAACGGTTAGCAACAGCAGAAAGGAGAGAAAAAGGAGTTGACGCAAAAACCCATGAAGCAAAAAATATGAAAGTCGAGAGATTAGAACAAACGAGGAACAAACCATAGCTTTCTTCGAATAAATGCTCCGGTAAGTGAATGAGATGTTAGAGATCATGGCATTAATGAAGCCGGTCCAGTTAAATGAAAGTTCAGTGAGGGATGCCATTGAAACACCTGGTAATCTAGCAGTTAAATAGGTTGAACAAGAAAATGCATGGAATTCCATGATACAAAAGAGTTCAAAGAAGGTTCAAGTACTAAGTAGAATGTGTTCAATCTAGTGAAAACAATGACACAAAGAGAACTGCACCATCAGAGAACTCATCTAATCAAGATATTCTTAATTTTTCAATCATGCTGTCCCATATTTTACCTTGCTATTGACACTGTAATTAGCAACTTTCTACAACTTTATTAGCAAACTGGCATCAGAAGGCTTAATTGAGAAATTACCAATCACAACAGGGGCAAGAGACAACCACAGAGACAAGGGAACTTGCTGTCCAAGGATAAACTGGGTAGCCGCTGCATTGAAGAAGGGCTCCAAAGCTGCATTGCAATTATGCAACATAAAAAAATCAGCATATAGAACAGAAAAGGGGCAAGAAGATTCGAAAATGAAATCTGCACATGACAGAGGCACCTTTAACAGTGTGGGCAAATGAGACAGCAACAGTAGCAAAGGACACGTTGCTAGTGACATGACCAAGAGCATGGCACAACGCCACTGGAAAGAGCAGCTTCAGGAGTGTTGAATTGATAGGCTACAAAAGACAACGATTTTGTGTGTTAATTTATTGCTAATTTCCACATAAGATACATTACTTTGATGAGTAGCAACCGATGATTCATGAAGAAAAAAAACTCTAATACTCGCTCCGGTCACAAAAGCGTGGCGTTTTAGACATTGATACGGTCTCCAAAATGCAACTTTGACCACTAATTTCTATTATAATGTGTTGATAAAATCTAATAAAATTATAATGTAATGAAATTACTTTTTGAGACAAATCTACACATATCATTTTCACACGTTCAATATAAATATTTATCAAAATATCGATGGCTAAATTTTACAAAGTTTGACTGAACGCATCCCAAAATCTCACTCTTTTGTGACTAGAGGGAGTAGATTGTTAAGAAAGAAGCGTGCTGTTCTTACATAAAAGTTGCATGTATTTTTATGACCAAAAAGATAAAGGGTGTAGATCAATTTTAGTCTGAATTTGTTTATGGCACAAATGAAGACATAATTTGATTTATGGTGTTGATAAAGTTCAATAAATAAACAAATAAGTTCCATTGTTCCCTTTAGAAAGCAACTAAACAAGAATATGTTTTCACTAAAAAGGATCCCCATATTTACAAGGAAATGTGAAATTTCCTAACTTGTTATTGAATTATACACCCTTCATAAAAAAAAAAGTCAGAGACAAGTGAGTCCAACACTCCAATGTTTGGGGTGGACGTGGACCTCAGAGGAGAGTGCGACACTATATAACTAAAAGTGCAGGAAGCCTATTAGTCGGAAAGTAATTATAAAGGTGCTAATAAAACCTTGTTTCTACATTCTCAATTTTCATGTCAACTGAGGACCACTTTGATTGCTATATGACTTGCCAAGGAAAACACCGCACTACTGTAGGTTGTAGAAATTACCGCACGCTTTGGGAGACCCACAGTCCAGCTCACGAGGCAGTACACGACGCCCACAAAAAGATGGATCACCGACACTAAGCTGCAATCAGCAGGACAATTTTCCATAGTAAGTTGTAGCCCAAGCACAAAATGGAAAGCAAGATCGTTCAGCTTGCTGATGCTCACCGTTCCAAAACACAAGGGAAAGTACAACACACTTACTATGGGTAAGGGAAGTAGTTGTAGATCTTCTTGTTGAGGATGTTAAATATCACGTTCAAGAAGTACCTGCAAGATCGCTTACACAAAATGGCAACATTTAGACAACTGGAGAATTGCTGCGGAATCGCTTCACCTGACATTGCAAGTCTGCAACATAGGTGATGTGAGGCGGCCAAACGTACCACATGAAGAAGAAGAAGCCGGTGACCAATGCAGGGTACTTCTGCAGGAACCCAGCAGGCTTGGCGTCCCTATCAACAAAATCGAATCAGGAAAACAAATGTCAAAAACACGCAGCAAATTCCAATTTGTTGCAACCATAGTATCTAGTATTCCCTGTACAGATTTTATCGCTGTGAGGTCCACCAATTTACTATAATTTATGTATAATAGAGTTGTAAATAAACTTCCAGAAAGAACGTGATATAACAGTTTTTTACATAGAAACTGTAGTATTTTATGTAGACAGACCCAAATATAAAACAGAAAGCGAAGTGCCTCGAGCAACTACGAACGGTCCGGGTGCGCAAATGGCTTTTTTTTTTCTATGCGCCGAACAGAGCTTCTAGAAGCTTCCAGAGTCGAGATGCGGCAGTACTGAGTACTCACCCGGCGGGCTCGGCGGCGGCGGCGGGCGGGCGGAGCGGCTGCCTCCTGGCGGCCTGGGACGGCATCAGGCCGACGGGGAGGAGGAGCGCCGGGCGGAGCTGCCGGCCCCAGACGAGCTGGCCGCCGTCGGGTACGCCGGCGCACCTGGCGGAAGCGGCGGCGGCGGGCAAGGGCGACGCGAGCGCGGCTCGGCGGCGGAGGAGGCCTGCGACGCCGGCGGCGCCGCCGCCGGAGAGCGTCCAGAGCGCCGACATTGCAGCCTGCTCTGCTTGAGAGCTGGGATCGGGTTTTGGAGGCTTGTGTGGGTGTGAAGTGGTGGAGGCGTCGGGGAAGATTTTGGATAAGTTTATGGGTGGGAGGGGAGGCGTGGCGGAGGGATTTGAGTGGCGGGGACGCGCGCGAGGGAGGAGTGGATAGAGTGGGAGCCCAAGCGAGGAGAGGAGCACGTCGCCTTCCCCGCGATCGCTTTGCCCACTCTCTGACTCGCTGCAAATTTTGGACTGAAATGGTAAGTGGCGATATTTTTGGAGGCGAGCCGGGGAGATGGGTGCAGTGCAGATGCCTGTGACTCTGGTGGCTAGACTGGGAGAGAGTGGGAGTCTGGGCCTGGGAGTGAAGCTAACATGGAAAAGTAGTGGTCGGCATCGGCCAAGGGCCCATCTGAGATCGCAGGGAAATGAAATTGGATTTCCCTTGCAGAAAACAGCGCCATTCCTTCAGAGATATCGTTTGAGAAATCTCCTGCTTCGGAAAGAAACCTGCACAACATTTGTTAGAAGACCGTATGCTTGGGATCGAGGTGAGCGAGAAGCCGGACACATCGGAACCTCTCGTCAGTCGCGAGATGCGCTACTGTTTTTTCACTGCTCAGTATCTCGATGCTGTCGATATTTACTCTATTGTTGATCTGATCAGGGACTGTTTCGAGAGGCGGAGCCAACTGCAGAAAGATACAGTGGTTTAGACCAAATATAGCCCAAGGCTTTTACATAAGTGAACAAGAATCAATGGTACAGAACCAAACCACCTGACCTTAGCACATGCCCTGGCTGCCTCGGCCCAAAAATAGTCTAATTGCACAGGTACAACTGCACACGACAGCCCAATTTTGCACTTATTTTACGCCGGTGTGCACGATGGTCTGGCCCAAATATATCATGGGCATAGTGAAAGCCCACTCTTGCTGTTACATGCTACTACATTCGTTCCCTCTGTAGCGCACACATGTACAATGTTCTTATGTTCCTTTTGCACGTTGCAACACACCACCCTCTTCGTCCTTTCCTGGTCAGTTCTGGGAACACCTTTAGCCTCAAGTTGTTCTCATTTAGGTTACCAACTAATTCATCACGACATTTGTTGGATCAGAATAACGACTCCTTACAAAATGAATCAACGTTTTCAGTTACGTAGGTAGGATGTTGCATCACTCAAAAATCCTAAAACCATGTGTCTTTTTTTGTTTTTTTTTTTATGAAACCATAATCTTTTTTCTTCAAGGAAATTCGTAATGATTCATGTGGTACAGCAATTACGGGCACATCTTTTCTTCTTTTTTTTTTGGGCCTGGTGATTCCATTACTCAGGTACCCACGCCGCTGATGATTCGATGGTCCAAAATCGGAAACTTTCTCTGCGTCCATTTTCAGGACGAGGCGTGTCCTTGCTCGCGAGATGGAGCCCTCCGAGCTGAAAATTTATCCTCTAAATCTCTAATGATAAACACTGGTGGCCCTCGTGGGCCAAGTGCCGACGTGCCGCCCATTCATGCGCGCCCTAATAATCGGACGGCTGTGGGGGCTTTACGTTTGATGGCGGGCGGCCCAGATGTGCAAGTTGTCTCACAGAAAACACTTGGCAAAAATTGGAAAAATTTCCCGCGGCGCTTCCAGTTAGTCCCCGTGCTTACATTTGCAAGGTGTCAAATGAAGCTCATCATTTTCCAAGGCACAGTGGCGCACTGTGTCCACGTCGGACATCGATCCGATCCGATCCGATGCTGAGCCCACTGGTCTAGTCGTGTAGACCAACAGATCGATGGGCGGGCCAGCGTTTGTAATTAATCAAAAGGGCGTTGTGACGAAAGGAACTGCGTTTCTACGAGCCTCTGGTGCGCCGGCCTAACTGGGATGGTGATGTAGCCAGCGAGTACACGGTGGTTGTGCTTGTGCATGCTTTGTTCTAACTTTGTCTAAAGCTCGCCATTATGGCGATGTATGTATGATCATCGAGCTCACTCGCTGTGGTTGGTGAGCGCGTGCCCACCCCCCAACCCCCCTCTCGACGCCCGATCGCTATGGGCGAACCATATCACTACGCCAGCAGTATAACGTGTTACTTCAGGATTATCCCATATATGGTGGTTTTGAGCTTTTTTTTTTCCCTTCTTCTTTAGTCGTTTATATATATATATATATATATATAGTATCTCACAACGTAGAGAGTATTTTGTGCAACTGAGAATATGTATGTGTAGTATACGAGTATATAAGAATATTTATGTAGTGTTTATACATTTTTAGAGGTGGTATGTATAATTTTTTTGGACATACTCCTTTTTATATGCGAATATTAAGGTATTTATAAAATATGCTAAAAACTATGGACTCTCTTGTAATTTTTTTATATGGTTCGCATTGAAGTATCTTATAATTAGTATATGAGTATACCCAAAGTGATAAAGGAGTATATCAAGTTATTTTAAGTGGTATATCAGAGGTGGGAGTAACTACACCCGGGAGTAGAAAGTATTAATCATATATACACACACGGTATAGAGATATATACATGTTATAGTACTCCTAGGAGTACGTTCTTCTACTTCTTATATACCATTTAAATCGTATGATGATACCTCTTTATCTATTTGAGCATACTCCTATAATGATTATAAGATATCCTAAAGTGAATTCTATGAAAAAATTCATTAAATTCCACTTTTATAGTAAACTTTGTGTATATACTTCTTTATATATGAAAAAGGGTATATAGCTAAAACAAAGGGCTCTAATGAAAATTTTGCAATCAACTCGTATTAGAGTATCTCATAATTGGTATTTAAGTATACTAAATAATAATAAAGAAGTATAATATATGTGTTTAAGTGATATATTAAAACCGAGAGTACATACTCCCATGAGTACGAAACAGGCGTCCTACACACACACAAACGAAACCCTAAACGTTACATAAATAATATTTTCCTTTAATACATAAAGCGAATCGACCAATCAAAAGATGATGACACATATATCTATGAGCATCACATTAGTGCAACATGATAGAACAAGAACTCTGTGCAACAATTCTGTAAAGCGAGAATTGATAATATACCCATCTTTAGATGCCAATCTAGTATATACCCCTCTTCCCGGGGTAATTGATAATATACCTCTCTTTATATGGAAATCTCGATTAAATACCATGTTTGCATTATTTTATTATTTTCCTTTGTTTTCCCCCGTTTTGGCCAAGCAGTGGGACGATTTTGCCCTTACTCGGGCCAGCCGCTCTACCCACTCACCCGTCGCCATCTCCTCACACACCATCCGCACCGCCACCGCTTCCTCCTCGCGCCTTGCCTTTCCTTGCCTCCTCCCTATACCCTCCTGCATCATTCGAAGAAGTAGTGTGGAAGGATGCAGCAGCCCAGTGCGCACACTCATTATTGCTTTCAACTACTATGCACTAAACCAAGGCGGTTAGTAAGGAACGTGTTGTGAAATCGAGATGGGTGATTCTTGAGGAAGATGGGTGCAACATTGTGCGCTCGGTGGTTGGATACGTGTCGTCAGCGTCGATAGATGGGGGACGACAGCTAGATGTAGAGTGGCATGGCACTCACGGCGGCGTGAGCCTTGGGGAGGGGGCAGAGGCAAGGTGTCAGTGTCGGTTTTGCTAGGTGGGGGCCGGCACGAGATGTTGGGCAGTGACGGGAGGTGGGGATGATTACGGGCAGGGGTAGCGCAAATGAGAGGAGCGACAACATTAGGGGCGGGGTAGCTTGTATGCGAGGAGCGGCTAACGCGGAGGGGCGTGGGGCATTGCGGATGCGGCGATGTTAGAGGCAGATGCGAGGAGCGGCAAGCACAGAGGGGCGGGATCCGTTGCGGATATGGTGGCGTTAGAGGCGGATGCGAGTGCACGAGACAACGGAGTGTTGGTGATATACCCTAGAGGCAATCATAGATATGATTATATCATGTCTACGTTTATAAGTTATTGAATAAGTGTTATTTTATTCATTGAATGAATCATTGGTTAATATTAACAAGTATGTGACTTGTTGGTGAAACTCTTTTAACTTATGATGATGTTGTTCTAAATGTATCCCTAGTCGAATATCACTGGTCGAAACACTAGTGACTCTATCGACCAACACATGTATTGATTGATGACCATGTTTCACGGGTCATAGATATAGGGATATCGAATCAATAATGTAAACACATGTTAGAGAACATGGTGTTGGATTGACCCCACCTTGAGATACTACTGAGATTGTTATGATTTCATATGTCATTAGTTGGTTTCAAGCAGTGATGATGTATAATCCTTAGATCTGAGATCAGCATGGTTTCCTACACATTTAATAGTACACTTAGGGGTTACCAAATGCTACCCGTAACTGAGTAGTTATAAAGGTAGCTTTCGGGTATGCTATGAAACAATGTGGAGGAATGTGTCTAGTCAGATATGAGATTTTCCACTCCTAACATTACAAGAGAGATATCTCTGGGCCCCTCGATGTAGTCGGATAACGAAAGTGTATGGTCATGCCACTGGTGGTCGAAGAGTTCGACCACATGAAGTTATCTGACACTTGATCGAGATAGTATTGAACAGTCTATGGATGACGTAATATCTCACTTGGGGTTCAACCGGATATTGTGAGGCACAGGGAGAATACATGAGCAGGTATTTCAATTCGATCAGATACAGACTAGTCGTATAGAGATACGAGCTGGTCGTAGGCTGGTCGAACATGATTACTAAGTGATCGAAACCTAGTCGTAAGGAGTTACGAACTGGCTGAGACCAAATATGAGCTGATTGTATAGAGATACAAGCTGGTCGTTAGTGATAAGGACCTGATCGTAGATCATGTTGCATTAAGGTTCGTCCGATATAATTCAAAATGTATTCGGGAATTGCTATGTCCGACTAGGAGCTGCTAACGACTCGTGATCGAAAAGGAGTTCCCGAGTCACAATCGATTACACATGAACCTAATGGGTCACACACTTAACGAGTTGGAATAAACGTGTTCAGATAGAATCAGTCATGGACACTATATAAGGAGATGCTTGAGGCTATTGGGAGATACGAGACGACACGACAAGAGTTGACGTGAGTTGCTCTAAACCCTAGCCGCCATCTTCTTGAGAGAGCCTTCCCGTGCGACTGGGTGTGCGGACACCGGCGTACGGTGTTCCTTCATTGGACGTATGGATACCGTAGAGGCTCTACTGCGGCTGTTGTTGCGTTTGAGGATGATCCACGACGATGGCGAGGAACTCGATTGATTACTGAAGGAGACGATCGACTACGACCACTACATCAACGCGATCTTCATTGGATCGGGTTGCTCCAACTCTTATTCCGCTACACTACGCGTCTGGTGGTAACAATATATGATCTCTTACTTGTATGACTTTCTGGTTTACGTAGTAGAATTTTTGAATTGTCAGCTAGCGTAGCCTACCCGTATCCCTTCGCGGAGATGCACCAACCCGCGTCCTCCACGCCGGAGGGCTCGAATCCATCTGACGGAGGGCTGGATGGTGCTGGATCCGGTAGTCGAAAGGGTGGAGATGATAAATTCGGAGCCGTCGTGCCCAAATATGGGGTCGCCAGCTGCCGGAGGGGTGGAGACGACGGATCCGAATCCACCGTGCCCAGATCTGGAGTCATTGACGGTGGAGAAAGGCAGGGCCTCATCGGTGAAGGAGGTGGCCGCCGTGCTGACATCAGGAGTTGCCGTCGGTGAAGAAATGTCGCCTCACTCAGTCGCCCTCCATGGCCAGTCGCCGCCCTCCCGCCATGGCTAGTTACCGCTGCCACCCTCCGCACATGTCGCCTTGCTATCGTCGCCCGTCGTCGGTGTGTGTGGGTAGAGAGAGAGGACAACATGTTTTAAACAAGATGGAAGGAGGAGAAGCGGATGAGAGGAGCAGAAGAGCGTAGTGTAGGTGGGACGATTCGTCCCACTATACGGAGGTAAACTCTTTCTTTTATTAGATTGTTCTACTGTGCAGATGTAAACTCCTTTTAATAATTAAGATAAGATGTTATCAATAAGTGTACTCAAATGCTAGACCCGCCTGTTTACAGTAGTGCCGTAATTCATCAGTTGTGTACTACATTCATAGGAAGAAATGCATGCACGTATCATGAGAACGGAGGAGGATGCATGCTCCGTTCAGTTTCTCACGCATGCTCTCTCTTAGCACTACTGCAGCTTTCTGAATTTTCTGAACTCTGAGCACCTGCTGTCGCGATTTTTTTTTTTTTTTGTTTTACTGGGGAGTATTTCAGAGTTTGATACTCTTTGACTGGTCCCAGCCCCGACAACTTTCTGTTGCCCTGCTATTCAAGTGGAGATTTCAATTGGACGGACCGGCCGGCCTCCTTTGACCCTAGAATACTTTGCCCCAAGGGAACTTCCAAAGCTGAGGCCGCAACAATACTACTGATCCGTAACCGTAGCTTAACTTAATGGACTGATATTAATTCCTTGCATCTATCATTTGAGATGGGCAAGAGAGAGAAAAAAAAGGAGCATAACTTAATGGCCTGATATTAATTTTTGCATCTATCATTTGTGACGGGCAAGAGAGAGAAAAGACTATGTTTTGTTGGTGATTTTTTTTCCCCTTGAGCTGTTGAAAAAATGCTATAGAAATGCAAGTGATACCGATGAGGATTAAATAATCCCTAATAAATAAGCTTACAGACTGGGTCAAAGACTCGGTAAATAGCCTCCATGTATACCCTTGATCGGGGAGAAAATGCTTAATTCAACTCAAGCATCGACCACCCTCTGATCGGACAAGTACCACCATCAGATATGTGAACCCAGCTTTCATGCCAAGGAATATGTCTACCTCAATCAACCATTAAAAGGAAACGTCTCTTGTCCCTTGACAAAATAACACAATTTCACTTCATGTCTCTAACAATAACCGCTCAACGATTGTACGTGGAAGGAGACTCTATGACAACAGCCACTGCCCATGTGTGAGATTAAGGAACCAACAAGGCGTCTGTCCGCAGGCAGCAACTGGCACCCCTTGAACACTATATAAAGAGAAAAATCAGATGACAAAAGGGGGAGAGAGATCAGAATGATAGTTTTAGTCGCACCTTGTTCATCATGAGAACAATGCATCCCAATTGCAATCTTATTCAATACAAGAACACATGAAGTAGGGTTTTTATTCTCTTCGGAGAATGACTGATCCTATCTAAACACCATATCTCCTCTGCATAATCCCCTAGGTCGCGTCTTTCGTATTTACTTTGTAAGATCAACAATAGTTCGTCAACAGGGCAAGACAACAATTAGAATCAATTCTCCATCAACCCTCATGCGTTTATGGCAGATGAGTGGAATAAGAAGAACTGGTTTGACCTCGTGAATTACGTGGGGATCAACATGGATGCCTGTTATGATGAACTTGAGTGGGACATCATCTTTTCGGGGGCTTGTTGCTAGTCCCTGGGAGTCAACCCCCAATGAGATGTTAGAGGACTCGCTGCAACTAGCGCCTCAATGGTCAGGAAGGAAATCAGAAACCTCCAAGAGCAAGGGTGCAAGTGGCCAGAAGCGACATCAACCGTTCGAGGGTCATAACCATGTAGAACCATTTTGTCCTTCCATATAGACCGAGAAGACTTGGTATACATGGGTATATGCTACTTTACTTTCCCATCGTGGAGGTATAGGGAAGCGCATCCATCGATCAATCCGAAGTTCTTCGACATACCACAATAGTATTTGAAGAGTTCCAAGATGGTTGGAATCCCCAAATACGCCTTGCTGAGGTACACAAATACGCTTAGAATCATGATGGAACTGGGTATCGGATTCACCAAATCCACCTCAAAATCTTCGAGCGCTGCTGCCAAGAAGGGGTGCGACGGTAATCGGAAGCCGCACTCGCAGTAAACTCTGAAGACGGCTATCTTGCCCTCCTGTTCTGATGGGAGGTATTGCCCCGTCGCTTCCTTCCATGCAATTAAACTTCGATCTGGGATCAAACCCTTCACCACCAGAGTAGGGATCTTCCTGTTGTTCCTCTCGAACTCAGCAAAGTTGGATTGATCTGTCTCCATCATTTCAGATTTGGTCTAGATCTAGAATTTTTGCTGCAAAGGATTCTAAATCAAGGAGTGAGTTGAAGACAAAGAAAGCTCGAAGGAGATGAACCGATTTGGAGTAGGTAAAAAAAATCTTGAGTTACCCCTTAAGACATATTTATAGCCTCTCACCTATGGCGAAAAAATCGTGAAGGATACAACGGTTGGAATTCTACAGGAACTACTCCTAACGGGTAGAAACCCACATGACCGTTCACCTTGTTTTTAGTTCGTGCAATGGTTAAGTGAAATAATTTTACAACTCCAATCAAAATAACTTCCTGGACCAAGTTAATAATCCTTAATAAATAGTATTACTAGCTACAGTGATTATCAGAACAAAGACTCGATCAATAGCCTCTACATATACCCCGGTCAAGGAGATCACGCTTAATTCAACTCAAGCATCGACCACCCCATGGTCGGACAAGTACAACCATCATTCATGTGGGCCCAACTTTCAGGGCAGGAAACATGTTTTCACCTCAATCAACATTAAAAGGAAACGTGTGCTCTTGTCCCTCTGACATAATCACACAATTTTGCCTCCCGTCCCTGACAATAATCGATCGACGATCGTGTGGAAAGAGACTCTCTGACAACAACCACCGCCCATGTGTGAGATTAAGGAACCGACAAGGCATCTCTCCGTAGGCAACAACTGCCACCCCTTGAACACTATATAAAGAGAAAATCAGACGACAAATGGGGGAGAGAGATCAGAATGATTGTTTTAGTCGCACCCTGTTCATCCTGGGCACGGTGCATCCCCAATGTAATCTTATTCAACACAAGAACATATGAAGTAGGGTTGTTATTCTCTTCGAAGAATGTCTGAACCTATCTAAATACCATGTCTCCTCTGCGTAATCCCCTAAGTCACGTCTTTCGTATTTAATTTGTAAGATCAACATCAATTCGTCGACAGATACCAGATTATCAGGTTTTTGTGCCGATAAACTTTCATCTCTAGTTAAGTCACGGCAAACTTGTAGTGAAATTGCTCAAATCTTAAGAGCAGTTGTGTACTTGCGTGTGCTGTTGCCTGTTGGTTAGGCGCGTTCACTTGATCTCTCGATTGCTCCATATATTGATATATTATGTTTCTAAAGAGGGTAGAAGTTCTTTCTTTGGAAGACTGAAAGTACAAAGTGAGATTCCTCCCTCTAATGATTTGTGTGCCTATTGAAATTTGTTGCCAACAAAACTAGGAGACCAGAGGAAATCTGGAGTGGCGCTTAATGCAGGGCATGGGCTAAGGTCTTGTTTGAGGGAGCTGTAACTTTTGAAATAAGCTGTATTTTGGTTTTTTTTAGCTGAAAAGCGGTTGTAGATGATATTAGTAGCTTTTCTTGAGAGGTCATTTGACAATCTGGCTTTTATTTGTTTGGCTAGTTGGCTGCTTTAGATGTGGATAAAGTTTGAAATGTCTAAAAAAAACTTTGAGAGCTCTAATGGCATGTTTGTGTGCTAATTTAGTGTAAACATTATTTTTTTGCTGAAGAATTGATTAAACAACACAATTTATTTACAACTTTCGCCTAACCAATTGTCGCATTCATTTTGGATCTGATACATCCGTGCCTTTCTTCCCCATGAAATCACATTACAATTCATAAAACAATTTACTCGCACCACCCGCTCCGGCCCCCCTCCCCGTAGCGCCGCCGTCACGACTAACCCGTCGCGCCCCCTCGGTCTCACGCCGCCGGCCTTCCTCGGCCGCTCCCCGTCTCCACCAACCAGTTAGGTGAGCTTCCCTTGTCTCCCTGGTGCTTGTGGTTGCATCCTTCTTCCCCCTCTCCTCCTCAAGTGTCGCCGCCGCTTCCTCCTTCCTCGGTTCCGGCCACCGCGCACTGCCGCTCGACCGCCATCGTCCACCTCCAGACACGACACCACCTCCAATGGGACCACCTCCCCTTGGGCATTCCATTTTAGCCCTCACCGGCCACCGCTGTCACCTCCGTCGTCGCGCCTCGGTTGCCCTTCCCTGTTCTGTATTCTATGTTCTATGTTCCTTCTCTATCTGACTGACAATAGAGCCCACCTGTAATTAAGTGGCCCAATGACAGTCTATGATGAAATGTTGTAATTCCTTATCAAATTGAATCAGATCTGCCATCATTTGAATCAAATTTGCAATAATGTGATAATTAATTAAGTGATTCCCTATCAAATTGAAGCAATATGGTGATAATTAATTAAAGAATTCCTTATCAAATTGAAGCCTTATTCCAATTAGTAATTAATTGAAATACAACATTTGAATCAAGTTAGTTAGCATGATAATTAGTTAAATGAGTATTTTACTAAGGGGCATTCTCACCGTCCAATAGAAGTTGTGAGCACACTCTGCCACATGCAGGTAACCAAACAACTCAACTTGCATCCAGTCATGCATCCACTCTCCTGATGCAACCAACCAAACAATATTTCAGCACAACCTAGCTCAATAGAAACAGGCAACTAAATAACTCACTATTGCATTTACTCAGTCTGACACTAGATTCAGCTTGGATGATCCGTACAGACCAAACTAAGAGCATGGGGACAGCCAAACGCACTGAGCGCTGTTTTTCTTATCACGGAGGATTGCATAAAATTACGAGACATCCGGGCGCTGCAACGATGAACTCACCTTTTCACGTTGTATCAATCTGAGTCGTCCAAGCCTGATCGAACGGCTCATATTACTTGGGTAGAATGAGTTCGCTCACCTTTTCGCTCGATTAATTGCAGCATGATGGGAGTAACCACGTATGGCTGGATCGGCAACGCATTAATGGCTGGCGGGGGCCAACTATGAAATCGACGAGGACGTTGGTGACGCGCCGCGGCGGCAGAGCCGCAGAGGGGAGGAAAGCCATCGGGAGTTGCAGCTTTCAGAGCCATCCCTCCCTCCTCGCAAGAGAGAAGGCCCCCCAGGCGCGCAGGCAGCCGTTCTTGACCTCTTCGACCCGGCGTTTCACACGTGAACGGAATCTAACCCTGTTCTGCTCCGTTCCGTTAGGCCGCTAACTAGGCTATCGATTATCGAAAGTGGATAGGGATCAGCAGGCCCTAGCAAGAAATCGATCTTATCATTTTATACTTTTACTAGCTGAATGCCTGTATTTTGTTACAGATAAGCACGTTGAGTCTGTGTTGTCGAACTCGGCTTGCTCCACGCCCTCAGCTCCGAGCTTCGACCCAGAATGGTGTCGTGCCTCCACAGCTATGCTCAGTCTTCAGTCTACACCCTGCCCTTGGCTGCACTGCCTCTACCCTCATGTTAGCACTAATTATCTTAGTCTGCGCAACAGCTATGCTCAGTTGCTTTGACCGTTTAGGAAGAGCATGAGCAGGTTGTCGTATAGGCCAACACGAGGAGTAGCACGGCGCCCACGCGCTGAGTAGCTATTGCGCTGCCTTCGTTGCCGGGCATTGTGAAGGATGCAATATTACTATATAAAACCTCATCACAGATAGTTTTAAATCATCATTACAGATAGTTTTTGAATCGTCTGAATTTATACGTCTGTGATGACATGAGATCATCACAGACGGTTTTTGAAACGTCTGCGAAAAAGGTTACCATCACATACGATTCTTGTTCAGAACCGTCTGTGATAGCTTTTTCTATTGCAAAAAAAAAAACAAAAAACAAAAAACAAAAACGGATTTTCACTTCGTCTGGAGCCTCCCGAGCCTCGCGAATGAATCTGATATGGATTTTCGGATTGAACTTTTCGTTAGCTTTCCCACAATAGCCACAGCATCACAGTAGCATCAACTCAATCCATTCACAGAGCACTAAAAACAACACGGCATCACCCACATCATAGTAGCATCAACTCAATCCATTCACAGAGCACTAACATATCACAGTAGTAATTCACATCACATAGCAAAAGGGGGAGTAGAGAGAGTGAGGTCGTTGGAGGCTAGGGTGACGAGGTCGTAGGAGGCTGGCGACGATGAGGCTGGGGTGAGGTGGAGGAGGCTGCGCGCGACGAGCTCAGGGGAGGACGGGGTGACGAAGTAGAGGAGGTCGGGGGCGACGAGGTCGTGGGAGGCCGGCGGCGACTAGGTTGGGGCGAGGTGGAGGAGGCCGCGGGCGACGAGCTCGGGGGAAGCCGGAGCGTAAGGTCAGGGCGAGAAGGAGATGACAGAGGAGAAATAGCAGATGAGGAGATGGAGGACTCTGTTAATATAAAGAGATTTTCGGCAGCCCACCCATTAAGTGTAAATTTTCGTTTTCCCACCCAACAAAACAAAAGTATCACAAACGGATTTATACAAAAACCGTCTGTGATGAGATATCACAGACGGTTCATATCATGAACCGCCTGTGATAAGCGTCTCATCACGCATTGGTTCTTAATACGAACCGCTCATGGTGAGTATCTCATCCAAAACTATGGTAAAAATCCAAGCCATGGTAAATCTAAAATCACGAGCGGTTCTAACCACGAACCGTCGTGATATCTACATATTACAGACGGTTCGTCTTGGAATCGTCTGTGATTATTTTATCACAGACGGTTTCAAAGAACCGTCTGTGATGAGGCGTTTTCTATGGCCTGTTTTGTAGTAGTGCAAGGACGAGGTGGAGGTATTGGGATCGGAGCATCACGACATAGAGGAGGGCGCGTCACGCGCTGGGAGAGGCCGTGGTAGAGGAGGCAGCCGCGATTGGGTTTATTAGGTCGTGTGAGAGGAGGCGGCGATCGGTCAAAGTCGACGTTGTAACATCCCTTTCGGTAAATGCGCAGTAATTTAAAATTTTAATTTTTAATTTAAAAAGTTTTTCAAAAGCTATTTTATTTGTTGAAAAATTTAATTTAACTTTGTGGTTTATTTTGAAGCTTTGAAAATAAAAATAATCGTTTGGATTTTATCGGTTTAATTTAAAGCTTAAATTGAATTTTTGAAGGAAAAATATTTTAAAGGGATAACATAAATTTCCAAAAAAAATCCAAAATTATTTTATGTAATCTTTTCAAGTTTCTAAGTATTTTATAAAATTTTCTTGAAATTTTTGGATTTATTTATTTTCTGGATTTTTCTTTATTCCTTTTTTTCTCTCTCTCTTCTTTACTGCTCATCGTCTTCTTTCCATTTAAGCTCAGTGCATGGCCTGGATTCCCGACCGCCCCATCACCCTAGTGTTCCATGCCCTGCCGCACCCTTGGATTCCCGCTACTCCGCCCCCGCCCCTGGCCGCGCCGCCCCTCACCACTACTGCCTCAAGCCCCTCGACGGGATTTCCACCGCGCCGCCCAGTCCCTGCCCCAGCACACCAGCTCCCTTGCCCCTCTGCTGCCACTGCAAGCAGCAGCACTCCCGTGCTGCTCCTCCTCCCTTCCTCTCCTCTAAAAGCCAGCCGTGCCCCATGCATGCCCCCATGCCAAGCAGCCAGCTGCTCCACCCGAGCCCAGCTCCTTGCTACCGCCCCTTGTGTTGTTCCCTCCTGCTTTCCTCTCTGAAGCCGGGCAAAGACAATACCCCATTCTACTTCCTCCTCCTCATTTTCTTCCTCACCGAAAGCCCCAAAGAATGCTTCTCCATGTCTTTGCACGCCTGCGTGCCTCCCAGTCTTGCTCCTTCCTCCCTTCCTCTGTAAAGGCCAACAAGCATCTCCTGCTACTTCTTCAAAACAAGCAAGCATCTCCTTCCCTCTTCTCCTTACGAAACCAACAGCTCTCCTTCCCCTATTCTTTCCCCCACTGTCGAGCTCCCCATTTCTTCTTTCTTCTCTAGCGGGCCACCCCATCGGTGCAATCAATGAATGTGGATCCTTTGTGCCTGCAATGACGAGGTGTGCCTCATGCTGCCTTTTGCCCTTCTTCTTAGACTTGAAAGCACCAATCATGTGCTGCGACTCACGGCAAACATGTGACCAATGTCCCCATGTGCCACATTTGTAGCAACTTTGGTCCTGCTTGCCATAGGGCTTCTCATCGCGCTTCTTTTGTCCGCCCTTCTTGGCTTGAGCATTTTGCTTGGTCTTGCGACCCATGACCTTACCCTTCTTACATCTTTCTTTTGTGTGAGGCTTCCTCACCTTATAGCTTCTAGCATTGACTTCATGGCCGACATTTCTACTAGGTGGCTGTGAGATGTAGTTATTTCTTAGAACATCATCTTGAGATTCCGCAACTTACATGATGTCAATCAGTTGGCATACTTCTTGTAGCCGTCTTGACGATAGTTGCGTGCGGATTACACCGCATTCAGGTGAAAGGTAGAGATAGTTTTCTCAATCTTCTCCTCATCTGTGATTACCTTACTACAGAGCTGAAGACTGGTATAAATTTTGTGCAAAGCAGAACTGTACTCCCCCACAGTCTTGTAGTCACCAAAACGTAGTTGGTTCCATTCCTACTCAACCCGAGGAAGAATGACGTACTTTAGCTTCTTGAACCGCTTCTCCAATGCGGTCCACAAAGCTAGTGTGTTCTTCTCTATCATATACTCATTCTTGAGCGTTAGGCAGAAATAGTGTCTGAGGAAATGAAGTGCTTGATCATTTTCCTCAGCAGTTGAAGTGGCATCCTTCAAGGTGCCTAATCCGATAGCTGCACAAAGCTTCTTGGTTCCAAGTACGATCTCGACATCAGATGCCCAAGTCAAGTAATTCTGGCCATGTTGGGACAGCTCTTCGAACTCCCGGTTTATGATGTCAGCCATCTGCATATTCATGCAAAGAGTTCATAATATTACTGCTAGTAATTTGCATAAAAATGGTTGCAAAAATTCTCATAATGTTCCCGTATTTTTCTATACATTTTTCATGATTTACTGCTATTTTCAGTGATTAAAAGCAATATATGTTGGAAATATGCCCTAGAGGCAATCATAAAGATGATTATATTTCAATATATTCATAACATTGGATAATATGTTTTCTTGTTCATAGAATAATATCAATAATATTTATTATCAAGTATGTGACTTGATTGTGAAACTCTATATTTTAGTGATAATTATTCTTAAACGTTCCCTGATCAGAAACATATGAGAACACATATGAATAGACTAGCATATGTATTGGTTGATGACTATGTTTCACAAGTCATGGATATGGAGATATCAAACCAATAATATGGACACATGTTAGAGAACATGGTGTTGGAAAATACACACCTTGAGACACTGTTGAGATTGTTATGATTTAATGTATCATTAGTTGGTCTCAAGCAATGATGATGTATAATATTTAGACCTGAGATCAGCATAGTTTCCTACATATGTAGTAGCACTCTTAGGGGTTGCCAAACACTACTCGTAACTGGGTAGTTATAAAGGCACCTTTCGGGTATGCTATGAAATACGTGGAGGGATGTGACTGGTCGGATATGGGATTTGCCCCTCCTAACATAACAGGAGAGATGTCTCTGGACCCCTCGTTGTTGTCGGATAAAGAAAGTGCATGGCCATGCCACTAGTGGTCGAAGTGTCGACCACATGAAGTTATTCGACACTTGATCGAGAAAGCATTGAACAGTCCATGGATGATACAACATATCACATGGAGTTCAACCAGACATCGTGAGGCAAAGGGAGTATACACGAGAAGGTCTTTCAGTTCGATCAGATACGAACTAGTCGTATGGAGATACGAGCTGGTCGAACATGGTCACTAAGTGGTCGAGACCTGGTCGTAAGGGGTTATGAATTGGTCGAGACCAAATATGAATGGGTCATATAGAGATATGAGCTAGACGTTAGTGATATGGACCTGGTCGTAAATCATATTGCATTAAGGTTCGTCCGATATATTCTATGTGTGTTTGAAAATCGTTATTTACTGCTAGGTACCGCTGACGACTAGTGGTAGGAAAAGAGTTTTGAAGTCACAACCGATTACACATGAAACTATAGGGTCACACACTTAAAGGGCTGTGATTTGATTTGGATAGTGATCCGAATTCTTGTATGCCTCTAGTTCGTAATGGGCCTCAAGTTCGAGACCCATCATGGATACCTATAAATAGAGGGGTGGTAGCAAGGGGTGTGATGACGATCTTTTGAAGAACTTTTCGAAACCCTAATAGCCATGCCTTCGTCAACCACACTGCCGGTGCTAGCACTCCAGCGCGTGGTGTCCCTGCCCCGTACGTGTGGATACCTTGGAGGTATTGTTGCGAAGCATCAACACTAAGATGATCCGCAACTCACTACGACCACTCGGAGGAGCAGACACGCAGCGAGTACGACTACTTGTAGGAGAAGACGCACGCCAAGTACGACTACGACCGTATCAACTCGCTACATCGATATTACTTCCGCTACGAGTCGACGCGTCTAGTGGTAATCTCCTGATCTATTACTAGCAGAGGTTCCTTGGTTGCGCGGTAAAAATTTTATTTTGTGCTATCATAGCTTTCGTGTGATCCTTCAATATAAACAATCACAGATAATCAAAACAATAAGTACAATACATAAATTGCATAGAAATAATAAATACAAAGGTAGACATGCTTCAAATGCTAAAACCGATTCAAAATTTGAATTCTCGAGACCCTTTCTCATGAATATGAATTTTTATGAATTACGCAATTTGTAGGGCAAAACAGCTAATTTCTGCCTTGAGTAAATTGTTCGCGTAATTTTGAAATTCTGAGGGCCTTCTTGCAAAAATCAGATTTTGTCTTTTTCACCACCAATCGCCCGATTTCCTACCCATTCCCTTCGGGCCCGATTCGGCACATTTGCGCCCAAGCCCACTCGGTCGGTTCAAGAGGAGGTGAGGGGTAGGGAAACCCTACCTGTTCCTCTGAGTGGCGACGCTGAGGTTCTTGCGCGCCGCTCTGGCGGCAAGCAAGCGGCGGCAGGCCATGCGCGATGGCGTCGTGGCCACGTGAGGACCGGGTCAGGCTATTCGGTCGCCGCCGAGGTGGGCGGGCCGCGATCCGAGGTGGTGCAACGTGAGGCCGCCGGCGGAGGCGGCGTTAGGCGCGCTGGAGCCGCCGGCCGGGCGGGCCGCGGCACATCGGCGTTCATGTGGAGGGCCAGCGGCCGAGCGGCGAAGTGCGGCGGCGGCGCGCAGTCGGCGCGGGCGAGACCGTCGGGGGGCTCTGAGTGGCGTGGTTGGTCGTGCGCGGTCGACGAGCACATCTTGAGGCAGCCGCGCTGCGCGACGGTGGCGGCGAGTCGACGATCAGGCCGCCGATGGCCATGCGGGGCCATTGCCGAGGCGGTAGCGGGTTGCGCCGTGTGGTCTTGTGTGCTTGCGTGGGCGGCGATGCAGAGGGGAGCCTCTGCGGGGGCGGCTCTGGCCGACGGTGGTGCGGCCCCAGGGTGTGGAGGACCCGTGCGAGGGCGGAGCAGGCCGGCAATCGGCGGCGACGCGGTCGTACGAGTCCGGTGGTTGATTTTTTTTTATCTTTATTACTGTTCATGCAATTACTGTTCATGCAATGTGATGTATAATATACCATGCAATCGTCATCTGCTCTTTCATGAATGCACCGTTTGGCTTGACCGGCGACTTCAAGTCGGCTCGCGGTAGATTAGAGCGGATTTACAATCCACAGTGCAATCATCATCGACTCTTTCAGGCAATCTACCGATCGATATTGTGCCGGCGACTTCAAGTCGGCTCGCAGTAGATTAGAGCGGATTTGTACAGTATAATAAAATAATCTAGAAAGCAACAATTAAGGAATTGAAAGCGATCTATAAAAACGATTCGATATACGAGCATCGTGCTACGACGGTTACCTTTCGATCCGAGAAAAGTAGGTCAGAATCGATCGTATTGATAACGTGTTGAGGATCCGTCGCTGGCGAGTCCAGTCCGAGCAATTACCTCGTAGACAAACTTAGAATCGTAAGAACAATACAAGAATACACAAACATAATAGTAGATTGAACACATAGATATCAGAAGATTTCTTACTTATCTTTATCGTTCTTATATAAAATTATAGTACAATGGTCTAGAATCCCTTTTTATATAATCTATTGAAAGAATAAAAAATCCACTATAAGCCAATTCTGTCTGACCTGGACTCGGTTTCTTAGCAGTGCCAACACTGCCGCTACGTCTGCATCCGATCGCGGTGGCCACCGCGGCAAGAGTATGGATGGCAAAGTTGACGCCAAGACCGACCGGTTCTACTGTCTTCTCTAAGAATATAAGAATTCGGAGTATGGAAAGGAATCTACCGTCCACTTCTCGCTGACCAAACCAGCCACCCCCCACCTTTTATTATCCCTATCCGGCCTACCATTAGAATGTTCTAATGTGGAGCATGCGTGATGGGCACCTATAATAAACATGCTTCTTCCAGAAATATTTCACTCATATCTTGATGCACTACAACTTGATGGAGCATTGTGCTCAAGTTTGCACATTGTCCATTGATGGCAATTTGTAGTCTGCTTTGACCAAAACGAAGAACAAGTCTGTTTGAACCTATGTGTATACACGCAGGAGAGCTGCGTATCATTGCATTGAGATGATGAGCTGATGCATGGTCTTAATCACATGCATTGTACTCTAGTGATGTGTGCAGTCAAACTATATAAATTTTAACCAAATATATTGTTTAAAACCATTTTGTTTGGGTATATGGGATTAACACGAGTGAATTTGTTATGAAAAGTACTTTCACAATATTATACTTTCACAGCTATTTGATAATTTACGATAATATAATTAGTGCTAAAAGAAGTATCTTATTGATTTTGAAAAGACCCTCGTTAATTAGTCGTCGGTGTGGCACTATGGATCGTTCTTTTCTTTAGTGGCACGTCTCATATATATGCTCCTTGATTTGTTGGCCCATCGATCGGTGATACTGCTGGCTGGCCGCAGCCGTTGTCTAATCTCGTTGCTTTTAAGCGTGCCCTAAAGCGAAGCTTTTAGACAATGGGGGCCAACCTTTAAAGCAAAGCACGACGCTAGGTTGATTAGTGCAAGCCTTATTTCCATCAAGCTCTTTAATTACTTGAAAGTGTAAAGCTCCTGACGAGATCATGTGTCATTAATCGCTGATCCCTCTTGATCCCTTCTCTGTGCAAAGAGCAGTGTGTGGCTTTGAAACAGGGATCACCTGCCATTCACCACCAACCATGCTGTTTTTGTTGTGCAGAGATATCAAACCATGCCATTTTTCATGTTTCCACTCTGCTAAATCTACGAGTTGTAATGTAGCAAAGTTCAGATAAGAGATTGGACAGCTCTCTCCTATCTACCTAGGTAAAAGTGGCAGATTTCTGCGGGCCAGCAGATCGCTTGCACTGTTATTAGATCTTGTGATCAAAGGAACTTTGGGGCTTGTGATTGCTAGAAGCCTGACCATTTGATTGCGAGGGAGAGGGGGAATAAAGGGAGCCTCCTCTCCTTTTCCAGGGATATATACGACCATGAGGGCATAGGCAGAGGTGTTCCTTTTTCCAACACCTCTCATGATCGAATCATTATCTGATATGACAAAAAAATCGAGAGGCCCAATCATTTATTCCTCAGAGAAGAAGAAGAAAAAGAAAAAGAAAAAGGAGAAGTGAAATGTAAACTTGTGGCTTGTGGCGAATCTACACATGTATTCATTCATTCATTCAAAAAAAAAAATCTACACATGTAGCAGTAGTACATAGTTTCCTCTTAAAAACGCTCTGGTTTTATAACCTCAAATTGCAATGTGCTTTACTAGTTACTCCATTATTTTGTTTGCTTTAGATTAGAGTATTCTGAATGGTTTAAGGATTCTGAGCTACCTTCCATTTCATTAGTTTTAATCCTGCTTGATCTGCGCCTTTATGGCGAGGACAGGCGGCGCTCACACTAGCCATCTTTCCGGCCGGACATCCTGAATCAACGGCTTATGAATATCCCCCCCAAACCCCAAAGAGATCTAGCTACAAGAGGATGGTGTCACATGGCCGGATTTCTTAACGTGGATTTTTTTTTTGCTTAATTATCACAGGAGCTACCTGGACAACCACCACTTAAGCCAACCTCAAATTGGTGGCTCTAAGATACATAGTAAGCACTCATCGTACATAGATAGTGATAGACATCTCCCGTACGTACTAAATCGGCACAAACTGCCACTGAAAAGCAGGCTGCAGCAGGGATTTTTATTTCCACCGTACCGGCCTGCTCTGCAGGCCACCCGGTAGAACCATAAACCTGTTTTGAAATTTTCGGTTTAGATAAATTTTGTTAAAAAAATGAATTTGTTTGAATTTTATTTTTTAAAATTTAAATCCAAAAAAGTAAAAACAAATCTACAAAATTTCAGCCAAAATTAGCCATTTTTTTTTTAATTTTTGCCCAAACCGGCTTTACGGGCCACCCCGGTATTTTTTTTTCCCGGTTACCAAAACCCCGGGCAGCAGACCCCGGCGAATTGCACACTTTCGGTGCCTGCGTGCCGGTAACTGTTCGCAACGATTTTGTGTGTGAGAGAGAAATGGATCCTACATTAGCAGTGCCCATCTAACCATCTTAAGTTCTCTTGCAATGTTACACCAAATCATGATCACCAGATCAGGCCATCTTCATTGCGAAGCATAATTGTACGGAGGTTGCAGTGGTAAGACAGACTAGGGCTGAAAAAATAGCTCGAGGCTCACATGCCTAACTCGGCTCGGCTCGGTTCGGGCTCATGAATTTTCGAGCCGAGCCGCCTGTCCAGCTCGCCAAACAAACAAGTCAAGCTCGGCTCGGCTCGCAAGCCTAGTTTGGCTCGGCCTAGGCGAGTGCGGAGGGTGGAGGCGGTCGCCGAGTTTTCTGTTCTTGCGATTTCATTTGTTAGGAATAGGATGTGCTTGTTTTGGATGAACTTATGCAATGGGTCTTGTAACTATTGGATAAACTGAAGTAATGATAGAAAATTTTGTAATGCATTTTGGATGTACCGTTATTCCGGAGTTTGACTCGCGAGCTCAAACGAGACGGCTCTAGCCTGATCACGAGCCGAGCCAAATTTACTGTTCATCTAAGCCAAAACGAACCGAATCGAGCTAAACTAGGCTCGTTTTCACCCCTAATGTTCGCTAAGACATAGCTGCTGGTGGGTAGCATGAGATGCTAATATGCTATTTGCTGTATGTATTGCTACGTTAGTTCCCGCTGTATCTCTCGTGAAATGCAAATCCCACCTCGAGGAAGCGGACTGTCCACCCACCCAACAAGAAGACGAAACCGCATCCTGGCAATGCTCCTCCATCGTGCTGTGGAGTAGGTACCTGCCTAATTACATGCGATGATTCCCTACTAAATATATTATTTTGATGTGTCTAACCTAAATATTCAACAGATATTGATAACCAAACTTTATAGCGTTTGACTACGTGTAACCAATAGCAACTTTTTTTTTTCACCGGAGGGAGTATTTGTAAGACGAGCTCTATACTACAGCATCCTAAGTGTTTTTTAAGGCACCATGCTTCCCATTTACAAACAAGGATCGGTGCCAAACTCAGGGATGTTTCACGCACTACCGGAGACAGCGTTTTTGCCGAGTGCCACAGCCTTTGCCGAGTGCTTTTTCTCGGCACTTTCAAAGAGGCTATTTGCCGAAAGTGCGGAAAGCACTCGGCAAACATCTGGCACTCGGCAAATACATGGTTTGCCGAGTGCCGAGCACTCGGCAAAACATTACACTCGGCAAAGGGCACCGCCGTTAAGGGCGGGCAGCCGCCGTTAACCCTTTGCCGAGTGTCTTCTCGTGACACTCGGCAAAGAGGATACTGTGCCGAGTGTCTTCTCGTGACACTCGGCAAAGAGGATACTTTGGCGAGTGTCTTCTCCTGACACGCGGCAAAGAGGCCCCTTTGCCGAGTGTTATTTTTTGACACTCGGCAAACCATATTTTCCCCCACTTTTCACCTCCAAACTTTTTCTGCGGTCCTCATACAATACCTGGTACTCCATGTTCCAATGTGGCACATTTGTCAGACTTGTTCTATATTTCTTTAATTTATTTCACTTAATTGAATTTTCTTGGATAATTCAAATTATAACTGCTAGTCATTCGAATAATGAATGGAAAATTGATATTCATGTTATTTAGTATAATGTGAGGCCGTAACCAGGAACATACCACCAATTTCGAACATCTTGTTCACGAAACATGACCACGAACTTGCGATCGAGTTGTTTTTAAATTGTATAAAAAGCAAACGAAGTCCGAAAATCATGAAACTTGGGAAGATGTCATGATATCATATGTGGAGGCTGTGATAAAAATTTGAGAAGGTTTCGCGCAAGTTGTCACGTACGATGCTTGCAAACATTAAAGAAACAGAAGCATACGTGACAACTTCTTCGGAGATTTTTCGGTTTGCAAGCATCGTACGTGTCATTTTTTTGACACTCGGCATAGAATTGTAAATTTTTTTTTAAATAAACCCCTCTTTGCCGAGTGTCGCCGATCAAGCACTCGGCAAATCGGTGTTTGCCGAGTGCTTTGTGGTCAAACAAAGTCTGAAAATCATGAGATTTGTCAAGATGTCATGATATCATACGTGGAGGCTGTGGTTAAAAATTTATAAGATTTCGCATGAGTTGTCACGTACGATGCTTACAAACCGAATCATTTCTGAAGAAGAAGCGTAGAGTTGAGAAGGATTCGGTAAGATTTGGAGTCAAATTGACGGTCGAATTGTGGTTTGACTACAAAAGTTTTTGTATAGGCAATAGACAAAAGAGATTGTTTCATGTGAAATTTTGGTAATTTTTCGGATCCGTTTGATAATTTTAATTTTTAAACTGCAATTATAGAATTTTAAATGATATAAATTGAATTTGAGCTATAACTGCATGAAATAATGGTCTAATGTTCGTAGAAGCATCGAATATGCATTGTTGAGTGAATTTGACAAGTTATTTTCGAAGTACATTCGAACAAATTTGTAAAACACGTTATGGAAAAGAAAGAGAGGAAAGGAAGTTTTATTAAAAAAAAATTGTTTGCCGAGTGCCTTGGGGGTGACACTCGGCAAATGAGTTGTTTGCCGAGTGCCTTGCGGGCGACACTCGGCAAATGAATTGTTTGCCGAGTGTTTTGTGGGCGACACTCGGCAAAGGAGGGGGGCTTTGCCGAGTGCCAGATCGGGGCACTCGGCAAACAAACCATACATCTTGAGCGCGGCCACGAGGTCGCGCTCACACACACGCAACACCGCACACGCAACATCACACGCCGCGCCACCGCTTCTACGCTGCCGCCCGCCGCCGCCCGGCCGCGCCACGCGCGCCGCCGCGCTTCTCGCCTCGCCGCCGCCGCCGCCGCCGCCTCCCGCGCTTCCGCCCGCCACGCCGCGCCCGCCGCCGCCGCCTTCACGAGCCTCCGCCCGCCACGCTGCCCGCCCACGCGCCTCCGCCCACGCCGCTACCGCCACACGCCCGCGCCGCGCCGCTCACCGCCCGCCACGCTGCCGCTGCCTCACGCTTCCAGCGCCCGCCCCACGCGGTCCTCTCCTTACTCTGGTGCCGCCGCCGCTCGCAACTAGTAACTTGCTTGGGTGCTGTCGGCCGCCGCTGCTCCCCAGTCCGTATGTCACTTTCTTCTGGATAGGTCTATGTATGTTTTTGTTTGTGTTCTCCAACACTCCTCTCACATGTGTTCTTCCGGGTTGGGGCTTCCAGAGAAGCATATTACTGTGATATTGATTAATTAGGTGTTCTGATCATAGCACCCTCGACTTCATGTGATTATTCTATCTAGAGACTGACAAAACAGAATGATGATATCGATGTGATCCCCTTGCAAAAGTAGCACTTAGAAAATGCAATGTTCTACTGTCTCTGCTGCATTATGTATGGACTCTCCAAAAGTTCAGAATCTAAAATGGATTTGTCTCCAAAGTTGGGGGACCAATGTGCAACCTATTTACCAATGACTCTGCTCTCTTCAAGTATATCGTGCATTTAATAAGCTTCTGCAGGATATACATGCTACGACGATCTGCTGCTACATATATACATCCTCATTGGTCGTTACAAGATATTCACTGGCTAGTGGTACTGATGGATTTGTGATTTTCTCTACAAAACAAATGAGGACGTACATGCATATATGCACAAATTGAATGCTAGTTGTCCCATCTATTTCTATTATTTGGTGAAAAATTATTGTATTATCATGTGTATAATCATCCCTCTATTAGCATTGATATATAAGTGACCATTAATATATTACACATGGGTTGGGGAACCGTCTTTTCTTAATATATGCACAGGATAGATTCTGAAACAAAATGATAGCCATGTTTTGTCTTATGTTCATATTCAAAGCATCTTTTCGTGAAATGTCATATTGTGTTTTATGTTTTGGCAATCACAGCACAAGGTTTTCGAGATACATCCTACCGGGATCAAGTATTTGATGCTCTAGTAAAAGCTTTGAAGAGTCTGACTACCAAGGTATTGAAATTGGAATTCTTGCAATCATTAATTTGAAGTTTAGTATTTTTTTCTTGACTACCGAAGAACTAGAACAAAATGCTATTGCATATCCGTATATTTGGTCATTCTGCCTTGCAACTCACTTAATATGTTATTGTGTTATTCAGTAGGACTCATCACTTCATGAATAAGTCGCCTCTTATTTTCTACTTTTCTTCACATTTCCAATGAATATGAAAGGATACCAAGTTTCTTTCATTGAATTGGAGTAACTCTGTTGTCTGCTTGCCTCCCATCGATAGTCGTGGTCAAGATATCGACTTTTCGCATATCGGCATTGTGTGACGTACCAGAGCAAAATCACAGGCGTACTCAGAATGAACCCCGAGCAGGTCCCAAATATGTGATTTGGGTGGACTCGAGCCGATCTCGGCGTGCTCGCGCGTGGATCCGTGATAGATGTAGGTTCGCACTCGAGGCAAGCTCGAGCGATCCCAAACTCGTGGATTTGGGCGGTCTCGAGAACGGGATCTCGGCGTGATCGAGCACGATAGACTCGTAGTATAGGATTTGGATCTTTTGCATCTCTTTGTTTCTTGGTGTTATTTGCTTCTTCGTATGGCATAACAACTCACCCTCGGTTAGTCTCATTAGATAAATATGATACTCTCTTGGTTGGAGATGCTACTTAAGAATGCAAATGAGTATTAATAATGAATGCAAAGGGGGGAAATGCTAACTCTGTAATCAAGAACCAGCTACTAACTTATCTTAATGGAGTACCAAGCATGCATCAGATAAATAAACAAAGCAAACCACATGCCACGTGAAAAGTCGTATCGATGCAAGCGTAACATTTGTTTTTATATCCTAACCAGGACCGGGAAAATAAAAGGTTACCATGTGGAAAGACCACCTCTAATCATTCCTAGATAGTGAATACGCGCAAAGGCTTATAGTACGTTGATAGCCATAAGTGATGTTTTATCTTTTCAAACAATGGCGAGAACCTTCCCTTTTCGATGATGCATAGGCCACAACCCACGAGCCACGTAACAATGTGAAATAGAATCTTCAAATAGTTCAACAATGAACAATATGGTAGTACTCTCTAAATAATTGGTTTTCTCAAAATATAATCAATAGCTAGCAAAAAATCTTGAAACAAGAGCTATATGTGACCACAATTTGAACTAAATAAGAATTATTATTGGTATTTGATTACTGCAGACCATAGTTCGTTATAATAGTTATTGGAAAATTAGCACTCTGGTAATTCTTTGCTATTCTGCTTTTATTTGTTCCAAATCAATATCTCCCTATCCAACTTCTATATCCTTTGGGTATACATTAAATAGTGTTAGAACCTTGTTATATATTAAGGGGGATGAGTGCTTATTATTTGATAGAGTTCCACATGTGCATGTCGGCCATCGTGCCGTTGGTTTTCTTGCAGGTTTTGGAAACCTCACCGTGCAGGGGAGGTGCTCCCGAAATTTTGTATTGACAGTTTTATGTTTCTTTTTTTTGCAGAGAAGAGCGGTCGAGCGGCGCCGAGTACCTCGGCGACCCGATCGCCTTCCTCGACGCTGGTCCGCACTCGCACCGCGTCTCCTCGCCATCGACCGACCCGCCACGGCCCGCTTAGTTCGACTCCACCGCCACCCTAGGTATAACATATATGTCACTTGGTTAGGCGTAACCTAGTTAGGCGTCTCCGTTCGAAAGAGATACGGTTGGAAATATGCGATCTTTGCATATCTATAACCAGATCTGCTTCAATTGTCCACGCTTTTTAGACGGCCGAGGATGCGTAGATGGGGTTAGTTTCGTGGTCTACTCCGATCCGTGATGAGTTTCTGGAAAGATCTCCTGTTGTTCTCCGGATACACAATCTCCTGCGGTGCTTGGAAGATACACGAAGACACCACGGCGTTGAAAAACATCAACAGTTGATTAAACAAAAGATCATTCAATCGTCTCATGTCCCAAGGTGGTAGTACAATTCATCTGCTTAATTACTATATATCTATTATCTTATTAAAAAAAGAGTAAAAAAAGTGATCATGTTTGTTCTTAAGGGCTAGAAATTCTCACGTTAACCGGTAAAAAAGATCTACACCGTCGATCGTGGTGTACTCAGATTATAACGGTACAGATTAAAAGAAAGAGTCCATGTCAAGTAAACTAAAACTGAAATTTGAAATAAAATAATAAAATCAGCAATTTGATTTCTATACGAATTCTTAAAGTAAAAGAGTCTATATCAAGTACAATAAAATTAAAACAAATAAAATAAGAAATTTAATTTTCATACGAATTACTAAGTAAAATCCCTCATTAATTATAATTCATAATAAAAATAATAAAAATTAGAAATTAGATTTGTATACGAAATCTAACAAAAAAACTAAAATTTGAAATAAAAATATAATAAAATTAACAATTTAATTTCGATACAAATTCCAATAATTATAATTAGGAGTACAAACTTAAAATAATTGGCAATTAGATTTGTATACGAAATACAACAAAAAAAATAACTAAAATTTGAAATAAAAATAAAATAAAGTCGGCAATTCGATTTCAATATGAATTTCAAAGTAAAATCGCTAAATAACTGTAATCAAAATAAAAAACAATGGGATTAAGATACGAATTCCAAGAAAAAAGAATTAAAATTTGGACTAAAAAAAGATTTGCAATTTGATTTTCATACGGATTCCAAAGTAAAAAAAAATCCATAAATAACTAAAATTTGGAATAAATTTAGCAATTTGATTTGTATACAAACTCCAATAAAAATATCAAAAATGCTGAATAAAAATAAAATTTATAACATGGATAACACGAATGGTGTCGGAGGAGACACAAAAGAAGTTACCACGTTCACTCTATAAATCATGTATTTCTATTGTTGCTTCGTATGCAATGCAAATAAAAATAACTAAAATTTTGATTAAAAATACAAGTTATAACGAGGAAAACACAAATGGTGCGAAAGGAGACCACGAAAGAGTGCAATGACATCGATATATCTTGCAAGAAGACATAGACCCACAGGGAAATGAAGAGCCGAAGCAGCAACGGTGGAGTTGAGGACAATGTTGTGTTGCTCGCCGAAGCCATTAATGAGAAAATCCATTGTTGAAGGAGCTAAGGGCCGTGATGACAAGTGGTGAGTGTCGGCATTGTTGAAGGAGTTAGTAGCCAAAGAAACTCGATGATAAGGACACGTCGTTGCCGGTGATGGCGAAAAGATTCTCTATATTGTTAGACAATGACTAAAACAGACATGTCGATATTAGTAAAGATGAGATGTCGCCGTGGTTAGTGAGGAATTAAGCTACAACGTTGATTTGGTCAACGTCGAAAAAGAGAAGTGGCCGACACGAGAGATGAGGGCGTCAAGCATGTATAACATAATACAAGCGTATGTACATACATGCAACCGAACGAATAGAAGCGCGAGCGTACAAAGGTAGAGGACCAAAAATCTTGGAGTAGAGATGACGCGGCTGTAGGGAATATGCTTGGGGTCACCGGAGAGAGCGTGACACGTGTTCCCAACTGGGATCAACGACTGTTTTATGTGTATGCGTGTTGATGTCGTAATGGCTAGCATTAAGCAATAATTAGGGATAAATAAAAGATAACTATGTGATAAAGTATTGCATTGTAAGGGGTAGTAGCCGAGAGAGATTAATCAAGATTTGGGCTTATTGTTGGAATTTGAAACAAAAAATCTTTGAGGACGAGAAGAGATAAAAGTCACATGGTTGAAGATAAGTTTAAGGTATGTCACCCATGGTGCATTGGTGTATGCCCATGGTGCATGGGTGTATACATATGTAAACTAATAAGATAATTTAGTGTACACATAATCATTGTATTGCTTGAGATTAAATAAAGGTACGTGTGCATGCATACAATTTTTTTAAAAAAACTTACAGAGTAAGAATAGGAGCATACCGCTACATGATCTATGTATAATGGAGAGTGATTAGTTTTTAAAAACACTCAACAACTTATTATGCTCAATGAGTTTCTTCCATCAATGCACATACTTCAATTACGTTCCTCATACCGTAATTTTTTTTTTCAAGTTTCTATTGTCATTTTTAATGTTAGAATATTTTAAAAATCTAAATAGCTTACAAGATACGTAAATATATTCTCTAGTATTTATACAAATTTCGAAATAAATCTAGTCCCACAAATGAACGGACCACCCCACTAGTTTATATATATACACACACACTAAACAAGTAATCTCCACTAACTAGGATCAGTTTTATTTCTCTCTCCTCTCATGCAAGTACATCACATCTATTGGTTTATAACATTTGGGTGAAAATTGATTTATACAAATTACAATCAACAAATTGATTTCTATAAATTCCTGCTGCAACCTACGGGATATACTTGTGGTTAGTGCTTGTTTGCTGTAACTTGCAAACCGGAAGTCATCTCGTGTAGGCACCTCGGCGAACATGCATGTGCGACGCAATCCAAGTCGTCGAGGGGCAAATATTCTCGCAATCATCACCTGCTCTGCTCTACTCTACTGCTGCTGCTACCCGTTCCGTGCTGTATATGCCCGGCCCGGCCATGTGCACGAAATATATCCACCCACCTTACCGTCACGAAACAATGCGCTCCAATCACATACGATACACACTGCCATTTCCAAAACTGATTGCTGGTTCGGTAAATGCCATGACAGATGCGTACGTACGTGTACGTCGTGTCCCTAGCCTGCCAGCTTCTTCTTGGCCTCCCTAACCATGTGGATCGATCACTGGATACCGTTCTTCTGTAATGCTGCATTTTCAGGATACACATGTCCGAAATGCGGATAATATTTTAATTTCAAATTCTATTATAAAACAAAGATTATAAATAATTAGTGATGTATAATCAATACTAACAGCAGACTACACATTGCATTTCTAAACATACTTAATATCATAATTATAACAGAATATACTGGTCGTACACATAACTTACAGTATAGTCGATGAAAAGCAAAAAGCAGTGCAGACTCGATGCAACGCAGATCGTAGACGTCGCAATGTAGCAAGCGGTCGCGCAGATGCGCTGCTCATAAACCTTATTGCCGCCCCGTGCAGGTGAACTCTGCGACAATGGTTCGGAGATACCGCTCACCCTTCTGTCCGGTGCACGCCGAGAAGAAGGGACGGCTTGGTTCAAACAGCACAACCCTCCAGCACAAGAGAATAGAGAGGAGGAAGAAGAAGAATTTGAATGAAAAAATGATCTCATTTGGTCTGGACTTCTCGAAAACCTTTTAAAGGTCGAGTCAATTACTCTCTAGTAACTGCTCAATAGAGCACATATTAGAACACTAGTAACTGCTAATTAAAAATCAATTAATGATAATTAATCAGTATTTATTATATCCTAATTACACGTTGGTCTTCAACTTTGACTACATTCTCCAAGGGAGGTCCAAGAGGATCTCCTGAAGAGGTCTAAGAGAAATCTCCAAGGGAGGTCCACGAGGATCTCCCGAAGAGGTACAATAGGACCACAGTATTCCGACCACACCCTCTTGGAGTGATCCAAGGGAGGTCTAAAAGATCTCCCGAAGAGGTCCAAGTAGACTATAGTGTTCCGACCATACTCTCTTGAAGTGATCCAAGGGAGGTCCAAAGGATCTCTTAGAGGTCCAAGAGGATCTCCATATTCTAAGGGAGCTCCAAGAGGATCTCTTGGAGGTCCAAGAGAAATCTCCAAGGGAGGTCCAAGAGGATCTCTTGAAGAGGTCTAAGAGGAGGTATAAGGAAAACTCTCATCGGTCATATGAGACACTTGTTTCGAGAGAGAAATGCACAGCCAGCAAAAGAAAGGTGGGCTTGGTTCACAACACGTTCACGGTGGCCAATGCGTCACAAGTTCTGATCCACGCAATTGCCACGCGAATAAACACACACACGTGCGTATGTGTGACTTTAGCTATAGTCCTTCTCATGTCACCCCCATGATATGCATCACATGTACCAAGGGGTGGCAAGGACTCCACGTTATAAATTATTCTCCCACCACTTGGTTAGGCAGTATGGGACTAAACCATGCATGCTTTGGAATTTAGGAATGAATGCGTCTTTAGAAATAAGGGCTCAATTCTAACAATCCCCCACCAATTCTAAGGCAAGCAGCAAAAAGGAAGATAAAAACTACTGTGTTGAAGATTTGTTTATATACTAGTCTTTCAGTGTAAGTCCCGTACGGGTTGAACTTGCACATATAATAACAAGGTTTATCTTCTCATAATTGATGAATGACTATGCCTTGAATTCACAGTCTTTTGTGATTATATTTCACTTGAAATCTCAATTGATACTAGGTTGTTAAAGAACCAAGCCTAACCGGAGCTTTATTTAGTCATGCTCCCTTATCTGCTCATGAGCTTTCTAGAGAATGTCCCTATTCTTGTGAACTGCGACCTCAGTTAAGCTCAAGTAGGTGTTTTCATTCTAGGTATCCTGTAGACTAATACATTTTTCCCTCATTGGACACTAGAATACATTAAGATTTTAAGCCATCCTCTTTAATACAGTTGAGAGTTTTTTTTGTCTATCAGGACACGGGTACATATTTGATTAAAATATACTCTCTTGTTCAAACATTAACTTGTTTTCCCCTTTGCCTAAGTCACGGGGTCTCCGATCAAAAAGGTATGGGTTAATGTTGAGTTGTAACTCCAATGGGCCTCATTCCAATGTCCATAGACGCAACGGAAATCGCTTTCCGTGCTAACCCCTTTGTGAAAGGGTCTGCTAGATTTTTCTCAGTTCGTATATAATTCAAAGTAATCACTCTAGAGTTCCTCAGTTTTCTGACAGATTTAAGCTACGCTTCACACGTCTGAAGGACTTCATGTTATCCTTAGTACTTGTAACCTTAATCAACATTGTTTGATTATCACAACACATTAGGATTGCTGCTATTGGTTTATCAACCAGTGGTAAGTTCAACATAAGCTCTTTAAGCCATTCAACCTCAACAATAGCTGTGTCTAGTGCTACAAGTTCTGCTTCCATGGTTAACATCGTCAATATGGTCTATTTACACAACTTCTATGAAACTGCAGCACCTGCAAGGGTAAACACATAACCACTTGTAGCTTTGATCTCATCTGCATTAGAAATCCAGTTTGGATCACTATATCCTTCTAATATAGATGGATATCCAGTATAGTGAATTTCATATGAGGTTGTGCCTCTCAAGTAGCACAACACTCTCTCAAGTGCCTCCCAGTGATGATATTCTGGGTTAAAAGTAAATCGACTTAATTTGCTCATAGCAAATGATATATCAGGTCTTGTGGCACCAGATAGATACATAAGAGACCCAATAATTTATGAATATCTCATTGATTTTTGCCTAATCCCTTATTCTTTCTGAGCTTAACACTAGAATCATAAGGAGTTGGGGAAATCTTGTAGTTCTCAAAACCGAACTAGCTCAAGATTTTCTCAGTATAATGGGATTGGTTCAAAGTGATCCCATCCATATTTCTAATCAATTTAATATTCAGAATAACATTTGCTTCTCCTAGATCTTTCATATCAAAGCATCTAGATAAGAAAGATTTGATCTCGTCAATAACAGCAGTGTTTGTCTCAAATATAAGTATATCATCAACATAAAAATACAAAATCACTCATTGACCCCCCCACCATAACGATAATACACACATTTATCTACCTCATTTACAGAAAAACTAGCATATGTTAATGTTTTACAAATTTCTCGTGTCATTGTTTACGTGCTTACTTTAGACCATAGAAGGATTTGATTAATTTGCATACCTTACTTTCTTGTCCAGAAATAACAAAATCATCCTGTTACTCCATATAGATTTCTTCCTCTAATTCTCCATTAAGGAAAGCTGCCTTCACATCTATTTGATGGATGTGTAGACTATGGAATAAGCTAATGCATTAAGCACACGAATGGTGGTCAATCTGGCAACAAGAGAGTAAGTATCAAAATAATTCTCACCTTCTTTCTGTGTATAACTCTTACCTTCTTTCTATGTATAACCCTTGGCCACAAGTCTTGCATTATACTTATCAATAGTACCGTCAGACTTCATTTTCTTTTTAAAGATCCACTTGTATCCAATAGGTTTACACCCGAGAGGACGTTCAATGATCTCCCAAGTCCCATTAGCCATGATGGAATCCATCTCGCTATGGAATGCCCTTTTCCAATACTCAGCATCAAGTAATGCATAAGCCACTGAAAGAGTATTTGGCACATCATCTATGAGATATACAATAAAGTCCTTACGAAAGGTTTTCTCAACCCTTTGTCGTTTGCTCCTGTGAGGAGCCTCTTAAACTAAATTGTTATCTTCCCCAGGAAAAACACAAACTGGTGGCATAACACTCATTGGTTCAACGATAGTGGTAGGTTCAAAATTACTATTATTCATAGTTTGATTATCCTCAGTTCGAGAAGTACTGCCTGTAGTTCGCTTGAGCATTGTGGTGAGAGTTTCGTTCTTCGAGATCCGTGGGGTGTGTAGGATCAAGTGCTATAACGAAAGCCTCACTAACAATTCTCTATATGCTTGGACTCATGGCCTTTAAATAAATAGACATTCTTATTTTCCAATAAGCATAATTTGTTCCATCAAATAAAGGAGTCTTGCCTATTGACACTCCCTCACTAGCCATCCTTTCTCTTCTAGACGGTTAAGTCTAAAATTAGAGAGACCAAGCTCTGATACCACTTGTAGGATCAAGGATAACCGACTAGAGGGGGTGAATAGGAGGTTTTTAAAACTTTCAACTAATTTATGAAACTAAGCAAGATAATCTTAACAAGACTTCCTATCACAATATAAATGCTATAATTGTAAATGCGATAAATAAGGACAAGAATTAACCACAATGAAGACAAGAGAGTTTTTCCCGTGGTATCGAAGATTTATCGATCTTCACTAGTCCACGTTGAGGAAACTTAACCTAATCAAGCCGGCTCAACGAATTAAGCATTCCCTCGATTTCACTTATGGTTGTTCTTCTTCCTCTCTGGAGATGGTGAACACCAAACCACTCACAATTGGCGTCGAACCTCTTCACAATCTTCTTGAAGAGACCACTACTCAAGATCTCGCCAAGCCGTCTAGGTGTCGACAAACACCAAGAGTAATGAATCCCGAACTTCGCTTGACGGCAATCAAGTGCTATGGATCAATCTAGAATGAAAGCACTTGATTTTTACTAAACTACCTCACAATGAATGCAACAAGAGTGAATGAGGTGTAGAGTGACTGCTCTAGGCTCAAAGATGTTCAATGGAGTCTGCTCTACTGTCCTAGAGCTGATGGGGGGGGGGGGGTATTTATACCGCCCACAAGAAAATACGACCATTAGAGGCTAAAATCAGATAAAATCAGCGGAATCAGTTGTACCGCCATGCAATGTCGGTACTACCTGTTGGAAATAAGCCCTAAAGGCAATAATAAATATGATTATATTTTTATTATATTCATAACATTGGATAATATGTTATCTTGTTCCTAGAATAATATCAATAATATTTATTATAAAGTATGCTGCCCAACAACAAGAGTTATATAGAGATATGATTAGCAAAGTGTTGCTTACCAAATTCACTAATCTTCTAGTTGTGATGCCAAAGCTCACTATTAGATTAACTGATTGCGGGTCTTGAATCACTAAATGTCACAAGAGGGATATGGTATTCAGTGGGAGTAACTTTATTAATTTGTTTAATAGAAGTTTCTTTTCTTGAATATTTGTCTTAGTTTTGCATATTTTATGTTGTAGATCATGGCACCAACTGTTGTACCTACATCCAGTTTTGCTTTATGTTCGATGCTTGATAATGAAAAACTGAATGGGACAAATTTTGCGGATTGGTCCTGCGACCTAAGAATTGTTCTTAGGCAAGATAAAAAAGAACATGTTCTATGGGAACCAATTTCGATGTGCTCACTGAGAATGTCACTTGCTCTTAAAACAACTCGTAAAAAGACATGTGATGAGTCCCTTAATATTAGCTGCCTCATGCTTGCGCCATGAACTCGCACCTTCGTAAGCGCTTTGAGAATATTGAGACCTACGATATGATTGTGGCGCTCAAAGGCATGTTTGAGACACAAGCAAGAACTGAGAGATATGAGATCTCAAAGAAATTATTTGGGAGTAAGCTAGCTGAGGGTAGTCCGGTGAGCCCACATGTGATCAAGATGGTTGGTTACACACAGATCTCGAAAAAACTTGGTTTTCCACTTAGTCAAGAGTTGGCTACAGTTTTGATTCTTGCTTCATTTCCTGCAAGCTATGGGCAGTTCATTCTGAACTTCCATATGAAAGGTTTAGACAAGAATCTCACCGAACTACATATGATGCTCAAGACTGCATAGGACATCATAAAGAAAAACAACAATCATGTGATGATGGTGCAAGAAAGTACAAGCTTCAAGAAGAAAGTTAAGACTTGGGTCAAAGGTAAGGGAAAGACTAAAGTTTCGGATAGGATCCAAACTAACAAGACAAAGACCAAGACTAAGTCCGGCCCGACTCAAGAGAATGAATGCTTTTATTGCAAAGAGACAGGCCATTGGAAGAGGAACTGCAAGAAATGCCTGGCTAGTCTGAAAAAGAATGGTGTGACTAAATCTTCCACTTCAGGTATGAATGTTATAGATGTTTTTCTTGCTGATTTTTCTGTTAGCTCTTGAGTATTTGATACCGGATTGGTTGCATATATTTGCAATTCGATGTAGAGTCTAACAAGGAGTAGGAGAATTGCAAGGGGTGAGATGGATCTTCGCGTCGGGAATAAAGCAAGGGTTGCTGTAATAGCCATCAGGACTTTGCCATTACTTTTGCCCTCAGGATTTATTATGGAATTAAATAATTGTTATTACGTTTCAGCCATAAGTAGAAACATCATCTCTGCAGAGGGTTATAAATTCATCATTGAGAACAATGGTTGTTCTATATTTTTGAATGAAATGATTTATGGCTATGCTCCTGCTTTGAATGAGTTGCTTATTTTAAATCTTGATGATGCACCTGTCTATAATATTAATGCGAAGAGGCTTCGGCTCAATGATACGAATTCCACTTTTATTTGGCATTGTCGTTTGGGTCACATAAGTAAAAATCGCATGAAGAAGCTCCATGATGGTGGAATTCTAAACTCATTTGATTTGGAATCATTTGAAATGTGCGAATCTTGCCTACTTGGAAAGATGACCAAGACACCTTTCACTGGTCGAAATAAGAGGGCGTCCGACTTGCTAGCACTCAAACATACTGATGTATGTGGACCAATGAGCACGACAGCTAGAGGTGGTTTTCAGTACTTCATTACTTTCACCGATGACTATAGTAGATATGGATATATCTATTTAATGAGGCACAAGTCGGAATCATTTGAAAAGTTCAAGGAGTTCCAGAATGAAGTACAGAATCAACTTGGTAAGACAATAAAATCCTTACGATCTAATCGAGGTGGTGAATTTTTGAGCCATGAATTTAATAATCATTTGAAGCAATGTGGAATTGTTCCACAGCTTACACCACCGGGCACTCTACAATGGAATGTGGTGTCCGAGCTGTAACACCCCAGCCCAACACTGAGCCTAGAATGCCACCACACTACACTTTAAACTAATAATTAATGACACACTATAAAATTACGGCAAGGAAACAATGATAATCATATCAATGGACCATAAAAAGACATGCAATTATGGATCAAGCGACAATAAATAAGCAATGGGAATTATAACCAGGTAAATCATCCAAAGTAGCATCAACCAATGAATCCGAATTAATAAAGCAAATAGTCTAGTCCAAACATTGTCCTAAACTTTATTCAACCGCTAACATGTCCAAGTATAAACCAATACTGAATGAAAAGATTATTATGGCGAATGATCATGTGTTGTCCATGTGCTCTACTCGCTCTCAGCTACGGCATCCTCGAAGATCACCTAAAGACAACAATAGAGCAAGGGTGAGTCCACGACTCAGCAAACACATCCATGAACAACGAACAATAATAAATCAACAGCATTCAATAACTTCATTATCATCACATGCACTTCTATTAACATTCTCATTCATCAATCTCAAATATCAATGCAACTCTAATCTATATGTCCACATGCACTTCTTTCACAGATATCGGTATATAGCGTGAGTGAATGCTCGCGACAACATTCACTCTCAAGCCCGTTCCTCCATAAGGATCGGGGACCTCCTCCACTCCCGTGGAGTTGTGATCAACCATGATCACCTTCTCTTATGCAAAGATGCTTATGAATGCAAACATGCAAACTCCATCATAAACATCATATCCAACTTTTCATCATGCTTGTCAACAAAGATATAAACATACCAATTCATTGTTTGCAATTAAACCAAATAAAAGCACAACAATAATGGTAATAGAAGATAAAGAAAACAGTGATCGATCATTGATCGCTGTCTACCATGCACTTGCCTTTACTAGTTGCGACGCACAATTTGGCTAGCAGATGGCAACAAGTACGACGCTTCTCCTACATTAAATACACACATCTCAATACAAGCTACAGCATCATAGGAATAACAATCAATATACATCGCTCCTACACGTCCCCAAATATACCACGTTACGCCGGTATCGAAAAGCTACCCATTGCTGTCCGGTTACTAAAAAGAGCGTAACTTTTGACTCGAAAGTCCGATCACCACAAACCACCCCATTCTGGATTCTTCATAAGATTCTCCACATTTTCTTAGATTACGAAGACTTCTAATTAAATCATCTAACCCTCCGTATTAAGCCCAGAAAGTCGGTCTGTCCGCTTCGGAACAGCAGTATTACTAAATTCATAACTTTTGTTCTATCCAACCAAAATACGCGTTCTCAGATTCTACAGAACCATTGGACAATTATCTACAACTTTCATGTAGATCAAAAACACTAATTAGTCTGTTTACTATTTTTAATAACCGATCTACCAAAACAGCGCCTAAAGACGACAACCCTAAAAAAACAGCGGCCTTCTCAAAAACATAACTCGAAATCTACTTGTCCGATTGACATAATAAAATATGCTAAAGAAAGCTATCGAAATTATCTACAATTAACTAGTAGATGAGATTTCCAAAATCTGCCCTTAAGATACCCGAATAAATCGTTCAACAGAACAGCATAATAAACAAATTCATTAATCGGCCTCTCTATTAGAAAATTATAAAACCTCTCTAATTAATCTAGAAAAACAGAGAATACAAAATTTCAGATTGTTACCGACAAGAAATCGGATCTCTTCTTATTTCATCATGCATGTACAAATATCGGCCAAACCAAATAACCATTAATTAGAATTTCCTAACTGATCTCTCCAGATTGTGTGCTCATGAACTAATATAACTAACGAACTCAATATCTAGTCACGGTTGACCAAAGGAAATCATGCATTGAAATAGCAAACTCATGCACCTGCGGTCGGCGAAGAAAGAAAATCGGCGAAGAATAAATGCAAGACACGAGAGATCGTGACGCGAAACGGTAGGGTAAAAATGGCTTCAATAGCAAAGACAAAGAAGATTTCACCCGCAGCGATGCAACAAGCAGACATGCAAGAGTTCACCACGCGCACCCGGCAATATAGGATCAGTAGAATCACCATGCAGAATGCAAATAGAACAGAAGAAGCAAGCTCAGATTCGATACAAGACACTGCAAGCATACAGGGCCACACGCACAGCAGAGGCAAATCTATGGGGCGCAGCGGTAACGCAAATAGAAAAAATGCCCGCGGCGACTCGGCGCAAAATCCCAGGGAAAGAAGAAAACAAACTGGCGGCTGCGCGGTGGAAAGAAAAAGAGAAACTAGGGTTTTCTAAAATCCAAGATCTATTTATATAGCTCAGAAAAATTCTAAAATTCTATTTCTCACAAACTCTTTTTATTTAATTACGCACAAGCCCTTAAGACGTTTTTAATTAATTATTTATCGTTTTTCAGAGTATTACACGAGCGGTGTAATCAAACCTTGTTGGACATGGTTCGATCAATGATGGGCCAATCAGATCTGCCATTGTATTTTTGGGGTCACGCTCGAAACTCCAAATTTTCACTTTAAATAGGTACTATCTAAATTAGTAGATAAGACACCATATGAGATATGGACTGGGAAGAGTACTAGCTTGTCTTTTCTAAAGATTTGGGGATGTGATGTCTATGTTAAATGTTTGACGTCTGATAAACTCACACCCAAGTCAGATAAATGCTTCTTTATAGGATATCCTAGGGAAACCAAAGGATATTTTTTCTACAATCGGGAAGAAGGTAAAGTTTTTGTTGCCCGAAATGGTGTATTTTTGGAGAAAGAGTTTCTTTCAAAAGAAATCAGTGGGAGAAAGATGCAACTCAAGCAAATTCAGGAAACATCTGAAAGTGTTTAAACTCCTACTGAACCTCTACCGGATGAATAAAATATTGTTGAACCTGTTGATGAGGCATCAGCCTTACGTAGATCTAAAAGACCGCGTCAATTGCCTATAAGGTATGGGCATGATGTATTATTATTGAATAATGATGGGCCTCAAACTTATGAGGAAGAGATGATGGACACAGACTCTGAGAAATGGCTTGGAGCCATGAAATCCAAGATAGTCTCATGAGAGACAATCAGGTTTGGAAACTAGTCAATCCACTTGATGGTGTTAAAACCATTGAGTGCAAATGGATCTATAAGAAAAAGATTGACATGGATGGAAATGTTCACATTCATAAAGCTCGACTAGTTGCAAAAGGGTTTCGACAAGTTCAAGAAGTTGACTACGATAAGACTTTCTCACCAGTACTTAAATCTATACAGATCATTCTAGCTATTGATGCATATTTTGACTATTAGATATGACAGATGGATGTCAAAATGGGTTTCCTTAATGGAAACCTAAGTGAGGATGTGTACATGACACAACCTGAAGGTTTTGTCGATCCAAATAATGCTACTAAAGTATGCAAACGTCATAAATCCATTTATGGGTTGAAGCAAGCATCTCGGAGTTGGAATTTACGTTTGGATGAGGAAATCAAAAGGTTTGGTTTCGTCAAAAACAAAGAAGAACCTTGTGTTTACATAAAGGTTAGTGGGAGCGCACTTATAATTCTAATCTTATATGTGGATGACATATTATTGATTGGGAATGACATTCCTATGCTGGAATCCGTTAAGGCATCATTGAAAAATAGTTTTTCTATGAAAGACCTAGGAGAGGCAGCATATATATTAGGGATAAAAGATCTATAGAGATAGATCAAGAAGTCTAATTGGATTAAGCTAAAGTACTTATATTGACAAGGTGTTGATTCGGTTCAACACGCAGAATGCCAAGAAAGGGTTCTTGCCTATGTCACATGGCATAAGTCTTAGCAAGAGTCAGTGTCCTTCGACAACTGATGATCGAGACCGTATGAATGGTATTCCGTATGCTTCGGCTATTGTATCTATCATGTATGCCATGATATGTACTTGATCAGATGTATCATATGCTCTAAGTGTTACAAGCAGATACCAAGCTGATCTAGGTGAAGGTCACTAGACAGTTGTGTGAAATATTCTTAAGTACTTCAGAAGTACAAAGGATGTGTTCCTAGTTTATGGCGGTGATGAAGAGCTCGTTGTAAATGGTTACACCGATGCAAGCTTCCAAACCGACGAAGATGATTATCGTTCGCAATCTGGTTTTGTATACATCTTGAATGGAGGAGCAGTGAGCTGGAAAAGTTTCAAGCAAGAGACGGTTGCTGATTCTACGACGGAGGTCGAGTACATTGCAGCTTCTGAAGCTGCGAAAGAAGATGTTTTGATAAGGAATTTTATTGCTGAGTTGGGTGTGGTTCCGAGTGCCTCTAGCCAAATGGATCTTTAGTGTGATAATAATGGAGCCATTGCACAGGCTAAGGAGCCTAAATCCTATCAGAAGTCCAAGCATATACTCAGGCGTTATCATCTTATTCGGGAATTGGTGGATAAAGGAAATGTTAAGATATGCAAAGTTCATACATATTTAAATATTACTGATCCGTTGACAAAGCCTCTCACACAGCCAAAGCATGAGGTGCACACAAGGGCTATCGGTATTAGATACTTAAATGATTGACTCTAGTGCAAGTGGAAGATTGTTGGAAATATGTCCTAGAGGCAATCATAAAGATGATTATATTTCATTATGTTCATAACATTGGATAATATGTTATCTTGTTCGTAGAATAATATCAATAATATTTATTATCAAGTATGTGACTTGATTGTGAAACTCTATAGTTCTGTGATGATTATTCTACTGTGAAACTCTATAGTTCTGTGATGATTATTCTTAAACATTTCCTGGTAGGACACTTAAAAGGCTAGTATTTGATTTTGATGGTGATCCGGATTCTTGTAGGCCACGAGTTCCTAATGGGCCTCAAGTTCGAGACCCATTATGGATGCCTTTAAATAGAGGGGCGGTGGCAAGGGGTGTCATGATCTTTTTAGAAGAACTCCCGAAACCTTAATAGCCACGCCTTTCTAACCCACGTCGCTGGTGCTAGCACTCCAGCGCGTGGTGCCCCTGCCCCGTACGTGTGGATACCTTGGAGGTGTTGTTGCGAAGCATCAGCACTAGGACGATCCACAACTCAGTACGACTACTCAGAGGAGCAGACGCGCTGCGAGTACGACTAATCGGAGGAGAAGACGCGTGGCGAGTACGACTACGACTGCATCAGTTCGCTACATCAACTCTACTTCCGCTACGAGTCGGCGCGTCTAGTGGTAATATCGTGATCTATTACTAGTAGGGGTTCCTTGGTTGCGCAACAAAATTTTTTTTTGTGCTATCATTGCCTTTCCGCGATCCTTCACTACCACACCTCCAACGTCAGCACAGTAAGGACTATCGTAGAGGTATTTAATGTGTCCGAAGGAGCCGTTGGAAACTTGGTGTTGTACTAACGCCATTGATTATGCGGTAGTTTCGATTATCGATAGTTCTGCTCAAGTCATGGCAGTACGACTGTTTCCTTGGAGTCCCAAAAACACCGCATACTGGAAATGACGTACCACTTGAATTCTTCGGTTGCACCGAGGTACGGTAGTTCCGCGGAAAGCACAGCGGTAGTATCGCACTTGCAAAACAACAAATAAACTCAAAAAAGCACCGTTTTGTAAAAAACGTTTCGCCCTTTTGCTCGATACAACCGATTTACGGTAGTTTCGCTCAAAGAACGCCGGTACTACCACACTTCCAAGAGAGCAAATAAAACTCAAAAGGCGTCTCTGTGGAAAATATGTACCGTAAGTTTTGGGTACATCCGGGCTGCGGTAGTTCCGCTCAAAGAGCGCTAGTACTACCGGACTTCCAAGAGAGTAAATAAAACTCAAAAGGTGTCTCTCTGGAAAATACATACCGCAAGTTTTTGGTTTATTTGGGCTGCGGCAGTTCCGCCATGGGAACGCTAGTCATACCGCAGTACAGTAGTTTCGTCGACCACACGTCGATACTACCGATTATTTTCAGAAAACAAGATTGGCTTTAGAAACAAGTTCTGAGTGCATGCATGATCCTAGATTGATCCATTTTTCATAAGAACATGCTATCAAGCTACTAGACATGATCCCTCTTAATAGTACGACAGTTAATCTATAATCCGGTCTTCCACCCTTTTCGCCTTAGACTGGTAAAAACAAAAAGGATCCTAGACTACTTTTGCCTTGACTTTGAACCTTTAGCATGCATGTCCAAATTGTTGTATTCACCATTGGAATCAAACCTTGTAAATACTCAATAAACAAGTTAGTCTCATATTCATATATTGTCATTAATTACCAAAATAATTTTTATGGGCCTAGAGAGGGAGAGGGAGGGGAACGGGGAGCTCACGAGGGGGCCGCAGGCGTGCGGCGGAGAGGAGACGACGGCCTAAGCGAGCGCAAGGCAAGAGATGGAAGGAGGAAGTAAGAGGAGGAGTGGCACAGGCGTGGAGGCTTAGAAGGCGGGGGGAGCAAGAGCAAGGGACGACGCCATTCGGGCACTGGGAGGGAGACCGAGGGGCGGAGGGAGGAAGAGGAGGAGCGGCGGCGTGAGGAGGAAGGAAGAAGGCGCAGAGAGGGAAGAGGAAGGACCAGCGACAAGGCGGAGAAGGGCGGCGGGCGCTAGCGGAGGAGGGCGGCGGAGGAGGGAAAGGGAGGGGATAGGAGGCGAAGGGAAACAAAGAAGCGAGAAGCGGCGCGGGATGGAGCGAGCGAGGAAACGGGAGGAGAGAGACGGATGGAATTAGGGCACGACTTAGGTGCTCCCGGACCGTCCGATGATGATCCGAAAGTGTCCAGATGGCCTCTCCACCTGTGCAATCTGGGGTGTCCGGCGAAGATCCAAGGGCCCAGGCTTTCCGGGGCGATGTGTCCAGCGCGTGAGTGAGACCCTTTCCTTATAGTAAAGTAATATGCCTTTGTTAAAAAAAAGGGATCAGCTTATAATCATGTGGTTAGTAAACGATATAATTGATTCTCTCGTGAGCTGTAACGCTGAGATAGTTTGTGTAGCAGATAGCAGCACACCAGTACAAGTGTACAATGTACTACAGCAAATCGTAGTGACTAGTGGGAACTAACCAGTAAGTTAGTAACCACCGGACCGGGACCAAGCACTTGCCTGATGCCGAAGCTACCTCTAGCCCGTTCCGATCGGAGGATCGACGCATGGACCATCGCAGCATGCGAGTATTGGACATATGTAATACTGTGTAAATCCGAAATTCCAAATTTAGCCTCTATACGAAAAAAATTCCGTTTCTAGCCCCCCGTTCGACCGCGGGATCAAGTCGAGTCGCAAGATGTGTCCGATCGTGCGGTGTGGCACCGACGATCAGATTGCAGCACCGGTCGTGCGGTATGGGACCGCACGACCCGAATGCACTGTGCACCGGTCGTGCGGTCCCATACCGCACGACCCGAATGCACCCCCCCACCGCGCGTCTCTTCTCCCGACCGCGCGTCTCTCTGCTGTCATTCCATCCGCCGAAAGCACCGAAAACACCAGTTCGCACTCGCTAGCACACGCGTCAGCTATTCATTTCTATGGCCCTTCTCCATGAGCAAAAGATCAGCGTATATGTTGGCATACGAAGGAAGAAGCTCATTTGTAGTTCATTCAACCGAGCGAGAGCGAGGAAGGCAGTGAAAAACTGAGGAGCGAAAGAAGGAAGATTTGAGTTGATTTCGTTCGGAAGCAGCGGATTTGGCAAGTACAAAAGTTGTAGATCGTCTCGTGAGCTTCAAGAAGAGGTAAGTTTTGTACCCGTGTAACTAATATTTTATGTCTGTCATTAGTTTATAATTAAGCAAACCATGTTTGGTTAATGTTATTTTAGGTCAATCTTTGATACGCTATGTATTTGTAGCAAATCTAACATATGTTAGGCATGATGTATTGTAGTGTATGTAATATTATACTATGTTTTTTGAGAACATACGTATTGTAATGTAGTTTCATGTTGTGCGAAAATATGAACTTGTAGATTTGTAGACGGTGAGAAAGTACATATTTTTTAGAGCATTTGTAGGTGATAACAATAGTAACAGGATTAGAAACATACAATTAGTACTGCTAGTTAGGAAGAAGTGGATATAGTGCGGTTGGTGGTAAAAATAAATTGAAAATAAAGTGCGGTAGTGGGTGTTTGATGGTACGATTATTGCATGTTTGAAACTAACATGGTTGATTATGCACTTAACATGTAATGGGAATTTGGCATGAATCAAACAAGCTTAATACAGAACAATAGTGAAAATAAAATAACGTTGTAATGTAATTTTCATATGAATTAGAAATGGAAATAAAAATGAAGTGAATATGTAATTTGATGTATGTTAGAATTTAGAAGTGAAATAGTTAGAAGTAAATTGTAGATTTATAAATACCGCATCGTAATGTTACAATGGGGTAGTGGGGGTGTGATGATACGATTGTTGCATGTTGTGTAATGAGATGGTTGATTGTGCACTTATGTTAGGTACGCCATGGCTGACATTCAAGACTTGTTCGTATTCTACGGTAGTGGTCTCGTGCATCTGACGGCCGTATGGGCGCAGACCTGTCTAATTGTGACCGGACCGTGATCCGGGCACCCGGTCTGAACGCCATGAACTTGTCTGACCTACGGAGGTGTGTCCGTTCGGCGTTCGATCGGCACACCGGAAGGAAGAAGTTACGGATCGAGGCAGTATATGCGTCAATGGTGGGTGATGCAGGGGAGAGAATGTGGCAACCGAAGGTGACCAACGATGCCTCGTGGGCCAACTACATGGAGGTTGTGTGCAACCCCGATGTCGCGATATATGCCGCACCAATGGTATATGTCGAGTTCGTGGAGAGGATGTAATCATCCGCCATGGTGGCTCGATCACCATTGTGCGGATGTAGTGCCTAGGTTCATCTTGGCGGTCATGAAGACGCTTGTGCGAGAGAAGATGTGGGCGAGGAAGTGGGTGATGAAGACCTCGGGAGGCATGCGGAGAATTTCGTGCCAACGAAGGTGTGGAGGAGAGGTGGTGGGCCGCCCGTATTGACTGTCATGAGTACCTTGGGGACCAGTGGAAGAAGGGGCGGAGGAGGAGGAGGATGAGGAAACAGGCCTGGAGAGGACGACGATGGCGGCTGCAATTGGAGGGGTGGTAGGTGGTGTTGTGACCACCGACGGCAGCGACGCGCCATCCAGATCGACGACAACGCAGCAAGCATCTCTAGTTCTCGCCACAAAGCGAGGAGGAGAATGGGGTTCAAACGAGGCACACTCATTTTGGGGCGCAGCTTAGTAATAAGAGTGCCGCCCAAAAGTTATTGCTAGATACGCCGTGAACATGAGCCGACGAATCGGGTGCACAGGTCAAACCCGGACACGTACATTGTGAAGTGTGTTGACGGGTCCTGTGCTGGCAAAATTCGTGCACAGCGGTTCAAGGGCGCAGCAATCGAAGTTCCGGATAACGGTCTTTGCATGATCACGCCAGTGAGCTTGCGGGGCGATGCGTAGGCACCGCAACATGACATCGCGATATGTTGCGGAGTGGTGAGCCACCTCATCGTGGCGATGTATCCATTTCTCGAAGGTTATAATGGCAGAAGTAGCAAATTCGGAGGGGATTGAGGTGAGCTACAAGAAGGCATGGAGGGCGAAACGAAAGGTGCTGCACCGTATGTTTGGGACGTACGAGGAGGCGTACGACCTGGTCCCAAGAATGCTGCAGCAAATCACAGAATCAAATCCAGGCACGTACATTAACAGCGGGAGAGGTTCATCCTCTGAGAGGGCCCGAATCGTTATATTCTTGACAGAGTGTTCGGGCCTTCCATCAGCGATACAAGGCTTCGTGTCGTCCGTCCGGCTAACGATAGACGGACGCTCATATCCGGCAAGTACAAGGGTACTATCCTCACCGCGATTCGTGGACGCAAATGACCGATTATCTCGGTGGCATTTGCAATTGTGGAGAATGAGAATACGGATAGGCGGCTTTGGTTCCTTGCCAATGTGAAGCGTGCCATAGTGCAAGGTCGTCCCGGTGTGTATCATCTCGACCGCAATGCGAGCTTGCCGTTCTGCGTTGCGAACGATGCGAGAATGGGACGCAGCCCCCAAAGGGAATGATCGAAGAACCGTTGGTGCATGAGGCATCTTGTCGCGAACTTCCACGAAGGTTCCGTAGCAAGGACTTAATGAAGATGTTTAAGAAGCTATGTGTGCGTAACTGCGCGAAGTTTGACACCTTGTGGAGGCAACTCGATCAGAGGCTAGTAAGCATGTCCGCACAGAAGTCGGGCCGTGGAGGAGGCTCCACAAGAGTTGGGGTGTTCACACAATGGGTTCAATCAAATGCACCCGACTTGGAGATGTGGTCTTTGTTGCACGACACCGGGGCGAGGTATGGGATCATGACAACTAATATGTCTGAGGTTTACAACGGAGTCTTGAAGGGCGCCGATCTCTACCAATCACGGCAATCGTGGGACGAGCCGGAACCGCATCGGGTATTTTGTCAATAGAGCCATGATGGCGAAGAAGCACCTCGACGAAAACAAGCAAGACTGAGGTAATGCAGCGATATGGGGAAAAAGATGGAGAAGAGTCGTTCCCACATTGCTCGACCCATTGATGGCCTAAGGAACAAGTTCGAGGTTCGCCTCGTATACGTCATGGGTCACATCGGGGGATCGCAAACACGTATGCACGATTGATGACAAAGCATCTTGCACTCGCAACAAGCCCCACTTCTTCACAAACCGTGCTCCCATGTGTATGCGACTGCGCGGTATGGCGAAGCGTCGACCAAGACATCTCACAAGATTACGACATGCAAGACTTGTATGCAACCCGGAGTGCAGAGTTTCATTCATACGGGTATATATGCACTATAGAGAATTATGGCGGGGAGGTAAAGTGGGTACCAAACGATGCATCAAGCATGTCGGTCGTGGCGGACGACAAAGCCGTCGATCCGCAATGACATGGATGACAGCCAGCGTGGGGATCGAGTTCGGCGGCCAAAGTGTAGGCTTTGAAGACGATTGGGCACTCCTCACCAAAGGCCCAAATAGGCCGACATCAAGCAACCCGACGATGTATTGTTGGTTCTATGTCTGTATGTCACACACATTTTATGTTTTTGTACATTCTGTATGTTGTTTGTCTACATTATGTATGTGTACATTCCGCACGCTTCATTGCCATTACGCTTGTCGTTAGTTATGTTGTCATTTGTTGTACATCATATTATCAATGTAGACTCACTTGTTTTTCTTGTTTGGCAGGTGATGGCTTACGAGTTGCTTGACCCCCGGTGGGATGAGCGGCACCGATGCCTATCGTGGTCGTCGGGAGACGGGCCTCCGAGCTTGATCCTTAGGAGCCCCCGAGAGCACTGGCCTCTCGACCACGCAGTACATCCCACTCTCGCGTACACCGGTTGCCGCCCATTGCCCGCATGTTGATGTACCGCACGCGCTGCGCTTTGATGCGCCGTTGTTGTCCGCTCTTGTTGATCGCCGAGGCCGAGACTCACACCTTCCACTTCCGCCGGGCGAGATGACGTTACTCGCAGGATGTGACAATGCTTACAGGTCTACCCCTCCGTGGTGCCGCCAGTAGTGCCACCCCAAGGCCGCAGATTGGAAGGTCCATCCGCTCGTGGTTCGGTCATCCGATCCCGGACAACGTGGTGGTGTGCCACATGGTCGGCTTCGCTACATGACATGTCCTCGCTCGCACATGACGACCAAAGCGGACACACTTCGCTATGCGTACTGCTATTTCGTCGGTGGGTCTTGTTCCCTAGCACCACCGAGATTCAAGGCACCTTAGCTACATACATCTAGCTGAGTCCTTGGCGGATGGTCGGCCCGGTGAGGTGCCACAAGATAGCCGGGATCGGCTGTTCTTAGCGCCACATACCGAGGTTTGTGTGATGCCTCACACAGACTCACGGCCAAATGAGCCGGTCCTAGTCAGTGCTACGTTCTTCTTCGCCAGTGGTCGTGGGAACACTTCCCGCCTGCAGCCTTACTTTGGTACTTCCGCACCCTTACGAGTTCAGCCCACATTTGTACGGAGTTGGTAATGGAGACGACGCCGTCGAAGGGCCCACCATGGGTACGCGTTGGACACATGCTCGGCTGCGGTGGGCCAAGGAGAGACCGAGACGCATGCATCCGAGTTCCACAACATGTTCGAGACACTCCACGAGGTAGAGATAGTCCGTGGCCATGGACTCCACCGCTCATTATGGACACGGCCCCACGGATTATCATCTCGGTCGGCGTGATCACATGTACCGTTGACGACTTGCCACTTGGTGTTCTCTCACCGCGTCGAGCCATACAACCCGCAGCCGAGTCATGAGGCGCTTCGGCATGTACCAAAGTTGTCCCACCTCGCCAGACGCCTCTTGCACCCACCACCCACCGGTATGTGATTTCACCAGAATCGTAATTAATGCATTACTTTGTGCCCCTACTAATTGTGGATGTCTCAATTAACTTGCGTGCAATCGAGGAGAGGGCGAGCGAACGAAGATCGGAGAGGCGTACAACGGGAGTGGGCAGACATGTGGCGTGACCACGCGGACACGATGGTTGTGGATGAGACCCGCCGCACGACCTCGGCGACGTATAGCACATACCTCGAGTGGTACGCTCCACGCACCGCAGAGGCTTATCGCGCCGCCACAGCGTCCGATGGAGATCATACACGAGGTCGCTATAGAGGCAGTCGTGCATCGCATCGAGCGCACGGCACGATGAGACGGTAAGAGATTAGTATGTAATTAATGTGCATGATTATGTTTTAACTAGTTACTCAGAATCGCAGCTCGACCGATTGCATCGTATCCACGACGAGGCGGCTCGTGCTCTCCATCGTGGGAGAGCCAATTCGATTGATCGTCGCTCACTTCGATGCGCAACATATATGATAACGCCAGGCCGCCATACGGACCATCGCCAGTAGTCACCACGAGATGACGCTGCAGACGACTTGGTCGCGACGGGCCGACCACCACCACCCTCTCCGCGCCACCGCCGCCAGCGCCATCAAGACGTCCATCATCGCCACGCCCATCACACCCAAAGATCGACCCGGCTTCGCTCGCTCGTCGTCCCACGCTGTTCGGACCGCTTGCACGACATTTGCCACCTATTTGTTCGTGCACTCGCTTGCCATTTATCTCTAACCACATCTTTTTCTTGCAAAGATTTACGACAGATAGCACCTCGCTACCGCCATCGCTATCACGGAGGAGTACGGGGGAGCGAACAATCTCGCCTGGCCGACGGGCCCGATCTCCAGACAATGACCACGACTCAAGACAAGACTGAGGTGCCGCTGTTCGTTCGCCATGGTGGTCGACCCAAAGATGCAGAGCAAGACGAGTGGTTTGGCGGACCTACCAAGATTACACGTGCAGAGTATGGTGGGTCATCGGCATTTCACCAACGCAGTAAATGCCTTTGATATTACTATGTATTAGTAACAACGATGTGCATGGCGAATTCGGATGTAACATCTCAAAGGACATAGACCCCTCGTCGACCGATTGGATGAGCTCTATTTTCGGCCATCCGACGGACCTCCCCACGCAGTCGTACCCGGCACCACCTCGGACGCAGGCATCGCAGTACGACCTTCGAGATGCACCGCACTCCCCTAGCAGGTTCACCTTCTCCGAGGAGCACATACGCCGTCCGAGGAGGCGACGACGAGATCCATAATGAGTTTTTGTAATTACGATTTCAGAACGCCTCATGGTTTGTCAGAACTATTTATGAAACGTACGTATGTGTAATACATATCCATGGCATGTTTTGCAAATTATTTATTTACATCTTGCTTCACAGAAACATACATTAACCCTCCAGCACTAAGACACACGATAACAATAAACACAACAATAACCTCCAACACTACACCTTAACGATAACAATAAACACAAGAAAGAAAATAGCACACAACATTAAATTAATCTTCCACTCCAGTCTATCAAAACGATGGCGATCTCGACGGGTCGCTACCCCCACGACAACTCTCTCATGCCTCGCAATGTCGGCCCTACCGCCCATTTCATCCTCCCACACCTGAATCGCAACCACGGGGCTTCTCGCTTCACGAGAACAATATTGTCAAACATGCCCGCACGATTTGAATGAACCCAAACAATCATACTCACCGAGTGAAAGGGGCACTTGTAGTAGTGCCGCCGTGATTCGTGGCCGTGTGTGAGGTCTTACGCCTAACAACCGTGTTGCATTTTGGGCAAATCACCATTGGAGCGGACGATGCGGTCTTTGAGATGACTCATATCGGCGTCCGTGGGAGAGAGAGGAATGATAACTACACGTAATGGAAAAACTAATTCAGGAGGTGAGGAGAACAATGCGGGGCTAGGTGAGGAATGGCTCCTCTTATAGGCTCGGGGCCTCACCATAGAGTCCACACAATAAGAATGCGTGACGCAATGCCAACACGAAACAAAACATACATTGCACATACGCACAATATGTACAAGATTACACGCAAGAAATAAAATCAAAACAACATGCTCAGCGCCACACCATCAACACAACAACGACCACAACAAATTACATACGACACATTACTAACTTAGTCACTCTTTCTACTTCATACGCTGGCGCAGCATCCGCTGGCGAGGTCGGTGTTCTCCTCATTGAGGGTCTCAATTCGCTCCTCCAACTTAAATATTCACGCCATAATGTGAATACATAATTGACAATATAACGCTCGTGGGGAGGGTCGATCCACCGGAGAACTCGCATTTCGCCATCCGCAGAAAGGAGGATAAACATGCAGCCTGCATAAGAAATAAGAAAGTAATGTTACTACTTTTTACCCCGGATCGTGGGCATCGGAAGAAACGTCGCCCGCCATCGAACTGGCATTCGAGGGCCTGCACAACCGCGTCCTCATTGTGTCGGCACTTCGGCCATGCTGGTTGAGCACGCTGAGTTGGTATCAAGCGGTAGTGTGGACCAAATACCTCCCTCCTTTCTAAGGGAAGGTCTTCCTTCGGTGACCCATATCCGATCGGCCCTCACCTTGACATGTTATGTTTCACAATGTAAGAGGACACACTTCTTTTTTCGATTTGCACGGTTCGCTGCCTACAATATCATGGGACCCCAACCGTGCTATTTATACGAAACGAGAGAACTTACTGCAGTGACGTGACAAAAGAGGCCAGCTTTGCGCAGTGACGTGACAAAAGAGGCCAGCTTTGCTCAGTGACGTGACAAAAGAGGCCAGCTTTGCGCAGCGACATGACAAAAGAGGCCAGCTTTGCGCAGTGACGTGACAAAAGAGACCAGCTTTGCGCAGTGACATGACAAAAGAGGCCACTTTATGTGAGTGACGTGACAAAAGAGACCAGCTTTGCAGGAATATAAATAGTTGGCAGGAATTCGCGGACAGGATAAATGAAACTAGGCGGAAGGCTAAGGAGGAGTCCCGCAAGAAGGCACAATGGGAGGAGACACGCAACATAGCAAGGGCTGCGGCGGCTCGCGAGGAACAAGCAAAGGCTGCTGCGGCTACGAGGTCAGCTCCCCGCAATGAGCATTCATTTTTCCGAAATGTAAATATCACTTTCCTTCCTTTCGCCTAATTGTTCTTATCACAGTTGTTTTCAAAAAAAATTTCTTTAAATTTTCTACAATAAAACAACATACCATGATCGAAAATTGTTATTGTCAGTTCAACATTTTTTTCACGGTCAGCAATCTACAAAAATCACAAATACATCAATCATTACTTCACACATATTTCGCTCAGACTTACCAAACAAAATTTTCAATTTTCTAAAATACAACAAAAATCACATAAGCTATAAACTAGACTCTACATCAAATTCAAATTTTTGAAACAACATTTCATATATCCAAATTTTTTTATTGTAAATAACTCAATAATACATATAAATTCTTATACTAAATACATATATCAAATCCTAAACAAAAATTTTGTGCAATGGGTCGTATGGTCGGCACCGCGATCATGCGGCGAGGCGGCGTCGTCGCGGTCGGGGAGGCGGGTCGTCGCGGCCGGCGTAGTAGGGCGTAGAGTCGTGGATGCAGCGCCGCCGCGACCCGTGAACGATCTTGATCGTCGCGGTGCGGCATCGCGACGACTCAAGCGTGGAACAATCGCGGTCGTGGCGGTGCCGCATCGCACGACTCGCCACGTGTCGCCGCCGGGTAAACTCGCGGTCGGGAAGGGGGCCAGTTTTGGAATTTTTTTGCACCGAGAGCTAAATTTGGAATTTTAGATTGCTACGGTGCCAGATGTGTCCAAATTTCGCAGCATGCGGGCTTTAGACACACCTTTGCTGCCCACACTTCATACAAACCTGCGCATGCGCACACGTACAGCGATGATTTTGGAGGATTGGTAAGGCGAATATGCAATGCTACTGTCCTCCATCTGTCGGTTACATTACCTTTGAGATGAGCAAATGGTATAAATTGCGTTTTGTTCAAGATTTTGATGTTTTACAGCATCCAAATTTAAGCCTTGAACATTCATCGTGCTAAAAGTTCCTTTAAAATTAGGAAACAAGATAATATGATGGAGGAAATGTGATTTTTTTTAAAAACAATACATTTTTAAAATAGAGTTATAGAAATACATGCATATTTAATAAAATTACAAAAATGAGCTTAGATTGCCAATCCGACGGTGTCGCCGTTACAAATGGCCACATAGGCCCTGTCGCCAGCGATACAGGGGCAAAGGTCCCTGTCTCACTAGTAAGAGCATTTCCTTTGTCCTCCGCGCGCATAACCCGTGAAGTACGTCCGTGAGTAGATGTAAGAGCCACCTTTTTTTTTACAGAAATAACCACACACTGCCATGCCATCTTTTAGATCGAATTGACCACACCCTCCCATGCCACCTTTTCATATCAAAATGACCACACCCTGTCACACAACTCTTTCAGACCGAAAAGGCCAGACATTGCCATATTTTTATACCGAAATGACCACACATTGCCACATCATCTTTTCAGACCGAATCGACCATACATTGTCACGCCACCTTTTCAAACCGAATGGCCACACACTGACATGCCACCTTTTCAAACCGAAATGACTACTCAAACAAGCTTTTCTCACTGAGTACACACCACTACCTAGCCACCAGCACTACATCCTATCCACTTATAAAAGGAGGAACAACAGAGCTGGAAGAGAATATTACACCACCACAACCAACATTTCACTCCAACTTATTTCACACAACAGATAGGAAGGACGGAGAAGAGAGCGAGCTAGGGGAGAACATTAGGTCGGGATTCGAGATGTCGAGCTCTGCGGAGAGGTCACGTAAGCGCAAGTGGCTAACTGGGAATGCTAAAATAGATCCGAATTGTTCGATGAATTATGCGCATGTACCACTGGAGTTTCCACACCGCAGTGCAACTACGAAAACCCGGCTTGGATCATTCCGTCCATACACCCGATGATCGCCACCCGGGCATACTACACGTGCGGGGATATCCACGTAAGTGAATGTCACACACACATCATATTTTTTTTTTTGCATTTCACATTGCATTCCACATATCGCTAAGTATATCCGTGCATAATGGCAGCTGGATTAGCGTTGGTTCTTCTTCCAATGGACCGACGGCCCAGGCATGTATGATATGGTGTTCATCGAGCAAAAGTATATGTTCAACTATGCAATGCCACCTAACGTCTTACAACGCTGGAAACCTTACGTACTTGACCCCATTGAAAAGATACTGGTGGAACCCAAGAAACCAAGGTGGTGGTGGATGACCCCTAAACATCACACAGAGGAGGACCAGGCCATGCGCTCGTGCGTACAAGGGAATGCTCTACTAGTGAGACCAGCGGCCGTCCTAGCACTCTCCGTTGCCCAGGCGCACTATGAATCGAAGAGGCAAGTTATGTTTAATGGGGCGTACTGATAATTGATTTGGCCTTACATTATGCTAACATCATTCTATCTTCCAGCCCGTATCGCAGTACAGGATTGCCTTCGAGACTACCATGCCCGCGGGTCCGCAGGAGACAAGTGGAAGGCACCGATTGTCCAATCGGGAGTTGGCCGAGCTCCCGATGCTCCTGCGGGGTGGGAGAACTTTGAAGCCCAGTGGTTGGATGCCTTCAGGACTGGCCGCACCCGTGGGTCTATAGAACACAAGGGGGAGGCGCCGAAGGGCCGTCAAGACTGACTTCATTCCCATCCACTAGTTTTTTATTTCACATTGTATTCCACATATCGCTAAGTATATCTGAGCATAATGACAACTGGATTAGCGTAGGGTCTTCTTCCAATAGATCGACGACCCAAGCATATATGATATGACGTTCATCGAGCAAAAGTATATGTTCAACTATGTGATGCCACCTAACGTCTTCCAATGCTGGAAACTTTATGTACTTGACCCTATTGAAAAGACACCGGTGGAACCCAAGAAACCAAGGTGGTGGTGGATGACCCCCCGAACATCTCACAGAGGAGGACCGGGCCATGCGCGCTCACGGACAAGGGGAAGGCTCCTACTAGTGAGACCAGCGGCCGTCCTAGTGCTCTTTGTCGCCCAGGCACACCGCAAATCGAAGAGGCAAGTTATGTTCAATGGGGCGTACTGATAATTGATTTGGTATTACATTCTGCTAACATCATTCCATCTTCCAGCCCATATCGCAGTACAAGATTGCCTCCGGGACTGGCCACGCCCGCGGGTCTGCAGGAGACAAGTGGAAGGCACCGATTGTCCAATCAGGGGTTGGGCTAGCTCCTGATGCTCCTGCAGGGTGGGAGAACTTTGAAGCCCTATTGTGGGATGCCTTCAGATCGCCGCGCTACCATGGTCTCAGAGGACACAAGGGGGAGGCGCCGAAGGGACGTCAAGACTGACTTCGTTCCCATCCACTAGTTTTTCCGATTCCAAAAGGCGTACATGTATCCTAGGTGTAGATTGGATTGCTGATTCGTATATTCGGTCGTTTGTAATGCACGTAACCAATCCGTGTGCGCATTGTAATTCGCAAGTACATTACAAAGTCTTATTGTCGTAGTTGAAATCTAATCTTCTAAATTTAACTCCTAAATTGTTCTCTATTTAATATTTCATTTTCTTTTTTTTTTAAAAAAATAATCGATTCGGTAGACATTCAAAGATATTACCAAATAAAGTCAAATCCTTTAAAATTGCCCAAAAAATAAAAATACTAACTCATGTCGCCATTTCGAATGGCAACAGAAACTTTCAAATGGTGATATACGTTTTCTGCCGCCATTTGGAACGATGGTATGGATCTTTGCTACCGTATTGCTGGCGACATGATTCTAATCGCTATTTGGATCGGCGACGTAAGTTTTTTTTTTTGGTAATTTCATTAACAAACATTTATCGATGTAATTCTATTTTTAAATGTATTATTAAAAAAATCGAGGTAATACAAACGAGCCGACCAATTAGTCGCTTAGCTCGAAGATCATGAATGGGTGGACGAGCTAGTTGAAATGCACGTAGACTGGCAAAGTCCTAAATTGAGTGAGACGTGAAGAAATTTTAACGTTTTGTGCAACGCAGACATAAAACGATGAATTATTGAGCCAAGAGTCCTAAATTGAGTAAGACGTGAAGAAATTTTAACGTTTTGTGCAACGCAGACAGAAAACGATGAATTATTGTGCCAAACTGAAACTAATAAAAGGTAAAAAGTGAAAAGAAAAAAGGTAGCCCAAAATTGCCACCGACAGGGACCATCTTGCTCGATTGAGTCTGCGGTCTGACCGCGACAGGAGCAGCCGGTGACACACCCTCAGAGGGCCAAACCCAAGCAAAAACAAAACACCTCGGCAGTTCCACCCATGTTTTCACTTTTTACTGCCTCCGTTACTCAATTCTCCTCGCCGAGGAATTCCCCTCCCGAAACAGTAAAAAATGGACTGCTTCTATTCACTCCCGCTCTACTAATATAGCTACTCCTAGTAGGCTGCCCCGCTCAGCTCGCCTACTCCCACTTGCTCAGTTGCTTCTCCGGTTCTCCCCCACCTCCACCCCCACCTCCATCTCCATAGGAGCGCCCACCAACTCGCATCAGCACCACCCTTCCCCCCATTGCCGTCCGTCGCCAATGGCGACGCCGATGCTTCTCCCCTCACCACCGCCCTTCATCTGATTCCGACGCCTCGCGCCAAGCCAAGAACCCGGCCGCCGCCGCTGCCAATAACAAGAAGTCAAGAACCATGGGCTCTAGCTTATTCCTCCCCCTCCTGCTGTTCCTCGTCGTCAATGCCGGCTTATTGTTGACGCCGTCCTGGGCGCTGAGCCAGGACGGGCTCTACCTGCTCGAGGCCAAGCGCGCGCTCACCGTCCCGGCGGGCGCGCTCGCGGACTGGAACCCACGCGACGCCACGCCCTGCACATGGACGGGCGTCTCCTGCGACGCCAGCGGCAGCGGTGCCGTGACGGGGATCTCCCTCCGTGGTGCCAACCTCGCCGGGTCGTTTCCCGCCGCACTGTGCCGCCTCCCGCGCCTGAAGTCCATCGACCTCTACCTGAACTACATCGGCCCCGACCTCGCCTCCGCCGCCGTCGCCCAGTGCAAGGCGCTGGTCCGCCTCGACCTGTCCATGAACGCTCTCGTGGGGCCGCTCCCCCCCGCGCTCGCCGACCTCCCGGAGCTTGTGTACCTCAACCTCGAGAGCAACAACTTCTCCGGGCCCATCCCGGAGTCCTTCGGCCGGTTCAAGAAGCTCGAGTCGCTCTCGCTCGTGTACAACCTGCTCGGCGGCGAGGTTCCGGCGTTTCTTGGCGGCGTCCCCACGCTCCGGGAGCTCAACCTGTCTTACAACCCATTCGCACCGGGCCCCGTGCCGGCCGAGCTCGGCGACCTCGCCGCGCTGCGCGTGCTCTGGCTCGCCAGCTGCAACCTCATCGGCTCCATCCCGGCGTCTCTCGGCCGGCTCAGCAACCTCACCGACCTCGACCTGTCGATGAATGAGCTCACCGGGCCGATACCGCTGGAGATTAGCGGGCTAACGAGCGCCGTCCAGATCGAGCTGTACAACAACTCGCTGTCCGGGCCGATTCCGAAGGGGTTCGGCGAGCGCGCGGATCTCAGGAGCATAGACTTCGCCATGAATCGGCTCGATGGCGCCATCCCCGATGACCTCTTCCATGCACCAAAGCTGGAGAGCGTGCACCTGTATGCCAACTCGCTCACGGGGCCCGTGCCAGAGTCGGTGGCGAAGGCGGCGACGCTCGCCGAGCTGCGGCTGTTTGCGAACCAGCTGAACGGCACGCTGCCCGCGGACCTCGGCAAGAACACGCCGCTGGTCTGCGTGGACTTGTCCGACAATTCCATCTCCGGCGAGATCCCGCCGGGGATATGCAACCGCGGCGAGCTGGAGGAGCTGCTGATGCTCGATAATATGCTGTCCGGGCGCATCCCCGATGGGCTTGGGCGGTGCCGGAGGCTGCGACGGGTGCGGCTGTCGAACAACAAGCTTGACGGAGACGTGCCCGGCGCGGTCTGGGGCCTGCCGCACATGTCGCTGCTCGAGCTGAATGACAACCAGCTCACCGGGGAGATCTCCCCAGTCATCGCCGGTGCGGCCAACCTATCCAAGCTTGTCCTTTCAAACAACCGGCTAACTGGGAGCATCCCGTCGGAAATTGGGTCGGTCTCGAAGCTGTACGAGCTCTCAGCCGACGGCAACAGGCTCTCTGGCCCACTCCCTTCCTCCCTAGGCCTCCTTGCTGAGCTCGGCCGGCTCGTGCTCCGTAACAACTCGCTGTCTGGTCAGTTGCTCCGGGGAATCCAATCTTGGAAGAAGCTTAGTGAGCTCAACCTCGCGGACAATGGCTTTACTGGGGCCATACCACCAGAGCTCGGTGATTTACCGGTGCTCAACTACCTTGACGTCTCTGGCAACCGCCTCACCGGCGAGGTACCAATGCAATTGGAGAACCTGAAGCTGAATCAGTTCAATGTCTCTAACAACCAGCTCAGTGGTCCGCTCCCGCCCCAGTATGCGACGGAGGCGTACCGCAACAGCTTCTTGGGAAACCCGGGGCTCTGTGGAGACCTTGCCGGTTTGTGTGCCAACTCGCAGGGAAGGTCACAGTACCACTCCGGCTTTGCCTGGATGATGCGCTCGATATTCATATTTGCAGCTGTCGTTTTGGTTGCCGGCGTTGCGTGGTTCTACTGGAGGTACCGGAGCTTCAACAAAACGAAGCTGGGCGCCGATCGGTCGAAATGGACATTGACATCCTTCCACAAGCTCTCGTTCAGTGAGTATGAGATCCTGGATTGCCTTGATGAAGATAATGTCATTGGCAGCGGTGCATCTGGGAAGGTGTACAAGGCAGTGCTCAGCAATGGTGAAGTGGTCGCCGTCAAGAAGCTGTGGGGCGGGGCCTTGAAGAAGGATATCGAGAATGGTGGTGAGGGCTCCGCGGCTGACGGCAGCTTCGAGGCTGAGGTGAGGACACTCGGCAAGATTCGGCACAAGAACATTGTCAAGCTCTTGTGCTGCTGCACGCACAATGACTGCAAGCTTCTGGTGTACGAGTACATGCCCAATGGTAGCCTTGGCGATGTGCTGCACAGCAGCAAGGCTGGGTTGTTGGATTGGCTGATAAGATACAAGATTGCGCTGGATGCAGCAGAGGGACTATCCTATCTTCACCATGACTGTGTCCCGGCTATCGTCCACAGGGATGTCAAGTCGAACAATATCCTTTTGGATGCTGAATTTGGTGCCCGTGTTGCGGATTTTGGTGTCGCCAAGGCGGTGGAGGCGACTGGCCAGGGCCCGATGTCCATGTCAGTAATCATTGGCTCGTGTGGTTACATTGCTCCCGGTAAGTCTCTCAGATTGTTTCACATGTCCAATTAGTCCTTTCATATACATGTAAATCTGATGTAGTTATCTTGATTTGTACAGAGTACGCATATACACTCCGCGTCAATGAAAAGAGCGACATATACAGCTTTGGAGTAGTTCTCCTCGAGCTCGTGACGGGGAAGCCTCCCGTCGATCCAGAGTTTGGCGAGAAGGACCTGGTGAAGTGGGTGTGCAGCACAATTGATCAGAAAGGATTAGAACATGTCCTCGACAGCAAACTCGACATGACCTTCAAGGAAGAGATCAGCAGGGTCCTGAACATCGGCCTCCTCTGTGCGAGCTCCCTGCCGATCAACCGGCCAGCGATGCGGAGGGTGGTCAAGTTGCTGCAAGAAGTGCGTGCCGAGGCAAGGCTGAGGCCAGAGAAGGACGGCAAGCTGTCGCCGTACTACTACGAGGACGCCTCCGATCAAGGGAGCAGCGTCTAAGGTAACCGCAAAAGAGACATGACGGTAGCTCCTTCCATGAACCTTCTTCTCCGTGACTTGTCGAGTTCTAGTTAGGAAGTTTCAAATCATGACCCAGTTACGTCGTAAATTCCTCTAATAGGGGTAAATCTAGAGAGCTATTTTTGTTGGCCCAGCTCCCGGAGAAAACCGCTGTGTGTGGCATCAAGGAAAATCTAGAGCTGCGAGTTGAATAATCCTGTGTGCTGGTTGTAACGTTTCTCTGTTCCGTTTTGTTTGCATGGTTGTGCGCATTGACGTTTCTGTCTTGCTTGCATGGTTGTGTGCATTGCCGCCACTTGATCGTGGCGCATGAAAGCGCTGTCAATTGGATCGTGGCGTATGAATGCCTTCGGTTACTCTTTAGTTGTAAGAATAAAAGCGAAGGAGAAAACAGTGAAAAGCTAAGAAGTTGTGCAGCACAAAACGTCTTGTGTGTTCATCTTCATGGAGTTTCCGGGCGATCGTGTGTGTCCGGGAGTTTTCGCATGCAAGGGAGCCGGCGAGGCCAACAATTTTTAACCGCTGAACTGCTCGCTTCCAACGCCTCACACAGCACGGTATCTCGGAGCTGTGTTGTTCTTCAGTCCGGCAATGGAGGACAGGTGAGCGGTAGGGTATAGCTATTGGCGGTGTTCATGGTTGCAGCTGTGGGCTGTGCCATTGATTCCGGTAGGGCAGCAGATGGCTCGGCTGGTCTTGAGGAAAAAAAGCTTGCGAGCGGAATCAAATGTAGGTGTGTAATTAGTACTCCACTACTTTGCTTTCTCTTGATGAAGTATTGTTCCAGGCTCATGGCCCATGGGTGGGTTTTATCGACTATCTCCAGCTATTTAACTCGCAGGAGAGATGGAATGGAATACAGATTGGTGAATGAATCTGGCCTCTTTAATACTACTAGCAGAGTAGTAGTGTATGTTTTTTGCTCGCTTCTGAATCCTGAACCATTATCCTCTCTGCTCCTGCAGAACAGATGATTGTGTATTCAGTATTCCCCGTACCTGAAATTATTTGCAGTGGTATTTTCTATATGAATCTTTAATTCTTGCTGTACCTATGCTATAGGTAACAGTTTCGGTTGGCAAGTTGTTCGAGCCATCGTGCACTGGCGGAGCTTTGAGCAGGCCGGAGTGGGCCATGGCCCCTCCAGCACTTACCTAAACCCGAGGAAATTAGAGTGACACCATATCAAACTTATCAATACCAGCGGCGCTGGTACGGTCGATATGTACTATTTCTATTTTGCTACTTATACCGATACTTTACATACCGGCCTCGATCAATATAAGTTATATCGGACAATACTAGCTATAACGACTGAATTGATAATACCATCTATTGACTCGTTCAACTATAAGTTATATTTGATCTCACTACTATGTATTTGGAATAATATTATAAGTAAAATTTGGTTTGCATATAATTAAACATATATGTACTTATAAGTATATATTATTATATTAAATTTTACAATGATACATCGAAAGGAATGTTATCCACAAGTATACATCATATACCTTCTTTACAATCCTCTCTTTTAAGAGTGACCTCTATAATCTGCTTAAAGGTCCGCAAGGAGCCAGTTTGGTGCCATGTCTGAATTTTCTTCGAGTCGAGACAGTTGCAGTGCGAGTACTCAACTAGTGCTATTGTCGGTTAGGTACTGGAGATGATTTGTTTAGTGAACTGACAGATGCAATGCAATATTTCGATCGTTGCGTTGTTTTCTCTCCTGATATGTTGGGATTTGGATTGGTTCCACATTACAGTCTGTAATCTTGTTTGTATCAAGAGGCCACATGTAAATTTGGGACGGGGTCGGTGTTGGAACTTGAGCTGGAGTAGCCCTGAAGTCTCCATGGCGCGTATGTTGATTGTCTCGCGACGAATTTGTTGTGCTTGGCGCCGTTGCAGAAACAAGCTGCTGTGGAGTGTGCAGGTCGTCTGTTCATTGCGTTGCGCGGTGAGAGTTGTCCGCCGCTCTGTAATCTGTATGTCTAATATATATTCCTGAATGTATCAGTTTCTAATTCCACAGGAGACGCACAATAGGCCTCCAAATGAGGTCCTTTTTTTTCACAACCTTCGCAATAAGAGATGTGGTGGCCGGGAGGCTGCACACATTCATTCTCAAGACAATAAATCTAGAGAAATTTGAGTCAAGAATTTTTTTTATAGTTTATTTATGGGTTATCCTGCACATTTCAAGGGTTTTCGAGTTTTTAATGTTGAGACTAATGTTGTCCAGAAGACATGCAATGTCACTTTTGATGAGACTAGCTCTGGAGCTAAATCAGATGTTTTAGGTGATACACAGGTAATAGCGAGTATCTTTATAGAGAAAGATGATGATGGAGTCGATGATGCTCTTCCATCTACTGTTGACGCTTCTATTTCACTCAAGAACCTGCTTTGACTACTTCACCTCTAGTTGAGGCTTCACTGTATCTTCATCATCATCGAGACACTGCGAGGTCGAAGAAATGTTATTTCCCCCCGGGCGCTCCACTTCACATTCAGAGGCGTCACCCTCCGGATCAGATGATTGGTCATCTTCATGAGCGAGTCACTCACTCCAGGTATCACGATCTGAGTCTCTACTCCCATTTTGCATTTATTGCTTCTTTCGAACCCCGTAATATATCACATGCTTTATCCGATTCTAGCTGGGTTAATGTCATCCATAAGGAGTTAAGAAAACTTTGAGAGGAATAATTTCTCGAACCTAGTAGAGCCTCCTAGTGGTCATAATGTGATAGGAATCCGTTGGATGTTCAAAAACAAACAAAGTAAGGATGGTTCTATGGTTAGAAACAAGGCTAGAATGGTAGCTTAGGGTTTTAGTCAAGTTGAAGGGTTAAACTTTGATGAAGCTTTTGCTCCTGTTGCTAGATTAGAAGCTATTCACATTCTACTTACATTTGCTGCATCTAAGGGCTTTAGGCTGCACCAAATGGACGTCAAGAGTGCATTTCTGAATGATTACATAGAGGAGGAAGTGTATATTAGGCAACCCTCAGGCTTTAAGAACCCCAAGCATCTACATCATGTTTTTAAGCTATTCAAAGCCTTGTATGGTCTTAAGCAAGCCCCCAGAGCATGATATGATAGACTTAAGACCTTCTTACTTAAAAATAAACTAGCATGGTGGGGCGCGCATTTGCGCGGCTAGATTTATTTTAAAGTTTGTAGTGAAAAATGATATAACTTAGATACTTGAGAATACATTTATGTATCTTATAGCTATTTAGATTTTTAAGATGTCACAAACATTAGAAAATGACAATAGAAACTTGAAGAAAAATACAACTTAAATAACGTAATTGAAGTATGAGCTTTTATGGAAGAAAATCATGGGTATAATAAGTTAATCACGCTTCATTATGTATACATCATATAATTGCATGTCCTTAACTTTTCCAAAATATTTGCGTGCACATGTACCTCTGCTAATCTCAAGCAATACATTGATTATGTGTGTAACAAAATTATCTTATTAGTTTACATGGTATTAGAGTATCTTTCCCACGTATACATTGATGCACTATGAGCGACCTACCTTGAACTTATCTTCCCTTACGTCGATTGCCCCACAGAACCGTGTGTCTTCTATCTCTTCTTCCCGTCACAATTTTTCTACTTCAACCTCCAACACTAGCCTAATTCTTGATCGATATCTCTTAGCTTCTACCATTTTCAATGCAATACTCTACCACATAGTTATCTTCTACTTCTCTCCAATTATCGCTTAATGATGACCGCTGTGATATCTACACATATATACGTGCAAATATTGTCAATCCCTGCCGGGACACCCGTCGCACTCTCTCCAGTAGCCCCCAAGCCTATTCCTTACCGTTGCGTATCTCAACTCGAGCTCTTTGCTCCCTTGTTTCTGTACGTCCATGCTTCTATTCGTAGGATGCATGCATGTATATACACATGAACGATGTTATACGTGCTCAATGTCTTCTTCTCTTGTGTCGGTCGCTCCTCTTCTTCGACGTTATCCAACTTAACGATGTGGCTTCCTCACTAACTGTGATGGCCTCTCATCTTCACTGATGTCGGTATGTCTTTCTTAGTCGTTGTCTAACGATAGAGAGAATCTGCTCGCCATCGCTGATGATGCCATGTCACTCACCAACGATGGCATACTCCTAGCTACTTAATGGTCATATATCATCGATAGCTCGTCTTTAATCCAAAGCTTCATCTCCTCTCTACTATGTCTTACCCATTATCAAATTTCTTTGGCCAATGACTTCTTCAACAACGCCGATGCTCACCATTCGTCGTCACAACACTTAGCTCCTTTGACTTCGGTCTTTCTTTTCAACAGCTCCAGCGAGCAGCACGGTATTGTTCTTGTCGAACAGCTAAGGTGAGCAATATGAAATTGTTCTATTCTTTTTCACCGCTGCTTCGGCTATTCGCTTCCTTGTGGATCAATGCCTTCTTGTAGGATAGATCGACGCCATTGCACTCTTTCGTGGTCTCCTCCGACACCATTCACAATATCCTCCTTATAACTTATATTTAATATATTCAATTATTTGTATGGGAATCAAATTGCAAATTTTCTTTTATATGTTGTCCCTAATTTCAATTATTTTTTGTTGGAATTCGTAAACTAATCCAATTGTTAATTTTTTTATGTCGAATTATGGTTATTTATAGATTTACTTCAGAATTCGTATCAAAATCAAAATACTAATTTTATTTTATTTTTATTCCAAAATCAATTAATTTAAATTTATATACTAATCCAATTGCTATTTTTTGGTTTAATTTTTTATTTCGAGTTATATTTATTTAGGATTTTACTTAGGAATTCGTATGGAAATCAAATTGATGATGGTTTTTTTGTTTCGAATTTTATTTATTTAAGTATTTTACTTTGGACTTCATATGGAAATTAAATTGCAAAACTTTTTTTTTATTTTATTCCCTGATTTTTAATTATTTTTTGTTGGAATTCTTATACTAGTCCAATTGCTATATATATATATATAATTACAATTATTGGTGATTTTACTTTGTAATTCATATCGAATTCAATTTGCTAATTTTATTTTAGTTTTAATTCTGAATTTCAGTTATTTTTTGTTGGAATTCGTATACTAATCCAATTACTATTTTGAAAAAAATATTATTCCAAATTATGATTATCTAGTGATTTTACTTAGGAATTGTGTCAAAATTAAATTGCTTATTTTATTTTATTTTATATTTTGAATTTCAGTTATTTTTGCATTGTACTTGACATAGAGTCTTATTTCTATATTATACTTGGCATTAACTCTTTCGTTTAATCTATATCGTTATAGTCTGGACCCACCGTAATCAATGGTGCAGATATTTTGCTTTTTTCACTGATTAACGTGAGAATTTCTAGCATTTGAGCGCGAATGTGGTGGCTTCTTTTTCTAGGAATCGTGTCGAAATTAAATTGCTAATTTTATTTTATTTTATATTTTGAATTTCAGTTATTTTTGCATTGTACTTGACATGGACTCTTATTTATATATTGTACTTGGCATTAACTCTTTCGTTTAATCTATATCGTTATAATCTGGACCTACCATAATCAATGGTGTAGATATTTCTCTTTTTTTTCCACCGATTAACGTGAGAATTTCTAGCATTTGAGAGCGAATGTGGTGGCTTCTTTTTCCATCGCTTTAATAATATAATAGATTTGAGATGGGTAAGGTAGACAAGACTCTATTCATTCTTAGGCATGATAATGACTTCTTGCTTGTTCAGATTTACGTTGATGATATTATCTTCGGTGGTTCTTCTCATATTCTTGTTTCCAGTTTTTCTGATACCATGTCTAGGGAATTTGAGTTGAGTATGATGGGAGAGATCAACTACTTTTTGGGGCTTCAAATAAAGCAATGCAAGGAAGGGATCTTCATCCATCAGACGAAGTATACTAAGGATCTGCTCAAGCGTTTCGAGACGGGTGATTGCAAGCCGATCGCCATTCCTGTGGCGACTTCGACTGCTTTGGATCCAGATGAGGAAGGAGAAACCGTGGATCAACGCGAGTACCACAGCATGATCGGCTCCCTCCTGTACCTGACGGCCTCAAGACCGGACATCCACTTCGCGGTTTACCTCTGTGCGAGGTTTCAGGCGTCTCTGAGGACTTCACATCACCAAGCCGTCAAGCACATTTTCAAGTACTTTCACTCTACCCTCCAGCATGATATTTCGTATTATCTTCTGTGGTTCTTCTCATACTCTTATGTCCACTACACAAGTCACTCGGCCGCTTCTCCAGAACGTGACTTCCTTCGCTTAGCGATCGAGCCGAAATGGCGTCTCCGACGCCGTCGTGGGTCATCCTGGGGAGCATGGCGCGGGTGTTGGCCACCTACGCTAACCTCCCTCCCGGTGCTGACCTCTCCCTCGCGCTCGCACCGCCCCCGCGCGTCCTGCTTCTCACCATTCCCACGCGCATCTTCTCGGAGGCCGCCATGCCGCACAATTTCCCCTCCGTCGTCACCGCCGACCCCTCCGGCCTCCTCCTCCACGCCAACCAGGGGCGCGCCACTGGCCCCATTGTGGTCGGCCGCCCCGGCTGGTACTCCTTCGCCTGGCTCGAGTTCGTCGCGGGCTACTTCGTCCTCGACACCAAATCCGCCTCCGCGCTCCCCCTCCCCAACCCCGAGATCGTCGTGGATCGGGCGATCTCGGCGCCATCGCCGCCCCGCCGCGCCATTACATGGTCACCGAAGTTTCATCCATCGACATCGGCACGGGCCACCTCCTCTCGCTTCTCGTTGGAGACCGTGAGTGGGTCGAGAAGAAGGTCCACAACCCTCTTCCGTCTTTGGATCCGACCTTCACGACGTGGTCCGCCACCGCGCAAGCTCGTGGGTGGATCGTGTTGCCGGCCTCCTCGCCTGCGACCTGTTCACCGTGAGCCGACCATGGAGTACGTCCCGCTCCCGAAGGGCGACGTGCAACATGATCATGGCAGGGTTGCTCCTACTGCTCCAAGAGAAAGCTCGGCACCCGCCGCCGCGTGGAGATGAGCTGCAAGCGCGGTGCTCAAGATCTCCATGCGCACTCTAGCTAACCCGGGACCGCGGAGTGGGCGCTAAGTACGAGGCGAGCTTTTAGCTACAGGCGGTGAGAGCTATAAGTTGACAGGTTGCGGAGAAGGCCCCGTGATCGTGCTTGTCCACCGTTGGACCAAACAATACTAAAGGGGGTTGAATAGAGCACGATCTCGCGATAACCAATTATCACGAGACGGTTCTAATTAAGAACCGTCTGTATACTATTACAGACGGTTCTTAATTAGAACCGTCTATGAATGGCTGGATTATCATAGACGGTTTAATAATATAACCGTCTGTGATAATTCACAGACGGTTCTATTAGTAAACCGTCTGTGATAGATTCATATCACAGACGGTTCTAAATAAGAACCGTCTGTGATAGGCTCCCATCGGCTATTCCAGGTCGGAAAGAACCCAACACAGACGGTTCCAAAAGAACCGTCTGTGATGGGCCGTCTGCTATAGCCTCTTTTGTAGTAGTGTGTCCAGCCCGTACGAATGGAACTCCACACCAACTGCCATAGAGGTGGTGGATGTTGTAGAACTCGGAGATGTAACGCTCCGAGGCCTACCGCCACGCCGCGCACGCAGCATACACATGGGGACATGGTTTGTGGAGAAGCCGCGGCTTTTTGCAGGTGCACGATGCTTCTTCACCAATCGTGCAGCCCTGCTTACGATCCCCTCTAGCGTGCCCCATCACGTACTTCTCCCTGAGCCGGATCTCAAACTTCTGCCTAATGCCATCCATGGTTCGAGTAACGTGCGATCGAGCCTTGCTGATCTTATTCTCCATGTACGCATGTATTACTTCGGAGAATTACTTACCATCGTCCAGATGCATATTGTCCATCATGGCTATGTTAACGAAGTATCCGATAGTATGGTACCAGCTCTCCTCCGATGGTATGGTTCCATCGGTGTCGTGCAACAGGGATCATTTTTCTAGGTCAAAGTGCACGAGTTAACCCACTCGTGAACTACCCAACTCTCCCCGACCCCACCGCTACCCCCGCCTCGGCATTCATCCGATCCGTACATGCTTCCCGTCTCCTCATCGAGTTGTCTCCACACCGCTCAACTTTCTCCTTTGGTTCTCGCATGCGAGCTTCTTGAACATCTTCATGAGGTCCTTGTTCAAGTTCGCGCAAGATGCCTCATGCACCAATGGCTCCTTTCATCATTCCACTGGAATGGCGGCTGCGTCCTGTTTTGCATCATGCTCAACGCGGACATCAACCCAGCATTGCGGTCCGAGGTGACACACACATCTGGGCGATCTTGGACCACCACCTGCTTCACATTGCATAGGAACCACAACCAGCTATCGGTGTTCTCGCTCTCAATAATTACGAAGGCCACGGGGACTAACTGGTCGTTCACATCGGCTGCAACGACGGTGAGGATGGTACCCTTATACTTCCCACATAGGAAGGTGTCATCCATCGTTAGCATGGGACGACAATGCATGAACCCTTCGATCGCCTGACGGAAGGCCCAGAAGACTCTTTCAAGAACAAAACAATTGGATCTCTCCGTCGGATGCACCCGCTCAAGCTTGTTTATGTATGTTCTAGGATTATATTCTACAATTTGATGCAGCAATCTTGGTACTAGGTTGTGAGCCTCTTCGAATGTGCCGAACATTCGCTCCACAACCTTGTGTTTCACCCGCCATGTTCTCTTGTAGCTGACCGGGAACTCCACCATATTGGCAACATCCGCCAGCAGGAGCTTTGGCGAAATGGACACATCTACAGCGTCGAGGTGGCTTATCAGGCTAGCACATACGAGGACGTCATGTTGCGGTGCCTGTGAAGCGGCTCAGCTAACTCGCACGTGTGGTCCTTCAGCACCGTTATCCAACTGCTACGAACGGATCTTGCTAGCACAAGATTCATCAACACACCTGACGATGTAGGTGTCGGGGTTAGACCTCTGCACCCGATACGTCCGACCGATGTTAATGGCGTATCTAGCAATAGCATGCTGGGCAGCGCTCTTGTTAGGGAAGCGCTACCCTAGGAGCAGGGTGTCCTCATTGAACCCCTACTCAGCCCCCTCCCGATGTGGCAGAACCAGCGATGTCATTGCAATGTTATCCAATCGTGATGGGACGTAAGCAATGTCAGTGGTCACAAAACCACCAACTGTACCTCCTCTAGTAGCAGCTTCTCCATCGTCGTCGTCTTCGGAACTAGTTGTTTTCACATCCTCCTCGCTTTCCACCTCATCCACCTGGTCGGCCAGGTACTCGTGACAATCAATACGGATTGCCCACCATCTCTCTGCTCCCTCGTTGGGCTCAAAATTGACAGCACGCCTCCTCAGGTCTCCTCGCCCACTTCCTCGCCCGCATCACCTCCAACACCGGAGACCAACGCAGGCTCCTCCTCACCAGCAGCTTCGCCGGAACCACCCACGCCGTATGTCTCCGTCCTCTCCACGAACTGAAAGTAGACCATCGGCCGCACATATATCGCAGCAGCGGGGTTGCAAACAACCCCCATGTAATTGGCCCATGAAGCGTCACATGTCATCTTCGTAAGTTGCCAAACGGTCTCGCCTGCACCACCCACCACCGAGGCATACAACGCATCGATGCGCAGCTTCTTCCTTCCAGTGGTGCGATCGAATGCGGAACGCACGCACCGCCTTAGCTCCGATAGGCTCATGTCCTTCAGAGCCGGTGCCCGGATCACGATCCGGTGACAATTTGATAAGTCCGCACCGTACGGTCCGTCGCGTACGAGAGCGTTCCCGTGGAACACGAACAGATCTTGAATCTCCACCATAAAGTACCTAACACAGGTGCATATGAAACCGTTTATATGCAATGCTCGAACCATCCAATTATTTATGGGTTTTCCAAAGGAATTCTTCTACAAATTTGGTTATGCCCACTTTACACGAGCCTTTTATCCTGCATGTTTTTAATTCTATTTCTGTTGCGTCTCGTGCACATTTGACTTACATGTTAAACCACCTCGGAATATTTTTGAAATTTTAGGTTCAACTTCCCGAAACTTCTGTAATTTCTTCACAATTTAACGTACTACCAGACATAAAAATTACATAGTTGCAGGTTCAATTGAATTTGTGTTTAAAAATTTCTGCGAAAAATTGCAGAATACTAATGGACCTAAAAATGACATGGTTTGCTAGGTAATAAAATTTCCAGACCATCAAAAATTTATTCATCCCAATTGGAGTTGATATGATTTTTCTTTCTACGAAATTTAGAAGTTAGTTTCATTTCTAGTATAAAAAAATTCATAACCAATATTTTATTCCACTTCCAAAATTTTCTGTGGTACTACAAAGTTTCAAACCTATTCCAAGTTAAAGTAAAATAAAAAAAGAAAACCAACATAATTGCTTACATGAAATTTCAAGTTGATTTCAAATAGTTATGAATTTTTTAACTAGTTCGAATTTACAGTGCAAAAATAAATCACTTCAGAAGTTCCTAATGCATTTAAAAGTTTCCATACCCGAGCTAGACCTAACGTATACCAATGACATGCGGGGTCTACTGCATAGAATTCTTTGTCATTGAATTTTTGAAATAAAAACTTACTGACAGGTGGGGTCAGTTTTTCATTCTTGCGATGTACTGCATAGTGCATGGACCGAAGATCAATATGCCCGGTCAAGAGTACATGGACCATGCGCTCCGTGGATCCCGACCATCAGAGCGCCACTATTTCAATTCTATTCCTATTTCGTTAAACGAACTTCAAATATTTTGATATTTTATGCTCAAGTTCGTGGCACTATGCAAAACACCGAGAGAAAATTTACAACACTAACAACAATAACTCTGCAAGGTCAACTAACTACGCCCTAATCACATTGCTAACTACTGAGTCTTCTAATTACGTGCTAATCACACCAAGTCAAAATACACCGACTACAAAACTATAACTACTCAGTAGGTACAATAACAAGCTACAATTCATCTAATTACATCCTAATCACATTGCTAAAACTAGCTAGAACTATAGCCGGATGCGAATGCCACTAACCTTTTGTAGGTGCTCGCAACAGGATGCACAACTCGTTAGCTTCTCCCTTTTCTTCATCTCTTCCGAGAACTAATTTTCTCTCTTCCGCTCACTACCTCTTAGCTTCTCTATTGCGCTCTCCCTTCGGATGAGTTCTCGCGCTCTTCTTATGGACGCGTAGGACCACTCACGGGTGCATTTGCCTGCCTCGCGTGGTGCGCAGGAGGATACATCGACCAGGTCGGGATGGCGCAGCGCGGCGCGTGGCAGTGGAGGCGACCTGCTGTTGTCCCCCACGGCAGCAGGTGCCTTTCCACGCGCCGGCCGGCCGGTAGTCACTGCGAGGCGACGGGTGGTAATGAACCGAGTTGTCGCCGTGGGGACGGCAAAGACGTTGCGCTGAGTTGCTGCCGTCTTCGACGGCAGCACGTTGTGGCGACACATGGCGGGCAGGGGTCGGGCGCTGGGGCCAGGCGTGACGGGGCGACATGTGGCGGGCAGGAGACTTGTTTGTTGTCCAGACGGCAAAGACGCTTCGCCTTCGCTACGGACGACAAGACTGCCTCCGCCGATATCGACCATCGCAACTACGTCTTTGTCGTCACCGGCGCACCTCGATTCTTCTTGTCCCCGACGGCAAAGACGCAGATCTCACGGGTCTACTTTTGGAATTTTGGTGGTTTACAAGGCTAATAGAGTCCACACTTCGTTATCGTCCAGCAGCTAGGAACCTAGGATCTCTTGACTCTTGATTACTATGGTTATGCATAGGGTTTTCATAACCGGTTCTATTTTTTTAACAGGGGGTCACCGATAGAACAAATTATCCCAATTTTTGGAATTTTTCAGATGATGTCCGCCAAAAATTGGTTGAAAACATTGGACAAATAGCGGCCGACAGACTTCATCAACAAAATCCACATATTAACACAAATTGCTAGTAAATAACAAACTTCATCAACAAAGTTATGAGTTCTAACAGACACATGATGAATGCCTAGATGCGGAGATAAGTTCATGAACTGTAAATCGGCATCACCCAAATTTCCATACCTCTAGTCGCTGCAGTTAGTGTCGTTCCTCCCGTAGCTCCGCCCACGCCGTCAGTGCACTCCATGATTTTCTTTCTTCCCCTACCGCCGTTCCCACCACTCCGCCTCCGCATGGAGCTGACGAGGCGAGGAGCTGGACCGAGAAGGATGTCCGGACTGGAGTTGGGAGCTTGGGGACCGAGGAGGAGGCACGGAGCTTGGAGGAGGAGGCACGGAGCTTCGAGACCAAATATGAACTGGTCGTATAGAGATACGAGCTGGTCGTTAGTAAATCGACTTGGTCGTAGATCATATTGCATTAAGGTTCGTCCGATATATTCTATGTGTGTTTGGGAATCGTTATGTGCTTCTAGGTGAAGAATCTAGACCCGCCATTATTGGTTAATAGAGTGTTTTGGTGATTAATGAGAAATCCAATTGTGGGACTAACAATTCTATTTCTATATTTAGTGTGTAGTCTCATTGGATATAAAGGTGAAATTCAACGAGGTATGCATTCAACTTGTACTCTTATATAATGTTGCATTCTCGGATCCAAAATATAGTTTGAACTCCACCATAAGTTAAACTTGAATATGTGCATATGTTTCTATTTACACATTTGTGTACGCACACATTTAGGGGGAGTTCATGCTATATTTTGTGGTTTCATTAGTATTGATTCATACTCCATTTACCACATATATTTGGGATCATTACTTTGAAACATATCCGTATGAGTATACAAAACTTGTGTAGTCTTTGTATACTTATGTTTTGAGTATACAAAACTCGTGTAGTCTTTGTATACTTATGTTTTGAGTATATAGAACTTGTGTAGTTCGTGTATACTCATGTTTTGAATATATAAAACTTGTGTAGTTTTGTATATTCATGTTGTGAATGTATAGAACTTGTGTAGTTCTCATATACTCATGTTTTGAGTATGTAAAACTTGTGTAGTTCTCGCATACTCATGGTGTGAGTATATATATGACTTATGTAGTTTATATATATACGCATACCGTGTTACTTTTATCTAAATTCAATTTATGTGTGATTGAAATGGTTATCATCATTTACCAAAGAGAGAAAGATTAAAGTATCTTGTCCCACCATTACGTGTTAATGGTATGGTGTGGTAATTAATGATAATCATATTGTGGAACTAACTTTTTCCATGAGTTGGATGTATAGGTTATGTTCCAGGGTAATGAAGGCTTGGGATGATCATGAGTTAATCATCAAGTCAAGACTCAAGTAAAGGATACATCATGTGTTGATGCATATGAAGACTTGGAGTAAAAGGTTGCATTATGTGTTGATAGACATCAAGTCAAGAGAAAGACCCATCATGTTTTGATGGAGGTCAAGTGAAAGAATTCATTATGTCACTACTACAGAACACGTCATCACAGACGGTTCGGAACCGTCATCACAGACGGTTTCCGAACCGTCTATATTTATTCGTCTGTGATAACAAGCAGTTATCACAGACGGTTCAAAACCGTCAGGATAACCACTTATCACGAGACGGTTTACTTAGAAACCGCTCGTGATAAGTGGTTATCACGACGGTTTGTAAATAAAACCGTCGGATAAGTGGTTATCACGCACGGTTTTATTTAAAAACCGCTCGTGATAACCACTTATCACAGACGGTTTCTAAAGTAAACCGTCTGTGATAAGTGGTTATCACAGACGGTTTTATGTTGAAACCGTCTGTGGTAATAGCCTTCACAGACGGTTTCAACATAAAACCGTCTGTGGTACTGAGCGACCCTAGCTACATTGTTTCCTCTTTTTGGCCACCTCGAATTGCTAGCCATGCCCTCGAAAACAAGCATGTACAAAAAGCAGATACATCGCAGATAATCAATTGTTGACAACTCAAATTGATCATTACTCAAAATAAATTAATAAATAAATTAATAAAGATCGAATTTGTTGAAGTATTTTTGCTATAGTTGTACAATTGGATTACAATTAAGTCAATTGTTTGCGTGACTCTCTGGATCGGCGATGGAGTGAAACTCTCCTTTGTTAACTATTTCTGTCATGATAAAATTGCATAGCTGCCCTCGAACTTCCGCGAGCTCTTGCGCAACGAGTCCATGTAAATCTATTATCAAACCCTGCCGCTAGGTCAAGAAAAATGGTAAGGATATATATTTGAATTTACAATTACAAAAAAATTATTTGAGATTGACAAACCTCCTGATTCTTCATCTTAGCACTAATGATTTGTCGCATATGATGGCAAGCGAGAATGCACATAGCTCATCATTTTTTGTCAAGCAGACCGCAAAAATAGAATTACATATGTACGTATAGTCGATTGAAGACACATTTTTATGAAGTATGATATATATAGGATTATTGTGTTGTAGCGCATCTGGAAATTTCGTCCCTGTGTGTTAGTTGGGCTTGGATCCATCAGATCTTCCTTGTTGGCTAACATAGGAGATGAACGAACTACATAATTGAAAAAGTTATCCTCGGGCATTTCAAACGAAGGAAGACTACAATAGAGTTATGTATGAAGGAAATGATCATACTTGTCGAGTATTGCTTGCGTAATCGTCAAGTCGTGATCGCTTCGACTAGGAATCAAGATATATCACAGTGTTCCTCTTGGGTATAATGACTAAAAGGATCCATGGTACCTACTCATGTATGTCGCTATAACTATTAAACCTAAGTACAAATGAAATTTGAATAGCAAATAGTGAAGCACTTACCCACGGTTGTAGGGCACCAAAGATGTAGTCCTTGCGATTACGAAGAAGCAATGCCGTCGTTATATAGTTCTCGGCGAAGGTCGCGTGCTCGCTTGGATGGTTTGCATAGATACCACGTGTGGGTCGAGGAAACCCACCGGTTCTCGCCCTTCCCGGGCATTTTTCATCATGTATCTATACATAAGCAATGAGTTGCGATATTTATCGGTATTACATGAATGTAGAACTTGATTGTACACACTTACGATGTCCAACATCGTAGAAGCGGCGTCCGAGGGCTTCAAATTGAATAGGTTGAATAAGTCGTTGAAGCCCACCACGGTTGCGGCTACCGCTGAAGAAATGCTCATCCTTGTATGCGACGGTGATTCCAAAGATCGCACCTTCTTTGCGGTATTCGCAAGTACCAGGCATGCATAGCCTGACAAGCAAATCCAGCGTGGGCTAATTGTGCGTTAGGGCACAACGGTTTTCCGATGGAGTACTTCCCGTGCTTCTGGGACTTGGGAGGCGGCTTAATGTTCGTCGATGTCGATTTGGCCTTCACGATTGGCAGCGTCTTCCTGCGAGACGACTCGGGAACCGATACGGTAGCACGCTTTTGTTGTTCCTTCGGCGTCTTCTCCACGGGAAACGATGAGGTGGACTTCTGAGGAGAAATATGAGGTGGAGTCATGGAGGGTTCCGTTGGAGAGGAATGGTCCTGTCGAGATTGCGGCACTGCTGGGTCCAGGACGATGTCCTTCTTGGGCCACTGGATAAAATCGTACGGCATCCCTAGTGTTGTGATCTCTTCGTTCGGGCGAATGTCCAATGGACGGCCATGAAATGTTGATGTACCATGTCCACCTCCACCCTTGCGTAACCATCGCCACCGACACCGTCTTTGCATCGCTCCTTCTGGTATGGATGCACCATCCCGCCCACCTCAATAGGAATGGACCCAACTAACCTCGCTTGAGCTTGCAGCCGTCGGCTCCTACAAAACGATACGCAATTAGCTAAGGCGTCCTATAGGTCTATCTTTGGTGCATTCCATAGATGTACATTACCTTGATGCGGTCTATCGGTAATTGGTCGTCACGTTCAAAATTATGCGTGGACGCGACACTACTCCGATGTCGAGGAGGACTGGTTCCCGCAATAACGGGCGGCTTGCATCGGTTGCGAGTACTTGATTCGCTTGATCCCGCAAACTTGCTATCTGCCCTTGAAATTACGCCTTAAGCGGTTCCAAGCGATTGTCGTACTCGGCCTTGGATCTCTTCCTACTTCTATACATGAAGTAGTCGTCCGCGAATCCATGTACCCAAGGTACGTTAACCCCTTGCCTCGCGTGCGACCGGGTGCTCCTTGTTTCCTAGGGCCGTAGATAGTATATCCTTCTCCTGTGTTCTTGGAAGGAGCCTTCGGAAGTTTGGGCAATCAATTCACGCCGCAAGAGGTCATCATGTTATTATAGTCACTATTAAGTTATGGACTTGTAAACAAGTAGGTAGTTCGACATATTTACCACACGTTGGGACACTTCACAGTCCGCCGGGTTTGGGAAAGTGACGCCATCGACGAGACTTTTGCCTCGCTTTTAACCGTGCACGGAACGCGGGTGTGTGATATCGGAAATAGATTCTCCTCCTCCGCCTCCCATTGCGCGGATTTAGCCGCGCACTCCAGCCGTGCCGAGTCCGTGGGGTGAGTGTTTCGTGCTGGATTGCTTTGTGCGCGCACTTTGCTCCTTAAATTCATCCGTCGTCTTCATAGCCACAAAGGCGTTCCATGTTTCCAGCGTCAAGAATGGAAACTTCGTGAAGGGCGCCTCACTCTTGTTCACGTCTTCGCGTGACAAGAACGCTCTTGAAGGTCCTCCACGCGCGACACATGGAGAGCAAGGCATGCCGCTCGACGCGATTCATGTGTGTTTTCGGATAGTGAACTCGCTGAAAGGTCTTCCCACAAAGACGCGTCTCGATCTTTTGTCGAGACTTCCACTTTGGTATGGTGATAGGGACCTTTTCCCTTGCAAGTATCCCGCAGATGGTCCGGAATCTCGCCGCTGATGCCGGGGGACTCATAGGGACCCCAACGTCACTGACCTCCGTGATGGTCAGTCGGCCAGCAGGCAATTTCGATATTCCTCTACCATCTCGCTTACGTATCTGCGACGTCGGTGGCGGCGCGAAGACAGCGCCTCTGCCATGTCCGGCGGTGGTGGCGGCGAAGAAGACGGTGCCTCTGCCATCTCGCTTACTTGCTATCTATATAAGTTACGTACGCAATTATTACATAGTATATAATATATGGGAAATTGCACAAAAACACAAACACAAACACTGGAAAAAAAACTGTGATTAGCCAAGTTACGTACCAATTTTGTCATTTTCATGGCAGACATTTAACAATAATACGACATAAATGCTATTAAATTTCAAAATTTGGACTATGGCAGGTAAATCATAAATGCCTATATTATATTTAATATATGGGATTGTACATGTTAGTATCTTAGATGTTGCTAATTAGAAAGTTTCAAATAAAGTGTGCTCACTCATGTCATGGCTCTAAAAAACTGGTTACTAGAGTTATTATATTCAAATAGTAAAACTGCATATTAAACTCCACCGCATCGCCAAATTAAGCCTAACACTAATTTTTGTATTACTACTCTCTTTTAAGTCATCATCTTTTTTTTGCTAAAGCTACCAGAAATGGTGATGGTATATGTTCCTCGCGACCTATATTGATGTTTGTTACTCCATAAGTCATCATCTTTTAAGTCATATCCAACTACCATCTATACAATTGCCAGATTACCAATTATTGCTAAACCACAAATCCTTTCCAAACAATACAAATTGATAGATTCTACGACACAACAACTCGATTGACGGATCACTAACAGGCATTATTAGCAATATCAACACGAAGCTCTTCATTGCGGATGCACAAATCTCAATTTTGAGTTTACCAAAAGTGATAATTGATGAACAATAATTATCAACAACACTCAATATTGGGGAGCAAAGCACGACTATCACCAATCAAGCTACCCACTAAACCGAGAGCACAAATTCGTCACAAATCCCTACTCATGTCATCAACAAGTATACTTATGGTCCTTTAACAAAATATCAACCATCAAAAACAATCACGGTAATAATTCAATCCATCTGCAAAACCAAAGATTAGTCATTACATACAACAACCATTGTTCAATAATCAACAATCAAGACAACACGGTGATTCAATATATACATGATCTTCTACAAATGATGATTATACTAATCACTACTAATCAAAATATGGATGAAAGAGCTATAATCGACACAAGCAACCGCTCAAGAAGAAACGAGTTTGGCACACACTAATACCAAATGACAACATACAAAATAACCATCTAATACCACAATCAACAATTGAATTCAAGCTCGAAAGATAGGAAGACTAGCAACCAACATTCTGACATCATTGTTGCTGCATGCTTTCGGATAATCGGAGGAGCAATCGGCCGACAGGGCAAGGGAGGAGGCTCGGCCAAGGCGAGAGCGACTTGAGGAGAGAGCACAGAGAACGAGGGAGAAGGGGTGTGGGGCCGGTCCAACCGGGTGTGGCAATGGTCCAGTCAGAGGCGATGGGGGCTCGGGCGGTGGGCGGCGCCGAGGGTGGTGGCCCAGGGCATCGGTGGCGACAGCCTTTGGAGTGAGGGGGTGGTGCGGCGGGCGGCTCGAAGGGGAGTTGGCGGGTGCGATGGCCATCCAAGGGCAATGGAGACCGGAGAGAGGGGAGAGGAAGGGAGGAGGTGGGAGCTCACCGAAGCGTTGGTGGCGATGGAGCACCGTGCACGCCATACGCCATACTACAAAGCGTAGAAGCGATACTGGATCTGGAGGGTGGAAGCGCAGCGGAGAGGGCGACGCCATGGCAGGTGTGGCGATGGCGGAGGTGGCCGGGCTCGGGAGGCGCCGGGTCGGGAGGAGGAGGCGCGGGGCGGGGAGGCGTTCGAGACGAGGCGGCGGGCTAGGGGCGCCGGGGGGGAGGAGGAGGCGCCGGGTCGGGGAGGAGGGGCGCCGGGTCGGGAGGCGGCGCGAGGATTGCCAGAGACGATAGGGTTAGATCAAAACCCTATCGTCTCGAACCTTATATAGTCAACACACATCACGAGCGGTTCTAGGGAACCGCTGCGTGATGCGTGAAACATCACGAGCGGTTTCCCGAACGTCAGGATGCTTAACTTTCAGCACGCGGGAAACCGCTGCGTGATATTTACGCATCACGAGCGGTTTCCTCTAGAACCGCTCGTGATGTTTAGCATCACTGAGCAGTTCGGGAAACCGTCGTGATATTCACGCATCACGAGCGGTTCTGAGGCGAACTGCTCGTGATGCTTAAACATCACGACGGTTTCCACGAACCGCTCTGTGATATTCGCGCATCACGAGCGGTTCTAGAGGGAACCGTGCGTGATTTCGCCAGAACATCTAATTCACGCACTACATAGACAAAAAGAGCACTTCAGGTGATGAAATAGACTTACATATAAACAATAGCTAATTTAAATGAAATAGTGCTAAGTTATATGTCATCATTTTTAGTTAAGGGGTCACATGAATAAACCTTGGGCACTTCACTAATGCTTTAGTGAGCATATTATACATAAAGCAGTATAATATTTGTAAAGCGCGATTTTTGGATGAACTTCAAGATGGTGTTTTTAGCATTAGTTAATTATAATGTAAAGCCCAAAAGTTTAGCAAGATTTAAAGCATGCTATGCAAAAAAAAGGAAAAGGAAGACAACAAGAATTCCAAAAAGCTACACGAATATCTCAACGGAAAAGTTATTGGCATATCGTGCAATAGTCAACAAGAATTCCTCCTAAAATAGACTCCCTTACCAATCTAGAATATTTGGACCTTGCTAGTAATAATCTCACTGGCACCATGAATATCCACATTGACATCAATATTAAAGATCACAAGTCCATAACACATTAACACATGACAATGGAATAAATAAATTAATTACAATGGAGTAATTAAATTCTTAATTAAAATACTGACCCTTCATGATGATCGACGCGCATATAGCTAGCTTCCTCACTTTGGGTTCTTCCTCGAGCTCGATGTCGTCTCCGAAAGGTGGCAACTCGTCAAATTGATTGTATTCTTCCTCGTCCCACTACATTCTCAACTCCGACAATCCTCCTTTTTCCATGAAGAACTACGTGGCGCTTCTTATTTGCCGGTCGGTTACATAGAAGACTTGAACAACTTGCTAGATCTGAATGGTTCGTCTTTGTATCCGACACGTTCGAGGTCCACGGTAGTGACGCCGCACTTGTCGACCTTCACTGTGGGAGATGGACCCAACGGCACCAAATAGGGGATCTTGAAAAGCACGTGGTCGATCTCCCATATCTCCTCTATTTGCCCATAGTACGAGCTCCTCAAATTTATCGATCTTGAATGCATCTATCACGGACACCGCTGCTCGCCTTTGTGCTCTTCCTATCCCGAGTGCCAGTATAAAATGTGTACCCATTTATGTCGTATCCTTGCCATGTGACAATTGTAAAATGTGGCCCTCTTGCCAACCATAGCGTATCATCACTTGATGACCTCCGAGTGATTCGCACCTTTAACCATTCGTTGAACCGAGCGGTTGTGCTCTCTCGTGATCCAAACCTCCGACCGTGCGGATTACATTGGCGTACCATGTCTTTGTGCTCGTCGATGTACGGGGACACTTGGGTCATGTGTTGCAAGACCGTGAAATGGGCTTGAGCGTGCGTATCGGATCGGGAGTGATTGATTTCCTTCGATGGTCCCGATACCATCCGGTCTCCCCTCATGACGAGATAGAGGCACACCAATCGGATCCACTCGAGCCATGTAGTCGACGCAGAACTCAATGACCTCTTAGTTGCATAACCTTCGATGATCTTGCCCTCGGTCGAGATCGATTCCGTGCGTAGGACTTGAGAATTCCCATGTACCTCTCGAGCGGGTACATATGGCGTAGAAACACAGGTCGCATATCTTTATCTCTTTCACAAGGTGAACAATGAGATGGACCATGATATCGAAAAATGACGGAGGAAATACATCTCAAGATGACACAGAGTCGTCACTACCTCGGCTGCAGAGCATCTAGTCCTTGGGGATCGATGACCTTGAGCAATTGAGTTGAAGAAATAACACGACCTCAAGATTGCCACTCGGACCTTGTTCGGCAAGATACTCCTAATTGCAACAGAAGCATTTGTGTCATCAAGACACGACAATCATGCGACTTCATACCAATTAATTTCAAATCTTGCATAGAAACAAGTTTCTTAATGTTAGCGGAGTAACCAGACGGACTTTCACACGTGCAAGCTCGCACGATTCATTTCTCTCGGCCTTGGGCAGAGTGTAGCAAGTCGGGGAAGGTACGTTCGTCTCTGATCGGTCTCTTTCGGTGCTAACTCGGTCCTTATGTTCATATCGACCAAGTCACGCCGTGCGTTAACACCATCCTTTGTTTTGCCACTAATGTTCAAAGAAGAGACCAATCAAGCTATCACATACATTCTTCTCTCGTGCATAACGTCGATGCGATGGCGAACTTCTAAGTACTCCCAATAAGGCAAGTCCCAAAAATTGACCGCTTCTTCCGGATGTTCTTCTCACGGGTTCTTAATTTACGTCCCTTCCCAAGCACAACATCGATATCCTTAACCATATCATAGACCTCTTTCCCACTAAAAGCCCTTGAAGTGAACCGTCTTCCTTATTTCCGTCGAATTGTTTCTTCATCTTGCGGTATGGGTGACTCCTCGGAAGGAACCTACGGTGGCGCATATACACGATTTTGCGCGAGTTGTTCGACCATACACTCTCCGTAGCATCTAAGCAAAGGCGAATGGGCTTTGGCTCCTTTTGTCTTTGAAGCTTGACAGTTACCAAGGCGGGAAAATCATTGATGGTGCGAACAACATGGCGCGTAAAGTGAAGTTCTCTCGTTTGTACGCATCCCATACCATGCATTCCTTCGTTCCACGAGTGTCACAAGATCTTCCAAAGAATGGTGCTAGGTACACATCAATATCATTCCCAGTTGCTTGGCCCTTGGATAAGTAGTGACATCAAAATGTACTTCCGCTTCATACTGAGCCAAGGAGGAAGGTTGTACATACATAGATTCACGGGCGGTGCTATGTCATTTGCTCATGTTACCGAAAGGATTCATTCCATCCGTACTCAACCCTAACCTTATGTTCCTCGGTTCACCGAACTCTTGAAGCTCCGATCGAAGTTTCTCCACCGCGTAATCGCAGGTGTCTTAGCTTTCCATCTCTCTTACGCTCCTCACGAGTGCCAACGCAGCAATCTTGCCTCCTTTGGGTTCGCAAATAAGCGCTTCAAGCGTGGGATTATAGGTAGATACCACAACATCTTAGCAGAGGTCCTTGCTTCACCTTAGCGATATTTTGGCGCTTGTATCGGGATGCTTTGCACACGGACAATAATGCATGTCTGCATACTCTTTACGGTAGAGGATACAATCGTTCGGACATGCATGTATTCTTTCTACTTCCATTCCCAATGGGCAAATAACCTTCTTTGCTTGATAGGTGGTCTTTGGGCAACACGTTTCTCCGGAAGGATGTCCGCTAGGAGACCTAACAACGCCGTGAAACTCTTATCGGACCAACTATTGCTTGCCTTCAATTTCAGCAGTTCAAGCACGGTTGACAACCTTGTGTATTCCGGCTTGCGGCCGGGGAACAAAGGTCTCACCGAGTCCTCCCTTAAGCCCTCGAATTTACAAAACACTCTCTCACTTTGTAGTTCTCTTACGCATCGCGTAGCATCCGATCAGTTGTCATCGTGCCCCTATCCTCATCAAAAGCACGATCCACATCCGGCAAATCGTTGACTTCCTCGGCGATGTCGTCATTATTAACTTCGTATAATCGCTCTTCACCGTGGATGGTCCAACATGTATACCCTTTTTGAAACCCCTTGAATCAAGTGCGCCCGATCTGCGCGCGTTGTTAAACATCTTGATTACGCAATCAATGCACTGACGATTACATAAAATTTATCCCCTTCTTCAACATATCACCGCCAATGCTCTTCTAAAAGCAACCACGCCATTAATGTAATCTTGACTCACACGGTTCACACCGTACATCCGATTCGATCCATCTACAATACGCATGTAACAAATTAGTGTCAAATTGATTAGCGATTAATTTATAGCAAACGAAAATGTGCAATATAAACTCATTCTCCAACATTTGTATCTAAGGTTATTGAAAGAAAACTCTTCACTAGTTATGTACCACACGCGGTGGCATAGCGTAGCCATGCCTACGGCCACAACCATGATCCCTACCTCTCGACACGATATCTATCTCAATTGAACAATCATGCAACCCAAATATAGGCATCACCTCATACAACACTTATTAACCTAAAATACCGGAACCGTAAATGCAATATTGCTTGACCCAAATCCCACCGTACTGTGAAGTACCGGTGTGTAAATTTTATTTTTTTAAGCCAATTAATTATCCTAACTCAAATTTTAGTGATTATTAGACCTAATTCAATTTTATAAAGTTACCACTCCTAAGTCAAATTTTAGTTCATTAGTTATAAGGTTTCAAAACTAAGATTTGCAGGGCTAATATTATTTATTCCAACATTGACGGTGCAAGATCATGTGCTCATACCAGTATTAGAGGAGGAGCCGCAGGGTGGAGGAGCTAGGGCAGGGAAGTGGCGCCTGGAGCGGTAGACACAGCGCAGTGAGGAGCTAGGGCAGGGAAGTGGCGCAGGTTGGAGGAGCTAGGGCAGGGAAGTGGCGCCTGGAGCGGTAGACACAGCAGATGAGGAGCTAGGGGCGAGGAAGTGGCGCAAGTTGGAGGAGCTAGAGGCGGAAGTGGCGCTGGAGCGGTAGACACAGCAGCAGATGAGGAGCTAGGGCGAGGAAGTGGCGCGAGTTGGAGGAGCTAGGGCGAGAAGTGGCGCTGGAGCGGTATACACAAATAAGATGAGGAGCTAGGCGAGGGAAGGAAGTGGTAGACACAGCCTTGCAAAGGCGAGGGATGTCTCGGCTCAATTTATATGAAGCACAGAAATCACGCACGGTTCTATTTCGAACCGCTCGTGATGGGCAATATCACGACGGTTACGAAATAGAACCGTCAGTGATGTTACGACGGTTCTATTTCGAATCGTGCGTATTTATCACGCACGATTACGAAAATAGAACCGTCGTAGTAACATCACTGACGGTTCTATTTCGGTAATCGTGCGTGATATCATGACAGTTCTCAAATATAACCGTCAGTGATATTACCTGACAGTTCTATTTGAGAACCGTGCAGTGATAATGCCCATCGCGACGGTTCTATTTCGCAACCGCAGTGATGGGCCCGGCTAACGACAAAAGATAGCCAGACGGACCCAACACGAGGCGGTTCCAAAGGAACCGTGCGTGATAAACCGTCTGCTATAGCCTCTTTTGTAGTAGTGTGTGTTGATGCATGTCAAGACTTGGGATGAAGAAATCATCATGCGTTGATGATGTTCAAGACAAGATCCCGAAGTGAAGAAATCATCATGTGTTGATGATTGTCAAAGTTAAAGACCCGGACTTGAAGTGTTGATGTGCTTCATCAAGCTTCAAGAAGATGCAAGGCAAATGTATGACTAGTTAGGGCTAAGGATGTATTCCTAATCTTTTACCGGTCTTGGTATTTGGTTGGAAGACCGGATTGCTAGTATAGGATTGTCGTACTATTAAGAGGGGTCTTGACTAGTAGCATGAGTTAGTCATGTGTTGATAGCTCATTATGTTTGCTCTAGCTCATCTATGCATGGAGCTATTATTTGTGAATGTGTTTTGCAAATGATTGAGGCTCATGCATTTAATTTTTGTAGCATGGGACTATAATTTGTAAATATGTTTTGCAAATGGTTGAAGTACATGCACCTTAGCCTTGTGGCATGATGTTGTTATTTGCGAATGTGTTTTGCAAATAGTTGAAGCTCATGTTTGATTTCTTGTAGCATGTGACTTAAGTTTACAAAATGTGTTTTGCAAATGGTGTAAGTCCATGTACCTTAATCCTTGTGATGAGTATTCTAAAGGTTGGCAAATGTGTTTTGCAACTTGCTGAGAATATCATCTTTGAAGCCTTGTTGGAAATGAACTTAAATGGGCGAATGTGTTTTGTCATTTGAAGCGAAGCCAATGTGTTTGGCCTCTGTGGTCTAGCGGTCAAACCGCCAGTGGTCACCGGTCTGACCGGTGCCAAAACGGTCTAACTACCATGTGTTGGATGGCCGAACCGATTTCCTTTGAATTGGATTCTTTGTGCGGTAGTTCTGCCGTTGATAAACGGAACTACCGGTGTGCGGAAGTACCGGTGCGTTCACGGTACGTTTATTCCAGAGAAGCACCATTTTGGTGCGGGGTGATTTTCCTCGGGCGGTCGGACCGATCAGCCTTGGCGGTCTGACCGATTTAGTGGCGATCATACCAGCCATTAGTTGACGGTCCGACCGACCGAAGGCCCAACGGCTAGTTTATAGCCGTTGGGGCATGGCGGATCGACCGGTCATTAGTTGGTGGTCGGGCCGCCTGCAGTTTCGAGGAATCTTCCCCCAACGGCTAGTTTTTGTGTGTGGGCTATAAATACTCACCTTGGCGGTTGGGGATGGTTCTTTGCGATCATTGTGAACCTCTATTGAGCCTCTTGAGCTAAGAGCAAGCCTCTCATCTCTTATGTGCATGTGTTGCACTTAGTGAGCTTTGAGAACAAACCATAAGTGCATGTGTTGCCTTAGGTAGTGGATTGTGTTTCCACTTGAGAGTTGACACTTGATTAGTTCAAGTGAAGGTTGAGATTTATTTCTCTTGGTGTTTGCCAACACCTAGACGACGTGGAGGCGTCGTGCCCGATGATCTTCTCAAGAAGCTTGTGAGAAGGCCCGGCGTGTTGTGAGTGGTTTGGTGCTCGCCATCTCCAAAGCAACCTTAGTGGAGCGAGGCGTTGGTTCGTGTTGGAACCGATCCAAGTGGTTGGACTTTCCTCGGAGGTGTTGGCTTAATTAGTGGAGCCGGTCCAATGTGGTTGGGCTTACCTCAACGTGGATTAGGGGAGACCGGCAAGTCTCCGAACACCACGGTAAAACATAATCGTGTCATCTTGTGCTTTACTTTGAGCAATTTACATTGCATGCTTTAATTGCTTATATATCATTGTATGATTGCTCTCATTGTATTGTTTGTGCACTTAGGGAAGCCTAGTTGATTTATATTTTATTTGTGCAAAACCAATTTGTTATTAGCTTCCGCATTATATATTGGTTTTAGTGCTAAAGTTTTTTAAAACCGCCTATTCACCCCCTCTAGTCGGCCACCTTGATCTTACACTGGTACCGCTGACGATTCGTGATCGGAAAAGAGTTTTTGAGTCACGACCGATTACACATAAACCTATAGGGTCACACACTTAAAGGGTTATGATTTGTTTTGGATGTTGATCCTAATTCATATAGGCTACAAGTTCCTAATGGGCCTCAATTTCGAGACCCGTCATGGATGCTTATATAGAGAGGGGCGGTGGCAGGTGGTTGACTATAATCTCTTGAAGAACTCCCGAAACCCTAACAACCACGCCTTCCTCAACCACGCCACCGGTGCTAGCACTCCAGCGCGTGGTGTCCCTACCCCGTACGTGTGGATACCTTGGAGGTGTTGTTGCGAAGCATCAACACTAGGACGATCCGCAACTCATGACGATCACATGAGCAGAAGGAGAAGACGCGCGGCGAGTACGACTGCGACTGCATCAACTCGCTACATCGACTCTACTTCGGCTACGAGTCGGTGCGTTTAGTGGTAATCTCGTGATCTATTACTAGCGGAGGTTTCTTGGTTGCGCGGTAAAAATTTATTTTGTGCTATCGTAGCCTTCCCACGATCCTTCATCGATGCCATCGCCTGTTGCCTAGGGCAAAAGACTAGGGGCCAAATGGGCCAGATTTCATACCAAATGGGACGATTAATTTAAACCCGGTTTGGTTTTTTTAACAGAGGGAGCGATAGTACCGATTTTTTTTTTTAAATATGCTGATTTTCGGCCAATTTTTTTAACACTGATTATGCATGCTTGCTTGGGAAAGTGTTGTCATGCACCTTCACAATGCTTGGCTAAGTGACTAGTCATTGTTAAGTTGTTATATGTGGCACATACATATGTTGTGCTCTGATTTAATTAGCTCTAGGTAATTTGTGTTTGAGTCTCACCAATTATATACATCCACGATCAATCACTATTTGTAACTGATTATTATTATTCACAAACATGATAAAGCTTATTACAGCATAGGAACACGTATATGTACACTCACTAATTAATTATACGAGCCACACGCATGTCTTGTGACAAGCCAATCGTTCCTACCTAAGTACTGAAAGAGCAGAGAACGAAGATTAGTACATAACAAAGTACCTTTATTTACACATAATACGTGTATAGACCTTGTATGTACTCCATTATGTAACATGTAAGCCCTTGAGTCCAGAGACGCTATGTCTGCCTCGACGTAGACCAGCGCTAGGCGTAGCTATAAGTCTATAACACCTCATCGACCTCGGATATCGAGAACGACGTCGCCGGGGAGAGCTGCTCGTCGTCGCCGGCGCCCCTCATGCAGTTGGCTCGCTTGCTGGCCGGCTGGAGGAGGTACATGTCGTCGATGGCCTGGAACGAGAGGTTCCTCTTGAGGGTCTCCAGCACCGAGACCAGCGCGTGGGGCGCGCTCTGGCCGCACCCCTGATGCCCCCCTGCCGACGCCGCCACGCCGATGGCGCCGTCAGCGTCCTGGCCGGAGCCACTGTCTACCAGGTACTGCAGGAGCTGGCCGTCCGTCAAGTCATCACCGAAGCTGTCGCAGGCAGCGTTGGGTACCTGTACCTCCCATGGAGCCGCTTCCCCTTCCTTCCCGGCATGGTAGTCCGTCGCCGGAGCGGCGGCGTGGCTCGGCGCCCCGGAGGTATCGTCCGTCTCCGGCGCGAAGGCGACGCCCTTCTTGCGGACGCGGCACAGGACCCAGTCGTCCAGCTGCATGCATGTGAAAGGAACACAGAATTAATTTGCTTAGGCGCGCGAGAATTGAGAAGTTGTACGTTGATTCGACGATTCATCGACAAATCCGTGGTTTTACCCTCATGGAGTCGTTGGGCTTGTGGTGCGCGACGGCGGCGTCGGAGTCAAGGAGGCGGTACTCGTGCATGACCCACTCGGTCTTGGTGCCCCTGGGGGAGCGCCCCTGGTAGAAGACGAGCGCCTTCTTGACGCCGAGGCAGTGCGCGCCGCCGGCCGCCAGGATCGGCTTGTCCGTGCCGGTGGCCTTCCAGTGGCCCGACCCGGCCGTGCGGTTCGGCCGCGCGCCGTTCGGGTACTTACGGTCCCTCGGGCTGAAGAAGAACCACTCCCCCTCCCCGAAGATCGCCTTGTCTGCATGTACGTATCCATCCATATCTTTCAGTCGCAGGCAGCAAGCTCAGGGTGAAGCCTGCATTATTATCTGACTACGTTTTGGCAAGGTGTGCATTAATTGTGCAATCTAGCTACGTACTGGCCGTCTCTTTCATTCTACTCTGCCCTAAAGGGTAAATTAAGCGTACGTGTAATATCTAGGAGTGGTGGTGAAACTGTCGCTTAGATGAGATGGCAAGCTGATCGTGTAACGTACATAGCTTTTATCTAGTGGAGAAGACAGAGAAGAGGCACTTATCCTTCTCTTGTTATAAACGACGACAGAGAATTAACGTTTTTCTGAAGGGGGAAAAAAACCTAGCTAGTCGCTAGCTAAGAGCTAACTAAGCCCATGTAGCTAGCGCAAGCTAGGCATAGATTGTACTGTATTGAATGGCCATATATAGTTACCCGAAATTGATTCCTGAAAGAAAAAAAAACGAAATTGATCCACCCAAGCTGGAAGTAAATTTGCTAGGGGAGGGCCGGACGTGAGGCCCTTCCCCACTGAATTTTTTTCCACCCAAGCTAGCTATGCCTATATCCACCACAGTAGTTTTTAAATCCATGCATCTACTTGCATGGGAAATGCTTGCATCGAAGGAACTTGCATGCCTATGCTTAATTACCGGGGAGGTCCCAGGGGTCGAACTTGTAGATGTCGACGTCGGCGATCATGGAGGTGACAGCCGTGGCGGTGGCTGCTATCTTCTTCTTGAGGTAGTAGACGATGATCTCCTGGTCCGTTGGCTGGAACCGGAACCCCGGCGGCAGTTGGCACCCCCGGAACACGAACCCTTCCATGCCGGCCTCGATCTTTTAATTCGTACAGTCACCGACGACGAACTAGGACGGGTGGCTTAATTTGGACAAGAATTGGAGGGGAACTAAGCATACGCCAAGTTACGAGATCGATGTGCTTTATATGCTAGCTAGCTAGGCCTAGGCGCGTGTGTGTCGCGAAGATACCGAGCAATGCAATATTAAGCGAGCAGCTAGTGAACGAGCGAGCGATGTGTTTGTTTCGAGACAAGGACGGGGGGCAGATGGATCGGCCGGTTGAACGCTCGAGAGGCCAGGAGATGTCGACGAGGAATATATATATATGTGCATGATCGAGAAGATTTATTTTGATGACGCATGCCGCACGCAGGCACGCACGTATGTCTCTCTGCTAGCTAGTTGTTATGTACGATGCCGACGGTGAAGGTATATTTAACCATGTGCTTTAAAAAAATATATATTTTTAATAGAATTGCAGAAATACATGTTTGTTTAATAAAATTACAAAAATAAGTTTTTTTCAATGTTTCAAATGGTGACATGACTCTGTCGCCCACCGAACAATATTAAATGCCTAGGCAAATCGTCATTCCGATTTGGCAACAGGAGCCCTGTCGTCGACCAAACAGTATCAAATGCCTAGGCAAATCACCATTCCAAATGGCGACAGAAACCTTGTAGCTTCCTGTCGCCATTTGAAATAGCGACACAATCTCCCTTATAATAGGCCTGAAAATTCGGCCAAAATTCACTTTTATTCCAAAAAAAAGAGAAAGGGGAGAGGGAAGGGAGCAGAGGGAGGAAAGGAGCTAGCAAAGCGTTGTCTGTCCGGTCACCCACCTTGCAGGTATTTTTGTGTGTAACGGAATGGATTAGATAGCTTTAGATATATGGTTATGTACTGTAGTATGTTGTAGTGCATCATTTTAGGTGTGTGTAGTTTTGTTTTAGATATGTGGTTAATCGTATAAATCTTGTTTATGGTGCAGTAGGTAGATATGTCGGACACAATCTGAATTGAGCTGCGTTGCCACCCGGGCACCACAGGGCACAAATTGGGAGTTAGTGCAGCTGAAGGGAACGAGATCATGGCATCATACCTAAGTATGGCAAGGGAGCGCGGGTGCGATTTGGTCCTTTTGGCCCAGGCATATATCAAAGCTTCGCCTACTTATGCGGCTGAACAAGGGATAGTTGGTGTTAATGCTGAAGAAGTTGGGGAGTCCAATCATAGCGCTTCACACACAACGGCCAAAGGTTGGGGAGTTACTCATGTCGCTGATGAAGACAGGGTCAAAGAAGCTCCTTTGATCCGGGAAACTAGTAAGATTGCAGACGAAAGAGAGGAGATCGAAGCCCAAGTTGAAAGGGTGGCGCTCGAAGACCGGGACTACGAGGCATTGTCGAAAGATGAAGATTTGGATGACGAGGATAGTGGGGGAAAGTAGGCGGTTCCATCTGAGTGGTACACATACAAATTCGACAACGTAGTCGTAAACGAAGGATCCCGTGTATCGTGAGAGTACCAGCAGAATGAGCTCAGGTAAGGAACTATGTACAAATGCAAAGAGGTAGTGCATCAAATTGTGAAATTCTAGGCCTTGTCGCTGCGGTGGATATTCAAGGTAGTGAAGTCTAACCCTATGTGCTACGACGTGAAATGGGAGATAGCGGGATATGCTTGGCGAGTGCACGCATTCCAGCCTAAATAGGACACCTACTAGAAATGCTCTATAGTAATCCATCACACATGTGTCGTCTAAGAATTAATGCAATCCCACAAGAACCTGTCACTAGGCTTCATTGCGAATATCATGTACGGCGAGATCATTGATAACCTGGATTTTGAGCCACAATCCATCATTCAGGCAATAGAGTCAAGGTTTAGTACACAATTAGTTATGCTAAGGCGTGGAGGGCAAAGAAGAAGGCATGCATTAGAAGCAATGTTCGGTACGTTCGAGAACTCGTACCACAACTTGCTCGGACAACTCTGAGTCATACAAGACATGGATCTTGGTACTCATGTCGACATTCAAGATTCCGCACATCCACGGTTCGTTGGGAAGAGGGTACTGGAGTGAGTATTCTTCGTCTTTGGTGCATGCATCAATGCATTCCAACATTACCGTCCGATCCTGTGCGTGGATGACATATTCTTGACTGAGAAGTACAGGGGGCAGATACTTACTGCAATTGCGAACAACCAGGTTCTACCTGTGGTGTTTGCATTCGTCGAAAGCGAGAACATCGATAGTTGGTTGTGGTTTTCTGAGGAACGTAAAGATTTATGTTGTACTGGGTCATCCTAACGTATGCGTCATACGTGAATGGTATGCCGTCCTGTTGAGTGCAATAACTCAGCTACAATAAGGGGAAGACGAACCACTTTCATGGGTGGATCTGCAGAGTAGCCGGTGTATGAGGCATATGGGTGCAAACTTTTGCAAGCAGTTTCACAACACGGACTTGATGAACCTTTTTAAGCGACTGTGCAACCGAACTAGCAGAAGAAGTTCAATGCACTCTGAAAAACTCTGGATGAGATGACAATGACACATAGAAGGGAGGTAGCGAAGAAGCCTGCCACAAAAGCTGAAAATCTCCCTGAGTCACTGCCCTAGTTACCCACAGATGGTCCCAATTTGGCAAGGATGACCGATAGGCAGGTGAAATGCTTTGCGGACTAGATTGAGTACGAGCCTAATGTGAAGTAGTCATTGCTACATGACAAGAATGGTGCTCCGTATGGTGTCATGACAACGAATCTACCTGAGGTGTACAATTGGGTCATGCACGGCGCGAGGTGCTTCCCTTTGGTAGGTATTGTGAAGGCAGTTCTGCATGGTCCACAAAATACTTTGTTGGCCAAAGCAACATCGCATCGCTCTTCATGGCAAATGATAGAGTATTGTACTCTGCCATGATCATCAAGTACATGTAGGAGAAAAGCGAAAAGAGTGAGATGCATAGGGCATTCAAGACGGGCACTAGGGAGCTTCATTTTGAGGTACATCGCAGGGAGAAAGGACACCACAGGACGAATCGTGGGAGTATCATCCATGAGTGCATGCTTTGTTGCATAGGCACTTGCAACAAGCCACTTCTTCTGCATATGTCATGCTCACATGTGATAGCTGCATGTTTGACATTAGCGCAACGTCCTAGCCAATACATGTCTAAATATTTCACCAAGGATGAGGCGATGCTAACCTAGAGTGCAGAGTTGTATGATTACAACATAGTTAGTAATTTCACTAGCCATCCTACCTAGGAGCAGCAGATACGGGCCGTCGACATTAAAAGGCTAAAGGGAATAGTTGGTCGGTGGCAGACACGGCGTATCAAGAACAGCATGGACGAATCAGAAGCCGGACATCATATGAAGAAGTGCTCTATTTGCAGGGAGCCCAAACATACCTTAAAGTATTGCTATGCGAGAAACGAACAGTGTGAAGGAGAGGTTGGCAGTCAGTCTGGCGCCGCGGGGACCTCATCCGACTGTCTCACTCGAGGTGCGAACCGTGGAGGTCGACATGGTGGACGTGGAGGAGGAGGCCACGGGGATGATTTACCTTATTGAAGTATCTTATGATGAATGTTTTGCTTACTATCATTGTGATTTGTCGAACAACTATGTGATGATGTATGTATATTTAGTTGTATTGTCCGATGTACTGTTGTTATGTTTGTGCGTCCAATAATTATGTGCAACCTATGTACTACCACTAATATTATTTTTTATTACTTTCTATTTATGTCTTATTATGAACAATGTGAGTACTTATTTTTCTAATTCTGTTTACCACTAATCTCAATTTTGTGCGCAAACAAAAAATCCAGGTCATGTCGCAATTTGGATTGGCGACAGGATCCCTGTCGCCAATTCAAATGGCGTATTATGTCTCTATCGCCATTCGAAATGGCTATAGAGACATTTCATACTGTTTTGATGGTGACAGGTAGGGATGAAAACGAATAGGATAGTTTCCGACCGATTCGAACGGAAACGGATTCGGATTGTCTCGGATCTGATTTTTCTCGGATAATTTTTCGATTGGAAACACATTCGGATTTTTTTTGTCGGAAAAGGAAACAAATGCGGTAGGCATGCTATCCTGCAGATACTGATACAGATACAGATTATCCGGATAAGACCAAGTCCGGATATCCGGATTTTGGCCCAATAGAAGAGGATTTCAGCCCAAAAGAGAAAAATGAGATTTTAATTGATTTCTGAATTTCAGAAAATGCAACAAATCCAATAGCCTTTTAGAAAATAACAAATAGAGTTAAAAAATTCTAGAAAAAATCACAAAAATTCCTTTAATTATTTTTAACTTAATAAAATTAATTCCAAGTCTAAGTTGGTTTTTATGTTTGCACATAAATTATTTTTAATTCCTAAAAAATAGGAACAACCTTTTTTTTAAAATCTAGAAAATTCAAGAAATTAATTATTATTTTTTCATTTTCACATTAAATACAATAAAATCCCAGAAATCTCAATAAATTTTTTTTGACATTGAAAACTAGGAAATTTAATAATTGACTTTATTTTATTATTATTTTTAACCAAGAAAACTCTTTTAAATATCAGAAAATGTAATAAAATAATAAATTTATTAATTTTATTTTTGATAACATACTTTGGGATGTTACAGCCATTTGTGTATAGATTAACCATCTACCCTGATCAATGTTAGTGTGAACTAAGTTTTATGTATGTTATGAACTAAGTGTGAATGTGTGATGACTTGTGTCTTTGTGAGTTATGACTTATAAGCTAAATATGGTAAGCTAAGTGTTATGTTTACGATGAACTAGTTAATGCAACTTACTAGTGCTAATGTTATGTGTGGTTGCTGAAAATATGAACAATTCATGAATGTTTGTATCAAACAAACTAGTTATATATTTTAGTTAATTTTTGGCATACAATTTAAGGGGTTTTTATGTTTCGAAACATATCCACGACCGTATTCGTTTTAATTCGTATTCGATATTATTCGTATCCGTATTCATATCCGGATCCGGGAAAAAATATGAAAACAAATATGGCAGAGCCATTATCCGTCCGTATCCGATCCATTTTCACCCCTAGTGACAGAATCCCTGTCGCCATTCTAAATGGTGATATGGTCATTTCGTCATCTAAAATGACGACAAAAGCTTATTTTTTACAATTGTATTAAACAAGTATTTATTTATGTAATTCTATTAAAAATATTATTTTTTTAAAAGTTCTTAAACCGTGTATGACAGTGTGACAGACTTACTGTCGAAGTTTACCAAGTCTGCATGTCTCGAAAGCATGGTTAATCGGCAGGTGGTGATCTAAAGCTACTACTGTTTGGTGCGTAAAAGTTAAAAACCCACTGTCTCTACATAGTACACGTACCGTACGTGTGCCTTCTCTCCTTCTCCGAGGTGCAGTGAAGAAAGAGCTGGCACGTATTTTTGGAATTGATCGATATTGCGATCGATTTAGTCAGTTGTGTTGGTATAGCAGCGGATTATGCCGGTATCTTTTATATTTTCCAATTTAAAATGGAGCTCAGTAGTTCCTGCGTACACTACATTTAGTGAAACGGAGTTATACAAGTACTGTACCTTTGTGCATTGCTTGATAATTCTCTCCCTGAACTTTGTTGCTGAATGTAGTACTGTTGTTACGATTCTTGATTTTGTTGTGATTAGTAAACAAAGTTAAGCATCCAATTGAATTTTTCAGTACCAAAACTTAACTCAAGTACGTTGGATTTCATATGGGAAAATACTAAAGCTGTAGCCCTACTAACAGTTCTGCCAGCTCGCAGACAATCCGGCATTATTCTGGCTAAGCTAGGGGATGAATTAACAGGATAATCACACGGCTCTTTCCAGGGATATATATATATGCATGTATATATCACGAGTGAGTTGCTGGTCTTGCAAGCAATTTGCACCGGCGAGGAGAACAATGCTGGAGCTTTGTTAATTCTGGACTGTCACTGTACAGAACAATACTTGCTTGGTGCATCTTGATCAACAGAGACCCACAGCAACGCGTGGACGATGCAAACGAAGGCCTTCGGTCTTTCAATCAGTGAGCTCAGGATTGGTCTGAGGTGGTCTTAATCTCATCGGATTAGATATAGATAACTCGTGATTGTTCCAACAAGCAAAATGGAGTTGGCGCATGCATGTCATGTTGACTATATATATATAGCTAATTTATAGGTTACGAGCAAATAAGTGGCAGCCATTTGTTTTTTCGTAAGACCATGAAAATAGGGGTGTGGGAGAGTAATACAAGCGTTGTAATTAATAATCAATGCGAAGTGTCAACAATGCAATAGGCCAGCACTGGACAGTGCTGCCGTAGATGGTTTCAGGAGTTTGGTTTCTCCAGTGAAGTTGATCAGATCGGAGGACAACGCAAGGAGCTCACCCGGTATTCAGTATTAATTGTTCTGGGCTTGTCAACTAAATGAGCCAACGAGCTACTCGCGAGCTGACTCGAACTCGGCTTGTTAAGATAACGAGCAGAAATGTTAGCTCGGCTTGGCTCGTTAATAGCCCGAGTTCGAGCCGAGTTGGCTCGTGAGTTTTGAGCTTTTTTTTCACCCCTAGGTATGCGGTTTAATTAAACAGGCAAATCGATGTGTTTTTTCTTATTTGCCTCAGTTTATTTGGAGATTAGATCTCCTAACAACAAATACTACATGCAAAACTGGATAGAAATCAAGAACGTGCACGGAACTTACAAGCAAATATACTAAACAGCCTTCAATAAACAAGATGAAGCAATCTGTCATGCATTAGTTGACGGCTAATTTGAAGCTTTCTCATTCAAAACTAGCACTCTCTTTTTTCATCCTAAAGAAGGCTTTTTACACTGCTTGACTATGCTTTGAATCCAAGGCATACATCTGGGACCCGTACGTTCCACAATCAAGAACACGCACTGGTGGATATTTCCGAGCACTTGCTGATAGAACCTGCTTCGTCTGAATGCGCGGGAGTGCAGGAATAGGACCATCTAGACGATGTAAGCAGAGCAAAATATAATCAGAGATACGTGGAGCATCATAGCAAAGTTACCTGGGATGAAAACGAGTTGTTCTCCCAATTATTCCTTTCCCATTGACAATTGCTTTTTTGTCCGTAACCTTGGTCTGGACAATTCGCTGACCACGAGTGACGAGCCACGACTAACACATGGAAGCATAGAGTTCAGGTAGTTAGAGTTTAATCAATTGCATTGGAACGACTAACACATGGAAGCATAGAGTTCAGGTAGTTAGAGTTTAATCAATTGCATTGGAATTTTACATCATTACCTGCTGGAGCGATTCATGGATTAAAATACCGGTCGATAATCGGCGATTTCAGTTTTACCGGTGGAGCCGATAAGAATACAAACCGATCCTTAAAAAACGGGTTGGATGAATTTTGACCTAAAAAATTGAGATTATTTGAATTTTTAATTCAAAATCTGATAAATTCAAATTATTTTTGAAAATTTTGACCAAATTTAACTAATTTTTTTGGATTTTCCGCCAAACCGGACTTACCGGCCGCCCCGGTTAAAAAAAAACCTGGAGCGATTAGATTTGTCATACCCAATCCAACAAAAACATCTATTTATGACCTGAAGTACGCACTCCATAGTTGGGTATAGCTACTACTTATGTTACGTATTCACCTAACCAATTTGCAGCTGCATGTATATAAAGATACTTTTACCATCTATAATTGTAGTACAAACTAAGAAAGAATAGGATTAAACCCTGCAGGAAAGATGAGTCTTAACTATCTGTCCAACTTGAGCCCTCCCATCATCTAATCATTGTACTACCACCAGCTTGTCCTTTGTCCAAGTATGCAAGTTTGCATGATTTTTTTTTATTGCGAGGAAACATGAGCTTATATTAATTCAGAAACAGGGCTACAATCATGAGCAATACAATTGTAAAGAAAATCAGGCGTTTGATTTAGCCAGGTACAAATATGAGTATTACCAGCAAACCTTTTTCTGATTCCTTAATTGTTTGGTATTTTCGTCACTACAAACCTGTCCTCGCCTTCTAGCTAACAGCACACAATACAATATACATACCATTTGATCCACAACAGTTGTTTTATTGTTGTTTTAGGCAACCGTTGACGATATTTCACTTGGGAAGAGCTAGCGTACTTAGAACTACAAACCCACACTCAATTACTTGATTCATTAGACATGAGGACCTTTATTATAGAGTGATGAGTTATATTTAGGACTTGTTAGTTTTGAATGTCCTTAGATGACAGATTGGAGTTGATTATTTATCCAATAGACTTTATTTGATTGGCTTTGTGTTGTTCTCATATTATTATCTTGAAATGCATCCTAGAGATCAGTTATCCATGATTGTTGTAACATCTCAAAAATCCTAATTTTGGGAAAGTGTAATGAAAATATGTGGGAGAATTATTTTGAGCATGTTTTGTGTGAAAACTATTTTTGCATGATTTTTGAACTGTTGCATAAATCAAATAGTAAATTTACATGCAAACAGCAACTTGTAAGAATTATCGAGAACATCAAAGAATAGATAAATTCTTGAAAAATTTGCACAAGAAATTACACGGTGTCAAAAGCCCTCACAAAAAGTTTCGTAAATTTTGGAGCATGTTTGTAGGTTAAAAACCAGGCAAAGTCTCAGCCTTTTTTGGAAATTCCAAATTCCATTCGAATTTCCCGCTTGCCAATTGGGCCGAATCCAAGCTGGCCCAACTTCACTCGCCCCGCTCCAGCCCACGCCAACTCCCGCCTTCCTCACCCGATGACATGCTAGACCCATATGTCAGCACCTGTCTTCCCCGTAGCCTTCATCCCTGCTCGCCAGCTTGCCCTTGCCGGCTCTGCAGCTCGCCTGTAATAATTTAGCATCTCACTTGGTCCCATCGCCTCCGCCTACCTTGTCCATGCTATCCACCCCCATTGATAGCGCCCTTTTCACGCACAGACAGAGAGACCAGAGTAGCCCCGCGAGTTTCTCAAGCAACTGCCAGCATCTCGCCGCTTTTCTCGCGTAATTGTCCTAGCTACTTAAGCGCTAGAGTGCGCACTGTCATCCTTAGCTCGCCCACGTTCCATTTCGCACAAACACGAGCTTCATCGCTCATTGGTTTTGTGGGAACGCTTATGTCATTCTTGACTCCAGTGAGCACGCCTCTGCGTTATTGTTGCTCTGGTGTGCTTCCTCACCCACAACGTTCTCATCATTGTAATCCTCTTGCATCACTCATCCCCTTCCTTTGCTCAATGAATCCCCAGGAGTCTCGTAGCTTGATCATGTTCACCTTCGTCATCAACTCCGGCGCGCACTCGATCTCGCCAACACGTTCCCATCGCTCCGGTGAGTTCGAGCTCCACCCGAGCATGTCACAACGTGCTCCATATCCCATTAATGCTATTCCCTCACTCAATGCAAGTAATTCGCAAAGAATCCGAGCATCACTGCCATCTTCCTCTCTTACGGCCGCTGCCACCATGTTCATTCTCCTTCGAAGCCCAGTGAGTCTCGGACCGATCCTTGCGCCTACACCATCTCTAGAACCTCAATAAGCTAACGCGACACTCCTTGTAGCTCCTCCGCTGCTGTGGTGAGCTGCCGTCGTGAACCTCCTCTGCGCCGCCGCTGCTCGTCATCGACAAGCCGCCTCAACCCTTCCTCGGCCTCATTTTCTTCACCCTCATGGCCGTGGTGAGTCACAGATTCTCATGCGCCCATCAATTCGCCAAGGGCGAGTCCCTAGTACATCTTTCCTCTTGGCCACCCATGGCGCCGCGGTTGCATGAGTCGGCTCTCCTCCGATGACCTTAGGTCCCCACGCCCGACCCATTTGCATCGCCTGGACTCGCTGAGCCCAGTGTGCCGCTCCTTTAGCCTGGGGGATACCTCATATGTGAAGTACATCGCGGACTCGAGGTGTTCCGCCGCAATGCCGCCTCCGGCCATCTCTGTCACCGCCACCACCACCCATAGCTTTGCCTTACTTCCCTTTTTCCATTCCACCACTCAACGTCGGTACTCATTGCGCCGTTCGCCGGTAGTAGGCTCACCATGGCCCCAGATATGTGCGCAGTTATGATTCTTCCCTCTCTTTCTTTCTCTATGACCGGTGGGACCCACTCACGTTTAGGATTTAGTTAACTCTATTGACAAAGGTTAAGTGTAAAGAGTCTATGACAAGTGGGACCAGCCGAAAAAGTTAAAATATAATTTTAAGCATTTTTAGTAAATGTCTCTATGACATGTGGGATTGCCTCTATTTTATAAATAAAATATGCAGAAAAATAAAACTATAAGTCACATACAAGTAGGCCCCACATGTAAATTAATAAAATTCAAAAAACAGAGAAAAGCTGCTTTTAATTCAGAGAAAAATACGATTTCTCTAAAGGAAAGCGTAAACCTTAGTAGAACTCAGAGAAAATTACACTTTCACAGTTGGAAAGCGTAAACCTCAGAAAATACGCTATCGATGTCACCCTTTTTATTAATTTATAGAATTTCAAAACCAAAGCAAATTGAAATGTTGATAATTTTTGCATATGAACTCCAAATCAAATGATTTTTTTCTAAATTCATCTAAAATCATGCTATATCTGGATATGCAAAAAAAAATATTTGAATTTTGTTGCTGTTGAAATTATTTATCTATATTTGATTTGTTATGGGCTCTTTTGATTAGACGTTGATACATCGAACAAAATTTACGACGATCATTCATCCTCTTATTCAGAGAACCCAGAGCAAGGAAAGCACCCCCTTTGACCATGTTGATCTTACTATTTTAAATATTGTACCTTTTTTGCAAAATCTATTATACATGTGTGTCTGTTTGTTTAAAATTACTATATTTAGGGATAACAGTAGTTATAGTCCTATTCGATGCAGCATGCTCCTTGAAATATTGATATCCTTATTTTCATATCCATTCGAGTATAGTTTATACAATCAATGGTGTCGAATTGGATTTTTTGAATGTGAATATCGCATAAATGCTTAGCCAGGCTTTAGTGTTGTCTAAAATTGGGAAAAAATGGATGACATGTTGAATATTAGTTTGGAAGATTTTGAAATGATGGTCCAGAGGGGTTTACCTCTATTTATTTTGTATAAAAATAAAAAAGTAAAATAAAAAACTTATTTTGTGACACGAGCGGGTTATATTATAATTTGAGGAGTGTGAGAGGTGTATATGACAAGTAGATAGGGGGACATCATCGCATGGGTCAATTAAGGACCGAACACTGGTATATCCGACCTAAGCGTAAGCGTACAACCACATGTGTCGGTACGGGACAGACTTAGCAAAGTAAGTCATTGAAAACTAGCCTTGCACGTTGTAGGCTGTGGTAGTTTGAGTATGACTGGTGTAGGTATATTCGAAGGTGTGGATATCATGGGGATATGCTCCAGATCTTTGGATGATGTGACAATTGGCAATGGCGTTAATGGTTTATCGTTTCACGTATTTTCGGCAAAGTTGGCATCTTTGTCGGGCGAATCGGTCGACCGGCCGAGTGGCGATCGGCCGACCTTGGTGGCGATCGGACCGGCGATTCTGAAAGTGGGAATTGAGCTGGGCTAAAAATAGATGGTGTAGGCAAGAGAGGGGATTCTATTGCTCTTGGTCCCATAATTTTTGGAGTCTCCAGTCAAAAGTTCTATTGGTTTTAAATTTCCAGTAGGTTTCGGTTTTCACAGGTTGAAAATCGGCTAAGTCATTGCTGGTAGTCTGACCGGCCCATAGGTGGAGGTCAGACCGGCCGGAGTGGGCGGTCTGACCGGTTGTCACTTGTTCGTCGCCCGTCGTGGCGGCAAAGTTCGGTTGTTAGGTCAAAGTCATGAGTTTCAGTGCATATGTGTTGCATGATGCATGTTTTGACTAACGTGGGTCAAATTGTGAAGAACTTGTTCCCGGATTCGATTTACTTGTCTATTGTTATGCAGGTTGCTTGGTGGTCAACGATGGTCAACGGCAGGGATGATCGGGATTAGGCTTGGAGAGCTGAGGTCCAGAACGATTGACAATGCCGGGTGAGGTCAATGAACTCAAGTATGGTGCAGAATTGACAAAGAGGACCAAACGGACAGTTCGGTGCGACTGGTTTGATCAAGCGGCGCGGGAGTTGGTGCAAGTGTCATGGTGGTTTCGGTGGGAGCCGGATGGGAGAGATTTGCCGACATGGAGAGAGCCTTTGATCAACCTACACGTGGCGGAGCAGGCGAAGTGCTTCGCGCAGATGGACTCGGTCTTCGGAGAAGGACTGAGAAGGGGTATTTTGGTAATCTTATCAAATACCACCTTGGTGACTTTTTACCAACCCGCGGCGCAAGACGAGGCAAAGAGAAGCGGTTTAGGTCAAGAGGTGTTGAAGACAGCGCTTTAAAATACATGCGTTTGTGACCCGTTTGTGTTGGGCCTTAACGGGAGCCCATTTGAGTTAATTTTCTAGAAGGTCTAAGCCTCCACTATAAATAGAGGAGGGAGGTGGCTGCACCCCCTCAACCCTTTCATTATTTGTTTAAACCCTAGTTTTGCTTAGGGAGAGGATTAGTGGAGGTTAGGGTTCTAGAGATTTTTGATTTGATTTCGTGCTCTTGGATTGAGCTTTGTCCTCCATTGATGGAGCGGCTGTAAACCCAAACCCTATCAAATCAATCTAAGGAAAGTTTGCTCAAAGATATGTCTCTTTGCCTTCCTTCTCTCTATTTGGTGATTTTGAGTCTTTCTTTGATTCGTGTGTCTTTGATTGATTTATTCACGTGATCTAACTTGCTGTGACATGTGGGAACACATCTAGGATCATCTTGATCATCAATCACCCACGAGCAAGTTTTTGGATCTAGTTTTCGTTTTGACTCGGTTTTGAACCATCCTCCTCTCAAACGGAAAAAGTTCATACCTTTTCCAAGGATCTTCACGATCTTCGATTGGAATAGGTTCCTGACATCCTAGAGAAGGTGTGTTCCAAGTTTTATCAAGTTTGGAGTTGTAGATCAAAAGTTACATCTATTTGTAACTTTGTTTTTTTGGCTATTTTTACTATTCATCAGACTGGAGGTCAGACCGCCGAAGGTGACCGGTCCGACCGCCATTAACACAGAGGTCAGACCGCCCAACACTTAAAATTTTTAGCCCATGTTGATTTTGGTTGTTTTGCTTCGGGGTTTAGATTGGATTCAATACTAGTCTTCCGATATACTGGTATATTGATCTTCATAGCTTCTATAGCTATTAGAGTGAAATTTGTATTGAATCTGATCTTGGTTGAAAAAGTGAGCGTGCTCCTATTTACCCCCCTCTAGTCGCCTTTTCGGTCCAACAGAAGGGGCTCTCTTCACTGAAGCGTTGGGAACAAAGTCTTCCGACACATCGGTGAATGCCTCACTAAGATGGGGATGTACCCGGGTGAAGTGAGGGTGTTCATTCACCAGGCTAGTGCAAGGTTATGACAAGGTGGTGTAAAGGCTTCAATTCGTGTTCTAGACTTGTTATCAAAGAATAGTGAGCGGTGGTATCAACGGATGCCAAACAAACTAGAGAATTTATATACTGTTAGTAAAGTTGTGCACCTCTACAGAGTGTAAATCTATTTAAATAGTCGTGCTCGTGGTGATGAGCGTGCTAAGTGTAGTATTACCGAGTATAGTCTTGTTTTTTTTTTCAAAAAATGGTTCTTGTTGGAAAATAAGGGAATGGTTTTATTGTTGATATTCGAGTTGAGTATCATGTCTATGGCTAAAAGTAAGATGTTGGTCGCAGCCGAGGAGGGTTGCGATTTATTATTTATCAAGTACTTACTTGTTGTTCTTCATCTATTTTAACTACTCTTTAAATTTCCGTTACAAAGTACTATGTGGTGATATTGCAAATAAAACTTGCTTAATACTGAAAAATACCTATAGCATAGAGCCTAATCCCTATATATATAGTAATACACTACAAGTCTTACTGGGTACGCAATGTATTCAATCTTACTTAAATTGTTGTTCAGAATTAGAGCATGAGCCTATGCCGGACGATGCGTTCTTTGCACCTGTACCGGAGGGTTCGGTGACGGGTCTTTCTAGGTCTTATTCATTGTCGGTTGCCTGAGGGTTTGGATGGGCATACCACACTGGACTTTTGGTTTATATACATGTTACGCTTCCGTTGTTTAATTCGCTACTTCTGATACTTGAGCTTTTATTTGGCCGGTCAGCCATTGTGATGTAAATTTTGTAATCGCTTAAGTTATGTACTATATTTATTTTATGGTGTATGTATGTATGTATGTATGTATGTATGTATGTATGTATGTGTATGCTAATGTTATGTATGTGTATACTAGTCACTGATTATGGGACTAGTACGGTACACACACGAGGGCTTCAGGTATTCAAAACCTAGGGTCAGATAATTGTTATATCATTATACTTGTTTTAATATGACCCGTGGATGGGTTTTACCGTTGAGATGCTTACTGTAATTTATTGTAAAATGATGTTAAAATTGATAGTTAGTGTCATTCTGGGCTCCATGTTGGGCCGAGATATTACACTATACTGATTAGGCACTCCAGAGAAGCTTCCATGTTAACTAGAAAGATATAGACATCTATCTCGTTGACCCAAGTTATAACGACTCAGATCTATTATATACAAAAAGTCGATGACAAGTGGTTTGCGACTGCTAAAAAATGGGGTAAATAACCTAGAAATTCTCACAAAAAGAAAAATATTCAGCCCTTAAGTTGGTAGACACTAATTATGATTGATAGCTCCTCGTAACCACTGGACGCTACAAGAAAAATAAACATGTGCGAGAAATTATCAAAAAAGAAACTTGGCCATTAATTTGGTGGACCCGACTTATGATTAAAAATCACAACCATAACATGTTGTTAGGAAACCTATTTAAACTCAAAAGATAAGAGATAATGGAGGTGTTTTAATATTAAAATATAAAAAGGAAATTAAAGTACAAAAATAGAGATTAGCCTAAATAGACCACTCTTGAATACAAAAAAAGGAACTCCGACCCACGTACGTCTGACTTGGCCGTATTTCCGAGCGCTAATAAGGAAGAGATTTTGTAATGAAAGCAAAAATAGAAATGAAGAAAATATTTTTTATGAGGGTACAAGGCGAACTCACACCACACGCGTGTATGCCCTACACACGCAAGAAAATTTGAAAGCCCTAAGATGTCATTGAAAGATAGGTGCTCGCACACACATGTGTATCCAAATTATTCGGATGAGGCGCACTGGGCCAATCCAGGGATGAAACCCAGGCTGGTGTGGGACGTTCCCTCGTGTCTCCACCACTAAACTATCGCTCAATCATCCATTAAAAAATAATTTGTATGAAAAAATGTTGCCTTTTGCTTGATTTCCAATTATATGGATAATAAGGAGCATATGTAGTGAAGACATACAGGGTTAAATAGAAAATAAATGTATAGAATACATCTACGTTAGTGTTATTGAAAATTAGAATATTTAGCCCAGTTAACTACACTTTATTACGATGCATGCCAAGTAGCACGGACCACCTTACTAGTCATATGAACAGCAAAACCACTCTGGTACGCTATACGTATCTTGTATCGCCGATTCGTCGTACCTAGCTAACTTGCAAAACGCAAATGAAAGCATAAAGACACTTTCATGCTACGAAAACTACTAATTGCCTTGGCTGTACGTAGTCACTGACGCATGGGCCCATCGCAGCTCACAGAACCAATGTTTTATATGCCTAGACACATATATGGAGGCAATGAAGCAACGTCCACTAGGGTAGACAAACATCCAAGGTCTGTATCATGACATACGTTCATCACCAGATCTCTAAAGACGTCCTCCTCGCAGTATAAAGTACATGAACTATGAAGTAATAGCTTCTTCAGCTGGTGCCAGACATCGAATTTTGGACTATTTTGGTCGTATACCGCATGGAAATTCCCATTTTAGCCCCCTTAACTGCGAAATTCCTATTCTAGCCCCCTGTACACACCTGCTGCCGTCCCCGACGGCAACAGGTTACCTCCAGCACCCGCCACCGGTCACTTTTTTTTTAAAAAAAAATCTAATTAATAATATTTATTTGAGGAATTTTTAAATATGTTAAATGAGCTTAAAAAATTATGAAATTTTTTATGGAGCCTCCTGGCATAGTGTGCTTGGTTGTGTGATTTTTTAAAATTTTTATCAATTTTTATTTTCTCTGCATAATTCTTTGAAGTCAAATATTTGTAGGAATTTTCTAATATAGAAAATGAGGTCCAAACATTATGAATTTTTTTGTCAGACTCCCTACACATAGTACTTGATTGTGTAAATTTTATGTAATTTTATATGCTCCGAAATTATCTCGACAAATTCAAGGTCTAGGTCTGGAAATTAGGACGAGACGTTTCGAAAATTAGGGTTTTATGATTTCATGTGACTTGAAATGTGTGAAGTTTACTACCACAACATGACTACTCTTGGGGAGAAATATAAGCTAGCGATGTACGCACTACGCTACGCTCCGTAGGCTCTCTTTATTGTAAGATTTGTAACACTCATCGAGGATCAATAAGATAGCTGCTGGCTATTGCCTGTGTTGGTCATCTTACTGCCTCACATAATTCTATCTTAATATATAATAGACTAGTTTAATGCTCATACTTTGCTGCAAATTAAAAAAAAATCATAGTCCAATTATGTCGGACTGTCAATCGTTATTATACTCAGCGACACGATCTGAACTGTCGATGCTTTACTCGCCGATCCAACAAACGCCGAAAAGGGTTAAGAAGATATACGACCACCAACTCTAATTTATTAGCAGTAGATTTTCCGAGGATCTTCCTCGTTATGTTTGCACAGACTGGTAGCAGTTCGACTTGGATGAAGAGTTCAGAATTCCCAAGTGCACGGAATAAATCCGCGACGACGTCGGCCCCAAGCAGCTCCCAGCCGGCCACTTATCGTCTCGTTTTCGACGTCTGTGTGTGCATGCGTTGGTCATCTTACTACCTCACATAATTTTATCTTAATATATAATGTGTGTGCATGAGTTGGTCCTCTTACTACCTCCCATAATTTTATCTTAATATATAATGTGTGTGCATGCGTTGGTCATCTTACTACCTCACATAATTTTATACTAATATATAATGTGTGTGCATGCGTTGGTCATCTTACTACCTCACATAATTCTATCTTAATATATAATAGACTAGTTTAATGCTCATACTTTGCTGCAAATTTAAAAAATTATTATCCTATTATGTCGGACTGTCAATCGTTATTATACTCAGCGACACGATCTGAACTGTCGGTGCTTTACTCGCCGACCCAACAGACGCCGAAAAAGGTAAAGAAGACACACGACCACTAACTCTTGTTTGTAAACAGTAGAGATACAACTGCTAGCTAGCCTCAACAAAATGAATTCGATCGATCGATCGATCCTAACATACCCGTGCTTATCACCACTGACTGTATACACCCGGTTGGTCTCATCTGTGGGAGTTGCTGCGACGACGTGGTCTTGTGCACCAAGTCGTACTACCCGCCCATATGTATCTGCCGGTGCCAGGACGATCCCGGCGGTCGGCGGCCATTTTGTTTGCTGCATCTGTTGTTTCGACGTACGTTTCTCTCTGTGTGTGTCTCTCCCGGCCCCCGGTCGGTTGCTTCCTTCTCCATAATGCATGGTTGTTATTGCATGTTTTAGATTTAGTTGTTTTGTCTCTCTAATAAAGGCGTGCCCGCGGAGCAATCGATGTACCTACTGCATCTGCATGTACTGCGCTGCTCTTTGGCGGCCCTATTAATGCGATTACATTATTGCAACTTATCAGTGGCAGAAAATATCTTTTTTAAAAATAAGATTACATTATTGCTGTTTATCCGTCGCCTGAAAATATCTTATGTTTCAGTTGATTTTTTAGCCATCAGATCCGTTCCAAGATATGTTGTGCTATCTTATGGTTTTTGGGCTTGTTTTCTACTAGTGGGAGCGATTTTGGTTCCCGAACCTAACCCATTAAGAGCTTGTTTGGATAGAAAGGTATTAGAACCAATCTCTTCGGATTGGAAGAGATTTTAGTTTAAGTTCCGAGTTAATCCACTACTACAGAAAATATCATCACAGACGGTTCATAATCGTCATCACAGACGATTTTGTGAACCGTCTGACTTTATGTGTCTATGAAGACATGAGGTCATCACATACGGTTTTTGAACCGTCTGTGAAAATAGTTATCACAAACGGTTCTTGTTCTGAACCGTCTATGATAGTCTATTTTTATAGACGGTTCTGAACAAGAACCATCTGTGATAGTAATTATCACAGACGGTTCTTGTCCAGAATCGTCTGTGGTAGTTTTTTCTATTGCAAAAAAATGGGCACATGTTGTTTCCATTCAACATAGAACGGTGGAAGCGATTTTGGTTCCCACTCCACACACCGACCCTGACTCGCCGCACTGCGGAGACGAATGGTTGGGCTCATTGACGCACGACGTTCAGTCCCAATTGCGGGAGCGCCCGACAACTCTACCTCTCGAATTTAACTTACTAAACCATAAAGACGTAATGCAATGCTGCCCCGCGATACCTCCTCGGCCCCGCTGCCTCGCGGACGCGAATTTTGTTCAACTCAATTGCAATTTACCCACAGGCTATATATATGGATGTTTTGGCTGCCATTTCCCTCACTCTTCACGTCCTCTTCTCCTTTCTTCCAGTCTTGGTTAGCCTTGGTTTGCCTATACAGGGATGTCTACGACCTCGTCAATCTTTCGAGTGAGCAGGCAATTAGAAACACTACGGCAGCACTTGGTTTGCCCTCGTTGTAGGGATACGATGAATGTGTTCACCTCCCATACGCCAACCAATCCATCCCGAGTGTTCATGAAGTGTTCAAATCTTACGGTAACTTGTGCCTGATCATCCCCAATAAACTTCTTTCGAGATAGTATGTTTTTCACTTGCAGTTTCAATTCTTTTTACAGAACACAACATGTCGGTTCTGGCTGTGGGCAGATGAAGCAGTGCCAAAGGTTTGAGACATTGCAATGCAAATTGCTGCCTTGCAAGAAGACACCCGCTGTGTTGCTGCATTTCGACAAGTGCCATGACCCTTTGATCAACCAATGGAAAATAAAGATAATGTGGTTAAAAGACTGGATGAAATGATGAAAATGGTTGAGAAAATACTTCAGAAATTAATTAACATAACTAGTTTTGCAGTTTTGCTTCTATTATTTCTTGTTCTTGCCAAGTAGAAGTTCAATTCTCGTAAGATTGTAATATCTACTCTTTATCTATGCATCCCTGCACTACGTGATGTATGCCTTTGCGATGTTGTTGTACTCCTTTGCAATGATGTATGCTTCTGTCTAATTCCGTTATGAATACTTTGTGTGCAAATTAATGAAACCCTAATTTCAAAATCATACATTCCAAATTTTCAGACCGAAATTACCGCACTCTACAAAGTAGGACGTGACAACACATTGCCACGCCGGGATGGACAAGAGGCAGAAACAATGGGACGAGATCCGCGAGTTAGCTCGGGCTTCTACCGTACGGACCGAACAAGCTAGGGATGCTGCGGCTCGGGACCAGCAGGAGCAGCGAGAGCAGCGTGCCAGGATGGAAGCTCTCCGCAATGAAGCCCCCCGTAGCAGCAACCCCTGCCAGAACGTCCCAACCGTGTTCGCCGCAACACTCGCCAAAGGGGGAGACGCCGCCCCTCTGTTGGTGCAGGGACACATGCAACTTCTTCGAATCTAAGCACCGGCTCAGCCTCGGCATGCGTTACTGGGGTTGTCCCAACTACTCCTCTGACTATCCCGACCGTCGTTGGGATACTAGAAGCTATCGGCAGCCGGTAAGGAATACTTACAGTAGGTTCCCGTACTGACGCGGATTAAAACCTCTATTTATTATTTAATAGGTGATTAGATGTCGTCCTCTTCTTCCTCTGACCGGAAGGAAGTAATCCAGTCGGGGATTGACAAGCTCATCAAAGCTGGGTTTATTTGTGAAGTCTATCACCCTCAGTGGCTTGCCAATCCTGTAATGGTTAAAAAGAATAATGGGAAATGGTGAATGTGTATAGACTTCACAGATCTTAATAAAGCTTGTCCGAAGGATGATTTTCCCCTTCCTCGCATTGATCAGCTTGTAGACTCCACCTCCGGGTGCGAGTTACTGAGTTTTTTAGATGCATATTCAGGGTACCACCAGATAAACATGAGTAAAAAAGATGAGGAGTAAACTTCCTTCATCACTCCATATGGCACTTACTGTTATGTTAAGATGTCTTTTGGTCTCAAAAATGCTGGTGCAACTTTTCAAAGGTTAATGCAGAAAACTTTCAGCCCGCAGGTAGGTCAGAATTTAGAAGCCTATGTGGATGACTTGGTTGTGAAAAGCATCAACACAGGCGATCATATCCTTGACCTACAAGAAACTTTCAACAACTTGAGAAGACATAGCCTCAAGTTGCATCCGGAGAAATGTGTGTTTGGGGTTTCCGCTGGAAAGCTTCTTGGTTTCCTAGTTTCGGCTAGAGGTATCGAAGCAAATCCGGCTAAGATAACGGCCATCAATCAGATGCGTCCCCCGACAACAAAGAAAGAGGTCCAAAAGCTAACCGGCTGTATGGCAGCGCTAAGTCGTTTCATAGCCAGGTTAGGTGAGAAGGGATTACCTTTCTTTAAACTTCTTCGAAAGCATGGGAGTTTTGAATGGACGTAAGAAGCCAACGAAGCCTTTGAAAAACTCAAAGAGTACCTTGGAAGCGCCCCGGTCTTAGTCTCTCCAAGACCGGAAGAAACACTGTTGATTTACGTAGCTCCAACACCGCAGGCTATCAGCGGTGTACTGGTCGTAGAGGCTGATCGTATAGCACGAAAAGCCAAATCATACACTCTAATCGAATGTACCTTGTATAAACGAGGATCTCATGGAGTGTTGATGAGATGTATATCTCACTCGGATGGCATTATGTTGCTAACCGAAATTCATGGAGGAGTCTGTGGAGCACATCATTCCTACAGAACACTAGTCGGTAAAGCCTTCAGGCAAGGATACTATTGGTCAACTGCCCTTCATGATGCAAAAGAGCTCGTGACGAAGTGCGTACAATGTCAGTTTCATAGCCGACAAGTACATCAGCCGGCACAAGCTCTGCAAACAATTCATCTTTCTTGGCCTTTTGCAACCTGGGGACTAGACATTCTAGGACCTTTCCCAAGATCACCCGGGGGCTTCGAATTACTCTTCGTCATGATTGACACGTTTACAAAGTGGATTGAAGCCGAGCCAGTTGTTAAAACTACAACTGAGACTGCTAAGAGGTTCCTTACAAAAAAAGGTGATTATACGATTTGGTGTACCCAGTCGTATAATCATAGACAATGGTACCCAGTTCTCCAGCGGTAATTTCGAGGAATTCTGCGATGACCTGGGTATCAAAGTCCATTTCGCTTCGGTTGCTCATCCGCAGAGTAACGGAGCAGTTGAGCGTGCTAATGGTATCATAATGCAGGGGGTCAAACGCCGAGTATTCGACCAATTAATAAAACAATCAGGAGCTTGGGTTCAAGAACTTCATTCTGTTTTATGGGCTGTTCGTACGACAACCAGTCGTGCGACCGGTGAAACACCATTCTTTTTAGTATATGGGGGCCGAAGCCATTCTTCCTCCAGAACTAAAAATTGGTTCTGCTCGCACTGATTGTTTTGATGAAAACAATCAGGAAGAAAGACGACTCGACGACGTGGTTCCGCCCACTGGAAGGAGCTTCCTAGCGACGGCCCTTTTCTTACGATTCTCGCTGTCAGTCGAACTATAGCACGAACACGTATTGCGAAATATAATATATATCTTCATTTCTTAGCAAGTTCATTCCGACCAGCGTTGAAGATCATTTGGGAGACACTCTCGGAAGAGCATTGTATTCCTGAATTAGTCTTTAGTCTAGGTTACATACACTCATTGTAATAGCCAGTTCATAGCAACAAAGAGCAGCCTCATTACTTTCTAGAAGATACGCACTATTTTCCTCTTTTTTCCATATATTCATAAGATCGGCGATTTGATCGTCGACACGTACCAACTCTCTTTTCAGAATATGCACTTACAATCTCTCCCATATACCCGTAGTCCCCGGAGCCTCTGTGTGGCTTCCACAAGTGGATCCACCTAGAGATCCACCCACACGACCAGTGGCAGCTCGACTTCGAGGAGTGGAATGCCGAAAGTGGACGCGAGATCCGGGAGGAGGAGCGTCGAACTGAGGAGCACAACGAGTGTATCCGCCGGGAGACGCAGGCCCATCTCAAGGCTTGCAGGCGTAGGGAGCGCGAGGCACGCGAGAGGGAGCGAGAGAAAAGGCGGAAAATGGCGGCCGAGGCCAGAGTGACCGGCGAGGAGTACAATGCCGAGCTCGGAAGGAAGGGAAAATGGCCCCAGCATACGCAGTAGGTCGGACCATTCCGTAGTAGTCCCCCTCCTACTCGCCATGTTTTTTACTATCCTCTAAAGGCATGTGTCCTTACATGGTCCGGAGGTTTGTGTCGTAATGTACCGTAGTAGTAGCGTGCATGACTAAAGTAATTAGCCGAACCATCATGACATGTGACCACATGTAACGTGCTTCTGTCCGCGGACTGCAATGTAGTTCTAGTTCTGTGCCTCCGCTGAGCCATCAAAACAATACTATATTGCCAGTATGCCTCTTCTAGTGGAATCCCAGAAATAACCATTCACATCGACATCGATTCTTCTATGTTTTAGGGCATCCTCGTAATCACAACGTTCTCAGCACCTTCAGTTAAGTTCTCAGCATCTTCGAAAATATGATCAAGAACCATAGCGACCAAGAGTAGTCATGTTGTGGTAGTAAACTTCACACATTTCAAGTCACATGAAATCATGAAACCCTAATTTCTGAAAAGTCTCGTCCTAATTTTCAGACCTAGACCTTGAATTTGTTGAGATAATTTTGGAGCATATAAAATTACGTAAAATTTACACAATCAATTCCTTTATGTAGGGAGTCTGACAAAAAAAAATCATAATGTTTGGACCTCATTTTCTATATTAGAAAATTCCTACAAATATTTTACTTCAAAGAATTATGCAGAAAAAATAAAAATTGATAAAAATTCAAAAAACTTGCAAAACTAAGCACACTATGCCAGGAGACTCCATAAAAAATTTCATAATTTTTTGAGCTCATTTAATATATTTAAAAATTCCTTGAACAAATATTATTAATTAGATTTTTCAAAAAAAAAAGTGACAGTGGCGGTCTTTGCCACTGCTGCTGCCGTCTTGAGACCGTGAGTGTGTGTGTACGGGGTTAGAATAAGAATTTCGCAGCTAGGAGGGCTAGAACGGGAATTTCCGTGCGGCATACGGCCAAAACAGTCCAAAATTCCCAGACATCCTACATTCCAGCATGAATGTACCCATGATATGCTAGCTGATACATACAAGACAGATGGGACATGAGCATAATTCCGTGCTCACATTGGAGGGGAGGCGACTACATTCGGGCAATAGGCAAGTGTGCTCAAATTAAGGTGCATGTTTGGCTTCTTAAGGTATATTTATTGTCGTTTCTCAACTATATCGTGTCAACAAAATTCTACATAGAGGAGAGAGAGCGCATATCGTATCTTGCTGAAGAGACTGTCGTACACGTGAAATAAGACATGATAACGCGAAACAAGATATGATACATTAATCTACTCTAGTTAACATGTGAGCCCATTTCAAAGGAAAATTATAAAATATCAATGTTGAAGAATGTGCTAGAGACTATATATTGAAGATGTTATCTGTAAAGATGATGAAGCGGCCAGAACTCTGATGAACTGACGCTGCCGCGCTCCCAAGCCCATCTGCCGAGCGTGCCCAATCCAGTCAACGGGCCGGGCTGGCCAGCTCCAAACGGCTAATGCGTGTAGTACACAGCTCATGTGTCAGCCGGCCCTCCCTTAAAAAAGTGCGAGCCAGGCCTGGTTGATCTGCATTTCTATCGGACTTGATGTTCCTAATAAGAGCATCTTCAATAGTACCTTTATTATCGTCTCTTAGCTATGCTACGTCAAAAAAATCCTACGTGAAGGAGAAATAGGAGGAAAGAGAGCACATGTAGTCTTTTCCTGAAGAGACTGTTGTGCACACGAAACAAGACATGATACATTAATCCACTCTAGTTGACATGTAGGCTCGTTTCAAAGAAAAATTATAAAATTTAAATATTGAATAGTGTGTTAGAGACTATCTATTAGAGATGTTGTCTTTAAAGATGATGTATCATATATTAAAGATAAAATTATCTCTAACTATTAGAGATGCCTTAAACCGTGAATTCTCTATAACGGATATAAGAAATAACAAAATAATTATTAAAAACTTGCTTGTTAATATATTTAAAAAATATTTTTTTATTAGATTGAGCACTATCTCCCTCTGTGTTCCTGGTAACACGTCAATAGATGCTGCAGGTGCCGAGGGCGGGGTGTCGTCGGATCCAACCCCTGCAAACACAGCCAACGAGCCTGGGCCAGCTGGTTCGAAGCGACTAATGCGAAGGAAACCCTACCTACGTCTCCTGGGTGAGATTGAGCTCATGTGACAGCCCGGACCGATTCCTGTTTCTAACGGGCTGGATAGTCAGAAATTGTTATGTTGGGCTTCCATGGGGCGCCGAATTGTATTGGGCCGTGGACACGACTCTTACCAAAACAAAAGGCTAAATTGGTGGCAAACCATGTTTTCCATGGGGACTTCGGAATAATAAAGATGCGACTAACGCTCCAACGTAGTTGTACAGGCCAAGTGTTAACGCTGTACGTAGCGCTCTAGCGTTGAATTTTGGAACATACTTTTCAACCATCCATCTAGCACGTAAAGTGAATATACCTTCGAACGTCTCGCGCAGTGCACATATCATCAATAGTCCCCGCATAACTACACCCCCAAACTCGCTCATCGCAATCCCAATCTCCCCGAACGTCTCCCGAACCTAAACATCTAGCTCGTGATGCGCAGACAACATCAATGATCTCCGCACATGAATCCACCATAAATTCCTCCCGAACGATCTCCCCGCAATCCCGAACATCTCCCACAGCACAAACTCGATCAATAAAATCAAAACAAAAGCATCTGGGAAAAAAAAAACACATTGAAAAAATCTTATAACATCACCGTGAACAATATGCAATATTTTTTCTACAGATACAATATTTTTTATACAGGGTGTAACATCTCAAAGAACAGTACGTAACATTCTTTACAACGGGTTGCAATAATTTTTTTCAACGGGCCGAAATCTTGCAACATCACTATGAACAGTATGCAATATTTTTTTCTACTGGTGCAATTTTTTTCTTTCTATAGATGCAATTTTTTTATACGGGACGTAACATATCAAAGAACAGTACGCAACATTCTTTACAACGGATTGCAACAATTTTTTCAACCGACCGCAATATCACAACAATTCACCATTTTTGAACATCAGACTGAGAACAATGGCCTGAGAAAAATTCGTTACATAGTAATCAATCAGGTATTAACAATTAATGATCGGTACATGCCGCCTACAAAAAACTTGCTCCATGTCAACTCAACTAATCAACTTCAAATCAGGTATAAACCCCAAGAATCGCTAGGAAGAAAAGGGAAAGAATACCTTACAAGCTGTAAGAACCGAGCATTCATCAGGCCAAGGATGCATACCGACGTGAGATTGTTGCTAGCCAGCCTGCTTAGCCTCTGCACTCGATGGTGGCGGAGTAGCCCCCGCGAGTAGGGGTTGGTCGGGCCGCCCAGCGGGCAGTTGTAGAGGAGACGGCCACGGGAGGCAGCATGGCGGCGCAGCGGCAGCCCGACGGTGGAGAGGCGGCGGCTCGACCGGAGGAAAGAGAGAAGAGAGCATTCGGGCGGAGAGTGCTCTGGAGAGGATGAAGGAAGGAAGAAAGAGAGAGGAGAGGAGAGGGAGAGGGCGAGACCAGTGGAGAAATTGGGGGGAAAAATGAAGAAGCAGCTAGGGTGGACTATTGAATGGTGAATGAGCACGTTCGATTTGGTGTGGTCGCTCAGTCCACGTTCGATTTGGTGTGGTCGTTCGGTCCGACGCTTGGTCCAAATGGTAATCAAGGGATTTAGATGTGTTACACGTGGACGGTGGATTATAGTGTCTGACGTTAACGGATCGCTCCAACGTCCTTATTCTATCATTTTCCGAATAATAATGGTCACGCGCACCGCTCTAACTTAAAAAAAAAATTTGTCCACCTCTCTCCCTTCCAATCTCACACTTGGCTAGTCTGGAGCCAGAGCTGACGAGCTCCAATGAGTCGATGACCACTTTGCCGGCTGATGTGGACCTTGGTGTCGACAACGTGCAGCTCCACCATCTCAATCAACTCATCGTCAATTAGCCCCGTCCGTGACGCACCGTTCTCCGACACTCGAGGCTCAGCCATGGCTTCCCCAGCACCGCCGAGGCCAACAATAGCTAGACCTCACTTCTTCTCAGGCAATGAGAAAAACTAAACAACGCTATAGTGTTTCTTCCGGAACCAACATGATAGCGATCCGTCGTCCGCTTGTCTCCTAGTCACTATTAGACATGGGACTTGAGCTGAGTTTTTTGGGCCGCCCCTCGGCCGCTGGGCCCAGAGCACAACACAGCATGAACGATGGTGGGACAGGCTAGCATGGCACGAACGACAAGGCCAATCTAGTCCTGCTGAGCAGACACGACGGGTGACACAACATGACACGCCTAATTGGGTTGTGCTTGGGTCGGTACAGTACAAAACTGGCCCAACGGCCAAACATAACACGGCCTGCGGTAGGGCACGTAGTAGGGGTACATGGCATGAGGCCTAATATTGCACGGGGGAGGCTGCCACCCTTGCAGTTGTCATCGCTGGCTCACCGGCTGTCGCTGCCGAGACCAGAGAGTGAAAGAGGGAGAGACAAAGAGGTAACGACGCACCGCGGGCTGTCATCGTCCTCATGCGCCGCCGTAGTCAACACACACGCATCGACCTCACCATTGACAGCACCGCACGCGTCCCGACCACTGCGTCGACGTCGTGCCCGATATGTGCGCACTGACCTTGCTGCCAACGTGGAGGTCACGGCTCTGACCGTCCGGGTGGTCGTGGTCCATATCTGAAGGCGTCCTCCATGATGACGGTCATTAGTGATGTCGAAGGCCATGACGATATCCTCGACAATGCCGACGCTCCACGGCGACAAGAATCGACGATGATGGCGGCCACAGTGAGGCCCTCGGCGACGGCGGTCCAACCCAAGTGCCCACGACACTACTCCCTCTAACCCTAGTTCCCAACTTGCCACCCCGTCACAGTGCAAAAGTTTGGGCCGACACGGCACAGTACAATGACAACCTGGTGTGCCAACAGGCTATGATTGGACTCGCCGAAGGCGACATGCGCCATGCCAGCATGGCACGACGGGCTCGCTATGCTAGGCTGACACGACATAGTCCTAGCCCACAGTCCACTGGGCCCATGCTGTGCTGGCCCTACCTGGCCCAAGTGCGAGGTTTGATCACTATCCACCTTTAGATTCTTATCCACCTGAGTCATCTCCTTCTACTCATTTTCCTTTAAGACTCCTTCGTACTCTCCACTTGCTTGCTCTCTTCCATCCCAATTCCCTCCACCACGAAGGCCATCCCCTGTGAATCTCCTCATGAGCCCACCTCGAAGGAGTGGTGGGGCATGAAATGGCTGGCAAGGGCTTGCAAGGTGGCGTGCGGAGATGACGGCATGGTAGGGGAGTTTGTGCAACGACGACGGCTACCGGTGGCTGTGGAGGCACGACAATCGCGGCTGCGCCGGAGGCACGACAATCGCGGCGGCCGAGGCGCTGACATGATCGCAGCAAAGGTCAACTATCATGCGGGCGGGTTCGCTCGCATCGACCCAATTGTCGATGATCGAAACACAGGACCCCGTATCGAGCTTATCCAAAAAAATAATATGAGAGCATAATATAAATGAAGATATTTATTGTCGTAAACACAATAAGTGTATATATGGGAATACAATGGGAATAATACATAAAGGATTGATCAAATGATCATAGCGTTATGAAGATGTTGAACTTATTGAATGATGCTATGCTATTATAGAATATGTGGGCTACCCCTTATAGCTATTGAAAGTGTGGAAGTTAATACCGCTAAATGCGCCTATTATCTTCACGCATGTTCCTCTGTTGAATCTTGAACCGTCACATCTCCTAAACAACTGTCGTAAGTTGTCAAGTGCATCAATAACCGCTCTCACGTAGGAAATTGTCATGTCTTCTGACTAGTTTTCTCATCGAGGATGACCCAAAACCGTATAGATGGTCGTGTACTGGTCATGACTTGTCCTCTCATTACTTAAACTAATCTGCGCCCAGTTTGGCTATAGTAAAGGGGATTAGACATCCCTTAAACACTGGTAGTAGGTTCATAACCATTATAAAGTGGGTCTCTGATATGTAAGTCTGCTTTAACAGAGACTTTAACTTTAACAAAAAAAAAATTGAGCTGATCAAGAATCTTCATCACCAATCAGCGAGGAGACTGACGACTTGAAGGACGTTCCTCGAGCTCCTGTTGTGAAAGGAGTTGTAGCGCCCCGTCGGTGCCTCGTTCGACAAAATGCGGATGGAGATTTTGGTGATGTGATTTGCTATTATGTCTTCCTTTTTTTCGCCATATGTATACGGCCCATGAGGATACAGCTACAAGCTTTGAGATCTATTGCTCGTGCATTGTTGTTTAGCTACTAACTTTCCTCTTTCTTAATCACTAATTTTACTCTCGATTGATAAATGGCTAAACTCCACTGAGTTTTTTTACCTTTCGAAAATTGATGTTTCGGTCAAGTTTCAGCTGTGTATGATTTATTTTTTCATGAAATTTGGTGGATTCCTTTGAAACTGTGTTGAAACCCACTTGAAACTCTCTTCAAACATTTTGAAACCTTCCGAAACTCTCTCGAAACTCCCCAAAACCCACTAGAAATTATTAGCAAATATATTGAGATCTTTGTCTATATTTATGGATATTGTTACTATTCACAAACCGACAATATCTCTTGCAATCTTTTATATAGATAAAATATATCTCTTGTAATCTTTTTGTATAAATAGAATATATCTCTTGAAAATAAGCAGGTTGTATATATATATATATATATATATATATATATATATATATATATATATATATATATATATAGAGAGAGAGAGAGAGAGAGAGGGAGAGGGGGGATTAATACTTTCTACTCCCGGGTGTAGTTACTCTCACCTTTGATATATCACCTAAAAGAACTTGACATACTCCTTTATCACTTTGGGTATACTCATATACTAATTATAAGATACTTCAATACGAACCACATGAAAAATTTGTAAGAGAGTTCATAGTTTTTAGTATATTTTGTAAATACTTTCATATTCGCACTAAAAAGGAGTATATCTAAATAACTATACATAACCCTCCGAAAAGGTGTGAATACTACTTTGATGGTCTTATATACTCATATACTACACATACATACTCTCAGTTACGCAAGGTACTCCCTACATTGTGAGATACGAAATAGGGAGTAACTACTCTCGGGAATAGGAAAAAGGCTATATATATATATATATATATATATAGACACACACACACACACATGAGAATCAATGCATTGAGCCCTTCGAGGCTTCATTCAAAATCCTAACATGGTATTGGACGCCGTCGAGGTCCCCTGACTCGTTGTCCACGCTTTCTCCCTTGTGCACCAGCCCTTTTGCCACCCTCGTGTGTGTGTCACTCTCTACCGCATGTCGTCCACCCCTACTACTCCCATGCGCTTCTCCTCTTGGTCGTACGTCCACCCCGGTTGCTTCCGTGTGCTCCTCCTCGCCAACACGCCCCTAGTCCTTCGCCACTCACGCAGTGCGCCACTCCCGGTTGCACACGCCACCCCCTCTAATCATCCCTCCCGCGCATCCTCTCCCGACCGCACGCCCACCACGAGTGAACAGAATCTTGTTGCCACCATCACCACGTTGGCTCCCCATGCGCACCTCTGGCGCAGCCGCCGCCGTCGTCGAGATCAACTCTTTCAACCCGACACCCTCGAGATCTCTCGCCTCCAACTATGTGAAGTGGCGCACTCTCTTTGAGGTTGCGGTCACCAAATTCGCCGAGGAACATCCGAAAGGAACCAACACTTCTACCAACACTAACGCCGACCGAAGTGCCCGGCCCATCATGTGTCTTGGATCTACGGATCCACCTCCCCAGAGATTCTCGACATCATCATGGTTCCATCTACCATAGTTGCCGCTATTTGGACCCCGATTGAGAATCTCTTCCGAGATAAAAAGAGCACCCGCACCATCTACATCTAGGCCTAATTTAGCAATTTGGCGCAAGGCGATATGTTGGCCACCGACTATTGTCTCAAGCCGAAGAGTCTCTCTGATGCTCTCCGCGACATTGGTCAGATCGTCAATGATCAAAGCTTAGTTCCCACCATGATCAAGGGCATGAATCCGAAATATCTGAATCTCTTAACTCTTCTTCCGATGATGCAACCCTTCCTAACTTTCATTCAAGATCGGTCTCTCCTCCATCACGAGGAACTGAAGGATGCGTATGGTGACCAACTCACCTAGGTTACGACCCTCCTCACTGACTCATTGATAGGACGCAACACCCTGTCAACCGGTGCCAACCCCGAGGGTGCTGCCTCCCATGGCACCACCTCCTAGCGCCCTCCCAACAACAGCTACGCTGGTGACCGTCCCAACGGTGTCTACTCCAACCAATGTGGCAGTGGTAAGCGTGGCAAAGGCCAGGGGAAGGGCAATAAGGGCGGATCTCAAATGCCGACCTTCTGCAACCCATGGAGCGGGGTTATTCAACTCTGGCCCACGACTGGAAACCTCGATCCCCACTCTTGTGGCCCTTCGCACCACTTGCTGTAGGGCACTACGCCGCAAGGCCTCCTCACCTTGCCATATCCCGCCCCCACCGCACCGCCTAGCTACGTGACAGCGCCACCCAGCTACCTACCGACTGCACCGCACGGTTACCAATAAGCTTCCCACCCGGCACCACTTGCTGCTGTACCATCATGGGACTCCTACAGCTTCATCAACGCTTTCAACACCATGACGTTGCAGCCACCGCCCGGCGATTGGTACATGGACACCGCGCTACCGCCACATGTCCTCGTGTTCTGTAACCTCACCCATATCTCTCTTTTCCTCCTCGTTCTTCCCATATTGTGTCGATGGTAGTCATCTTCCTGTTACCCATGTTGGCCATTGCATTCCTCCCACACCCACCCGCCTAGTCCACCTCTAAAATGTTCTTATCGTGATCTCATTTAATCAAAAACTATGTGTTCATTCAGAAATTTACAACTAACAATCATTGTGGTATTGATTTTGATCCTCGTGGTTTCTCTGTTAAGGATCTTCAGACCAATCATGAAATTCTCAGGTGCAATAGTTCGGGCGAGCTCTGCCCTCTCCGTCCTACTATGCCTCACGCCTTTGTCACCTCCACCGACACCACCACCTTATGCCACCGTCAACTTGGTTGACCCTTCATCATCTCACCGACACTCTATTATTACATGTCCTCCAAAATAAATGACAACACCTTGTGCCATACTTGTTAATTAGGTTGTCATATTAGATTTCCTTTTTCCATTTCTTCAAGCCGCACGACTCGACCTTTTGAATGAATTCATTGTGATCTTTGGACATCTCCAGTGTCGAGTGTTTCGGGTTACAAATATTTTATTGTGATATTGGATGATTTTGCACACTATTTATGGACTTTTCCACTTCTTCTCAAATCTAACACTTTTTTATTCTATCAAACTTTCACTCTTACATTGCTACTCAATTCCCCACTGTTCCCCACACATCCAATGCGATAACGGTGGCGAGTTTGACAACAATGCTCTTCATTAGTTCACTGCCTCCCACAGCATTACTCTTCGGTTTTCCTGTCCTCATACTTCCCAATAGAACAACAAGTCTGAACGTATCATCTGCACCGTGAACGATATCGTTCCGTCGCTCCCTTTTCAAGCTCGCATGCCACCACCCTTCTGGGTTGAATCTCTCCATGCAGCTACCTACCTCCTAAACCACCTACCTAGAAAAAACTCTCAAGTTTTCTACTCCGTTTTAGGCTTTGTTTGCACTCACGATCCTACTCTCACCTTCGTGTTTTTGGTTGTTTTTGCTACCCGAACGCTGCTGCCACTATGCCACACAAATTAGCTCCCCACTTAGTCCTCTGTGTTTTTCTTGGATACCCTCCAAATCACAGGGGTTACCGTTGTATGGACCACCATACCTGTCGGATCATCACTTTCTCGTCATGTGACATTTGAAGAATCTGACTTTCTGTTTGCTCTTTCTTCCCCGAGCTCATCTTTTGATTATGATTTCCTTCATGTCCTTACTCCTATGCCATCTTCCACAACAGAATTCTCCCCCCCAATAATGATTTTCCTTTTTTCTATCAGCGCAATTCCTGCCACGACAACTACTTCAGCCCCTGTCACACCTTTTTTCCCTTGTCGCGGCAGCCCCGGCCGCCGCTGATAACCCTGCCGCACCAGCTCTTCCACATGGAGCGGCAGCCCTTGCCGCACCACCCCCAGCTGCTACTTTTGCCTCTGCCGCTCCAGCTCCTCTCTCTGTCAAGGTAGCTCCTCTGTCTGTTGTGCCAGCACTTCCTCATGCCGTAGTAGCTTATGAGATTGGCTCTTCTCACTCCTACAGTACTCGTCTCTGTTGTGGTATTTGTGTCCCTCCACATGAGAAGTTTAATCTCCATGCCTCCACTTCTTCTGTTATTTCTAGCCTCTGAAATCATTCATGATGCTTTGAAAGAGACCCAAATTGGCATTTTGTCATGGTGGATGAATTTCAGGCTATCCTCTCTAACCACACATGGGATCTAGTGCTTCCACCTGCTAATGCCAACATTATTTTCGGCAAGTGGATTTTTTGGCACAAGTTCCAACCAGATGGTACTCTTGTTCGCTATAAGGCTTGATGGGTTTTACGTGGTTTCTCCCAATATCCTGTCATCGATCTCAACAAAACTTTTAGTCTAGTTGTCAAACCTGCTAGCATTCAGACTGTTCTCTCCATTGTTGTCTCCTCCAATTGGCCCATCACCAACTTCACGTCAAAAATGCCTTTCTTCATGGCAATCATGCGAGGTGGCGATCGTCATCAACCCTCGGGTTTTATTGATCCTCACGCCAATCTCATGTGTGTCATTTGAACCGCTCCCTCTATAGTCTCAAATAGGCTCCACAAGTATGGTGCACTCGCATTGCTTGTTTTATTGATTCTATTGGTTTTTCGTGCTCAAAATCTGATACCTCCCTTTTTTAATAGCGCCTCTGCACCACGTATCTTATTTTGTACGTTGATGATATCATTCTCACAACGTCTTCCACCTCCTTAATCTCTCGCATCATTGGTTCTCCTCGCTCTGAATTTTCTATGCCTGATCTCGGTGATCTCCACCACTTCCTTGGTATCACCGTCACTCAGTCTGCAGCCGGTCTCTTCTTGTTACAAGCTACATATGTCGCTGAGCTCCTTGACCGTGTAGGCATGGCTTCATGCAAATCGTTCAACACCCACATTGATACCTTACTCAAACTTCAAGCCACCTCTGGACCACCGGTTGATGATCCCACTGCCTATCGCAGCATTGTCGGTGCTCTCCAGTATCCCACGTTCACTTGTCCTGACATTGCATACGCAGTACAGTAGATTTGCTTACACATGCACGATCCACGCGACTGTCATTTTGGGTTGGTTAAATGAGTTTTTCGGTACATTCAGGGCACCCTCTCTTACGAACTATGTATCACCTCCTCATCTGTGAACACTTTGGTTGCCTATAGTGATGACGATTGGGTTGGCTATCCCGACACATGTCGTTCTACGTCCGGATATTGTCTCTATCTTGGAGAGAACTTAGTATCCTGGTCCTCCAAATGCTATTATACTATTTCTCATTCTAGTGCGGAAGCTGGGTACCGTGTCGTTGCCAATGACGTCATCGAGGCTACCTGGTTGCGCCAGCTTCTCTAGGAATTGTGTCGCCCACTCACCACAGCTACCATTGTATTATGCGATAATGTTAGTGTTGTCTACATGACAACCAATCTGATTCATAATCAACATACTAAACATATTGAGATTGATCTCCACTTTGTTCGTGACAAGGTAGATTTGGGCCACATTTGTGTCTTAAATGTCCCCTCTACATCACAATTTGCCAACATCTTCACAAAAGGATTGCCATCATCTTTGTTCGTCGATTTTCGTACCAGTCTCACTGTTTGTTCGACTGGCTGGACGCTGCGACTGTAGGGGCGTGTTACAAATATCTTGAGATTTTTGTCTATATTTATGTATATTATTACTATTCACAAACTGATAATATTGCTTGTAATATTTTGTATAGATAGAATATATCTCTTGTAATATTTTTGTATAGGTATAATATATCTCGTGTAAACCGGAAGGTTGTAATCTATATATATGAGAATCAATGCATTGTGCCCTTTGAGGCTTCATCCGAAATCCTAACATAAACTTTCTTTGAAACTCTTGAAACGTGTTCAAAACTACACGAAACTTGATGTTTCGGTTTTGAAACTTTAGGTTCGCTTTTGAAACTAGCTTGATGTTTCAATAAAGTTTTAGAATGTTTTTTAGTTCTAAATCTTGAGTCAAGTTCATTCAGTTCAATATTTTAATGTTGCATATTGCATGTTTTGAGCTAACGTGGGTCAAGTTATGAAGAACTTATTCCCGGGGATGATTTATTGGTCTGTTGCTGTGCAGGTGGCTTGCAGGTCAACGACGTTCAACGGCGAGGAGGATCGGGACTAAGCTTGGAGAGTGAGGTCCAGAACGATCATGGATGTCGGGAGAGACTTGCCAACATGATGAGAGCCGTTGATCAACCTACACGTGGCGAAGCAGGCGATTGCTTCGACTGGACAGGACTCGGTCCATGGAAAAGGATCGAGAAGGGGTATTTTGGTAATTTCACCAAATACTGCCTTTGTGACTCTTGACTAAACCGCGGCGCTTGGAGAAGCGGTCTAGGTTAATCGAAGATGAAGACGACGCTTCAGAATGCGTGCGTATATATCCCGTTTGTATTGGGCCTTAACGGGAGCCCATTAGGTGAACTCTTCTAGAAGCTAGGCCGCACTATAAATAGAGGGAGTTGTTGTCAAACAACCCTTAAGTACTTCATTTGGAAAACCCTAGTTTGTCTTAGGGTTTAGAGAGGAGAGGAGAGGTTTAGATCCTAGAGAGATGTGTTGGGTGTGTGCTCATGGATTGAGCTCTTGTCCTCCTTGAGGGAGTGGTCAGAACCAAGAAACATCATGAATCAATATATGGATGATTATTCAAAGATAAGGTTTCTTGTGTTCTTCCTTCTCTTTTGATGATTTTTGGTGCTTCCTTGATCCTGTGGTTTTTGGTTGGTTTCTTCACCTCATTTACCTTGCTATGATGTGTGGAAATACTTCTAGGATCATTTAGATCATTAATCTCCCACGAGCAAGTTTTGGATCATGTTTTTCGTTTTGCTAGGTTTTGAACCCTCCTTCGGTAAAATGTAAAAGGTCAAAACTTTGACGAGATCCGACGATCGTTGCTTGGAATAGGTTCCGATATCCCGTGAAGGTGTGTTTCAAATTTGGTCAAGTTTCATCGATAGATCAAAAGTTAGACCGATTTTCGCTTTGATTTCGGGCCGTTTACATCAAGCTTCGTTAGGGTTGGCCGACCGGTTCCAAAACGCCGGTCAGATCCGCCGAGCAATGACCGCCACTTGCCATCGGTTTGACCGCCTAGTGGTTTTGATCTCCATATTTTGGTCTTTTGCTTGAGGGTTAATAGGATTCAAAGACAAGGCTTCCTCTGTGCATTTACCGATCTTCTTAGCTTTCATAGCTATTGAAGAAAAATTCGTGTTGAATCTAATTGAGGTGAAAATAGAGAAAGTGTCTATTCACCCCCTCTAGTCGCCTTCTCGGTCCCACACTTTCTATTATCAATACGGAAAAAGTCTTGCAGACTCATCATAAGAATTTATTGCTTTGCTCTCCTAGAGCTTACAATCATTATTCAAAATTTAATATTCTATCACATCCATAAAATGCAAATGACTATAAAATCTAAGTACAATGCGTAATAAATCGAATCAAGTATGAAGAAACTTCGCCGAATCGCTCCATGTCCAACTTCTCCTCTTCTAAGAACTCACACCGCTATCGTGATGTCCAAAGAAGGTGTGATGGGGGCTGCTACTGAGCTGTCCACATCTAAGGGTGCAACCCATGATTGTGGATCCTCTGTGCCTCATGCTGTCCTTTGCCCTTCTTAAACTTGAAAGCTCAATCACATGCTGCAACTCACAGCAAACACGTGAGCAATGTCCCCAAGTGCCACATTTGTAGCAACTTTGGTCCTGCTGACTATAGGGCTTCTCATCGCGTTTCTTTTGTTCGTCCTTCTTGGCTTGAGCATTCCGCTTGGTTTTACAACCCATGACCTTACCCTTCTTGCTTCTTTCCTTTGAGTAAGGCTTCCCCAACTTGTAGCTACTTGCATTGACTTCATGGCCAACATTGCTACTAAGCAACTATGAGATGTAGTTCTTTCTGAGAATGTCATTTTGAGCTTCCGTAACTTGCATGATGTTAATTAGTTCGGCATACTCCTTATAGGAGTCCTGACGATAGTTGTGTGCTGATTGCACCGTGTTTGGGTGGAAGGTAGAGAGAGTTTTCTCGATGTTCTGCTCATCCGTGGTTACCTTACCACAGAGTTGAAGACTTGTACAAATTCTGTGCAATGTAGAATTGTACTGCCCTACGGTCTTGTAGTCAGCAAAACGTAGTCGGTTCCATTCCTGCTCTGACCGAAGAAGAATGGTGTATTTCAGCTTCTCGAATAGCTTCTTCAGTGCGGTTCATAAAGCTAGTGTGTTCTTTTCTACCATGTACTCATTCTTGAGCGTTAGGCAGAGATTGTGTTTGAGGAAATGAAGTGCTTGATCATTCTCCTCAGCAGTTGGAGTGGCGTCCTTCAACGTGCCAAGTCCAATAGTAGTACGGAGCTTCTTGGCTCTAAGTACAATTTCGACATCCGATGCCCAAGCTGTAATTGTGGCTATGCCGGGTCACTTCGAACTCCCAATTGTAATTCCACCATCCGCAAATTGCAAAGATTCCATAAGATTATCACTGTAATTTGCAAAAAATAGTTGCAAAAATTCTCGTAATGTTATCATATTTTCTTTGTATTTTTCATGATTTACTGCTATTTTTAGTGATTAAAAGCATTATAAACAATCACAAATAATCAAAAAACAGTTAATACAATACAAAAATTACATAGAAATAATAGCAACAAAGTTAAACATACTCCAAATGTTCGAAATTATTCGAAAATTGAATTCCCAAGGCCCTTTTCTCACTGAAAAGAATTTTTGGCGAATTCTCAGTTTTCAGAGGTTAAAATATGAAATTTCAGTTCTGAGAAAAAAGTTCGCGCAAGTTTCATCACGGTGGTCGTACACGACCATGCGTACTCGATGCGAGGAGGCGGCGCGTGTGGCGTATGGGGGCGAAGACGATGGTCGACACGACTACGACCACCGATGGTTTGGTCAGACGGACTGTGGGTGGTCGTACGCGACTACGACCACCGATGTTGTGGTAGATGGCGGCTCCAAGCGGTGGATGGCCCGTTCGGGGGGGGGGCTTCGAGTGGTGGTTCGGGGTAACTCAGACGGGACAAATGACGACCGGTGTAGATGTGACTCTGTGCCGCGGCTCTAGGTCGTCCGGTCTGTCGATAGTTTTTTTCGATCATTCATCGCATAATATGAGTACGCACTGTTCATCCGAGTGTGCACTGTTCACGCAATTACGCTCATGTAATTACCGATCGGCTTGGCCAGCGACTTCAAGTCGACCTGCGGTAGATTAGAACGGATTTGCAATTTTCAATCTACGGTACAATCGACATCCACTTTTTCATGCAATCTATCGATCGGTATTGTGCCGACGACTTCAAGTCAGCTCGCGGTGGATTAGAGCGGATTTGCACAGAAAAAAACCAATCTAGAAAGCTAAATTTGTATAATTGAAAGCAATCTAGAAAAAAAATGATTCAAGCTACTAGTGTTGTGCTACGACGGTTACCTTTCGATCCGAAGAGAGTCGATCGTGCTGATAACGTGTTGAGGAACCATCGCTGGCGGGTCCAGTCCAAGCGATTACCTCGAATATAAACTCAGAATCGTAAGAACGATACAAGAATAAAGAATGTAATAATAGATTGAACACGTAAATATGGAGAACTCTACTTCTTTATTACTTTTCTGAAAACTCTAGTACAATTTTAGAGTCTTCCTCCTTTATATAGGCTACTTGTGAGATAAGAAGCTCATCTTAAACTAGGACTCTCGAGCCGTACCCGATTTCTTAACAACTTTCACCGGTGACAAGGGAATAGGCTAGAGGGGGGAGAGTGGTGTACGGACTGGGTATAACGGTTTTTTTGGGCCACCTCCTCCGCCTTGAGTTGACAAAAAATATTTTCTTCTCGAGAGGTTTGATGTCCAGCGGAAAATGACCGTGACTTTCACAGTAACCCTAAACAAACGCCAAAAAAATTATATAGCCAATTTTGTCGACGCGAAGTGCAAACTCGATTAATCATAAGCGCCCACCCAACCCGACAATCAGCTGTGTCACTACGTACACTGACTGCTAGTGCGGCAGCGCCCGCTAGGCCGCCGTCCGCTTCTAGCAGCGCCCGCGGAGACGCCGCCGTCGGATCCTACCAATAATCCTATGGGCTATGGCGTCGTTGGAGTGTAGGGCGGACCGAGTCGGCTTCCGCAGCGGCAGCGCGAGGCAATAATTAATCAGCGAGCCCATCCATTTTCATTTCCGCGTCCCCACGGCACATGGATGCCATTCTTGCCCCGCCTCAACTTCCAGAAGTTGAGCTCAGCCTCAGCCGAGCCTAATCTTCTCCTGCTCTCTGCTCCTCTCTCTCTCTCTCTCCTCGTCGATCCTTTTCACATCCACAAAAGAATCCACATCACCAACACAGCATCGGCTGGCTCGTAAGGCTACCCAACCAGGGTAGCACCAGCCAAGGCCAACATCATTGCGATCAGATTAATAAACTACGTCTGAGTTAGTGATCTATCATTGCTCCAGCAGATTAAAGATACGGCCGTGGATTTTTTTTTTCTCTCTCTCTCTCTCTGTGTCACCTTCAATTCAGGCGTAGAAACAAGCGCCACAGTAGTTGACGTACGTGCTAGCTCACAGCGTGTTACAACTTACAGGCGACCACTCGATCGACGACACATGCGCGTATCATTGCAGATGATCAGGCTAATGTACTGCCCCTAAATTATTTCGGCTTACTGGTCCTTTTCGTGAGCGTTGAGGACGACTTCTCTAGCTTAGCCACGGATTAATCCGACCCTAACCGACGTGGAAGAAACTAAACGTACGTGACATGATGAATGATGGCGATATATATATATATATTAGTTGCAAACAATCATCTCTTTCTTGCATTGAACACGACGGAGTTTGTATCTTAGTAGTATTAAGAAATTAGAATGCGTTTCCACCTGATAGGTGCCCTTATGTGAATCTGTTTGAGCTCACCAGGATATCTTCAGAGAAACTGGTCAGATTGATCAACTAGTCAAAAATATAGGTAAGTTTTCGTGCAAGCAATCGAACAATGGTAGTAAAAATTTTAATGGAGACCTTCGCCAGATGAGGACGCCCCCTAGCCGTTCAATCGTTACCTTGATGCTAATCGGACGGCTAGGGGTGCATACCCACGTGGGGTAGTTCCACCGAAATTCCTTCCACTGAACAACCCTCATCCTCAGGTTCCAAATAATATGCTAGTCAAGGTTCGAGCTAGGCCCATAAATGACACCCTAAAGAGGCACACAACAAAAAGTTAAAACATCCCTACCCTATTCATAAACTTCAGCAACAAAATATGTACACAGAAGACAGAACTGCGTAGTCTCCCAACTTGGATTGAACACTACTTCGATGTTATACTGTCGGGATCGGATTTCTGAATTCGAACTCTCCGTGTATTTCTATACTAGTTCCAAATCAGTAGCTAGTGCACACAGTACAAACATTGTTAATAACAAATTCAAATCACGAAATAATATTAATAAACAACTGAGTACCGCCCTTATGACCACTTATTACAAAAGAGGTTAAAAGACCTTAAGTCTTACAGCAGCGGGAACAACAAAATGATAAATTCCGAGTGGTGACTCATCAAATTGCCCACCGGCATTCGACTGGGGAGCGCAACCTAGTACTCCGGATACCCTTCATCAAAGCCACAGACGAAGTAGTCGTAGTTGTCCACAACATCATTGAGGACTTCTGAGATTTGTTTTGAGTGTAGCATGTGAGTATATTAAGTACTCATGAGTTTTTGGGAAAATGCATATGCATAGTTTTAACAAATGAGACTTATTTGATATTTTTGCACAAAGCAATATTTTAAGTTTAAACAGTTTTCATAAAGCACATTCAACAAAAGGTAGTTTCGATAAATAAATTAATTGTATCACTAGTGGAGGTTCTAGCTACTAACCACTAGTATTAAGGATCTAGCCGCCAAGGTACAAAGGAAAGGGCACTAGTCGCCTAACCGCTCTAGCCGCTGTAATATCTACCCGAGAGTTCCAATCGCTCCCGCTTCTCAAAATTTACTCTTTTGAAATCAAAACCAAAATCTACCTTGTGAAAATGCACCTTGTTCGCCTTGATCGTGGGCATAGCTACTCGATTAGTTTTACACTGCAGAGGTGGTACAACTTGAGCCACATGAGATAATCACTTATAATGTCCGCTTGACACACTTCGAATGTGTGAGACTAAGTGATTATCACAGGCTTTTACAATACTTTATCCTTACATTAGATCTCCGATGAGCTTTACCCCAAGTCATGGACGCCATTTACCATCGACTTCGAACTCACTGCTGTGGGTGATAATCGCCTCGACATAGACGCCAATTACCATCGCCCAACACAAGCCCCGACAAACATGAAAGTCCTTTACCATCATCTGCACGACCTAAAATATGAAAGTATGGTTACCATATTCTGCACCTCTCAAGTTATGGAAGTATCGTTACCATAATCAAGATATCACCTACCAACTACAACCCGTGAGCTTAATGCTTGGACTTGGTAAATTAGTTGGTCAGATCCTTCCCATTTAGGACATGTGGTTATACGGTATTGCTCAGTTTGGACAGTCACAAGCGTCAATCCATAATATGACTTGGGTGAAACATACCACAATACAAGTTCTCGTGATTTAGCTGGACCCCTCCTGATATTACCATCCGCCCAAGTCTAAACAAAATTTTATCATTTTATTTTATTTTTAAATACTGACATTACCCAATGTCATACATTTTTCAAATAAAGTACAAAGGTTAATAACTGTCCCCCCCCCAAAAGGTTGATCAAGACCGAAAAGTATGTCTAAGCAATTCTACTATGTTTAACTATTCCACAATGTTGTATTCAATATTGCAAAATGTGGATGTCACGGGGATATGCTCATAATCTTAGGATGGTGTTACAATTGCAATGGTGTTGAAGGTTTGTCAAATCACCCGTTTTCGGTAAAGTTCAGGTGCTGTCAGGTCGCTGGCGGTCATACCAGCCAGGGCGGCGGTCTGACCAGCCTGTGTGGTGGTTAGACCGGCCACCTCTGGCAATCCAACCGGTCAGGCCTTGGGCCTAGAGGCTGGCGATCTGACCAGCCATTAAGTGTCTTTGAGTTTGGAGGTGGGCCAAAAATAGAGGGTGTAGGCAAGAAAGGAGATTCTACTGCACTTGGTCTCATAATTTTTAGAGCTTTGAGTAAAAAGTTCTATTCGTTTGAAATTTCCAGAGAGGTTTCAGATTTCCTGGGAGGAATTTTGGCTAAGTCCCTTGCTGGGCGGTTAGACCAGCCAGGTGGCGATCAGACCGGCTTTGGGTGGCGATTTGACCGGTTTTGACTTGTTCGCCGGCCAGCGTGGCGGCGATGTTTGTTGGTTAGGCCAAGTTCATGGGTTTCAATGCATATGTGTTGCATGATGCATGTTTTGACTAACGTAGCTCAAGTTGCGAAGAACTTGTTCCCAGAATCGATTTTCTTGGTCTATTATTGTGCAAGTGGCTTGGAGGTCAATGATGGTCAACGACGAGGATGATCGGGACTAGACTTGGAGAACTGAGGTTCAGAACGATCGAGAATGTCGGGTGAAGTCGGTGGACTCAAGCATGACGCAAAATGGACAAGGATAACCGAACAGGAAGTTCGGTGCGACGGGTTGCATCAAGCGACGCGGGGGTTGGTGCAAGTGCCATGGTGGTTTCGATGGGAGCCGGATGGGAGAGACTTGCCAACATGAAGAGAGCTGTTGATGAACCTACACGTGGCAAAGTATGTGATTGCTTCATAAAGTTTGGACTCGGTCTTTGGAGAAGGATTGAGAAGGGGTATTTTGGTAACTTCACCAAAATACCACCTTGATGGCTTTTGGCTAAACCGCGGTGCAAGACGGCTCAAGGAGAAGTGGTTTAGGTCAAGAGAAGATGAAGATGACGCTTTGAAATGTATGCGTGAGTTAAACCCGTTTGTGTGTGGGCTTAACGGGTGCCTATTAGGAATATCCTTCTAGAAGCTAGCCTCCACTATAAATAGGGGAGGGTGCTCATTGTGCACCCTCCAACCCTTGTATTTTGAAGAAACCCTAGTTTGTGTTTAGGGAGAGATGGTGGAGAGGTTAGTTTTCTAGAGAGTTGGATTGATTGTGTATTCAAGTGCTGAGTGTTCGTCCTCCACGATGGAGTAGTTGTAAACTAACATCTATCTCAAATCAATCCAAGCAAGATTCCTCAAGATGATCCTCTTCTTATTCTTACTTTCTATTTTGTGATTTTGGAGCTTTCTTTGATCCTCTGATTTTTCCTTTGCTTTCTGGACTGGATCTTCCTTGCTGTGACATGAGAACACATCTACGATCATCTTGATCATCTTTAACCCACAAGAAAGTTTTTAGATCATATTTTGGTTTTGACTCGGTTTTGGAGCAACCTTTACTCAAATGGAAAAATGTCGGAACTTTGGCAAAGATCTTCGCGATTCTTGATTGGAATAGGTTCCTGATATCCTAGAGAATGTATGTTCCAAGTTTTGTGAAGTTTGGAGTTGTGGATCAAAAGTTAGACATATTTGTGATTTTATTTTCGATCGATTTTATCGTTTCATCGGCCGGAGGTCGACGCCCTGATAGGTGATAGGTCGAGGTCCACCATGTTGAGAGGTCTGACCGCCCAACTCATTGTGAATTGAGTTTTTGATGTTTTTGGTTGTTTTACTTCGGGGTTTCGATTGGATTCAATACAAGTCTTCCGCTATGCTTGTACATTGATCTGCATAGCTATTGGAGTGAAATACGTGTTGAATCTGATCGAGGTGAAAAAGAGATCGTGCTTTTATTCAACCCCCCCCCCCCCCTCTAGTTGCCATTTCGGTCCAACACAAAATTACCATGCTAGGATTACAAATGTATATGGTACAATTATCAAGGAAGACATTAGCAAATTTTAGGTTTAACTAACAAACTACAATTTAAACTCATCATTTTACGTGAAATAGCAATACATAATACTTTAAAACTGAAAATAATATTGAAAAAATATGGGTATAGAATGTTTAAATGAGACTCGCCTTCGATGAAGTTGGAGGTTAACACTTCTGGTTGGTCCAAACTGGTGTTGGCGGCGTCGGACACTACACGCGCGAATCAAACCAAAACAAATAACAGAAAATAAATAAAATCTAAAAATTATAAAATTAGAACCAAAATAAATATATTGAATTTAGATGAATTTAATATTAAGAATCGACGGAATCGGAGTTCGTATAAAGGAGAACGGACATCCAGAAGTGTTTTTTGGGAAGGAAAATCCAGAAAATGACAAAGAGGGAGAATATTCTAGGACTATGTTGATATGGTTTTTGTAATGCAAGGCATGGAATGACATTATGTCCCACTGGCTAGAGAGTGAGAGAGAGAGGGAAGAGTACAGGAGTATGACATGTGGGCCCCTGATGTCAGGGGAAAACATAGAGCACAACAAAAAACAGAGGATGGCAGAGCGCCATCGGCCTTGCTCGCCGCAGAACGATGGGCAATGGGGAGGATGTGGCAACCCCAAAAATGGGTTGCCTAGGGGGAGGCGGTCCCGTCGGTAGTGGTGGCGCAGCTCAAGGCGACTAGTGGCGCCAGCAAAGGAGATAGGCGGCGACGGCAAAGACGACAACCATGGCGGTGGTGCTCTAGTGAGAGAGGGGCGGGAATAGGGAGAGCACGAGCACCGAGAGACCGAGGGGATCGCACTAAGGTGGACAGAGGGGTCGGGCGCTGGCCGATGGAGCGCAGCAGCTGCAGCAGCTTGAGTGCGTCTTGGCGGTGTTGGGGAGAAGGGGAGCCAGAGAGGGTGGTGGGGGAAGAACGAGGAGGTGATCCAGGTGTAGGGAATCGGGGAAGGCTCACCAAGGAGGAAATGGTGGCGGTGGCGGCGACTGCCGACCGGGTACGGGGAAGAAGACGTTGGCGTCGGCTCTGGTGGAGGAATCCTATAATTGTTTTGGGGAAACCGAAGAGGAGGTCCGAGAACGTGACATGACGCAGACGGGAGTGGGTGGAGTTCACCAAAGACAATGAACGACGGAGAGGTGACGATAACGTCAAGCGTCCAAACCACTTCGCGCTTGTGCTTGGAGGAGAAGGAGGGAGGAGGGAGGGGCGATGGCCGGCCTTTTATGGGCGGAGATGGGGTGAGGATGGCGCGGCGCGCGGCTAAGAGCGTGGGCACGAGCGGCAGGGCCAGAGCAAGCGTGCGGCGCGAGGCACGTTGTCGGGACAAGCGGCTACCGGGAATGTTGGGCCGATGTTGGCAAGGCATGCGCAGATAATATGGAGCAGGGGCGTCTGCAGATGCGCGACGCGATTGGCGTGGGCAGGGGAGTAGTGGGCGCATAGGAGCTGGGACGGCGCCAGGCAAAGGCAGAGAAGAAAGGGAAAAGGAAGGGAATGAAAAAGGAAGAAGATGATGAAAGAAAAGAAAGGGTCATTAAAAAAATCAAAAATCAAATTTTGAATTTGGAATTTGGTGACGAGTTTTGAATTGAGAAAAGGAAATTGAATTTCGGATTTTGGATTTTGGATTTTGAATTTTGAATTTAAATAATTGCATAGAATCCATAAGAAATCCAACACTTTTAAAATAATTAATTTAATTTAATTTTACAACAAAGAAAAGAAATTTTGGGAAAAATAGAAAAGGAAATAAATTAAATTGAACTTCAAGAAAATAGCAAAAGAACTTGGAGAAAATCCAATAAACTCATTTGAATTTAATTTAAGTTTGATTTAATAATTTAAAATATTTTAAATTATGAAATTTCAATTTAAGTTTTTAATTAATCCAATAAAATACAAATAGTTCACTTTATTTTTTAAGCTTCAATGAAACTTCAAAAATTTGGGATGTTACCTATACGTCGGTTCTTATTTCCTAGGTAACCTCACATTAACATTTGAACACCAATCATAGGCGGATCAGGTTGATTGTACACCAGATAGACAGCGATAGAACAAGAAGAAAAACGCAATTATAAGTTTGTCACCAAAGGGTAGATGCCTCTGATGCAGTCCACACTCCAATCAATCATGCGCGAGTAATACAATCATGGACCGGCATGCATGTGCCTGGCCCACGGCGAGTTGCCCCCGCCCGAACCCAACTGGCGGAATTCCCCTCCGCCGCGCGGGCCACCAGGACAAAAACCCAACTCCCCCACGAGAAAACAACAAAGCGGCGGCATCGCATCCCTCTCCTAGCTTATAGCTTAGCTCCCCTCCCCGCACGAGAAAAGACAACCGAGCGCAGCGCCACGCCACCACCCACCCGGCCCGAGGCCAATCCAAAAAGGCAGCGTCCATCGCTTCCCATATCTTCTCCGCGCAGCCATGAGCTTGTCGGAGCATCGGCACGACGACGGCGACAGGAGGAGGCATGCGAGAGACGGTGGCAGGCGGGGGCACGCGGCGGAGGCGGAGGCTCCGGCGCTGGACCTGCTCGACGAGTACTGGTTCTTTAGCAACACCCTGGTCAAGAACGGGAGGGGGAGGAGGCCGCCGCTGCTGCCCAAGTCACCGTCGACGTCGGGCAAGTGCGGTGACCGGCTGAAGGGTGAGGGCGCTGGCGCCAAGGGTGGCTCCGACCAGGCGGGGACGTCCAGGCTCTACGCGTCCGGGTGCAGGAGGCTCCTCCGGACGCCGTCGCTCCCGTCGCCTCGTGTCGGGATGGATCTGTCCAAGGACGAGGAGATAGCGGAGGAGGAGGAGGACGCTGGTGGTGATCAAGAAGTGGCGGAGGTGGAGGACGATGACCTGAACTGGAGCTCGATTTACGAGGGCGTCCTGCGCACCAGGATCGCCGAAGGAGGAGGAGGCGGGGGCAGGTCAGCCCTCCACAGGGCGCCGTCCATGCCGGTCCCGTCATCCGCGACCACGAACGACAACGACGACCGCCGCGGTGAGTCCGTGGCCACCATGTCCACGCCGAGCGTGTCCAGGCTCAGGCACTCGTACAGCACGCTGGAGAGACATTGCCGCTCGCACACGCCCACCAAGGTACGCATTGCCGTAGCGATCATCAAGCACGACTTCCAAGACACGACGGTCTTGGGTGATCGAGCTCTGAAGCTAGTGTCCGACGAATTGAGTGGTTTTTTGCAGGCTGACCGGACGCCGAGGGCGTCGGGCGGCGGCGGGGAGCGGGGCCAGCCGCGGCGCGAGCTCCGATCGTTCAGCGCCAACCAGCAGCCGGCCATCGTCCGGTACAAGAGCGCATTCCAGGACAAGAAATGGAAGAGCTCGAGCGACCTGGAGTCGATCGAGGTGCAGGGGTTCAAGGACCTTGGCTTCGTGTTCGACCAGGTGGAGCTCAGGGAGAGCCTGGCGGACGTCCTCCCGGGCCTCCGCGGCAAGACCAAGACGCCCTCCGGCAGCGGCAGCGGCAGCGACAACGACGACGTGAACGACAGTGGCAACGCCAGTGCCGGCGGCGACGGGAGCGTGCGGCGGCCGTACCTGTCGGAGGCTTGGCACCACGTGCAGCGGTCGGCGCCCCCGGCGATGATAAGGCTGCAGCAGGCGGACGCGAGGTCCGCGGCGGAGATGAAGGACCAGATTCGGATGTGGGCGCAGGCCGTCGCGTGCAATGTCCGACAAGAGTGTTAAATGGACGCTGCCGTATCGCGTCCACCGTACACAATACACACAGCTCAGATCAACAAAACCAAAGCATACTCTCGATGATACTTCAATTTTGTTACTTTCACCTTGGCCGCCGCCAAATTGCACACGGATAAATATTTAGGTAGCTGTTCGGTGCTCTCCTTTGATTGATTTCTGAATAAGTTCGTGGAAATCGCCCTATTCTTTGGCTCCCGTTATTGTTATGCTTTCTCGAAAAAAAACATAATGTTAATGTCAGGCTCCGTTAAAAATGCAGCATTCCGACAGAAATTTCGTAGGAAGCGCCATATCTAGCTTAGAGTTCCCTATGAAGTTGATAGTTGTTACTGAATTCTCACGTTTCAAATATTATTTTTCATAGCAAAATCACTCATATCAATTTTATATATCCAAATCAAATGTTTTAACAATACCTTTGGTCCAAATTTATATGGTTTGACTACACGTACTCTAGTAAGTCGTGTTACTCTTCGATGGCATAATGTACAGTAGTAAATAACTAGGTAAGGCAATAATGTATATGCATATAGCAGGAGAGCATGGCGACGCATACCTGGCGTCCCGCCCAATCCCATGTGCCGGCTTCTGGCTACCAGCAGGCAAGTCCAAAAACAATGTTCGGAATCCGGACAGTTCGGCGGCAGTAACATGCGAGATCCAATGAGAACCACCGTATGCATCATCAGGTGTCAGATCATAAGCAATTCGACTCGGCACTGATTGCAGCCGACTCGCCATGTGTTTTTTTTGGTGCACGCATGACACGAGCCGCTTGATCGGAAATCAACGGCCCGGATTGGTCCTAGCAAAGCAGCAGAGCCACCTGGATAGGCCTGAGCTAGCTCAACCAAGCCGTTGGTTACGGGTGTTTGAATGAGTGAATAAAGTGATACTGTACCGGTCTACCGGATGGTTTGAAAAATGAACATATTCATGCGTTTGGTTCGCTGAATGAAACCGATCGGTCCAGGACCAAAGCGTTCGACCGAACAGAATATTCAAAGCCCTCTGCTCCCTCCCTGAGACGGCCCGAGCCCACGATGCCGCGCTGGCCGCCGCCATCACGTCACCATTCCGGCTACGTCGGTGACCGTGCCATCACCTCGCTCCGAGCCTCCTTCCCCTCCCTTTGGCTCTCCCCTTCGTCCCCTTCCTCCCCGCGTCTTGTTTCTTTCTCCTCAAGCTCGCCTCAAATCGCCGCCACTCAAACTCGCGACCGGCCGGCCGTGTCACCGCTCCTACGCCTCAATGCACTCCTCCCAAGCTACCGTGTCACGACGTGTTCCGGCACTCAAAGACACTTTCCCCTCCATTAATTAATTCCAAGATTCCCCCACCGAAACGCCGTGTGCCACCATCTTCCTCGTTTCTAGCCAAAAGCTGTTGCCATTCTTCGTCTGATGAGTATTGCTTCTCTTCCTCTCCACTTGAGCACCTCCTCGCCCTTTCTTTTTCTTCCCCATCACTCACTCCCTCTACCCTACCGCATAGCGCCAATGCACCGACGAGCCGATCGCACCGACGTCGCCAAGCCTCCTCGGTCCTCCTCTCCCTCCGACCAATACATGGGTGAGCTCCCCTAGTCTCCCTCTCGCTTATGCTCGCCCTATTTTCCTCCCTCTCCCACCCAAGCATCGCCACCCTGCTCTCACCTGACCCTGCCGCCGCCCAACCGCCACCATCCACCTCTGCCGTGCCGCCGCCACCCTTGGACTCCTCTTCCCCGCAGGGACCCATTTTAGGGTCACTCTTTCCTCTCCACAGCTCCCTCGCAGCCAACAAGCCCGCCCGCACAGACCTTTGCCCTTCCTCTGTTCTCTCTGTTCATCCATCCAACCAAACAAAACGGTGTATCATCTCATCCAATCAACCAAACACAGTATTGGTATCGTGTCATTCAGGATCATCCTCATCCACTTGAACCGAATCATCCCGTTCAACTTCGTTCATTCATCCAAACACACCCTACAGTGTCTCCGGACGGCCGGCCAGGCACCCCTGGTTATTCAGTTAGCGCTCATTCAACGTGTGAGTTACATCGTGCATCACTTAACCATTTCCAGTAGATCGACACAATGCGCATGCTATGTCAATGCAAAGCTGATACTGTATGTTAGCACGGCTTACACATTTGTTGAAAGTTCACAATTTTCAAACTAAACTAGACAATACAAATGACAAGCAAAAATATTTAATAAAAGCCCACGCTTGCTGGCTGCTACAAAAATACAGTTAAGTGGCATCCAACTAGCACACTGCACGCAATCCTTACCTGATGATAAATCTCAGTGCAAACCTGCACGCACTCCATACTGGGACTATGATAAACATGGGCTGAGAATGCTGTCAGCCAGCTGGTACCATAAACAAGCTGAGAGCATTCTGCCCTTCCCCACAAAAACATGCCTACAAGTCCTACAGGCTACAGCGAATAGTTCCTACAGGTTTACCCTGCCATGAACCATTTATGCCAGTAGTTCAAGTATAGATAGTGCTCCTTCCAGCAGCAACATTTCAGTAAGTTCAAATTACTGAGCAGAAATGTTACCACTATCAGCAGATCTTTTTAAGATTACACCTTGCAAGACATATGAAGCCTTGTTTCTCACCTGCATGAAACGATATTTGCTAGTATAAGTAGGAGGAAAGAAGAGGATGCATCAACTCAAAGCAAGCAAAGTTTTGTTACCTTTGAAGCGTAGAATCTCCAGTCTGTGCATCCTATTTGGGTCGAACAATTCCGTAGATAATTACGCCAAGAATTGATGATCGCATGCTTATCTCTAAACGCGTTACTTGAGAAGAGCAAGTTGTCCATCAAAACAAGGTACACGTACAGCCTGAAAAAGTTGCATTCTTTCTCCTTCACATTTATGGACGTAACCAACTTCAAGATCTTTTCAACATTTGCCACCTAAATATGCAACATACACGGTCACTGCACTAGCCAAAAGGCAATTCATATTGAAAACACATGCTCATGCTTACTTTAAGGCCAAAGCTAATCTTGAGCAACTGAAGGGCCAGTTGAGTCCTTAAGAATTTGCTACGGTCATTGGTCCCAGTAATGCAGTCAACAATCCTTAAACAATTAAGGTCCATGGTGATTCTGCAATGTTATGAAATTGACTTCAGAATTCAGATAGGCAAACATCATAAAAGAAAACCATTGGAACTATTCCAGGCAGCTTCTTTAACAAAATACCATGAGCTAATACTGTATATACGACTTAGCATGCATTGGATGTAATAGAGAAGCTTAAGACCTAAACAAAGCGCAAACTGAGCAAACGAAATTCATTGCCGATATGACTTGTAGAGAAGCAGTCATTCCTAGTCAATATCTAACTTAATTATTCACACCTAGTTTAACTACTCCAGCGATTCTTCAATTGGACATTGATATATGATGAAAAGATAATTGGTTACACATTTATAATAGACATCTCTGAAAATTTTACCTCCGAGCAATTGACTCAGCCACCATCAGACAGCTACTTTCCCATTCACTCGTATTGAAGTACAAGATAAGTGAATTTAGGCAGTCTCCCAAAATAAGCAGCAGCCCTTCAAGTTGACGGTCCAAAAAGAGAGAAATAACAATAACAAGGAGATCTTCCGCCTCAGAAGGTGAGAAGACAGAATGCATTTTTCTGTACATTAGAAAAATGGGACATTGAAACGGAATTAACTTGGTACAGAAAGTGTTATGAATATATTGTGTGTATACTGAAGAGCCCCAATGGGCAATATATATAGGGTATATAGGGTCCATGTCATGTACAAATAAGGCAATACAAAAGACAGATAAGGAATACAAAATAATCATATCTCTAACACCCCCTCAAATGCAAGGCGTATGCAATAGCATTGCAATTGAAAATGGTTGACACTAAAATATGAAAAAACCAAAATCCGAGTCTTGATAATATGCAGCTCTTGGAAAATATGTCAATAAAAGATCTCCTCTCATCCGGGGTCGTATGACACTCATAAAACACAAGGTGCGAGAGCAAAGTCGATCATGGCAACATAACGAAGAAGATGATGAAACCGACAAAAATAGACAAATCACAAATCAAGTCAATAAGAATAGATAAAAGCATGACGACGCAGATCGTAGCTAAAGACGATGGCGCAAGAAGGCACAAGAAGCGCAACGAATGCACAATGCAAAAGAAGCGCAACGTAATGCACAAGAAACGCAACAAAGGCGTAGTGCAGAAGAAACGTGGCGCAATGCATAAGAAGTACAACGAAAACGCAGTGCGGAAGAAGCGCGGCGGACTTATAAGCTTGGAGCGGAGGCTAAGAGAGAGCGGCGGCATCATAACAACGATCTGCAGCAGCTCGAAGAAAAGAGCGGCGACTGCTGTCATGCAAAAAAGGATTCCTATGTTTCTATTACTGACAATAAATTTGTGGACTCACATGGTTTAGACGAACTAATAGATAAAGAGTTACGGACTTGGATGGACGCAACGGAAGAAACGACACAAATAATAGCTAGCAGTAGTAGGAGACCCATCTCCTCGTTCAATCAGCAAGCACCAGTTTGAAGCAACACCATCAGCAGAATCATGATGACGAGGTGCAACAGAGATGACCAAACTCCATCCCAATTCCAATATCCACCAACAGCTTCAGCACACAGCAACATAAATCCCAATGAAAAAGGCCCTGGTGAAAAAGCCCCATCAACGCAAGGAGCATCAAAACTTCAACCATCTCTTCTTCCGCTCATAGAAGAGATCAGTCTTGGCGCTTCCAAGATTCACAATCTTGGGACATCCATCTCGGTCCTTCTTCTGTTGTGTGCACTCCTTGCAGTAGTAGGCATCTGAGATGCCAACTAAAGGGTAAATGAGCACGAGACACTTTGTAGCACATCAATACATACAAGGACCATGATCGCAATAAACCCACGAATCCTCTCCTACTGCATAGTATCAACCACCTCAATTATCTGTGATAGCTCGGTGGTCTTGCTCTCCTCCTCCTCCTCCTCTGCAGTTTCTCTTTCTCCATCAGATACGATGAGCAACGGCGATCATGACGTGGACGACCACGAATACCAGGAAGAATTCATCAACAACTCGGGGCTCTTCACCTGCAGATGGATGCCAAAACCCAGCAAGCCCATAAAGGCCCTCGTCGTCATCTGCCATGGGTACATGGTTGTAGCGGAGGAACGTGGTGGGGATCTGGATCGTGCCGTGCGGCGGAGGCGGAGGAAAAACCCGTATGCTGACAGATCTTCCGCCGGGTGAAGAAGACGCCGACGCCCGAGACAACAGCAGCTCGGCGGGAGAGCACAGGTGGCGACAAGAGGCCGCCTGAAATGGAGAAGCTCTCCCGGGAACCGCAACGGAGAATAGGTAGAGGCTAGGATGTGGCAGCCACTACGATAAACCCTAACCTAGTCTCTGATACCATGTTATGAATATATTGTGTGTATATTGAAGAGCCTCAATGAGCAATATATATAGGGTACATAGGGTGCATGCCATATACAGATAAGGTAATACAAAAGACGGATAAGGAATACAAAATAATCATATCTCTAATATATCTCTAACAGAAAGAATGGTAGAACTATTCAAATCTTGGTTAACGTTACAATATTTACCATTTTTTCAAGGATGAAATGAACACGCAAATAACAAATGTCACTATAAAAGAAAGACATCATTATCACAAATTATGGAACAATACAGCCACTGTTAAGTATGGAGCAACAAAACAAGAAAGAATCATGAAATGTCCCTAGAGTAGTAATGAATTCTAGCATGTTGTCATGAGTTTCATGACTACAATGGTGACAAATTCTGCTCCAGGCAGTACATCATATTAGGAAGAATAGGAGATCATAATGTCAGACAAAACTATAGACAACTTGTCCTATACATTCTCTCGCAGACAAGACTTGCCAACACATAGCACAAAAAAAAATGCATTGAATTTCATAGGCAAATATGAAATTACAGTGAATCTCTTGAAGTTAATTTTGTAAGGGTGCTTCCATTTTAGGTGTTATAAGTGAATCACAAGCAGAAACAAATAATACATCATACTCACTGTATCAAAAACATACAGTTACCTAATTTTGCAGCAAGCAGATACAACTCTTAACCATGCAATGATATTTTGAGGTGGACCATCATCTGAAGTATCTGGTAATGTATAACCAAAAGCTTATTTTCGAATTTGCAAGCTACTGGGAAATAATTAACAAACGGACATGAAATTTTCAGCATGTTCACCATCATCAGGCTAAAATTAGTGACTCAAAAATTGAGTGCATTGCGCATAAGTGGCAACTGATTAATAAAGGAAGAAAATCTGTATGGAACCAACCTGCAACCGCACTTTCAGAGTTGCAAGTTTTAGTGCAAGGAGTATCACATAGATATCCATAGCTAAGTACAGCACCCTTTAGAACAGAGTAGCTTGGAAAATATCCAAGGTTGACCAGTGGTTTATCAGCCTGCAATCAATCAAAGATTACATATAGAAGTTATAAAGGTAGAAGTAGAACACAAAAACACAACTTGTGTTATCATTCTGTTACCTCATTTAGGGAAAGAACGCTATCCCAAAAGTCACATGCAGAAAGTCGTAACTTCTTATTGGATGAGTACAGCACTGGTGGATAATGGTGATAAGCATACAGCACAATAAAATAAAACAATTCATGAACTGAACAAAGCATAGAATTAAATTCTTACGCTTGGTTAGTGTCCACGATGCGATACAGTCTTCAACAGAACCATTTATGAGGATCAACTTCAAAAGCCAACCATCCATCAGCATACCTTCTACAAACCCCTCTCCTACCACAAATAACATTAATAAGTTGCCGAAATTATCTTCAAGGGACAAAACCAAAACCTGAAACCAAAGATAAGTAGATACGAGACAAAAGATAGTAGAGCAATGTCAAACTAACAGATAAGCAGAAGCACCATAGTGGCACAGTGATAAAAAAAGGTTAAACCAAACACACAGGCAAGTCAATAATATCAATTTTTAGTTAAATCAGAAACTTACGCACTTTTAGCAGAACTAACCTTGTTCAATGTCTAGATCAAAACCTAATTGCTCACTTCCACAGAATGATTGCAAAAGTTGACAATTTTCAACTCCAGTGTCGCTAAGAATTGAGGGGGGTTTCTGTAAGTACAGTTCGTAAGGATAATTTAGTTCTAGAAAAAAAAACTGAACCTAACTGGAGCACTCAAAATAAACTGAATGAACGCAGGGTCATTTGACCTGGCAGCCGAAAACTTTCTGACCCCATTGGGGTACATCATCTCCAGCATCCAGCTCTTTCGCCTGCAAATTAAGAAGATATAAAAAACAGAAACATACAAAAAAAAGGAACCATGGTTACTCATACTTTACAAGAGATATGGTTAGTTTGACAATTACCTGTTCCTCAGACTCCTCAACAAATCTGCAAAAATTAATCTCCTTCTCCTGACCTGCTTGTCTTCGCGTCTGAATTATATCCTTTGGGGTCATGCTTAGACCTACCACCAGCAGCTTTGAGCTCATCCTTACCAGTTTCAAAGTAATCCAGTAAAAGATCATCCAACGCGATAACCTTCTTCCTGCAAAGAAGATTGACCTTGATAAGCTTGCTAAATCGCTAAACAGTCATAATATCGATAGTGCTAAGCTGCCATTGCACATGTTGAGAGCAGATGATTCCGGTGGTAAAATATCACCATACATTTTGCCAGTTAGCCACTCATCAAACGATCTTTTGTGCTGCCGTCACACCACAAAACCTATCATTGACACAGCGTTTCTTCGCAACATATTTGATAACATTGATTCGCTCGTTCTCAAAGCTTGGTTCATCCTTAGCTTCCTGTGAATAGACGTTTTTCTACTAGTACAAGTTACTTCGATCAAGGGATGTTGCCTCTAATCCGAGTGCTACTGCTACTACTATAACCCTTCCAAACACCATGACCGATCGATCGATAGTAACCTATCAAATAAGAAAATTCCCATTTCGCAACGTAACCTCCACTAAGAGTCTAAGTGTGTAAAAACCCTAGAATCAGAAGTAGGAAAAAAAACGCAGCAAGCTAGCGAACCCACACCCCGATTGCTCAAAAAACAAAGCAAATGCGCCAAATTTAGTACCCAAAAAAACTCGAATAACAGCAACAAAAAAAGCTTCGAAACACGTCATCTAATCGAACATCGGCCATCCGCATGCATCCACCCAAATCTCCCACCGAAACCAAAATCTGAGCGGAATTAATTTGAAAGAGGGGGAGGGGTGAGCACGGCGTGGTACCTCTTGGCGGGGCGCGGGGTGGGGAGGAGGGGGTCCTCCTTCTCGAAGTCGAGGGGATCGTCCATCACCATCTCTCGATTTCTCTCTCCCTCGCACGCTCGTTAGCTGGGCGGACGGCGGCAGGGTTGGCGTTCTCTGGCTGCCGCAGCTCGCCAAAACCTTGTCGCCGCCGAATTGGAGCGGAAGCGCCGTGGCCGCGCGTGCTCTCGGCGTTATAGGATTTGTCGCCTCAAATATTGTAATCTATAACTTCATTCCGAAGATTGGTTATTTAATAATTTGTTTTTGCTATTTAATTATATTTTCTTAACTTTTACCTTTTCCCATATGAAATGTCCTTATTACCCCTCTCTAAACCCGATCCGCGACCTACAACCTCTATCTGGCTTGGCACTATATAAGCAATGGTACGGAATAATTGTGTCAGTTTGACAAATTAGAATTGTGTGAATTGTGGGCCATGTTTGGTATGACTCCAATTCCTAACTTCATAGTTGGAGTGGATGGAGTTGTGCCAAACGGAATTGCTCCACAAATTTTTTAGAGTTGAAGTAACTGAAAGTGAAGCAGCCTGTAGTGCAATTTTTGGGAGCAACCTTCCACCAGATCCCCACTAGGAGCAGCAACTACCTTCTCAAAATGCCCTTGAAGTTATGAGGTAATTACCCACTTTTACCACTCTACAAAACCCCGTCAGCCCCATCGATTCGCCCCTCAGTCACACCCACATTCTTCCCGACTCAAGCCCCATCCCCTCTGTCCTCTCTCTCGCCCCAACATCATTCCCTCCGAACCCCAGGCGCCGCCGGCCGGAGATGCTCATCGTCGGCCCGGAGACCAGGCCACGATCCCTCGCATGCCGCCACTTATGCGTCCAATGCCCTCGACCGAGATCCTCACGCCAAACTCCCTAACCCCCAGATCCCTCACGCCGGACTCCCTTGCCCTGGATCCGTCACCGCTGAACTCCGTCGCCCCTGGATCCCTTGGTCGTGCATTGGTCCGGCAGCGCAACAAGGCAGCCGCAGCCGCCAAGGAGAGAGGCCAGGCTCTCATCCTCTCCCGCCACGTGTAGCAGCCGCTGTTGCTCGAGTCCGTCATCGACGTCAGTGACATGGACGCCATCCTCCAGCGTGCGGCCAAAGATGCTGGTATTTGTGTTGCAGGGATGGGACAGGGGAGACAGAGGAGGAGGAGGGAATGGCTGCGGCAAGAGAAGGAGGCTCTGCACGCGGACAACCTTAGGGTGCCCCGCCAGTGAGTGCTCGACATCGTTTTCTTTCCTTCCGATTTGTGGGTGGGGGTGAGTGATTTGTGGGTGAATGGAACTTGAATATTTTCAGGCCACCGTGGACTGCTCGGATGACGGTGGAGGAGCTCGATGCCAACGAGAGGCGGGCCTTCCTAGAGTGGCAAAGGAATCTCGCGAGGTTGGTGTAGTTGGTTTCTTGGGCTTTAAAAATAGTCTAACCTATGTAATGTCAAAGAACTAAAAAAATGTGAATGCTCACCTGAGTGAACTACAGAAAAGAGGTCTTTCGAACATTTTAGCATGTAGTCCATCTAACTCAAACTTTAAGTTAGCTGAGGTGTTGTCTAATTTATATATAAGTTGATTCTAAAAGAATTTTGTTCTACAGATCGGAAGAGAATGATAAACTTGTTCTTACGCCTTTTAAGAAGAACATTGATATATGGAGGCAGCTCTGGAGAGTACTTGAACGCAGTGATTTGGTTAGTACATCTATCTGGGAAATCTATTGTACAATTTGGCTAGTACGTTAGAGTGAACCGATTAGTACAGATGTTAGCTGACAACAAAACTTGATTCTTGCTTTGCTAAATTTGGATGCTAGATCATCTCAATAATTTTGGGAATTCTACTGATATCATTTGCATGACAGGACACACAATTGGGTACAATGAAATATGTAATTAAGGTGCAAATCTGTTGAATTGAGCCATATTTTAGGGTGTTGTGATTTGTAGTCCTTGTTTCATTCAGATGCTCACAAAATGATAGTTCCTGGAGATGCCATGGTTGAATTTGTTTTATACTTTTATGCATTAGTGACGGGCTTAGTAATTGCAAGGCACATTATCGTAATGAGGAATGATACCATTTTAGTCTTGCAAATGTAAAGTAATGGTCAGGATTGGTTCTTGCTTCTTTCATGGACCCGGTGAGTTCTTGTGGTAGGGATTGAGTGTACTCCTTTTTATGCTTCTTTCTTCATTCTGTATTTGTTATCTCTGGATGGGAGGAAGGCGTGATTCCTTGATGACTCTATTGTCAAATGGGGAGAAGATATTTCAATGTTGGGGGAGAAAATATATCATTATTTAACAAAGAGGGAGAAGACATATAAAAATGATAAAAAGGGGGAGAAATTAAAAATTTGAAAGTTTCTGAAATTTGAGGATCATAGTGAGGGGGGGGGGGTTTGAATTGCATTCTTATTGTCTTATTGATTCTTCTGAACTTGAATTGCATTTATTAATCCTCGCAATGATCATAGGTCAATTGGACAATTGTTCTTTTATATGGACCTTAAGTGAGATTTTTGACTCTTTTATGGAAATCAAAGTTTTTATGCTTTCTTTTGCCTTATCTCACTTGCCTATACTATTCTGATACCAGTTTGGTCATTTCCATTGCTTTTTCTTACTTATGGACCAAGTTGTGCCTTTGTGCGAAAATAAAAGTATTTTACTTTTCAAACCTCCAAATTACATTTTCTGGATTGTTGCCAATGTGTTCATCAAGGGGGAGATTGTGGATATCATGGGGATATGCTCCAGATCTTAGGATGATGTGACAATTAGCAATGACGTTTACGGTTTGTCGTTCACGTGTTTTCGGCAAAGTTGGAATGATGTCAGGCTATAACCGGTCTGACCAGCCAGGGTGGCCGGTCTGACCGATTCATGGCGATGGCCCGACTTGGTGGCGATCGAACCGCCATTCTGAAAGTGAGAATTGATCTGGGCCAAAAATAGAGTGTGTAGGCAAGAGATGGGATTCTATTGCACTTGGTCTCATAATTTTTGGAGTCTCCAGTCAAAAGTTCTATTGGTTTGAAATTTTCAGTAGGTTTCGGTTTTTTAGAGAGGAAAAATGGCTAAGTCCCAGTTGGCGGTCTGACCGGCCCATAGGTGGCGGTCAGACCGGCCCCAGAGGGCGGCCTGACCGGTTTTCACTTTGATCGTCGGTCTTCGAGGCGACGATATTCGGTTGTTAGGTCAAAGTCATGAGTTTCAGGGCATATATGGTGCATGATGCATGTTTTGACTAACATGGGTCAAGTTGTGAAGAACTTGTTCCCAAATTCTGTTTACTTGTCTATTGCATGTGCAGGTTGCTTGGTGGTCAACAACGGTCAATCAATGAGGATGATCGGACTAGGCTTGGAGAGCCGAGGTCCGAACGATCAACGATGCCGGGTGAGGTCAATGTACTCAAGCGTGGTGCAAGATGGACAAGGGTGACATATTAGCTAATCCGGGGCGCAAGATGGTGCAAGGTGTAGCTAGTTAGGTCAAGGGATGTTAAAGACGGCGCATTAAAATGTGTGCGTAAGTGTCTCGTTTGTTTTGGACCTTAACGGGAGCCCAATAGAGTCAAACTTCTAGAAGGTCTAAGCATCCACTATAAATAGGAGAGAGAGGTGGCTGCACCTCGGCTTCCGCTCTTTTGTAATTTTTGTAAACCCTAATTTTCTTAGGGAGAGCTTTTGTGGAGGCTAGGGTTCTTGATGTTTGATGTGATTTTCGTGCTCTTGGATTGAGCATTGTCCTCCATTGATGGAGAGGCTGTAAGCCCATATCATATCAATCAATCAAAGGAAAGTTTGATCAATGTTTTGTCTCATTGTGTTCTTTCTCTCTATTTGATGATTTTGGGTCTTTCTTTCTTTGATCCGCAAGTTTTTAATTGAATTCTTCACGTGATCTAGCTTGATGTGATGTGTGGGAACCCATCTAGGATCATCTTGATAATCATTCACCCACGAGCAAGATCTTGGATCAAGTTTTCGTTTTGACTCGGTCTTGAACCCTTCTTTGATCAAACGGAAAAGTATCTTGATTCCTCCTAGAATTATCATAATCTTCGATTGGAATATGTCTCTGATATCATAAAGAATGTGTGTTCCAAGTTTCATCAAGTTTGGATTAGTAGATCAAAAGTTTCATCTATTTGCATCTTCGTCGTCGGTTTTTCAATCTGTTCTGGAGGCCGGCGGTCAAACCGCCTGTGGCCACCGGTCAGACCGACCGAAAATCGGTCCGACCGCCCAAGGCCAGCGGTCCAACCAGCAGCGCACTGATGTGCTTTAATCTTTGTTGTTTTTGTCGTTTTGCTTAGGAGTTTATATTGGATTCAATATTAGTCTTCCGCTGTACTGATATACTGATCTTCATAGCTTCCATAGCTACTGGAGTAAAACATTATTGAATCCATTATTTGTGAAAAAGTGAGCGTGCTCCTATTCACCCCCCCTCTAGTCGTCTTTTCGGTCCAACAATCTTCCTCTCCCCACCCCATGCCACCGCCCCTCTTTATATAGGCATTCATGATGGGTCTCGACCTTGAGGCCCATTAGGAACTCGAGGCCTATACGAATTCAGATCACCATCAAAAAAATAGATCCTAGCCTTTTAAGTGTGTGACCCCACATGTTCATGTGTAATCGGTTATGACTCGGAAACTCTTTTCCGACCACCAGTCGTTAGCGGTGCCTAGCAGGTTAAAGAGTTCCACCAACAAGTCACATACTTATTGATCTATAACTTATGATTCATTCAAGGAATACGATAACATATTATCAGAATCATGAACATAACGAAATATCATCTCTATGATTGTCTCTAGAGCATATTTCCCATAGAATGATTTGGCGATATTATTATTAATGTAGTCACACTTGATCTCAGTTGACAACTTTGACCTCATCCACAACAAGTTGTGATGCTTATTGAGATAATCAGCTATATCAGGATAGGATGTGAAAATCTTGTTCATATGGTACTCAAACTTCTCTAGTGTGTAAGCACTTTCTGCAGGCCACATGTTGACAAAGACATCTCCATGGAAATTCTTTACAAAGTTGAGTATGTGCCTAAAATACTCTCTTTGCTTTGTGCCAGGGAAAACCTTCTTCACTGCATTCTCAAGACCTTTACAAGCATCTGTTGAAACAACAAGAATGAGAGGATTACCTATTGCTTTTTTTAGTTTCTACATAAACCAGGTCCAATTATTAGTTGACTCAGACTCTATGAAGCCAAATGCTACTGGAAATATCCAATTGTGCTCGTCTAGAGCGGTGATGCAACTAGATGCCCATTCCCCTTCCCATTGAGTGATGTGGAATCAATACTCAAGTAGGGTCTATAACCATTGACAAATCCATCGATGCATGGTTTAAAGGCAAGGAAGAACCTTTGGAAGTAGATCTCTCCATTAACCTTTTTGGAGCAACAGATTCTTCCCCTTTGGATCAGCACCCAAATTATTTTTTTGGGCTATGAATAGTTCTTCCCAGTAGGTGGTCAAGAATTTAACCGAGCCTACCACTGACTGCTGGAATTAATCTTGTTGTCTAAGTGCTTTGCATGTTAATTGAATTTGCATGTAGTGGATATAGTGCATGTAGTGGAGGTAGTTGCCTACTTAAATGTGTTAGTTGGGAGGTTACATGCCATATTGTAGCTATAAAAAGTATTGTAACAGGTTTATTTCATTATGGAGAAGAAAAGCAATAGAGGAGTTCGCCGGCCGGACAAAAAGAGTCGTCTCTGTTCATCTTCTTGGTGTACGTGTGTTCCAAGAAGCTATGTGTGAGTTCTCGCCGGGTGCTTGGGCCAACATTGACAACCCCCTATGTCAGTTTATTCCGCACATCCCGGGTCCTCCGCAGAAGGAGAAGCATGGCACCTTCTTCTTCTTCATAAATTGCACACAGAAGTACGAGAGCAACCATTCCGGTCCTGTGTTTTCCAAGCGGTTCTCCGGCGGTAAGCACCACTTCTCTCACATAGCATCACAAAGCGCTTTGGCATGGGGCATCTTATCATAGCATAGAAGTAGGTTTCCTCGTCAACTCCACATATATCACATGTGGCTTGCCTTTTCCACTGTTCTTCATCATTTTCCTTTTTTTTTTGTCGCCAAACCATATTTAATGAGACACCAAGTGAATTTTTTTTTATTTTCTAGGGTATTGGGCATCTCCAAAGCTTCTTCCACTGCACTCGCTCACCGAGTGGGAATATTTCATATATTCTCTTCTAAAGTTCCATAAAGTTATATATAATATATGTTGGTAAGAAAACATTGAATATGTTGTTTAATTAAATTTGACATTCAATATATAAGATGTCAAAACTAATGGTGCATATCATACATTTCACTTGTTCCTACTATGAGATTGCTCCACATGGTTAAGTCATTTGAAATCTATGGTGGGAATATCTTACTTGCTAATTGCAAACAAATAGAAGAGATTTTGAGTGTATGCTATATTAAGTGGCAAAGCTAGTATAAGAGCATGGGGGTACAACTGTACCCCCCTTTTTTTGAGAAAATACCTGTTATATATATAGTGTGTGTGTATATACATGTAATAAATTTTGGTACTACCAATGACATTTGTGATTATGTGTAAGAGTTAGATTGTATGTTAGTATGTAGAATTGTATAGATTATATATTATGTAGAAGTAGAATAATTAGTAGTGAGTTAGTCAGTTAGTCACGAGTTATTGGAACTATGTCTTTGAGTTAGTCAGTTAGTCACGAGTTATTGGAACTATGTCTTACTTAAGTCCGCATCCCTATCGTGAAAATCCTGGCTTCGCCACTGTTTATATTGGGTGTGTATGAGAGAGTTGATGAAAGGTCTAGGCTCCCGTTAAGACCACAAGGATCAAGGATACAGAGAAAATACCAATTAAGCTTTGGTAAAATTTTTTGTTGCATTGAACTTTATAGAGTTTTGCATTTCGGTTTGTGGGATATAGATATTACTAGCTGAATGCCCATACGATATAGTAGATTTCAGATAAACATAATATAAGTTATAAACTTAGAAATCATTATGCATAACAAACTTATCCCTACATATGAAAGTTTCATACGAAATTTGCATCTAATCAACAAGCTACATAAAATCTTATCATAAGCCACATGCACATATAATTATCCACATAAGATTGATCATTCAAATAACATATGCGTGTATGCACATATTTATTCACAAAAAATCCCAGGAACTCAAGAGGTGAGTAGATAGACAAATTCACCATCACAAGTTCTTTTTCACGCATTTACTAATTTTCAGTTACCTGAAAATTTCTTATCCATCAATCACCTATAATTGCACAGTACTAAGCCTAAAATTACAGTACCAAGTGATGTGCAATTTTATCATAACTATACTGTAACTTTTAATTCTATATGTTTTTGTATTTGTAGGGTTCACCTAGATTTACTTTTGTCTAGTTTAGATTTTTTTTTTGTATTTATATGGTTTACCTATATTTACTTTTGTCTAGTTTATATATATTTTTTTGTCTCAACACAGAAACTTGTAGTATTCATTGGATCAAAATCCTACGGCTAAAAAAGGTGACTGATAGATAAAGAAATTTCAATCACTTAAAGCATAGACGCTCCCTCTTTTTTAATAGTAAATATAAAGATAAGATATCAAGGACATTGTTATAGTTGGATTGTCTTTTATCATTGAGATTCTGTACCAATGTCATTTGAGATGGCTGGATTGCCATCTAACGACATGTGACATTAAACTTTGTTTTGTACTCAGCTTTAGAGAAGATTAAAATAAAATGTCTACTATAGCATTACGAATACATGCATATTTCCATAACATAGCATGCAATATATTTTACTTAAAATGATCGAGTAAGAAAAAAATGCATTACATGAAAAAAGAACTACGTTTGCAAAGATTAAAATAAAATGTATACTGTAGGGTTACGAATACATGAATATTTACATACATTAACATGCAATATATTTGCCTTAAAAAGATTGGGTAAGTAAAATTCATTGCATGAAATGTGATTCTAATTCGCATTATATATATGGAAAACTTGAAAAATAAATAGCATTTGCAAAGCATGGACAATCAGTGGTCCCGGCGGGGCTCGAACCCGCGACCGTCGGCTCATAAGACCAACGCTCTAACCGACTGAGCTACGGGACCAGTGTAGCCAATTTCGATATTTATGAAATATATTTATATTTCTAAATACTGTTTTGGTCTCCCTGCGCGAAAGATATTTTTCTGTTATTCAGTTCATGATTTTTTTTTTGTCGAGTTTATAGTGAACATTCTCTGTGCTTTCAACAGTCAATACCTCGAAATTCTGAAATATATTCACCGTTTTATTTATTTATGCGGCCTAACTTTCCTTTGAACTTCTTGCTGATCCTTCGGTATTATCCTCAAAGTCCATGTATGTCTTTTGTTCTTCACTGAAATGTGTTTTTTATTCTCCCTGCTGCAATTTGCAAGTCTGCAACAAATTGACATAGCTTTTCTGCAAGGGGAAGGCGAATGTTTTTTTTTAAGGAATGAAATGGGTTTCCTCACTCGTTTACGTCCGTTTGGAACCCACGAATTTCTTCAATTCTAGCAAAAATTGGGGAAAATTGCTGTGTTCTAAATAGGTATTTGGTGGTGCATGCAATTTGCAATTACTCCTTTTGTTTTTTTTAAAAATAATACGGGAACAGACTTTTGTTTAAACTTTGAAGCAAGCAGGTTTCCCCATCATAGTACGCCTCAATCTGTAGTCGTCGTCTTTGGTTATCCGCGCCATCCCCTGCATCCTCTTGCCGTCTTGCGTATGCTATGCGTGTGTCGTGTGCAGATAAGACTTTGACGCCCACATATGGCCAACAACGACGGTAGGTGAGCCTTCGCCGTCCGCTTACCCAGGCGGCCAGGCGCTCGGACCGCCCGTGCATGACTCCGTGACCGTGATGTGCATGCTTGCTCCGGCGACATGGGGCCGCGTCAGGAATAGCTAACTGCGCCCCGTTGCGTTGACTGACGTATAGCACGTGCATGGCATGTATGCATACGCATCCATCCGTCCTGCTGGTCTTCTCCGCGCGCGCCGTCGGTCGGTCGATCGATGCCGTCGTCTCCACAGATAAACGGTGGACGCATTCGACGACGACGATGTCGACGCGGATGACCAAAAACTAACTCGCTGACCATGCCTGCCTTAATTTTTTTTGGTTGAGAAAAAACCCTCCTTCTTTATATTAATAATAACTTAGGTAAATTACATAAGTAACTAACTTTTACGTTGAAAATTGGTAAATTACATAAGTAACTAACTTTTACGTTGAAAATTCTAGATAAATAATGTGTCGCTGTCAAGTCCTTAAGTCGATGAATGTGATGGATTTCTTTATCTTTCTCATCGTAGACTTTGTATCTTACAACAATGTCACGATTACCGACAATCATGACAGTGGGAAGTAGAAGGAGGTTTGAGAATTTACCATTATGAGATAGACGCGCTTGATGAACCACATGTTAGTGAGACATCGAGGGGGTAAATCCCCAAATGCACATATTCACAGTGGTAAATCCTCAATAATTTTTTAAGTAGGATGTTGATGGTCTTTATTAATGTGTAAGACCTACGACTCGGTAGCAATTCTATTCGTCGAAAGAAAATCAGAGGAGATTTATTAATACCCAGTTGATCTCATCGCCATCATCGTCTAGGTAAGCCTTAATTTTTTTAACTGTCATAATGGTTTAGGCTCCATCTGTAATGCAGAAAATTTATGAAAAATAATTTGGTTCCAGTAGAAGTTAGGAAAAAAAAAAAACTCGCGTTGCAAACAAACTTAAGTAACTAAAGTTTTACACTATTTTTTAGCTCGTATATGTGAAAATCGCTGGATCGCTGGTTGAATCGGTTTACATTTTTAATTACTGGCGTGTGCTTGGATGTTTTGAGAAGAAGAAGAAGTGGGAAAAAAAAACGAATGGGTAAAATTAAGCTTTAAGTTTGGAATTTACGTGGTCGACCTTGCGATCTATACTTTGGTTCAACTGGAATTAATTAAGAGGTTTCGTCAGTGACATAGATGACCCAGAACGATGACGCATCTCTTCATCGCTGGCGACGCTGACCTTGTGGTACAAGTGTACAACTACGTCAAAAAGAAAAAGAAAACAAGTGTACAGCGGAGCATCGCTATTTTCTTTTTTAGCCAAGTTAGCACACGAAGGATCGAAACTACTATAGTTGTTTATGTACAAGATTTCACATGTTCATTCAATTCCTATATAAAAAAAAAGGCCTGCTTTATGGCTAGTTCTGACTGGTTTATATCTATTTCTTTCTACGCATATCATGCCTAGCTATTTGTAGCTGGACAGCTAAAATGCGGTGCCAAATTAATTTAAGATCGGCGACTACTGGTATTACAAACGGTCAAAACCCAGTAAAAAGAAGATCCAAAATTGAGTTGTAACTGAGTAACGGCCAGAGTATGCACTGCAGCCGGGTGCCTCCGTGCCTGCTGTGCCCTTGCCGCACCTGTGCTGCTAAGCTTTGCTTTTCCTGCTCTGCATGCTACGCTAGTTATGCAAGCAAGCCATCCGCTTGGGCTGCTGCGCTGCATGCTGCATATGTTTTTTTGTTGTACTGCCGCAACTAGCTAGTTATGGTTGCTTGCTTAGGGAGGGGGGGTTAATGGGAATAGTAGACGTCGTTTTGCCCTAGTTTTTGGAGTTGTGACGGAGAGTATTGCGGGGATAATCAAGGGTATTTAGGGTTGTATTTAAGGTTTTGTTATAATTTCGCTAGATTTCCATGAAAGTATAGAACACTAGATTCGGAGTAGCGGGTGAAAAGTTACAGTCTCAGGAAGGTCGCTGTCTAGAAATTAGACGTCGTTGGCGGATGGTCTATTTTCATCTAATAAATGAAAGAATTAAATTTTGATGATAACTTGAATTAGCTAGAAAATTTGGAATAGATTTTGGAACTGGTATTGTTCACGGTTTTTCAAGTTATATTTAAAAAGATACAAAAATGTGAAGTAGGCTATCCTGACAGATTCCCTTCGAGGGAAAAAATGGGGAAGAAAACGGGTAATTCAATAGTTCACCATAACTAGGAGGTTGTAGGAAATTTTGTGAGGATTTCATAAAGTCTTAGTTTGATGGATTTGGGGTTCTATGTGAAAGTTAGAGTATTTTTATTACTGAGACAACGGGTAAGACGACTGGTAGAATAAAGCAATTGGGTCGTTTTTGTGTGAGCATGCTAGGGCGAGGTGTGATGTTTTGGTGTTGTGATTTGGTATGTTTTGAATGTATGTCAATTGTATGTCCAGGGAGTGTTTCCTCAAGCACCGTGTCATCTTTGCATCATCCGGCTCCTAGAAGCTAAAGAGGTAAGTGCTTGGTATAATGGTGAACAACGAGTGGTTGCCGGTGTCTTGTTGATTTATTACCATGAGATTTAATTATGGTTTGGTAAGTTATTTATTTGCCATCGTATTATTGATGAAAATAGTAAGATTGTGATAACGATGCAACTACCATTGGGATGACTAGGGTTGGAAACGGATCGAATACGAATCAAATAGTCTCGAATACGAATACGAATCCATATTTTTAAAATGAATATGAATACAAATTCGAACATTCTTGAATACGAATACGAATCGAATGTCGTAACGAATACGAATTCGAATTGAATATGTACTCAATTCAGTCGAATGCGAATATCCTACAACTTCATCCGCGTGTAATGGCAGCCCGAGATGCGTTGCAACTTCTTCCAATGGATCAACAACCCGGAGATGTAGGATGTGTCGTTCATCGAGCATAAGTACATGTTAACGTACGCGATGAGAGTCGAGACCTTTCAGCGATGAAAACATTATGTACCAGACCCTATTGAAAAGACACTAGAGGAGGTCGGAGAGGTCAACCACGTGTATGAGAGAAAGGACGGTGTGGTGGCGAAGGTAAACACTTTCTTTTATTAGTTAAGATAACGCAGAGACACACAACCACACACACCACGCTCACGTGCATGCATTCCCTACACGACAGGGAATTACACTCCGGAGTGCATAATCGCGCTTGTCTTGTACACATGCGTTGTGGGTGGGCAGCGTGCACGACGACAACGCTTGCCAACTGAGCTACGACCCAGTCTGCATCCGAGCTCACATGGAACAATCGAATACGATTCACAAATGGCCCTTCCGGAACATACGAATATTACGTACAATCTATGCACTATGGGCTTTTCAAGAATGAAGGCTCCCGCTTGGATGAGTGCACACAGTAGAGTGTACGTAGCCAGCCTTTCCAAGTCGATCTCATCAGCATCCCGACCTCTTGGGCCATCAAAATTCCAAAGACCAGCAGCCACCCACAGTCCCACCTAGTCACAACAGTATTACTACTACAAATCCGAATTTGAATACTATTTGTATTCGTATACAGGAAAAAAGATAATATTTGTATTCATATTTAGTGTCATTTCACATACCACATCCGTATTCGTATCTGGGAAAAAACAGATAGTATTCGTATTTGTATTCATTTTTCATTCGAATGCGGATTTTACTTACTATATTTGCGTTTTCTCGGATACGAATATCGGATAAAACAGATTATCCTTTACCATTTCCCATGGTAATTGCATCAACATATCACAATTAAGCAACATCATTATGTATGGTGAGATTATTATTGCTTAATTATGATTATGATATGCTGATGCAATTACCATGTGGATGACATGGTAATGATGTTAAAGATAAATGAACTGTTGCATCATTCACCTGCATAAGGGCCAGACAATGAGTACTACCATGATTATGGCTAATTTGGCATGCCCCATCCCTAAAAAATATAGGGGAGAAAAGTATGTTATCGATGGGTGAGCACTTCACTATACCGGTATCAGCTGAAAGAGGTGCATCATGGTATTTACATTCATGAAAAAGATATTGATGAGAATTGAGAATGAGGAGTATGAGATTTATGATAATGCATTAAATGTTTAATGAACTTGTGTATTTATCGTTGTATCTTGTATTTGCTGAGTCGTGGACTCAGCCTTGCTTTATTGTTGTTTCAGGTGGTCGGTGACGACATCTCGCGTGGAAGGGATAACACACATGGAATAATTGCACTCACTTCAAATACTTGAATTACATGGCCATGAGAACGTTTAATATAGTGTGATGATTTATTCTTTCTAGGACTTGATAATCATTGAATAACCCTAGGTGATTGGCGGGAACCTATTTATTCATTCATTAAACTATTTGTGGATTGTTTATTATCTATTAGTTCTTTATTCAACATTGCTATCTAGCATGTTGATTCTTATGTAATTTAGTTGCATTTAATATTTTCTATTGTGACTCGTGGACGAGTTTTTTTTGGTTCGTTATGTACTTGCTAGAATTTATTGTAATATGCTCTTTAAATTAGTAGTTGATGTAGTTGAGTGACATTCCAGGTTAGTGTTGGGCCAGAGTGTTACATGCACGGTCTTGTCTCAGCATGCCTTGCCACACATCAATTTCTAGTTATTCTTGACATACATCGATCGTGTCTGTTCAAGCCACCATTGTAAAAAACGGTCGGAACATGCGATTAATTATCCGTTTACGTGGAGTCTCCAGGCAAAACATCACGTATACACAAATCGGAGTGCAGTTAACGTTTGTGAATGCCAAATCAACTGCATTGTCCGATTAGTTGTTCGTTTCCATATAATCACTCGCATAATCTATTTAATTGACCAAATTTAGTCCATTAGTCAAGTTAGAATTCAGCTCATTACAACCAGACCAATAGCAACCCAGTTAGAATCCTAATATACTCAAGCATATGTCGATCGCCCGCTTCTCTCGTTGCTTGCTTCCAGACTGCAGAGCTGATCATTCAACTTTCCGCGTGGCCATGCCTCTCCAGCATTAGGGTTTGTCTCCAGCAAATCATCTCCCAATCTCTCCAATTTCTTGATCTTCTTGTGCTCCTTAGTTGAAATTTCCATCAAATGTAACATTTCATTTAATGCACTTAACAATCCAACTTTTCTCGCTTTTACTTAGGCACTTGGACAATATGGCCGTGGTTATAAGCTTCCCACTAGGTATGAGTACATGAACCATTATTACAGTGACAGGTTGTGAAGACCAAGGAGAACTTAGGTTCATAGAGTGGTGGACAAAATGGGATGCACTATCATGACAGATGGGTGGACAGATCACTATCATAACAGATGGTTGGACAGATAGGAGAGGTAGAAGCCTAATGGATCTGTGCGTGAATAGTGAGTTGGGTACCATATTCCTTAGAGCTATCAATGGCTCAGCTGATACTCAATGCGGAATATATATTCAAATTTGTTGAGACTAGAATCAAAGATGTTGAGGTAGAAAATGTTTTGCATGTTGTCACTGATAATGCTTCAGCAAATCTAGCATCAGGTCGGTTGTTAATGGAGAAATATGCATGCATTTACTGGACTTCATGCGCTGCACATTGCATCGACATGGTGCGAGAGAAAATTTGCAAGGATTAACGCATAAAAAGTGTTGTGGACAAGGCCATGAAGGTACCTCCTTCATATATAATCATCACAAAACACTTGATTTGATGCGCTCATACATTGAGTATAAAGACATTGTGAGACCTGGGGTGACACGCTTTGCTACAATTTTTCTCACATTAAACAGCTTCAACAAGTTAAAAGTCCAAATTAAAACGAATGTTTGTAGGTAACAGGTATATATGTATTCAAACAAATATCTTTCTTCTAGTGTAATTTTATTTCTATAGTATCTTATAAATGCTGGCTATTAAATAGGTACAACACACTCAAGATCTCAAAAGCTCCAGAAGCTAGAAGAGTTAGCTCAATTGTTTTATCTGATGAAAGGTTTTGGGATGATGTGGAGCTAGCCATTGTGTAATATCCTGAAACGGTTTAGATGAGTTAATTGAATTAGAGGGAGAATTAGAGTATTAAAAGGGAGGGTTTTTGCATAAGATGGAAAACTTGGGTTATGGGCTCCCGACCCATGGCGACTTGGCCTAAAGGGGAGCTGACTTTAAGAGGGTCCAGTGGGGGGCGGTTGCCAACCCTAGCCCCATGCCCTGCTACCTCCACCCCATGTACCGCTCCTGCCTCTTGTGCGCCGCCCAAACCCCTTGTGCAGCGCTATTGCCGCTGCTAGCTGCTAGTAGTTGCTGCGACATGTTTTGCATGGGCTCATGTTGGGATCAACAGTGGAGGGAGAGGGAAAGGAAGATTAAGGGAAAAGGATAGGGAAAGGGAGATTAAGGGAAAGCTACTGCTGGGATTTTCTGCACTGCTGCCGCAAGGGACCAGCAAGGAAGAGGAAGGAGGAAAAGGGAAGAAAAAGGGAAGGAAGGAAAAGAGGAAATTTGCGGGGTTTTGTGACCGAAGTCGTGATCTTCAAGGGTAATACTTGATAATACCTAGGTATTTTCATGGATTAGTCAAGGTTAATTTTGTAGGTCGTTTTGATTAGGGGAAAGTTAGTTTTCAATCTGCTCTAGTTCGTCAATGTTAGGTGCAGAACTTTGCGGGGGTGATTAGGGATATTTAGAATCGGATTCAGAGGTCAATCTAATTATAGAAAAGTTAGAAAATCTCGTTAGATTTCCAGTAAGGCCTGGAACATTATAATCGGAGTAGCGAGCGAAAAGATATGGTCTCGGGAATGCTGCTGTTCAGATTTTGGACGTAGCTGGCAGACGTTGTGAAAAGAGCCAATTTCATATAGTAGATGGTAAATTAAATTATGGTGATAACTTGAATAATGTAGAAAATTTTGTGTTGCTTTCAGAACTAGTGTAGTTCACATATTTTCAAGTTTTAGAATTACAGATATAAAATTGTGAAACAGACTGTTCTGACAGATTCTGGAACAGTTTTCGGGTAAAGAAACAGGGATAGAAAACGATAGAATCATAGATTCGTCATAACTAGAAAATTGTAGGGTTTTTGTGGGGATTCCAGAAAGTCTTGAATGGTTGAATTTCATGTGGGACATAGGTAGTACGTCTGGCAGTTTTGGGTTAAATGGGTCGGTTTAGCGTAGAAGTGCGATGCTGGTTAGAATAAAGTGCCGGTGATATGATGTTATAATTTTAAGATGTTCTTTGAATTATTTGTCCAGGAAATGTGGTCTCTTGTGCTTTGCCGCCGCTTCGCTATCCAACTTCACAGGGATAAAAAGATAAGTGCATGATAGACAATGTTCATTAGTTGATCACTATATTCTTTACCACTCATTACCATTATAGTGTGTGTGATTTTACTTTATTTAATTGCAAGCAATGTGAATGGTCATGATTTTTTCTCTCGTATTGATGGATATGAGAATGCTGGATAATGTTAATAATGATGAATCTATGAATAATTGTGCATTCATAAACATCATTGCATATGAAAAGATGATTATGGTGATCACAACTCCATGGGAGTGGAGGAGGTCCCCGACCCTTGAGGAGAACAGGCTTGAGAGTGAACATTATCGCGAGTGTTCACTCACGCTATACCAGTATACACGAAAGAAGTGCATGTTGACATGTAGCATAGGGATGCACATAATGAAAAGAGAATTGAATAATTGAGTATGATAATAAACAAAAGAGAAACAATTGATGTTGATGATGATATTATTTACCGTTGATTAAGCATTGCTCATTGTTTATTATTGCGCTTGCCGAGTCGTGGACTCACCCTTACTCTATTATTGTTTTTAGGTGACCATTGACGACGTTGCTCATGGGAAGGGCTAGCACACACTTAGAATCACGTCATTCACTCGATTACAAGGACTATTGATCATGAGACAGTTTATTAGTGTGATAAGTTATAATTAGGAATGGATATTATTGCTTAGCCTTAGTTGATTATTCATTAAATAGACTTGATTGGTTTGGTTTTGCATTGATCTTGGTTTATTATTTTGGCATGGTTCCTATGAATTAATTATCCATGATTTCTTTATTGTTATTCTTGTGTTATTGTGACCCGTGGATGAGTTTTATCTTTGATATGCTTGCTGTAATTTAGTGTTAATTGTTGTTAAAATTGATAGCTAGGTTAGTTTAGTGGTATTCATTTTGGGCTTCGTGTTAGGCCGAGGTGTTACAGTTGGTATCAGAGCAGGCTTTAGGTCCGTGGTGAATAAATTAACAACTTAGGTAACCTAAAATTATTAAATTTTTGTTTTAGAATGAGTAAAATCAACTAAAATTAGCTAATTATTAACTAACTTAAAATTTGACACTAGTGCAAAGTAGGATGGAAATAGGATGAGTATCGCATTTACGCTTTTGATATGTTGTAATACTGATGCATGAGTTAATATTTGTTCTTTGGATTTAATGTGTGCTTGCAACACCCCAGTCCAACGTGAGTCTGGAATGCTACTAAAACAACAAGATAACAAATTTAAAATATAAGTCATTACCCTAAATTTTGGCAGAAACTTCTTTGTATAATTAAACATACAAGAGATTCTAACATATAACAATAACATAAACAATCATATCAAATATCCGACTTAAAACATAATCATAGAAACCCACATGAAATAACTAGTCGACTCTATTAAAAAGTAACAGATGAATAAAGTCATAACCAAAAAATATCATATTAGCATATTGCTCATTTATAATATCCCATTTCAAAAGTTAGCATTCAAAGGGGTTGTTCGTGGTGGAGTGCATCAAGCCTTATTAATAGTCCCTTCCATGCATGTCATCCGTGTAAAAAATACTTAAAAGATAAACAAAACAACAAGCGTGAGTCCATGACTCAGCAAAATACAAATAAGATAATAATCCAAAATTCATCTTTGCCACTATCAACCATTCACAAAATTTCATATCATTAAGCTTATGTGCTCATGCAATGCAAATGCTACAAATGCACCTTTTCTTTACTCTTTGCATTTACCGGTAATGCGAGGTATGCATCCGTCGATACATACCCTTACCTGTGCCTTCTAGCACAAGGACCATAAGCCCACACTCCATGAGTGTGGGGATCTCATGCCTTCTAATACGTGACAGAGACCATAAAATTAATACTTGGCCACCACGTAGCCAAGTCTCAAGGATAATGACATGATGCATATGAGTCTATTCATTTATTCATCATGGGAATGAAACGACCAGCAGTGATAATCATGAATAAAGAACATAATCATAATACAAGCATTTATGAACATTCTCTTTAAATTTTCTACCCACTAATTGCACTTGCCTCAACCGTGTGGAGCTTGATGATGCGACGAGGGTACTGCCCCCGGATTCAAACCACCACCTGAACATTTTAATAACCACACTAAGAGGACATTTTTTAGCATACGATATTTTTTTTAAAAAAATATAATTATCTACATTCCTTAGCGCAACTCAAACATCACTTCCCAAGAAACATCATTCTGTCCCAAAACAGGACAGTTCTCTTCTAAAAATCATAACTTTTTGTCTGATTACCGAAAAATGGTGTTATTTGATTTTATAGAAAGCTTACTAAATTTTCCACATTAAACTACTTGGTGAGATTCCCATATTATGCCATTCACTACCTCTACTAAACAGATATTAAAACTACTAGTTCCTGGCAAATGTTCTGGACAGTAGAACTAAAATATTCATAACTTTCAGTAAGTATATCCAACAAAATATGTTATTTAGCTTTATGGAAACCTTATTAGATCGTCTACAATTTTCATGTTGGTGGTATCATCTAAATAATTTGTTAACTAATTTCTATTATCTAGTTAATACAACCTACCCGAATCCTGACAGAGCCTCAGGACAGTAGCGATGTAAAATCCATAACTAATAATTTGTTCATCTAAATGACCTGATCCAAGATTCTACGGAAAGCTAATGAGGCTACCCACAAATATCTAGGAGACGGCCAGATCAAATTTTACTGTTAACAACCCTAAAACTACAGATCACTACGTACTGCCAGAACTCGATCTATTACCCGATATCGCCAAATTACAAAACTAAAAAACAAAGCGAACGAGAACTAAGAGTTACCCTTGAAGAACATGCTAAAAGTTACAAGATCAACCACGAGATCCCCCTCCTATTCTCCCTTCTCCCCCTTCCTTCTTCTTGGTTGGCCACCACTAATGGGGATCTTTCCCCTTCTTCTACTTGGCCGGCATCAAAGGAGGCACACCAGGGGAAGGAGGCACAACAATGTGTGCTGGACAGGGAGGGGGAGGTACTGGGAGGGGAGGGAGTGGCGGCCACAGGGGGAGGGGCACCCTAGGGTTCCCCAAATAAGGTCATTGCCCTCCCCTTTTAGGCCAAATTGTCTTTGTGGTAGAGAGCCCACAGCCCAGGTTGTCTAAAATATACAAACCCCCCTGAAACCTTTGTTAAATCCATTTTCTCTAATTGATTTTCCTTCCTAAAGTCTTTCTTCTTACTTAAATATAATTGGGGTATTACAGTGTTGCTGATTGTGGTTGATAGCTATGTCAAGAGATAGAGGACGTGGTCTTGGTGGCCGTGGTGGAGGTCGTTGCCACGAGCGTGGTCCCGTGGGGACATCGCCTGTGCAGTTGAGTTAGTAGCTGAGGGGAACAATACTGCTAAGGAGGGAGTTGCTGCTGACCCACCTCTAATTGGGAGTCAGGATTAGACCCGTGCATTGCTGAGAGAGTTGGTGGGAGAGATCTGTACTCTCCGTCAACAAGCGCTGGCAACCCTGTCTGCTGTGGCATCTGTTGCTGTGTGATACCCTGAAAATAATATTAATATTAATATAAAAGCGTCTTAAGGGTCGGAGTGTAATAAATTAATTAGTTAAAGAATTTAGGGCGTGTGCGTAATTAAAGAATTTAATATACGTGGAAAATAGTATTTTCAGAATTTTATGAGCTGTATAAATAGTGGTGGACTTTTGTTTAGAAACCCTAATCCTATTTTTTCCAAGCCGCCGCCAGCCAAGTTGTTTTTCTCCTGTGCGCTGGTTTTCTCTCTGCATGCGTTCTTCGCCGCTTGTCGCTTTGCACGTGAGTATCTGCATCATGCGTTCGCCACCGGTGCTTGCTATGCGGCCGAAGCCCGAAAGGCCGCTACCGATTAGCCGCCGAGACCGCCTTGCGATCTTTGCTTTTATCTTCGAGCATTGGAAGCGGCGCCTGCCGCTATTGCTTTTCTTTGTCCTGCGTTGTTCTTTGGAAGTCGCTCTTGCTTCTGCCGCAATTCTTTGCGTTGCGGTTGCATCTTTGCGTCTTCGCGCCTTGCCCCCGTGGTATTCTTCTTCTATTGAATTTTCTGCGTCGTCGCCATTGTCTGTTGTCTGCTGCCTGACCGCCGCCTTTCCCGCCTACGGTAGAAGCCGATTGTTTGCCGGCCGTTCGGCCGCTTCGATTGTTTCTTGATCGCGATCTGCTGCCACGTGAAGCGCTAAGCCGAGCGAGGTGCTGCTGCGTTGCCGGCGTCGCCGAATAGTGGGTAACGATCTAGTATTTTTCCTCGAATTTGTATATTTAATTAGAGAGGATTCTTTAATTTGTAGACAAGAGTATCGATTAATAGATCTGTTTAGCCGCTGTTTTGTTGTACAATTTATTAGGATGTCTTAATGGCAGATTTTAGAAATACCATCTACTAGTTAATCGTAGACAATTTCGATATCTTTCTATAGCATATTTTATCATGTCAATCGGACAAGTAGATTTAGAGTTATGATTTTCGGAAGGCCGCTGTTTTTGTGGTCGTCGTTATTCGGCGCTATTTTGGTAGGTTGGTTATTAAAAATAGTAAACAGATTAATTAGTGTTTTTGATCTACATGAAAGTTGAAGATAATTGTCCAATGGTTCTGTAGGACCTGAGAACGCGCATTTTGGTTGAGTAAATCAAAAGTTATGAATTTAGTAAGACTGCTGTTCCGAAGCGGACAGACCGGCTTTCTGGGCTAAATACGGAGGGTTAGATGATTTAATTAGAAGTCTTCGTAATCTAAGAAAATGTGGATAATTTTATAAAGAATCCAGAATGGGGTGGTTTGTGGTGATCGGACTTCTGAGTCAAAAGTTACGTCCGTTTTAGTGCCTAGGCAGCAAGGGGTAACTTTTCGGTACCGGCGTAATGTGGTATATTTGGGGACGTGTAGGAGCGATGTATATTGATTGTGATTCTTGTTGCTGTAGTTTGTATTGAGATTTGGTGTATTTAATGTAGGAGAGGCGTCGTGTTTGTTGCCGTCTTCTAGCCAAATCGTCGTCATTTGCTAGTAAAGGCAAGTGCATGGTAGACAGCGATCAATGATTGATCACTGTTTTCTTTATCTTCTATTACCATTATTGTTGTGCTTTTATTTGGTTTAATTGCAAACAATGAATTGGTATGTTTATATCTTTGTTGATGAGCATGATGAAAAGTTGGATATGATGTTTATGATGGAGTTTGCATGTTTGCATTCATAAGCATCTTTGCATAAGAGAAGGTGATCTTGATGATCACAACTCCACGGGAGTGGGAGGAGGTCCCGATCCTTATGGAGGAACGGGCTTGAGAGTGAATGTTGTCGCGAGCATTCACTCACGCTATACCGTATATCTGTGAAAAGAAGTGCATGTGGACATATAGAATAGAGTTGCATTGAAATTTGAGATTGATAAATGAGAATGTGAATGGAAGTGCATGTGATGATAATGAAGTTATTGAATGCTGTTGATTTATTATTGCTCGTTGTTTATGATGTGTTTGCTGAGTCGTGGACTCACCCTTGCTCTATTGTTGTTTTTAGGTGATCTTCGAGGATGCCGTAGTTGGGAGCGAGTAGAGCACATGGACATCACATGATCATTCGCCATGATAAACTGTTCATTCAATTTTGGTTTACACTTGGACATGTTAGTTATTGAATAATGTCTAGGATATCTTTTGGACTAGACTATTTGCTTTATTAATTTGGATTCATTGGTTGATGCTGCTTTGGATTATTTGCCTGGTTATAATTCCCATTGCTTATTTATTGTCGATTGATCCATAATTGCATGTCTTTTTATGGTCCATTGATATGATTATCATTGTTTCCTTGCCGTAATTTTATAGTGTGTCATTAATTATTAGTTTAAAGTGTAGTGTGGTGGCATTCTAGGCTCAGTGTTGGGCTGGGGTGTTACATGCTGTTCTTGTCGCACATTAGACGGTCCGTTTTGTAGCCTTTCAGCTGAAAGGGCAAGCGGACATATGGTGGGACGACGTTTTTATGTCGAGGACTGCCGCTCAGGGTCCAGTTTCTTTGGGGGACTTTGTCGACCAGTTCAAGGCAAAGTTCTATCCCTACTCCTTCGTTGAGAAGATGGAGGTTGCCTTGATGACCTTTCTTCAGGGGAAGATGTCCATTGCTGAGTACGAGGTCGGGTTTAATAACTTGATTCACTTCGTCCTATCAGTGGAAAACAATGATTTCCAAAAGACCAAGAGGTTCCGTTGGGGCTACTACACGTGTTGGGAGCTACTACACTCTGTGACTCGAGCTCTGTTGTGGAGCAAGCTAGGGCATGGAGTTGGAGATGCAGCTCACTAAGGGGCTGCAAGCTTCTGGTGGACTTGTTGCTTCTGGTGGTGACCAGAAGAGGAGCTTTGGTGATGGGAGTGGGTCTTTTAAGCGGCCTGCTTATAAGAAGTTCAAGGGAGGACTGCAGTCTTCGTAGTTCTCCAAGACTAAGCAGTTGAGGCCATTTCCTCCTTTGGTATCTCGTTCTTTTGCCGGTACTCTAGCTCTTCGTCTTGTCCCAGGGCATGGTATGCTTTGTTTCAAGTGTAGTGATGGTCACCACGCTGCTAAGTGCTCTTAAACGGGAGCTTGTCGTAGGTGTGACGGACCGGGTCATAAGGAGCGGGTGTGTCAGCAAAACCCTACTAGTGTGATCAAGTGGGAGCCTGTGGTTGCTTCTTCTTCAGCAGGCCCTGCACAGGGGACTATCTAGATGATGGTCACCCCTTCTTTGCCGCCGCTTCCTTCAACTTGGGTGTCTCCGTCTGTAACACCCCAGCTCATCAATAACCTGGAATTCTACTAAACTAAGAGTTTTCTACAAAATTCGGCAGCATCTCCTTTGTAATTTTAAGTATTAAAAATACTAACAAACATGCAGGAGGTAAACAAGTAAGTTAAAGCGATAACAACTTAGAACATAAACTGGAAATATATCATGGAGTCACCATCCGACTCTTATTACAATAAAACAAAAGCACCTCGAAGGGTGGACATAGGAACTGAAAGATTACGTCTGGAATTCTCCAATTAAACTTAGGTGACTGATTTGTTAAAACTGATGCTTAATGAAGTGAAGAGTGCATCAGATGATTCTAGCCATTCCCATGCATGACGTCCTCACAAAGGGGTACCTAAAAAATAAATAAACAAGCAACAAACGTGAGTCCAGAACTCAGCAAGAACAATTAAGACAGTTGACCAATCTCGTAAACAAACTTTACTTCTAAACCATTCAATCATCTACAATAATATCACAAGAATTCAACTAACATTGCCATGCAATGCAAATACCACAAATGCATATACTTTTCTCTTTGCATATACCCGTAATGCAGAGTATGCATCCATTGATGCATACCCATGCTTGTGCGTTCTAGCACAGGGATCTCAAGTCCACACTCCATGAGTGTGGGGACTTCAAGCTCGTCTAAAACATGACAGAGACCTCAAATATAATTCAATACTTGGCTACCACGTAGTCCAAGACTCAAGAATAATGTAATAGTGCACATGAGCCACCACTCTTAATCAACATATGCATGTAACAACAATGATAAGACTAGGAATAATAATTCACATTCACAGAGCATTATCATGCCATGAATACTAAACAACAAGTGCATTTAACAACAACTGTAAGGCTACGAATAAAAATTCACATTCACAAAGCATTAACATTTCATGAATACTAATCAACATATTCTACCCACAATTATACTTGCCTCAACCATGTGGAGTAGGATGATGGGAAGTGGGTGCTATCCCCTGATTTACACCACTACCTGAACAATTTAATAACCATACTAAGGAGACATTCTAGATCATACAATAACACAAAATAGATAAATAAATCGCATTGCTCCTGTTCGCATCCTAATCGACCGCGTTTCCCCTTGAACGTTATTTTGTCCCAAAACAGGATAGTTGCCTTACCAAAATTGTATCTCCCATTCCGTTTATCAAATTTTGTTTTTACATTCTTGGGTTCTATGGAAACCTTAGGAAATTATATACAATAATTGTGTAGGTCCAACCCTCTAATTAGTTCTTTAAATATTTTAATTTACAAATTTCTACTTCTGCCCGAAACCTGTTATAACCCTGGACAGCGAGATAAAAATAATCATAACTTCCTAATGGTTTATCCAAAATTACATTCTTGAGTTCTCTGGAAACCTTATGAAATCACCTAAAATATTAATGTGGGTAGGATCCTCTAATTATTTCTTTAAATATTTTTATCATCCAATTACTGCAACCTGCCAGAATCCTGCCATAACATATGAACAACAGTGTTGTAAAATTCATAACTCAAGATCCATTCATCCAAACGACATGATCTAGGATTCTATGGAAATCTAAAAACATTACCCACAAATCTCTAGGAGGTGAGGAATCCAAAATTCGCTATTTCAGACCTCAAACCTACAGTGCACTACAAACTGCCAACAATCGATCTACTACTTGGTGTCGCTAAATCGCAAAACTAATAAACAAAGCAAGGATGTCTGAGAGTAACCCTTTAAGAACTCAATATAAACCGCTGAAGAATCCATGAGATCACCCTTCCCTCTTCCTTCTCCCACCTTCCCTTCCCTTCTTCCTTGGCCGGCAGCTGCCAATGGAGGCTTCTCCCTCCCTTCTTCTCCTTGGGCATCAGCAAGGGGGCAGCACCACCAGGAAGGAGGCACGGGGCTGGATAGGAGATGGCAGCCAGGAGGTGCGAGGGGGTGGTGGCCAGGAGGTGGGAGGGGTGGCTTAAGATTTGGCACCCTCCCCCCTTGGCCGGCTGCCCCTTGGGCCAGATTGCTGTGGGCTTTCGGACCACAACCCAGGTTCTTTGATTTATGTGAAAACCCCCCTGAACTACTGCTAAAACTAACTCTCTAAAATTACTTCTTTTTCCTAAAGTAGTTCTCCTCTCTTTAGCATATATGGGGTATTACACTGGCGGGGTGCTGCTGGCCACCGTCGCCTCCTGCACCGCTTCAGATTGTTGCTCCACCGGCTTTACGTGCACCACCATAATACAGTGTTGGGGCTCCCGCTGCCCCGGTGCCGTCTTCTTTTCTCCATGGTACCACCTAGATTGTACGCCATGCCTACCGCGGACTCCGCAGGATACGGGTAGGCTGCACTAACTGGTAATTCAAAAATATACCACATAAACCAGGAAGCCAAGTAAGCAAGAGGTCATAGATCGTTACCACTAGACGCAGTGCAGTGAAAGAAGAGTTGGAGCAACCTAACCTTTAGTAGTGATTCAGACAAAAAGAAATGCGAGAATTATATAGCTAATGTTATATCAACAAGTCTTGAGCTATTATATGGCTATATTATGCTTGTTCTATTGGAGAACCTTCTACTATTTCTTTGTTTGGATTGAACATGTGTAGAATTGTAAGCCTCAGCTAGTATGGTTCATCCTCCTTTCGGTCTCTGCGATTGGTTTTGATAACCACCACCAGAGTCCACCATATCTTCCCTCCTAGAAAATAACCAACTGATTTCTTTCACCAGTTAATTATTGCGGTCTTTCCCCCCTCTAATGCAAGCGAAGGTGGCAACATGTTCACCCATCAAATATGATCCAGTCTTATGTATATTTTGGAAATGAGCTATTAATTAGCTTGGTTCGTGAGTCAGTGACTCACAATTTTAGTTATATCTATTGAGTTTACAATTTTAGTTTGCAACAAAGTCTGATGTATGATTTGTTTTATCCGTTGCAACACATAGGCACCTGACTAGTCAATCTAACAATAGGGGAGATTTTGATTTGGCTTACTTCAATTCCGCTTTCATGTAGCATGATTCCTACGAACTACATAGCGGAAACCAAAAGCACATTTCAGAGGAATAATCTTAAGTCTATGTGCTCGAGTTTTTTTTGGCTTATTTAGCACCGTTTGGCACGGCAATAACAAATCTAGACCCCTCTGAAAATCAAAGCAAAAAATGACACCACGGACTCGTCAGGAGGCGACACGTAACCTCATCCATGCTGTGATTTCATGGGAATTTTTTTGGTAAATATGATAATAATCTTCGCCTCCTCCTGTAGAGCGCAAGCGCCCACCTCAGACCTGCGCCGCGCACCCTCATTGCACACTTTTTTTTAGATGTAGGGGGTAGCGAGCGCCCGCCTCGGGCCTATGCCACGCACTGTTCTTCAAAGGTATGGGGCGACACTCAATCTTTGCCTCCTACTGCATAGTGCAAGTGCCTTCCTTGGGCACGCGTCGTGCGTCCTCGCCACACAATTTTTCTGATGAAGGGGGTGGTATTCAATCTCCACCTCCTCCTACAGGCCACATCAACCCTTCGTGTCACTTTAGGTTGTGTGCATAGACTCCTATATGCGGCCGAAGGGGGGATGGTACCAGGTGTCGGGACCACAGACCAATGGATTTGAGCCCTCTGTGTGTTATGAACTAGTCCCATGATCAGTAACTAGCTCACACGGTTACGACATCGATGAGATCATGTCCATACAACAAAATATTTAAGAAGCAGATAAATTAATATTACTTAGTAGTAAAAGGAACTTACGGTCAAGGTTTACAGAGTTTACCACGCATGGCTTAACGACAACAGAGTAAACTTGCAGCGGAATAAAATAACTCATGGTAGCCATCCAACATGCCCACAGACAATCGAGTGGAGAATACATCCTAGTTCGTATAGTCTTCGAAATATTCCTCCTCGTAGAACTCTGTGATCCCTGGTTCTTCCTCGGTGACTGATCAACAAATGACGTATAGCCATGAGTACATAAAGTACTCAGCAAATCGTAGAGAAATCTATGCAAATAGTATTCATGCTTGGCTTGAGTAAGGATAGCTTTATGGTTATTTTGCAGAAACCAGTATTAACAATAAATACAGTAAGCAGATTGAAAAAATAATTTAAAAGATTAATACATAAGTAAATAAGTTCTTTTGAAACAACTAGTGAATAACTCTGTTCACTTCCCAACATCAACCAACATCCACATCGCTTCCCAACTAAACTATTCCAACATTTTTATGAAAACCTACCCTTTGTGTGAAATCACCAAGCATTATCCATAACAGGGGACACGGCTATTCGAATAGTTTTACACTCTACAGAGGTTGTACAGCTTGACCCACAAGAGATAATCAGTTTATAATATCCATCTGACACACTTCCGAAGGTGTGCAACTAAATGATTATCACAAGGCTTTTACAAAGCTCCGTTTTGACTCGGTTCTACTCAATAAGGTTTCGCCACACCGGCCCCCTCTTGCGCTATTTATCAACCTAAACAGATCCGACTTAAAACATTGCTAATTAGGTGGCAAGGCCTACCCCATAAATAGACTTGTGGTTGTACGGTACAGCTCAGATCAATGGCGCATAAAGTTAAGTCCTTAGTGACTACTCAAGCGAGTCAACCATATTCCAAAATCATCTCCTTTACTGCACGATGAATCGCCTGAGTATGAAATTATTTTTGGTTCAACTCAATCAAATGGCAACCATTGCCATGGCATAACAACTATTAATATCAGTTGTAGTGCCACAACTCCATACTTTATTCAGTCAAATTTAATCATTCTTTGAGCATATGATCATGAATCCCATCGCACAACTAAAGCATTGCTAAGCATATACGATACCCAAGTTGGTAAAATATGTCCAACTAAGATTAACCCAACCTATGGTGTCCACTGGTATATGTTGTTTACAATTATTCAAGGAGGCATACCAGCAATTGGGTAATTAACTATTCCTGAATGCTACTACAAAAAGGCTAATATTGGATGCCTCATCATAGATGATTGACCAAAATCGTCTGTATTACATGCAATCACATATGGTTTTGGTTTAGAGACCGTCTGTGTAATTCGATGCGCTAAAACCATTTGTGAAGATGTAATATCACAGATGGTTCAAGTTGAAAACCGTCTGTGAAGTATCACATACGGTTCTGATAAAGAACCGTCTGTGATATTTCGTAATATCACAGATGGTTCTTTGTCAGAACCGTCTGTGATACTGCACAGACGGTTTTCAACATGAACTATCTGTGACTTCCCGTCCTCATCATAGATGGTTTGTTTTAAAATTTGTCTGTGATAATCTCATTTATAGCAGACTTGACCCCTACAGATCTGTCTTAAATTCCAGCTCTATTCTCGTTGCTGCTACTGGAGGTGGAGCTTTGAGACGATTTGGTGAAAGAAGACCGCAGATTTGGGAAGAGAGTGATTGTAGATCTAGCTTGGTAATTTGTTCTTGAATATCGATGGTTAGTAATTTGCTCCTTGCATTATATTCTAGATCTAGCTTGGTAAAGAGATAATTAAAGATGGTTTAGATCTAGCTTTTTTTGTGTTGTTTTGCAAGTGTTGCCTTTTACCATCTGAACTTGAGTGGGCTGTCTATAATGTGATTGTGATGAACAACCTGACCCTAGGGTGCATGGCCGAAATTTGGATTTTATTGGTGTTGTTGCCATTGAGTATACACGCATATTTTTGCACTCCTATTGTAATGCATTGTTATTTTTTTAGTTCATTAGAAATACATTTTTCAAATGACATATGAAAAGTTGCATCTATAATATACTAATTAACTAATTCAATATTTAACACCAAATTGTTATATGCGTCGCGTAGATGGACCGAAGCTGGATGTGTGCTGGCAACCGTGTGAGTAAAGAGTACATTAATGATGTGTCTGCTTTTATAAGAGCTGCTGAGGAGGATATATTGAATAAGGGGGTGGAGTATATGTACTGTCCAGGTATTGACTGCGAGAATCTGAAGATGTTTAAGAACCGAGCGCAGATCGAAACACACTTGATTCAAAGGGGCTTGAAAAAGGGGTATACACGTTGGACCAGTCTCGGTGATGAGAAGATTATACAGAAGGTAGTAATAATGACATCGCCGACGAAGTCAACGATGTGCTGCCGGATGATGTCGATTGTGCTTCCGATTCGGATAGGCTGCACGATGACAATCTGGATCAGATGCTTCGCTATGTAGAAGGGAACTATGATGAGAGGGAGCAAGAGGACTCAAAAAAACCTTTGTTCCCGGGCTGCATGTAATATCCCGGAATCGAATCGGGAAAATTTAAAAGAAGCCGGGGACGACAAGGCAATTAAAGAAATGGAATTTCCTGTTGAGAGAGGGGGTTTTCATAAAATTTTGACAACTGGGCGTGGCCAGGGCCAAGAGGGATGGCGGTTTAGGGGCCGACCAGGGGCGCCCAAACACTAGCCACCTCCCCCCACTCCCTCCACTTCCCCCCATAGCCGCCACCCTCTCCCTCCTCCCCCTGACGCCCCTTGCTGCTCCTTGGCGCCGTCTCACTGCAGTGGTGTCATCCCCAGTGATCCCTGGCGTTGCTCCCCAGGATCTCCTCCGAAGTCGCCTCCTCACGCCGTCGTCACCTGCCGTTCGTCAGCGATCTTGTGGCCGGCCATTGGAGAGGGAAGAGAGGAGAAGGGAGGGAGGTCTTTGGGAAGCGGATCAACGTCGTCCTTCAGGTCTACAAGGGTAACGAGGAGTCTCACCTGCTGTTTGATAATGTTTGGAGATAGATTGATCGATTAGTGGTAAACCGTTATGCTGTCTGTCAGATTCCAGATTAGATCCAGTAGATGGTGCACCAAGTTTCGGTGTCTTAGAAGAAGAATTTGATATTTTCGTCTCCTAGAGTTTTGTAGCACTGGTTTTTATATTTCCATAGCCACTAAGATCATGAGATTCCTCCATACGGTTTAGGAGATATGAGTTATTCTTTGCGCACTGTTCTATCTGTCTGATGAGAAGGAACAGTATGTTTGTTCCTTAATTTTTACCTTGTTATTTTGGGATTCAGAACCTCCACCCAACTAAGTTATTGTAGAATTTTTTATAATCTTTCCAGATTGATAAAGATCACCTCTATTGGATTTGTAGAATGAAAGTTATGCCATTTTATTTACTGCTATTTTGTGGTCTTGACAGATGTCTGTCAGACATTTTTAACTGCAGGCTAGCCAATTGTCTTTGACGAATCGATAAACCCCGTCAGCTAGAGTTTCGTAGTTCTGTGCATTAAGTTTCATTGGGCATTGGTTTCATGTCATTTCGAGTTCCAGATCCAGATAATTAATTATGATTTTTCTCGTACTGTTGTCCAGGAGAGCTGTAAACTAGCTGATTAGTGTAATTGTCAATTGGAACCTGTAGGTTGTGTTGGATATATAGAGGGTTATGGTAGGACACTTGTAGCTTTGTCATACCTTGTTATCCTTATCCCGATTATATATTTGTGTAGGCGGTGAGGCAGTGAGTGGAGGGGCACCTTCGCTGCCACCTAACACGTCACAGCGCTGGAGGCAAGTACTTTGTCTTTTCTTATGGAATGTTGATGATTGCGTGTGGATGGATTGCTAGACTTGCTATTCATGTTCCTATGAAACTTAGTATATTCATTCTTATGTGATAAATATTCAATGCATGTGATTCATTCCACACACGCATCGTTTTCGTTTTGACCACAGGAGTGGAAATTGAAATACCCATCAACTCCAGTATGGGCATGTAAGTCCCACCACTCCAATGTGAGCAATCTTGGACACCCGTATGAAACGTTCTTCATACGGTATTTGGGTCCCTGGATTTCGTTAAGTACGGGCTTAAGTGAACACCGACGGGTGTATCACTCGTTATACCGGTACAAACTGTTGAGCAGTCCATTCCTTCAATGCATTCTTTCATTCCATTCATTCATGTATGTGTTCCGAAAATTGTTCATATGACGGTTGTATTTGGCTTGTCCACTTTATGCTTGATTTAACATGTTTAGTACTTGCTGAGTCTTTAGCTCATTCTTGCTTGTTTTGTTTAATTTAGGTAAATGATGAAGAAGACAAGTTTTGGGAGGGATTAGTCCAGCACGATGCACGCGACTTACATCAAATCAGAATTCATTGATTATTTTCGTTTCATAATGACTATTTGATAAATATTGAATTGTAATAAGCCAACTTGGTTACGATTATCTTATTCTCATGTTTAAATATTTTTTCCTATCTTTCACTGGATTTGTTACTTATCTTTAGTTCGTATGAAGTACTGCTATATATTCATTGCTATTCGTATAATTATGTTGGTTCCTAGTGTTTTGATTAAGATTGAGTGACATCTTGACTTCCGAATAGTCAGGGTGTTACACTGCAAGCTAGAATACACAAGGTTATCATCCGTACTTGAACTGCTAAAATTGAAGGCAAACAACGGTTGGTCTGACAAGAGTTTCACATCACTGTTAGGTCTCTTAGCGAACATATTTCCAGAGGGAAACGAGTTGCCTAAAACCACTTACAAAACCAAAAAGGTTCTTTGTCCATTGGGAATGGAAGTAGAAAGAATACATGCATGTTTGAACGACTGTATTATCTACCGTAACGAGTATGCAAACGTGCATATATGTTTGGTGTACAATGTATCCCGATACAAGTGTAAGAATCGATCAGATGACGGCAAGGTAACTGAGGTGAAGAAAGGATCTCGTGCTAAGGTGGCGTGGTATCTTCCTGTAATTCCCCGTTTGAAGTGATTTTTTGCGAACCCAAAGGATGCAAAACTGCTGCATTGGCACTGAGAAGAGCGTAAGAATGACAGAAAGCTAAGGCACCCTGCTGATTCCGCCCAGTGGAGAAACGTCGATGAGAGGTTTGCAAACTTCAGTGCGGAACTGAGGAATATAAGGTTTGGATTGAGTACAGATGGAATAAATCCTTTCGGTAACATGAGCAGTCGACATAGCACTTGGCCCGTGACTCTCTGTATCTACAACCTTCCTCCTTGGGTGTGTATGAAGTGGAAGTATATTTTTATTGCCGATACTTATCCAAGGGTCGAAGCAACTTGGGAATGATATTGATGTATACGTAGCACTATTGATGAAAGATCTAAAAATTCTGTGGATTGAAGGGGTACAGGTATGGGAGGCGTACAAACGAGGAAACTTCATTTTAGGCTTCTTGTTGTTCTGCACCATAAATGATTATCCTGCTCTCGCTAACCTGTCAGGCCAGAGTACAAAAGGGGCCAAAGCCTGTACTCGCGTGAAACCGTGTACATGCGTCACCGTAGACTCCTTCGGAGGGCTCACCCATACCGCAAGATGAAGAAACAATTCGACTGAGAGAAGGAGGACAGTTCAGTTCCAAGGCATTTAATCGGAAAAGCAATCTATGATATGGTTAAGGATTTAAATATTGTGATCGGAAAGGGACGTAAATCGATGACCTGTGAGAACAATATCTGGAAGAAGAGACTAATATTTTGGGACTTACCTTATTGGGAACACCTGGAGGTTCACCACTACATCGAAGTCATGCACGTTGAGAAAAATATATGTGACAGCTTGATTGGTCTCTTACTATACATTCATGACAAAACAAAGAATGGTGTCAACTCACGGCTTGACTTGGTTGATATGTACATCAGACATGAGTTAGCACCAGCAAAGACCGATAAAGGATGAACGTACCTTCCCCCTGCTTGTTACACTCTGTCCAAGGCCGAGAGAACTAAATTGTGCTAGTGCTTGCATGGTGTGAAAGTTCCGTCCGGTTACTCCGCCAAAATGAAGAAACTTGTTTCGATGGAAGATTTGAAGTTAATTGGCATGAAGTCTGATGATTGTCATGTGTTGATGACACGGGTGCTCCTTGATACAATTAGAAGTATTTTGTCGATCAAGGTCCGAAAGACAATCATGAGGCTGTGTTATTTCTTTAACAGAATTGCTCGGAATGCCATCGATCCCAAAGGACTAGATGCTCTGCAGGACGAGGTGGTGACGACTCTATGTGATTTGATATGTATTTCCCTCTGTCGTTTTTTGATATCATGGTCCATCTCATTGTTCACATTGTGAGGGAGATAAAGATGTGCGGGCCTATATTCCTACATAGCATGTACCCGTTCGAGAGGTTCATGGGAATTCTCAAGTCCTATGTACAGAATCGAACTCGACCGGAGGGCAGCATTGTCGAAGGTTATGCAACCAAAGAGGTCATTGATTTCTATGTTGTTTACATGACTCAAGTCAAACTGATAGGTGTGTATCGATCTCGCCAAGTGGGGTGGCTCGAGGGTATTGGGGCCATCGGAAGGAAAGCAATCACTCCAAATATAGATGCATATGCTCAAGCCCATTTCGCGGTCTTGCAACACATGTCCGAAGTGTTCCCTTATATTGACCAGCTCAAGGATGTGCTTTGGCAACAAAACCCAGAGTGGTCGGATGTTTGGATCATGAGACAACACAATAGTTTATTCAACTAATGGTTGAAGGAGCGACTCGCCAGGAGCTCGTCAAGTGATATGCTAACATGGTTGGCAAAAGGGCCAACATTTACAGTTGTGACATGGCAAGGATACGACAAAAATGGGTACACATTATGTACGCAGGCTCACGATGTAATTAGCACTAACTAGAACTGTGGTGTCTGCATAGATGCGTTCAATACCGATGGGCTGAGGAGCTCCTACTATGGGCTCATACAGGAGATATGAGAGCTCAACTACGTGTTTGTCAAGATCCCTCTATTTCGGTGCCATTGGGTCCATCTCTCACAGGTGAAGGTCGACAAGTGCGGTGTCACTACCGTGGACCTCGAACGTGTCGGATACAAAGACGAATCATTTGTACTTGCTAACCAAGTTGTTCAAGTCTTCTATGTAACCGACCAAGAAAATAAGAAGCGTCACATACATATTCATGGAAAAATGAGGATTGTCGGAGTTGAGAATGTAGTGGATGAGGAAGAATACAATCAATTTGACGAGTTGCCTCCTTTCAGAAACGACATAAGGGTAGAGGAAGAACAACGTGACGAAACTAGCTATATACGTATTGATAATCATGAAGGGCTAATTTTTAAAGATTGAATAATGTGTGTATTGCATAAGGGTCGAGAATGTGTCATATGGTGTAACAACCCAAAATTTCAAGTTTCAATTGAAAATAAAGGTTTAATTTATTTTCTAGAATTTTTTAAAAAACTTGTCCCTAATTATTTTAAAGCTCAAAATAATTTGTTTGCAAAATCTATTGTCAAGAATACGTTGGAAATATTTTATTTTAATACAAAATGTCTTAGAGAATTTCTGTGAATTTTCTCATAATTGGTTGAATTCATTTGATATTTTCTAAACCCTTTTTGAATTACTAGAATTATTTTAATTGATAAATGAATTTAAAAATCGCCATACGGTGTTGAATTGAAACTCCATGACTATCATCGCATTCTCCGACCGTTCCGACCACTCCGACCATTCTGACCGTTCCGACCACTCCAACCACTCCGACCGCTTTAGCCTTTCGCCGACAGGTGGGCCCATCTGCGCGTCATTTTCCAACTCGCCCCTTCTTCCTCGCGCGGCCGCGCCTTCGCCCGCCATAACTGCCGAATGAAGCTTTATCAATTTTCTGTTGCTCTCCCGGATTCTTCTCGCATTATTGCGCATTCAAACCGACGGTTTCTGCCGCAATCATTCCCGGCTGTTTCCCTCTCGTTCATCCGCATTTACACCGGGTGTTCGTCGTCTCCGCCGTGACCTCCGCGCACGAACTCCGCCTCCTGACCTCCCCTCGGCCTATAAAAGGTAGCCACGGGTGCGCATACGTTCCTCCACCTAGCGCCCCAGCTCCCCTCGCAATTCGAGTTTCTCCAGCGATCCCCGAAACTCGGTTCTTCACCGATTCCGTTGCCAACAACCCCACCCCGACCGCATCATCAGTATCGCAACTTCACTGCGATCCATGTGCGCACCTTCGCTTTGCCAAGAGACCACCGGAACGCCTTCGCCGTCGACAACTAAATCGCTCTGCCGCTCCCTCCTCACCGCCGGTCACCTCCTTCCTCCTCCGACCACTCGGGTGAGCGCATTAGACTCCCCGTCACTCCCTCTCTCCGGCGCACATCTCACCGCCGTTCATCGGGTCGCAGTTCGCCGGTACCGTTGGGATCCGAGCACTGCCCCCGACCAGTACCGACGTGGTCGCCACCGCGAAGACGCGTAAGCACCACCTCAGCGTCTGTGCCGACGTGGCTGCCCTCGTGGACGCCAGCGTGGCAGCTTGCGCAATAACTCGAATTTCCTTTAGAAAAATAATCAGGGAAATTAATAAAATCTGGTTTTAGTATTTTCTTTAGTTTTAAACTTCTAGGAGCTCGTATTTCTTCATACGAACTCCGATTGAGGTGAATCAAATTTCTAAATTTATATAAATGCAAAATCTATCTAACTAAACCAAAATTATTTTCTTTGGAGTAAATTTGAATATTTATTTGCATATTATTGGAATTTATTTGAATTTGGCTTATTTTCGCGTATAGATTTTGACGACTCCGGAGAGCTCGATCCATCTAAAGAGTTAGATTATCAGGACTTCGAGCAAGGCAGGTTATACCATTGATCATATTGATCCTAGTATTTTATATTTATTTAATTATGTTTTTAAATTACTATTGCATGCATAATTTTGTACAGTTAATTTAAGTCCCTGTTTTAAATTTATAGTTAATCCAATTCCTTTGTACAACCAAACTTGAATGTTGAATCAGCATTCCCTTGTCACCTTAGTCAAACAAACATTTGAAAATAAAGGTATGCTTAGACATGGCTTAGATCACAAATATTTAACTTTGGGGAATTTTAGCCAAAATAGCAGTTTGATTAAAAGCCTATGTCATTGTTTTGTCACGATGGATTTAATGTCTTTCAAAAATAAAAGTGAAAAATGGGTTTAGACTTGGGCGGAATAGATGCTTGGTGGGTGCAGGTTTATGCACAGGCTAAATCCTGGTAGGGTTGAGGCTCAGGGGTTTTTTTTTTTAAGTCGCCCAAGTGAGTTATGGACTGGTCTTTTAGCCACATCTTGTAAAGCTCCACCGTACTACTACATGCCTAGAATGGGACAGGCTAGGCTGAATAATTTGCAATACTACATTGTTAGTTGTGCCATTTTGGTGTGTGAGTGTCGGTTAGACAGTATTCCCACTTGGCGCAAGAGGGGGTTTCCGGCGGGTGGTTAACCCAATGGAAGTGAAACCTTAGCGGCGCAAGAGGGGGTTTCTAGCGGATGGTTAATCCAAAGGAAGTGAAACCTTAGCGGGCATGACTACTTTGGGATGATGCATTGTAAAGGTCTCGTGATAATCACTTAGTCGCACACCTACGGAAGTGTGTCAGACGGACATTCAAAGTTGATTATCCACTGTACAACCTCTGTAGAATGTAAAACTATTCGAATAGCCGTGTCCACGGTCATGGACATGCTGAGCAAAGCCACTCTAAGTTAGACTTTGTTTTTGATTTATAAAATAATTTTAGAAAAAGTGATTTTCGGATGGCAAATCCTTATGGTAAAATTGGGCCATGTGATAGGAGGAAATCCATCATCATGTTTCATATGGAGGTTATCCACTATAAAATTATCAATTTAAAACATAATTCTAACTGTGGATTAAAAATGTGCCTTGAAACTTAGTATGGTTATTTAAAATTGAAAATGCTCTTTACGCAAATAACCCTATCAGCCTTACTTGTTTACTTATGCATACATCATATTTCTTTATTGGGTGTAACTTGCGAGCACGGTAGTTGTGCTCACTCTTGCTGAATAATATTTATTCAGGAGAAGACTTCTATCCAGACGATGAGGATCCAGACGTTTAGGACTACGCCTCTAGACGATTGCCTGTGGCACATCGTGTGGTCTACTACTTGTGTTTTTCGCTGTGTTATTTTAATTAGTCTTAGGCCCTATTTTGTAATAAACTCTGATTCATATTAAATAAATATGTGATATGATTGTGATAACATTTTTGTTGGACTGTGGACACTATAATTCCTGGACTAGTGTGGGAAACACAGAGAATTCGGGATCCTTCGTTCCCGGGATCAACATACGGGGAGTTCCAAATGTAGATTGAACTTAATGGTACATATTTTTATATGTTCTGAATGACTAATTTTAGTTCATTTGAGTTAATTGATTTGTACTGTGAAATGGATGTGCTTTTTTTTAAAATGAATGTGAATTGAATGTATACATATACTTGTTTTATTTCTGCTTGTTTCAGATGGCATGGCTAGCATTTCCTAAGGCTTGCCAATAAACAGAACTAGATTTACCCATACAAAAGAATATCACAGATAGTTTCATCTATGAATCGTCTGTGATAATCTATCACATACGGTTTCATCTAAAATAGTATGCGATATATAAGCTATCACAGACGGTTCCTTAAGATAAGCCATCTGTGATACATCAGATATCACAGACAGTTTCATCTAAAAACCGTCTATGATACACAATCTATCACAAAAAAGTTATTTATTGGAGCCGTCAGTGGTATTATTTATCACAGACGGTTCTACTTTAGAAGCATCTGTGATGTCCAACCCTATTTATATTCAGACTTTTGGGTTTGCCCGTGCCCCCACTCAAATGATTAAATTTCTCTAACTCTCTTTCCTCCGCCGAGCCCGTCACCACCATCCTCGACGCCGCCTCCTCCTCAAGCCCGGCGCGCCTCCTCCCCGAGCACAAGCTGTCGCCTCCCTGAACCCGGTGCCCCTCCTCCCACGAGCTTGGTGAGCCTCCTCCCTGAACCCGCCTCCTCCCCTACCCTGAGCATGTGTCGCCTCCTCCTCCCTCGAGCATGACGCGCCTCTCCTTCGACGTCGCGCCCTTCTGCTCTGGTGCTCCCTGCTTATCCTTCTCCTCGACGACCAAAGATAACCAATGCAATGTGGTATAGCTTGATACTTCTACTGGAATATATCGCAATGTGGTGTTGTGGGCTTGAGATGAATGCTTTGTGATGATAATAGTATTGTACTGAAATTATTTTGATAATCGGGTTTGAACTTGAGCTCTAATTGGAATGCTTACTACTGTTGATTGGTCTTTAGCATTTAGTCTATTACTTTCGGCTGATTAATTGGTTGAACCTGCAGGTTCTATGATCCTTAGTAATTCATAATACATGCTATCCTGTCAGTCAATTGGGCTTATTGCTGAACTTGTTAAACTACGATCTTTTATACAATCAGTAGATCAAGCTTTGTTGGCTGACTGGAGTGTTGTTTTGGTGATCATTTTGCTTTGATCTCCTGTTGGCCAAAAGTATTACCTGTTGTCTTTTGTTTAAAGATCCTATCGGTAGATAAGTAAAACACTATTTTAGAGCTCAAAGTTTGAATTAATATTGTCAAATTCAATTAATGAAAAGTATAAACTAAAGTAGCAAGAAGGCTAAGATTAAATCTTGTGTAACTCTACATCTGAGAGCAATATTAAAATGTTAAATCTTAGCTTTATGCTGATTTCATTTGTTCACACAATGTTTGTGTTGAGTATATTATTCCTTTTAAATGACTTGGAGGATTTACATGTTTATATGTCAATTATGTCATTGTATTGGTCCTAATTTCTTTCCTACTGTTATACCATGTGGATAGGTCGTGGATTTTGTGATGATGAATAATTAACTTTTGGGTTGCATTGAAATTTGCGTTTGCGAAAGTTTCAGTTGTTGGAATATTCAGTTTGGGTGGTCGGATCATGCCTCGTATCGGGTGGTCCAGATGGTGATACTCGATGACCCTTTTTCCGCGAGGCTTCAACCGGATTTCGAGTACTGTACCTCCGAGTATTGAGTAATGTACTCAGTCGTGAGTCAAGGTGTGTACCGAGTTCGAAGCAACAATACCTAGTCGATGGTCGAAAGCTATAGTACCTGGTCGATGGTCAAAAGCTACAGTACCTGGTGGACGGTCGAAGATACAGTGTATGGCCAAAGGTCAAAAGCTACAGTACATAGTCAATGGGAGAAGCTATAGTTGTAGGCTTTGCGATCAGTAGTCGTAGACTTTGCCATCGGTAGTCGTAGGCTTTGCGATCAGTGGACGTAGCCTTCTGGTAGGTAGTCGTAGGCTTCGAGTGCTTCAATTCTTGTAATATTTGACTAATTTGGAGTACTCGTTTACGGTGAAAGCGGTCCGACCGGCTTGTACATAACTGTTAGACCAGTTTTTCAGAGTGGTCTCGAGTTGTTTTTTGAAAGTATGAAAATTAAGATCGTGGATGATCTGGTTCATGGTTATTGATAGATGAGCGTGTGATATGCGTGTGTGAACTGATATTGGTCAAGTTGGATAACTTGTGCTGGAAAAACGTTCTTTGGTCTTTGCATGTGCAGGTTGGGTGTGGAGATGGTCATGGTCGATGACGAGGAGGACTGGGACTAGGATGGGGAAATCCAATGTTCAGGCGGTCGAGGATGTCACGAGGTGGTCGGGCGTACGCTGGTGCACGTGGAGATCAAAGGTGGATGCATGATGCGTGGAGAAGCTACAGGAGGTGGGTCCTGAAGGCTTCGACGCGTGAGGACTTATGTAAGGTGCTCATAACCGGAAGGTTTAGATATTTTGGAAAACCCGTGTTTGGAGGGATTTTGGGTTCTTTGATTTTTGGAAATAGATATGATTTTGTGTCTGGGTTTTGAGGACACGATTTAGGGCTCTAGCATATAAAAGGGGGGAGAGACTAAGAGTTACTAGAGGTTTTTGGCGACTGCTTTCGGGAGAAAGCTTTTGGAGTTTATATGCTAGGGCTTGAGGGGTGCTGTTAGAGCACTTTGTAGCCACAACATGATTCAGAAGTAAAAGATCAGATCTATTCCAAGAAAGATTAGTAATCACCGGTGGCATGTTCTTCTGGGCATAGTCTTCGACGAGTTCTCGTTCTGAGAAGTCTTTGATGAGTTCTCATTTCGAGCAATCTTTGACTTGTTCTTGTTCCAAGCTGTGTGTGACGCTCTCAAGTCATAGGACGGAAGAAATCCGATAGTCGAACTCTTTCGACTAGGTGGTCGAAACTCCTTCGACCAGGTCGACTTCACCTTCTTTGATCACGTGTTGTGTCATTCACCTAGTTGTTGGCAGCAGAGCAGAGCAGATAAGAGCAGATTCGAGCACGGTGACTAGCAGGGATCTCACACGAGTTCGATGTTTTCAGTCGTCGGTTCAATCCAACACATACTATACTCGGTAATTCAAGAAGAAAGTATAACAATCATTCACCCCCCCCCCCTCTGATTGTTGTATTCAATCCTACAAGGGGTATCAGTGTGGGTTACTATGGCGTCAGAGAGGTTTGTGAATTGTCCCCCATGCTAGATGGTACCGATTTTGCTTTTTGGAAGTGTCATCTGCAAGCTTATATTGAGACTCAAGGTAGTGATATTTGGAATAAGATTTTTAGACCTTATGAGGTTCCTGTTACTAATATCAATAAACAAATATTGATTTAAATGCTCAAGCTCGTAACTTTCTGTTTCAAGTGATTTCTCGTAAAGAATTTTATTGTGTAGCTCATATTAATTCTGCTATTTAATATGGAAAACTCTTTGCGATTATCATGAAGGAACCACTAAAATAAAGAAAGTGCATAAAAATCTTTATAAAAAAGAATATTCTGATTTTGTTATGAAGCCGGGTGAAGCTATTGATGATCTTTTTTCTCCATTTGACAAAATACTGAGTAATTTACATGGTGTTAATGTTATTCCTACTGATGAAGATAATGCAACTAAATTTTGAGATCTTTAGGTACTAAGTGGTGGATGGTTGTCACAACTATAAATCAAACTGTCGATCTAGATACTTTAACCATGGATTGATAAACCTTCATCTTTAGCATTTGTTACTAATCCCGTGCAGGTTGCTTCGTCTTTGCCATCTAAGATTGATAAACCTATGAGATGGAAGATTTGCCATCTAAGATTGATAAACCTTCATCTTTAGCACTTGTTACTAACCCCGTGCATGTTGCTTCGTTTTTGCCATCTAAGATTGATAAACCTATGAGATGGAAGTTTTGCCATCTAAGATTGATAAATCTTCATCTTTAGCACTTGTTACTAACACCGTGTAGGTTGCTTCGTCGAGTTATTTTCTTGTGTCTACTTTGTTTTCTATTTTAGAGGAACAGTTCGAACAGGTCCCTAAAGAGGATTTGGTGTTGATCTCCTCACGTGCATACAAGGCGCTCAACAACATGAGGATGAGGAAGCGATGTGGTATGTCAAGTTCAATCAAGTGCTACGAGTGTGGTGAGCTAGGTCACATTAAGATGAAGTATTCGAAGCTCAAAGGGAAGGTGATCAAGGAAGGCAAATATTACCATCGTTGGCCATCTAAGAACTAAGAACAACGACACCAAGGGTGGCAATTTCCATCGGAAATTTGCTAAAAAGGTTCTTTCGGCTATTGAGCATCTTGATCTGAGTGATGTGGAATATGAGAGTTGCGACGACAATGATCACGACAAAGATGATGTGAAAGGTAAGAAGAAGAGCACCGACGACTTCACGGGTATGTGTTTCATGGCAAGAAACGACAACAACAACTATGATGACAGTGATCCCGATGAGGTAAGACCATCATATGATGAGCTTGAAGATGGTTTGATTAAACTTGCTATTGAACTGAAAAAGACAAAAAAGAAACTTAAAGAAAATAATTGTCTTGTTGAAAGATTAACTTCTGAAATTAATAGACATAAAGCTTTTTTTTCCTGAGAATGAATCATGTGAGTCTTGTCAAGTTTTACATTCTAAGTTGGAGACTGCTAGGTAAATGAATGCATCAAACTTAGTTCAACTTAGGAATGTAAATGCTAAATTTGATGATTTAAGGTTGGCACATGACTTTTGCGATGAAAAGTTAAAAACTGAAAATGATGAAATTGAAAAGCTCAAGTTTAGTTCCCCTACAAGTTTATAGTCAATTATTTCAAATGCTCAAACTAAAACTTGCTCTAATTGTGGATTGCTAGAAGATAGACTTAATTCATCCCAGCAAACAATTCAACAGATACTTCATCATGAGATATCTCCTTACTCTAACTGTCCTAAACTTAACATAGAAATAGAAGTTTTGACTAGACAACTTAATGATTTTGCTGAAAAAGAAAGATTGGCTCAGTCTAGTGTTTCTAAGAATCTTGTGAATAAATCTGGTAAATACACAACTTGTCCCACTCTAACTAAATATAATGAGTATCTTAAGGACACTTTAGAGAGATTTTCCTTTGATAAGAAAATTTTTAATATGATCCTAGACAAGTCAAAAGTGGGTGTTAAAAATAAAGGTTTAGGATTTAATTTTGTTGAGCATGCCAAGAATAGTCCTCCTAAGATTGTTAAGCTTCTTGAACCTGAAAATTTTGAAGTAAAATATGAAACAAAATAAATTATTTTTAAATCGATTGGTATTGCAATAGACTCATCTACCAAAGTGGTTGTTGTAAAGGCAATAGATAAGACTTCTCATCAAGACAAGTATCAATGCACTCATTGTAGTAGAGAGGGTCATTTGGTTCAATTGTACATTTGAAAAGCGAAGAAAGAAAAGAAAGACATATTAAGAAAGATTTCTCGTTTTGGAGCGGAGTTTGGTCAAGCTCCTTATCATCGCTTTGCTCCCTCTAAATAATTTTCTACAAGTTTGAGAGTTTTTACGACAGGACCGGTTAGACCGGCGTCTATCACGCGGTCAGATCGGTTGGCGGTCAGACCTGCACTTCAACTACGATCTGACCGGCAGTGTCCAGAATCTAAAAATTCTTTGTCTGTGCCTACTGTTGCTCCTGTTCATCACGTATCTTAGTACTGGTTACCTAAATCTTTATTCTCTAACCCTTGTACTAAGATACCGATGATTGTTCATGGTTTGTAGGCTTGTCGCAAGCGGAAGGAGAGCATATGGTCCATTAACTTCAATTGCTCTCGCCACATGACCGGAGAATCACGATGGTTCTCCCCCCTCACTCGTGCCACCAGTGATGAGATGATTACTTTTGGGGACAATGCTTAAGGACGAGTTCTTGCAAGAGAACTCACAATGCAGGTATACAGGTAAATGATGCACTCAAAGACATCTTCTATGACTTTGACGCCGATGAATGGGTAACCCCAATTCACATTTTGACACACGTATCTACACCGATGGAGTCTATAACTAGTGACTTTGCTCCTACCTCCAATGAGGTAGAGGTTACTACCGCTACATCTATGTCACCAACGACTCCATAGGCTCCTCTGCATGTTCAACGACGTCATCCTCCAGAACAAATGATTGGTGAGTTAGATAAGAGAGTTCTTCGCAACAGTTATAACTCCGATACCTCATATGCTCATGCTGCATTTGTTTCCTCTTTTGAACCCCAAGATGTAAGTCACGCTTTATCTGATGAGTCTTGAATTAATGCCATCTACGAGGAATTAGAAAATTTGGAGCGTAGTAAAGTCTGGTTTTTAGTTTCATCTCCTCATGGACATAATGTTATTGGAACTAAATGGATTTTTAAGAATAAACAAACTGATAATGGTGTTGTTGTTCAAAATAAGACTAGACTTGCGGCTCAGGGTTTTACTTAGGTAGAAGATCTTAATTTTAGTGAAATTTTTGTACTTGTTACTCGATTAGAAAGTGTTAAGTGTAGGCAGGCCACGATGGCAAGGAGCAACGGGCTCAAACTGGCCCAACCCACGCCATGCATCACGGCCGCGCCCGCCGGCTGTTACAAGGCCCAATAAATGAATGCAGGTTGACTGGCCGGCCACTGCTTTTGCGGCTGCGGGTTCATCACAATTCACACGGTCCAATCTGGCCACAACTCTCTCAGACTAAATCACCAACCAATCTCGCGGCTACAGGTTCAATCATTATCTGGCCACGACCACGAGCTACATGCAAGGTGGTCTACGTACGTGCACCTCCGAATGTTGGAAAGCCGAACTTAATTTGAGGAGATTTCTGAGCGATTCCATTTTTTTATTTATTTGTTTTTACGTGGTTTTCGGCTAGCCACCGATCGCCCCGGCCCACATGCTGCATCTCCCAATGCCTCCGATCCCCCACCCACTCAAGAGAGAGTTAAAGCAAAGCAAAGGAACATAGCATGCATGTACACGAGAGGTCAAAAGGAAACAAAAGCCCACCTATCCTAACAAGGAGTGCTATGCTTTTCTTTACCTTTACCAAAGTAGAGCTTTTAGCTAGCCTTACTTCCACACCCGCACGTTTTGCTCGTCATGTCACGGACACATGCATATACATAATTCGGTGTGTGTGTATATACATATATATATATAGAGAGAGAGAGAGGATTAATACCTTTTGCCCGTTGTGTAGTTACTTCCACCTCTAATATACCACATAAAATAACTTGATATACTCCTTTATTACTTTGGATATACTCATATACTAATGATAAGATACTAAATGCAAACTACACGAAAAATTTGTAAAAGATTCCATAGTTTTAGCATATTTTGTAAATACCTTCGTATTCACACATAAAAAGGATTATGTCTAAAAATGTGTAAATATCATCTAAGTAGTCTTATATACTCGTATACTACACATACATACTCTCGGTTGTGCAAGATACTCCTCACATTGTGAGATACAGAATAGGGAGTAACTACTCTCAGGAGTAGAAAAAAAAGCTTCATATATATATATATTCCGTACTCATGGGAGTACATACTCTCACTTTCAATATATCACTTAAACTAACATATTATATTTCTTTATCACTTTCAGTATACTTAAATATCAATTATAAAATACTCATATATGACTTGATTGAAGAAAAAAATCATTGAAACTATTTATTTATTTGCTATATACCCTTTTCATATATAAAAGCTCCACGCCAGCGTGCATACAATGCCCCGGTCTTGGTGAAGCTCGCCGTCGGTTTCAGCCTTGTGCCCAAGGGTTTGCCCATGCCACGCCCTCACCTGCCCGGCCATCTCCACGTGCCACACCCATGCCCTGCTGTCTTCCTCCCTCGGCAACTCCGAAGCAAAGCCATCGCCTCTTCTCGGTCCCTCTGTTCCCCTTCTCTATATAAGGTGAGCAACGGATGCCTCTAACCCTCTTCTTCACTTCCCTGCTTCTCCCTCTCCATTTCCCTCTTCCACGAGCCCCAATCGGCGAAGCACCAAATCTTGCTCTCGAACTAGCCACGCCGCCTCCCGCACTCCTATTGCTCGGTGTTTCCGTGCCTCATGACCACCTCACGCGTGTCCCATCACTCAAGGAGCCTAACCCTCAAGAAATTTCTAGATTCATCCACCGAGGAGCCGTGTGCTTCTTCTTCCTCGGCTCGGTGATCTCCTCCACCATGCCAGTGTTTCCTCCGGGAGCAGAGCTCGATTCATACGCCATGAGCATCTCCTATCATCTCTTTACCACCCTCTACCTATGATTTATGCCCTCTTCATCCCAAGGTCACCGCCACTGTTGATCTACCCGCGCCACCACCGGTTTCACGCCACCAGCTCACCTCCGGTCATCTCCATCCCTTTGAGTCATTCTGGTACGTTACTTGTGCCTCCTAGCTACCCATGCACACCTTGGTTGGTAGGGGCGTTGTCGGAACAGCAATGTCACCAAAGTAACATGACCCCTGCCGCCAAACTCTCACTTTCAATATACTCTCACTTTCACTATATCACTTAAACTAACATATTATACTTCTTTATCACTTTCAGTATACTTAAATATCAATTATAAAATACTCAAATATGACTTGATTGAAGAAGAAAAATCATTGAAACTATATTTTTTTTGCTATATACCCTTTTCATATATAAAAGCTCCACACCGGCGTGCATACAATGCCCCGGTCTTGGTGAAGCTCGCTGTCGATTTCAGCCTTGTGCCCAAGGGTTTGCCCATGCCACGCCCTCACCTGCCCGGCCATCTCCACGTGCCACACCCATGCCATGCTGTCTTCCTCCCTCGGCAACTCCGAAGCAAAGCCATCGCCTCTTCTTGGTCCCTCCGTTCCCCTTCTCTATATAAGGTGAGCACCGGATGCCTCTAACCCTCTTCTTCAATTCCCTGCTTCTCCCTCTCCATTTCCCCTCTTCCACGAGCCCCAATCGAGCGAAGCACCAAATGCTGCTCTCGAACTAGCCACGCCGCCTCCCCGCACTCCGGTTGCTCCGGTGTTTCCCATGCCTCACCGACCACCTCACGCCGTGTCCCATCACTCAAGGAGCCTAACCCCTCAAGAAATTTCTAGATTCATCCACCGAGGAGCCGTGTGCGCTTCTTCTTCCTCGGCTCCGGTACATCGCCTCCACCGCCACCGTGTCTCCTCCCGGAGCCGAGCTCGATTCATACGCCATGAGCATCTCCTATCATCTCTTTACCACCCTCTACCTATGATTTATGCTCTCTTCATCCCCAGGTCACCGCCACTGTTGATCCACCCGCGCCACCACCGGTTTCACGCCACCAGCTCACCTCCGGTCATTCTGGTACGTTACTTGTGCCTCCTAGCTACCCATGCACACCTTGGTTGGTAGGGCGCGTTGTCGAACAACAATGTCGCCAAAGTAACATGACCCTGCCGCCAAACTCTAGCGCGCCATTGTGGTTCACCGGAATCCTCGCCGTCGATGCGGTGGGGTCGCTGAACCATGGGGATCCATTTGAGCATCCATCGCCACCTCATGACTCATTCGCCGACGACAGCGATGGCCGAGAGCACCCATGAGCGCTCTGTTGTCCAAATGCATCCGCCATCTTGTGGGAACATCATTAATTCGCCAAATCAATGTCTTAGCTAAGTTAAAAGATAATTATTTGGTAAATTCGGGTTTAATTGTAGCTTCGTTTTGATGACGTGCGGGCCCGACAAAATAGTAAAAGCATTTCATTAACTCTTGAGTTCCCTAAGACACTGACGCGTGGGCCCAGGGTCGTTAATTACATAGTACTCCCACCGCATAAACCAGACACAGATCCCATTTGTAGACCATGTTAATGACACGTAGGTCCCACTTGTAAGGAGTAGAATTACTTTAGAAATTTAATTAGAAAATATAATAAAAATCAAGAGGGGCCACCTGTCATGGACTGAGGATTTTCATCAAAAAAAAGTAAATCAAAGGAAAATAAAAAGGGTGTGGGTCCCACCTGTCAGAGAGACATTTTCTCTCCCCCTTTTCTTTTCATGGAATTTCAATCCAACTCAACTTCAAACCTTAATAAGTTTTGCTACAAAACTCCAAATGAGTTATTTTTGTCTCTAAATTCGTCTAAAATCATAATCCCCATGAATATGAAAAAATATTTGTATTTGATTAATGTTAGGATTTATTTGAATTATTTTATTGATTTCCAGCTCTTTTTCTATAGACGTTGATTGTGCGAACGAAATCTCCGACGACCAACCAAGCTTATATTCAGAACAACCTAAGAAAGGTAAACACCCCCTGTGATCACCTTGATCCCAGTATTTTACTTATTGTATTTCATTTTCCAAATTCTATTATTGCATGCGTGTATGTTCAGTATTACACTGCCATGTTTGAGTTGTCGGTAGTCGTAAATCCTATTCATTGCATGATCCTCCTTGATATGTTGATATCCTTACTGTTGTAGCCTATAAGATATGGGTTAGACAATATATAATGTCATCTGGAAATTTTGAGTGCGAGATATCGCACAAATGCTTACTAGAACAATGATTTTTCCGGAAAGAGATGTAAAAGGACAATATGATAAAAGTGAATTTGGGAGATTTATGAAAATATCCAAAGGAGTGTGCCTCTGCTATTTTGTATAAAATGAAAATGAAAAACCTAGTTTTGGACGTGAGCGGGTTATATTATATTCTGAAAAAATGGGAGAGGAGTTTCACTAGTAGATAGGGGAGATTCTCACCTGGGTCAATTAAGGACCAAACGTTAGCAAATCCAGAGCTAAGAGCTAACGTACAACCACATATGCTAGTATGAGGATGGCCTTAGCTAATTAAGTCATCGAAAAACTAGCCTTGCATGTAGGTAGGCTGTAGAGTGCGGACATGACCAAAGGACCAGCATGCCCGAAGGGCTCCCATCTCCAAGGAATTGGGATAAAGTCTTCCGGCACAACTATGACTGCCTCACTCAATAGGACCTCTCCGGGTAGTGAAGGGTAAACATTCGCTGGGCTAGTGTAAGGTTAGGACTAGATGATGTAAAGGCTTTGACGCGTACTCTAGACTGCTTACCTACGGTAGTGAGCGGTGGTATCGATGGATGCCGAATAAACTAGAGAATTCCAGGCAAACTGGAATATTTGTATTATGTTGGTAAAGTTGTACACCTCTGTAGAGTATAAATCTATTAAATAGTCGTTCTCGTGGTCACGAGCGTGCTTAGTGTGGACGATATGGGTTTAGTGTTGATTTTCACAAAAATTATCTTATCGGAAAAACATGGGAAGTGGTTCATGGTTTTATTTGAGTTAACTGCCGAGTTATGGCTAAACATGAAATGTTGCTCGCATCCGATGAGGGTTGCGAGTCGTATTTGTTATTATTGTTAGTTCATTCAAATACTTATTACTGTATAGTATCTATTTAAACTGCTCTTTCAAATTCCGTTGCAAAGTACTAATTATCAATATTGCAAGTAAAATCTGCTTAATGCAAAATAACTTGTAGCATAGAGCTTTCTCCTTGATTAGCCTTGTATTTACATAAACTTTGTGATACACTACAAGTCTTGCTAAGTTTGCAATGTACTCAATCTTACTAAATTTGTTGTTCAGAGTATGAGTAAGAGCCGATACCAGACGACACTTTCTTCGCACCCGGAACTGGAGGATTTGGTGACGGGTCCATCTATGTCCTTGTTTCTTATCGGTTGCCTGAGGGTTGGATGGGCAAGCCGCTGGAGCTTTTGCTACTTTTACTATTTCTTTCGATGCTACTTTACTCTGTTAATACTTATTTATATTTGGTCGGTCAGCCGTTGATGTAATAATTGTACCGCTTAAGTTAAGTACCATTTACTTTATTTTACATATGAATGTATGGATATGAATATCAAAAGTTGTGAATGTGTGTACTAGGCACTGATCATGGGACCAGTACGGTACACACATAAGGTCTTAGGGTATTCCACGCTCGGGTATGACATTTTTCGTACTCCTGTGAGTACATACCAGACTTGTTCATCAAGAGCTTGACTGGCACAGTCCGTTTTTTAGCTCGGGCCTGATTTTATTTCGGCCGAAGCTTAAAAACTCGATAGAATTAAATAAATTATTTAAAATATTTTTTATTTAGGAAAATAATAAAAAAACAAATAGTTTATTCTTCTAGAAAATAGTATTTTTTCAGACTTCGGGCCTAGACTCGGGCTTAGCCTACGTCGGGTTGAGCTGGTCTCAGACCTAGCCATTGAAGACCGGGCTTTTTTAGGCCCGACCTAGCCTGATATTTGAATAGGTCTAATATATACTCACATCTCTAATATACCATTTAACCACTTATGATATGAGTTGCTGTAGTAAAGTTGCTGTAGTAAAATTGTGAGATACCTGGTCCGGTATTTGAATAGATCTAATACATACTCTTATCTCTAGTATAGCACTTAGACGAGTGCTACGCGTGTTGGTGTCGTGCCCTGGGTGGACAACATCGAGCGAAGCGTGATGTGTGACCTATGATATGCATTGCTGTGGTTAAATTGTGAGTTACGATTTGTGGTGTGCTGCTACATGCCCCTACCCCCAGAGTGTACACGAACAAGTAAAGCAGGTTTGTGTTGTGCTACTTTCACGTGGGCCCATGAACAAAGTCAAGCACAATCATCAACAGGGGATCCACCTCTTTTTTTACCGCCTCACTTTGCTTGCCACTTTGCCGACGGTAAATTGTTGAACTCCTTTAAATTTATAAAACTGAAGGCAGTTGGCGCACCAGAATTGAAGTCTTAGATTTGATGGTGTTGTTCACCGATTTTAAAAGTATACATGCGTATGTGTTCAGTGGAAAACACGGACCACGTTATGTGAGACTTTAGGTGCGTCCGATCAATTACTAGCGTGTGTACGGGATATGCACGCGTGTGTCATTGGTGTGTGTTGAGTGTATACACCTGTCTTGTACACTCTCAAGAAAAAAATGTAACTTCTAAACTTAGGCCGGTAATTTTTAAAACTTGCATATGGTAACTTGGCGTACAACCGATGGCGATTTTTGAACTTTTCAAATTCAAAAAACTTAGGGTATAAGCTTAGGGTGCAGCTGATGGTAAAATTTTAATTTTTTTTACATAAACACAAGATGACGGTAAATTCTAAAATTAGGGTGGTAATTTGTTAAAAGTGCAATGATAACTTAGGTGGCAATTTGTTAAAACTATAATGATAACTTAGTGAACGTGTTCGCATATTGGGCCGCCAATATTGTTATGGGCTCATGGCCGAAGCTTACTAAACCAGGTCAACCACCTCGTCAAGGGTTTCTGCTGTCCGCCATCCCACAGTCGCAAGGCCCAACAACTATCTTCTAGACCGAATAAAATTCACGTCCGTGCGGGCGGAGGGGTGAACGCGGTCCGGTTGATCCATAATGCCAGAAAAGGAAACCTACGCCTGTGAGCCAAATCTACCGGCCCAATTTCCCTTGTGCCCGCCTCGTCCCGGGCCAGCACTCCCTCTCCCTTCGCTCGTTGACGCACTGGCCCCACCTGTCAAGACCTTTTGTCCACCTCCGCCCACGCAAACCGCCACCTATCATTTTGCGCTCCAACTGCTCCCATCATATCCACATGTGTTGTACGTCACCGCCCACATGCCTCTCCCACGCCTTTTCCCGCGCTGGCGAAGACGCCGAAGCACACCCATGAGTTCTCGCTGCGGCCGTATTTTCTCGTCGGCCATCTCACGCATTTCTCAAAGCTATTTAAGCATCCATGCACATCATCATCTCTCAAGCTCGTTCCTCGTTCCATTTCGTGCTTTCTCTGAGCTTCTAGCTTCCTGAATTGCAGAGAACGAGAGCTTCGTTCTCTACACCGGTGAGCAAGCTCTACATCTTCGTCGTCTCTAGTGAGCTTCCTTGCCCTCGCCACCTACGTCACCATGCGCCTCATGCCTCACTCACTCTCTTTCTTTGCATAATGTAGCCCCAGGAGCTCCGTAGCGCCGACGTATTGTCATCTTCCTTGACTCCGATGCATGCACCCGATCCAAGCTGCCGCACCCTCGCCGTTCTAGAAGGTTCGGGCCCTTCCGATTGCGTCATCATGTGTTCCGTTCCCCGATCAACCAATCTCCTCAATTAACGCAGGCCAATTAGCGGTGAATCCAAGCCTCACCCTCTTCTTCCTAATCCTTGGTCGTCGCTGCCATTTTCATTCTTTCTCGAAGCCCAGTGAGCCTTAGACCGATTCCTTACATCTACACTATCTCTAGCACCACAGTGAGCTAACACGACACCCCTTGTAGCTTATCCGTTGCTGTGGCAAGCTGTCGCCGAGAACCTCCTCTTCGATGTCGTTGTTCAACTTCGCCAAGCCATTCCAGCCATTCTACGACACCATCGAGGACCTTGGTCAGCTTCTAGTAGTCCCCTAGAGCTTTTGCGCGCATCGAAATAGACGATTAGCTACTGTAGACTAGGAATCGCCATAGCCAATCATGACACCACCGCAAGAAGCACTGTCGACGTTGCTCTGATGACCATTGGTCCCCGAGCCACTGCATGTAGCATCGTAGTTACCTCCTAGAGCTATTGCGCACCATCTTTCGCCGCCGAGTTGCTCCAAATGCGAAAACAACTTCGGACCCGAGGCACTCCGCCGCTCCTCACCGGCGTAGCGCTGCCTCTGTCCATCTCTTCGGCCTCTACAACCACCCGGTGGGACCGCCGTCGAGAGGAGAATCCATTTTGTCCATCCCCGAGCCTTGCCATCACGTCGTTCGCCGCCGGTGAGCCCTTCTTCCCTCTCGGTTGCGCTGCCATGCGCTCATCTCTTCTCTCTCTACCAATGGGCCCATATGATTAGGAGATGTTAGTGCTAATTAACAGAGCTTAAAAGTTTTGACTCTATGGCAAGTGGGACATGTAGAAAAGTTAACATAAATCTAATTTCAAACGTTTTTAGAATATGTGTCACCGACATGTGGGACCCATACTATTCTCGGTTTTTAAAACATGTTTTAAAACCCCAAGAGGCTGGCATGTGGACCCCAGCTGTCAGTGGGTTAATTCAAATAAAAACTTAGTCATTTGAATAAGTAGATAATGAGTAAATAACATGTGGGACTGCCACTGGATTATGAATAAAATAAAGAAATTAAGAACATGAGTCAGTGGTGAATGGCCCCACATGTAAGTTAATAAAAATAAAAATAAAAATGATAAAAGCTGCTTTTAATTTAGAGGAAAATATGCTTTCTCCGTTGGAAAGCGTAAACCTCAATAGAACTTAGAGAAGAATACACTTTCTCTGCTGAAAAGCGTAAACTTCAAAAAATACACTTTCGACATCACCCTTTTAATAATTTCTAGATTATCAAAAATGAAGCAAATTGAATTGTTAATAACTTTTACATACGAACTCCAAATTAAATAAATATTTTTTCTAAATTCATCTAAATTCATTCTCTATCTTAATATGCAGAAAGATTTAGATTTTATTGCTATTGAAATTATTTTTTTATATTTAATTTGCTTTCGGCTCTTTTGATTATACGTTGATTGTTTGAGCGAAATTTACAACGATCCTCCATCCTCTTATTCAGATAAACCAGAGCAAGGCAAGCACCCCCCTTTAACCATGTTGATCCTATCTATATCTATACTAATTAGAGGCTCTCCTAGAAGCTCTCATATTAATCATAGGAGATAAAAAGGTAGAAATTCCCACATTAATCATAGAAAAACAAAAAAGGATAGAAATTCCCACATTAATCATAGAAAAAAAGAAAATCATAACCATCCAATCTATCTATCTATCTATCTATCTATCTATATCTATACTAATTGGAGGCTCTCTTATAAGCCCCTATATTAGTCCTAGGATGTAAAAAGGTATAAATTCCCACATTAATCGGATAAAATAAAATGCTAGAAATTCCCACATTAATTAGAGAAAAAGGAAAAAAAATCCTAACCATCCAATTTATAAAAGGTAGAAATTCTCACATTAATAGGAGAAAAAGAAAAGGCTAGAAATTTCCACATTAATCAAAGAAAAAAAGGAAAATCCCAACCATCCAATTTGAATGCATATAGCTTCACCAAATAACCGTGCATGATGCAGATACTTACTAAATAATGACATCCGAACATGTGATAAATTAATATGGTCGGACTTCTACATGAGATCTTAAAGTTAACGTTAAATCTATAGCGTTATAATATGGATTCACCAAAAATCGAAGGTGAAAAAATATATATATTTGTCACATAATATAGAAACAAAATTTGGAATTGTATAAATTTAAAAAATTTAAAATTTTGAGAGATAATTTCAAACTAAAAAATATATGTCAAATTCATATTAGTTAGGAGCTAAAAGTTACAAAAATTCTTAGCCCTAAAAATAATATTTAAAAAATATCATGTCCGTGCGGATGCATGGGTTGATAACTAGTTATTTTAATTATTTTACTTCTTTTTGCAAATCTATTATGTATACGTATATATTTGCTTAAACCTACTATATTTGGGGATATCGGTAATTGTACTCCTATTCAATGCATAATCCTCCTTGAAATATTGTTATCCTTAGTGTTGTAACCATTAGGTATTGGTTTACAATGCATGATCCTCCTTGAAATATTGTTATCCTTACTGTTGTAACCATTATGTATTGGTTTAAACAATAATTAATGTCAATTTGAGAAATTCGAGTGTGAATATCTCACAAATGCTTAGTCGAGCTCTAGTCGTATAAAAATTGAAAATGAATGGAACATGAAATGTGAAATTTGGGAGATGTTGAAATAATGGTCCATAGGAGTTACTCTTTTATTTTTGTATAAAAATGAAAATGAAAAAAACTAGATTGAGATGCGGACGAGTTATATCATGAATTGATGAATATGAAAGGGTTTATCACATGTAGATAGGGGGGATCCTCGCCCGGATCAATTAAGAACCGAACGCCAGCGTGACCAAACTAAGCCTAAGCGTACAACCATATATGCTAGTATGGGACGACATTAGCTAATCAAGTCATCGCACACTAGCCTTGCATGTTGGTAGGCCGTAGTAGTACGAGCATAACCGGGTAGGCTTGCTCAAAGGGGCTCCCTTCACCGAGGCGTTGGGCACAAAACTTGTTGATACAACGGTGAATACTTTACTTTGACAGGAGGCACCCGGGATCGAAGTGAGGGTTTTCATTCACCGAGTTAGTGCAAGGCTAGGACTAGATGATGCAAAGGCTTTGATGCATGCTCTAGACTGCTTACTAAAATATCATGAGTGGTGGCATCGGCGGATGCGGATCAACTAGAATTTCAGTATCTTTGTGGGTAAAGTTGTACACCTCTGTAGAGTGTAAATCTATTTAAATAGCCACGCTCACAGTCATGAGCATACTTTGTGCGGCTATATCGGGTACAGTCTCTTCTTTTGCAAAAAAAAAGTTTCATTGGGAAAAGAACGGGATGGTTTGTTGTCATTTGAATTGAGTGCAATGTCTATGGCTAAGAATAAAAGGTTAATTGCAGCCAAGGAGGGTTTCTATTGGTTATGTATTAAGTTATATACTTGTTGTTCCTTGAGTATTTAACCGCTCTTTGGAATTTCCATTGCAAAATACTACATATTGATATTGCAAACAAAATTTGCTTAATGCTGAAAATAACTTGTAGTTGGAGCCTCATCTCTTATTAGCCTTGCATATATATACAAACTTTGTGATACACTACAAGTCTTGCTGAGTACACAATATACTCAATCTTGCTTAATTTGTGGTTCAGAGGATGAGGATGACCAGTTACCATACGATGCCTTTTCGCTCCCGGTACCAGAGGGTATGAGGACGAGACTTTCTAGGTGTTATTCCTTGTCGGTTGCCTGAGGGTTTGGATGGGCATGCCTCTGGACTTTTGCTTTTAAGTTATTATAATTATGCTGCTACTTCTGATACTTAAGCTTTTATTTGGCCCATCGGCCCTTGTGATGTAAACTTTGTAATCAATTAAGTTATGTATCATATTTATTTCATGTTGTATGTATTTATGTATGGATGTGTATGTCAATGTTGTGGATGTGTGTACTAACCACTGATCATGGGACTAGTATGGTACACACATGAGGATTTTCAGGTATTCAAAACATAGGGTTCAACAAGCTCGATGAGTTGAAGAGCTATGGTGCTGGCGAATACAAAGCGTGTCAACTGCCCAAATTGTGAGGTCTAAATAAATGTCATGTACTCCAACACTGAAGAGAACAGGGGGCATGTGTTCTACAAGTGTTCATATTTTTTGGTGAGTTTTATTTCCATGAATGTTGGTTTTTGGATCTCTGGTTTGCTATGTCACTTTCGTTTTGACTATTCGGTATGGATTTTAGGTCGACGAATATTGGTGCCATGGTGGAAAGAGAAGTTGAACGTCCACCTGTAGCTCTATCTGATCCAATGGTCAACATACCACCTAAAGACGAGCGTCTGGACAAGATTCTTGACCACCTGAGGTGGCTCGAGACACTTATATGTGTGTATCCTACTGGTAGTATGTGCAATATGTATGAAGTAGTTTTTGTTGTCTCCATAAGGGAATCGTGTATCCAGGATGTTGCAAGCATGTATATGAATTGCGAGATGTCTTTAACTTTTGCCTACTAGATCTGTTTGAACGTAACATGACAAGGGACAATTGAATTACAACATTTAGAATATATCCATAACATCATGAGGCTATGTACAATATGTTGTATACCATTACAATTCCAAAATCAAACTAAGTTATGAAGTCATGTTCAATTTACATTACAATACCACAATGGAATTTCAGACCGAATTTAGCACACACTGCCTTGTCACCTTTTGAGACAAAAAAAAGGTCATACCATGCCACACCACGCACTATCACCTTTTCATACAGAAATGACCGTACACTCCAAGCAACCTTTTCAAACCGGAAAGACCACACCCTGTCAGCTTTGAGATAGAAAAGACCACATCATGTCATGCCACACATTGTCACTTTTTCAGAAAGAAATGACCACACGCTCCAATCAATCTTTTTAGACCGAAAAGACCACACCATGTCACCTTTTCTGACCGAAAAGACAATACCAAGACACCATTTCAGACCGAAAAGACCACACCATGTCACCTTTCAGACCAAAAAGACTACACTCTGTCATATTTTTAGACCGAAAAGATCACACTCTGTCACCTTTTCTGACCGAAAAAACCGCACTCTATCACCTTTTTTGACCGAAAAGACCACACACTTTTAAGAGTAAAACGGCAACTGGGACTAGCTCACTAGCCATCATAACTAAACCCTATCCGCTTATAAAAGGATGAGGAATAGAGCTGGAGGAGAACACTACATCACCACAGTCAACACTCCACTCTAACTTTTTCCGGAGATTAGAGACGAATGAGGGAGAAGATTTGGTCGGTCTTGGAGATGTCGGGCTATGCAGAGATGCTGCGGAAGCGCAAGTGGCTTGTCGGGGAGGCTAAAACCTACCTGAATTGTTTGATGGAGGATGCGCCTGTACCACCAAAGTTTCCACGCCCGCAATATGACTGTGAAAAACCAGCTTGGATAATTCAGCCCATACACCCAGCGACTATCGCCCGAGCGTACTACACGTGCGAGAATATCCTCGTAAGAGAATCCCACACACAATGATTTTTCGCATCTTACATTGCATTACACATATCTCTAACTTCATCTGTGCATAATGGCAGTCAGAGATGTGTTGCTACTTCTTTCAATGGATCGACGGCCTGGACAAGTACAACAAGGTGTTCATCCAGCAGAAGTACATGTTCAACTACGCGCTGGAACCCTTACGTACCTGACAGTAGGGGAGACAAGGGAAATGCGGTGATGGAGCCTAAGAGCGCTGATCAACAAGTTGAGAACAGTCAGGCAATGGGAAGGCTCCTACTAGTGAGACTGACTGCTGTCCTAGCGCTCCCCGTTGCCCGAGCGCACTTCGGATCGAAGAGGTAAGTTATATTCATTTTGCGTCCTTATTATTAATTTGGTCTTACGTTCTGCTAACATCATTCCATCTTCTAGCCCGTCTCGTACCACAGGACTGCCTTCATGACTTGCTACAACCGCGAGTCTGAAGCAGACAAGGGGAAGGCGCCGAAGGGCCTTCAAGATGACTTCATTCCACCCACCAGGTGTTTAGATTCCAAAAGGCACACATGTATCCTAGTTGTAGATCGGGTCGCTGATTTGTGCATATTGTCATTTGTAATGCATGTAACCAAACCGTGCGCCATGTAATTCGCAAGTACATTACAAAGTCTTGTTGCTGTAGTTGAAATCTCATCTTCTAAATTTAACTCATAAATTATTCTCTATTTAATATTTCATTCTCTTTTTTTTTGGAAAATAATCGGTTGGGCACACACTTCAATATATTACAAAAAAACTGAATCAAATCATGTAAAATTTGAAGCTGCATTCTGTACCAATAAAACTAAAAATCAGCTCATGTCGCCGTTTGGAATGGCGACAGATATCAAATCACTACTTCAATTGGCGTCAGGAACTTGTTGCCATTTTAAGTGGCGATTTGATCCTTGTCGTCATTCCAAATGACTACATAGACATTTAACACTGTTTTGCCGACGATAGGGCGATAGGACCATGTCGCTATTTGGAATGGCGTTAGGGCCATGTCGCCATTTGGAATAGCGATATATACCTATTTTTGTAATTTTATTTAATGGGTATTTATTTTTGTACTTTTAATTAAAAAATATATTATTTAAAAAAATCCAATAGTCACGTCCTATATATATATATATATATATATATATATATATATATATATATATATATATATTGATGAAAAATAGAGTTGGGGTGGTGATGTATGTATGTATGTATGTGTGCGTGCGTGTATGTATGTTACTGTGGCGATATTACATACTACTACATCTAGATGCCCGGGAGTTTTGCATACATGGTTGCTTTTTCGTTGATCTGAATTGTACTATCTACCCGTCCGTAGCATGGCAAATTGCTTTTCACAGTGTCAAAAATGGAAGTGGTTTACAGTGTCATTAGTTTTTTTTTTCGTTAAACGGATCGATAACAATAGTTTTGAAGATGTATATACTCTATATGAGTGTGCTGATCGCATTAGAAAAAAGAAAGATAGGATGTATAGCAGTTGAACGTTCGATTATCTTAACGAAGAAATGACCGTTTCTCACCTTACGAGCATCTAACAACTGAACGACGTACGTATACGGTATACCCTACCAACTAATTAATGATCTTAGAAATGTAGGACGGAGGAAATTAAACTCAAATCGCTCCAGCCGGTGAACATCGAATGGAATTCCTTGCGGTTTTGGGAGCCTAGCTAGAAGAAAAAAAAACCACCATTGGGACCCTAGCGACCATAGACTGACAGTGTAACTCGCTAGTGCCCAAGGTCAATCCAAGGAAGCAAACATGCCCATGGTGACAAGGTTTCTCTTTTTTCCAAACCCAATTCGTTAGTTTTCTTTTCCCAAAGTATATTACCCCTAGCTAGACCAAGGCAACGGGGACCAAAAGGCGAAAAATTTTTGCTGTGGACTTTGGAAAGGAATCTTGCGTCTCTTTGAAAGCCTGTGGAGCCCTAGGGGCATGAGGAGAATATCCTAGGGCTTGCAATAGTTCATACACTAGAGTCCAAGGGCTTAACACTAAACTAACCCCCAAAGGCGAAAAGGTTAATTATCGCCCCTCATGGGGACCAATGTTAGAGGGCATAAATCTGGTTTAGGGCCCTGGACTAAAGTCAGCTCGCAAGCAGACGCCTTCCCACATTTCCAAATATTCACCTGCCACGCACCTAGCTATAGCTACTTGCGATATGATCCTGCATGCAGATATGCAGCAAGCAGCTGGGGTTGAAGTTGAATGGCTGATTCCATCTTTGATTGCCTGCTGCTCACTTTGGATATTTCGGAAGCTTAGCAAAGTTTAATTATACTAGTATATAACTAACTGGTCTCTCTCGCGCGGGTCTGTAGAATCAAACACGTTGCCACTGACTGACTGACTGACATGACATGTTCATGACACTTCCCATTAACAAATTATATATGAACCATGTATCAAATCGGTCTTAAAAATTAATATAAAAAAATGGGATTGCTTTTTGACTGCCTGAATTAACAGCTCAAGTTTCAAATTAAAGGCCATGTTTCTTGAGAACAATAAATAAACATTTTGAAATCGTTATGTACAGGTTGAAATACGCAACTTCAGGATATATATATATATATATATATATATTCAGGATATATATATATATATATATATATATATATATATATATATATATATATATATATAGAGAGAGAGAGAGAGAGAGTTCACACGGCAAAGCTAACAAGTAGTGAACTCAAATAAACAATGCCCGAAGGTAGGAAAGAAAAAGAAAAATCACGCCGTGATTCTACCACTCTCTATGAGACCACCAGGATAAAGCCTCCATCAGCGACAAGCGAGACACGACAGTACATGTACTTACCCCTGCAAAACTTGCGGTAAATTGTCATCATTAAATCTAATCTCTATGGACAAGTGTGTACGACGTACTAGCTATATATCATGCGTCAGTTCAGTTTTTTTATGCATCTAGTCAGAGATTTTAAACGGCAGTTGGCGACCATCATCTAGCTAATCCCTGACACCGGCCGCTTCCATGGAAAGGAATCTAAGTGAGACAAAGCCTTGCGTGCATCTGACCAGCTCGATCACTGGCCCTGCGTGCGTGCATGTGACAGTGTTAGGTACGCATGCATCCGAGATCGAAGCGTTTATAGTTTGAACTTTGATGCCCTTAAACCAGCAGCTACCTATAGCATCGATCCGGTCATTTTAAATGACGCAATTTTGTATCTCTATATGTGCATGTATATATCATTGTAGCTAGCGTATATACGTATTACGCCAGATCCATGCATGTGTGCAGTACTACAATGGCACCTGCAATATTGAGGTCCGTTCATAAGGATTTGCACATCTCACGTCAGTGACGGAGCCACGTTAAAGCTACGGTCAATTGACTCCATATAGTTTTTTTTGTAAACCATTCAATACAAGTGATTTTTTTTTTTGAAAAGATTTTAGAAAACAGTGGAAATTTTACAAGAATTGAGGCCACGTAGTTAGATAGTCATGTATGTATTTGACTCCACATGATTACAATTCTGGCTACGCCACTGGCTCACGTACGTACAAACTAACATACTAAGTTGCCTGGCAATGATATTATTATACGTAGGTACGTACAGAAAGCCATGGGATGGTAAACTGCTAGTCGTCTTGACGTGCATGTCCAAATGAACAGTTGGTTAAGGAAGGCCTTGCGATAGCAAGAGACAAAAGATGAGGGACTCCATGCACGACATGCGTACGTACGTGTTTTGCTGCATGCCGGCATATATATATGTATATATGTATGTATGTGTATGTCCCTGCATGGGCAGTCGCTGACAACTTTGCCTGCCGTGAATTTGACTCCAACGCAACTTACCCTTAACTAAGATCAACGCCGCGCGCGACAAATTTTATAAACCCTTTGCGTCAGCTATACTAATTTGTGTGCAAATTAATAAAACAGCCAAAGTGTTAATTGGAGTAGTTACCACTTAGGAGCAGCTCCAAGATGTGTGGGAGCTATATTGAAGCAGACAAGTAAAACAAGAGAAGAAACACTTGCGTATTCAATAGCAAATTAATCCCCTAATACTAACTTCATGGAACTCACTTTACTGACGGGTATAATGTGCAGTATATAACATCAAACTTATGGTTTATGCACGCTTGCATATAATACTCCCGCCCTCCGCAAATTCAAGTTGTTGTGAGATCTATGCGGTCAACGTGTTGAAATTTTGACTATTAATATATAACATGTTATAGTATATAAATTGACTATACGAAAATAATGGTGTTGCCTTAGTCTTGCAAAATGCTTTCATAATTTTGTTTGTTTTTATTGTTTTTGCTAGATATTATGATACAAAATCATAGTCAAAGTCTTGCGTTGGAGACAATAAAAAGTTAAAAACCACATATATATTTGTGGACAGATAGAGTAATCAATTATAGTAGGACAGACATGCATATATATATAAGCATGAACCCAATATGAACGAGTCATGAACATGTACGTATCACTAGAAACAAATATATACGGCCTTACATATACCCATGCACCACACCAAGATTATTGAATATAGCGTGCTTATAAAGACCCGGAAGATTACTAGCAACATATGTACGAGTCATGCATGTACCGTGCGTGTGTGCGTGTGTGTGTATATATATATATGCGCGCATGTGTATGGGAAGGCAAGCTAGGGGGTCTCTCCTGTTCGTATTACTAATTAAACTACTAGCAGTACACATCGTCTTTAATTGCAGGAGACAGATATACATGCAGGCAAATGGAAGCGGGTTAATTGGAGGCATGCATGCATCCACGAACAAATATTCCATTTCGTGTCGTTTGCGCCGTCGCCTACCTCCCTGGCCGCTTCGCGCACCCATGCAGCACGCACGTGCCCGCCGCGTACCAATGCAAGGATGACTCACACGTGCGCCCAGCTTAATTTGCCGAGCTAGCTAGTACATATATACACGGCTTCCACTATTACGTACATCACCTTCCTTAAGTATTAGTACTGTAGGAGGCCGACTCGGGATTTATAGGATGGGTGTTCGATGCTAATAAACTGCTGTTCAATGGAAAAAAATAAAGGTATATGGTAGTTAAAAAAAAGGAAAATCCAAGTTCAAATTGTTTGTACTAAGGAAAATATCTCAAATAAACTACGCAAAGTCCGCCCATGGCTCCTAATTTGCTGCATCGATGGATTGGATTAATCAATTAAGCGTGTACATTGCAGGAGATCTGGTGGGGGTGCGCGCGCGTACGTCTAAGTACTCTTGGTGTAGCCAAGTAGCTATACTATAGTACTAATTACTGCCTTGCGATTTGCCCCCTAATCCATGCCTCGTGCTGCGCGTGCACGGTGAATTGGTGATACTATATATCACCAAACGCTAGTGCACTACTAATACTATCTCGCTCGTAAACCTAAGGGGGCCCTAGAAATGTCCACGCGGTTGGAGGATCGAAGGCATCCAAGGCAAGCCGGCTGAGAGTAGATTTGACCTCCGGCGCATCACCTATAATTTGTAGTAAAATGTTTAAAGGGACACTACTCTAGCAGTAATGTTTGTAGCTTAGCTTGTTTAATTAATGACGTGAGTGGTTAGGTTGGCCTGGGCGGTAACGACAGTAGCGGAACTAAAGAAGAGGTTGAGTGATACTGTTACATAAAGAGTTATTATTATAGATAGTTCTAAACTGTCATCGTAGACGATTTCTAAATCATCTGAATTTATGTATCTGTGACAACAGACGGTTATCACAGACGGTTTGTGAGCCATCTGTGATAAATCACAACACATACGGTTTTTGATCGAAGTCGTATGTGATTGGATACATATCACAGACGGTTAGTAAAAATAACCGTCTGTGATACGTCGGCTTCATGGACTAATAAAGGGATATCACAAACGGTTGTTGGTGGTAGCCGTCTCTAATAGTTGGACTTCACAGACGACTTATACCATAAAACCGTCTGTGATAGTTCGTTATACCTAAATATATTTTTTATGTTTTTCGACCAGCCTCAGAAAATGCTAGCCATGCCCTCTGAAAATAAGCAAACAGAAAACAGATAGATCAATTATAACTCAAACAACTCAAAGTGATTTACAACTCTAAATCAATTATAAAAGATTGTTCTTGTATTGTCGCTAGAGTTACAATTGAATTACAACACAAAGTGAATTACAATTGAATCAATTGTTTGAAGGTGGTCCAGCGGTATCAACGGAGTGAAACTCTCCACTGGGGTTACAAATCTCCGTCTTGATGAAGCTGGAGAGCTGTCCTCGAACTTCCAAAATTTTGTGCAGAACGAATGCACTTAAATCGATTATCACGCCCTGTCGCTACGAGGAGTAAAGTAGTAAGCATACATATTTAAATTTATAATTATAAAATAATTATTGCGAGATTGACAAACCTTCGGATCATTCATCTTAGCACTTATGATTTGCTGCATATGACAGCAAACGTATAATGCACATAGGTGATCTTATTTTTGCTGGTGGCACTACAAAAAATAGAATTACATATATCGGTGTAGTCAGTTCAAAAGGTATTATTACGAAGTGTGATATAGCATTATTGTGTTGTAGCGCGTACCAGAAATTTAGTCCTGTGTCGTAGTCTGGCACTCGATTCCTACTTGTGTGTCCCTCCCATGGCAACATAGGCGCTGAACGACCTATGTGATTCCAAAAAGTTATCCTCGACGATTTCAAATGGGGGAAGACTACAATAGAGTTATGTATGGAGGAAATTAGCATACCTGTCGAGTATTCCTTGCAAAAGGGTGAAGTCGTGGTTTTTGTTGAGTATGGAATCAAGGTATATTACCTTACTGCATTTTGGTACAATGACTAAAATGATCTAGTGGAACCTACTCATGTATGTCGCTATAGTCATTAAATCTAAGTTTGTATTGCATGTAAAGTACAAATGAAATTTGTATAGCAAGTAGTGAAGTACTTATTTCTAGTTGTAGGGCACCAGTATGTAGTCCTTATCACCCTGAGCAAACAATCATGTCACTATGTAATTCTCGACATAGGATCTGTCTTGGGCGATGCTTTGGTCAGAGATCAAGTGTGGGTCGAGGAAACCCACATGTTCTCGCGATTATCGGGCTTGTTGCATCATATATCTATACATAAACAATGAGTTATGATATTTATCGGTATTACGTGAATGTAGAACTTGATTGAACACACTTACAGTGTCCAGTAGTGTCGTAGAAGTGAGACATCGAGGGCATCGAGGTTGCATAGGTCATATAAGTCTTCGAAGCCCACGATGAAGTGGCTCAGCTCGTAGAGGAAATGCTCCTCCGTGTATCTGACGGTGATTCTAGTAGGTCGATCTGGCCCCTGCTCGTTGCCTTTCGTATGTATTAGGCATGCAAACTTTGGCAACCAATTCCAGTGCAGACTAATACTGTATTGGGGAGCAACGGACTTCGAGGGAGTATTTGTGGGGCTTTGGAGGCACCTTAATATTCTTCGATTTTGATTTAGCCTTAACGACTCGCCCGTTATACATCTTCCTGTGATACGACTCAGGAATAGATACGGTGACACGCTTTTCTTGTTCCTTCGACGTCTTCTCCACAGGAACCGATATGGCAGTCTTCTGAAGTGGAGGTTAAGGTGGAGTCATCGAGAGTCCTGTTGGAGAGGCATGGTCGTATAGAAATTGCGGCATTGCATGATCTAGGGCGATGTCACTCTTGAGCCACTGGACAAAAGTGTGCATAGCATTCCCTAGGGTTATGATCGATGTCTTTGTTCGGGGCTTCTCCAGTGGGACGACCATGAAATTGTCATGTACTATGTTCACCTAGACATTGGCGTAACCATACGCCAGCTGGACACCGTGCAACATTGTCCCTTCTAGGCATGGAAACGCCATCCCTACCCGACCTCGGCGAAAAGGACCCAACCAGCCTTACTTGGAGCTTGCAAGGCATCGGCTCCTACAAAACGATACACAATTAGTTAAGACATCCTACAGATCTATCTTTGGAGCATTCTATAGATGTAAAATACCTTGATGTCGGCGATAGGTAATTGAATGTCGCCATGTTCAGAAATTGGCGTGGATGCGCAGCTACTCAGGCATTGAAGAGGACTGGCTCCCAAAATAACGGGGGCGACTTGCGACTGACTGAGGACTTGATTCATTTATTTCTGCAATGATGTTATCTGCCATTGAAATTATGTAGTAATCTTTGCATTAATCTGCTCTATCAATCGCTCCTCATGCTCAGCATTGGATCTCTTCCTACTTCTATACACCTCAAAGTCATGTGGGAATCCCTGCCTTTAAGGTACGTAAACCCCAAGGCCTCGCGTGCGACCCAGGTGCTTCTTGTTTCCCAGGGCCGTGGATAATATATCCTTCTCCCTGATTGCTTCAAATGAGCCTTTGAAAGATTTGGTAGTCAATGTTTGCTGCAAGAGGCCATCATGTTATTTTAGACCCTATAAAGTTATAGACTTATTAACAGCTAGGTAGTTCGACATATCTTGCAAGACGTTGGGACACTTCCTCGTCTGCCGGGTTTGTGAAAGAGATGGCGCCCGAAGACGTGACTGATGACTTCCCTCTTAACCAGTTTTGGACATGCTCGTCTATGATCATAGCAAATGGCCGAGGGGCATCCCACCAGATTGCATTTTCATCCTGCCTCGTCTATTCCTGGATTTTTACCCGCGTACCCAGTGGTGCCGAGTCTGTGGGGGTGAGTGTTTCGTGTTTGGGTAGCCTTGTGCGTCGTACTTTGCTCCTGAAATTCAAGTCGTCATCTTCATCCGCACAAAGGCATCCCATGTATCCAACGACACGAATTGATACTTCGTGAAGGTGTCTGATCCTTGTTCACGTACCGCGCGACAAACCTGCTCCTAAAGGTCTTCCACGCTTTTCCCATCACCAGGAACGTCTGCCGTCGCACGAGTGCCTGGACTTCTGATGGGATCTCAAATGAGCTTGTAATATCAGTTCACAGCTGGCCTCTCTCTACGTCCGTCAGAGACTTCCAGCTTGGTATGGTGATGGGGACCCGTTCCCTTCCAAGTATACCTTAGGTGGTCCGGAATGTTGCCACTGGTTTCTTTGGACGCAGAGGGACCCCAGCGGTACTAACCTCCGTGATGGTCATTCGGCCTGCAAGCCTTTTTGCTATTCCTTTACCATCTCACTTACGTACCACTTTCCTCAGACATCCAGACGCATTCGGCGACGTCGATGAGGGCGGCGAAGACGGTGCGGACTTCATCTCACTTACTTTCTATAAGTTACATACGCAATAGACTTAAATTTCATAATTCAAAATGTTGAGAGTTTAAATAAAATGGATTGCAAGTTGATATCCACTTGGTATTTTTGAAGATAATTTGCCTTGGAAACATCTTTTATACAAAAAAATAGAAGTTACCAAACCAATGAACTAAAGAGTATTGCCCAAGAGTATTTCCATAACAACCAAGAACAAAATCCAGCAACCTCAGCCAACATAAGTGCAAGACATGGCGATTAGAGCATGCTACTGATGAAATTATGTAGTGCCGAGCGGCGTGGCTCCGGCGTGGAGGAGGAGGCCACGTGGTGTGGCTCCGATGTGGATGAGGAGGCCGAGTGTCGCGGCTCGGGGTAGGAGGCGTCGGGGAGGAGGCTTTGGGCGGCGGCGGCGGCGTCGATGCCAGGGGCGGTGGCGGTGTCGTCGATGTTGAGAGGCAAACGGTTGAGAGTAATTACTGGGGAGGGGAACGGGTAAGAGTAAGGGCGAAAGACAAGTAAGGTCCCAAACCCTAGTGGTTCCCTACTAATAAAGGGATATCACAAACGGTTCTATTACGGAACCGTTTCTGATATGCGACCATATCCTAAACGATTATATTATAGAACCGTTTATGATATATATCACAAACGGTTTGTTGCACTAAAATGCATGTGATAGTTCATTCTGTAACTAAAAAAATATTCTATTTTTCGGCTAGTCTCAAGAATTGCTAGCCATGCCCTCTGAAAACAAGAAATTCAGATACAATCACAGATGGAATAATTTCTTAATTACTGAATCAATTACAATGAAATACATTCTTAATTACATGCTAAGTTTTTTAATTACAATGTAATAAATTCTTAATTAAAAAATAGCATTTCACGATGATCGACGCGCATATAGCTAGCTTCCTCATTAGGTTCTTCCTCGAGCCTAATGCCATGTCCGAAAGGATGCAACTCGTCAAATTGATTGTACTCTTCCTCATCCACGACATTCTCAACACCGATAATCCTTGTTTTTCCATGAAGAACTATGTGACGGTTCTTATTTGTCAGGTCTGTTACATAAAAAAACTTGAACAACTTTCTTAGCGAGTACAAATGGTTCATCCTTGTATCTGACACGTTTGAGCTTCAGAGTAGTGACACTGTACTTGTCGACCTTCACACCATGCGGAAGTTTAACCCAATGACATCGAAACATGGGGATCTTGAAAAGTACGTAGTTAAACTCCCAAATCTCATCACAAACCCATAGTAGGAATTCAACCCATGTGGACTAGTGGTATTGAACTGCTTGTGAAATGCATTTATGCAGACACAGCTGTTCTGGACTGTGCTCTTCCTATCCTGAATTGTCGTATAAAATATGTACCTATTTATGTTGTATCCTTGCCATATCACAATTGTAAATTTTGACCCTTTTGCCAACCATGGCAGCATATCATCACTTGATGACCTCATTCGTTGAATCGATGGTTGTGCTCTCTTGTGATCCAAACCTTCGATCGACCTGAATTTTGTTGGCATACCATGTCTTTGTGCTTATTGATGTACAGGGACACTTCGATCATATGTTGCAAGACTATGAAATGAGCATGAGCATATGTATCTAGATCGGGAGTGATTGCTTTCCCGATACCCTCCAGTCTCCCCTCATGACGAGATAGAGACACACCTATCGGTTCCACCTGAGCCATGTAGTCGACGCAAAACTCAATGACCTCTTCGGTTTCATAACCTTCGATGATGCTGCCCTCCGGCTGAGATCGATTCCGTACGTAGAACTTGAGAATTCCCATGTACCTCTCGAACAGGTACATATAACGTAGAAACACAGGGCTGTATATCTTTATCTCTTTCACAAGGTGAACAATGAGATGGGCCATGATATCAAAAATGATGAGGGAAATACATCTCAAGATGACATAGAGTCGTCACCACCTCGACCTGCAGAGCATCTAGTCCTTCGGAATCGATGACTTTCTGATCAATTGAGTTAAAGAAATAACAGAGCCTCATGATTGCCACTCGGACATTGTTCGGCAAAATACTACTAATTACAATAGGAAGCATTTGTATCATTAGCAAGTGATAATCATGAGGCTTCATACCTATTAATTTTAAATCTTCCATAGAAATAAGTTTCTTCATGCTGGTGGAATAACCAGACGGAACTTTCACACCATGCAAGCTCTGGCACAGTTCATTTCTCTTGGCCTTGGACAAAGTGTAGCAAGCTGGGAGAAGGTACGTTCGGCCTTTATCGGTCTCTTTTGGTGCTAACTCGGTCCTTATGTTCATATCAACCAAGTCGCGCTGTGCGTTGACACCATCCTTTGTTTTGTCAATAATGTTCAGTAAAAGACCAATCAAGCTATCACATACATTCTTCTCTATGTGCATGATATCGATGCAGTGACGAACTTCTAAGTGCTTCCAATAAGGTAAGTCCCCAAAAATTGATAGCTTCTTTCATATGTTCTTCTGACGGGTCCTCAATTTACATCACTTTCTAAACACAACATCGATATCTTTAACCATATCATAGACCTCTTTCCCTCTAAAAGCCCATGAACTATCCTCCTTATTTCCATCGAGTTGTTTCTTCATCTTACGGTATGAGTGATACTTGGGAAGGTACACACGATGATGCATGTACACAGTTTTGTGCGAGTTATTTAGCCACACACTCTCGGTACTATCTAAGCAGTGCGGACAGGCTTTGGCTCCTTTTGTACTAAACCCCGACAGGTTACCAAGGGCAGGAAAATCATTGATGGTGCAGAACAACATAGCGCATAAAGTGAAGTTCTCTCATTTGTACGCATCCCATACCTGTACCCCTTCATTCCATAGTGTCACAAGATCTTCCAGCAATGGTGCTAGGTACACATCAATATTGTTCCTAGGTTGCTTCGGCCCTTGGATAAGTAGTGACATCAAAATGTACTTCCGCTTCATACACAACCAAGGAGGAATGTTGTACATACATAGATTTCACGGGCCAGGTGCTATGTCGGCTGCTCATGTTACCAAAAGGATTCATTCCATCTGTACTCAACCCAAACCTTATATTCCTTGGTTTCGCATCGAATTCTTCGAAGCTCCTATCAAAGTTTCTCGAGTAGGTAGAATCAGCAGGGTGTCTTACCTTTCCATCTTTCTTACACTCCTTCGAATGCCAACGCAGCAATGCTGGCTCATTTCGGTTTGCAAATAAACGCTTCAAATAGGGAATTACAGGTAGATACCACAACACCTTAGCAGGAGGTCCTTGCTTCACATTGATGCCCTCGCCATTGTCGGAGTGATTTTTACGCTTGTATCGGGATGCTTTCCACACTGGATATACATGCATGTCTGCATACTCTTTACGGTAGAGGATACAATCGTTTGAACATGCATGTATTCTTTTCACTTCCATTTCCAATGGACAAAGAACCTTCTTGGCTTAGTAGGTGGTTCTGGGCAACACGTTTTCCTCCCAAAAAATGTCTGCTAGAAGACCTAACAACACTGTAAAACTCTTATCGGACCAACCATTGCTTGCCTTCAATTTCATCAGTTCAAGTACGGGTGAAAACCTTGTGTATTCCGACTTGTAACTAGGCAACAAAGGTTTCCCCGAGTCCTCCATTAAACATTCGAACTTACCAAACTCTCTCTCTCTCTCACTATAGTTCTCTTCAGCATCGCGTAGCATCTGATCCAGATTGTCATCATGTGACCTATCCTCATCGAAAGCACAGTACATATCTGGCATATCGTTACTTCATCGGCGATGTCATTATTACTACCTTCCTGTGTAATCTTCTCTTCACTATGACTGGTCCAACATGTATACCCCTTTTTGAAACCCCTTCGAATCAATTGCGTTTTGATCTGTGCTAGGTTGGTAAACATCTTCAGATTTTCGCAACCAATGCATGTACAATAGATAAATTTTATCACATTCTTTAATATATCCTGCTCGGCAGCTCTTCTAAAAGCAGACACGCCGTCAATGTATGTAGTCTTCACTCACACGGTTCTCAGTGTACATTCAGCTTTGATCCATCTACTCTACGCATATAACAATTTAGTGTTAAATTAGATTAATGCACGCAACTACTCTTTCTATTGATCAAGCATACTACAAATTGAATAGCGATTAATCTAGGGCAAATATAAAAGATTACAGATCGTTACCCTTCGAGTTCACGACGAAGATACCAAAATATCCCGCGAGATCCTCCTCTCTTCCTGATCCTTTCCTTCTCCTCCCAGCCTCCTTCCTTCCCTTCCTCCTCTAGCTGGGACTCCTCTAAGGTGGCGCAATGGGGAGGAGGCAGTAGGGGTGGCGTCTCAAACAAGGAGGGGGTGGAGTAGCACACTACAGACAGATCTGTTGGGACGGCTGGGTATATAATGCACGCATATCACCGACGGTTTTAGTTAAGAACTATCTGTGATGTCTACAATTATCACAGACTGGTCTACAATTATCACAGACGGTTCTTACAAGAACCGTCTGTGATATCTGTGAATTATCACAGACGGTTCTAATAAAAAACCGTATGTGATAATTACATATCACAGACAGTTCTAGCCATCGCTACATATCACAAACGGTTATTATTAACAAGCTATGCGTGATATTTACAACCTGATCGTTACACGAGGCATGCGTGATGAGCCATCGATATAACTTTGTTTTGCGATAGTGTGGGGTTTGCGGGGCCCCACTTAAATTTTAGTTTTAGTAGAGTACCCCAATGTCTGACCACTTGTGTCCTGCCCAGCCCAGTAGAGATGCCCTTGACATCCCACTTGTGACTCGCTCATATTTTTTGACTGGTGCGTCCCTCGAGCAACAATGGCGGGCGGGGCGGGAGGAGACGACGAGGGTGGTGTCGGCGCATGGGCGCCGCCAGAATGGGGGGCGGTCGTGGTGCCAGCGGTAGCACGATGGGTGGGGTCACAAAGAGGGGGAGGTGGGCAGGGGCAGCTGAGGCACAGGAAAAGAAGAAGGGAGCTCTATACTTACTGGGGAGAGGTAGAAGAGGACAAGTGGGGATGTTGGGAGGCCGAGGGAGAAGGGGTGGACTAACCAATGGTTGCATACAAAGAGTTGCCTACGGTACCTAGCGTTGTTGCTCGGTTAAGTGACTTCAAACTAGTTAAAATACATTTGTCACAGTTGGGCACATTTCAGTGATTTTGTTGACGGTACGGTGTGAATTGGAATTTCAAAAGGATATTGTGACATTTCAAGATTTATTATCTCTATGAGTCATGATATAGGCATGGATGGATTTGCCCCCAAATATATTTACATTTAGGCAATGTCAGACCCAGATATCCTCGTACACCCTTAAGTAAAAAAAAAAAAAGTCGTTTTTGACTTTTCAAAGTTAACAAGATACAACTTTGATCACTAAATTTTATCATCTTATTATATATATATATAGAGAGAGAGAGACACACACATAATGTTATAAAAATATTTTTTGTAATAAATTTACTCATATTATTTTTGTACGTATTCTATGACGACTTTGTTCTGTGGCCTCGGAGTATGTTTACACTGTGGTGCGCTGATAATGAAATGAAATGCCAACAACTATTGAGTATTGGCGCATGCAATAACTCCTCCTGACATAAACAAATTATATTGAACACTTGACTCAAGCTCCAGTCTAGTCAGCAAGCACGCCTAGCTAATTGCGACACAAACAATCACAACATGATCAACTAAGATCATCTTTAATGTCTTATTTTAGCCGGTTCAAATAAAGAGAGAGAAGTAATTGAATCGATTCAATACATCAGAGGCGTCGATTCCAACAACAAAAAAAAATCAATGAACCGAACTCTACATAAGAATCGATTTAAAGCATTAAACAATTCATATGAGCCTATTTATGACAGAGAAAGAGAGTGCGGTTGAGAGAGGATATTATTTTTTGTGATTTTTTTTTAATGTAACATGGGTCCTAGTTATTAGTAGGAACTGGATCAATGCATTTGAGAAAAACAAGTTCAATTCCTTAAATGCCTACATTGCATCTCTTTAAATCGACGTTAGTTCAATACACTAAAGATACTCTTGAAACCATATCACATAAGCTCATATACACCAGAGAAATAACACACGTTGATCAGCTTCAAATCCAACTCGAAGAATCCCATCAAGGGACCCCAAAAAGAATCCCTGAACTGAGAGGACGACTCAAACAGTGTCCATTGACGATTATCGTTCAAGATTGGAGCTAGCGGTGGTGAACGTAAGGCCTTTTGGGAGACGACCGATGGAACAGGTTTGCATCCAAGAACAAGCTAGGAGCTGTATATATAGCAACGGTGTGTGCATGCATGTGGGTCGAGAGTACTTTTTGCAGAGGGAGAGAGGTTGAGGTTGAGAGGAAGTGTAGCAGCAGCACATTATGGGCTAATCATACCAAATGCAAAGGCACCAAGGCACAGCTTTTTTACCACCCTTCTCCTTTCCCTATCTTTCTCCTCATCATATGTGTCATGATGCATTGCACACCCAGGCAACTATACTCTGCTGCACAAACACCTAGACACCCTTTCAACTTTCACCTTTTTACCACTCCAAATATTTTATTATATATATTCCTCATCTGTCCTCATCATCTCTCTCTCTCTCACACACACACACACACTACTCTCTCACTCCCACTAGCTTAGCTCTCTTCCCTTCCTGTCTATATTTATCCGGTTGCTGGTGTTGTTGCTGCCACTAGGTTGGTTAGCTTGCTTGAGTAATGAGCCACACCTAAGAACAAAAGTTTCCCTTTTGTCTCCAAAGAGAGTAGTTAAGAAGAAACAGGAGAAGAGATCGATCAGGAAATCCCAACAAGAGCAAGATACCAAGAAACTGAGGCAGCCAAGGAAACAATGGCGAGCAGTGAAGCCATCTCCAACCCTTTCGCTCCACTCACCAACCAGCAGCAGCTGCAGTCGACTCAAGACCACCCGCTCCCTCCACCCCCCAAGAAGAAGCGCAACCTCCCCGGCACACCAGGCAAGTGACGGTCCATCCATCCATCACACCAAACTTAATTAGCTTCTTGATTAATCTCCCTCGCTGTTGTTTGCCAGTGATTGAAACGTGGTTAATTATCTGCTGTTGTGGTGGTGCAGACCCTGAGGCGGAGGTGATCGCGCTGTCGCCGCGGACGCTGATGGCGACGAACCGGTTCGTGTGCGAGATCTGCGGCAAGGGGTTCCAGCGCGACCAGAACCTGCAGCTGCACCGGCGCGGGCACAACCTGCCGTGGAAGCTGCGGCAGCGGAGCGGCAAAGAGCCGCGGAAGCGCGTGTACGTGTGCCCCGAGAAGAGCTGCGTGCACCACAACCCGGCGCGCGCGCTCGGCGACCTCACCGGCATCAAGAAGCACTTCTGCCGCAAGCACGGCGAGAAGAAGTGGAAGTGCGACAAGTGCTCCAAGCGCTATGCCGTCCAGTCCGACTGGAAGGCCCACTCCAAGACCTGCGGCACCCGCGAGTACCGCTGTGACTGCGGCACCCTCTTCTCAAGGTACGGTGCCATTGATTAGCCTTACATGCATATTATACGCCATGGCCGGCTTACATGCAAGTTTTGATGGTCGTGTTGTTGCACTAGCCTAATTCGATGGATGCATGCTTCGATGTACGTGTGTGCAGGAGGGATAGCTTCATAACGCACCGCGCGTTCTGCGACGCGCTGGCGGAGGAGACGGCGAGGCTGAACGCCGCGTCCAGCGGGGCGGCGGCCACGTCTCTGTGCGGCCAGAACTACCTCTTCGCCGGCTCCGCGGCGGGGCTGACCGTGCGACCCAACACGGTGCTCCCGCCGGTCGCCGCGCACCTCAAGCCTGGACAGCTGCTCGGTCCCGCGGCGGGCGTCGGGGACCTGTGCGACGGTACCTTGGCCCGGCACGGTGGGCTCTCGCTGTGGGGCGGCGACACGCTACCGTCCATGGGCCACATTGGTGTCCTGGCAGGTGGTGGCGCGCCGGTGCCGCAGCAACTGTACGCGGATATCTTCGTGCAGAGCTCCGGCGCGCCGCCGCAGTTTGACCAGGCGCATCTGAGCTGGCTGTACGGGAACGGCAGCAAGCTCTCGTCGTCGAGTGCTAACGAGCTCACCAGCGCCGCCGCTGTGGCGCCAAAGGAGGCGGACAGCGTGCCGTCCGCGTTCAGTGGCCAGCAGCACGCGAAGCCCGCGGTGCCCACCGACATGTCCGCAACGGCGCTGCTGCAGAAGGCCGCGCAGATCGGCGCCGTGACGTCCAGCACCGCGATGCCGCTCGTGGGGGCCTTTGAGTCGGCCAAGTCCGGCACGACCGCCGCGCGGGTCGAGGAGTTCCGCAAGTTCGACAGTGGCGCTCTATTTGGTGCTAGCCAGCACAATGCTAACATCTCGGGCGCAATGAGCGAGCTCACGGGGGCCACCGGAAACGTGCCGTACGACGTTTTGTCCGCGGTGCGCCACGCCGGCCTGAAGGACGCCGCCGGGAGGGAGGAGACTAGGGATTTCTTGGGTGTTGGCGTGCAAGCACTGTGCTCATCGTCCATAAATGGGTGGATTTAAGCCTTAATTTGCAAGTCGTTTAATTATGTAGCCATGGAGAGACGAGTAGTGTTAATTTGAAGCTACATGTAAGCAAGTGAGCTACAGCGGCAGGAGCCATGCATGCAACTTCCCAAAGAACCAGAAAGGCATTCCATTTCATTTAGTTTACTCAACCGTCATCTCCTTGGCATATTTTGACCTTTGATACTTACACTTAATGGAATTTGAGCCATGAAGAGAGGGTTAATTAATCAATGGAGCTCGATCTTGTATTTGATGCCTATTAGATGGAAGAAGATATGGAAGAAGGATAAGAAGGGAGGCAATGGCAAGCAAAAAAGGTGGCAAGAGATCCATGCATATTCTCAAGAACCATTGATCAAAGACTGGCTCCCTTTTGTTTACTACTTTGTTCTCGAGAAAAGAAAGCAAGGGGAGGCCAGCCACTTTACAACTCTATTATTGCACAAACCAATTTACCTTTTCAGTGCATCTAGCTAGCTAGAGCTAGCTTGATCCTGTTTTAACAGATGTGCATTTTTATTTCTAGCCAGAGTGGCATATACATAAAGGAGGATCTTTGGCTCCTAATAATCAACAAATTTAAGTACATGTCTTGCTGTGCTTGGCCAAATGTCAAGAGGTCTAAGGTTCAAGCAAGCTAAAAGGGAAGTTGCAACATAGCAATGGGATGCCCAATAACCTACCGACAGGGGAGGTGGTTATCCAATTGAGGAGGGAGGCCACTGGTTTTGGCCTTCCAGAAATTTGCATTTGATTAGCCAGTGATGCACATCCACACACATTGGCTAGTGCTGCTTAACTTAACTGTCTATTTGTCTGCATGCTTAGTGCATTTTGGTTGTAATGGAAGGTGTGTTGAAACAGAATCTGGTGTGGAGATACTTCCAATAGTTTTGTCCAAGAGTGTTGTTGGAAAGCAGAACCAGCTTTGTTTGATCTTTGGTACATGATTGCACATTGTATTTGGGGTAAAAAAAACTAAAGGTGTGGACATATGGTAGTAATTCTGTGTTACATGGAGTAAGTGTTGCACTTGTAGGGGAAAAATGGCTACGTCATGGGACTTCTTAGAGTTGGTCAATATCAACTTTGAACTGTACATATAAGCACCGACTAACTAGCTAGCACTTTTCTTAAAGAGCCAAAAGCTCATTGATGGAATTAGGCACAGCTATATAGTATGGCCGTAGGCATCGCAATGGCAGCAGATCTGTGTAAGGGCTTGTCGAGAGCATGCTTGTGGGAAAAGCTAATTCACTACTACAGAACATACTATACTAGACACCCCATCACGAGCGGTTCAAAGGAACCGTCGTGATAAATATCATGAGCGGTTCTTCGTTAACCGTGCAGCGATAAACTTATATCACGAGCGGTTCTTTACACGAACCGCTCAGCGATACTCACGACGGTTCGTGTAATGAACCGTCGTCATCTAAACTTATCACGACGGTTCTTTTAAAGAACCGTGCAGTGATAGTTATATCACGAGCGATTCTTTTAAAGAATCGCGTCGTGATATATTTGCATTATAAGTAGGCGCTGCCGACAGTCCCCATTTCTATTAAATCCATTTGAACCGCCGCCACCCTCCTGCTGCTGCGTCCGCTGCCGACTCTCCCCATTTCTATTAATTCCATTTGAACCGCCGCCACCCTCCTGCTGCTGCGTCCTCCCCCATTTTGAGCTGTTACCCCTACCTCCTCCTCTCCCATTTTGAGTCATACCCTGCCTCCTCCTCCCCGGCCCATTGCGGCTTTGATCTGCGCCTCCTCCCACATTGCGCCACTTTGGAGAGAAGGGTAACGATCGATCTGTAACCCTTTATATTTGCTATAGAGTACTCACTAATGTGTTTGGTCATTATAAAGGGTACTTGCGGTTTATTAATATAGAGTACTCACTAATGTGTAGATGGACCGAAACTGGATGTACATTGAGAACCGTGTGAGTGAAGAGTATATTAATGGCGTGTTTGCTTTTAGAAGAGCCGCGAAAGCGTGATATGTTGAAGAATGGGATAAAATTTATGTCTTGTCCATGCATTGATTGCGGTAATATGAAAATGTTTAACAACCCGCGCAGATCGAAGCTCACTTAATACGAAGAGGTTTCAAAAAGGATATACATGTTGGAGCGATCACGGTGAAGAAGCGATTATCTGGGAAGTCGATGAATGACGACATCGCCGAGGAAGTCAACGATATGCAGGGTATGGAATGTGCTTTTGATGAGGATAGATCGCATGATGACAATCTGGATCAGATGCTACGCGATGCAGAAGGGAACTACGGTGAGAGAGAGTTTTGTAAATTCGAGGGCTTAATGGAGGACTCGGAAACCTTTGTTCCTGTGCCGCAGCCGAATACACAAGGTTGTCAACCGTGCTTGAACTGCTGAAATTGAAGGCAAGCAATGGTTGGTCCGACAAGAGTTTTACTGGCGTTGTTAGGTCTCTTAGTGACATCCTTAGGAGAAGCGTGTTGCCCAAAGACGACCTACCAAGCTAAGAAGGTTCTTTGTCCATTGGGAATGGAAGTAGAAAGAATACATGCATGTCCGAACGATTGTATCCTCTACCATAAAGAGTATGCAGACATGCATGCATGTCCGTGTCTGAGCATCCGATACAAGCGGAAGAATCTGCTAAGGCGAAGCAAGGACCTCTGCTAAGATGTTGTGGTATCTCACTGTGATCCCACGTTTGAAGCGTTTATTTGCGAACCGAAAGGAGGCAAGATTGATGCGTTGGCACTCGGAGGAGCGTAAGAAAGATGGGAAGCTCGGACACCTGCGATTACGCGATGGAGAAACTTGATCGGAGCTTGAAGAGTTCGGTCGGAGCCGAGGAACATAAGGTTAGGGTTGAGTACGGACGGAATGAATCCTTTCGGTAACATGAGCGTGAGACATAGCACTTGGCCCGTGAATCTATGTATGTACAACCTTCCTCCTTGGTACGTGTATGAAGCGGAAATACATTTTGATGACACTACTTATCCAAGGGCGAAGCAACACGGGAATGATATTGATGTGTACCTAGCACCATTCTTTGGAAGATCTTGTGACCTTTGTGGAGCGAAGGGTGCAGTATGGGATGCGTACAAGCGAGAGAACTTCACTTTACGCGCCATGTTGTTCGCACCATCAATGATTTTTCCGCCCTTGGTAACCTATCGGGCTTGATACAAAAGGAGCCAAAGCTTTGTCGCCTTTGCTTAGATGCTACGGAGAGTGTATGGTGAACAACTCGCAAAGCGTATATATGGCGTCATCGTAGGTTCCTTCCGAGAGTCACCCATACCGCAAGATGAAGAAACAATTCGACGGAAATAAGGAAGGCGGTTCGACTTCAAGGGCTTTTAGTGGGAAAGAGGTCTATGATATGGTTAAGGATATCGATGTTGTGCTTGGGAAGGGCGTAAATTAAGAACCCGTGAGAAGAACATCCGGAAGAAGCGGTCAATTTTTGGGACTTGCCTTATTGGGAGTACTTAGAAGTTTGCCACTACATGGACGTTATGCACGTAGAGAAGAATGTATGTGATAGCTTGATTGGTCTCTTGCTGAACATTAGTGGCAAAACAAAGGATGGTGTTAACGCACGTCGTGACTTGGTCGATATGAACATAAGGACCGAGTTAGCACCGAAAGAGACCGATCTGATTTAACGTACCTTCCCCGACTTGCTACACTCTGTCCAAGGCCGAGAGAAATGAAGCGTGTCGAGCTTGCACGTGTGAAAGTCCGTCTGGTTACTCGCTAACATTAAGAAACTTGTTTCTATGCAAGATTTGAAATTAATTGGTATGAAGTCACATGATTGTCGTGTGCTGATGACACAAATGCTTCCTGTTGCAATTAGGAGTATCTTGCCGAACAAGGTCCGAGTGGCAATCTTGAGGCTGTGTTATTTCTTCAACTCAATTGCTCGAGAAGGTCATCGATCCCCAAGGACTACATGCTCTGCGGTAGAGGTAGTGACGACTCTGTGTCATCTTGAGATGTATTTCCCTCCGTCATTTTTCGATATCATGGTCCATCTCATTGTTCACCTTGTGAAAGAGATAAAGATATGCGGCCCTGTGTTTCTACGTCATATGTACCCGTTCGAGAGGTACATGGAATTCTCAAGTCCTACGTGCGGAATCGATCTCGACCGAGGGCGGCATCATCGAAGGTTATGCAATGGAAGAGGTCATTGAGTTCTGCGTCGACTACATGGCTCGTGGATCCGATTGGTGTGCCTCTATCTCGTCATGACGGGAGACTGGATGGTATCGGGACCATCGGAAGGAAATCAATCACTCCCGATCTGGATACGTACGCTCAAGCCCATTTCACGGTCTTGCAACACATGACCCAAGTGTCCCCGTACATCGACGATCACAAAGACATGGTGCGCCAATGTAATCCGGACCGGTCGGAGGTTTGGATCACCGAGAGCACAACCGTCGGTTCAACGAATGGTTAAAGCGCGAATCACTCGGAGGTCATCAAGTGATGATACGTTGCTATGGTTGGCAAGAGGGCCACGATTTACAATTGTCACATGGCAAGGATACGACATAAATGGGTACACATTTTATCGGCAACTCGGGATAGGAAGAGCCTGATGCGAGCAGCGGTGTCGCATAGATGCATTCGATCTGATGGGCCGAGGGCTCGTACTATGGGCAAATAGAGGAGATATGGGAGATCGACTACGTGCTTTTCAAGATCCCCTATTTGGTGCCGTTGGGTCCATCTCCCACGGTGAAGGTCGACAAATGCGGCGTCACTACCGTGGACCTCGAGCGTGTCGGATACAAAGACGAACCATTACGTCTTGGCTAACCAAGTTGTTCAAGTCTTCTATGTAACCGACCGGCAAATAAGAAGCGTCACGTAGTTCTTCATGGAAAAAGGAGGATTGTCGGAGTTGAGAATGTAGTGGGCGAGGAAGAATACAATCAATTTGACGAGTTGCCACCTTTGGAGGCGGCATCGAGCTCGAGGAAGAACCCGTGAGGAAGCTAGCTATATGCGCGTCGATCATCATGAAGGGCTATATTTTAATTAAGAATTTACTCCATTGTAATTAACTAATTTATTCCATTGCCATGTGTTAATGTGTTATGGACTTATGATCTTTAAATTGATGACAATGTGGATGTTCCTTGGTTCGAGTGATACTGATCGACTACGTAATTGTAGATATCACATTTCTTTCTTTTTATTCTTTTTCATCCACGTCAATTTAAATCCTACGTAGCAGAGTCTATAGATTTTTGAGATTGAAAGTTTGCTTTTCCAATTTTTGAGATTGAAAGTTTGCTTAATCTCTTTGTTGTTGTCCATAAGAGTATAATGTATAGAATCTATTATGCGTATGTAGTTCTCCCGGATGTCAAGCTATTGTTAGTATCCCTTTTACATTTTAAAACACGCATATAGTGATCACAATTTAGTTTGTATTTGTCGTTCTTGTTTGTCGTCATCTGCAGTAAATATGGTAAACATTAGAATGGTGCATGAATTCTCATTACTCAAGTGGACGAGCCATTGCTTTCACTGAAGACGTGGCCCAGTTTTTTCATCCATGACTAGGGCAACTCTATTTTCCATTATTCTTTTCTCTAGCTAGCTTTTTTGACATAAAAGATAGAGAACTCTCGCCTTATGACCATTATATTGAAATGGTTGTTAGAGGTTAAAAGATCTTGAACATCTAAAATAAAGTCAAATCAAATCAAAAGCAAACAAATGCAGTGATTTCAATATCACGAGCGGTTCTTGAGGGAACCGCTCAGTGATATTGAACATCCTGACAGTTCTCTCAAGAACCGTCTGCGATGTCTGTGATGTTGTTAAAGAACCGTCAGTTTTGCTCTTATAACCCTATCGGTCCCGACTGATCTGCGCGCCTCCCGAACCGGCGCCCCTCCTCCACGAATCCGCCCCGACTGACGATCTGCCGCCTCCCGAACCAGCGCCCCTCCTCCACCGAATCCGCCCTCGACTGATCTGCTCCCGAACCCGCGCCCTCGGTTTGCTCCCGAGCCCCATGTGTACTCCCATTCTTTCCGTCTAATCTATGTCTTGGGGCAGGTTGATGGGTGTACTGGTTGGTGGAGGTTTAGGGATCGGGTGGGAATGGGTAGAATCTGCGACATCAGTTCACTGCTTTTTTAGGATAATCCGCTTCTTTGGTTTGTATGGTTAGATTCGATGTTACATTGGATTCTAGTGGTGAGTAGATGGTGGTTTTGATGTAAACTTCATCTTTTGAAGGTGGTCAACTTTGTGACAATAGATTAAGATTTTTATTGTGCATTGGCTATATCCTTTTTCATTTGACAATTTGTTAGCTGCTTGAGTTCCTGCCTATCTTGTATTGGTGCGATTCAGGTTTGTAGTGGGCTGCCTATCTTGTATTGGTGCGGTATCGAGTTAGGTCTAGGTCTCTTGGACTAATCAAATTGGCAACAAAGTCAATCTCCAAATGCAAGACGCCAAGACAGATCTGTATGCTTTAATTCATGGATGGATGCGTGTAGCGAGTTTTGGATAACAAGAATTAATGTTATCAATTCATCCATCCAATGACTTACCTTGCGCTTAATGCTAATGTTTAATTATTTCCTCTTAAGTATATATATATATATATATATATATATATATATATATATATAGCATATGACATTTATTTATATATCTTTTGTGAAAGAACAAGCATATGATCGGTTTAGAGATGTTACGTCGTTGAATATTGAAGCTACCTTAGAAGGGATTGCAATCCAAAAGTGTCATGTAGCGGATCGAGATAATCGGGCAAATTAAGTCGATATGGTCTTGCATGTGTTTGGTAGAGTGATTAAGCGGGCAAATTATTTCCTCTTAAATCGATATGGGGCTTGCCTTTCCGCATACCGATGCCTTCACGTGGCTAGACAACCGACTTGTAGGTCTCTCTTTAATTATTAAGAGAGAAAAAAGGGGTATGATTAGGTATAAGAGCCTTGGCATTTGCTCTGATCCTTAAATCGGACTCACAAGTATCATCTGCTTTTTCTTCTTGACCGTGAGTTGAAGGGTGCATTCTGAAGCTTTCTGTTTCACACTTTCAATTTATTGCTCTAATTTTGTTTGGAATCAACATTTTACTATGTTTTCTTAATAAACATCAAGATGATCTAGTTGGTAGTGTGGTTGTGTTTTCTTAATTAATTTTCGCATATGAAACTTGAGGTATAGTCTTAGAATGATGAAAACCTATGGAAGTAAGGCGGTGCCGATTTACTAGGTTGGCCTAGGTATCATGGGTATCCGGTCTTGACTAATGCAGGTTAGCCTAGGTGACTTGAAAACCAAGATGCTTGGTTAACCTAGGTTGGTGTGGGTAGTCTCGATACTTAGGGTGCCGACTAATGCAGGTAAACACAGGGAACCGTGATGATTCTTATGGTACAGACGGCAATTTATTTTATTTTACTCGAGATGGCAAGCGTTGATTATATTTGTTTATATTTTTGTGCAATTTCCCATATATTATCTACTATGTAATAATTGTGTGCGTAACTTATATAGATAGCAAGTAAGCGAGATGGCGAGAGGCATCGTCTTCGCCGCCGTCATCGGCGTCGCCAAATCGTCTGGATCTCCGATCAAGGTGGTACGCAGCGAGAAGGCGAGGAATATCCAAATTGCCCTCGGCGCATGACGATCACGGAGGTCGATGGCGTTGGGATCCCGCGAGTCCCAAGAAAGCGGTGCGAGATTCGGACCGTCTGCGGGGTACTTGCAAGGAACGGGTCCCCATCACCACCCCAACACGAAGTCTCTCACGGATGTACAGAGACCGGTTGTGGGTGAACTTTACGCCTCGTTCACTTTCCTCGAAGCGGACCGAGCACGTGTGCGATGGCACGCGCCGCTTGGCGATGTCCCACGCGTGGAGGACCTTCAAGAGCACGCTTGTCACGCGATGCGTGAACACGGGTCGGACGCCCTTCACGGCGTATCAATTTTGTCGCGGGATACATGGGGCGCCGTGCGAGATGAAGACGGCGGCTGAATTTCAGGAGCAAAGTGCGGCGCCTGAGCTATCGAGCACAAAACACTCACCCCACAGACTCGGCACGGCTGAGTGCGCGGGTAAAGCCACGCGATGGGCGGCGGAGGACGAGGCTGCTTTGCACGACCGTTTGCTATGATCTCGGACGGCGCGCGATCTGGTTAAGGCGAGGGCATCGACCACGTCTTGGGCAACATCTCTCGACAAACCCGCAGACGAGGCGGTGTCTCAACGTCTGTAAATTTCCGAACCACTTAATTGTTAATAAGTCCATAACTTCATGGTGTCTACAATAACATGATGTTCTCTTGCGGGAAGAATTGACTTCGCATGTTCCCAAGGTTCCTTGAAGTAGGCGGGGAGAAGGATGTCCGCTCTCTGACCACAGGAAACAAGGAGCACCGGGTCGCACGCGAGGAGTTGGGGTTTACGTACCTTGGAGGATGTATTCCCACACAACTCCGACACGTATAGGAGTAGGAAGAGATCCAAGGACCAAAGACGGCTCGGTTGGAACATGTGATTATTGCACAATTTCAAGAACAAATAACAAACTTGCGTAACCAAGTAAATCAACTCATGCGGCGCAAGCCGCTCGTTAATTTGGGAGCAAGTCCCGCTCGACATCGGAGTGGCGTCGCGTCCACACATAATTACGGACATGACGGCGTGCAATTACCGATCGGCGGCATCGAGGTAATGTACATCTGGAGTGCTCCAAAGATAGACCTATAGGGCGCCTTAGCTAATTGTATGCGCTTTTGTAGGAGCCGACGCCCTGCAAGCTCCAAGTGAGGATAGTAGGGTCGATTCCTATTGAGGCTGGGCGGGGTATGGTGTATCCATACCAGGAAGGGCGATCGCGACGGTGCCCGGTGGCGCAGGTTACGCCAGGGTGCAGGTGGACATGGTCCATGACAATTTCATGGCCATCCATTGAGATTCCCCAACGAAGAAATCGAACACTAGGGGATGCCACGCACACTTTTATCCGATGGCCCAAGAAGGACATCGCCTGGACCCTTGGTGTGCGATATCGAGAGGACCTGCCTCTCAATAGGACCCTCGATGAGTCGCCTCAGCAAAGCTTGAAGGCCGCCACATCGCTTCCGTCGAGAAGGCGACAAAGGGACAAGAAAAGCGTGTCACCATATCGGTCCACGAGGCGTCACACGGAAGACGTCCTCAGCCGCCTCGTTAAGGAGAAATCGAAATCGAAGAACATTAAGGCACCTCCCAAACCCGTGAAATACTCCCTCGGAAGTCCGTTGGTCTCTGGCGCAGAAATAAAGAGCTCAGGAGTAGCTTGTCAAGCTTTGCATGATTGGTACTTGCGCAAGACCGAGCGAAGGGGTCATCTTTGGAATCACCGTCGATACGGGAGGAGCATTTTCTCCACGAGCACAGCCACCGTCGTGGGCTTCAAGACTTATTTGACTTATACAACCTAAGCGCCTCGGCGCCTCACTTCTACGATCTTTGGACCTTTGTAAGTGTGTGCAATCAATTTCTACACTCACGTGATACCGATAAATATCATAACTCATTGCTTATGTACAGATACATTATGAAATATGCCCGTCGAATCAAAGAACCGGTGGGTTTCCTCGACCCACACGTGGTCTCCGAGCAAACAATCAACCAAGGCGCATCCTCGTCGAGAATTACATAAAATGGGATTGCTTGCTCGAGCGGCGGGGAGTACATAATGGTACCCTACAACCGAGTAAGTGCTTCAATATTTGCTATACAAATTACGTTTCAACATAGGTTTATGACTATAGCGACATACACGAGTAGGTTCCATTGGATTCTTGATTCTTGTGCCAAAGAGGAACATGGTATTGTACCTTGATTCTCTACTCAACAAACATCACGACTTCACCATTCTTAAAGGAATACTCGATGGTATGTTCATTTCCTCCGCACATAACTCTATTGTAGTCTTCCTTCATTTTAAATGGACAAGGATAACTTTTTGAATCATGTAGGGCGTTAAATCGGCTATGTTGCCGAGGGAGTTTTATACAAGGAGCAGCGCCACAACGACTCACGGGATGTGATTTCGATGCAGCGCTACAACACAATAATCATATATCATACTCCGTAATATTGCGTCTCGAATCGATTGTACATATATATGTAATTCTATTTTTGCAATCTTGCCGCCAAAGAAAAACGAGATCACCTATCGCATTCTACGTATGCCATCACATGCGACTATTGATTGCTTCTAGGACGACGATCCCAGGTTTGTCAATCTCGTAATAATTATCTCCTAATTATAAATTTAAATATATATGCTTACTACTTTACTCTAAATGCTAGCGTGGCTTCATCAAAGCGGATATAGGGGATAGTTTCTTGAACATAGAGTTAAATACATAGAGTTCAATTTGTAACTCTAGCGACAATATATACTTGAAACATTCTTTTGTAATTGATTTTGAGTTAAATGATCACTTTGAGTTGTCAGCAATTATCTGTGACATGTTTCTACTTGCTAGTTTTCAGAGGGCATGGCTAGCAATTCACGAGGCTAGTGAAAATACGAAAAAATTTAATTAGGTTAAAGGACTTATCACGAGCGGTTCTAACAACGAACCGTGCGCGATCTGAATAACCACAGACGGTTTGTAGTTGAAACCGTGCGTGATATCTCTTATCACGAGCGGTTCCAACGGCGAACCGTCAGTGATATTAAAATCACGAGCGGTTCGTGGTGGGCGACCGCGTGATTACAGAGTATCCTGAGCGGTTCGACCACGAACCGCTCGTGATTCTTAGTATCACGAGCGGTTCGTCTTTGGAACCGTCTGTGATAAGAGATATCACAGGCGGTTTTTCAACCGTCTGTGATAATCGCCTGTTATCTCAGACATAACATTTCAGACGGTTTAAAAACCGTCTGTGATGACTGTTACGAACCGTCTGTGATGACCTTTTCTGTAGTAGTGATTGCTGCAAGAAATCGATGCTATATAAGCTTATAGTTAACATTAGTGGTGAATGGTGATACCATACTGATGATCGTAGAAAACTGATGGTGTGAACTTAATTGCCATTAGAAGTTTTAGCTGAAGATGTTGCATCCACTACGGGAAACACGTGATTTGCCGAGTGCAAAAATCTTTACCGAGTGCCAAATTTTGGGCACTCGGCAAAGACCTGCTTTGCCGAGCGCCGCACTCGGCAAAATATGGCACTCGGCAAAGAGGCCTTTGCCGAGTGCCTGGCACTCGGCAAATACCTGCACTCGGCAAAGACTGTCTTTGCCAAGTGCCAGGCACTCAGCAAAGGTAGACACTCGGCAAAGATTGGTAGGGGGCCTAACGGCATCCAACGGCGTCCTCTTTGTCGAGTGCCCCCCGTTTGGCACTCGGCAAAGAATTTATTTTGCCGAGTGCCAACCCTAGGCACTCGGCAAACTAAATTTTTTTTTTTGGTTTTTTGTCACCAATTTTTTTTTGAAGCTTTAGTACACTACCACAAACAACATGTTTAAATTTGGGACATTTTCATTGCCTTTTGGCATATTTCTATAGTTTATTTTGTTTTGTTGAATTTTTCCAAAAAATGTAAGTTTGAACTGCAGGTGCATCGAATAATGGATTACATTCGTTCAAAAAATGTTATCCTTGTTTCTTAGTGTAAATTTAGGCTAAATCCAGGAACTTTCTCGAAATTTCGATCAACGTGCTCACGGGGCAACGCCGCCAACTTGCGTGGGAGTGGTTTTTTAATTGTATAAAATGCGAACGAATTCCGAAAATCATGAAACTTGTCGAGTTGTCGCCGTATCGTATGCGTATGCCGTGGAAAAATTTTGAAAAAGTTTCGAGCACGCTGTCACGTACGATGCTCACAAACCAGGAGATCTCCACTCAGGCTATACTGGGACTTTGCCGAGTGCCGCACAGCTGGCACTCGGCAAAGAGCTGCAGAATTTTTTTTTAAACTTCGCCGAGTGCCAGATCACGACACTCGGCGAAGAAAATTGACTTTGACGAGTGCCACCGATCCGCACTCGGCAGCCGCTTTATCCTTCACCGCCCGCCCGGCTGCTTCTCTCTCTCTCTCTCTCATTTCTCTCTCCCTCTCACCTCTCTCTCCGCTCGCTCATCCGCCGCGCCCCGCGTGCCCCGCCGCGCCGCGCCAGCCGCGCCTCGATCTCCTCTCGCGACGCCCACCGCCTCCGTCTCCCTCGCTGTCCCGGCCGTCTCCACCACCAGATCTCCCACCGCCAGAGTGCCAGACGCCTCCCACCGCCAGATCTCCCATCGCCCACCGCGCCGCCCGTCTCCCCTCCCGGTCCCGGCCTTCTCCACCGCCAGACGCCCACCGCGCCTCCCGTCTCCCCTCAGGTGAGCATATAGGAATGTGGCAGTCTTGTGGATGCTTGTGGATGCTTGTGGATGCTGTCAAATTTTGTGATGCTAGAGACTAGAGAGTAACCTGAAAGACATCAGTTTGTGAGGGCCGCCATGGTTGTGTCGCCCAAGGTAGCATGTCGGCCATCGTGCCGTTCATATATATGTGCATGTCGGCCATCGTGCCGTTCATATATATGTGCATGTCGGCCATCGTGCCGTTGGTTTTCTTGCAGGTTTTGGAAACCTCACCGTGCAAGGGAGGTGCTGCCGAAATTTTGTATTGACAGTTTTATGTTTCTTTTTGCGAGAAAGAGCGGTCGGAGCGGCGCCGGAGTACCTCGGCGACCCGATCGCCTTCCTCGCCGCTGTGATGCTGCACGCACCGCGTCGCCTCGCCATCGCACCGACCCGCCACGGCCCGCTTAGCTTTGACTCCACCGCCACCCTAGGTATAACCCCTCTTTCCGTATCATGGTCGTAGATCACGTAACCCAGTTAGGCGTCTCCCATTCGAAAGAGATACGGTTGGAAATATGCAGATATTTCCATATCTAAAACCGTATCTGCTTCAATTGTCCACGTTTTTGGACGGCCAGCGGATGCGTAGGTGGGGTTAGTTTCCATGGTTCGCTCCGATCCGAGACGAGTTTGGCATCATCTCCCCGTTGTTCTCCGGATACACACTCTCCTGGCGGGGCGTGTATTTGGAGAACAATGAGAGGTTCTTAAAATACATCTCGAATAGGAGTAGAGCATGAAACTAACCTCATCTGGGATCCTCGTGTGGATTAGGACCTATCCTCACCTATTAGATAGTAGGAGCGTCGTGTAGATGCAATTGATGTTTATATTACTCGCGCTATATATGTTAGAGGATGGAGGACCGTGAGTGGATGTACACGGGCGCGCAAGTCGTGTCAGTCACCAATGAATGGATTGACAAGACCGATGCTTTCTTGGAGCGGGCATTGGCGTGGTCGCTAAAGGAGCGAGTAAAATTTGTTGTCCTGCAAACAAATGTGCAAACAGGAAAAGACAAGCGAAGAAGGTCATGGGGAACATCTTTGGAAGAGTGGATTTACTGGCAGACTATACCCGGTGGGTCTACCATGGTGAAGCCGTCGTATGAGAGAGAGAGGTGGTGAGACCACGCGTCGAGGATTATGATCTCGATGCCGGGTAGCGTACATGTTAAATGACTATCACGAGGCACGATTATTTGAAGGGCGTGCGGAGGAGGAGCCGAGGCAACCGCAAAGCGATCTCGACATGTTTGCCGCGACACGAAAACCCCTTCATGGCGGACAAAGGTTTCTCATTGGATGCCATTGGGCGCATAATGGCGTTAAAGTCGATATAGCTGAGTTGAGGCGCCGATGGTATGTTGAAAGTTATTGGCGGCACCGCTTACGAGGGTCACCTTCTGCCAAAGAGCATGCACGAGTCACAGAAACTCCTTCGTGCACTTAAGATGCCGTATGAGCAGATACATGCTTGCCCGAAGGGGTGCGTCCTATTTAGGAACGAATACGTGGAAGCAAAGTACTGTCCAAAGTGTAAATCATCTAGGTTCCTAGAGGTAGATTCTGGTGATGGCGAGAAGAGGCAGCTTGACATTCCCGTGACAATCCTACGGCACCTTCCGTTCATACCGAGGATCCAACGGCTATACATGACCGAGGAATCCGCGAAGCAGATGACATGGCACAAAAATGGCAAGCGATACAATCTCGACAGATGGTACATGCATCCGATGGTGAAGCATGGACCCACTTTGATGGCATTCATCATGAGAAATCTAAAGAGGCTCGTAATGTACGTGTTGCGCTGGCAACAGATGGGTTCAATCCTTATGGAATGATGGCTGCCCCATACACATGTTGGCCCGTGTTCGTTATCCCCCTCAATCTCCCCGGCAGTATGCTTTCAGCGGCGAGCGTATTCTTGTCGTTGATAATTCTGAACACCCGGGAATAATATGGGTGTGTTGATGGAGCCTGTGATTGATGAATTGGTCCGTGCTTGGGAGGAAGGGGTATGGACATACGACCGAGCTATAAAGAAAAACTTCAAAATGCATGTTTGGTACCACTACTCCCTGCATGACTTCCTGGCGTATGGGATATTCTGCGCCTAGTGTGTTCACGGAGTTCCCATGCCCAGTATGCAAGGAAGGTCTGAGGTTCATTTGGTTGCAGAAGGGTGGCAAGTATTCATCGTTCGACAAACATCGGTAATTCCTCCCTCTTGACCATGCATTCAGACGAGACATCAAGAACTTTACGAAAGGTGTCGTAGTGACAGACCCTGCACCACCGATAATGACTGGTGCCGCGGTTCGTGAACAGATAGATGGTCTCGTGGTCAATCCAGAAGGTGGTTTTGTGGGATATGGTGAGCAACATATGTGGACTCATAAGTCGGGCTTGACTCGGCTCCCCTATTTTGATGACCTTCTCCTTCCACACAACATTGATGTAATGCACACTGAAAAGAATGTTGCCGAGGCACTTTGGGCAACAATCATGGACATTATTGACAAGTCAAAGGACAACGTTAAGGCTAGAGTGGATCCGCAGCGATATGCGATAGACCAAACCAACATATGAAGCCTCCTAGTCGCGGCAAGACATGGAGAAGGCCTAAGGCGATTTTGTCTTGAGCAAGCCCCAAAGGAGGAAGTACTAGAATGGATCCAGACGTTAATGTTCCCTGATGGGTATGCAGCTAATCTGAGGAGGGGAGTGAACTTATCTACTATGCGAGTCTTAGGGATGAAGAGTCATGACTACCACATATGGATTGAGCGGCTTCTTCCGGCGATGGTTCGAGGCTATGTCCCTGAGCATGTCTGGCTAGTGCTGGCAGAGTTGAGCTATTTCTTTCACCAGCTTTGTGCCAAGGAGTTATCTCGGACCGTGATTGCTGACTTGGAAAGAATGGCACCTGTGTTGCTCTGTAAGTTGGAGAAGATCTTTCCACCCGGCTTCTTCAATCCGATGCAGCATTTGATTTTGCACCTCCCGTACGAGGCACGAATGGGGGGGCCCGTGTAGGGCCGTTGGTGCTATCCAATCGAGAGATGTCTAAAGGTTCTTCGAAAGAAATATAGAAATAAATGTAAAATCGAGGCTTCCATTGCAGAGGCATACATTCTGGAGGAGGTGGCGAACTTCACAACAACATACTATGGTAACAACCTCCCTAGCGTGCATAATCCACCCCTCGTTACAATCTTTGGCGAAAATGAATCGAACCTCGGCCTTTTAGGGGCAACTCGGAAGCGCAAGTGCATCGACCCCCAAGACCTTGAATCATGAAGAGTGGCACCATATCATGCTATACGTGTTGACCAACCTTGACGAAGTGGCACCGTACATGCAGTAAGTTCTCAACGAATTTGTTAAATACACCGTCACTATTCTGCATCTAACCCCCTTGTTTCTCGTTGGTACAGGGAATTTCTTCGTGAATTTCAAGGCGTCAATCAAGGGATCCTACCCCACAGCAGGTAGATACCCTTCTTAGGCAGTGCGGAAATGGAATGCCGATTTCATTTCTTGGTTCAAGCGGAAGGTACCGTCAATTTAGCTCGTACTTAGTTTGACATTCCAAGTTACTCGTACGTGCGAATAATATAACGATGTATCCTGCTTGAGCTTGCAGGGCCAGAGGGATGCGTCTATGTGTGCCGAGTTGAGACAGGTTGTCGATGGCTTTGCCTATAGGGTCATGTCATTTTCTGGTTATGACGTGAATGGATATCGCTTTCGCACAACAAGCTACGAGCGTAGTCGCCCAATCGAAGAACCACAAGTTACGGAGTTTTTACGCCGGCGTTGATGAGGTCGAGTATTATGGAAGAATTGAAGAAATATACGAACTCAAGTTTCATGGTTCCAAACCTTTTAATCCGTCATATTCAAATGCCATTGGTTTGATCACGAAGTAACGAGACGGACATATTCTAATCTTGGGCTAGTCGAAATTGACGAGATTCCGTCTTACCAGAGACGATGTCTATATTGTGGCCCAACAGCCACGCAAGTTTATTATCTCCCATATGCGTGTCAAACCATAAGGCATCTTAAGGGTTGGGATATTGTGCATGTGGTATCGCCACACGGTAAAGTGCACATCCCAAACAATGAAGATTACAACTTAGACCCAAACACATATGACGGAGAGTTCTTTAAAGAAGAGGGACTAGAAGGAGGTTTGAGATAGACTTAACCAAGCGATCGGAATGGAAGTAGACAATGAAATGGTTATTGAAGAGGGCGCTGGAGATGAGGTGCAAAATGTGAAGGACTTTCAAATGCTTGGCGATTACATTTAGACAATGACAATGGCAACATTGCTCATTCGGATAGTGTTGATTATTTCGACATGATTGATAGTGATGATGAGACTTATGATCCAGCTAATCCCGATCATGAAGATTATTTCTAATACATGTAATACTATGTTATTTTGTAATTACATTTTGTTTATTTTGCATCTCTTTCTAAGTACTTCTTGTTTATATGTGCTTATTGGTTTACTCTTTTTAATTGCAGGTGATTGAACAAAGATGGTGGGCGGTGGGATGAGGAAGCTAACGTCCTTGTACCGAAGGACAAGGACCGCTGAACCGGGGGAGAGGAGGAGGAGCAGCCGCAAGAGGGAGTCGTCGCCTGCCGCCCCGTCGCGTGAGGAGGAGGAGGAGCAGGTGCCCCAGGAGGACGCCGAGGAGGCGCAGGAGGACGCACAGGAGGACGACGAGGAGGCGCAGGAGGACGCGCAGGAGGACAACGAGGAGGCGCAGGAGGACTGCGAGGAGGAGGCGATGCAGGGGTTCCGCTTCCTCTAGTTCGTCGAGCGTCTACTTGCGAGGTCCCGCGAGCCTCCCTCAGCGACCGATACCTCGTGAGAGACGCCCGCTGATTCGACCTGAGGGGGAAAAGTAAGTAACTTTAGATGTTATCACTACTTTATATGATATGTTGAAAATCAAAATAGAAATTAATAATTTTACTTAATCACTTGGGCGAGGCGGGCGATTGTGGCGAGTGGAGGTGCTCACACGCCAAGTCAATGGCGTCCTCGGTCTTACGTGCAAGGAGCACTTCCACTGCCCGGTTGAGTACGCCGGAGTGACGGGGCCGGCCTACTCGTTTGACCACTACGCCGCCGCCCCCGATGTTGCAGATCGGGCCCGCAGGTATTCAACAACAAGGCGGGCGGGTGAAGCAAGAGTCGTGGGTAAGTCTTCCTCGCACTACATTGCTCAATACATCGTATTCATTGGACATTCTTGAAATAATGAATGGATACATCGTGTTTGTATGCATGATTTCTTTAGATGCCGGGATCGGACATGAGGCGGGGCGGATCGGTGGCTACCAAATGTTGCAAAAACTCGTCGTGGACATGCATTACGAGGCGCGCATCCGTGTCGTAACTTACCACGGACCGTCCTTGGAGCGAAGGTCACCAAAAGGCGCAAGAACCATGGCGCCGACCGGGACCAAACTGCGGTAAATCTGAGAACATTATCTTGATTCCTTTTGAGATTAAGTAGGCTTAATTTCATCTTCGATATGTCATGTACTTGATGGCTGTAGATGATTCCTTATTGGTGCGCCGCGCATCCCGATCTTTGAGAACAGATGGTGCACAAGTGGTGCTCACGCGAGTGGGAGGAGACGCACAACTTGTGCCGGGCGGCGTTTGATGATGCAGTGTAGCACACCATCAAGGTAGCCGCAACCTCGGCGGATCTGCAGAAACATGGGTACGCGAATTCATTTATTTATTCTAACGCTCAATTCGCATGATTTCTAATCATCTTGTCTTTTTTTCTCGCGATCGGCGTCACATGGTGGCCACCTTGCTCCATCTTCAAGGCATTTGCTATGGCCCACAAGGGCAAGGCGACGTCCGACGTCGACTACAACCCGAGGATCGCGGGCCGGCGTCTGAGAATGCGACCGTCCACAACCGCCTTAGTGAGTACACATCGATGGCAAGGGAGGTCCATGGGCGAGTGCGATCCGAGCACCGAGGACCTTGATGGAGAAGTCGTCATGATGGTGGGAGGAGGCAAGAAGCATGGGCGATCTTGCATTGGCGACGGCGCAATCGACTTGGCCGCTACTCCCGCCTCTCCAGTTCGAGCAAGCGGACGAGCACGAGCCCGCCATACGACCTCGGCGGGACACTTCACACCACCGGGTAGAGGCACTCGAGGTTATTCTGGTTTATTAAATCGTTCATTGGTTTTTCATACCTTTCCTTTGCATTATTGTAACATTGGGGTGAATATATTGTAGGCCCAGCTGGAACAAGAGAGGAGGATACGGGAGCGGATGCTGCAAAGATGGAGAGGGTGGAGGCCGAGCGGCGAGGATGGCGGAGATTCTTGATACATGCAAAGTCTTGGCGCCGCTCTGGGTGTACCTCCGCCACCTTCGCTATTCGCTCCAGCTCCACCTCCTCACTATTCTACTCCTGTGAGTATAAATGTTTTAGTTTGTATGTTCATGCTTACGGTCAAACCTAGTGGAGTATGAAAGTTTTATTCATGTATGGTATATATTTATCTTGTCTCACACATGCAATCTCTTCTCCTTTGTGCAGAATCAATCGGCGGGATCGAACGATCCTCATGCTTTAGTGAATCCTTCACCAAATCAGTCTCATTGGCCATCTTAGTGATACTACTTGTGGTTGTTAATGGTACTTCTATTTGCAATTATGGTTGTAGATGATGGAGCACTTGGATTACTTGTGAAGTTATTTGTGATATATTGTGAGACATGTGGCGTTTGTGATATATATGTGGTGTTGGTGATATATATGTCTTTGTTGATGATATATATGTGATGTTGATGATGTTTGTTATATATATATCTTACATTTGTTTGGATGGGATGTAAAAACAACTAAAAAGGTTGTTTTGAATCACTTTGCGAGTGCAATGGCCATGACACTCGGAAGCGACCATGCTTTGCCGAGTGCAAGGCCATTGCACTCGGCAAACATCGCCGATTTGAAGTGCCGCGGGCGGGCACTCGGCAAAGATGGCTGTTGCCGAGTGTCCTCCGGTGGCACTCGGCACGAGCACGCCACTTTGCCGAGTGTTTGATTCAATGGCACTCGGCAAAGCGGAGACCTTGCCGAGTGCTTGACCTTAACACTCGGCAAAGACGTTGTCACGGTGGCGCTCGCCGTCACGGCGACTTTTCTTTGCCGAGTGTTAGATTAGCACTCGGCAAAGCCTTTGCCGTGTGCCCGATAAAGTGCACTCGGCAAAGGGGTCTTTGCCGATAAACTGTATACCGAGCGCCCTTTGCCGAGTGTAGCACTCGGCAAAGCCTTTGCCGAGTGTATATCGTCCTGTGCCGAGTGCCTGAGGCACTCGGCAAAGAAGCTGTCTCCTGGTTGTGATCCCAGCAGGTACTCCGAGATGTATGCTAATTAAGACCAATTCCTGGTTGATTTTCATGTTGTTTAAGCATAACATTTCTCACCTAGCTTATCCTGTTTGGATGAGGCGGATTACGCTAGGTCTTTTTTTTAAGGAAAAAAAAAATTTTGGTCGATTCTCGGCTTCTCGCCCATGTTTTTTGATATGAAGATCTGGCATAAGTTTTTTTTAAAAGAATGATCGTAGAAAATGAACCAGAAAAACAAGTGTGCATTCTTGGAGGATAAGTTCATATGGCCTAGTGTTCTCATGGTTTACGCTAGAGGTGGGAGCCGGCCGTGCTGTGCCGGCATGGCAAGGACATGTCGGTTCGCGGACCAGGGCGGACAACACGGTGAGCTCCTCGGGCGGTGTCATGCCAACACGGACAGCCATCGGTGAGGCCCAGCACGGTACATTGGCCCGCCGTGCCGCCGTCGGGCCGTGCCGGCACATGCACATCACACGGTCATTGTAGCTCGAGCGTGGGCCGGGGCGCCTCGGGTGAGGGGGATGGTAAGGTGGCGGTGACAGAGGGGCGGTGAGGCATAGGACGTGCGCCAAATGGAGGCAAGGGAAGGGGGCGCTGTCGGTGGAGCTCACAAAGGAGGTCGATGTGAGAACGCCGCAACCCTCAGCAGCCGTGCAGAGGGGCGCCGAAGGCGAAGCCCGCGTCAAAGGAAGAACACAGGTGGGAGGCGTGGAGCCAAGGAGAGGTGCGAAGTCGGGCGCCATGGAGGCGCCCGGGGCGTGGCGATGGGGCGGTGGCTTGGGCTAAGGTGTCGGGACCCAAAAATATAATTATCGACCCTCTGTGTATACTGCACAAGCCCAGGATCACGCTAGTTAATACAATGTCAACATAGATGAATTTCGATCCACACAAAACGAATAATGGCATAAATGAGTAATTTGTATAACAAATATTGGTTTTGATCTTATATATGGTTGAATTTACATTTATTAAGCCTCGCAGGGCTGACAATAATTAAATAGCAGCAACGAAACAAAATAAACTTCAACGGACTCCCATCAATTCACCACATGCAACTGACTGGATCAAGACCTAACGACCAGCACCTTCGTAGAACTTCTCCTCAAAGGCGGGCGATGACTCCTCCACTTCTGTTGAATGGGTGCAGCAAGCATGAGTGTACAACCGTACTTGCAAGTTATACCACAGAATGTAATTTATAGATGATGGCTTATTCCAAAGGAATGACTTTTATGGTTATTTTGCAAGAAAACAACATTTGCAATTGAATACAAATAATAGATTGAAAACATAACTTAAAATAAATAAACAGTAATTATTTAACAATTGTTTTCAGAAAGGACACAAATCCCAATCATATTCTTCACATAGCCACATGACTTAGATCACACAACTCCCTTGCCAATTATTTTTGTGAAAATCTAACCCTCGTGTGAAATCCCTGAGCATGTCCATGACCGTGGAGGCAGCTATTCGAATAGATCGATTAACACTCTGTAGAAGTTGTACACTTTACCCACACGATATAATCAATGTATCTATCACTAATCATAACAAAACATTTTCGAAACATCAGCTTAACCATTGACACTCCTGATGTGTTTTACTGTTGGCCCTAACCCTCACACAGAAAGTTAGTCCGACGCGCACCATTGGACTAGGAAACGGCGAACCGGCCATTAATGTGAGTCGTCACGGAGATCGAAACACACCTCCACCCTGCCACACAGCTTAACCTATCTGCCTGAGTAGTCGACAACAAGACTCCGCAACTTACTAAGTTAGGCTCGTCCCATACCAGGCATGTGGTCGTACAGTAAGGCTCAGTTCAATGGCGCACAAAGTTAAGTCCTTAATTGACCAAGACGAGACTGCCAATATTCTAACTATCGTTATTTTTAATTCCCAAACACGGAGCTCCACCATATCACACAGAATCCACCACTCGCTCCAGTCTAAATCTTTTCTCACCCTGTTGGTTAAGTGCAATATATGCCATCAATGAGTAATAGCACACAACACACGCAGTTTTATCACAAAATTCTACAATCACTTAGTCAAGTTTATATTTGTAACTCACATGAAATGATGACTCGTAGCATGGCAATGCAGACTAATCGTATCTAACCAACCCACGTTTGTGCTATGATAATACCAACTAATAATCAACCAAGCTATGGTGATAAAAGATCATGGCATAACAATAGACAAGGTAGATATAATCAAATTGGATTAATAATGTAGGACCGGAAAGGCGACTAGGGGGGGTGAATAGGCGCTTTCAAAACTTTCTCGCCTAAATCAAAACCAACACGAACTTTACTCCTTTAGCTATGAAAGCTAAGAAGTTCAGTGAGCACACAACGGAAGCCTTGTGTTGAATTTGATAAACCCCTCAAGCACATGACACAAAAGGAGAAAAGAACTCAATGTTCTTCACTGGACACGGGCGGTCTGACCGGCTACCACGAGCGGTCGGACCGACGGTCAAGCAATGATCGGCCGGCAACTAACGGTGATCGGGCCGGTGGACAGCGATTCGACCCGCCAAACCAATGATCGAATACAGGCGGTCGAACCACCGTTGTAAGGCGGTCGGACCGGTAGAGTCGATCTTTGAAAAACTCCACCCAAATCCAAGAAATTTGATCCAACTTTTGATTCAACCAATAAAACTTGACCAAATTTCTAGCACACCTCCCTAAAGATATTAGAGACCTATTTCTAGCGACGATCCGTCGATCCACTTCAGAGTCGATCTCGAGTTTTAACAAAGAAGTGCTCAAACCCTAGAAATGAGAAAACTTGATTCAAGACTTGCTTGTGGGGGTTTGATGATCTAGAAGACTCTAGGAGTAATCCCACACATCAAAGCAAGGTAAAGTAGGCCGAGAGACCAAGCATGAACCTTTGAATCAAGGAAGCACCAAAAACATCCAAGAGAGAGAAGAACACAAAGGGAGCAAATGATCTTTCAATTAAGCATCACAAGATTGTTCATTCACAATAGATGCTTACAAAGCCTCTCCACCAAGGAGGGCAAGAGCTCAACAAGGAGCACACTCCAAACCCTAGTTTTCCTCTCCTCTCCTCCAAACCCTAGAAAAAGGAAGAAGGGGGCTAAATGAATGCTTGCTTAGTTTTCCACCTCTCCCCTTCCTATTTATACTAGAGAGCTAGGGTTTCCCTTTTTGGGTCTCTTACACATGGGACCCACACACACATAACTCTTGAAGCAATCGCCTGCTTCACCACGTGTAGGTTGATCAGCGGTTCTCATCGACGCCAAGCCTCTCTTGTCCGAATCCCATCGGAACCTCCCGAGACTCGCACCGATATCCGCACCGCCGATCCAACCAAATTGTTTGAACCACCGTTCGATCCATCTTGTCCATTCGCACCATGCTTGAGTCACACGACCTCCCGGTATCCCCGATCGTTACGGACCTCGGCTCTCCAGCGTAGTCGATCCACTCACCGTTGACGTCGTTGACACGCAAGCCACCGCACAATAATAGACAAACAAACCGTTTAGGGAACAAGTTCTTCACAACTTGACCCACGCGATTCCTGCAATGCAATATACATCAATAAAGCATTGAAGTTCATAGAATAACACACTCAGAACAAACTCAATGCAACACTTGGCTCACCTCAAGTATCGCGGTCCGATCGCCTTGACAGGTCGGTCCGACCGATTCATCTTGGTCGGACCGCTCCCACAACAGGTCGGACGGTCCAAACTTAGCCAAATTTTCAACTCAAAATTCAAACCTTACGGAATTTTCAAACTAATAGAACTTTTGACTGGAGCTCCAAAAATGATGGGACCACATCCAGAGACTCCCTCACTTGCTACACAACCTATTTTGGCCCACTCCAAAACGCAAATTTGTTTTAGCGGTCGAACCGCCAACATGGTTTGTCGGATCGCTCCACAAGTGATCCCGATCGCTTCAACACAACCGAGACCGCCAATGCTTTGACACCTTGGAGCAAACCCGAAAACGCGAGATTTTGCAAACCAATAACGCCATTGCCAATTGACTCATCATCCTGAGATCGTGCACATATCCTCACGATATCCACAAATAACTAAACCCAAAATATTTAAATAAATACTTAAAGTAAATGCAATAATTGAATCAAAATAATTTTAGAAATCTGGTTTCAATATGATCAAAGGTACAACTTGCCTTGGAATAGATCTTCGTGCTAGTCTTGGTCTCGGTGAACTCCTTCCTCGAAATTCCCTAAAATATCAACGCCTACTTGTAAACAAAATAAATAGAAAACATAAATAGAAACAGATAGTAAATCAAACTCTAAAAATTAAATAAAAATCTCAGGAAAATAGAGCTCAAATTTAGATGAATTTAGAAATTTGAATGGGCTCAATCGGAGTTCGGATGAAGAAGATATGACTTCTGGAAGGTCTAAACGTAAAGAAATAATCAAAAAGGAATTTCTAGACTTTCCAAAATATTTTTCTACTGAAAATTCAGAATATGACGCAAGCATGATGGCAGCCCTGATTTTTGGAATTAAAAGAAATCCAGAGAAAATACTCGAGACTGACAGGTGGGCCCACGGTCTATGGACCGTGTCTACGAACTTGGTTTACTGGTCTATGGGTTCATGGAATAGTAACTGATACAAGGGACCCACGGATCAGAAACTCGGCTCACGGTGGATTGGATCTACGGAAGTTGGATCTGGGTTTAGGGTTTACTAGACACGCATGCGCACACGTGGCGGCTGACGCAGTGACACACAAGCGCATGCACTGAGGTGGCTGCAGACGTGGACGGCAACATCGACACAACGATAGCGAAGGCTTGGGAACCAAAGGCTACAGCGAACGGTGGCGTCTCGTTGGCGGTGAAGGCGCGCAACGGGCAGAGGGCGCTACGAGGATGTTGGAGATGTGCTCATGGGTGCAAAAGGACAATTGTGGCGGCCAGCGACGAGGTCGAAGCGGTGGCTGAGTCTCGGGCTCAACGGGACCTGCTTTTCGTCGGCGCTCCGGCGGAACCAAGGTGACCAAGGCGAAGCCCTCGTCCTTGCGATACCAAAGGTGGGGACGATGAGGCTTGAGCGGCTTTGGTTGCGGCGGAATAGCTCGTCGGAGTTGAAGGCAGTGGCTTTTCTTCTTTGAGCTCTCTTGGCGGCTAGGGTTTGGCTCCGACGCTGTGACGGCTAGTGTTTGGGTGTAGAGACCAAGGGCTACCCTCCCTTTTATACGCGGTAACCCGAAGGAGTCCGGAGCGCGCAGGTCAAGGGAGGCCCACGCGGCGGCAGAAACCAAATAGTAACAGATTCGGAGATGAAGAATAGTGCCTTGGGTGGGACCCACTTGGTAGCAGTAGAGTCTCGGGTGGAAACACATGACAAAAGGCGCCACAGCAACTGACAAGTAGGGCCAACGCGACGCGGGCGCACCAGAGAGAGGAGAGACTAACAGGTGGGGACCACGTGTCAGCGAGGCGCGGGCGCGGTGCGGGTAACTGGGCCGCACAGTGCCGGGCCAATAGGAATAGGGATTGGGTTTTGGCCCAAAGACTGTTTTGAGATTTTAAATAGGTTTTCTATTTTATAAATACTAGAAAATACAAATAGAAAATGATCTTGAAAAAATTCTAGAAAAATCTAGAAAATATATCTCTTCAATTCATTTGCTAGTGCTTTATCTTGCAATTGATTTGAGTTTATGATTATTTGTCCTCATTATTTGTAATTGTATGCCTCTACTGTTTATTGTTTAACACTATCTTGCTAAACTAATTGTGGTAGGCTATTATACACTAATTGACTTAATTATATTAATGACCTAATCAATACATTATACTTATATTTTCACATAACTCCTACTTGATGTTATCCTTTAAGTTAGATTCTATCAACACACTAATCATTCCCCTTTAATTTCTTGGTTTATCCACCAATTAATGCTTATTGAAAATGCAATTTGCTAGATGTATATCTATTGACAAATTTTAATTGACTAACTAATTATGTGGGGTTCATTGCCAGTCATATTCATCCACTCATATTCTTGTAGGCCACGAGTTCCTAATGGGCCTCAAGTACAAGACCCATTATAGATGCCTATAAATAGAGGGGCAGTGGCAAGGGGTGTGATGATCTTTTCGAAGAACTTCTCGAAACTCTAATAGCCACGACTTCCTTAACCACGCTGCCGGTGCTAGCACTCCAGCGCGTGGTTCCCCTGCCCCGTACGTGTGGATACCTTGGAGGTGTTGTTGCGAAGCATCAACACTAGGACGATTCGCAACTCGTGACGATCACAGGAGTCGGAGGAGAAGATGCGCAGTGAGTACGACTACTCGAAGGAGAAGACGCGTGGCGAGTACTACTAGGACTGCATCAACTCGCTACATCGACTCTACTTCCTCTATGAGTCGGCGTCTAGTGGTAATCTCATGATCTATTACTAGCGGAGGTTCCTGGGTTGCACGGTAATTTTTTTGTTTTGTGCTTTCGTAGCCTTCTCATGATCCTTCAGACTGGCTCCTTTCGTCATTTTAAATAGCGACGATAGCCTAGTTTTGTAAAAAAAATTGATTATTTATTTTTGTAAATTTATTTTAGAATAATATTATTTCAAAAAAAAAACTCCCGAAATGGGGTTAGGGGTTTTGCACGACGGGAGACTGGAAACACGAGGTGACGCAAGCGGGTAAGGCGACGTGGAGGCGGGCGCGCCTCGCGCTGGCAGGGGCGGCATCGCGAGCGGGCGAGAGTGGTGTTGCGGGCGGGCGTGTGGGTGAGGGCGGCGTCACGGGGGTTTGGCGTACCGCCGCCATGCCGACGTGTCACTTTTGTTCCGGGCTGACCTGAGCACAACCCAACTGGGCTTGTCATGTTGTGCCGCCTAACGTGTGCCATTCTCTGGCCCAGCCTGGGCCGAACATTCATGTCGTGTTTGGGCCGTGCCGTGCCTTAGGCTGGCCCGAAAGGGCATGGCCCAACTCCTAGGTCTAGTTGACGCCAAGAAATGGTATGCCAACATTTTTCAGATCAAAATTTTGGGAAAATTAATAATTTGCCACCCTAAAGATGTTAGTTTGAGGATTTGCTAATGAAAATATTTTTCTTCATAATATGCAACTAGAAACATGAAAATAGCTGATATTTACCACTCTACATGTATTCTAGTATTTTTCTTCTTCATCTCTTTTTTCGCCCCAAAGTCTGGGGCTGCCGACGAAGCGCTCATGGAGGTCGGTTGTTGTCGGGACCCGAAAATACATCTCAGGAACCCTCTGTGTATTCTGAGCTAGTCCCAGATTAGTAGCTAGCTCACACAGGAAACAGTGATGAAATACCATCTATTCACTCGATTTAACTAGAAAGATCTCAAAATGACAAATAATAATAATAACTGGACCTTATGGTCAAAGTCTATTTAACTTGCCACGCAGGGTTAAAAAAACAAATAAACTCTTACAACGGAACGAGAAACTTGGAAAGGCCAATCATCATGCCCACAGGCAATCGAGTTGAGAACGCATCCTAATCCGCAAAACCTTCATAGTCTTCCTTCTGAAAGAACTCCTGTGCAGTTTGATATTCTTCAACTGATCAACAAAGGCATAAGCTGTGAGTACATAAAGCACTCAGCAGGCCGTAGGGAAATGTATGCTAATAGTATTCATGCAAGGCTTATCAAGGGTTAGCTGTATGGTTCTTTTGCAGAAAACAACATTTTCGACAAATACAATAAATATATAGAAATGTGTATTTTAAAAGAATAATAAATAATTACACAATTTCTTTGAAACCGACAGTGAACTAACCATTCACTTCCCAACCAAACCAATGATAAGTGAATTCCCCATTCACCAATCGACACAAACCACCAAGTGAATTACCCATTCACCGAACAAACATTGTCACTACTACAAAACATGCTATACTAGATTTTAGAACCGTCTGTGATAAAATTATCACAGACGGTTACGGTTCTTCGTTAAGAACCGTCTGTGATACTTCACAGACGGTTCGTATAAAGAACCGTCTATGATAACACATAGAATCACATACGGTTCTTTACAAGAACCGTCTATGATACATACCTATCACAGACGGTTCTTGTAAAGAATCGTCTGTGATATACAAGCACTATAAATAGATGCTCCCGATAGGCCCCCTTTCCATTCCATTTGAGGCGCCGCCACCCTGCTGCTGCTGCCTCCTCCCCATTGGCCACCCTGCTGCTGCTGCTGCCTCCTCCCCCGTTGCGCCACCCTGCTGCTGCTGCCTCCTTCCATGCACATTGCTGCCCATTCTGTTTTGAGCTGTTGCCCCTGCCTCCTCCTCCCCCATTGCGGCACCTCTGCTGCCTCCTCCCACATTGCGCCACCTTGGAGAGAAGGGTAACGATCGGTAACCCTTTATTTTTACTCTAGACTAATCACTAATGTGTAACGATCTGTAACCCTTTATATTTGCTCTAGACTAATCACTAATGTGTTTGGTCATTATGAAGGGTACTTGCGGTTTATTAATATAATTTAACACTAATTAATTTGTTACGTGTGTATACGTGTAGATGGACCGAAACTGGATGTACATTGAGAACCGTGTGAGTGAATAGTATATTAATAGCGTGTTTGCTTTTAGAAGAGCCGCTGAGCAGGATATGTTGAAGAAGGGGATAAAATTTATGTACTGTCCATGCATTGATTGCGGTAATATAAAAATATTTAACAACCTGGTGCAGATCGAAGCTCACTTAATACGAAGGGGTTTCAAAAAAGGATATACATGTTGGAGCAGTCACGGTGAAGATCAGATTATACCGGAAGTCAGTAATGACGATATCGTCGAGGAAGTCAACGATATGCAGGGTATGGAATATGCTTTTGATGAGGATAGGTCGCATGATGACAATCTGGATCAGATGCTACGCGATGCAGAAGGGAACTACGGTGAGAGAGAGTTTTGTAGATTCGAGAGCTTAATGGAGGACTCGGGGAAACCTTTGTTCCCTAGCTGTAAGATGGAATACACAAGGTTGTCAACCGTGCTTGGACTTCTGAAATTGAAGGCAAGCAATGGTTGGTCTGACATGGGTTTTACGGCGTTGTTAGGTCTCTTAGCTGACATCCTTCCAGAGGGAAACGTGTTGCCCAACACGACCTACCAAGCTAAGAAGGTTCTTTGTCCATTGGAAATGGAAGTAGAAAGAATACATGCATGTCCGAACGATTGTATCCTCTACCGTAAAGAGTATGCAGACATGCATGTATGTCCCGTGTGCTAAGCATCCCGATACAAGCGTAAGAATACTGCTAAGGCGAAGCAAGAACCTCCTGCTAATATGTTGTGGTATCTGCCTGTGATACCACGTTTGAAGCGTTTATTTGCGAACCAAAAGGAGGCAAGATTGATGTGTTGGCACTCGGAGGAGCATAAGAAAGATGGGAAGCTCAGACACCCAGCTGATTCTGCCCAGTGGAGAAACTTTGATTGGAGCTTCGAAGAGTTCGGTGCGGAACCGAGGAACATAAGGTTAGGGTTGAGTACGGACGGAATGAATCCTTTTGGTAACATGAGCAGCCGACATAGCACCTGGCCCGTGAATCTATGTATATACAACCTTCCTCCTTGGCTGTGTATGAAGCAGAAATACATTTTGATGTCACTACTTATCCAAGGGCCGAAGCAACCTGGGAACGATATTGATGTGTACCTAGCACCATTGTTGGAAGATCTTGTGACACTTTGGAACGAAGGGGTACAAGTATGGGATGCGATAAAGCGACGAGAGAATTTCACTTTACGTGCCATGTTATTACGCACCATCAATGATTTTTGAAGAAACGCCCTTGGTAACCTATCGGGTTCTTGCCTTATTGGGAGCACTACAAAAGGAGCCAAAGCGTTAAGGCCAAATCGACGAACATCGCCTCCCAAGTCCCGTATACAGGAAGTACTCCATCGAAAAACCGCTAGATGGTATTTGCTTGTCGAGAGTGTATGGTCTTGAACAACTTTTCTTCAGCGCAAAATTATTCGTATATATGTGTACAATCAAGTTCACATTCATGTAGGTTCCTTCCCGAAGATTCACCCATATCTATGCAAACCATCCAAGCAAGATGAAGAAACAATTTGCTATTCGGAAATAAGGAGGACGGTTCGGCTCTTGAAGGGCTTTTAGAGGGAAAGAGGACTATGATATGGTTAAGGATATCGATGTTGTGCTTAGAAAGGGACGTAAATTAAGTACCCCTCAGAAAAACATCTGGAAGAAGATGTTATTTTTTTAAGACTTGCCTTATTGGGAGCACTTAGAAGTTCCAATTGTACAACTATAGCAAAAATACTTCAACAAATTCGATCTTTATTAATTTATTTTGAGTAATGGTCAATTTGAGTTGTCAACAATTGATTCTGCGATGTATCGTACATGCTTGTTTTCGAGGGCATGGCTAGCAATTCTGGTGGCCAAAAACAGAAACAATGTAGCTAAGTGGTCGCCACCACGAGCGGTTTTATGTTGAAACCGTCTGTGAAGGCTATTACCACGAGCGGTTTCAACATAAAGCCGCTCGCGTAATAGCTTCACAGACGATTTTAAAAAAAAACCGCTCGTGATACTAGCATCGTCCGTGATAAGTGGTTATCACGTTATGCTTATCGTGGAGAAGAATGTATGTGATAGCTTGATTGGTCTCTTACTGAACATTAGTGGCAAAACAAAATACGGTGTTAACGCACGACGTGACTTGGTTGATATGAACATAAGAACCGAGTTAGCACTGAAAGAGACCGATAAAGGACGAACGTACCTTCCCCCAGTTTGCTACACTTTGTCCAAGGCCGAGAGAAATGAACTGTGTCAAAGCTTGCATGGTGTGAAAGTTCCGTCCAGTTACTCCACCAATAATAAGAAACTTGTTTCCATGAAAGATTTGAAATTAATTTGTATGAAGTCTCATGATTGTCATGTGCTGATGACACAGATGCTTCCTGTTGCAATTAGGAGTATCTTGCCAAACAAGGTCCGAGTGGCAATCTTTATGTTGTGTTATTTCTTTAACTCAATTGCTCAGAAGGTCATCGATTTCGAAGGACTCGACGCTCTGCAGGCTGAGGTGGTGACGACTCTATGTCATCTTGAGATGTATTTCCCTCTGTCAGTTTTTGATATCATGGTCCATCTCATTATTCACCTTGTGAAAGAGATAAAGATATGCGGCCCTGTGTTCCTACGTCATATGTACCCTTTCGAGAGATACATGGGAATTCTGAAGTCCTACGTACGGAACCGATCTCGGCCGGAGGGCAGTATCATCGAAGGTTATGCAACCGAAGAGGTCATTGAGTTCAGCGTCGGCTACATGGCTCAGGTGTAACCGATAGGTGTGCCTCTATCTCGTCACGAGGGGAGACTGGAGGGTATCGGGACCATCGGGAGGAAAGCAATCACTCCCGATCTAGATACATACGCACAGGCCATTTCACGGTCTTGCAACACATGACCCAAGTGTCCCCGTATATCGACGAGCACAAAGACATGGTACGCCAACAGAATCCAGACCGGTCGGAGGTTTGGATAACGAGCGAGCACAACCGTCGGTTCAACGAATGGTTAAAGATGCGATTCACTTGGAGGTCATCAAGTGATGAAATGCTGCTATGGTTGGCCAAAGGACCAAAATTTACAATTGTGACATGGCAAGGATACGGCATAAATGGGTACACGTTTTATACGGCAACTCAGGATAGGAAGAGCACAGTCCAGAACAGCGGTGTCCGCATAGATGCATTTCACGAGGGGTTCAATACCGCGGGGCACGCGGGTTGAATTCGTACTATGGGTTCGTAGAGGAGATTTGGGAGCTCGACTATGTACTTTTCAAGATCCCCCTGTTTTGATGTCATTGGGTTAAACTTCCGCAGGGCGTGAAGGTCGACAAATCTGGCGTCCTCTGTGGACCTCAAACGTGTCGGATACAAGGACGAACCATTCGTACTCGCTAAGCAAGTTGTTCAAGTTTTTTATGTAACGGACCCATCAAATAAGAACTGCCATGTAGTTCTTCATGGGAAAAGTAGGATTGTCGGAGTTGATAATGTCGTGGATGAGGAAGAGTACAATCAATTTGACGAGTTGCCTCCTTTCGGAGACGGCATCAGACTGGAGGAAGAACCCAGTGAGGATGCTAGCTATATGCGCGTCGATCATCATGAAGGACTATATTTCAATTAAGCATGTATTCCATTGTAATTTGATGTTAACATGTGTTATTGACTTGTCATCTCTAATGTTGATGTTAATGCGGACTTGTTAGAGTTATCAACTTGTTGAGAATATCATCTTTGAAACCTTGTTGGAAATGCACACAAATGGGCAAATGTGCCTTTTCATTTGAGCAAAGTTAAAAGTGCATTGCTTCTGTGGCCTGACGGTCTGACCGGTGCTAAATCGGTCAGACTGCCATGTGTTGGGTGGTCGGACCAATATTTTCTTAGCGATCGACCGATTTGGCGTGATCGACCGCAATTAGTTGTGTTTCAAATGTATGAAAATGAGGGTAAATTAAAACTTTTGGATGCATCCTTGTTGTTATTTGAATTCTCTAGAATTTATCTCCTTGAAATGTGGACTTCAAATTCAATTAAGGTTATTGACTCGAAGTGGTGCAATTCAAGGTATTCTAGTAAAACCTTGTGATCATCCTCAGGAAATATTTTTCCTAAATTCTTGATCATCTGGGTAACCTCCCTGAGAAATTTCATAATTTTTAGAAATTATTTGCTATTTCTTAAGGGCTGGTCAAACCTGTTGTCTCCCTGGTCAAACCTCCTGTCCAGCAGCTTGTGAATTTTCTAGCGGGCAATGCACTACATGAGAAATTCTGGAAAATTCATACACGGTTGATCTTGAAGTCAGGATCACTCAGTAAAAATTTTAGAATTTTTGGAGCTGAGGAGCTACCTCTGGAAATTCCCAAATTATCTCAACCTTTCAATTCAAAATCTTGAATCACTGTTCCTCGTGCTCGAACTCGAGTCAAACTCCGACCCGAGTCTCGCGGTTCAGCTCAACCACCTAACCGCGTCGTGTGTGAGCCGTCCGATGGAGATCCTCCGGTCACCATTCGGGCCTTCCCGCTCCTGGATCCGAGCCGTCCGATTTGGAGATCACGGCCTGGATTGAGTGGCCGATCGGACCGACCGATCGCCCCTTTCACTTGAACTGTCTAATTTGGAGATCAACGGCCTGGATTGAGTGACCGATCAGACCGGCCAATCGCCCCGTTCACTTGAACCGTTCGATCTCGATTACTCACGGACAGATCGCACGGCCTGAGCGGTTCTTTAATGGAACCGTCTGTGATTACTCACATCACAGACGGCTCCATTAAAGAACCGTTTGTGATGTTTAGGGTTATCATAAACGGTTCTTTAATAGAACCGCCTGTGATAAATAATCACAGACGGTTCAATTAAAGAACCGTCTGTGATGTTAGTCTATATAAGTGTTCCGCTCGAATGGTTGTGCAGTTGCCCTAGTTCTTAACACTTCCCGAAATCGCCGCGTCGCCTCCCGATCCGGCCCCACCGCGCCGCCTCCCGTTCCGCCACGGTGCTCCTTTAGGCGATTCGGTGCTGCGGAAGCTCGCCCGCCCTCGGCCATCCCATAAGCCGGCCGACGCTCCCCACCGCTGTGGCCTCCACCGCCGTCGCCTCCCTTCGACAAGGAGCTCGGCGTCCTCACCGATGGAGACCAAGTTCGAGCAAAGTACCCGTCGTTGCCCACCTCGCCGACTCACTTTGAACTCAACCCCAACCCCAACCCCCACCACCACCCACCATCACCGTCCTCTTCCGCGGGCTAAGTATTGTTGTATCCTCTTGTGTGCTCTACCATATCTCCGTATGTATCTGAGACTCATTGCATAGGCCGTGTCGGGTGTGTGCTTAATTGCTGCCTAACTATAACTACTCAATAATCTGAATGGAAAGACTATCGGGTTGTTTTAAGTATTGATCTGGGTGGTCTTTATAATTGCCACTTTGTTTCAGATGCAATAGGTTGTTCTAAGGTTTGATTTAAGTTTTTACATGCGGAAGCAATGTCTTTGAATGTCCAAGCATAGGTTCGATTGATTGTGTTTTTCTTGACATGTTAAGACATTAGTTGTCAGCGTCACATAGGCACATCAAAATAGTTTTCAGGCTGGTGATTTAGGGGAAAGCAATTTCTTTTCTTGAGGTTTTCTGTGGTAGTCAATGGATGGATGGCAATAGTGGGATTATTTATGGTGGATGGTTGGAGTGTTCTAACTTTAACAAATTCTTGTTGTGTCAGTCTTTGAATAATTCATTGTAACCATGAACATGGGCATCCATTCAGTTGTTACACTTTGCAGTTTTTGAAGTTGTCTTGGGCAATTGATTCTTGGAACACAGATACATAGGTAGCCATTGATATGATATGCTATCGTTGATATGTTCGATGATTATTACTTGTGTGACTTCTTTACTTTGAAAGATTATGAGGATTCTTGTATGCGTCTTAGCTGTGTAATATCTGACTGTGATACACAGATATGAACGCCATCATATTATTATATTTACAAGGCATATTATTATATTTACAACGTCGAGAAGTAGATGAAGAAATGAGTTTAGTTGCTGAACGTTCTTTTGGATGTTCTTATTAGGGGTAAAATTTGTTAGTGTGGTTTGGGGGTTGTGTTTCCTTTTGTTTTAGTGTGTAGGGCTGATATCCCCAGGAGTTTCTTGTATCGAGGGGAATTTCATATATTTTATTTACTATGTATCATATATTTAGGTTCAATGGGTAACTTATATTTGATTATGTAAGCATTGCGAATGTAACTTATATAGATGGCAGAGGCACCGTCTTCGCCGCCGTCAGCGACGTCGCCAAATTCGTCTGGATCTCCGAACAAGGTGGTACGCAGGCGAGAAGGCAGAGGAATCTCCAAATTGCCCTCGGGCCGCATGACGATCACGGAGGTCAGTGACGTCGAGATCCCACTGAGTCCCAAGAAAGCAAATGAGATTCGGACCGTCTGCGGGTACTTGCAAGGAGCGGGTCCCATCACCACCCCAACACGAAGTCTCGGCGGATGTACAGAGAGACCAGTTGTGGACTGAACTTTCTGCCTTGTTCACTTTCCCTGAAGCAGACCAGGCACGTGTGCAATGGCATGCGCTGCTGGCGATATCCCATACGTGGAGGACCTTCAAGAGCCTGCTTATCACGCAGTACGTGAACACGGGTCGGACGCCCTTCACGACGTATCAATTTTTATTGCAGGATACATGGGATGCCTTCGTGCAGATAAAAATGATGGCCAAATTTCAGGAGCAAAGTGCGGCGCAAAGAGCTATACAGGCACAAAACACTCACCCCCACAGACTCGGCACCGCTGGGTACGCGAGTAAAGCCACGCAGTGGGCGGCGGAGGACGAGACTGCTTTGCCGCGGACATTCTTTGAAATCTCGACAAGCGCGCTCGAGCACAGTTAAGAGCGAGGGCATCGCCCACGTCTTGAGCGAGATCTCTTTCACAAACCCGTGAGACGAGCGGTGTCTCAGCGCTGGTAAATTTGTCGAACCACTTAATTGTTAATAAGTCCATAACTTCATGGTGTCTACAATAACATGATGTCCTCTTGCAGGAAGCATTGACTTCCGCATCTTCCCAAGGTTCATTCGAAGTAGACAGGGAGAAGGATGTACTGTCTATAGCCCTGGGAAACAAGGAGCACCCGGGTCGCACGCGAGGCGTTGGGGTTTACGTACCTTGGAGGGATGGATTCCCACACAACTCCGACACGTATAGGAGTAGGAAGAGATCCAAGGACCAGTACGATGCTCGGTTGGAACATATGTTTGTTGGAAAATTTCAAGAACAAAAAACAAACTTGCAGAACCAAGTAAATCAACTCATGCAGGCGCAAGCCGCCCCTGTTAATTTGGGAGCAAGTCCTCCTCGATATCGGAGTAGCGTCGTGTCCACACATAATTCTGTACATGACAACATGCAATTTTCGATCAACGACATCGAGGTAATGTACATCTCTGGAGTGCTCCAAAGATAGACCTATAGGACGCCTTAGCTAATTGTGTACCGTTTTGTAGGAGCCGACGCCCTACAAGCTCCAAGTGAGGATGGTTGGGTTGATTCCTATTGAGGCTGGGCGGGGTATGGTGTATCCATACCAGGAAGGGGCAGTGCAGCACGGTGCCCAGCTGGCGCAAGGTTACACCAGGGTGCAGGTGGACATGGTACATGACAATTTCATGGCCATCCCGCTGGAGATTCCCCCGAACGAAGAAATCAGAACACTAGGGGATGTCACGCACACTTTTATCCAGTGGCCCAAGAAGGACATCGCACTGGACCCTTCAGTGACGCGATATCGACAAGACCCTGCTGCTCCAATAGGACCCTCGATGAGTCCACCTCAACCAAAGCTTCAGAAGGCCGCCACATCGCTTCCCGTCGAGAAGACGGCGAAGGGACAAGACAAGCGTGTCACCATATCGGTCCCTGAGGCGTCTCACGGGAAGACATCCCTCAGCCGCCTCGTTAAGTAGAAATCGAAATCGAAGAACATTAAGGCACCTCCCAAACCCGTGAAATACTCCCTCGAAAGTCCGTTGGTCTTCGGCGCAGAAATAATGAGCTCGGGAGTAGCTTGTCAAGCTTTGCATGATTGGTACTTGCGCAAGACCCGAGAGAAGGGGGTTCATACTGGAATCACTATCAGATATGGGAGGGAGCATTTTCTCCACGAGCCTAGCCACTTCGTCGTGGGCTTCGAAGACTTATTTGACCTATCCAACCTAACTGCCCTCGACGCCTCACTTCTACGATGCTGGACACTGTAAGTGTGTACAATCAATTTCTACACTCACGTGATACCGATAAATATCATAACTCATTGCTTATGTACGGATACATTATGAAATGTGCCCGTCGAATCAAAGAACCGGTGGGTTTCCTCGACCCACACGTGGTCTCTGAGCAAACAATCAACCAAGACGCATCCTACGTCGAGAATTACATAAAAATGGGATTGCTTGCTCAGAACGACAGGGAGTACATAATGGTACCCTACAACCAGAAGTAAGTGTTTCAATATTTGCTATACAAATTACGTTTCAACATAGGTTTATGACTATAGCAACATACACGAGTAGGTTCCACTGGATTCTTCTGATTCTTGTGCCAAAGAGGAACATGGTATTGTACCTTGATTCTCTACTAAACAAAAATCATGACTTCACCCTTCTTAAAGGAATACCCGACAAGTATGTTCATTTCCTTCGCACATAACTCTATTGTAGTCTTCCTTCGTTTGAAATGGACGAGGAAAACTTTTTTGAATCATGTAGGGCGTTCATCGGCTATGTTGCCGAGGAGGTTTATACAAAGGAGCAGCGCCACAGCGACTCACGGGATGCGATTTCCGATCTGCGCTACAACACAATAATCATATATCATACTCAAGTAATATTGCGTCTCGGTATTGTACATATATATGTAATTCTATTTTTGCGGTCTGCCAAGAAAAGCGAGATCACCTATCGCATTCTCGTATGCCATCACATGCGACTATTGATTGCTTTTAGGGCCTTACGATCCCGAGTGTTTGTCAATCTCGTAATAATTATTTCCTAATTATAAATTTAAATATATATGCTTACTACTTTACCCACACTAGCGGCAGGGCTTGAACATAGAGTTAAATACACTCGAGATGGACGAGTCACGCCGCGTTCGAGGAGCTCTGCGGCTTCATCAAGGCAGACATAGTTAGCACCATCGGAGAGTTTCACGCCGTCGACACCGATGAACGACCTCAAAACAATTGATTCAATATTGTAATTCACTTTGACTAGTTGTAATTCAATTTGTAACTCTAGCGACAATATATACTTGAAACATTCTTTTGTAATTGATTTTGAGTTAAATGATCACTTTGAGTTGTCAACAATTATCTGTGATATGTTTCTGCTTGCTAGTTTTCAGAGGGCATGGCTAGCAATTCCTGAGGCTAGCTGAAAATACGATAAAAATTAATTAGGTCTAAAGACTTATCACAGACGATTGAAAAACCGTCTGTGATAACCGCCAGTTATCACAGACATAAAATTTCAGATGGTTCAAAAACCGTCTATGATGACTGTTACGAACCGTCTGTGATGAGCTTTTCTGTAGTAGTGTATATTCATCAAGTGAACTTCCCATTCACACTCCGACTCATTTTAGAAGAAACTCTATCTCCCGTGTGAAATCCCCGAGCACGTCCATAACCGCGGACACGGCTATTCGAATAGTTTTACACACTTTGCAGAGGTTGTACAGCTTGACCCACATAACACGACTTCTCTAGTTGGTTTGGCATCCGTCGATACCACTACTCACTACCTTAGGTATGCAGGCTAGAGCACGTGACAAGGCCTTTACAAAGCTCCTTCTTAACCCAGTTCTTCCCGCTGAGGTTTCAACATTGAATGTCTCCATCCGACCAGACAGGGCCCCCCTCTTGCGCCTTCCAAGACAGAACTAGAATTAAGACATTGCTAATTAATTAGCCAGGTCCCGCACATACAAGATATGTGGTTGTACGGTTAAGGCTCAGTTCAATGGCGCACAAGATTAAGTCATTGACAAGTTACTCCGGTGATCTTTCCACAAACCCACAACGTGTGAAATCCACACCCTCAATCCACCATCCACTCGCCTGAGTGAAAACCATTTTGTTTAATAAAACCAATGACATCCCCTGTCATGGAACACAAATTTTACAACAGTGGCTAACCACCACAATTCCATATATCATTAAGTCAAGATTAATCATTAAGACACATGTGATGATAAACCCATCGAGACTAGGCTTGACTAAGCACTAATACGATACCCATGTTGGTGACACAAATATGTCCAACTAAAATTATCCAAGCTAGGGTGACAAAGGATTCATGGCATTCAAATATTCAATGGATGCATAATAACAACAGGTACTAACTAAACCCAAAACAATTGATATAAAGATAGCATGCAATTGTATAAAACAATATACTTTTGAAATCATAGGTTCAATATGATCAAAGGACTACGGCTTACCTTGGAATAAAGCCTAGTATTGATCTTAATCTTGGTGTACTTCTCTTTGTTCAAAACTTCCCGAAGTAGCAACGTCTACTCGCCAAATAAGCAAATAGAAAAAATAAATACCAAACAGAGATAAAACCAACTCCAAAAATTAAATAAAATTCATAAATAAATAGAGCTCGACTTTATATGAATTTACAATTTTGAATGGGCTCAATCGGAGTTCGGATGCAAAAGATATGAGCTTTGGAAGTTTGAAAATGAATTAAAACCCTAATTTATATTTTAATTTGATCTCCCGAATTATTTTTCAACGGAAAAAGGGATTAATGACACTGGCTGATGCAAGCAGTGATTTTTCATTGAAAATTAAAAGAAACAGAAAGAAAATGCACAGCAGGTGGGACCTTTCGGTGTTTGATCTGCACCGGACAAAGTCCATGGCCTATCAGCCTCAGGGAAAAACTGGGCATGCCACCCGGGCGCTGACGAGGACGCCACGCGGGACAGCGAGGTGATGTGGCACTGGCGTGGATGGTGACTGGTCAGCTGCGACTCGGCCGACGAGCCTGAGAGCAAAGGAGGCGTGATCGGCGGCAAAAGCGCGGCGAAGACAACGGAAGCGGCGAGGTGGTGGCGGGGCAGTGGCAAATTCGTATTTTACTTGCTTTTGCATCATGCTTTGATATTAAATTATTTCAAATGGATGTTAAAAGTGCTTTCTTAAATGGCAAAATATCTGAACTTGTTTTGTTGAACAACCTCCGGGTTTTGAAGATCCCAAAAATCCTCAACTTGAGTATATCCTTAAGCAACTAACATTGCCTTGTTTCTTACCACAACTCCATTTTCATCTTGTTTATTTCGAAAGACCCATTTTGTGCCAATAACATTATGCTCCTCGGGTCTTTCCACCATTGTCCAAACATCATTTCGGGCGAAGTTATTTAGCTCCTCATGCATAGCATTCACCCAATCCGGATCTTCTAGTGCTTCATCTATACGCTTTGGTTCCAAAGAGGAGACAAAAGAGTAATGTTCACAAAAAGAAGCAATACGAGAGCGAGTTTGGACACCTTTGCTTACTTCACCCAATATTTGGTCTATTGGATGGTCTTTAGCTATTGCGTTGTGGATTCTTTGAGGTAGATTAAATGATTGATCACCTTCCTTAACATCTTCTTGATTTTGATTAATTTCCTTTGTCACGGAAGAGGTAGGTGGCTCAACTCTCATGGATGATGATGGTTCATTTTGATCTTCTTTAGGCTTAATGTCCCCAATTTGCATATTCTTCATTGCTTCCATAAGAGCTCTATTACCTACATCATCAAAATCTTCTTGCTCTTCTTGAGAGCCGTTAGTCTCATCAAATTGTACATCGTGTCTTTCTTCAACAATACCACTAGTTTTGTTAAAGACACGATATGCTTTGCTATTTGAAGAATAACCTAGTAGAAAACCGACATCACACCGACTTGCAAATTTAGAAAGTCGAACACCCTTTCTTAAGATATAGCATTTGCAACCAAATACTCTAAAGTAAGAGATGTTCGGTTTTCTTCCAATAAGGAGTTCATAGGAAGTCTTTTTCAAAAGTCTATGCAAATAAAGACGATTTATGGCATGACAAGCGGTATTAATGGCTTCCGCCCAAAAGCGATCGGAAGTATTATACTCATCAAGCATTGTCCTAGCCATTTCTATTAATGTACGATTTTCCTCTCTACAACTCCATTTTGCTCGGAGTGTAGGTGGTGGAAAACTCATGCTTTATTCAAGTTCATCACAATAATCTTCAATATTAGTGTTTTTGAACTCGGAACCATTATCACTACTGGATTTTCTTTATTTTGAAATCAAATTCATTTTGAGCCCTTTTTGTAAAACTTTTAAAAATCTTGGAGGCTTCACCTTTGTCATATAAGAAGAATACCCATGTATATCTAGAGTAATCATCTACAACGACTAAACAATAGCTATTGCCCCCAATGCTCTTATAGGTTGTTGGCCCGAACAAATCCATATGTAAGAGCTCTAATGGCCTAGAAGTTGACATGATACTTTTGGAAGGATGAGAGTTAGCCACTTGCTTTCCGGCTTGGCAAGCACTACAAAGTCTATTTTTCTCAAACTTCACATCCTTCAAGCCAACCACTAAGTCATGTTTAAAAAGCTTTTTAAGTTGAATCATTCCCACATGACCTAATCTTCTATGCCATAACCAACCCATTGAAGTTTTTGCAATCAAACAAGTTTTCAAACAAGATTCATTTGAGGAGAAATCAACCAAATAGAGATTGCCGAATCTAAAACCTTTAAAAATCATTTCTTTTTCTTTTTCCTTAAAAATAGTAACCTCCTTTTTAGAGAAAGAGCAAGTTAATCCAAGATCACATAATTGAGCAACGGATAGCAAATTGAAATTCAACGTTTCTACTAAAGATACATTTGAAATGGAAAGGTCATTTGAGATAGCAATTTTACCTAAGCCAATTACCTTTCCTTTGCTATTGTCACCAAAAGTGATCTTTTCATTACCGCTCCCATTTTCAAATGAGGTGAACATTTTCCGATCTCCGGTCATATGTTGAGTGCAACCACTATCAAGCACCCAATGCCTTCCACCGGTCTTGTAGTTCACCTACAAAAGAAATCAAGTTCTTTTAGGTACCCATATTTGTTTGGGTCCTTGGAGGTTAGTTATCAAAGATTTGGGCACCCAAATGGCATTCTTCTTAACACCTAGAATTGAGGTGCCAACAAACCTAGCAATCACTTTCCCATCTTTGGCCTTTTTGAGCATATAACAAGAATCAAACAAGCCAATTGATGAAACCTTACCAATAGGACACTTTTGTTGAACATGTCCTATTTCCTGGCATTTTTGGCAAAACTTACCATTTTGATTAACAAACCTCACGGGCTTGTTTACCGGTTTCTTACCTTTCTTGGGCACGTACCCAAGCCCTTCCTTATTGAACGAGCACCTTTGCTCACTCAAAAGCTTGTCAAGAGTAGCTTTACCCTTGAAACATCTTTCCAAGCTCTTACTTAGCTTGGTGACTTGCTCCTTTAGCTCACTATTTTCTACAAATAGCTTATCACAAGATTTAGCATTTTCAATTTTAGAATCAACACTTGAGCTACATGGTATAGCAAGCAAATCATCGCAAGAAGTGGATATGCTAGTTCTAGCAATGTTTACACTAGGCATTTTTTCTTGAATATCGCAAGCAATACCAATGCTAGTGTAAGACTTATCTTGGACAAGCAAATCATGAGCATCTTTTAATTCATCATAAGAGTTTTTTAAAGATATATGCTCTTTCTTCAAGACTCTAAATTTAGCTTTTTCCTTTCCAAGATATTCATTTAATTCTTCAAGCATATCCATAAGCTCATCATAGGAGGGTTCTTCACTATCAAGAGATTTTACCTTTTCTCCTTTTGCCATGAGGCAAGTGGGAGTAGAAAATAGCGATGGAGCCTCCTTGATAGCAATACCAACAAGTCCTCTCTTCTTGGAGGACCCCTCAATATCGAGTCGGAGTCGAATCAGAAAACTCCTTGTCAGTCCCATTCTCGATATGGGCTTCATTCTTGCCATCCTTGTGAAGCTTCTTGAAAAGCTTCTTCTTACCATTGAATTCCTTCTTCTTTGATGACTTACCCTTGTCATCCTTCTTGGTTGGGCAATGAGAGGCAATGTGCCCTTCTCATCACACTCATAGCAACGAATGTTGCTATAGCGCTTCTTCTCATTGGATGATTGCCCTTTTGCAATCTTATCGAAATTGAAGCTTCGATGAGGGCGTCTCCTCATAAACTTCTTCATCCTCCTCACAAGGAGGGCAAACTCTTCCTCGAGTCGTCATCCTCCTCTTCTTCATCGCTTGATTCCGCTTTTGCCTTAAAAGCGGTAACTCTTCCTTGAAGAAGTGGACTCCATGAGCTCTTCTTTGTCTTTCTTGTAGAGCTCATTTGTGATGAGGTTTCCCAAAAGTCCGGTTGGTGTCATTCTTGGCAACTCGGGAGAGTTGAGAAACAATGTCACCAACATTTCGTATTGTCGGGAAGAGCCCTAAGCATCTTCGCACTACATCAATATCAAGCAAATTAGTACCAAGACCCTTGGGCTCATTTACAATGTTGTTGAGTCTAGAGTACATTTCGGTGATACTCTCTTGAGGCAACATTGTAAATGTCTCATATTGATCCTAAGCCTATGCAATTTGGCTTCTTTAACCGTGGATGTGCCCTCATGAATTTGAGAGCGTGGTCCATATCTCGTGAGCGGTTTCAAGGTTGCTCACGCGATTGAACTCATCCGCGTTTAAAGCTCCAAAGAGAGCATTCATTGCTTGAGCATTGAGGTGAGAATTCCGTTCGTCTTGATCCGTGGGGTGTGTGGGATCAAGTGGCATAACGAAACCTTCACTTACAATTCTCCATACGCTTGGGCTCATGGCCTTTAAATAGATTGACATTCTAATTTTCCAATAAGAATAATTTGATCCAGTCAAATAGAGGAGCCTTGCCTATAGACATTCCTCGCTAGCCATCCTTTCTCTCCTAGGCGGTTAAGTCTAAAAATAGAGAGTCAAGCTCGATACTACTTGTAGGATCAAGGATAACCGACTAGAGGGGGGTGAATAGGAGGTTTCTAAATTTTCTTAATCAAATTACCCAAATTAACAAGATTCTCTAATCAAAGATATTTATCACAATCTATGAGCTACAAAAATAAGTGCAATAAGTAAAGACAAGAATTAACCACACAAGGACAAGGGGGTTTTTCCCGTGGTGTCGAAGATTTGTCGATCTTCACTAGTCCACGTTGAGGAAGCTTGATCCACTCAAGTCGGCTCCACAAATTAAGCCTACCCTCGATCACTTGGTTGTTCTTCCTCCTCTCCGGAGTTGGTGAACACCGACCAATCCTGGCCAACAGCGGGTCTCTTCACAAGCTTCTTTGAAAAGATCACCGAGCAACCTCCGCCAAGTCGTCTAGGTGCCGACAAGCACCAAGAGAATAGAACTTGATCTTTCACTTGACGGCAAACAAGAGCCAAAGGATCAACTAATAATGCAATGCTCTTGTTCTTACTCACTACCTCACAAAAGTGTGCAAAGAGAGTAAATGAGGAGTGAGAGAAGTGCTCAAGGCTTGAATGAATTGAATGAATGCTCAACAACACGTCCTTGAGCTGGTGGGGGTGTATTTATACCCCCCACAACCAAATATGACCGTTATCTGAAAATCGAGGCAAAACTCGGGAAATCGAACCTGCGGTACAAAGTGCGGAACTTAGCGCCTTCACTGAGTGCATTTGTAACGGTCATTACGGTGAGCATTAAATGCTCGAACTAGCCGTTGGATTTAAGTGCGGAACTTCCGCCAACAAGATTCGGTTCTTAGATTAATCGGAAGATCCGCTTTTACAATGGAACTACGCTTTCGCAAACGGCTAAGTCCTAAAAAGGGTGCTCTGGAAAAATCAACGCACATTTTTGAACAACCGATTAATCGAACTTCGCTCATATCATTGCGGAACTTCCGCTTGAGAAATCGGCTAAGTCCCTAAAGCGGATGCTCTCGGAAAAATCAAGCCACACATATTTGAACAGCAGATTAATCGGAACTTCCGCTCGTTTCATTGCGGAGCTTCCGCGCTTGAGAAATCGGCTAAGTCCCGAAAATGGATGCTCTCTGGAAAAATCAAGCCGCAGTTTTTTTCGGAGCAACCGCACAGTGGAAGTTCCGCAGTTCACATGCCGGAACTTCCGATTGTGTTTTGAGAAAAAGATTTTTCTTTTTAAACCAAACAAAAGAACATGCATGATCCTAAGTTGATCCAAAGGCATAATGAGATGCTATCAAGCTACTAGACAAGCTCCCCTTTAATAGTACGACATTTATCCTATAATCCGGTCTTCCTCCATACTCCAAAGACCGGTAAAATTCAAAGGGGTCCTAGTCTATTTATACCTTGTCTTTGAGATCAACTCCGTCTTTTCAACATTCTTTCACATGCAGCTCCTTGGTTTCACTTTGTCATTTGGGACTATGCCTTGTAATCACTTCAACAAACATGTTAGTCTCATATTCACATAATGTCATTAATTACCAAAATACAATTTTTAGAGGCCTAGATGCTTTGAGTCGAGAAATGGCGTGCAGTGGGACCAGCGCGTGGAAGAAGCGGCAGTCTGCGAGCTTTGGCGCGGGGCCACCGGGCAGAGGGCGAGCGGCGGCCTTGAGCGGAGGCAGGCTGCAGCCTGGGAGAAAAGGCCGGAGGAAGCGGGCTGCTGGGCTGGGCCGACTCAGAATAGTTGTGGGCTTCGGCCTGCTACTATTCTGAGGGAAATTAAATAGGTTTTTCTTTTTTAGAAAATACTGAAAATCCAAATAGCAAATAGAAAATAGCAAATGAACTCAGAAAAATTCTAGAAAATATATCTAAGCCCATAGAATCCAAATAAAATAGTTTTGATAATAGTTGATGTTGGAATTAATCATATTAAATTATTTTTGATCTCTGGAAATTGCAATTAAGCTTTAACTTCTACAGAAAATTCAAATGATTATTTTTCTTTTAAAACTTTAAAACAGACCAAATTTTTAGGATGTTACAAACCTCCCCACTTAAAGGAATCTCTTCCCTGAGATTCGGGCTGACTAGGGAATAGGTTCTATCGCATGTCTAACTTAAAGACGTACCAGAAACACCGTTCTGAACTGGTGGAGCTTCTCCTGCAGTGACATGATTCAGTCTTCCTCGTGCTGTAGTTGGGGGAGTCCTGGTAGCTTGATTTGGAGTCTGAGGCATTCCTCTTCCTACTCTTGGAAATGATGTCCGGGCTGGTGTTGGTGGCTGGTGTTGGTCCCAAATTGAAAGGAATTGGTGTTGGCCCTTGCTTCTGCGGACATTTGTTAGCATAATGACCTGTCTCATGGCAATTGAAACAAGTAACTCCTGCTGCAGGATTGTTGATCCTCTGAGGCTGATGATTGTTACTGTTATTGAAATTGGAAGTTCCTTAGTTTCCTGCATGCGACACTGGGCAGGGGTTCTGAATCCGACAGATGAATTGCTAGCACAAAAAGGCTGCTGGGCATTGGTTCTGGCTCTCTGTAGCTGGTTTTGATGAACTCCGTGTTGTATCATTTTCCTTTTGCGAGATTCGTCCAACTCACGACGAGAATCTTCTATAAGTACGGCTTTATCCACCATATGTTGAAAATCAACATAATCATTCCCGATAACTTGCACTTTCAAACTGGGGTTGAGTCCATGCTTGAATCGCTTCTGACGTGCATTATCTGTCGCAACATCTTCTGGAGCATAGCGAGAAAGCTGAGTTAATTTATTGAGATATTCACCCAAAGACATATTTCCTTACTGTAGTTCACAAAATTCATTCTTCTTCATTTCCACGATACCATCTGGAATATGAGCTTGACGAAAAGCCATTGAAAATTCTCCCCAAGTAATAGCTTGCGAATTCTCATGAGTTGCGGTGTAGTTTTCCCACCATTCTGCGGTTGTACCTTCCTATTGATGTGAGGCATAAAGGACTTTTTCATGATTATTGCATTGAGCAATGACGAGCTTTTTCTCAACGGAACGAAGCCAATCTTCTGCGTCCAATGGTTCTGACGAATGAGAAAATGTAGGAGGACGAGTCCTCATAAACTCTCTAACTTGGAATGATGATGAGTTGGCGGCGGAGCAGAGGCTGCTTGATTGTTTTGATTATTCTGATTCAACAAGCTGACTATTGCAGCGGCGGTCTGACTTTGCTGAGTCATCATACTGGTCATGTTTTGCATCATTGCAGTCATGAATTGAGTTTGAGCTACTAGTAGTTGTGCCATGCTGGGTTCTGTAGTTCCAGGGACTGGTGACTGGCCACTAGCATTGACATTGGTATCCTCTGACTGAGTACGGCTTGATGTGTTGCGAGTGTCAACCATCTGCGATACCTCTCCACAGGTTTGTTAGATAAGATAGAAAAGCAATGTAGACGAGTGGAAATAGCACAATAGATGAGATAGACAAGACAGGGTAGATGGGACAGCTAAAGTAGGGGAAATAGGTTATACCCAAGGACAAGAGGCAAGAAGACATAGCCGAAATGCTATGAAAGAACGAATAAACTCTTCAAATTAAAGCTTTAGTGCAACTGCAACATAATGCTTGATAGCAAATCTGCAGCTCCCACTTACACACAACCCAAATAAAGACCTAATGCAACCACGGTCTACAAGCGCTACTAAATCACTAATAGGACGGCTCCCACTCTGGACTAGAGAGCGAAGACTCTTCAACCACAGTTACGAATCATTTGTAGAACACCCACGAGTTGCGAACTGCTAGAGGAGAATCTGGACGAATAGCTGGCACGAAGTGGTGGAGATACTCCTGACGATTGCCGGTGATTCGATGCCTGTCTTCAGGGCTGGGAGGAGTAGGTGTCGGCAATGGAGCTGGTGGTGGAGCAGGGACTTCTTCCTCGGGTTCAGGAACGGCTGGTACTGACGCTATTTGCATCACATACTTTCGAACCAATTTGGACAAACTGATCCGATGCAATCTGCAAATCCTTCGAATGGCTTTGTGGGCAACTATGACTGCTGACATGTCCTCAAGCTTGTCGTAGCACTTCATGCTGTGATGACGGATGTGGCTTCCAATCCTCACAATGAAATATACCCTCGTCTTGAATCCAGTTATGTGCCCCTTCACTTTCTTTTCCTTGGTGAAGTAAGTTGCACCTCTACTTATCCCCAAACTCTGCAACAAGCAATGAAGAACTCCAGGCGAACCGCCTCTTTGATCGCGATACACTTGAACCATCTAAAGAGAAATTAACAGGATAAGACTGTCAAATTAAGATTATAAATAAAATTCAGATAAGATTGGAGACAAAAGACTTTAGCACAAGACGAGGAGAAATAGAATGTGGTAAGGGTAGAACAGACTGAGATGAGATCAGAATAGAATAGATTAGAAAAGAACAACAGCTTAAGTCATATTCAGTTGATTTGATTTAGAAAATAAGTTTTGAAGCTTAGACTAAAATGACCATGCTAACTAAGGTTGCGTTCTACAATCGATATGGCTCTGATACAACCTCTGTCGGGACCCGAAAATATATCTCAGGAACCCTCTGAGTATTCTGAACTAGTCCCAGATTAGTAGCTAGCTCACACAGGAAACGGTGATGAAATACCATCCGTTCATTCGATTTAACTAGAAAGATCTCAAAATAATAAATAATAATAATAATTGCACCTTATGGTCAAAGTCTACTTAACTTGCCACGCAGGGCTACAAGAACAAATAAACTGTTGCAGCGGAACGAGAAACTTGGAAAGGCCAATCATCATGCCCATAGGCAATCGAGTGGAGAACGCATCCTAATCCGCAAAACCTTCAGAACTCCTGTGCAGCTTGATATTCTTCAACTGATCAACAAAGGCATAAGCCGTGAGTACATAAAGCACTCAGCAGGCCGTAGGGAAATGTATGCAAATAGTATTCATGCAAGGCATACCAAGGGTTAGTTGTATGGTTCTTTTGCAGAAAATAGCAGTTTCGACAAATACAATAAATAGATAGAAATACGTATTTTAAAAGAATAATGAATAATCACACAATTTCTTTGAAACCAACAGTGAACTAACCATTCACTTCCCAACCAAACCAATGATAAGTGAATTCCCCATTCACCAATCGACACAAACCACCAAGTGAATTACCCATTCACCGAACAAACATTATATTCATCAAGTGAGCTTCTCATTCACACTCCGACTCATTTTAGAAGAAACTCTATCTCCCGTGTGAAATCTCCGAGCACGTCCATAACCGCAGACACGGCTATTCGAATAGTTTTACACACTCTGCAGAGGTTGTACAGCTTGACCCACATAACACGACTTCTCTAGTTGGTTTGGCATCCGTCGATACCACTACTCACTACCTTATGTAAGCAGGCTAGAGCACGTGATAAGGCCATTACAAAGCTCCTTAACCCAGTTCTGCCCGCTGAGGTTTCAACACTGAATGTCTCCATCCGACCAGACAGGGTCCCCCTCTTGCGTCATAGTGAGTACGTACCCCGTAACTCAATCTTCCAAGACAGAACTAGAATTAAGACATTGCTAATTAATTAGCCAGGTCCCGCCCATACAAGATATGTGGTTGTACGGTTAAGGCTCAGTTCAATGGTGCACAAGATTAAGTCCTTGACAAGTTACTCAGGCGATCTTTCCACAAACCCACAACGTGTGAAATCCACACCCCCAATCCACCATCCACTCGCCTGAGTGAAAACCAATTTGTTTAAATGAAACCAATGACATCCCCTGTCATGGAACACAAATTTTACAACAGTGGCTAACCACCACAATTCCATATATCATTAAGTCAAGATTAATCATTAAGACACATGTGATGATAAACCCATCGAGACTAGGCTTGACTAAGCACTAATACGATACCCATGTTGGTGATACAAATATGTACAACTAAAATTATCTAAGCTAGAGTGACAAAGGATTGTGTTGGACCGAAAAGGCGACTAGAGGGGGGTGAATAGGAGCACGCTCACTTTTTCACAAATAATGGATCAATAAAACTTTACTGCAGTAGCTATAGAAGCTATGAAGATCAGTATATCAGTACAGCAGAAGACTAATATTGAATCAAATAAAAACCCCAAAGCAATAGGACAAAATCAACAAAGATTGAAGTGAAACAATCTCTTCAAGTCGGACCATTTGCCTAGCTAGCGGTCGGATCGATTCCGGACCGTCCGGCCGGTGGCTATGGGCGGTCGGCCACGGCACGAAACAGTAAGAACGACCCGATGATGAAGATGAAAATAGATGAAACTTTTGATCTACTAATCCAAACATGATAAAACTTGGAGCACACCTTCCTAAAATATCAGGGACCTATTCCAATCGAATATTATGATAATTCTTTGAGGAATCAAGATCCTTTTCGTTTGATCAAAGAAGGGTTCAAAACCGGGTCAAAACAAAAACTAGGTCAAATCTCTTGCTCGTGGGTGATTGATGATCAAGATGATCCTAGATAGATTCCCACACATCACAGCAAACTAGATCACGTGAAGAAACCAAGCAAAGACTCACGGATCAAAGAAAGACCTAAAATCATCAAATAGAGAGAAAGAACGCAATGAGATAAAACATTGATCAAACTTTCCTTTGGTTGATTGATATGATCAGGGCTTATAGCCACTCCATCAATGGAAGACAAAGCTCAATCCAAGAGCACGAAAATCACATCAAACATCAATAACCCTAGCCTCCACAAAAGCTCTCCCTGAGAAAATTAGGGTTTACAATAATTGCAAAAGAGGCGAAGAGGAGGTGCAGCCACCTCCCTCTCCTATTTATAGTTGAGGCTTAGACCTTCTAGATGTTTGATCCTATTGGGCTCCCGTTAAGGCCCAAAACAAACGGGACACATACGCACGTATTTTAAAGCACCGTTTTTATCTCCTCTTGACCTAACTAGCTACACCTTGCGCCATCTTGCGCCTCGGATTAGCTAATAGGTCACCCTTGTCCATCTTGCACCACGCTTGAGTACATTGACCTCACCCGGCATCGTAGATCGTTCTGGACCTCAGCTCTCCAAGCCTAGTCCAGATCATCCTCGCCGTTGACCGTCGTTTGATGAGTCACGGTGGCCCGATCTTCCGATAGGTTCGATTTGGTTCGTCGTGAGAACGTTGACGCTTTGAGGCTTCCGACCAACAGATCGTCACCTCGCAATTCGCTACACCCGCACGCCTGTTGTTATCGACCACGCTTGCATCTGATCGACCTTACCACGAAGGTTATTGTTCCCGCAAGCAATCAAAGCAACTCACAAGAACAAGGTAGATGCAATCAATTGTATTGCGGATATGGATGAAGTTTACAAGTGGGGTTCCTCAAACCGATAATCGGTGAACCGCAATTAGCGTAATAATCTAAGAAAACCCGCCTCTAAACTATGGCGACTCTTGTATATATATAGGGGACGTGAGGAGGTCGACCTAGGGTTGTGCGGTAGTGGGATGAAGCGTACACAACACGGACTCCGACCTCGTTACGTTTACAAAGTCTTATTAGTTTCCAAAGCGGTGTGTGACACCTTGTGTTGCGTATTTACGGTCGAAGATCCGGTCGTAGGGTGGTCCTAGGGTGGTCTTGAGGAGTCCATGCTATCTTTGGTCGTAGATTGTGTCCAACGAGTCTTGTGCTCGCTTTTACGGTCGTAGATTGCTCCAATCCAATCAACTAGTCGTAGGTCTTCTTGTAGTGGTCGTAGATCTTCTTGCAGTGGTCGTAGACCTTCTTGAACTGGTCGTAGTCCTAGATTCACGAGTACAAGTAAATCATCTCCATTAGGCGACATCATAGAGTTCTCAAATAATACACTCGACCCTAGAAACGACTTTACGATCGATTAAGTGGCGTGCTCTAGCTCTTGTCATAGGACCGTGTAGTTCAGCACCCAGATCTGGAGGGTCTTGTGTCGTGCGTGTATCCGAAGGAGGGATGCCCTCATCATACTCCCCCTCTTGAATTGGAGTCGTCCTCGACTCAAGCTCATCTTCTTCTCCCACGTATGGTTTCAAATCTGAAATGTTAAATGTGGGGCTAACCCCAAAATTTGCAGGTAATTCTAATTGGTATGCATTATCATTTATCTTCTTAATTATCTTAAACGGCCCTTCAACTCTAGGCATCAACTTTGATTTTCTTAATTCCGGAAACCTATCCTTTCTCAAATGAACCCAAACTAAATCACCTGGTTCAAATTTGACAACTTTCCTACCTTTACTTCCAAAGAACCTTATACCTTTCAAATATATGCTCTATATTCTTTTAGTGGTTTCATGCAACTTGAGAATAAATGCAAGACGCTTCTTAGCATCTAGATTAATTTTTTGAGGTCGGTAAAGGTAGTAAATCAATAGGAGCACGGGGGTTAAAACCATACACTACCTGAAATGGACTTACCTTGGTGGTGGAGTGTACTAACCTATTGTAAGCAAACTCAATATGCGGTAAACACTCTTCCCAAATCTTCAAGTTCTTCTTTAAAACAGCCCGCAACATGGTGGATAACGTGCGGTTGACAACCTCCGTTTGTCCATCGGTTTGGGGATGGCATGTAGTGAAAACAATGACTTTGTCCCCAATTTATTCCAAAGTGATCTCCAAAAGTGGCTCAAAAATTTCGCATCATGATCCGAGACAATAGTATTGGGCACTCCATGTAAGCGAATGATTTCCCTGAAAAATAAATCAGCTATGTTTGTAGCATCATCGCTCTTGTGACAAGATATAAAATGTGCCATTTTAGAAAATCGATCCACTACTACAAATATACTATCTCTCCCCCTCTTTATCCTAGGCAATCCTAAAATAAAATCCATAGAAATATCCTCCCAAGGGGCGCTAGGAATAGGAAGAGGCATATAAAGTCCATGTGGAAGGAGACGGGACTTAGCTTTGTTGCATGTAGTGCAGCGAGCTACGTAGCGCTCGACATCACGCCTCATCTTTGGCCAAAAGAAGTGGGTGGTCAGCACATCTTCTGTCTTCTTTGCTACAAAATGCGCCATCAAACCTCCTCCATGTGCCTCCTGTAACAACAAAAGACGAACAGAGCTAGCTGGAACGCATAGCTTGTTAGCACGATAGACCAAACCATCATTCAGCACATAGTTATTCCATGTCTTCCCTCCTTTACAATGTTCAAGTACTTCTTTAAAGTCCAAATCAGTGACATATAAACTCTTAATGGCCTCCAAACCAAAAATCTTATGGTTAAGTTGAGATAACATGGTATAACGTCTAGAGAGCGCATCAGCAATCACATTATCCTTACCTTTCTTATGCTTTATAACATATGGGAATGACTCAATAAATTCTACCCAGTTAGCATGTCGTTTATTCAGTTTAGCTTGACTTCTAATATGTTTTAGCGATTCATGATCCGAATGTATAACAAATTCTTTGGGCCATAGATAATGCTGCCAAGTTTGAAGCACTCGAACTAAAGCATACAATTCCTTATCATAGGTGGAATAATTCAAACTAGGCCCATTTAGTTTTTCATTTGAAATATGCAATCTGGTTTACCTTCTTGAATCAATACACCACCTATCCCAATCCCACCGCATCACATTCAATTTCAAAGTCTTACCAAAATCGGGGAGTTGGAGTAGGGGTGCTTGGGTGAGTTTCTCTTTCAACAAGTTGAATGCCTTCTCTTGTGCAGGTCCCCATTGGAAAGGCACTCCTTTCTTTGTCAATTCATTCAATGGTGCGGCAATGGTGCTGAAATCCCGCACAAAGCGCCGATAGAATCCAACAAGGCCATGGAAGCTCCGCACTTGTGACACAGTAGTAGGCGTCGGACAGCTTTGGATGGCTACAATCTTTGTCTCATCCACCTCAATGCCCTGTGGTGTCACAACATAACCAAGAAATGCAACTCGATCGGTGCAAAAGGTGCACTTCTCGAGGTTACCAAACAAACGTGCGTCTCTCAAAGCATTAAAAACAGCACGTATATGATTTAAGTGTTGCTTATGTGACTTGCTATAAATCAAGATATCATCAAAGTAAACCACCATAAATTTTCCAATGAAAGGACGTAAAACCTCGTTCATCAAACGCATAAAAGTACTAGGTGCATTAGTTAGACCGAAAGGCATCACTAACCACTCATATAATCCGAACTTAGTTTTAAAAGCAGTTTTCCATTCATCTCCTAATTTCATTCTAATCTGGTTGTAACCACTCCGCAAGTCAATCTTTGTGAAGATAATAGAACCACTCAATTCATCTAGCATGTCGTCTAGCCTTGGGATAGGATGACGATACCTTATAGTAATGTTATTAATGGCTCTGCAATCAACATACATACGCCAACTACCGTCTTTCTTAGGAACCAAAAGAACTGGAACAAAGACAAGGACTAAGGCTTTCTCTTACGTACCCACGGTCCAAAAGATCTTGACTTGTCATTGAATTTCCTTAGTCTCCTCTGGATTGGTCCTATATGCGTACGGTTTGGCAAAGTCGCTCTGGGATTAAATCAATTTGATGCTCAATTCCTCGAATAGGTGGTAATCCCGGGTACCTCGCTTGAAATACATCCACATACTCCTGCAAAAGGTTAGCAATGAGGAGGCAAAGATCTAGCTATGTCCTCAAGCGAATATAAGGCATTTTGCATATCAAAGCATAGCATGGCGACTCATTATTACAAATTTCGGCAAGTTCGATTTAGTGGCAATCATAACACATCCCTTCAATTTAATTCCCTCGGAGTTAGGACTAGGCGCCACTTTCTCCCTTTTGGGTGGGAAAACACGTTTTGCTACTTGCTGATTTTCAGAATCATGCTTATCGGTGTTTCTTTCATTTTTAGCGCGCTCTTCTTCATCTTTCAGAATCTCAGCTGGTGTCAAAGGCAACAACTTAATCTTCTTACCCTTATGTGAAAATGAGTAGGTATTAGCTCTACCATGGTGCAAAATATCATTGTCATATATCCAAGGTCTCTAGAGCAACAAAGAGCATGCTTGCATAGGCACGATATCAAAGTCGAACTATCTTTGTAATTACCTGCTAAAAATTACACTTTCACAACTTTGTGTACCTTTAATTTACCACACGAATTGAACCATTGGATGTAGTAGGGACGTGGGTGTGGTTGTGTGGTCAAGCAAAGCTTCTCGACTATCTCGGAACTTGCAAGGTTGTTGCAGCTCCCCCCATCAATCATGACTCTGCAGGCTCTGTCCTTCACGAAAATGCAGTGCAGAAACAAGTTGTGCCGTTGATTTTGCTCCGCTCTCTCCACTTGTGCGCTCGGCCTCGTTCTTGCAACAAGGCTCACATGATACTCGGTGTCAACAGCAGCCTACTTGTTCCTCTACATCATCACATCACTTTGTCTATCTCATCTCCTCCACTGCAATGTTAGCCGCAAGTACATATTAGTCCTCAATATCACTAGTACTTACATAACCACCGTCTTTGGTGGCAAGGTATGCTTTCATTGGCTGGCGATCAGATCGCAATATCGCCAGCCTTGCCGCTTCGCCTTCTTGCCGACGCTTCCACCGCTTATTGCACCGCTATCCGACAACAAAGCCGCCACCACCGCCGCCACCATCGCCGACGCCGCACAGAATTGGCCACCAAAGGTTTTTGCCACTAATTTCATCACCGCCATACTATCGGTGACCCATTTTCCTCCGCTGACGCCGATTGCCCCATTGGGCCGAGCCTCGCCAAGCCGCCTCGCTTTCTCGGCTGGTCACGCGAAGCCTCCTACGCCGATCAGCACCTCGCTGGTTTATGTGGCGCCTCCACGCTGTTCCACGCGGCACACCGCCTCCTCCGATGATCTTCTGGACCCACCACTTGGCGCCAAGCCACTTACAAATATTCAGATGCTACCATGCTAAGTCAAGAATTACTTCATTTTCACAATGCCGCCATGTGGCACCACCCGCCCCACCGGCCAAACTTCTTGAACTCACCATGGTACACAGTCACCTCCATGGGACCCACTTGTCGGTTGATTTTAATATCGGCGAAATTCCTCTTGACGTCATCTGACGTCATATTCATCTTTTGATTGAAAAATAATTCAGAAATTAAATTAAAATCCAAATTAGGGTTTTGATTTATTTTCAATCTTCAAAGCCCATATCTTTTGCATCAGAACTCGATTGAGCCCATTCAAATTTGTAAATTCATCTAAATTCGAACTCTATTTATTTATGATTTTTATTTAATTTTTGGAGTTGATTTTATCTCTGTTTTATATTTATTTGTTCTATTTGCTTATTTTGCGAGTACGTTGCTACTTGGGATTTTGAACAAGAGAAGTACACCAAGAACAAGATCAATCCAGGATTTATTCAAGGCAAGCCGTAGTCCTTTGATCATATTGATCCTATGATTTCAAAGTATATTGTTTTATACTGCATGCTATCTTTATATCAATTGTTTTGGGTTTAGTTATTACTGTTGTCATTATACCTCCATTGAACATTTGAATGCCATGAATCCTTGGTCACCCTAGCTTGGATAATTTTAGTTGGACATATTTGTATCACCAACATGGGTATCGTATTAGTGCTTAGTCAAGCCTAGTCTCGATGGGTTCATCATCACTTGTGTCTTATTGGTTAATCTTGACTTAATGATTTATGGAATTGTGGTGGTTAGCCTTGTTGTTAAAACTTGTGTACCATGACGGGGATGTCATTGGTTTTATTTATACAAAATGGTTTCGCTCAGGTGAGTGGATGGTGGATTGAGGTGTGGATTTAACACGTTGTGGGTTTGTGGAAAGATCGCTGAGTAACTTGTCGAGGACTTAATCTTGTGCGCCATTAGGCGAGCCTTAGCCCATACAACCACATATCTGTATGGGCGGGACTGGTGATTAATTTGCAATGTCTTAATTTTGGTTCTCTTGGAAGAGTGAGTTCACAGTGCGTGCTCATCTGGCGCAAGAGGGGCCTGTCACAGTCGGATGGAGCCTTTGGTGGCAAGGTATGCTCACGACCGGGCTAAATACCCCAGGACCCCTATTCTCTCGCCCCACCCTCATCTCTCAAAACCCAAGTCGCCCGGCGTCTTAGCGACCACTTAGCTCGGCATTGCCGAAAGAATCGATCGCCGGCCGCAACCTCGTCGCCCGCCTCCGCCCGTCTCGAGCCGTCGGCCCGCCACCACCGCCAGCGGGATCATATGTCGCGGATTTTCGGTCTGCCCCGCGCCTTCATTGGCCAGGCGCCTCCGCCATTACCACGTCATCAGACAACGAGCGCCACCCGCGCCGCGCCATCGTCGGCTGTGGCATTAAATCTCCGCCCACGGTGCACCGCGCCCCTCATCGGCGCCGCCATACTCTCGGTGACCCATTTTCCCCTCGCCAGCCGCGACTTCGCCGCCGTCCATGCCGTCGAGCCCTCGGCCAAGCCGCTCTCTGTTTTCCCTTGCGGATCGGCGCTTCGCGTGGAAGCGGTCGGCTGACCACCTCTTCGCTTTGGCTTGCGTGGCGACCTCGTCAGTGAGCCACGTGGCACACCGCCTCCTCTGGTGATCTTGGTGGACCCGGTCCACGGTGCGCCAAGCCACTTACGATGGGGCCGCATGCGGCTCATGCCAAGTCGGCGACCACCTCGGCTCTTACACTGCGTGTCATTGCCATGTAGCCGACCGATTTCCAAGCCAAACTTTCTTGAACTCAGATCCATGGTACACCCAGTCCTCCATGTGGGACCCACTTGTCGGTTGATTTTAATATCGGCGAAATTCCCTGCTGACGTCATCGACGTCATATTCATCTTTTCGGTTGAAAAATAATTGAAATTAAATTAAAATCCAAATTAGGGTTTTGATTTATTTTCAATCTTCAAGCCCATATCTTTTGCATCAGAACTCGATTGAGCCCATTCAAATTTGTAAATTCATCTAAATTCGAACTCTATTTATTTATGATTTTTATTTAATTTTGGAGTTGATTTTATCTCTGTTTTATATTTATTTGTTCTATTTGCTTATTTTGCGAGTAGACGTTGCTACTTCGGGAGGTTTTGAACAAGGAGAAGTACACCAAGAACAAGATCAATCCCAGGATTTATTCCAAGGCAAGCCGTAGTCCTTTGATCATATTGATCCTATGATTTCAAAGTATATTGTTTTATACAAGCGCATGCTATCTTTATATCAATTGTTTTGGGTTTAGTTATTACTGTTGTCATTATACCTCCATTGAACATTTGAATGCCATGAATCCTTGGTCACCCTAGCACGGATAATTTTAGTTGGACATATTTGTATCACCAACATGGGTATCGTATTAGTGCTTAGTCAAGCCTAGTCTCGATGGGTTCATCATCACTTGTGTCTTATTGGTTAATCTTGACTTAATGATTTATGGAATTGTGGTGGTTAGCCACTGTTGTTAAAACTTGTGTACCATGACAGGGGATGTCATTGGTTTTATTTATACAAAATGGTTTTCGCTCGGTAGTGGATGGTGGATTGAGGTGTGGATTTAACACGTTGTGGGTTTGTGGAAAGATCTTTGAGTAACTTGTCAGGACTTAATCTTGTGCGCCATTGGTGAGCCTTAGCAGTACAACCACATATCTGTATAGGCGGGACTGGTGATTAATTTGCAATGTCTTAATTTTGGTTACATCTTGGAAGAGTGAGTTCAGAGTGCGTGCTCACTCTGAGCGCAGAGAGGCCCACATCTGTCGGATGGAGACATTGAGTGTTGAAACCTCGTGGCGAGTGGGTTAGAAGGAGCTTTGTAAAGGCTTTGTCACGTGCTCTAGCACGCTTACCCAAGGTAGTGGCGATGGTATCGACGGATGCCAAACCAACTAGAAAGTCGTGTCTTGTGGGTCAAAACTGTACAACCTCTGTGAGGAGTGTAAAAACTATTAGAATAACCGTGTCACATGATTTATGGGCGTGCTTTCGAAATTTCACAGGAGATAGAGTTTCTTCAAAAATTGAGTCGAGTGTGAATGGGAAGTTCACTTGATGAATATAATGTTTGTTCGGTGAATGGGTAATTCACTTGGTGGTTTGATGATTGGTGAGCAGAATTCCTTTGGTCATTTGTTGGTTGAGTCGGTGAATGGTTAGTTCCTTGGTTATTTCAAAGAACTTGTTTACTTATTTAGTATTCTTTTCAAGTCTGCGCATTTCAATCTATTTACGGTATTTGTTAAATCTTTGTTTTACGCAAAAGAACCATCATGACTAACCTTTGGTAAGCCTTGCATGAATACTATTTGCATACATTTCCCTACTGACTGTGAGTGCTTTGTACTCCTGACTCATACCTTTAATGGATCGGTTGAAGAATATCAAAATTTGCACAGGAGTTCTTTGAATCAAGGCGTTGAAGGTTTTGCGGATTAGGATCGTTCTCCACTCGATTACTGTGGGCATGTTGATTAGCCTTTCCAAGTTTCTCGTTCATTGCAAGAGTTTATTTGTTTCTTTAGCCTGCGTGTGAAGTTAAGTAAACATTGACCATAAGGTCGATTATTATTATTTTGAGATCTTTTAGTTAAATCAAATAAATGGATGGTATTTCATCCTTGTTTCATGTGTAGCTAGGCTCAGCGTGCAGGACTAGTTGAGAATACAGGAAGGTTCTGAGATGTATTTTTGGTCCCGATCTGGTATCGAGCCATATCATTGTAGAACGCAACCTTAGTTAGCATGGTTGTTTTAGTCAAAGTTTCAAACTTATTTTCTAAATCAAATCAATGAATTTGACTTAAGTTGTTCCTTTCGATCTATTCTATTACGATCTCATCTCAATCTATTCTATTCTTACCACATTCTATTTCTCCTCATCTTGTGCTAGAGATCTTGTCTCTTGTCTTATCGAATTGTATTTGGTGATCTTAATTTGTGATCTTATCTGTTTAATTCCTCTAGATGGTGCAAGTGTATCGCGATCAAAGAGCGATTGGCACGGAGTTCTTCATTGCTTGTTACAAAGTTTGGGAACAACTAGAGGTGCAACTTACTCCCTCATGGCGTACCCCATTCCCTTGCAACGGTGGCACACAATCCAAGTGGTACGACCAGTGGAAGCAACCGACGAAGAACTCTTAGCTGGTGCCTGCACACTAGTAACTTTACTTACCTCGGGTGCATGTGATGTGGTCGGAGGTCTTCTTGAGCGCGCCTACTCGTGGAGGGGCAGCAGACCATGTAGTGAAGGTGGGGCTGTTTTGGCTTGCCCGAAGACCGATCGTGGTGTAGACATACTCCCAAAGTTGTTCTTTGGCCTCTGTTGTCGTCCACGCAATTCCTTTTACGCCAAACATGCAAGTTGGAACAATCTAGGGGCCTATCGTATTCTTTGTAATCCACTATGTCACGAATTTCATGTCTTAATCCTCCATAAAAACGTGCCATTGCAGCTTCTTCATCCTCAATAATATCACAACGCAACATGCTAATTTGTAGCTCGATAATATTCTTCTACGGACCTATTACCTTGGTTTAAGCGCTGCAATTTATTACGCAAATCACGTTTAAAAGAAGGTGGGACAAATCATTACGCATAGCAACCTTTAAACCATCCCACGTAGTTGGCGCTAATCCTTGGTGCATACCCTATTCCACCAAATGATGGCAAAGTTTTTAAATTCACTTGTGGCTTGCCTAACTCTATGAACCGGGAACTAAGTGAGCATTCAATTTACATTCTCTACCGTCATCTCCCAATCTAGATATATTTCAGCATCATAAGCACCCGTAAAAGATGGTATAGAGAACTTAACTTTAGCATATGGATCATCATTAACACGTGCATTATGTTCTTTGAACATTATTACCTCTCATACCTTGACGGTTGAAGTTCGGTCGGTTCCGTTATGTGCATCAAAGGCGTCGTGGTCGTGCATCTCATTATCATTATCAAACTCATGGTCATGGGTTTGCACCACGAGGTTCCACACGACCAACGTTTGGTGGTCGGTTCACCATTCTTTCGAGGCGTGTAGTGAGCGTCGCAATACTATCGTTGATTGAGCGTTGTAATGTGATCGTGGTAGCTTGAAGCTTCCTGTCGATGTCCTCATTATCGGTAGTGCGTTGTTCATCCAATAGCATCATGAGCTCTTCCCTCAAAACACACTCTTGCGCATCCAATCCTTCACCTGACATGGTTAGTAGAAGACAAAAGACAACACAAAGGTATTATCACTATCACTATTAGGTGGTCGGAGGGTGGACTCACACACTCTCAAGCGTCTTACCAAGCTCTTATGAGTTTCTTACCAAATTGCAGCAGGTGGTCTAATCGGCGAAGGTGGGATGTACGATCTCGGCGGAGGCGAATGCAAGGATCCAATCTGAGGGTCGAAAGTATGTGGAGCTCGGACAGGCAATGTTTAGTAGCAAGGAATAGCAATAATGAAATCAGTTAGCAAAGTGAACCAAAACCCACATACTAAATCACGATTCTTTGGTCTAAAAGTGCCCCTAGCCCTAGCACAATACTAATCGAAACAAGGACTCGATACAAAGGAGTCCAAAGGATGCAAGGCTGGAACTGGTCGTAGACCAACTAGGGGTGGTCGAATTGCTTCTTCTTCTTTTCTTTTGCACTTTTGCTTATTTTCTTTTCTTTTGCACTTTTGCTTCCTCTTTTTTTTTTAAGCGTGACCCAAGCCCAAAATTCTTCTCGTACCTTTCTCTCTCTCTCTCACAAACTTGGAGCTGGTAATTAAAAGATACTCTCTCTCTCTTGCTTGGGCTGGTTACATTGCTCTGGAATCCGACCGGTGATCAAATCCGACCGGTGGTAGTTCTGAGTAGATGGTAGAATGGGTGTTGCTCGAAGAGGTGATCGGATCCGAGTAGATGTTCGATTCGACCGGATGGTAAATCCGGCGGGTGGTCGAATGGGTGTCGCTCGAAAAGGAGGTCGTCGTCGGGATGGATGGTGGCACGGCGAGGCGACGGTCTTGACTAGAGACCAAGAATGCTACTCTAAACCAAAGAAACAAAGACACCGACGATGGACTCGAACTCAACAATGCAAAAGCGAAAACAAAATTGCGAAAGGCACAAAGTGGTTTGGACGGTGGAATAATTACGATCTAAAACTTTTTGTAGGGCGGTTTTTCGGACTCTAGGTGAGGAACACAACTAACAAAAGGGATAAACGAAATTACCTAACGGGCAACCTTTGCTCGATACCACTTGATGAGTCACGGCGGCCGATCTTCCGATAGGTTCGATTTGGTTAAATCGTGAGGGCGTTGGCGCTTTGAGGCTTCCGACCAGCGGATCGTCACCTCGCAATTCGCTACACCCTTGCGCTGTCGTTATCGACCACGCTTGCACTGATCGACCTTACCACGAAGGTTATTGTTCACGCAAGCAATCGAAGCAACTCACAAGAACAAGGTAGATGCAATCAATTGTATTGCGGATATGGATGAAGTTTACAAGTGGGGTTCCTCAAACCGATAATCGTAAACCGCAATTAGCGAATAATCTAAGAAAAACCCGCCTCTAAACTATGGCGGCTCTTGTATATATAGGGGAGCGTGAGGAGGTCGACCTAGGGTTGTGCGGTAGTGGGATGAAGCGTACACAACCCGGACTCCGACCTCGTTACGTTTACAAAGTCTTATTAGTTTCCAAAGCGGTGTGCAACACCTTGTGTTGCGTATTTACGTCGAAGATCCGGTCGTGGGGTGGTCCTAGGATCGGTCCTAGGGTGGTCTTGAGGAGTCCATGCTATCTTTGGTCGTAGATTGTGTCCAACGAGTATTGTGCTCGCTTTTCTGGTCGTAGATTGCTCCAATCCAATCAACTAGTCGTAGGTCTTCTTGTAGTGGTCGTAGATCTTCTTGCAGTGGTCGTAGACCTTCTTGAACTGGTCATAGTCCTAGATTCCTGAGTACAAGTAAATCATCTCCATTAGGCAGCATCATAGAGTTCTCAAATAATACACTCAGCCCTAGAAACGACTTTACCTGATCGATTAAGTGACGTGCTCTAGCTCTTGTCATAGGACCGTGTAGTTCAGCACCCAGATCTGGAGGGTCTTGTGTCGTGCGTGTATCCGAAGGAGGGATGCCCTCATCATCGTTGACCACCAAGCAACCTGCACAACAATAGACAAGTAAACCGAATTTGGGAACAAGTTCTTCACAACTTGACCCATGTTAGTCAAAACATGCATCATGCAACATATATACCCTGAAACTCGTGACTATGATCTAACAACTGAACAACGCCGCCACGACGGGCGACGATCAATGTGAAAACCGGCCATGGATCGGTCAGATCGGCCACCCTGGCCGGTCAGACCGATTCTAGCCTGACAGCACTAAACTTTATCGAAAACACGTGAAACGACAAACCATAAACGCCATTGCCAATTGTCACATCATCCTAAGATCTGGAGCATATCCCCATGATATCCACGGATTGATGGCATTCAAATATTCAATGGAGGCATAATGACAATAGTTACTAACTAAATCCAAAACAATTGATATAAAGATAGCATACAATTGTATAAAACAATATACTTTTGAAATCATAGGTTCAATATGATCAAAGGACTACGGCTTTCCTTGGAATAAATCCTGGTATTGATCTTGATCTTGATGTACTTCTCCTTGTTCAAAACTTCCCGAAGTAGCAACGTCTACTCGCCAAACAAGCAAATAGAACAAATAAATACCAAATAGAGATAAAACCAACTCTAAAAATTAAATAAAATTCATAAATAAATAGAGATCGACTTTAGATGAATTCACAAATTTGAATGGGCTCAATCGGAGTTCGGATGCAAAAGATATGGGCTTTTAAAGTTTGAAAATGAATTAAAACCCTAATTTAGATTTTAATTTGATCTCCCGAATTATTTTTCAACGGAAAAAGGGATTAATGACGTCGGCTGATGCAAGCAGTGATTTTTCGTTGAAAATTAAAAGAAATGAAAAGAAAATACGCCTGACAGGTGGGACCCACTATCAGTGGCTTGGTGCACCGTGGACCAGGTCCATGGACTATCAGCCTCGGGAAAAAACTGGGCATGCCACCCGGGTGCTGACGAGGACGCTATGCGGGACAGTGAGGTGATGTGGCGCTGGCGTGGATGCTGACTCAGCACAGAGCACAGAGCAAAGGAGGAAGCGGCCGACGGCAAAACTGGCGGCGGCGAGGTGGCGGCGGGGCAGTGGCAAAATGGAGTCCTGGGAACACGGCGGTGCTCTGGGAGGTGGCGGCTGAGCTCGGGCGGCGACGACTCACCGGCGGCGGTGACAATGGCAGCGGCAGCTGTTGTCGGACAACCCGGCAACGGCGAAGGAGCGGTCCTCGGCCACGGGCGACGGCGTCACGGCGGAGCTCGTGCTAATGCACACCCAGTGGCGGTTGAATCACGGCCAAGGAGGGTCGGACGGTGAAGGAATTTGACGGCGACGAGGCTTCGACAGCCAGTGGATTTTCGGCAAATGCGGCGCGACGAAGACGACACAGGGGGCGGCGCCTTAGGGCTTTGGAGGAGGGAGGAGGGGCGAAGAATTTGGTGCTTGGCTTGGGCCTTAAATAGCCGAGGAAGGGACAGTCCGAGGTGGATAAGGCGGCGGCGGCAGCGAGTCGTGCGGGATCCGGACGCAGGAGACCGGGACGAGGACGAAGCTGAGTTGGCGTGCAGCGGGACCCACTGGCAGCGGAAGAGAGCGACGAGTGTGAGCTGCTTTGGCGCGGGGCCACCGGGCAGAGGGCGAGCGCGGGAAGAGGCGGGTTGTAGCGCGGCGCGGGAGAAAAGGCTGGAGGAAGCGTGCTGCTGGGCTAGGCCGACTCGGAATAGTAGTGGGCTTCGGCCTGCTTCTGTTTCGAGGGAAATTAAATAGGTTTATCTTTTTTAGAAAATACTGAAAATCCAAATGGCAAATAGAAAATAGCAAATGAACTCAGAAATTTTTTAGAAAATTGTAGAAAATATATCTAAGCCCATAGAATCCAAATAAAATAGTTTTGATAATAGTTGATGTTGGGATTAAACATATTACATTATTTTTTATCTCTAAAAATTCTAATTAAGCTTTAACTTCAGCAGAAAATTCAAATGGTTATTTTTCTTTTGAAACTTTAAAACAGACCAAATTTTTGGGATGTTACAGTTGTCTACCTCAGCCGGGGCATGATGTGCGATGCTAGCACTAGGCTAGGCCTGCCACCTGCGCCATCTAGGGCGGTGGTGGATCACGCCATAGCCAACTTCACTCCATGACACCGACGACGTCTCAGGTGAATGGGAGGGAGATGCTGGTGGCGGATGTTGGATATTCTTCTCGTGGACTCACACTTTCAAGGGTGAGGGAGACGAACTCACGGGGAGGAAGAACACACATAAGTTTTTGCATAGCACTGCAACTACCTAGCGCTACTTTTCTTCCCTCTATTCTTCTCGGCCAACTGAAGGAAAATATTACAAGAGGCTAAATAGCTAGTTAACATGCACCAGGATTATTACCCGCTAACAAAACACTAATGTAAAACACTAACTTACGCGTGCAATGCACGCACTAACTACCTATTCAACTACATGCAGCCATGCAACGGTATACTAAGAAACTAATGCATGCAAAATAGCCTAACTTGATTATTCCGAACAATCTCCCCCTAATCAAGATGGCTTCACAGCAGCGCCGATTCATCACCGGCATCTGCCTCCATGAGATGCGTCTGTTCCTCCTTCTTTTTGCGGCATTCGGAAGCAAAATGTCCATAGTCATTGCAGTTGTAACAACTTACTTTAGCCTTGTCGAATTTGTGATTCAGATGGCTTTGGCCACCATTGCTGTTAGAGATGCCAGGCTCGTCATCTCTATTCTTTGCCGATTGGGCCTCCCACTTAGCGCGCGTTAGGAGAAGATGTTCGTCGTCATTGTTGCCACTCATTCCGCGTAGACGCTCCTCATACGCCTTGAGACGATCGATCGCTTCTTCCATCATCATTGTCTTCAAGTCCCCAAATTGCTCAATGGTTGAGATAATCTGTAGGTACTTGCTCAGGACGGTGCGGAGAAGCTTCTTCATGACGTAGTTCTTCTCCATCTTGTCACCAAGACCATGAATCTGATTGACGAGAGTAGTCAATCTCATAGCGAAGTCATCCACCGACCCTGTTCCCTTCATGCACAACCCCTCGAACTCGCACTTGAGGGTCTGCACGTGTGGCTCCTTTACACGGTCGGTGCCGACATACATCGTCTTGAGCGTGTCCCATGTAGCTTTCTCCGTCTTATTTTCGGCGAGTAGGAGGAGGGTCTCCTCCGGGATTGCTTGGAAGATGGCCGCAAGGGCCATCTGATCTTTGCGCTCATCAACTTCGTCGATCACTACAACTTCCCAAACACCTTGGACCTTCATGAACACATTCGTCTTGATTTCCCACGCATCGTAGCTTCTCTTGCTTAGCATAGGGTATTGAAGAGAGACGTTGCTTTCTCTTCCCGGTACCCTCAACGGACCACCGCTCGACGTCGCCTCGTCACCGGTGATACCACTTTTTGGAGAGCGCGACATGATCTTGGGCATACACAGATCAAGAACTCAGGCTCTGATACCAATTATTGAAAATTCTTCCCATGGATGCACACTTTCACGAGTGAGGGAGACGAACTCACGGGGAGAAAGAACATACATAAGCTTTTGCGTAGCACTGCAACTACCTAGTGCTACTTTTCTTCCCTCTATTCTTCTCGACCAACTGAAGACAAATATTACAGGAGGCTAAATAGCTAGTGAACATGCACCAGGATTATTACCCACTAACCCACTAACAAAACACTAATGCAAAACACTAACTAACGCATGCAATGCACGCACTAACTACCCATTCAACTACATGCAGCCATGCAACGGTCCACTAAGAAACTAATGCATGCAAAACGGTCGAACTTGATTATTCCTAACAGCGGAGATGGTGCAGCGGCCGCTGCGACGCACGGGGTGGAGGAGCTCGAGGCCGATGAGGAAGAGGAAGAAGAGGAGGCCAAGGCTAGCCACAGACTCGACCGCCTAAGAGGATGGCAGCGTCTCCTCCAACTTGCTTGGCCTAGAGGTGATGTGAGATTCCCGAGGTCTCCCCTCCGTCCAACCCCCTCCTCTCGTCGGCGCCCTCTATCCTCACAGTTCGCGAGGTGGTCGTCGGCAGGGTCTGGCTGCCGGCGGACCTGGGGAAGCTTGGTTCAGTGGGTAGGAGGCATGGAGCTGAATAGAGGAGAGAGAAGTTAACAGGAAGAAAGAAGAGAAGAAGGAATCGTGGATAGAATGTGAAGAAGACTAGAAGAGGGCATTTCAATATTTTCACAAGCCATTTTGGGCAAAAAGAAAGAAATATATATCAAAATACATAGAGATCAAGTGGTAAATTATAGCTATTTCTCTCTTTGGGTGGCATTTTATCAAGAAAATTCTTTTGGACGGCAAATCCACAAGCAGGTTCTTTGGAGCGGTAAATCATCAAATTTCTCCTAAATTATTTGTAATTAAGGCTGGTGAGTGTACTTCAACTAGTCAAGATTTGCTTGCTGTTTGTGTGTCTGGCTCGGGCAATCCATTAGAAGCATACAGCCTATGAATGGAGTATTGGATTATCGATGGATTAAATTGGTGGCAAAAAAGCTTAAAGGCTTGTTCTTGTCAAAAAATAATTGTAATGTAAGCTGTGAAAAAAATAAGCATGATGTAAGTATATTTCAGGACATTCTCGCATGTGTTCCATGACATAGTGTGCTTTGCTTCATTATTTAATTCTAATTAAAAGTCCCAAAGTACTCTATATTTGTGGTTTACTATCTCTTATTCGCGAAGCGAGGATTGATCTTTAAGCAAATACAATTCCACAAGCTATGAAACCAATGTAATCAATAAAACTATGATTGCTTTCGTAGTTTATATCTATGTAAAACAGAGAAATCATATGAACAAGCTAGCAAGATGGCTAATTATACCGAATAACCTAACATCAAGCGTTACCCATTTTTCAACCGACGAATTCTACTTTATGTTAATTTGTGTAGGCTTGCTTGACAAGAAAAACGAAATTTTTAAAAAGGGGCCGATCGATTAGTCAAGACTCGAAAAGCCCTTCACAAAAGTCCACTTTCCCAAGGCTGCTCTCTGCCGTCACGTTTCACAGGAGATCGACCAATCAGCGCGCCACTCTTGTATTCCTCGCTCCATCGAATCGAATCCCCGAACTCTCCCATCCACGCCGTCCTCTCCCACGAATCCTCCATTCGATTTCGAGGAGGAAGAACAGAGGAGGCCAAGAACCGAAACCGCCGCCAATGGCGCTGCCGGTGGCGAAGCTGGGGACGTTGGCGCTGCGGACACTGTCCAAGCCCATCGCCAGCCGCCTCAAGAGCCAGGCCGCCGTCCACCCCAAGTTCCGCAACTTAATCATCAGCATCGCCCAGGTTGGGCTTCCTCCTCTCTTATCTTCTATCGAAAAGAGAAAGAAATGGTCGAAATAACCCCCTTAATTGGTCGTGGAAAGGGGATCTGATTAGGGCTATTTATCCGAACTTACCATTTCTTGGCAATGCCAAACATATGTAGTTACATGTACGCAAAGAACGATTTAAGATGTTTTTTTCCGGAGAAATGTCTGCCTGTAAAAGGGTAATTTACATAGTTGACAGTTTGTAATAGGACGAGTCACCCATTTGGGTGGAGTATTTCCAAGGAGCATCTTAAAACTGGTGCTTGTTATTGGGCAAGCATTGTGTAGTGATTAGTTGGCCATGGATTTGGGGAATTTAGGAAGACATGGTGTTGACTAGTTGGATTGTAAGTCAACTGACCATTAGTTGAAAGTTCATTGAGGGTTTCCTCTGGTTTAGAAGTTGATCGGTGGTTCATCTCCCAAGTGAATGGATATTGATCTATGGTAGATTTCTAATTGCAATCTTTCATGTCTGACTTAGGCAAGGACAAGTCAGATTAGATACAGGGCAAGGACAAGTCAGATTAGATACGGGGATCGAGGACAGAACTAGTTCGCCTATTTTAAGGGGTAAGTTTATTAAGGGTTTCCCCTGGTTTGGAAATTGATGAGCATTATCTCCTGATTTATTTTTAGATTTCTTTATGATAGGTTTCAATCAGACAAATGAGGGAGGGTGAAACTTGAGGAAATTTATCCTTGCCTCAGGATTTTATATGTTTGGGTAGCTGTACAACTGGCTATTGTTTAGTTTAGAGTTAATGAGCTAGAGCCTATTGTATTCTAGTTTCTCAGATGTATATGTGTGGTGGGCAGATCCTTGCTTCTATTGTGGTGGTCGAAATATAGTGAACTGATAATAGCTATAACAATTGTTACAGATAAACCATCGTATCACCACAATGATACAAAGGCGCATTTATGGTCATGCAACAGATGTGGAGATCAGGCCTTTAGATGAGCAGAAAGCAGTACAGGCTGCTACAGATCTCATCGGAGAAGCCTTTATCTTTTCGGTACTTTTCTAAATCACTGATGAATCTTATGTGTCATTACATATGCAATAACCACAGGGATATATTTGCCAGGCTGAAGAAACCGTGCTGTGTTCTGTGAAAAAGATAAATTGATTGAAATTTCAGCAAATGATATTGATACCCTGATGAATCTTTATCTTCTCGGTACATTTTGGTTATAGGTTGCTGTTGCTGCTTTAATTTTTAAACCACTTTTTGGTTATCTGTGTAAAAGATAAATTGATTAAAATTTCAGCAACAGGTATAGGATTTCTAAACCACTGATGAATCTTTATCTTTTCGGTACCTTCTGGTTATAGGTTGCTGTTGCTGCTTTAATTTTTGAGGTGCAAAGAAGTGCAAGGTCAGAGGCTAGGAAGGAGGAAGCTCGTAAACAGGAACTTGAGGTAGTACTTGATAATGTCTTTCACTTTATGTCGTTTCTCTATGTTGGCTTAGGGTTTGAACTTTGAACACAGACAACTGTGCTATGCTAACAGCCCTACACCAGCCAATGTCTCTACTCAAGCCTATAAGGATTCCCCCCCCCCCTCAAGAAACAGAGAAAACCTGGACATATAATCTATGAGCCCTTATTGTGTAGCCAGATAAATTGAAATTTGATACTTCAGAGAAAGCTCTCGAAGATGCGGTTTGGTTTCAGAAAATTTATTGAGTGAATACACAGATATATTAAACTACCAGGACTTGAACATGATCTATGCTTAATATATCAGGTGATGGTTCGTACATGTTTTATTACTATGAACATGTAATATAGATTTATGACTAAATTGCTATTTGGAATGCACATGCAGAAACATTGGTAATAAGCTAGAGGGTTTGCAACATCTTGAATGCTACCCTTTGAAAACATGCAGAGTATGTAATAACCGCTTTTGCAATGAAGCTTTGCATGTGGTATGAGAGAATTTCGATGGCCCAGGAATTAACCCAAAATATAGTACTGCTAATCACTGTCGATTATAGGGCGTTTATGGCATTTCCAACTGCAATGGTCATAAACTCATAATTGTAGTGAATGCAGTGCTCCAAGTTGAATTATGAGGTGATAGAGTGGAGAAGTGGTTTATATGGTTCGAGGCCTATGAAATTGAATTTGGCCATCATATACAACAATTAAGGCACATAGTTAGTGGGTGGAGTACTCCGAGTTGAATGATGGTGGAAGATAGACGCACAGCTGCTTAATAGTTTGTGGTTGATAAGCAGAGACATCCCAATTCTAACTTTTTCATCTAATTGGCATGCTGAAAGGTGGGGAAAACATCCTAAAGCTGAAGTTAAGGAAATTTGAGCCCTTCAGGATTAGGTTAATCAAGAATGGGAACTCTACAAAGCTTGTATCTTTTATATCCATTATTTTGAAATCATACTTCCAACTAGAATATTTATTAGAAATAGAATCTGTAAAGTATGTCTGGTATAACTCAAACTGTGCAAAGGATAACTATGGTAAACTGGTGGCTTTGGCCTGTAGTTTCAGTGTATAGGCGCCATGGTGGCTGCCTGCCGTCGGTAGGGAAGAAGAGGTTGGGAATATGGAGGAGACTGGGAATAGAAACTTTCCAATTCATTGCTTGCCGAAAATACTGACTGCTGCATGCCACTTATAGAGGTATGGCCAGCTATAACAACCCAATCAAATCAAATCACTAGATTATTTCTTGCCTAACAATGCAAATCTCTAATTGATATCTATCCTGAAGGGGTAACATACCAAATTTAAATGCTAAATCCCGGTTGATTGATCTCATGCCGATGGCTTGACTGTGACCATGTCCTACTGTGGCCCATGAGTGGACCCACGGTGACGATACGGAATTCCCCACATAACATCTCTCTCTGCCTCTACAAACAGCATGGCATGGATGGCCGCTGCCATCCAAAGGGCCGCGACCCCTGGCGTCCACCGCCTGGTAGTGGTGCGGTCAGCGCTGCTTGTGTTCAAAGCTCATAGGCGCGGCGAGACTCATGGCCATTTGCAGATCAACTGGGTTCTGAAGCTCGACGTCAATCCGCAGCTGGTCGGGTAGGCCGGAGGTGAAGAGTTGCATCTGGTGTGTCGGTGTGAGGGCTTCGGTGCGGCAGAGGAGTGCCAGGAATTTGTCGAGGTAGTCCTGGACCGAGTTGACGAAGGGCAAACGGGCGAGGGCGACCAACGGAGCTTCGGATCAGAGGGCCAAACCGAAGGTGACATAGCTCCTTAAGATGTGACCACGATGGCATGCCCACATCACGCTCCAACTGGAAATACTAGTGTTGAGCGATGCCGATGAGATGATAAGAAGCCAGCCAAACCTTGTCAGCCTCATCCGTTCTTCGACCGTGGAAGAATTGTTCACATCGGTTGATCCATGCCAACGGATCTTCCTTGCCATCATAGGTAGAGAATTCGAGTTTGTGGTAGCGCGGAATGCCTAAGGCACTACTGTGATCGGGTTGTGTTGGTGGAAGGGAAGGGGTGTGGGTGGGTGGATCATATGTTGTTCTTATGGAAAGGGAGGGAATTGAACAGCGGGGTAAGGTAGGGCAGTTGGGAATGGCATGTATGGTGTAGTCGATGACACAATGGTGGTGGTGGGTGTGGGAGGCATTTGGATGTAGCGGTGGTTCTAGTAGCAGGCAAATGATGTTGGACGGCGAGCATGGTGAGTGGAAGGTGGGTGGTGCCGGCAGGTATTGGTGCTGAGGATGGCTGGCCATGGGGCGCGGTGATTGCCAGGGCAGCCGGTGGTTACAACTTGCGACCCTGGTGGCGGTGGTAAAGACTCGGTAACTCCACCGTAGGGCGCTTGTCCACGGTCATCAGGCAATTGGTGACGTCTCCAATCTGTTGTTGCATGTTGTCGATGCGAACATGTGTGCCGTCAATGCGAGTAGTCAATGCCTGGATGGCTTGCAAGAGCTGCGCCACGGAGACTTCATCTCCTGCTTCAGAAATTTCGATGTCTAGGCACCATGGTGGCTGCCTGCCGTCTGTAGGGAAGAAGAGGGTTGGGAATATGGAGGAGACTAGGAATAGAAACTGTCTAATTCATTGCTTGCCGAAAATACCGACTGTCGTATGCCACTTGTAGAGGTATGGCCGGCTATAACAACCCAATCAAATCAAATCACTAGATTATTTCTTGCCTAACAATGCAAATCTCTAATTGATATCTATCCTGAAAGGATAACATAACAAATTTAAATGCTAAATCCCAGTTGATTTGATCTCGTGCCGATGGCTTGACCGTGTCCTATTGTGGAGCACAAGTGGACCCACGACGACGATACGGAATTCCCACATAACAATGTCACTGTTTGTATGAAATGTTCTACAAGAAGCATAATCTTTTTTGGGTAATCGACGGTAGATCTTTTTACTGAATTAATCCTTCACGGCAAACGAATTGGCAATATGCAGAGGTTCAGAGACACATATTTGTTTATTTATTTTGATTTCCAGGTTATAAATAATGATAATTTAGCTTAACAGCTGTTTTCGTTGATCTCAAGGAATTGAAACAAAGAGAAGAGACTTTAGCTAAAGAATTGGAAGAACTTAAAGTGAAGCTTAGTGAAATTGAGCGGCTTGCTAAAGGACGAGGCCTTTCAGGAATTTTGAACTTCAAAGGTGTCCATGGACTAGAAAGCGGCAAGGCAGCAAGTCCTACTTGATTAATCAATTCAACTCTGGTCGCACAAAACAGGATGCTATGTTGTTGATGCGCACAACACCTCAAGATTGGCTGATTGGTTTCCTAATTCTTCTGTCACAGTTCTATAATACTGTTGTCATGCTCATTCTTTTGGTGAATGGAACAAAATTTATGGTGGTTGATCCATAGACACCCTGAAATAATAGTATTAGGGTAATAGGCACTCCACCATAGATTTGCTACCGGCTCCAATCTGTAAGCAGGTTAATCCTGGGTAAATACCGCAGAACAAGATATAAAGATGAATGTAATCTTACTTTGGCTGCAAACACATAAAGTAGACAAGTATGGCTAGGAGATGAAATTTTCTCCTTGTCTATTTCTGGTGATATATTGCGAGAGATTGACAGCATGTCAGAAGTAAATGATTTCAATTGATTCAATCTTTTGCTAAAACGCATATGTGAATTATGGATTAAAAAGCGACTAATCATATTGTTTTGCTGCACAAGTGGAGATGGCCTTTTCTTTTTCTGAAGAAGACATTCACTACTATATACTATACTAGTACACGTTCTGTTCTCTTGTGCTAGCTCATGCATTCTGGAAGAATTTCTATTCAGACACAGCATATGCATCACTGCTGATTTTTAAGCTAGCTTCTTTGGTGAATCCTACATATCTCATCTTGCACTGTTACGTGATATTAAATGCATTTTTGTATTCTCGATCTGCTAGGACCGATACATTACTCATCTGTTCCCAAGTTCACGTGGTACATGAATTACATCATGCATGCGTTACATGATCTTGTAGGATTTGTCAAATGATTACTTACACAGTTATGCTGATTATACCTGTGGTTGGCATATACAATGTATTAGAAGTTTCCATGCCCCTATATCTTCGGTGAAATCTTCCTGTGAGCAACCTACAAAACCGTAACCCTCCTTTCACCTTACTCTCTTGTGACTGTGAGTACATTTATACATGTACATGCTGTGAACTTGCTGTTGAGTTCTATAGATTCTTGTTGGCTTCGAGCTCCTAGCACCTCCTTGGCCGTTGTGCGGTGCGGTGCGGACAGACATGACCGGCGGCGTCAGCGGCAACGGAGGCGGCGCGTGCGCGGTGTGCAAGCACCAGCGGCGCAAGTGCGAGCCCAACTGCGAGCTGGCCGCCTACTTCCCGGCGAACAGGATGAACGACTTCCGCGCGCTGCACCTCGTCTTTGGGGTCGCCAACCTCACCAAGCTCATCAAGGCCAACGCTACGGAGGCTTCCCGCCGCCGCGCCGCCGAGACGCTCACGTGGGAGGCACGGTGGCGGGAGCGCGACCCCTCCGAGGGCTGCTACCGCGAGGTCTCCTGCCTCCGCCGCGACAACGCCGTGCTGCGCGCCGAGAACGCCGCGCTCCGGCGGCAGGCCGAGCAGTGCGCGTGCGGCGGCGGCGCCTCCACGTTGCAGCAGCAGCAGCAGCTATTGCTGATCTCGGCTTACAACGGCCACGGCGGCGCCAGGCCTGGCACTGCGCTGCACAGCGCCAGCAACGGCGGTGTCGTCGTGCCTGGCAACTTCGTTGGCAGTTGCTACAACGGCAATGGCACCGGCGCCGGCGTCCGTGGCGCCAATGGCAATGGTGTGATGACTGTGCAGCCTCATGTGCCAGCTCCGGCGACGCAGACGATGATCGGCTACGCACAGGACGACCGCTACCGAGCAGTGTCTGTCTGCCCGACGGCGGTGAACGGAGGGAGCGCCGCCGGCGCGCCGAGGTCCGGTCCAGCTACCAGAGGTCAGGTGGACTCCAAGGACAAGAACAACGCGAGGTAAGATTACAACGCGATCTTTCTTTTGCTGAAGCGAAGATTTGCGTGGTGGATATATTGGCTTCTCTGCGTTGTGTTTCGCAACTGCAGTGACGCTGATAGCAAGTGGACAGCTAGCAGTGGGTAAAGGAGGAGAGAAAGTACTGGTTTTGGAATAATAATAATAATGAAGGAGATGGATTTGATTGTTCTTTTGTCTTCTTGTTACTTCTCTTTCTCCTGATTGAGCAGGACACCATAAAATTCGAAGTAGAAAAACACAGCTTTGTATAACTGGTAATTACGAAACCAGAGGATGACACATTCTAGTCGCTTCTCACAGTATACCTTCTCCTTTGATCAGAGATGAACTTCAGCTATACATGTTGATTTAAGGTCGCTGGTCATCATGCTACAAAGAGTTATAGGACCCAGATCAACATATAACCTTTATTGACTAGAGATAAGCTCAAACAGTTGTATGCATGTTCAGTCTATCCATTTGATGTAGATTCTCAGGTGAATAATATCATCATCTCACAAAAAGAATATGAATAAGATAATCTAAACTCCAGAGTGCCGCGCTGCCTAACAAAAATTATACAGCCCAATGCATGTGAGAAAAATGTACGAGTACTGCCAATTCTACGTTAGCACAAACTGGAGCTGACTGACAATGACAAGACGCTAAGCCCGGTTGGATCAATTTGAGAATGAATGACAGGTTCAGCGCTAATTCATATGAAAAATGATGACATAAACAATTGTTTCCAATATTTCCTCACTTCCTCAGTGATAAACATGTGGATGGAGACACAGGTTATATTTCTAATAGAAACAACACATGAGGAGGCTTGCTGCCTTCATTCTGCTCCAACCTCCACAATAAATTCAAAATTCTACACTTAAATAGTATAATTCGAACGTTGACCAGAACCAACTCAGACGTAGAGACTAGAGAAAGTGGAACTACAGGAGAACAGCCGTATAAATTTAACAAGTCTCATTGGGCATTCTTGCTTCACCATCTCGAACCAAACCAGCATCACCATTGCTAATCAAGATGCAGAAAGATAAATAAATCAGTCAGGTTTGTACGAGTATGACATAGTCAGTAAGTATGCCCAAATGTCAAACTAGGTTTAATAGTTTAGGAGAACTCACCTTGACTGAGCAGAGTCTTGCAATGAGGGTGAGTCCACTTGCATTGTTACAGGGCCATCATTTACTAGAGAAACCTGCAAAGTTTCCGATTTACACGTGTTCTGAAAAGCGCAATGTGGCACAAAAGTCAATTACAGCATATGTTTACTCAGCACCTTCATCATTGCTCCAAAAATGCCATCTGCCAGGACGAGTTGAAGTAGGGATATTGTTAGATATAGCTTCACGTGATAATAACTTATAGCAGAAACCCTTCAAAAGTACATGGAACAGGTTGCAAAAGCAATAGAAGCAGCATTTAGATTGTATTTTCTGAGCATAATATACTTCGTAAATAGACATACTCATGGCAGATATCAGGAAAGTGAAAAATTACAGAACAATTACAATATTGTTAGCGAAAAGTTACTAAGGTATTAGCATAACAGAATCGATTGATATTGAGTGTGTACTGTATAATGGAATGTGCCGTGCAGGAACAATGAGGAACATGGGAAAGTATCCATGCATCGGTTACAATATCAAAATCTCAATATAAGCATATTCATGTCAATTTTTGTATTAAAAAAAAAAGCATCAATTTGATAATCAAGAATTCAAGATGGCCAACTTTGTAAATGCACAATGAAATATTAGAATCACAGTACATATTACCTTTCACTGAATCAGTCGAGTATGACTTCTGAAATTTTTCAACGAAAGAAGCATAGAAAGGTTTTGCTTTCGCAGGTGGCATAGCCACATGAAAATCTGGCTTGTTACCCTTCAGGATTCCATATAAGGTAAACTGACTGACTGGATAAGATATCAGGTTAGAAGCAGAGTAATTAACAACAGAACTAGAGCTTATGATATTCCAAACTTGGGAGTAGGGATAGGGAGTTGCATTGTATTACCTAAGAGGACTTCAAAATTCCGCTGCATAACCTGCGCAAAGGGGGAAAACTGTTTAAATCTACATTCAAGAGTCAAAACTGGAACGGAGTGCGGGAGTTAATCCACATGCTAAATGGTCTCCCAAAAACTAAATTGCCAAGATAGATGACTCCAAGACTCACACTCTGATCCCATGCTTTCCCGCTCTTCTCATTAGGAAAGAGCCTCATATTCAAAACCTTCCGGCAACTACACAAGGGTAGTGTTAGCATGAAAACTGGCACTATAACAGCAAGATATGTTTAGTAAACACTTCAGTATAAACAAAGTTTCATGAAATAGCTGATAAAATGTCAGCAAAAGCAAAGGTTACAAGTGACAACTTTAAGTGAACTAGACAAGAGCTAAACATAATTTTCTAAATTACACACGTTCGCAAAAGAAACATTCAAAGAAAAGAATACAGCAACAAGTTGCTAGCATTATCTATTGATTTGTCAACAACTGTAATTTTTCCTCCATTCTGCATCTTAATCACTCAGTCCACCAACACAGATAACCAATTCTTAATCACTCAGTCCACCAACACAGATAACCAATTAGTACTAAACCAACACATTATTCACCCAGATTCCAGTGGAGAACTTCCCTTAGAAAGAAACAACTAGTAAACAGACAAGAATGAGATGGTAGAAGCACCTAAGCAGAAAGGAAGTAAGTGTGCGGAGGACGGAGTGAACATACATGTAGTCCGCGTCGGAGTCGGTGTCAGCCTCGTGGACGCCGACGAGGACGAGGAGGCCTGGGCCGATCGCCGACACCACCCGCCCTTCCACCTGCAAACCCCCGCAAGAACCAATCAACGCTCGTCTCCACCGATTCCGTGAAAATTACAGTGACGTGGTGAGTTCAAGAGGACGGGCACCTCGACGGTGGCCGAGAGGACGCGCTGCACCACGGCCCTCATCTTCTTCTTCCTTCTCGCCCCCGCCGCAGCGGATCTCCGAGCCTCTTGTGCGGTGCGGGACGAGTCGCCGGAGACACCTAGGAGGCTAGGACGGCGGCTCTCGTGGGCGGACTAAGGGGCGGAAGCGGAGGCCTTAGCGAAGGCCATGACGGGCCGGAAAAATGCCCATAATTTTACTAGGCTAACCAGGACGGGCTTTGCCAGGATATGCACAAATTGGGCCGGGCTTAGCTGCCTACATGCCAGTCTTTCTTTTGTCTCGGTTGGTCTTGAAGTATTTTGGGTGCAGTTGCATTTCTGCTCTAACTTTTTTCAGATTAATTTCTGCTGTTACTTAAAACTTGACCTGATCCAGCGTACTTAATCATGTCGACTATTTTTGAGACCAAGAGAAAAGAAATACTTTTCCATAAAATTTTCTCTGGAAAAAAAACCTTTGCCACAAAAATTACATGGAGAAAAGGAGCACAAAAGATCTAAGATTTACATAGACGTATCTGAGTACGTTACAGATTGTCAGGAATGCTAGTTACATATCTTTACAAGTGTTCCGTCAAAGAAAGCCATCTTACAACATTAGCATTTCTGAGTGCACAACATATTGCTCTTTGTAATATTTTACAACCATTTCTAAATTGGTATACTTCACACAATCACACGTATGAAAAACAAGCAAGGTTACATGCACAAAGGAAACCTACCAGCAGCAGCAACAACTGATCTTGCAATGATTATGAAGTCTTAAAGTACTAGTTTTTCCACTGCTTCTCCTGCAGCACCATCTCCATTGCCATCTTCTGTTGTCGGATGACCATCTATTGGCTTACCCTCAACAGGAATAGGCCCTTCATTCACGAACTCAGATTCATGGGCCTCAATCTGCTCCGGAATATCTGACAACTTGTCCTCCGGTCTTTTCCTGGAAATCTTCCTGCTCAATGTGCTTGTCAGTGATCTACCTGGCTCACCTGCACTTTTCTCCACCACCTTTGCTACGTCTTCTGTCGAGTTGTCTGCATCTCCTACCTTGCTTGCTGGGCTCGCATCTTCGTCAACGACAATCTTTATCGATGTCCGCTTCTCACCAAGCTGCTTCAGGTTGGGACGTGGGGTTTGAGGGAGCTTTGGATCAAGCTCTGTTGCACTCTGAGGACCCGGAGTTGTAGGCAGACTAGGATCAAGGTCGCCGGAGCTCCCCTTCCTCGAATTCTTCCGGAAAAAAGAACCAAGATTGAACAGACCCCCTTGTCCACTGCTTTTTGGGGTGGGGGTTTCCTTCGATTTGTCAACCTCTTGGTAAATCTCTGTGTCCGGACTGCGTGCTCGTCCTTTCCGGGATTCCCATGTCTTGGAAACTCCAGTGCCAGGGCGATGTACATACAATCCTCCAGGTTGTTCTTGTCCATCAATGTTAATGTGCTCCACTTCATCCATTAAGACTTTCTTTTCTTCAGGCAGTTCACCAGCACCAAACTTGTTGTCGACAGAAGTTGATACTGGCAGTTCGGCATCAGCTTTCCTCAATGATTCTTCCAGACCTGCTACATCCTTCTCCTGCAAAAATAACTGGGATTGAGTTCAGGCATGAACTTCTATAGTATCAACATATACACCCACATACATGGATACGAAAGGCGACTTGCCGGATAAAGCGAGGAACAAGCGAGACTTTGCGTCCAATTCATCAAGCGCTTTAGTCGGGGTCGTACTCAATTCGGAAATTTCGATTCCTCTGTGATCGGGGCTTTTAAGCAAGGAGTCAGTAGTAGAAGGATAGCGGAGGACATTGCTGAATCCTCCCAACAACATTCTGAACTCTTGAGATGGCCGATCGATATGCAAGCTTACGAGGCGGTCGTGGAACAACACTATCGATCGAAAACATATACTCCTCGAGAGCGGTGAAGTTGGTAAGGATAAAAAAAGCAAGTCAAGAAGAAAATAAAAGTCAAAAATCACAAACGGCCAAGGAGGTTACGGCGGTGAAAGATGGAAACCCCAAACCACAGAGTCGCACCTGATCAAGGCAAAGGTAAGCGCCACGATCGTGGAGCGACAAACCAAGGTGGTGACCTTTTCATAAAAGGAAGGACATGACCTCACATCAAGATCCGCAACATACCGTTGAGCACATCACGAGGATCATCGACATACGACTCCAAGCGACAACTAAAGGCTGCGGACGAGGTAAATTCTATACATACTCCTCACCGTCAATAAATTACGAAGTGGTCGGAATTACCATCTCTTTTGAGAAGGATGGTTGCTTGATCACTACAGTCGATCGGTCGATATCCGATTGTGGTCGAACCCACCATCAACAAGCGTCGGGTCAATCAGTGTTGGTTGATGGTGGCGATTCTTTAAACATATTATTTACTAATGCCTGGGCGAGATGCAAGTACCGGGACAAAGGTAAGGCGATGCGATACTCCTTTCATGGAATCGTCTAGGGTCTTACCAAACCTATTGGCCAAGTTTCTCTTCCTTTAACATTTGGCTCACTTAAGTAATTTGAGACAGAGAAAGTCTCCTTTGTGTGGTCGATTTAATCAGGCATATAGCGCCATACTCGGACGACCAACTTTGGCAAAATTCTTAATGGCTACTCATTCACGGGTATCAATGTCTTAAGATGCGAGGTCCCGAAGGGTGATCACCATTCGATGTGACAAAAGATGGCGTATAGTCTGCGGCCGTCGATCCTCGAGATGGTTGGTCAAATACCAACTCGAGATGAAAGAAATCGACCTTCGACTAGCAAGTCGAAGCCTAAAAAACTGCCTGGCAAAGCGACCAAGTCAAAGAGGTTCCTCACGACGGCGGAAGAAACCCTCGAGAGCTGTTCGCATCGAGGAGACTTCCGACCCCAAATAGGAAGGCGCCCTCATTACCTTCCTCCGAGCTATGAGATGTCTTTGCGTGGCAAGCATCAAACATGCCGGTCCCAGGGAGGTGATCGAGCCGCAGGCTAGCTTCTACGGCACTGATAAAGTACTGTAAAACAAAAATTCGGAGATTTGCCTGATCGACGAGATGCTATTAAATCGAGTTGGATAAGCTACTTAAAGCGGGCTTTATAAGAGAAGTCAACCACCGAGTGGTTGGCTAACCTGTAATGGTCAAAAAGTCAAGCGGCAAATGGCGTATGTGTGGACTTCTTGATCTTAATAAAGCTTGTCCAAAGATGATTTCCTTTACCTCGTGTCGATCATTTGGTTGATTCAAGCTGAGGTTGTGAGATATTAAGTTTTTAGATGCATATTACGATACCACGGATCAATATGTGTTTAAGCGATGAAGAAAGCCGGCATTCATTACTCCGTTTGGTACCTTTTGCTATGTCAAAATGCCATTTGGTCTAAAGAATGCGGTGCTTCTTTCAACGCCTAATGCAATCGACTTTTCATCTCAATTAGTAGTTTGGAAGCCTATGTTGATGATCTAGTCGTAAAAGCATTAAGAGACTTAATCATATCAGCGACCTACAAGAAACATTCGACAACCTCGGAAAGCACCGCAAAACTCAATCCGGAGAAGTGTGTGTTTGGAATTTCTTGGAAAATTGCTTGGATTCCTAGTATGCGAGCGAGGAATCGAAGCAAATCTGAAAAAATAAAAGCCATCCTCGGATCGTCCTCCAAACACAAAAGGAAGTCGAGAAACTCCTTTGGGTGCATGGCGGCTTTAAGTCGTTTCATCGCGATTAGGAGAAAGGACTACCTTTCTTTAAACTTCTCGTGAAGGTTTTGAGTGGTCGAGCGAGGCAAGCATTGCCTTTGAAGATGTCTATCTTTCGAGTGCTCACATTACGGTTTCTCCAAAGCGGGAGAGGCGCTCTTAATTTACCTAGGCCGCCGCGCCACGCGACAGCGCGATACTAGTCGTGAAACGTGAAAGCGTACAACGACAGGTTTACTACGTTAGCGAAGTTTTACGGGCGAAGGAGGCGTTACCTCGGTCAAAAACTTCTATATGCCCTCCTCGTGTCTTGAGAAGCTGCGGCATTATTTTGGTAGCAGTTTCCTTTAGGAGCAATCCTCCATAATAAGGAAGCAATGGACGCATGGCAAAATGGTCGGTCGAACTTGGAGAGTTCGACCTCCATTTCGTGTCGACGGCCATAAAATCGAGATCTTGGCGGACTTTGTCGCGAATGGACAAATCTGAACACAGTAGGGGATCCCGATCGATTCCGACCGAGTGGATGATGTACTGACGGGTCACTTACTTTAAGTGGCTCGAAATTTGAGGTGAGTCTGGTATCTCCTCAGGAGAAACCTTAAAGTATGCCATACAATTAAACTTTCGGGCCACTAACAATGTGGCGAGTCACGAAGGTTGCTAGGCGGCATACACGTGCAGCACTCTCAATTAAATCGACTACTGCGTGAGAGGACTCTCAACTAGTCGTGAATCAAATCGGGAAAGAGTACGATGCTCTAACTCAACAATGGCTCGGTACTTATCGAAATCGTAAGCTAGAAAAATATTTTTAGGTTTAGAGGTACAATTTATCCCTCGAAAGGATAATTTCTCATGAGACCAACTTGCTCGGATGGCTTCTTCCGATCCACGGTACCAAAAGGAGTTTTCTTGGAGCAACTTCAAAACCGTCTCAGGTCGAAGAACCGGAGACACCTCCTGAGATGGCCTTTAGATTACGAGGATACTGGATGACTCCCATCTACGAATATCTTTACAAGGGTTACTGTGCGAAGATGATCTTGAGGATCGTTTATCCGAAAGGCCAAAATGTATACTTTGGTTGAGGAGTCAGGACAATGGTAAACAATTCATGAGTGCAAAATTTAGAAATTTTGCAGTTCAGTACCAAGCTATGCTATGCTTGTTGCACATCCAAAGCAATGGGGCGATCGGCGTGCAAGCGGCCAAATAATGCTAATTAAAACTTCGAGTCTTGACCCGACATTAAGCTAAGGGCTTGGGTACTTACCCTCCAATTATGCGGTTGGTCGTGCGACCGCGATCGAACAACAGGGAGAACACCATTTTCTAGTTTTGGGCGAAGCCATGCTTCCTCGGAGCTAAAATGCGATCGACACGAGTTGAAACTTTCAACAACTTCGGACGGGAACAACTTGCGATGACATGGCGATGTACATACAATCCTCCAGGTTGTTCTTGTCCATCAATGTTAATGTGCTCCACTTCATCCATTAAGACTTTCTTTTCTTCAGGCAGTTCACCAGCACCAAACTTGTTGTCGACAGAAGTTGATACTGGCAGTTCGGCATCAGCTTTCCTCAATGATTCTTCCAGACCTGCTACATCCTTCTCCTGCAAAAATAACTGGGATTGAGTTCAGGCATGAACTTCTATAGTATCAACATATACACCCATCTCCCTTAAAAACAAAAGGGAGGTTTGGACGCATTATTTATTGTCTAGCTCATCAGTTATTTTACTAGATAGCGACCCGATGAAGAGAGTGTATCTAGTGTTACCAATCATTTAGGTGCTACCTTCGTCAAATGACCATTTAAATGGTCTTGAAAAATTATGGCAAAAAAATTGGGAATGTTATCACCAACCTCTGATATATCTTCAACTGTTACCGCCACGTGAATCCTTCCTTTCTTGATATTCTTCAGTGATATCCATTTGTCATGTCTTTGCCCACCTCTCAGCTCATGTATGTCTATGGTACATGCTCTGTAAACAGAATGGAATGCAGCATATTTTTGTTTTCTTTCAGTAAAAGAGCAAATAGATCAATTCAGTACAAAACAGCAGGAATGGCTAATTGTTAAACTGAGATAAAACAAATGCCAGATTGTCATCTTTTACAAACCGCAACTGAATCACAACATTGGAATGATAAAAAAACTATAGTTCTTCCAATGCAAGACAGTACAAATGTTATCCTATAGATTTCCTAATCATGACATCATTTAACAATATGAGTTCAGAGAATGGAACATACCCAAGTGAGTCATCAAACATGGGGTCCTTATCACGAACTTCCATAACAAGTTCGTTTACTGCCTCCCACGATGTGATGGGTATTTTGAATTCTTCAAACCACTTAGGGGATAGTGTTTTCCTCTGTATTTGTGTTTGGAATTTAAAAGGACCAAGACAACCTTTCACATAAGGGTCCGCGAGCCCTATATAATAGAACATGAAATGCGTTAAACAAATGATGAACAACACAAATGTCGCTGCAGGTAACTCTCACCATTTATATCAGATGGTTTCATGTCAGTTCCTTCTAAAATCTCAAGTTTTATATATGCAACAGGAGGCCTCTCCTCAATGCTGAACCAATTATTTTCTGTAGAATATGAAGAGATTAGTGCAAAGAAAGTAGACAAAATAGCAGGAGGGGGACTGAAAGTTCATCATCGAAAAAATTATACCAAAGAGAGCTATTATTCATCTGAGTGATGTTAGTCAAAATAGAACTTTGCAAACATACGCCAAAGAAATACAGAAGTTGTTTAATTTTAAGTACGGGTTTTGAAGGGGCATATCATATTAGTATTTGCTAGCACACTCGGACAAAGCAAGTGATCTAAAGAAGTCAATTCATCTAGACACTACACCCTACCAGAATTGTTTAATACTAACATTAAATGCAGTAGCATTTCTGAAACTATAGTCGCAGATTTTTTAAGCCAGCGGGAATGGAAGGAGGATTTCTGAAACACAAGCAGAAACAAAAATTTACTTCTTACCTGAAGGAGTAGATGCAAATTTTTCCATATTGATGACAAGCATATTGGGCTGGAAGAAGAAAAAATATTTCAGCGATGAAAAATTATACAATGGATAACCTTCAAAATGTGCTCATCAAAAATAAAACCAAGATTTCTAAACCGAGAAAAGTATAAGTAAAATAGTTGTGATCTAACCTCAACTAATGTCTGCCCGAATGCAGTATCCATCAACTTATCCTGGAAAAAGAAATACAAGAGGCTAAGTGATCAGCAAGAAACAGAACCACCCATGATACCAAAAGGTTTAGAAAAAGGAAAAAATATGATACAGGAGAAGCTTACCAGCCATCCTGAAATTCCTGGAAACTCGGTGACATCAAGCCCATGACCAATGAGTGGTTTTACAGTCATCTGAAAATAAGGAGGCTCCACAAAGCATAGTCTTACACGGCCAAGAAATGGCCAACTCCGAACAAACTTCACACCAACTAAAATCTGCATAATGAACATATTCTTGTGCTGAGTACATGGTAAGGATATAAAAGGGAAAAAACTGGAATGGGGATTTACTGAAACTTTAAATTGAACTTTTTCTTTCTCTTCTGTTTCCCCCTAGAAGGACTTTGTACATTTTTACTATTATGTCAATACATTTGTATAGTTAGGGACCTCCCCTCATTGTGTTCTTTTTCAAACAAAAAAAAGGAAGAATACATGTAGGTCCTTTGTTGACCGGAAAGTCTCCATCGCTTTCTTTAGGATTACAGTCAGGTCACAACAGAGTACTTGCAACCAACCTACACAAGCAACAATGGCGTTTGTCTCCAATCACCCTAGGGTGCATAAGTGTTAGCTGTTGCCTCCACTAAGGTGAGGAATGCTCTATTCCTTTCCTCCATTAAGCATAGTGAATCTATGCCTTTGTCTGTATTTTGAGCAAGGATATCGGAGAACTTTAACCAATTTTGAGCAAGAGGCGTTATAATAAAAAAATTGTGGTATCAATATAAATTTTAGTTTATGTCACTATTTTGAGCATGGAGAAAACAAAAGACTTCTGTTATATGTGTATTAATTAGTCTTTTTAACTTACTCCACATACTATTCTAAGAAGCAAATTATCAATCCACTTAGTTAATGACAGTACGATGAAGTTAACTAGGTAACTTGCCTTTCCCTCGACATGCATGCTAGTCAAATGCATGTTTGCGGTCATTCCAAGTCCCACACTCTTACGCAGCTGTATAGCAAGCACAGCACTCATATCTTCAGCAGATAGAAAATTCATCCCTAGCTCAAGAACCTGGATCGATCCATTGGATGGTACACAGATCATTAAGAAATGCATTGCCTATAGAAGAAAAAGGAAATATTCATATCAAAAGATAGTGATGCCCACCAAGTGGTCATCATCTGATGTCTCAGGTAGAACTCTCATCGAGGTAAACATTGGTGGATTCCTACCCATGTAAAGCTCCTGAATACTTGCTTTACTCTGCAGAACAACTACACCAATTGAGCTATTGAGCGCAATACCTACTTAAAGAAATTAAAAATTAACTTATATATATTTTTTGTTGAAGTAGTAGTTCCAAGTACAGGCCATGCAATAGAACATTATGAATTAGAAAAGCAAGATATAAGAAGGAAACCATACAACTGTCCAAGGTTTGAACTTATCCAAGAACCATGGTATGATGGGCCGCAAAAGTTGTGAAACGATCTTCTCCATACAGATAGGCCACATCTTTTTGATTGCATGATTTAACCAGCGTACTGATTCTGCATCAGAAAGCAGCTGATAGATAAAACAATATGAGCTACATCCACTCAAGTGTGGCCAGACATTGCAATAGAAATAAAAAGGAGAATGGATGTGCCAGCCTAGCCGACCAGGCTCATCCTTGCAATAATATTTAACACAAGCATCAATCTTGGATCACAGAAAAGGTACATACTCTTCGTTGGTAGGCAGATTTCATTTCCTCATGTTGCATTCGCTTTCGCAATCTCATTGCACAGCGAGCATTTACCTGCAATAAAAAGGAATATAATTGTCCTTTTAGTTTTGGAATCAAACAGGTCATATAATTTTGTATTGTTCTGATTATCTGATATCTTGACATGTTCAAGCAAACATGTACATTGTCAGCTAAACCACTAAAAAAATGCTTGCAAAAAACTAGAAATTAGTAACGAAAATCGTGTTAAAGCTACAACATGTCAAATGGAAAGAGAGGGGAGTAAATAGGCAAAGAAAAACAGTGTAGTACAAAGAGGTCAAAGAAACTAATAATTGGTGTTCATGAAGAGAAGGAAAATACCATGGAATACCATCAAAAATGGGAAAATATCTGATACAGTGGCAAGTCTCAAATATGTTACTTGCTTCATTGTTGATGAATGTGAGATTAGTCCGGAAAAATAAATGTGAGAGCTTATAAAAAATGTAGGAAATTCCTTGATCCTGCTTGATGCTCCAGAAATTATAATATGATTTACCAAATCCTACAAAAGTGGGTGTTTTGTTTAACTACCCATACTAGCCCACCATACTGTTGCTGTAGTGTCAAAACATGGATATGGTTACTGGTTGCTAATCAAAATTTCCTCTGGCAATTATATTACTCAAAAGAAAACACGTTCATGAATTATGGGTTCATATGTTTACATTTCACTTACAACAGCAAAAGTTCCATGGTTTCATGTAAAATGTTTAATAAATTTACCAAGAACAAAAGGAATTTAATTAATTGAAAGTCAAATTTGCATTTATATTGGGAGCATAGAATTATTAAATAGCAGTTTTTAAAAAAGTAATTATATTCCAGAAGATATACTTTAGCACGACATCCCCAATAAATGCCCAAATACGAAATAGACAGGATTAATGGGCTGTTCTTCCTATACCTGAGTAACATACACATGGAGAAAATTATCAGCACCATGTGCCGTGGTAATCAACCAATCATAGCATTCCAACAACAATACATGCATTCAGCAATTTCCTAGCATGTCCCTGGACTTCCTTTCCCTATGACACACTAAGAATTCTACACTCTCAAATTTCTAAAATCATCAGAAACATCTTACCACTCAAACAGACCAAATAGCGTCACATTAAAGAAAAGCAAATCACCCGGAAACGATAGAATCAACAAGCACGGCCAGCATCTGCTACCATGTACCTTTAGAGCTTTCTTAACATCAGTTACATCACTAAAAGGTAACGAATTTTAAGACACGGAATAAAGTGTCAAAAAAAGCAAGAATCTTCTAGCCAAAGCGATACAGTGGAATGGTATGGTATAAACCCCGATGTAACAGGCGAGCATGCAGTTCTTGGAACAAAATCAAATCTTGGGAGGGGAGAGGTGGCGGTGGCAGGCAGAAGCAGTAGTACCATGTAGAGGTAGAGGAAAGCGAGGAGGAAGAGGACGGAGTGGCGCCACCCGACGGAGCCGGCGGCCCATAGCGCGGCCAGCACCAGGGCGATGTGGTACACGACGGACAGCTCGCCGGCGTCCATTCCTGCTTCGATCTTCCCTCCCCCGCCGGCTGGTGGCTGGCTCGCGGGGGCTCGGCTCCGCTCCGGCCGGCGATTTCTTTGCCGCGAAAAGGAGTTGGAAGTGGCAGGTGTAGGAATCTGGATGGAACGGGCCAGCCGGGCGAGGGGCAAGCCGGCGTGCGTGTCGGGAAAATTGTTTCTTGAAAATGACAGGGGGGTGAGTGACAAATTGTCGACACCCAACCGGCCAACCCGATACAGTAGTGGCCAACTGGCGGTGTAGGGGTGGCGCACGCGCACTTACCTCGGGCTCAGGTCAGGTACCCTCACACATAACATAGGAAGAAAAAGATGCGAGAGGTCTAACGACTTATTTCCATCTGCTGTTGATTCTATTGATTCTGATAATAGAATAATACAAAAATGATGCGAGAGGTCCCAGGCGAGATCCTATCTCTATCGATCGTTGATTCTGATAATAGAAAAAAATGATCAACGGCTGGTAAGAAGAGATCTCACATAAGACCCTTTAGCAAATTCCCTTGCATGACACGACATCCTCTTTTCTTACCAAGCAAAAATATGGTAAAAAACCATAGTGCAGAAACAAGGTGAGCACACTAACATGCAATTACATTTTGCACCTTGACGTGGCATACTCGGTCAATATGTTAATAATCACAATGCGTGTATTGTCCTCTGTGTCGTCGTTAATAAACATGGTCAGATAAGCTATGCTAGCCGGGTTGACCCGAAGTACAGTATTGTTAGCTCGGCCTAGGCACACACGACATGACCCATGTTGTTTATGGGCTAAGCTAGCATGACACGGAAGTTTAGACCGTGCCTGGGTCCACACTCCAACACGATGTGCCGGCGTGTCGTGTCTGAGTCGACACCCGGCCACAGGTTGGCACGGCACAGCTCGATTAGCTCACAGACCTAATCATATTGTGTCGAATGGTTCATCCGACCGTGACTGATCGTTAACAACTTGGACATTTGGCAACACCTGTTCAAGGATGAAAGTTAGAAGCTGTATATTTCAGTTTGACGCGATTTTGTGCGGCTTATGCACTTAGCTGCGCCGTTTGCTACCAACGAAAACCAAAAGGTGGGGATCCTCTTCCTCCTAGTTCTAGAAACATGGGAAATTGAAAAGAATCAGACAGCTTATGATAATAGTTAGCATGCCTAGTACTGAAAAGCGATTTAGCACCAAACGGAACGAGAAGTCACATATAGCAGGGTAGTACGTGAGATTGGAACAAAAAAGACATCAAGTACGAGATCCAAGCATTTCTATCCGCGGGGACCCGGCCGACGCGGATATCCCCCGGCGAGGCGATGGCTTCACCTCATCTGCCTGCCCACGTCTTCACGTGCCGACGCTAGAAAGGTCAATCGACCTGACATGTCCCGTCACTTGAATCAACCGTGCGATCTAGATCTGACAGCAGGGGACCGGCCTGATGAAATCTGCTACGTCCACACAGGAATGAGGAGAGGCACGTACTGCGTCTCCTTTGCTCGTTTCCATGCATAGTGTTTTTTTCTTCTTCTTTTTGCCTTTGAGACTTTTCCTACTTTGGGTTGGTTGTGCGAGACAATATGTTACTGGCAGCCTAGTGAGATGCTTGCTCTATTTCATTTTAGATTTATTTGTAGTTGTTTACGGCAACTGCGTTAAGAAACATAGGTAGTTTGGTTGTTCCAAAACTTTTATTCTATGATTAATTCCTTATTTACCACTGGAACTTGGCTGGATCTCTAAAATACCATCATGAAATTACTCCTCCCTTGTTGCCATCGGATCTCAACTTTTACCCTGTTTTTTGCCACTCATGTCAGTCAACCATAAGTTAACTGTCAAATTGTGCGCGAAAAAGACTTATTTACCCTTCGTTCTCTTCATATTCTTCTACATCCTCCTCTCTTCTCATCCCTCTCCTCTATCCGCACTCTCTTCACCAACGCCGAGGCCGACCACCTCCACCCCAGCGGCTGCCCTCCCCACCCCTGCCATCACCACTGCCGCCGCTTGGCCCCACCCCCAACCACCACCTCCTGAACGACCCCCTCCTCCTCCCGCTCCACCACCAAGGACGTCGACTGGGACGCCGCCACCACCACCATCGACGCCCCCAACACCGCACACGTGGTCATGGCCACCGCGGCAACGGCCCTACCCTATTGTCCTTCATCACCTCCGCTGCCACCACCTCCATGCCCAGCAAGCTCATCGTCGTCGAGCTTCTTGCTTATCATCTTCTTCTTCATCCCTCATCTCTCTCTCCCCACCGACGAGCGGTAGAGGCAACGACAAAGCATCGAGGCCGATAGAGGCGAGGAAGAGGAGGTCAGGGCCGGTGGCGGTAGGGAAGAGGTCGGGCCAGTGGCGACCGTCGATGGCGGGGATGAGGAGGTTGGCGAGCAGGGGGAGTCGGCATGGGCAGGGCGAGGCGGCGCGGGCAGGGGTAGGCGTAGCGGCCACGGTGGAGGCAGAGGGGAGGGGTGAAGGCATGAAGAGGAAGAATGGGGAGGAAGAAGGGAAGGAAGAAGAATGGTAAGATACGCATTTTTGTAAGTTTTTAGTGGTTAACAGCGGTTGGATCTAACGAGGCTAACGGGAGTGGCAAAAATGATATGAAAGTTTATATCCAATAACAATGAAGGGAGGAACAGTTTCACGATGATATTTTAAGGACTCAATCAAATTACAGTGGTAAATAAGGAATTAATCCTTTATTATATGTAGCAGAGAACATGCATAAAGAAATGGAAGACACTCATGAATGGAGGCAGGATTTGAGCTAGAGGGGGCCAAGCCAAGTAGACATCAACGAATCATAGGAAATGCAAATCTAACTATTACTTTTTTGCAAGTAATATAGCATGTTTATCAAAATATAGAAACACATGTTTAGAAAATACAAAAGAAAAATATATGTCTACCTTTGACATGAAAAACTACATCTCCCTCAACTAATTACAAAGAGTGACAAATTATAAAATACACATCTTTTATCCATAATTACATGGGCCATAGGGACAGACCGCGCTAGCCCCCTTCCCCCCACCCCCTGAAGAGGCTCTTCCGTGTTGCGAATCGAGGCCTGCAGGGACAAACATTGCACATTGATACGTTTTATGACATATACGTGTCTCTCGTATATCACTAGTATCGGTGTTTTAGAATACAACGGAGTATAATATTAACATCTATTGAACACGAAAAAAATATTGTACCATTTTAGGTTAATTTCTTTCCCCAACTACAGGAAGGCAACTTATTCCCCAGAGAGACTCGTTTTATTCTGCGAAAGCGAGTCACGACCATGGCATGAGGCTTCCTTTGGTCATAAGAAACCTAATCAATAATTTAGCCTCATTGTCAACAATTATTTCGTTTGTTTGGGACCCACGATAATCCATTTGATTATCTAGAAATTTTGTTTTGGGTTAGACAATTGGTGCTGTTTAATTAGGCGGAAGATATTATCAGATTCAGAATGTGATGGCCCGTGGAATTACGCATGGTATGGGAGCCATGCATCGCCGGGAAGGTATTGTACATCTGACTTGAGTAGTCCTACCTTTTTCTCCTCTTCGAGCTAGCAATCTGTCCCAGAGAGACAATTGCCATGTTGTTCGTAGATCTCAAGTTGTTCACAATGTCTTTGGGTCAAATATGCAAATCTACTCTGGAAAGAGCTATTACCCTTCAGATGCCTACATATACTTTCCTTGCTAATCCTTTATTTTTTTCTTCTGAACTCTTCTTCGACTATCTATCTCCTAAAAACTTGAAGATATTTAACATGAGGTTGAGCCTGACGGTTAAAGTCCTCGAATAAATGAGAAAAAAGATTCGATGGTTATTTTCAAAAAACCAACTCTATACTCTAAGGGTTTCAATTCGTAGGAAAAATCAAATGGGATCCTAAAAACTCACCCTGAAAACCTCAGCGTTCCAAACAGACCATTGGATCGGAGGATTTGCGAAATTCTAGTGAAATTTCTTAGCTCTTAAGTTCCAACTATAACTCTAAAGGACGGTGTTTATATATTTATATAAAATATAATAATCAGAATTGCATCCTTAAAACTAGGTCGATATCTAAAATGTCATGTTTTCGGACGGAGGGAGTACGTACCATCCAAGAGCCGCATCCTTAACCCAAATTGTTGTGAAGTCAATACATTCACTCGTATAAGAGGCAGCTCGAGGAATTCATATCTTCACGTGATTATTGTGTTGGTAAGTACAAGTCAATCATCAATGTCATGAAGTTTCCGGCGAGGTCCCATTCGAATTAGCGAGCAATTGTGTGCACATGTTTTGCACAAAAGTCCTCATGATGTGTTTGGCGGAGAAGGCCGACCGATCCTACTCTTGGAGCATATCTGGTCGTCCGTGTGTCCGTCGCTTGTAGAGACCCTCATGTCCATTGCCCTTCTTCCTCTCGTTCTCGCCATAGGCGCCGCCGCGGCCGCTCCACCCGCTCGCCAATCTCCCCATCTCCTTCCACACCGTCTGTGCCGCCACCGCTCCCTCCTCCTAACTCCTCCCCATCTTTTCGCGAGTCCTCGAGAGTGGCTCCCCCTCTCCCTCCGCCCGCTTGCTTTACCTGGGCCGCTGCCACCGCTCCGCCCCCTATCCTCCACTCTCCTCTCCTCTCCTCCCCATCTCCTCCCCCGCCGCTCCCTCATCTTGTTTGCCTAATCCTTCGTTAGTTACCTTTACTAACGGGCTAATAGCCGTTGGTTGTACATTATCTACGTGGTGCCCTTAACTCTTTTTTTTTTTACTTCAAGAGTATTTTTTTTTGGACGACTTAGAACATAGTCAAGGCTAAAGGCCACATTTCAAATATTTGTTTTTTCCTTCTAAAAAGAATATTTTATATCTTTTAAGCAGTAGATAACATTATGTTAGGCCTTCGATCTTCTTTCTCCGTCACTTTAGTGGTTAAAATGATGTCATGCATGCATCCATATGATTTATCCACTTGCTCAATATATTTAAGAGTCAGTTTGTACACATAGCTATCTCGCTTAAGGCCATGTTTGGTAGAGCTCCAGATTATCATTTTTTAGATTCTGCTCCTGATTCTCTAAGAATCTAGAGCTGTCTGTTGAAAGCGTTTGGCTGGTAGGTTGGCTCCAAAAAATCATATAAGGAAGGATTAGAGGCAAATAGACCATGTTATCCCTGGTTGTAATACTTTAATTGTATCTATGTCTTTCTCCTATGGATTTGTACACAAATTATAGAATTTCCCCCAAATTTGTTTAGACCATATGAATGTATATACGTTGTATTTGTACCCAATGCCAGGTTACAATACATTTACACTTCATGATGGAGTACAACTGTTGGCAAATAACGAATTGACGCACAACCATTGATTGTGTATAAGCAAATTTTGTACTGTTCACGTTGCGATAGATGAAGCTGGAGATATTGCATTCATATCGTATAAGTGTTCAAATGATAATTAAATGCTATTACGTACAAGTATTTGAATGTTAATTGAGTGATAACAAAAGACTACAAAATATCACAAGTAGTATGTTCGTCATCCTGATTGAGGGTCATCACAGAAACTATCCATGGATGTAGCACTCATTTGCGACGTTGACGCATCCGATGCATTATTAGAAATGACATATTTGGCATATCTTGATGGTATTGTAGGCACATAATTAGGATTCCGGGTAAACCTACGAAAATGCTTGTCCGACGAAGCATGTTCACATATGAAGTTGTGGATTCCCATGGTTGCTGCAAAAATCATATTTTTGCTTGGACATGTGAAAGCTCGACATCTTAAGAAAGAATTCTTCTTTTCATCTACCATACACCAAAGAACCTCTCAATTACGTTACGAACACTCGAGTGCAAATGATTGAATTTGTTTTTCTCACCACTACAAGCAACACCTCTCTGAGATTTTAGAACATGGTACCTTCTCCCCTTGTATGGTGCTAAGTACCCAGGCTTGTTTGGATAACCGGCATTGACAAAATAATATTTTCCTGCAACATAAGATGAGAAAATCATGTATATCAACATCCAATGCATAAACATTACTAGTAAATAAATTTGTAAATGGTATAAAAACAAATAAAATTACCCTGTGGGGGATGCAGAAAGACTTCCCTATTTACATCCAATCCATGATAAAGAACACTAGTATCGTGCATAGCTCCTGGTTGTTCAATAGATGTGTATGTGAAGCACATGTCAAAATCACATACCACCATGACATTATGTGTTGCACTTCCTGATCTACTAATATATCTAATTAGATATTCTAGGGTAACAGTAGCAAGAATGTGTATACCATCGATAGCTCCAATATAGTCTTTGAAATGTGGCCACATTCTTCGATCATTTCCAATTCTATTGTGAACCGTAGAGAAGTTTGGATCCTTTGGCCACAAAAAATCTTTAGATATTCTAACCACACATTGCAAAACCTCGTCAAACTCACCTGAATGCTTGAATCGATTCTGCGCTCTTTGGTTAGATTCATAGCCACCACATATGTATAGGAAAAGAGCTAATGCTTCAATTGAACTTGTATGCGTAGTTGATTTCAAGTCATATGTACTCACCAAAAGATCATGTAGGCTGTGAAAGATCGTAGCATTCATACGAAAACATGTGGTAGCTTTCTCCCGGAGTGCTCAAAGTTTCTCTCACCCAACCCATTCCACTAAGCTATGAAGTCCTAGGCTCATTCTTGTCCAAGTAGGTTGAGTGATAATTCTCCACGATAATTGTAGTAGTAGTGAGGTGAGTTAACATGTCTTGCCATAGACACATCATCAGCATGTCACACTCATGTTCCTCATATGATATATTACTCCCTTCACTATCGCTTTCACAAGACGACATCTGTACATGAACATAAAAGACACAACAACATAAATGGCAATTTTAAAATACATGAGTATGGATTAGGTCCAAATGATTGTATATTAATAGTGAAAAAAATATCTTATAATAAAAAAAAAGTCTTACAACCAAAAGGTTTATTCTCCTTATCATTGCTAGGGCCGCAAGCTCTCTTCCCTTTTCCACCAATTGGTGATTCAACTTTACAATCATTATTATATTTGTCATTGTTTTCATCTTCAAGCTCTTCAATATCAATAGTTGTCGATGCATGCACAAGACTTTGAGGCAATGTTCCCATTGCAGGAGACCAATGGTCTTCACCAGTGTTGCGAATGTTGTCAAACATCTTTGATAACAACTCCACATTTTGAAGTCCAGCTTTCTCAAACTTAGAATATCCTTTATATTCCTGTCAATGACAAATGTTACAAGTTAAACCTTCATTAATAATGGAGCTAGAAATGTACATTAATGCATTAAAAAATAGATAATGAATAATGACTTACTTTTTTAATTTCTTCCACCGTTCGGGGGTGGCATTTATTGTCTTCTTTTCATGATCTCAACCTAAGCATGTCTCCTTTATCCTCAATTTCCTCCAAATGTTGTAATCGTTTTTTAACTTATCTCATTTATTCTTCATTTGCATCGTTTTGTATTGCAGCCCAGTCTTCTCTGTAAATTTTGCAATCACTAGAGTATACCCTGGGTTGTTCAAATGGGTATTCGGGTGATTGCTTGTCTCTACTTGTTCAACAAACGATTCACACACTATACTAGTATTCTCGTCGTTCCACTCAGCATTATCAGTCATCTGCATTTTTGGCCCATAATTTTTTTTATCGGAGTGAAATCAACAACAAGATATGACCACCTAGTTCTGAATTCTCTACATTCATTGGAAATCAGTAAGCATTGTCACATTCCATAGAAATAATGAACAAGAAACAATGTACTGGGAAAAAATATTTATATTACAATTCTCCACTAGGTCAATTAACACCATACAACAATTCTCTACATTGTCACAAACCATTATTTACATTTCACATTAAAAATAATGATTTGCTACAAAAAATCGAAATCAAACACAATCAAATAATCAATCTACTGCAAATATATTTCTAAAACTTCAACAATCTATAGTCAATATGGCAGTCTACTTCTTAAACAATCTAGTCGATATGGCAGTCTTCTACAATGACTCATGCAGTTCAGGTTACTGCAAACAATGACTCTGAATTTGTTACAAGCATGCAATATAGTTACCAATGATACAATATCACTTTCCATTAGCTTAAAAAAATATACTTTCCCTGGAAAGGGCCCAGGTAAAAATTCCTCAAGGCTAAAAAGAAGCACATCAATTGTACAGCACCAGGTTGCAGCTAAAGGCATCCAAAGTTCAGTTTTCCAAAGAAGATGCTCAATACTGTACTACCATGAGCCTTAAAATAACAAGACATGCAGATTTTCCAAAATATTATAATTCGTGCCATCGAATAGAGGTGTCTCACCAAGGTGCACTATATCACTAGTCGCCTCCTTTACTCTCTAGGCGATGAAGCCTAATAAAATAAGAGACTAAGCTCTCATACCACTTGTAAGATCAAGGAGGCTGACTAGAGGGGGTGAATATGCGGTTTAAAAAATCTTTTGGCTAAAACTGAGTTTTATACGGAATTGTAAATCAATTCGGTTTTGCTCAATTAAAACCTAAAACAACTAGTCTCGACTAAGTGCACCAATAATATAAGTATATTGATAATAATAGGAAACATACAAAGACTATAAGGAATTTAATTCTAGGAATGTAAATTGCATAAAGTAAAAAAAAAACAAGAGAAATAAACCACAATGAACACAGTGACGTTTTACCGTGGTGTTTGGAGACTTGTCAGTCTCCCCTAATCCACGTTGAGGTAGGCCCAAACTAATTGGATCAGTTCCACGAATTAAGCTAACACCTCAATTCAGTCGGGGCTGCTCTTCCTCCACTCCGAGATGGCGAGCACCAAACCACTCACAAACCGGTCGGGCCTTCTCCCAACCTTCTTTGAGAAGATCATCGACGTAACTCCTCCAAACAGTCTAGGTGTCAGCAAACACCAAGAGTAATAAGTCGAGGATGCTCACTTGAATGAATCAAGTGTCTAAGCTCAAGTGGATACACAATCCACTATCTAATACAACACATGCACTTAGGATTTACTCTCTAAGCTCACTAAGTGCAACACATGCACATAAGAGAGGAGAGGGCTTGCTCTTTGCTCAATAGAATGTATAAAGGCTCAACCATATTCTAAAACCTGCCAAGGTGGGTATTTATAGCCCACATACAAAAACTAGTCGTTGGAGGTAAAGTTGCAGAGAAACATGGATAAACTGGTCTAACCGCCAGAGCTCCAACGGTTATAAAACTATCCGTTGGACTCACTTCCGGTCGGACCGCCAACCAATGGCTGGTCAGACCGCCGTTCCACAAAGGAGCAAACTAGATCCAGAAAAAGCACCTTACTGGAAAAAAATATACCGCCAAATAAAACTCGATACTACTGCACTCTAGTAGTACCGCAAGAGAAATGTGGTCATACCATCGACTGAGGTCCGTCGACCGCCAACACATGGCGGTCGATCGTCGCCATCGCTGGTCGGACCACCGATTCACATAAGGACCAAACGCCCAGTCCGAACGTTCGGTCAGACCGCCCAATGACTGCATCGATCGCTGTGTCGAAAGAGAGTTTTTGCACTTCGCTTCGGTTCAATTTGCAAAATATATTTGCCAATTGATGCGCGATGCAAACAAGGGTTAAAGGCAAGATTCTCAACAAGTGGCAAAACACATTTGCCGACTTTTAGAATCAACACCACAAGGAATAAGATATATAGACTTAAACCATTTGTAAAATGTATTCGCAAACTAAAGTCACATACTACAATGATTATGATGCATGAGCTTCAACTATTTTCAAAACACATTCGCAAACACTAGCACCATGCATAGATGAGCTAAAGCAAGCACAATGACTATCAATACATGACTAACTCAAGCTACTAGTCAAGACCCCTCTTAATAGTGCGGCAACCTATACTAGCAATCCGGTCTTCAACCAAACACCAAGATCGGTAAAAGACTAGGAACACATCCTTAGCCCTAGCTAGTTATACCTTTGCCTTGTATGACATCTTGAAACTTGATGACGCACATCTTCACTTCAAGTCCGGGTTGTTGACTTTGATGATCATCAACACATGATTATTTTCTACACTTCGGGATCTTGACTTGAACATCATCACATGATGATTTCCTTCATCTCAAGTCTTGACTTGATGACGATTAACTCATGATGCCATCCAAAGTCTCCATCTTCATGGAACATAACCTATCCATCCAACTCACAAAAAATGTTAGTTCCATACTATGATTATCATTAATTACCACAACATATCGTTAACTCGTAATGGTGGGACAAGATAATTCAATCTTTCCCTCTTTGGTAATTGATGATAACCACTTCAATTGTAAATAATTGAATGTAGATAAATATGAGTATATATGAACTACACAAGTTTTATATACTCAAGGGATATGTTTCAAAGTAGAAATCCTTAATATATGTGGATATAGAAATATGAATCAATACTAATGAAACCGCAAAACATAGAGTGAACCTCCCTATATGTGTGCATACATAAATGTGTAATAAGAACATATGCACATATTCAAGTTAGACTTTTAGTGGAGTTCAACCTATATTTTGGATCCGAGGAATACAACAATATATAAGAATATGATATCGAATGCATACCTCTATGATATTCACCTTTTTATCCAACTGAGACTAATCAATATGTATAACAGTAGAAGTGTTAGTCTTTCAAATAGATTTGTCAATAATAACCAAAATACTCTATTAACACATAATAACGGATCTAGATACTTCAGACGTGCGAAGTATGAATCATGTATAAGGGGCAAGTGGTGAACCAAGAATCGATGGCTCGTTCATGTTAGTCCCAGGTTTCCAACAGGGAAAAAATAATGAGAAAATTTTGCTTAGTACAATGAACTAGTTGGATCTGATTGTTGAAAAGAAGCAAGATATTGGATTCAAATGATCATCTAAGATAGCATCTAGAGTATCTAATCAGGTGGCTGTCGTGTCGTATTCGAAAATTTTAAATCCCTGCTCTTCACCAGTTGCATGCTGTATTATCGTAATTCATGCATTAAGTTTTCTACATGTAGCGAGAGCATATTTATATTTAGGTAAGATTAACAAAGAGCGATCTGGCTTGTTTTTCAAAAACAAAGAGCGTTCTTAGAACATGGTCACACTTTCAAAAGAATGCATGATATTCTTTTGGTAGTGCCAATAGTTAATGTAGTGTTCTGTGGAAACTACTTTCTGTAGAGAGTCTCGATGAACTCTAGATCTGATCGCTTTTCTATCAGTCACTTGTCACCTTTAATTTGGAAATTCCAGGGATCCTAATGAGAATTACTTGGTATAACAGGCTGTCCTCGCCACAATTGCCGTGATCATCGGGGCCACCGCTGGAGCTCATGTTCATTGATTACATTTTACGTTGTATCACTGTACATACTGTACATTTCATGGATGCACAAAGATATCATATCATGTCATCTGCATTGTAATGGAATCATTATTTTGAGTTTGAACTTTGAATATTCAATGTATAACAAGGAGAGCAAAGTCCTTGTTCATGGTCATAAATAAATCAGGTTGAGATGACCTTGCCTTGTGAATGTCCAAACAACATTGTTTTTGAAATGGAAATTGTAATTGTGGTTTGGTTTATCATTGTCAGCTGGTTCAAGTTTAATCTAAGAAGTATCTGATAAGGAGAATTGTGTAGAAAGGTTCTGCAGATTTGTGATTCCATCAGAGTTTCGACATTAAAAAGGAAGTTTTTTTTAGGTCCTCAACATTACAAAGGAAGTTTTTTTTAGGTCATATAAAAAATTAAGGTAAGATTTGCTGTTATTGTCATTGCGGATGCTTGTGCTACATGCTGTAGAAGAACCTACATTTTCTATCGTTTGAAGGAAACCTAATAGCACAATTTTTAAAATCAATAAATCACATATCTATGTTCAAGTGAAAATCATGGTGTTACAAGGAGTAACTCGTTCACATTCTATTGTAGCAATGATGCCTGATTTCACCACGAAACACCTGACGCATATTAATTTGAAGGTGCCATGCAAGAAAGAAAAATTATATTCACAGTTAATATCGATGTATGAAACCAAGTGCTATGCGTCAACAGAAGATATTGGGACCTGGAAGAACTAAGAAAAGTTGGAGGAACATGACCCCTTCATAGAAGATTTACACGTTTTCTCGACTAAACAACAGGAGACATGACAATGACTTAGGTTTTGCTATGATTCTTTGACATACAGGGACTTGAGGTGCCTATACATGAGCTTGCTATCATGCACGGCTAAATGGAGCTCAGAATCATCCGACCACCATTGCTGCAGACCATGAGCTTGAAGGAACTTCTTTGGTCCTTTGGCAATCACAAACAACTTGGCATGTGCCTCAGAATGACCGTCGTGCTTCTCGCTAGTAACAGTGGCGATGCCGCTACGGTCAGCATAAAAGCAGCAAATGTAGTCGCAGTTGTTTATGTACAGGTTTGGCACCCATCTCTTTACCTCCTTGATAAGCTTTTCTTCTCCGATTTCAGAGCCGGCCTCTAACTCCTCTCTTGGGTGAGAAATTTCACCAGCATTTGAAGAGCTGCCACTGATATATCGCTTCAAGACCTTGTCGGCTTTCTCCTGAAGTTTCCTCAGGCCCATGCCAAGTGAGACTGACGGTGGGTTAAACAAATGACATTCTACAAAGATTCCATCCTTGGCCAAAGTCTTGCCAACCTGCAGAGCAAAGCCAGCCCCCAGTGAATGCCCAGCAACGCACACATTGTTGTTGCCATGCTTATCGATTGCCGACTTGAGCACCTCCAATGCGCCAGTGAACCTGACAGAACCCCGCAAGCTCTCCTGAGCGAAGAACCTGAAATCATCTTCCAAGTCTCTCACAACAGATAGCTGTTTAAGTACTGTTCCCCTCAGAGCAAGAACAACCTTTGGAGCACCATACGGCCTCAACACTATAAAGTCTGAGAGTGCAGAGAGCTGGTCCCATTCTAGAAGTGCCCCATATATGGATCCGTCTCTTGAATCAATTAGGGGCCGCACCAGCTTATATTTGAATGGCTTCCACCAGTTAGGAGCAAGGGCGTTTTCACCGGTTCTGTTCTCTTGTCTGTCAAGCTCCAATAGATAAGCGGCCTGCACGAAGCATGAAATTGCAATTCTTCTGTAGTTGGGATCTGTCCTGCAGAATCATCAGTATGTTTGTTCATCAGTACTACACACATCACTGGTTTGGTTATGAAGCATTACAAAAGGCATGAGTAATTTCCAGAAATGGCCGACGTGACTGAGATAGGTTTAGCTTTAAATGCAAGCAGAATAGGAGAAGAACAGAAGACTCATATTCCTTAGACAAATTACTGGGTTTAATTTCAGTTACATTTGAACAACATTCTATACATCACGTTGTACAGTTGTACTACAGATTATAGAGAGAACTGTGCCACCATTTTAGTTACTTACAGTTCTTTTTCCTTTTTATATATTATGCTAAAACCAACAAATTTCATGACCCTTTTTGTAGAATGACCACTGCTCAGTCTCTTGGTAAAAAAATCCCCAAATCTAAGCAAGTCAACAGTTCAGATTCCTAAAACCCGTACATAGACTGCGACCAAATATGCATTCCAGTGTCCCACGAAACAAGGTTCAAGAAGCAGGTTCACGGTCCAGGTAAAGCGAAAGGAGGGGAGGGGAGGGGAGAGTACGATTGCGAACCAGCTAGAGCGGATGAGGTCCCTCCAGCTGGGTTTGGAGAGGTTTCGAGGCCCCGTCGCGTGGAACTCCCACGACGCCGACGACGACGCCAGCTCGCCGCCGCCGTTGCTCGCCATCTCCTCTGCTTCTTGGACCAGTGGGTTGATTGGCGAGGAAGGAAAAGTGAAGGGGGCGGCGCGCCGAGGAAGCCGTAGTCGGTTCGTCAACGTAGGAGAAAAAAGAGGTTTTGGATCCATGTGGAGCACATGCCGTGCCACCGCCAACGCGGCGGTTTCTTCTTCTTCTTGTTAAGAAATAATCTACAAATCAACGAACAGTAGTACAATTACACAATCAATCAATAGACGTCAGTGAGAGAGAGAATACACAGAAATTTTATTAATGAATCTGGAGTGATTACAATGCAGGATCGTCTCTCTATTTATAGACTAAACCCACCAGGGGCAATTCTGCTATTTGCCTATACCGGATCTTCTAGGTTTCATAACACTCCCCCTTAGGCGAATACCACGGCATACACACACGCCTCATTAAAAACTCCTCCCAAAAACCCAATGAAAAAAAAGGATGGAGAAAAGAGTGCATCGCATCCATTTCTTGGATCACACTTGTTGTCTCATTAAAAACCTTTACGTGAGAAAACTTCAAAAAAAACTCACAAGGAAAAAGAGTGCAACATTTGGATCTTCGGGATCATGTAAGTCTTCTGGTCTTACATATGGGCTATGGTTCAGGGATTCACTCCCCCTGAACCTTATAACTCACTAAGCCGTATCATCCCTATGCTTCGAACACATTTGTGGAAGCTAGAGGCTGGGAGAGATTTTGTGAATAAATCTGCTAGGTTATCACAAGACTTAGCCTTTAACACATTTATCTCTCCGTTCTTCTAAAGTTCATGAGGATAAAAGAATTTAGAAGCAATATGCTTCGTGATATTACTCTTAACATAGTTCATCTGCATTTGTGCAATACAAGCGGCATTATCTTCATAGATAATAGTGGGGTCATCGACGGTGTTTATGCCACATGACTTTCTTGATATGGCTAATCATCCGCATAAGCCAAACGCATTCTCGTGAGGCTTCGTATAATGTGATTATTTCTGAGTGTTTGGTGGACGTAGCTACCAAGGTCTGCTTAAATGATCGCCAAGAGATGACTGTACCACCACAAAGAAATACAAATCCTGTCTGGGATTTCGCACTATGTGGATCAGACAGATATCCTGCATCTGTGTATCCAACCATAGACATGTCTTGGTTCTTCGGGTAAAATAATCCAAGATCTTGTGTACCCTGAAGGTACCTGAATACGGTTTTAATGCCACCAATATTTTAGAGTTGGAGCTGCGCTATGTCTGGCTAGCAAGTCTACTACAAAGGCAATGTCTGACCTTGTGCAGTTAGCTAGATACATTAGTGCCCCAATAGCACTTAAGTATGGAACTTCTGGTCCAATAATTTCCTAATTTTCCATCTTTGGTCTAAAAGGGTCTTTATCCGCTTCTAGGGATCGGACCACCATCGGGGTTTTCACCGGATATGATTTGTCCATGTTAAATTTCTCTAGGACTTTCTTGATATATGAGGATTGGTATACAAATACTCCTTCAGGGAGGTGCTCCAGCTGCAGGCCTAAGAAAAATTTGATTCGGCCTAAATCCTTCATTTCAAATTCTTTAACAAGATAAGAACTTGCTTCTTTTATGTTTTCTGTCGTCCCGATGATATTCAGATCATCGGCATATACTGAAATAATACAAAATCCATTCTGGGATTTCTTTATGAATACACAGGGACAGTCTTCACTATTAGTATATTCTTTCTTCAGGAGGAATTCACTAAGTCGGTTGTACCACATTCTTTCATATTGTTTTAATCCGTACAACGACCTTTCCAGCTTGACGTTGTACATATTTCGATTCACTTTATTTTGATCCGGGATCTTTACTCCTTCTAGGACTTTCATATAAATATTTGAATCAAGTGACCCATATAGATATGCTGTCACTACATCCATTAATTGCATACATAAATTCATACCTGCTGCCATTGATATTAAGTATCGGAACGTTGTCCCACTCATGACAGGAGAATAAGTTTCATCATAATCAATACCGGGTCTCTGCGTGAACCCTTGTGCCATAAGTCTCGCTTTGTATCTCACCACCTCATTATTTTCGTTTCTCTTTCGGACGAAAACCCATTTGCATCCTACAGGGAATACCTTGGGTGGTGTTTGGGCTATCGGGCCAAACACTTTTCTTTTATTCAGCGAGAGTAATTCTGCCTCAATTGCTTCCTTCCATTTACCCTAGTTTGAACGCTTCTGGCATTCAGCTAAGGACTTTGGTTCTGGATCCAGTTCAAGGTTTCTAGCAATTTTTGAGGTGAAATAGATGTCGACAACTGTAGTTTTCCTTTTATATAGTTCTCCTGACTCAACAAAATTAGTGGATATTTCTTCATTCATTTCATCCAGCTCCTCGTGATTTCCCACAACGACGGAGTCTGGTTGTTTCGAAATCCTAGTATTAGACTGTGCGCACGCAATTGTATTGAGTTTACTATCTTCAGGATTATTTCCTTCAGGGGTATTTTTAACTTCAAGTTGATTCTCTTCAACTGACCGGGAAGATGTCTTATTGAGTTCTATTTTCTGCGGACGTCTCCGCGGAATTTAGGCCTCATTCTCTGGTGCTCTCCCCCTCTTCTTCACATGAGGGGTTGGAGTGGTTCGAGTATCCTTCTGGGGTATTTCTACTCTCTCCGGAGCATTTGCTACTGGTATATAAGACTTTGTTACTCCCTTCTGATCAGTGAATGCATCTGGCAAGTTATTTGCAATTTGCTGCAGGTTTATTATTCGCTGAACTTCTAGTTCAGCTTCTTTAGTGCGTGGATCCAGGGCCTGAATGCCCGAGGCATTCCAATCTATTTCTCGGCATTTATCTATTCATCCCCCTAGTGCCGGAAAATTTTCTTCATCAAAGATACAATCGTGTGTCGGTAGTAAACATGTCTCCGTGGTAGGTTCAAGATATTTAATAATCGAGGGACTCAAAACCGACATATACTCCCAACTTCCAATGGGCTCATGGTCAGACGTTGTGGTGGTGAAATTGCACACGATACAAGATGCAACCAAATTTTCACAGATGGGAAATACTTGGTTCTCTCCCACGCACTAGTTGCAAAGGGGAAAATTGATGGTATGCAGTTGGTCTTAAATTTATTAGTGTTGTTGCATGTAACACTGCATGACCCCAACAACTGGTGGGGAGACTACTGTTCTGCAGTAGGGGTCTAGCAATTAGCTTAATTCTTTTGATGAATGAATCTGCAAAGCCATTCTGAGTGTGGACATGCGGTACAGAATGCTCTACCTTAATAGCTAAAGCTAAACAATAGTCATTAAATGCCTTAGAGGTAAACTCACCGGCATTGTCCATTCTAATGGACTTAATTCTTTCATCTGGAAAGTTGGCCTTTATTATGATGATTTGAGCTATTAGTTTAGCAAAGCGTGGTTCCTAGTAGACAGCAGGCATACATAGGACCACCTAGTAGAAGCATCTAATAACACCATAAAATATCTAAAGGGGCCCGACAGGGGTTGAATAGGTCCACAGATATCACCTTGTATTCTCTCTAGAAAAATAGGTGATTCCGCCTCTACTTTCAGGTAAGAAGGTCTAGTGATGAGCTTTCCTTTTGCACAGGCTGGGCACAATAAATCTTCAGGTTTAGGAAAGTATAGAGTTTTTAAGCTATGACCAATAGAGTTGTTTATGATTTTTCTCATCATTCCTACTCCAGGATGCCCTAATCGATCATGCCAAATCTTGTAAGGCTCTGAGGATTTGTACTCTGTTTTTAACGCTACATATTCTTCAAATTTTATGTAGGTATAATATAACCCAAATGAGTAGGAGGGAAGTTTTTCAACCACACATTTCTGACCACTGTCAGACTTAGTAAGTAGGAGATATTCTGTATCCCCATAACTGTTGGTCTCCACATGGATGTCATTTCGACGAATATCCTTAAAGCTTAATAGGGTACGCTTTGATTCGGGATACAAGAGAGCATCCTCAATGACTATTTGGGTACCCATAGGGAGAACAAGTGTGGCTCTTCCAGTGCCAACTATGAGAGTATCGCTTCCAGCTATTGTCATAACATTTCCGTTTTCTTAGTTAACGTTTGGAAATATTTGTATCACTTAGGATTGAGTTGGTAGTTCCACTGTCTACTAGACATATTTCCTCCTCCTTCATCAGATTCAAGAAATTGTTATATATAGAATATAATATAGTCAACAATAATTCAACATGAATAAATCTCCAAAAGAACATACAACTTATTTATTCATCAAGAGATAATGTTTCAATCCTAAACAATTAATGCTTCAAAAGAGTATGGAAAATCCACTTATTCGTCTGGAATAACCTAAACTGATAAAGCAAACCTAAGGAAGCTATGACATTTGGAGTTACCCGGGGAGATAGCCCATGGCCTACTGCAAGTCGCCATATGCATCAACCTCCATGTGATCAACAAAATGTGTCTCCTTCAGGGAGTTCCACAGTGCCAGCGGGTCTTCTTCGAAAAGATACTTAGACTGCAAGTCTTGGTGGATTTTATCTGTTTAGTAGATTTTATTTAGGATCTTTCTGGAATTTTCTATTATTTTAATGATTTTTTGCTAAATAAGCAATTTTCAGAATTACTAAAGCAGAAAATAACATGCTGAAATAAATAATTCCAGAACAATAAACAATAATACCACAAGCTAACTAGATTATCATAAAGCTTAAATAATCTAGGAAATAAATTATATGAAAGAAATATGGTCTTCTGGACTTAATTGCAAATTTGACAAACTTCAGGGTTAAATTTTATAACTGTTTTCAATTCTAGCAATATTACTTAATTTCTGAGAACTATTGGGATTAGATTGCACAATATTTATAAGATTACTGATGGTAATTTTCATAAAAATGGTTGCAAAATTCTCATAATGCTCTTTGAACTCCTAGTTCGTGATCCCGTATTTTTTTTCATGCACTTTCATTATTTACTGCTATTTTCAGTGTTTAAAAGTAATATAAATAATCACAAATAATCAAAATAGTAAATACAATAAATAAATTGCATATAAATCATAATAACAAGGTAAAATATGCTTCAAGTGCACCCTTTTATGCTGGAATATAATTTTTTGCCGAATTCTGCAGTTTTCAGGGGCTAAAACGCAAGAATTTCAGTTCTGAGAAATTTTCGGGAAATCCAAGGGGTTTCTACAAAAATACCTTATTCCCGAAATATTTTTCGTAATTTTCAGAATGACAGGTGCCTTTTTGCAAAATTGCCATTTTTTTCTTTCGTTCGCCCGCTCGCTCGCTCCGGCCCATTTGCGCGCGCGGCCCCATTCGGCCATGAGAAGAAATCCCCGGGGGGTGGGGGTGGTTAGGTTTCCCCTTGGTTTCGCGTGCGTTCGGCGGCGGCGGTTTGGCGACGCGGATGACGCGGAGGCGAAGCGCGGAGTCGGCCGGTCGGCGGTGGCGAGGCCGAGCCGCGAGTCGGCGCCGGTCGGCGGCGGTGGCGGTTCTAATGGCACGGCGGTTCGCGGGGTGGGTGGCCGGCGCGGCTTGCGCGGAGGCGGCGACGAAGCGGTCGGACTCGGCCTGTCTGACGCAGCGCGGTGGGCGGGTCGGATCTGGCGCGCTATGGCGATGCCATCAAGGCGTGAGGCTTATGGTGGAGGCGCGAGGCGAGCTCGGCGGCGTGTGGCGGCGCTTCGTTGCACGGAGGCGGCCGATGCTACGGGTGGCGGTGGACGACGCCTTCAAGGCGGCGGCGGCGAGGCGGCGGCCGACGGCAGCTGCGAGGAGGCGCCACTGGCGGTCGGTGGCCGGTCTTCTGGCGGCGGCGGCGGCGACGCCGGCTCTGCGAGCTCGCGGCTTCGCGAGGTGGTGGCGGCGCACGGGTGGTGGCTCGTGCGGACGGCGAGCGGCCGGCGGCACTTGCGAGCGGCCGTTCGGCGGCGGCGGCGGCGCTCCATGGCCGTCGGCGACGGCGGGAGGGCGGCGGTGCCGTGGCCGTCTGAGGGACGGCTTAGGCGGAGGCGCCGCACACGGCGATCGGTCTTCCCTTCCCCTTCTTGTGATGCACAGCGGCGCCGACCGGAGGTTCTTGCGGTATCGATGCGCGCCGAGGCGGGCAACGGCTGTCTTGGTGCGGCTTGAACGCACGCGACACGAGGAGGCGGCCGGTGGTTCTCGCGGTCGACGGCGGGTCGTGGGGGTCGGCGTTGGGCGCACCGACGGCCGGCCGAGGCCAAGATCAATTTTTTTTTTGTTTTACTGTTCATATGATCCGAGGCCGACACGGGTGTGTTGATTAGTCTACTGGATTTAGATCTTAAAGTGTAGATCAAACTACTGGTAGAGACAGTCAACAGATTGGTCTAATCATTGCATTGCTTAACAGATCTAGTATTATCAAACTAGATTAGAATATAAATAGCAATGCGTAGTAGATTGAAATTACCTTTCACCTTGGAGAGCGATTCGTGCTGATAACGTGTTAAGAAATAATCTACGAATCGATGAACGGCAATACAAGCACGCAATCAATCAATAGACGCCAGTGAGAGAGAGAACACCCGGAAACTTTATTAATAAATCTGAAGTGATTACAATGCAAGATCGTCTCTCTATTTATAAACTAAACCTACCAAAAATAATTTTAGTATTTATCCATAACAGACCTTTTAGGTTTCATAACACTTCTTTCCCTCCCCAAATCCCACACGCTGACGCACACCAGCCCCACGTCATTTTTTACTGCAACAGAACATTTTTTTGTTTGTTTGTCTCAAATGCCTGATTTTAGGCCGCAGAGTGTTGTTTATGAGCTGAAGCAGCGCGCGGTTAGGGTCGATGTCCTCGGAATAAATAAATAAATAAAATAAACAACTTGGCTTATTTTCGCTTGTTTGGCTAACCTTCTGTGTGTTACATGCTGAGCAGACAACCGCGTCATCTCCACGGAATTGTATCCTCTACCTTTGTGCAGCAAAGGCCGAGATGTACAGTCGGTCGGTGCGAGAGAGCTGCACATTCACTGTTTATATTGATGCGATCAGAAGTTAAATTAGAACGAAAATGATCAGAATTTACTATTTTACCATATATACAACAGTATATATAATTTTTAAATAATACTATACTAAATAGTAATTTATATGGTAAAAGACTGCAAGAGATCGATAGTTAGACTGAACCAGGGAGCACCATTTTTAGACTAAGGAGTGTACGCATAGCATATACATAATAATATTTGCTATTTTTTTATTGAAAAAACCCGTATCCTGTGACACCGGATGACCAATTACTTCCGCCCCTTGGTGCTATATCTGTTTGTTCGAATACTGTAGTAGCACTGTGGAGAAGCTGCTGCTCAATCTAGATCTGTCTCGTCTATTCTTGATGCCACTCTTTGGGTCTTGACTCGAAGGCAGAACTATTTCCCTCTATTATTCCACGTATTACCTTTACATCTTAAGCTTTTGAGTGAGCTAGCGCGAATAACTAAATGAACAAACATGAAAAAAGAATTAGCAACAAAAAATACAAAAAGATTTCAACGAGTATTTCTTCGTCATCATTAGGCAGCGTCACACGTATCTAGCATCTGTGCTCTCTGACCTGCCTTGTCCTCCCTGTTCTTCCTGCAGTATGCCGTGACGGTGGCTACGGCGAACACCTCCAAGGCGCCGAGCAACAAATAGGTGACGGTGGCGTCCACCCGGACCACTCCGCTTGCTGTGCTTTGTGGCAACCACACCACCACAAGAGCGCGCACCGGCCGGCGAGACTACCTAGCCGAGCGCCCGCATCGCTGCCACGTGGAGCATGGCTTGCACGTTCTTGCCCCGCGTGAGCCACCACGCACGCCCCACCGCACCCGCGCTGTGCTGTCGGAGCTCCGCCACCGATGGTACGATGGCCACCGCGTAAACGACCTCGAGATAGAAGAGCGTCGCGAGGAAGACGAGCAGCAAGTTGAGTAAGTGCAGCCACGGCGAGTAGTACTCGGCAAGGAAGAACAGTAGCAGCGCAAAGACGCCGATGATGCCGACGTAGGACACCCGCAGGATGTGGTCAGAGGCGACGGTCACAGCAGGGCCCCAAAAGTTGCCCTTCACCTTGCCCAGGAAGGAGGCCAACGTGCGGCGCTCGCCGGAGCACGATGCGACGACAAGGGAAATGGTGGCGATCTTTACCGCCAACCCGATGACCACGTCGGCGATGAGGTAGACGGCGTCGGCGGGCAGGACAAGGGTTGGAAACCGCAGCGGTCACCACGAAGAGCCGGATGAATAGGCTGCTACGCGCCGGGACGAGGACGCCGTGCTTGAGGAAGGTGAAGAGGTCCGGTGCTGGCGCTGGCGCTGGCTGGGTGGCGGCCACCATGGCTCTTAAGATTCACAAATCCAAAACCGATACATCTAAATTCTAAAAGTGAACTATAAACTAGTTACAGCCCGTGTGTATGAGAACCCCGGACGTAAATAGAGCAGGCGATCTTCGATGGTGGCGGATTCGGATGCTGCCAAGCACCGGATTTGCTTGCCTGTGGTACCAATATGATTACGACATCTCTAAGGCCGGCCTTTGGTTAAGTCACAATTCCAGTCTATTCACGTGGATGAATCGAGATTTTAGTTTAAATTTTTGATCCATCCATTTGGATCTCGGTCGGGAATAGGTCTTCCAAACAAGCTCTAATGTGTTGAATCAAAAGGCAGATTTGATATCGGGCTGTTTGGTTTATAACTCTAATGAATTAAATTAAAATTTAGTATAGTCAAAACTTAAGTAAAGTTAAAATTTGGTAAAATAAACTTTATTTAGATTACGAACAAACTAAATTGGAACTCGTCGATTCAAAGCAAAACTCCGGGAGCCGATGCAAACTTTGCATTGAATAGAATAGTATTTTTACAAGTTGTTAGCCGGTGCATTAATTAATTACCTGTTTGCATTAAGAATTGGGGAAAGTCTGGGCAATTGTGAGTATTTTATTTGGCAGTGGTCCCACTTGGGAGGTGTGTTTCGTGCTAAACATGGGAGCAAAATACACCAACTAATCGATATCGATTTAAAACATACCACGTAAGTAAAGTTATACTACGTAAATTTTTAAGAACGGAGATTATTTTTCTCTACTGTATTAGAATAATTCCTACTAATAATTGAGACCTACATTACATAAAAAAAACTATAAAATAATAATATTATTTCTCAATCGCACTCTATCTTTATTTCATAAATAAGTTGTTTAATGTTTTGAATCGACTCTTAAGTAGAGTCCGGTTGCAGAATTTTGTGTGTTAGAATCGATCCCTTCAATGTATTGTATTGATTCAATGTCTTCTCTCTCCTCCTTTGAACCGGCTAAAACACAATATTAGATATGGTCCTAATTCATCCAAACCACCCATTGAGGAAGCAATGGGCATTAGGGGTGAAAACGGATCGGATACGGACGGATAATGATTCTACCATATTTATTTTCATATTTTTTCCGGATCCGGATACGAATACGGATACGAATAATATCGAATATGAATACGGAGCGAATATGAATTGAAACGAATACGATCACAGATATTTTTCGGAACATGAAAACCCCTTAAATTGTATGCCAGAAATTAATGAAAACATATAACTAGTTTATTTGATGCAAATATTCATGAATTGTTCATATTTTCAGCGAACCACACATAACATTGGCACTAACAAGTTGCATTAACTAGTTCATCATAAACATAACACTTAGTTTACCATATTTAGCTTATAAATCATAACTCACAAAATCACAAGTCATCATACATTCACACTTAGTTAATCGTATACATAAAACTTAGTTCATACTAACATTGATCAGGCTAGATGGTTAATCTATACACAAATGACTGTAACATCCCAAAGTATGTTACCAAAAATAAAATTAATAAAGTTATTATTTTGTTGGATTTTCTGATATTTAAAAGAGTTTTCTTGGTTAAAAAGATAAAATAATGAAATAAAATCAATTATTTAATTTCCTAGTTTTCAATGTTAAAAAAATTATTGAGATTTCTGGGATTTTATTGTATTTAAAGTGAAAATAAAAAAATAATTTCTTGAATTTTCTGGATTTCAAAAAGGTTGTTCATATTTTCAGAAATTAAAAATAATTTATGTGCAAAAATAAAAACCAACTTTAAGTTTAGAATTAATTTTATTAAGTTCAAAATAATTTAAGGAATTTTTGTGATTTTTTCTAGAATTTTTTTTTAACTCTATTTGTTATTTTCTAAAAGGCTATATGACTTGTTGCATTTTCTGAAATTTGAAAATCAATTAAAATCTTATTTTCTCTTTTGGGCTGAAATCATCTTCTATTGGGCTGAAATCCGGATATCCGGACTTGTCTTATCCGAATAATCCGTATCCGTATCCGCTGGATAGCATGCCTACCGTATTTGTTTCCGTTTCTGACAAAAAAAATCCGAATCCGTTTCCGATCCGAAAATTATTTGAGAAAAATCCGATCCGAGACAATCCGAATCCGTTTCGTCCGAATCAGTCGGAAACTATCCGATCCGTTTTCATCCCTAATGGCCATAGATGGAGGCCACGCCACCCCCACCATCCCTATGGAATCAGGAAGCTGTTTGCTATTTGGAGGAAAGCAAATGGATGGTTCCCATTAAATCAAGCGTGAAAAAAATCAAATTCAATTGTTATATTCTGACGGCTCAATGTAGCTTCAACCGGTCCAATTTTGCATAAATCAACTAGAAAGTAATTAGCAACATGGCAGTGGTAGCTTTTAACGATTAAGTATGGAATAGCTAGATGTCAGTTTTTTTTTCCGTTCTGGAATAAAGACTATCAAGTATGCTTACGTTTTCTTTTTTTTTATTTTTATTTTTATTTTTGATGCCACTATGACTTGTTCATTAGAAGAGTCTAGTTTAATGGCGAACCTCCTTCAGCTACATGTTGTCAAAACTCCTTTCGACCAGGTGGTCGAACCTCTAAGTAGTCGTGCATCTTTCCGCCTAGAATACAGTCAAACCCCTAGGTAGTCGAACCCTCTTCCGCTTGGAATGTAGTCGGACATCCTTCATCCACCTCCTTACATCCCTAGAGCAAGCGCACAAATTTGGAGTACGCTCCAAGTTCAGCCGTCGTGCCACTTCATGCCGCCACCACCTTAGCGTTGCTCTGAAGGGTCTCCCTTCCCTCTAATCGAGTCACCATTTGTTCTTGGGGCCAGGAGTTAACCCCCCCCCCCCATTAATTTAGCATTTCCATCACAGGCCAAGCCGACATGGAGAGTTTTCCCCAAATCTGGATAGGACCCCAAACCTCATTTGCCACGTTGTCCCCGATTGGCTTCTCCACCCATACCCCCCTTATTGTCGCCATCGGCCGCCATCGACCCAACTACCCAAACCACCCCTTGATCATCTTTTACGCTTGTAAGGTCCTAGGATGGTATAGGAAAATTGGGAGTGCTTGAAATCACAGCTGGTCTGAGCGTTTCTAGATCCTATTTGAGGTCGAGTCCATTACTCTCGAGTACCTGAACAATAAAACACCTATTGAATCACGGGTAACTGCTAATTCAAAATAAAGTAATGGTAATTAAGCAGTGTTTAACCGATCCGGATTATATAGGGGTCTACAGCTAAGACCAGTGTATTTTGAACCCATTGGTCTATGGCCTTGCCACACTGGTCTAAGACTACGACCACTGAATTCCGACCACTCAGCTTCGACCATAATAATCTATGGCTTCGACTAGATTATTTCGACCATACTGGTCTATGCCTTCTACCACCGTGGTCTATGGCTTTGACCATATTATTTCGAACATACTGGTCTAAGCCTTCAACCGCATTGGTCTATGGCTTCGACCAGGTTATTTCGACCATACTGGTATGTGCCTTCGATCACAATGGTCTATGACGTCGACTAGATTATTTCAACCATACTGGTCTAGGCCTTCGACTACAAAAGTCTATGACTTTGACCAAGTTACTTCGACCATACTAGTCTATGCTTTCGACCACACTGGTCTAATACTACTGGTCGAAAAATTTGTATGCTTCAAAATTTTAGGAATGGATGGGCCTTTACCCATATGTGTCCAATTCCAACAAAACCCTTTATGATTCAAAAGCAAATCAGAGAGTCATACCTAACTGGGTAATCTCTCATCCAACTAAACCATTTAGGAAGGTTCCTTTGGACATCCTCTTCCTCTCCGTTGGATCCAGTCAACTTCTCTTGATTATACTTCGACTGAAGTACATCCTTCATTAACTCCAGATGAGTATATTTTAGTCTCATCTGAAGTACTCAGTTCCTTCAAGTTGTCGTTAGATATGTTTACTTTCATTCGAAGTATTTTTGTTTATTTGAATATATTTGGATTTCTTGGATTTCTTTTGACTATCTTCAGTCGTTCTGGAGTTCATCCGTATTATGTGTAATTAGACTCTAAAGCCATAATAGAGCAGCAACACCAACAAGGATGAGGTCCAGATCAAGACCGTTAGAGCATTGAACAGAATGATTACCAGCATATTGAGTGTGATTATTACCAGGACATTGCACAAGGCCATGACCGAGGTTATCAAGATATTGAGTAAGGCGAGTCAATACTTTGATCATATTGCACCCAGTCTTTGCAAATTATGTTGCTTTAAATTAAGAAATTGCATTGCCATGATTTAAACAACTATCTTTGTCTAGTTCATAGTTAATGCATTAATGATAACTGGGTATAACCTTCCACTCCTTGAACTTGGATATTATCGTTTGTCACCCTAGACTTAATGGTTTACATGCCAGTGAATAAGTCTGTATCTAAGTGTCATGCTTAGTTTTGCTTAGATACGTGGTCGTGCAGGTATTAAAGTGCCCGCACCAATATTTCCAAACATGAAAAGCTGGATTTGGGCAGTCGAGGCTAGGAGCCTAGCTGGTATGTTGGACTAAAGGTTATTTTCAAAACCAACTTAAACCTGAAAATCTCTACTCAACTTGGGCAGATGGAATGAGTGGCTGGTGCTGGTAATGCACGTCGGTAGGGTATGTGGATGCACCACCCAAGTCAATAAAGGACCGAGTTCTTGTGATGACCTCTCATGTAAAAACAATACATCCACAAGTCTATAATGGGTACGACCTGGCTAACTAATTTGTTCGTCTTGGCGTGGCTTTGCCACTGGTGGGTGTGTGGCGTGGGTATGGGTAGAAGCTATAGGAAAATCACACGGCACAAGAAGGAGCCTCCTGGGAGCGTGGCTCCGGGCAGTGGAAACCTTAGCGGGTAGGGTTACATCGAGGTTGAGCATTGTAAAGGCCTTGTGGTAATCTCCACTTGATTCACATGTTTAAGAAAACGTATGTATATATCAGGATAATTACCTCTTGTGGGTAGAGTGTATGAACTCTGCATAGTAAGAAAACTATCTAGATAGTCGTGCTCACGGTCAAGATCGGTGCCGGGAACTCACCTGAACTAGGTTTCATTTTATAAAACTATTTGTGCGTGGGTGTGGAATGAAAAGCTGGGGTGGGAACCCGGGATTTGAGAAGGCCTGGTCGAGGACCAGTGGTAATTACGGGTTAGCACGAGCATTGAGTGGATGGAGCAACTCGATGGTATAGGAGATGGGATCTCCAATATTACTTTACAACAAAAATTCAGTTTATAAAACCTGTGTTGGTTTAAATGATAAGTCTCAGTATTTGCTACTACTTAATCTATTTCAATAAATGGATTTGTGCAAAATAAAAGAACCAAGAGCCTCCTCTTTGATTAGCCTTGCATCTATAATAATTACATTGTGTGTTGGCTCGCGAGTACGGTTGTGTACTCATACTCACTATTTACATTATTTTAGTCAGTACGCACCAAAAAAAACTATAGGGACAGTTATGAGTATTGATCAAGACTGAAGATCAAGAAGGCTAAGAACTAGGTCATGAGCCCACAGTCGATTGCTGCTGGGCATATCATGAGGGTTCCACATGTTATACTTTGATTCTTCTTCCACTGCTGATCTTTGAAAGTATTTGGCCTATATGCCCATTCTGCAAGCCAAAAATCATAAGGTATATTTACACTTTGTTTAATATTATGTAATAACTCTGCATTTTTATGATATATATTTGAACAAATGATGTAACTGTGTGTGATATCTACTGATCCAGAGAATGACACAAATATACACAGTAGGTTCCAAGTTCAAAATTTGGGGTCTGGCAGTGAAGAGGGGGAAATAGGGCATATGTAGGATATTAAAACCTAAGAGACATAAAACAATGTTCAAAACAAGAGTCATGGTAGGCGCAGTGGCATATCCTAGGTCAAAGCTAGAAGCAAATTAGCCAGAAGCAATAAGCTAATCTAGTTTATTTTGGGAGATAATTAAAGTAAATTGCATGATTATTATCCTTATCTAGTTGATATGGAAAATAGCATTTACGTCATTGCCGATACCCATGCTGTTGGCAACCACAATCATTGCAGCCTCAAATGGCATTTGAATTGTGCCTTCAACAATATGTTAAACACTAGCATGCGGGAATGCACACAACAAACCAATGCCCGCATGATGCAGTCGCACATATGCCATGTTGGCTACACACCGAAATAATACTTGCATAGTTGGTAAATGCGGTCTGCAACTACATCACCACCAGAAGTCATATCCCTTGCTTGAAGTGAATATAACCCCAAAAATAAAATATAGTGACATATTGGATTTTTGTTGATCGTGAATGATCTAATTTTGGCCATATTTATATTGGCATTACAAATTAAATTCAGTATAATTATTCCCGTCGAATAATTATTCCATTTGGGTGATTAAAATATAAGGCCAATGTTTTATGTTCAAGCATTATATATCTATTTTACTGAAGAGCATCTTGTAGTTTTATGCTGTTAGAACATATTACTTATGATCATAAGAAAATATGTTGTGTAATTATAAACTTGAAGTTTAATGATTCAAATTATTTAAAATATGGTATGAGTAATTGGTTCAAAACTTGGGCAAATAATAAAGAAACTAGACTATAGAATAAGTCTACCAACTCTCGGACCCTCGTATAGGACATTTGCTGCAAATTAATAACCAACAAGAAGTTGGAATAACCTACTGAATGTGATGATCATTCAGTTTTTGTGCCACTGCAATTATAAAAGTCTAGTTCACTACATGTAATTATCAAACCCCTTGTTGAAATTAGTGCGCGTTAGAGGAATCAAACATTTCCCACGTGTTATGACCATTGTAGTATACACCTTTAGGCCCCGACCAGTAGTTGGGGATCATGTTGGATCTGAAATTCAATCAAACATATGCCCATGATAGGGGAATTTGTAGTACGTTATTTAATAAAGATCGAATCTCAGCATTAGGGGGGAGAAATGCCCAAAAGTTCGAACGTCGTAGTATTTTCTAGAAGAAAATGATCTTTAGTACTAAGATACACACACTAGTCAAGCTAAACTTAAGGTTTAGTTTATACTCATGTACGCCATAAGTAGGGAGTTTGTCAAATGGTTTTCAATTATGAAGGAGTTGCCATAATGTTTACTTGTAGTAAATATATCGCTAAGAGTGGAATACCCCGGGTTGAATAGTATATCCACATATGAAAAATTGATTTATTGGTCCATGATCTAAAATATGCGGGGACACATGTGTGTCTAAGAAGCTTTTGTTTGGGAAATGACAAAGATCTGGTTAATACTGAAATACCCTCAATTATGAGAATATGGGAGAAAAGTTATCGACAACCACTTTGTCTTTACAGTTACTAAAGTTTCTCTTACGAGAACACAAATCCGGAACCAAAGTTTATGTCCAAGCGCTTGAAATGTTCATATCATGTTACATAAAGGAAGCATGTGATACTAAACCATGATCGCTAAATAAGTCTTGGAACCAGGTAGTTCAGACTTGATGGGTCATTATGAATATAATGAAGTGGTGAAACCTATGGTTCAAAGGTCCCCGTAGAGACCGTTACTCTCCTATTATGAATGAAATAATGTTCTGTTGCATAATAACTCTAGCAGATGATATGAATAAGTAAATAAAATATACAGTTAATGAGTTCTAAAAATCCTTGACGAGATACTCGAAGGACTCAAAATTCCTAGTAAAAAAGGAAATAAAATCACAATATATATAAAACTCATACCCAATAATCTCTTACATGTGGAAAGAGCATCTCCCTGAAAGGAAATTATCTTACCAATCGACCTCTTAATCACACCAATGATCATATGATCCCTAGAAGTGGACAAAGACTCATCAAGACCTGAAAGAATGCAATGAGGAACCTCAAGACCAGAAGTGCACCACACAAGCACTTATAAAGTGCATCTTCCACTAGAAGTTAGTAGAATGGTGGTTTCCTCTAGTACCATGGAGGTACGACATACATTGATGATATTACCAATTAATCCTCTAAATGGCAAAACTAAGACTGGTTATATTTTACTCTAGAGTAGTACAACTATACTTTATAAGTTTGTAGAACAGATTATTGGTTGTAACTTTAACCACCTGGAGATAGTTGCAAAATATTAAGACCCTGAAAGGTTTTGATAAATCATATCCGAAAGGTATATAACTTTGCAACTAATATTAACCCCCTATCCTCTACAAGGATAATATACTTGTGTTGCATAATCAAATAGTGGTATTTGATAAGTTAAGCGTGTTACTCCCAATATGGTTTATCCTAAAATATCCAAATGAGTAATAAGATATTTGTATGTAAGACTCAACATTGTGATAATCCAATCGATTTGATCACAATATCCCTGCCTATATTCCTTTTCAAAAAAATGTATGAAAGACATTAGAGCAATAAGACTTCAATGAAAATTGTCTTCGGGGGGAGCATATGCGAAATATTGATCATCATACTTGAGATTTTGAAAATCTTAGTCAATCCTAAAGGTGTTTATTCTATGATTACTGCTTAAATTTATCTTAAAGGTTTTATCACTTAACAATTTAGATATTGTTGGTTGATAATGCAAAGATCATGAAGATCGTTCCTAGATCCTGATGATCATTACTAAATCATGAAGATATGTTAGTTATCTGTCAAATTCCTATAGTGCAAAATCACATAATAGATTTATATTATTTTGTGGTGGTGTAGCCATCTTTTGACAGTGATCTAAGCAGACTTTGGTAGCTACTTTTACTAACCACTCAGAGATTATAGCAGTATATGAAGCCACACTTAAAAGTGTTTGGCTCAGACGTGTGATTAACCACATCTAAAAGTTGACATTAATATCGTCAATACCCTCTCAATTATCTATGAAGATAATCATGCTTGTATTACACAAATGCAAACGGGTTATGTCAAGAGCGATATCATGAAACAAATTGCTCCTAAATTTTTCTATCTTCATGGACCCAAGAAGAATAGTGAGGTAAAGACTACACAAATAAAGCGTTATAAAAATCTACTTTATTTATTCACTAAGTCTCTGCCTACATCTAATTTTCAAAGATGCATTCATGACATTAGAATAAGACGGCTTAAAGAGTAGTAGAGCTCAGGGGAGTAAATCGCTATATCATAACCCTTATCAAATCCTGAAGCTTTATCTAAAATCTTGAAGATTGGATCTTGAAGATTAAATGTCGTACCTTTTAACTTTGTGATTTTTAAAAGTTTTCTCATATGAAAGTTTTTAATGAAGCAACAAATGTAATGCAATTGAATGTGTGCTATATACTCTTTTCTCCATTCATTTTTTTCTCACTGAATTTTTGGAATGAGTTTTTGACGAGGCATATAAGCAGGCATGATATTTACCTAAAGGGTAGTGTTATGAAATCTAGAGTTTTATGAGTAATTACTAAAATACCCCTTAGTCTATAAATAGAGTTTTATTATGTAAAAAGATGTATTGATGATGAATAGAAAAACTCTACCTCTATACTCTGTGTCTATATTTGGTGTTAATTGTGTGATTAAATTGATTATCATCGATTTTTTAACAAGGCCTACGATGCCCTTCCCGTCGTCGGTGTGCTGCCGTGGCCACGCTACGAGTCGCAACGCAACACCTGAAGCTGTGTCCTTTATCACTCAACAGACACTGACAGGTGGGTCCCACGTATTGACGCTCCACCTGCAAGCGTGAGCCTAGTACGTCCCACCCAGAGTGTCGGCGCCGCACACACACCGAGCCAACAGAGCGAACGCTGTCCGTCCGATCCAACGGGGGGCGTGTCGGATCTCGGACAAGTTTAACAGCCTCGGCGACCGGGCCCCACCGGCCACCCCACATTTCGAATTCAAAGTTCAAACCATCACCTCTCCACGCCGCTTCCCTCTAGTCTCCTCGCCCTTCTCGCCTCCTCCCAATCGAAGCTTCTAGAGTCTAGGGCTCTAGGCCAACACGGAGGGCTCCGGGAGCAAGAGGGGGCGCGAGCACCGGAGGGAGGAAGGCATGGCGGAGCCGCGGAGGGTGTCGTTCCGCGATGGCCGCCTCGCGTCGCAGAAGGCGGAGGAGGCTGGTAGATCTCTTTCTTGGGTTCGATCGGTGGGGTTCTTGACGGCGGATCCCTCTTGCGGTGTTTCTTAGGGATTTCTGTGGGTGTTGTTTGCGCCTCGTTTTGCTTGGGTTTTAGACGGGTTTTGTGCCGCGGTTCTTGGTCTTTTTCTTGGGGCGTTTCTTTTGCAACTAATTAGGTGGAGTGCTCGCGAGAATCGCGAGGTTCCATTTCTTGATCACGTTTCTTGAATCTTGGGGGACATTGCGCGATCTGATGCTTTGTTTTTTCCCCCTTCTATCGGTTAAACTGTAGTAGTTGCGAGATGCCATTCTGGGACCTATAGTTCTTTTTTTTTGACGAAGAAGGGACCTGTAGTTCTTAGCGAAATGTTTGCTGTAATCTTGTTTGGAGACGATATTAGCATGTAGTCATGCGTTTAGAAGATCTAGTGCCTCGTCTTGAACTCTGGTTCCGTAAGAAATGCGCTTAGAGAGACAGTTTTCAGTTATTCTCAAAGCTGTCGCTGCTATCTTGCTCCAAGGGCATTACAGACTAGCAAAAATGCATGTGCAGGTTTAATTCTGATGATTCATACTTTAACTTCTATAAGTAATTTTAGTTGCAGAAAAAAAACATTGATCATAATGTGTAGTATGCTAGTTCTAATGCCAAGAACGTCATTTTTGCTTCTAGATTAGTGTGTTTATTTTTATAATACACGAAGCTTTGCTTTTGTAAAATTCGTTGGCTAATTCTAGTTTCTTGCTTTGCTTTCTGCAAGCATGGAGGCGGCGCCAGGCTGCAGCCTGGCTCGAGAGCATGGTCGGGCCATTCGGCCTGCCCCCTTGCCCGTCAGAACAAGAATTTGTTGCTGCTCTAAGGAATGGCATTGTTCTATGCAAGGCCATTAACAAAATACAGCTGGGTGCTGTGCCAAAGATTGTCACTAATGCCCCCTGCAATAACCAGCCATTGACGGCTTTCCAGTATTTTGAGAACATCCGGAATTTCTTAGTTGCTGTTCAAGAGTTGAAGCTTCCGTGCTTTGAGGCATCTGATTTGCAAAAGGTTTGCTAGCTATACTCAGCAAGATAATCTTGATGGAGGGGTGCTTACTCACCCTGCGAAGTGGGTTGCTTGTGCAGGACAATCTTGATGTTGGTTCAGTGGGCAAGATTGTCGACTGTGTCATTTCCTTGAAATCTTACCATGAGTGGAAGCAAGGTGGCGGAGCCAATGGGCCACTCAAGTACATGAAATCACCTCTTGCACCGCGTTCTGCAAGCCAGGTTCAGTCCGAAAATGTTGCTTGTGGATCTTCTACCTCCCAAAAGCGTCTAGACTTGATAGAAACTGATGGTGAGAGACAACCATCTCAAACTGTGGGTCCTAACATGGAAGGTTTGTGCTGCACTTTTCTTGGCACGCGTGATACACTTTATGTCTAAATTTTTGATGTCTGATAAGTCACTCTTGTCACCTCATTTCGATGCTGGTTTTAGTTGATTTGTTAGTTAATATGTTATATTACACTGTACACATTAGCTACTTTGTAGTGACTTGGTTAAAATAGTCAATGTCATGAACAATGTAACCATCTTTGTACTGTGCATTTGCAGAGACAGTGGAAAAACTTCAGAAGGTTATTTTGGATTGCTTGATAAGTTGCAAGGAAAATTTGGACCAAGAGGTTCTGAAAAAGGTGATTAACCAAGAATTAGATTAGTTTTTGAGTTAAATACATTGTACTGTTTATATCATGTACCAGTTTCTGACATGGCCTAATTATTTTTTCAGGATCCTGTAAAGCTAGTTGGTGCTATTTTATCAAGTCACCTGGAAAAAGAACAGGTAAACTGGAATGCTGTCTTATCTATTGGATGTTTCCTCATAAAGGCCATACGTTTTATTGATGTTTAGTGTTTACCCCCACTAATTTAGCCATGTGGGCTCACTTATGTTTTATCAGCCCTTTTGTCCTGTGAGTTCTTTTGTTGATGACATTTATATCTCGTATCGTATGGATCAAACAAATCGTGAATCAATGAAACATAGATATGATTTGTTGATATTATAAGATATTTACAATAGACTGGCTGTCCATTCACAAAAAAGGCTATGCTATACAAAAATTACAAGAACTAAGCATGGTATCATTTATTACCTAAAGCATACTGGTATTGCGTCATTCTCATAGTACTTCTGCAATTAACATCTAGGTTTGATCCGCAAACTCACGATATTTTTTAGCCTAAAAATAAGCACATTTTTACAGTGCTTGTTACCACCTGTTGTGTTTCCAGATGCAGTGTAAGACATCTTTTCTGAAAAATTATCTGTCAAATGGTTATGAAGCCACATGCAGCTGTCGACTGTGGTCCCTCCACTATACTTGCAGTGCTATTATTCTTTATTCACACCAAATCTTAGCATATTTTTGTTTTTCATAAGTTGATGTCTATTCAGATGGTTGTTGTACCAAATATTTTTCTATTACTTAATCATCATCTCAGCTAAATTGTGCTGTCCTATTTGTTTTCATGCATCTTGTATTCTTGTTCAATTGGGTGTACACAAATATGCGATGTGTAACTCTGCCTTCCACAGATCGCTGTTATATTGCATCACAACTTTTTTAAAAGTCTAATTACATTTTGATATTTGATGAGTTGTTTGGATTACATCTTTCTCCAGAGAGCATAGAACAACTTCTTCATATATAAAAAATTCAGCTTGGTAGAGCTGTAGAATTACGAGGAATCTTAAGTTTGTTTCTTACTGTTAGTAGTTCAGTGTTATTTATTGTGTTTTGTTTTACTGCTCTGGAACACATTGTTTATAAAGTAACATGTGATACAGGATACCAGAAGAAATTGATATCTTTGATCTTTCACATTTTTTCAGTTCTAACTTCCGAACTGTGGTTATACCAAGTTCTTTTCGTTTATGTTGCTACTTGCTACCCTTGTGCACTTTGTACAATGGACCGTATGACCTTGTAGGTTGGCATAGTTGGTCTATGCATTTGTTCACCAATGTTTATAAGTATTTTATATTCAGAGGAAAATTTACCCTTTTGCACTTGAGAGCGATGTTTTAATTAAGGCTAATTACAGCAGAAAACAATACCTTTTATGCAGTTCAAACCGTTTCTTCAACTTTTTTCTCCAGAAGGGGATACAATAAAAAATGAATCAACTCAGAGTATTGAGGTACTATTTTGCACTCATCTTTAATTGGGAAATTGCAATGTGCTTTTGCATTTATCAGTAAAAGTAAGAGGAATTGGCTTTGTTGCAAACTTTTAGCATGAGCAAGCAGAGAACAGTCATTTTTTTTACCAGTGATACATGCTCTTAGCCAACATTCTATAAGGTTTTCTCATTTGGTGCTTATAGTTAAATGCTACAATGTCTTCTTGTTTTCCATTTTACAGAATTTCACACTTAGAATCACAAAAATAAAGAAGAAATTTGTTGTATTATGCAGCATCCTACGCTTACATTTTTATACACATACTAAATTAGGCTGACTAGCGTACTTCACATCTGAGATGCAGAATAAATGCTGGTGCTCATGAAGTCCAAGAACTAAATAAACTGTTATAGGTTAGAGGAAAAAAAATACCTAATTCTCTAGCTTGTAAGAAATTCATACGTAAATAGTAATATTATTTTGGGCAGCTCTTTTCTGATGAAATATTATGCTTTTGTGTAATTGGTCAAGTCCTTGCCTCGGATTGTTCCAATTTTTTGTTTACCTGAAAAATTATTGAAAAACAGCTTGAACTACATTAGAGCCTATCACTAGTTCACAGTTCACGAAACCAAATTTTGAAAATGACATGTGGACATCTTGGTAGGATAATTCTGCTTTTTGTAACAATTAGCTTTTTCACCCCGATTTGATGTGGAAATAGTTTGAAGAACTACTTAAACCACATTAGGGCCTACAATTAGTTCATAAGTCAAGAAAGCACATGCAAAAAACTCATCAGTAAGTCTCTTGGAAGGGTAATTCTTTTTACAAAAAAAAAACAAATTTAGACAATTGTTGCTTTATAAATTTGCAATCATTGTTTTTAAATCATTGTTTTTTTAAAAAAAGTTGCATTATATTTTATAGCCCATGGACGCTTATGTGGCACACTTGCACTGGCATCTTGTTAATATGGTAGTAGAGTTCAACTGAATTACTGAACACATAATAGTCATGGTTTATAAATGTAAGATAACTTTGAAAAACTTTCCATGATTTTAAAGTCTGTAAGCAATTTTAATGTCATGATGTACAAAACTGTTTATCTGAGTTTGCATGTTCAGTCATTCAAAGTATCACTGAATAGTCAAGCACTCAAGCTGTTCATCATTACGATGCATTATCCTGTTGTTCCTTGTAGTGTTCAAATTCACAGATTGAGAATAGACGGCGCCTCTTGCAAGCACAGGAATCTGAACTTTTGGTGAGATCTCATGTGCTATCTGTATTGTCTTCAAGTTTAATAGTCAATATCATCCATTTGAGGTTTCTTTTCATTTCATGGTTATATAATAAATAAAGATTTTCTTATTTGTGTCAAGTATTTCCAGTTACTTTATGAATTCTAGTCTGTTTGTGTTTGTGAAATACCACATTGATCTTATATGGTCCCTTTTTTTAGACTGATCTTATATGGTCCTCGAATGGTGTGCTTATCTCTTTGTAGATTCAATAGCATCTCTTGGTACTCGGTAATGACACTGTCCTATTCTGCAGGAGCTCAAGACAATGTTTCAAGAGGTTAAAGTTGACTTCAGGTCTTTGCAGACCCAATTTCAAGATGATATCACCGAATTAGGTATGCTGTTTGAACATAGGCCATAGTACGCCTTTTCAGTGTTCCAAGTAACCCACATCATCAAGCTTTAGTTGTGGTATAACACTGCAACTCAAACTTTACAGGTGATAATATCCAAGGGCTTTCCAAAGCTGCTCTTGGTTATAACCAAGCTGTGAAAGAAAACAGAAACTTGTATAACATGCTTCAAGAATTGCGAGGTATGACATGGTATATTTCACTGTGGCCATTGATGTTATTGTTTGAATTATTTCTGAGAGCTCTTTTATAGGAAATATCCGAGTCTTCTGCCGGATAAGACCACTTATTAACTTGGAATCTATTTCTTCAATTGAACATATTGGAAATGATGGCTCAATAATGGTCTGTGATCCATCCAAGCCACAAACTACACGTAAAATCTTCCAGTTCAACAAAATTTTTGGGCCAACAACCACTCAAGGTAATATTGGTCTAAACTGTACTTGTATGCTTCTGTCTTTATCCAATTGTTACATCATCATGCTCAAATTTGTGCAGATGAGATTTATAAGGAGACACAATCTTTGACTAGATCTGTCATGGATGGTTATAATGTATGCATATTTGCTTATGGGCAAACAGGTTCCGGCAAAACTCATACAATGGTATAAGGCGAATCGTATTTTGTACTGTAGCTCCTTATTTGCATGGCACTTTATTCGATCACATCTAATTGTTCCTTTTTCTGTGCATGTTGGTGATTAGTGTGGCCCATCTGGTGGGTTGTCGTCCAAGGATCTGGGAATTAGTCACATGGCATTGAACGATCTCTTCAATATATCAACTTCTAGGGAAGATGTAAAGTATGATATACGAGTGCAGATGGTTGAAATATACAACGAGCAAGTTCGTGATCTTCTAAGCGAAGGCACTTCAAGCACAAAATATCCTTTCATGCATTACGTGCTATTCTTGTTATTTTTCCTTCTAGTATTTTCTGATTTGTCAGTGTGTTAGTTCCTGACATTGATTTTACATTAGATATAAGGACTAGTATCAACGGTTTATTGAACCTTCCAGACGCAAAGATATGCCCGGTGCAGTCTCCTGATGATATTATCAATTTGATGCTTTTGGGCGAAAAGCACCGGGCTTCTGGTCCAACAGCAATGAACCATAGAAGCAGTCGTTCCCACAGGTTTGCATCAGCATTATCTTTTGTTTAGTGATTTTTTTGGTTTGTTGTCCTTCACTCCTTCTATCTTTGCTGCAATTGATTTTTTATGCATTCTTGCAGTATCTTGACTGTCCATGTAAGTGGGAAGGACATGTCTGACAATTTGAGCCGTAGCAGTTTGCATTTGGTAGATCTTGCAGGAAGTGAAAGGGTTGATAGGTCAGAAGCCACAGGAGACAGATTGAAGGAGGCTCAGCATATTAACAAGTCACTTTCCTGCTTAGGAGATGTCATCACTTCTTTAGCTCAGAAGAATTCTCACATTCCTTACAGAAATAGCAAACTTACCCAATTACTACAGAGTTCATTAGGTATATGACTATATCTTTGAACATGTTTCTAAATGCATTATTCTAGCTATGGATATTAATACTACTAATCAACTAACTGATCGGCCACTCTTGATGGTATATGTCTTATCTTGAAGCCCGTTTTTTTGTTGAAGTAGAATATAAAGGAAGTTCCATTCTATAACTTGTTATACATTAAAGCTATATATGCAATTGTAACATCTTTTTATATTGTTTTTATAATGCCAACGACAGGGGAAACGCAAAGACATTAATGTTTGCCCACATAAGTCCAGAGGCAAAATCTTATGTAGAAACTCTTAGCACACTGAAATTTGCTCAAAGGGCTTCTAGTGTTGAACTTGGAACTGCCCATGCAAATAAAGAAAGCAACGAAATAAGAGAGCTTAAAGAACAGGTATTTTTTTGGTCTGTTACCACAACAACATTTCTTTTAATCTTTACTGCTAGTTTGCTACAATCAACAATATTATGTGACTGTTATGAATATTGTGTGCATATATTCAAGAGGCCTAATAGGCACAATATATAGGTAGTACAAGGGGGTTGCCATATATAGATAAGAAAATACAAAAATAGTCATATTCTAGCCCCCGCGCATTCATGGTGGATCATATACACTGAGTTTGGAGAGAAAATTTAAATGTTGTGCCCTAGCCTGTGGCTTCGTAAAGAAGTCAGCAACATGTAACTCTGATGGCACAAACGGTAAAGCAAGTACTCCCTTCTACACCTGTGAGCAAGTGTATGAAGCATTCACACCAATGTGCTTGGTGAGCTCATGCTTCAGTGGGTTCCGGACAATACTGATAACACCTGTACTGTCAGACAAAAGAGTCGTAGGCCCCATCAGAGGCACTTCAAAATTTGCAAGTAGCCACCTCACCTAAGTAACCTCTATTGTCACTGCTGTCATAGCTCTCAACTCAGCCTAAGCACTCAAACAGGAAACTGCAGTCTGCTTCTTAGTCTTCTAGGCAATCAGAGAAGAACCAAGAAAAACACAGTTAGCAGAAAGAGAACGACGATCAAAAGGATCACTAACCCAAGTCGCATCGGAGTACGTCTGAAGTTGTAGTGAGGTAGAGCTAGGGAAAAACAAACGACGAGAGATAGTTCCACGCAAGTAGAGAAGAACATGAAGAAGGTGACTGTAGTGAAGATGGGTAGGATAAGCCGTGAATTGACTCAAGATATGAACAACATAAGCAATATTTGGACGGGTGCTCACAAGATACACCAAACTTCCAACAAGATGGAGATATCAAATAGGATCCTCAAGAAGATCACCATCAGTGGCACGAAGCTGTAAGGATAACTCCATGGGATTCTCAGCAGTGCGAGTGTCAGTCAGACCAGACCGATCAAGAAGATCTTGGACATACTTCTGCTGGGAGAGGTAGTAGCCCTTAGGCATGGAAGAGATCTCAATCCCAAGGAAGTACGTAAGAGAACCAAGATCAGTCATCAAACCCTACTCGTTGAGATGCTTCTTCACATACATGATGAATAAGGAATCATCACTAGTGATGAACATATCATCAACATACAGAAGAAGCAGTGTCCTACCCTGAGATGAGACATGGAAAAAAAGAGCAGGATCATGGGAACTGACAATGAAATCGACAACAGTAATCACTGAGGCAAAACGCGCAAACCAGGCACGAAGAGCCTGTTTGAGGCCATAAAGGGCACGACAAAGACAACGGACGTGCCCATCAGGAACATAATACCCAGGTGGTGGCTACATGTAGATCTCCTCACGCAAAACACCATTAAGAAAAATATTCTTAACATCCAGCTGAGAGATAGACCACCGGCGAACAGAAACAACTGCAACAAGAGTGCGAACAGTGGTCATATGGGCAACAGGGGCAAAGGTCTCATCGTATTTGCAACCATACTTCTGCTGAAAGCCGCGAGCCACAAGGCGAGCCTTGTAGCGCTCGATAGTACCATCAGACCGGGTCTTAATCTTGTACACCCACTTGCACGTGATCGGACGAGTATGCACAGGTGTCGGTACAATATCCCAAGTCTTCATACATCGAAGAGCATCAAGCTCCTTTGCTATAGCGAGCTGCCACTCGGAATGAGGAGCAGCCTCACGATAAGAACTAGGCTCAGTGACAGAGAGAGCATGGGCTTTCAGAGCAAATCCAAGACGATCAGGACATCGAAGGGATGTCCGGTCACGAAGGACGTAACGAGGAGCATCATCAGGAGAATCAGATGTGAGTGTCGGCAAAATACCAGGAGAGGAGACTAGTGAAGGATGAGGACGCCTGGAGTAGTGAATACCAGAGAACCGAGACGGCGGTGTTGCAGGAAGCAACATTAGAGGCAGAGGTACATAAGCAACCAATTGAGACATACTAGGAGATGATCGTGAAGTTGAGAAATGGGTAAAGAGTCAGAAAGAGACAACCATGAAATCGACTCTACGGTAGAAACAGGAGGAGCCGAATTTTGATAGAAGAAAGGTCGAGATTCGTCAAAGACAACGTTGAGTGAAATCCTGATCCATTGAACAAAAGAATCATAGCAGCAATAACCCTTATGCTCAGAACTATAACCAAGAAACACACACTCAACTCACTGGGCCGATAGTTTAGTACGCTCACGAGGCTGAAGCAGAACAAAACAAGTACAACAAAAAACACGGAGGTGAGTGTACTGGGGGGCTCGAGAGTAGAGACGCTTTATAGGACTGGCACCCTTAAGAGCGGTGGAAGGCTGCATATTGATGAGATATGCAGCCGAAGAAACATTAGCCCAGAATGTGGTGGAACATGAGACAAGGAGAAGAGTGCAGGCAGTCTCAATCAGATGACGATTTTTGCGCTCAGCAACCCCATTCTGAGCATGGGCACCGGACAAGAAGACCGGTAAAGAGTGCTCCGCTTAGAAAGAAACTGTCCAAAAGCGCCATAACAATACTCGTCAGCAGAATCACAACGAAAAGTACGGATGGGAGAATCAAACTGAGTACGCACCATCGTTGCAAAGCTACGATAGATCGCAAGAAACTGACCACGGATGGGAAGACTGTGATAGTAGAGAAATGAGTGAAGAGTACGGATGGGAAGACTGCGATAGTAGAGAAATGGGTGAAGAGTTAGAGACAACCATGAAATCGACTCAACAGTGGAAACAGGAGAAGGAGCCGAATCTCGATAGAAGAAAGGTCGAGATTCGTCAAGGACGTATCGTGAAATCCAGATCCGTCGAGCAGAAGGATCACAACAGCGATAACCCTTATACTCAGAACTATAACCAAGAAACACACACTCAACTGAGTGAGTCGATAGTTTAGTGTACTCATGAGGCTGCAGCGGAACAAAACGAGTACAACCAAAAACACGAAGGTGAGTGTACTAGGGGGCTTGAAAATAGAGACGCTCTATAGGACTGACACCCTTAAGAGTAGTGGAAGGCTGCATATTGATGAGATATGCAGCCGTAGAAACAACCTCAGCCCAGAACTGTGGTGGAACGTGAGAGGCAAGGAGAAGAGTGCGGGCAGTCTCAATCAGATGACGATATTTGTGCTCAGCAACCCCATTCTGAGCATGGACACCGGGACAAGAAGACTGGTAAAGAGTGCCCTGCTTAGAAAGAAACTGTCTAAAAGCGACAGAACAGTACTCGTCAGTAGAATCACAGCGAAAAGTACGGATGAGAGAATCAAACTGAGTACGCACCATCGTTGCAAAGCTACGATAGATCGCAAGAAACTGGCTACGATTAGACATAGGGAAAATCCATGTAAAACGGGAATAATCATCAATGAAGATCACATAAAGTTTATACCCGCCTTTAGAGATAATAGACATAGGTTTCCATACATCTGAATGAACTTAGTACGAGAAGATAATAAAGTCAAAAGGACGAGAAGATAAGGACTTAGTAGAATGATAAAGAAGTTGTAGATGCTTGCCCAACTTACAACCTTGACAAAACATGGTCGTGCCAATAGTATCACGTTCAAGAACACATTGACGAACTAATGAAGAAAGACGGAACCCACACAAATGACCTAAACGGTGTTGCCACTGCGCAAAAACGCCAGAGGTAGTGGCAGCAGTGCGCGGTGGAAGTAGACGTAGAGGTGACACTGACAGGAGCAACGGAAGTGGACGGGAGGTGGAGGCGATCAAGGCCAGTCCCAAGTACCATCCATGTTTGTCTATCCTAGATGAAATAGGTGTGAGAGTCAAAACCAACCCTACAGCCAAGATCGGTGAACTGACCCACCGAGAGAAACTGCATGGTAAGCTGGGGAATATAGGAAACAGCTGGAACAAAAAAGTCAGTGGACAAAAGAGTGCCTTGACAACTGATAGACAGAGGAGTATCGTCAACTGTCTGAACAGTGATAGGAAAAATATGAGGTCCTACTGAATCGAGAGATGTGTAGTCTGGTGTCATATGGAAAGAGACACCAAAATCCAAAACCCAAGTATTTGGAGGAGACGTCTGAGCTAGACTGACAAAACCTGTTGAACTGTGAGAGCTGCTGAAGTAGAGCTTGACAGAACTGTTGAACATAGTCACCTCGCTGAGAAGGTCCTAACGTGCTGGCATGTCCTCTCGTCGAGGAGTTAGGGCCTCCCTACCTTCCTTGGATCGTCCACGTGCCTTGTTCTGCTTTTTTCACACCGCACAACGCTGGTAGTCATGCCCGAAGTTCTTGTAATAATTGAACTGAACCCCAGTTGGTGCAAAATAAGAGCAGAAACAGGCACCTCAGGGACTGTAGTCAAAAGCAGAAATCGTCGGTGTAGTTGAAGAAGAAGGGCTAGCAAGCACAGTCGGAACAAACTGTGCTGCTAACCCGCGGCAAAGCTCCTCGGCACTAAGTGTCGAAAGTGCCTCGGCGACTGTCGGTCGTGGTGAGCAGCTCAGCAATTGAGCCCTAATAGGCTCAAACTCTAGGCGTAAACGGCAGACGAAATCATAAAGGCGAAGGCGATCACGATCAGCCTTCTGCACCTTATGATACTCCTGGCAGAGCAGAGAAGTCAACTCGTCTAGCTGTTGCCAGAGACTGGCCAAGGCTCGGAAGAAGTCGTTGACGGAGGAGTCCTCTTGGCAAAGTATCTCCAACTCGCGCTGAAGCGAAAATAATAGAGCATCGTTGCTCTGCTGATATTGCTCATGAAAGTACTCCCAGATCTGGCGAGTAGAAGACAGACCAACAATGTCTGGCTAGATGGAGTCATCGACGTGACTACCAGCGCTAAAAAGTGTCTATGGCATACTGAAAGGCCCCATCATCAGTAGCAGTAGTTTTCTGCCTCCTTTTTGGTGGTCTCATCTTCTGCAGGAAGTGCAGAAGTAGGCTCTCCGAGAGAAGGCTAAACCGGTGACGGTGGACAAGGTCGAGCACCAGTGACATGTCCCAGATGCGAAGACCATCGAGTGTGATCTCCATGAGTGAAGACCACAACCTGTAGTTTGCCCCATGGAGCTTTGTTCTCAAGAATGGGATGCAGGTGATGGAACGGAAGCCATTCGTATACAGCACGGGAAGGCGTGGCGATCAAGGCAGCGAAGTTTAACAGGCGGCACTGGACGCACGACGGTTAGAGCTACGTTCTGTTCTTTTTTTTCGACCGGCTTAAAACTGCCCAGACTGGTCACGAAGCAGACAGGCCGGCAAAAACAACCTGGCCTGCACACGAGCGGGGGAACTAGGTGGCGGCGGCGGCTGAGTCTTCCTCAGCAGCGGCGACTGCAGCACTCCGATGGCGGGCAGCGAAGAAGCGGCGAGCTTGAGCACGCGGGCTCGAGCACACAAGCGATGGAACCAGTTGCGGCGACGGTGATGTCGAGGGGAGCGCGATGGGGACGAGGCGACCACCAGCGGCGTCGAGGGAGCGCGATGGGGACGAGGCGACCACTGGCGGCGTCGGTCGAGCTCTTCGCGTCGGGTTCCCAGTCGGCGGCGGCTTGGCGACATAGCGATGGCGGGCGCCAGCAAGCCGTGGTGGCGTCGGCGAGGGAAACCACTGCGGCGGCCCAATTTGGGCGGCGGCAGCAGCAGAAGGATGGCAGCGGAAGGAGGGAGCTAGGTTAGTACCCTAGTTATGATATCAAGTTATGAATATTGTGTGCATATATTTAAGAAGCCTAATAGGCAATATATATAGGTAGTACAAGGGGTTGTCATATACAGATAAGGAAATACAAAAGGAGTCATGTTCTAACAGTGACCCTTCTATGTACAATGTTGCATTCCACTTAAATTTAGGGGGATTAAATTTATTATTTTCATCATTGTATCTTTGAGTGAAACATTTTATTTAAGATTGCTTCTCCCTGCAAAATTTTGTATTTATCTCTATGTTATCAACGTAGATTAAATTTATATTGTTCCACATACTTATATCCATGGATCAAAATCCCAGCGGTTATCGGAAAACCTGGTGGGATCCGGGAGGAAAAAACCGGTTGAAAATTTTCAAATTTAAATTTATGACTATATAATGCACTTCCTAGGTTGGTTTATGCCTTTTTTTATAGTAGATTACCTATTGTATGAGTTAAATATGTTTGAATTATTGTACTCCCAAGTCCCAACATTTTTTAGGATTGTTATTTCATTAAACACTTTCTCATTAATATTTGCATTATACCTTATATATCAGTGGCAGGTGAATACATGTATTCCTTATGTATCAAGATTGTTACTTCATTAAATATTTTCTAATTAATATTTGCATTATTCTAATTGCTAATTACCTATAATTGGTTTTCTCTGTTTTTTCCGGTTTTGGTAGCGGTTTTTCTGGTTTTTTGAAGTAGTTTTTCTGGTTTTGGACGATAACCGTTCCGTTTACCGGTTTTAAAACATCCCCAATTCAAATTTCATTATTTGAATTTTCGCCAGTTTTTCCAGTTACCGTTACCGGCCGCAGGGTGGTTTTTCCTCCGGTTCCGAGATTTTGATCCTTGCTTATATCCGACTTTTTGTATTTCATTTGTTCCACAAACAGAAGAAAAAGTATCTAATGTCCAACCTATTTTCAGGTAGACACTCTCAAAAAGGCATTGGCAACCAAAGAACTGGAAAAATCATCACTTAAATTCAAGGAAAATACAGTAACAAGTGAGAGAACAAACCAACTGTCGGAGCGCACCCCACCAAGGCCACGTCGATTAAGCCTAGAGAATGCTAGTACTGGTAAAGGTAGCATACCAGACAAAAAGGCACCAAAATCCCCTCTTTCAATGAAGAAGTTCAACAGAGATCATGGGACAATTCATGACAAGGAATACAGCATTGGTGGCTTCAATCAGATCAAGCACCACAGATCAGTAATGCAGGTACGTCTTGCTCTTAATAACTTAATATTGTTTGATGTTGTAGGCTTGTAGCAACTGACCTTTAATCTTTCTTGTCCATTGTGATAGAAGATGTCCGCAACATTCTCTGAAGAGCCTGTTAGAGAGAACGAGAAGATAATTACTACAGATGATACAGTTGCCTTTTGTCAACTACCCTCTGACGCTTATAATTTATCCAAGCAATCAGGATTGGATATTCTCCAGAGAACACCTTGCAGATCAAGGAACGTGAGCGTGGATGTGAGTCGGACGGACGAACCTTTTCCTGCTGCCAAATTGGAGAAAATAACCGCAAGCAATGCGGCAAAGAAAGGATCACATGTAAGGAAGTCCATTCAGAGCAGCATAGGGAAATTGATTCATGGCTCTGAAAGAAGGTACGTCATGGGATGCATGCTTAGTTTTAGTACATATTTACACACGAGTATAGATTGTAATGTTGTGCGTGCACTAAGCTTTCTTTTCTACTGCTACGACATTGCAGGAATGCTCAACATTCAGCACAAGCAACTCCTACTAAAATCACTACTAACACAAACTATAATGGCCCATCTCCAATAACAACTGATGCAAGGTTAAGGAGAAGACAATCACTAACAGGTCTCCCACCACCACCGCCGACCATGTCACGCAGATCCTCTCTGGGAGCGAAGTCAGATATAAGTAAGTTTTTTAATCAAGAAAACTCAGTTTTGCTCTTATGTTCACATCCTTAATGCCATAACAACAAAGGCTGCCTTCTGTAGAGGATGAATCAACTAAACTGTTCCTAATGTCTTGTCGTTTGATGGAAGGTTTAAAAAATAGCAGCGAGTACAAGCCACTCCAATGGATCCAATGGGTCCAATGGGTCCAATGGCCTGAACCACATCAATGTGAAATATCCATTCTTTCTTAACCGATCCTTGCTTCCCATTCCAACATCACTATAACCTTCTTTTACCTGCTTGCATTGTCTTTTCCCACGGATAGAGTAATGCTTGAATCTTGATAGACATACAATCCAAGACATCATCAACATCAAGGATTCTTGCCATTGCCCTTTGAGCCTATAGGTGTTTTCCTGCCTATATTTTTAGGTCCTAGTTGATGCTTGGAGCCGGATTTTGTCCGTTCCTAACTGCATTCTTAAGAAAACACTAAATGGGAAACAGGTTTCTGTCAAAGAAAAGATCATCAGATTTTTTTTTCTTTTGGATCCTGATGTCCTCTCTTGTTATAAAGGATGTTTTCTGTTATCTTCAGTCCTTACTGAAAGAGCTTCTGCTTCCATTGCCAGGTTCAACTGATAAAAAAGGTGACAGAACACCACCTCCAGTGAATTCAGCAGCAAAGGCGAAAAGGTGGCTGTGAATCTGAAGCGAAATTTCACTTCGAGCAGAGCACAAGCCTGTGCCAAAGGCCAAAACTGGACATATTCTTACTAGTCTCCAATCAAGTCTGTCTTCAGAGAACACCCAGGGCACATCTCGAGTAGTTACATTCTTTGTAACTGGAACTTTTAACAAGCGGAATTTGGACGATGGGAAAGGGAAGCAACGCTTCTGTGTGGTGTATTCTGAATTTCTTATATGTAGTTACTTTTTAGCCAAAAAAAAACAGAAAAGCAAAGAGTGATTCAACTTAACTGAGCAGTAAGTTTCAGGTCTTGTATGGTTGCGAGCAACAGAAAAGCAATGAAATTGACGAGTTGCCTCTTTTCTCCTTTGATATAAGCTAAGTAGCCTCAGTTGTGGGCCTCATGGCCATTAGTGTGCTCACGCTATTATTCCTTTTTGCCACGACTTCCCGAGTAGCAACCAAAAGCATACTCTTTGGTTAATCGTGATCTCCTGGGTGATATGAATTTTCCCTCTTTGGTTTGCCAATTCTAATAGAGATTAGAGTTGGGATTAGAAAAAGAATTAGCAAGTTTTGCGTCAGAGGTTTGATTAGTAGATGAGTTTGTCTGCTACAATCTTCAGTTGCGATTTCGGGCATTGGATGGGCATAATATGATAATATCATCTACTAGATAGTTATAGAGAATTTCGTTAACCTTCTGTATAGTACTTAATCATGTCAATTGATTAGGTAGATTAAGAGTTATGATTTTTGTAAGCTTGTTGTCCGGAGAGTCGTCTTTTGGCAGCGTCTTGGTAAACTATAGATTAAAATTATTAAATTGACTACTTAGGATTTGTGCTCTACATGAAAAGTGTAGATAACTGTTTAAAGATTCTAGAGAGTCCAAGAACACGAATTTTGGTTAGGTAGAATAGAAGTTATGATTTTGGGAAGACTGCTGTCCAGAATCGATTGCTGCTGAACGCAGTTGTGGGAAACTATTAAATTGACTTAGTAGATGATATAATTGAATTTTGGGTATAACTAGAAAGATATAGCTAACTTTCTGTAGATTCCATAAATGCTATGGTCTACAGTATTTGCATCTATAGATTAATAGATGTGAAAATATTAATCCTGTTCTCCAGAAGATGATAGAATGATCTTCTGGGTTAAAAATGAAGGGTTAAATGATTTAATCAAGAATCGTGGTCAACTAAGAAATTGTGGAGAATTTTATGTAAAATTCAGAACTGGTGTGGTTTGTCATAGTAGGGTATAGAGTCAAAAGTTATGTTGCTTTTAGTATCGGGACAACATGGGGTGACAGTCCAGTAAAGGTGGAGTGTTGCAGATTTGGGGAATGTATAGGAGCAATGTCATTTAATTGTTGTTCTTATATTGTTGTAGCTTGTTATTGAGATTGAGTGTTTACTATAGGAGGAGTGGCGTCGGGTTTGTTGTTATTTTCTAATCAAACCGTTCCTCGCTACTAAAAAAGGCAAGTGCATGGTAGACCATGTTTATTAGTTGATCACTGTATTTCTATACCACTCATTACAAGTATATTGTTGTGCTTTTACCTTATTTAATTGCAAGCAATGTGAATGATCATGATTTATTTTGTATTGTTGGATATGAGAATGTTGGATAATGTTAATAATAATGAATCTATGAATAGTTGTGCATTCATAAATAGAAGGTGATTATGTTGATCACAACTCCATGGGAGTGGAGGAGGTCCCCGATCCATGAGGAGAACATTGTCGCGAGTGTCCACTCACGCTATACTAGTATACGCGAAAGAAGTGCATGTGGACATTTAGTGCAGAGATGCATTGAATGAAAAGTATTTAATAATTATGTATGAGAATAAAGAGAAGAGAATTGAATGATTGAGCATAAAAATGAAGAAAAAGAACAATTGATGTTGATGATGTTATTGATTACTGCTGATTGAGCTTTGTTCATTGTTCATTATTGTGCTTACTGAGTCGTAGACTCACTCTTGCTCTACTGTTGTTTTTAGGTGACCGTTGACGACGTTGCTTATGTGAAGGGCAAGCACTCACTTGGATTCACTTCATTTACTCAATCACAAGAACTATTGTTCATGAGACAGTTTATTAGTGTGATAGATTATTAATTCGAAATGGATATTATTTCTTAGCTTAGTTGATTATTCGTTAAATAGATTTGTTTGGTTTGGTTTGGTTTTGTGTTGATCTTGATTTATTAATTTGGCATGCTTCCTCTGAATTATTTATCTATGAATTCTTTATTGTTATCCTTGGGTTATTGTGACCCGTAGACGGGTTTTATATTTGATATGTTTGCTGTAATTTAGTGTTGATTGTTGTTAACATTGATAGTTTGGTTAGATTAGTAGCATTCTGAGCTCCGTGTTGGGCCAGTGTTACAAATTAGATTAAGATCCTTTCGATCTCTTTAAAGATTAGATTAAGATCTTTACGATATCTTTATTTGCAAATCCAGGGAGAAGAGGAAGAAATAAAGCAAGCAAGATTAGTATCTCTAATCTCCTTCACCCCTGCTCTGCTCTGCTTCCGGTCTAATCTCCTTCGCCCCTGCTCTGCTTCCGGCCACCAGGCGCACGCCACCTCCTTCCTGCCTGTGCGCCTCCCTCCTCACCACGGCTTCCGGGCAAAGCCTCCCACCTCACTCATCCTATTCCCGAAGCACGCGACACCGCCGTTCAAACAAAAAAAATGGTATAGAGATATAGAAGTAATTCTCGATAACAATACAAGTAATTCTCCGATGTTTATGTGTGCACCTTAAATTTTCTCTGGTAATTCTGCAAGCAAAAGCATAGTCTGGCATAGAGATTTAACAGAATTTGCTATGCCATGAAGAACTAGAAGAACTAGAAAGTAGAAACACTACTACCCAAAGGAAAACAGAAGATGTGATGAGTGATTCATCCACTAGACACACGACTTAAGCAAAGGAAAACGAATAGATGGAATTGAGACTCAACGTCAGTAATGTCAATTCCACTGTTGCACACATGTTCTCGCTAGTACATTTGTCTACACAGGTAACATAATTTCTTCAATTGCTCAAGCTCAACGCTTGGTAATGTATAACCATCTATTGCACTCTTCCTCTCATTCTAGTATATGCCTAATGCCTGTATACATCTTTCAACAAAACCGACTACCTTCATGCTAGCTTCAATTTGCTTTCTATTAATTTGCATGTATGAGTAAGACCCAGGAGTGCAGACCATTCCAGAAAAAGTATGATCAGGTCTGTATCCCTCTACCTATGATGTTAGTCCTGTAACTTCCTTTGGAATCAGAAATAAAAATCCAATTGGTAAGAGAGTGCCAATCAGCTGTACACCCAATCCGAGTGCCAGATTGTCAAACTGTACCGATGAGATGCCCAAAGCTGACGCGAGAGCAGCTCCTGCAATGAACCTAATGTCGTGCCAAGGTTGTTGATGGACATGAACAGGGCAAACAGTGTGCCCTCAATTCCAGGTGGGCAAAGCTGCCCCGAGAGGATCAGGAACGGCATCATCCTGCCAAATGAAAATATTCTTGTCAGAAATTGTATTATGATGGATAAATTATACACGCAGAAGGATAAATTGGATGCACTATTGTAATATGCAACACAGAAGACAGTAAACACCAAACTCCAATCATGATGTTTTGTTTTTCTACTGTTGATTTGGTATGAAAACTGAGAAGGACACGAGTATATTTTGAAACCAGTTCCGATTTGCATGAATTTTGTCAAATTTAGAAGAAATTTGTGCTGATTTGAAATTTTCAACCGATTTTCGGCCAAACCAGCCCTACCGGACCAGGAAAATTATATCGCTGAAATTTTGCCAGTTACCGGCGTTAGCGGTGGGGTCCGATAAAATTTCATACCAGACAAAAAAATTCGGATTTATGTAATTTTCATCCAAATTCAAAAATTAGATAAATTTCATCTTTACATCTGAAAAATTCAAATTTCAATTAAAAAATTATGTCCGCAATGTCGCCGAAATTTCCGGTAACTGACGATTACCGGTTCTATCAGTGGGGTCTGATTCAAAACCCTGGATACACCAGACTCCACTCGGTGTAGATATGTATACATGATTCTGATCTTCAAGCCATGTGTATAATCAGGGATTCAAAAAATACTAGGAACCTTCTAATTATTGCTGGTAATGGGTTCGGTCATACTGGATAAACCAAACATTTTCCACATTTGGTGGAAAACTACATTGATTTAAAGCATTTAATTGATGAGTGCCATTTGGCTGAGATTCACCCTAGAAAAGAAAAGGAATTTTAAGGGTACATCAGTTTTTTCCTGTTTCAGAGGAAACAAATAAGTTTTAGACTGGTGCCTAGTTGAGTTTCCATGACACTAAATATCCGATCAATTTAAATGCCAGGTTAGTCAATTCAAGATCAGTAACTCTGGGAACTAATCAATTGTATAATAAAAGCTGGTGATGTGTGGTTAAAAGCTCTAAGAAAAAAAAGAGAAATATGCTAGAAATTCTCACAAGTAAGAAAAAACATCTAGCCCTTAGCTTGGTAGACCCCTAATTACAGCTAATCTATACCGTTACTCGATGTGCTACCTACAACATATTTTTAAACATAAAAGATAAGAGAGAGTCCCCAACCATAAAAATAACTCCCATTAAGATATATCCCCAGTCAAATATATCGAGTTGCACAAGATTAATAGTTTAGTGTACTAGCCTGCACCGCACAATTGCATGAGCCAAACAATCTAGTTTAGGTCAAATAACAGAAACCCATCTCGAACAGGTTTTCGAAACACAACAGGTCAAGCAGATTCACCAAGTATATGATTTGTAATCTAGTCCATTGTAGTTTCGTGATTCAAAGAAATCATAGCTAGAGGATATACTTGAACTGGTTGATTGCATCAGCCAAAGCAGAACCCCACAGCACCATGTATTTATCCGCAATTCCATACTGAACATGCAATCCTGACACTAAAAGAATGTCCAGTATGCTAATTATGGCAAGACCAACATGTGCAAACCTGGAAATAAGAACAAATGTTAAAAGTAGCACATATAAGTATATAACAACTTCAAATAAGTGTGGACAGGTTTGTATTGTAGCTAATGACTCCCCAAGAATTGCAACAATTTTTTGAACAGGATAAATTATTAAACAGCGTATGCTCACCAAACCGGTTAAATTGGGCCAGAACACTTACCAAAAAGTGTATGGCAATTAGCAATATACCAGGATGAAAATGAAAATTAGAGTATGATACTATGATCGAACGAATTTATTGGGGAATAATCCCACATGCATTCTGATAGTCATGAAAATGGAAATAATCCAGATGGTGACTTAACACTTAGATACAATTTAAGGTGCACACATCAACATCGGATAAACCAAGTAAAGAAGATGACTGATTATCAGGTGTCTTGAAAATTTTGTCCTCAAATAAATGCTAGAAACATTGATCATAGACAATCAACTTAAGCAGTTAGCAATTCTCAGTACATTAAGCATATATGACATAAAATTTCAACATACTTGAAAATTAATCTGTGCCAGACTACTAGTAATCCAGATGGTGACTTAACATTTAAATAAAAGAAGCAGTTTCAGCAAATAAACTTACATAAGGATATTCCTGAGTTTCTTGTGCTTAAAATAGCGGTTGTAGATATATGTGCCAAGCATTAGACTGAACCACCCAATCACACGTGCAGTCCCTAGAAAGGATGCCTCCAAATGTAGGACCTCCGTTTGATAATAGAACATGACTGTTGAGATATTTGGAATTGCTACATTTGAAAAGAAAAACCATGCCATCGGTCTGGATAAAAAAACAAAAGCATCAATTAGGCTCTTCAGTGACAGGGGCGAACACCAGAGGAAATGAAATACTTGCATAGTTGGTTACCGTAAAATGGTTGGCTGCTTAAAAGCATTGCATAAACTGAAGAAGGCTGATTTCAGAGACAAGTAGGGCCTTGAATTAATTGACCTATTGTTGTTCTCATGAGCCTCAGATCGTTTGGACAACGACCTCCTTTTGCTATTTTTACGAGCTCCCTTTCGCCTTCTAGTGCCCTCATGTTTAGATGGTTCACTAGAGCCTTTCCCAGCAAAAGCACTATCAACAGTTTGATCTTCAACATGCTTATGTGCAGCATTATCTACTGTGTTCTCAAACCCTTTTGGAGATTCCTCGACGAATATGCAGGAAGCTAGTTGAAACAATGGAAGAGCTGAGAAAATAATATATATAACATGTATCGGGAGATTTGATAAAGCATATCCTCCCAATAAGCTCCCAAATATCCCCCCTACAGCCATTGATGACCAAGATAATGACTGGAGATCACCAGCAAATTCTGGCCTGAAAGAGAATTACTGAGGTTTTGAGATAGAGTATTCTATAATACTTGCTAAATGATGGCACAAATTGCTCCAAGATACTCACCCTGCTGACCGAACTGCCTCTGCAATCATTGCATCTATAACAACATCAGCCATGGCACATCCCAAGTTCTGTACTACCAGCAAAGCAATAAGAAAATTGCTTGAGCTCCTCAAAGTTTCTGACAGACCAAGGATTAGCCACGGAAATAGAGAAAGACAACTAGAAATGATCAAATAGGGTATACGCTTCCTCCGCTTAATTGGAATACAGTCTGACAAAATCCTACAGGCACAATGATATATGGGTAAGTAAAGAAAACGAGAATTCTGTTGAGTAATCTGAAATACATAGCAGTCCATTAATGCATGTATCAAGGCATATGGATGTTTTACAATAATAAGCAACCAGTGCCAAGAACTTGTGCAACTCTACGAACAAGAAAATATTCAAACAAAAAAGGATCATGGGAACTAACTAGAAAATTAGATAATGAGTTTGATGTTACACAGGCGTATGCAGTAAAACCACATAATACCTTACTACCCAGCCCCACATGCAACAAACAATGCATGGATATACAAGAAGTTAGATATGTGTATAGCTTAGGGTGCTATTTGCATATTGACCTGCCCTGTACATGGTGCATTGACCTTTGATCCATTGGAATAGATGAAGGGGTTCATTCCAACATGGTATCAGAGCTATGGAAACCTTAACCCTACTTCTTTCCACCTGACCACCGCCACCTTAACCCTACTTCTTTCCACCTGACCGCCGCCGCCGCCGCCGTCGCCGTCTCAGCGCCCAAGCGCACATCCTCTGTTTCCCGCTTGCACTTCCTCTGTTTTCGCCCGTGCGCACAGCTGCCCGACGCCAAAGCCTTCGGATCCCGTCAGGTCGACGCCAGATCGACGCCGCCTCCTCCGGATCAACATTCCCCCAACGCCTGATCGACACCGCCGCCTCTGGATCGACGTTCCCCGCTCGGCTTCGCCCGGATCCCGTGCCGCCGCCGCCCCGATAGAGCCTCCCTACGCCTGAACGGGATCGCCGCCTCCAGATCCCGCCGGATCGACGTCCCTCAACGCCACCGCCTCCGGATCAAGCTCGGCTTCGTCCGGATCCCGCTGGATCGAGCCTCTGCTCCGCCCGAGAAGCCTCTACTCCGGCTTCTGCACCGGCCTCTGCTCCGGTGCTGACTCTTCTCTACCAAGAGCACCGCCGGCCTTCGAGCTCGCCGCTTCTCCACCAAGAGCACCGAGAGCACTGCCGACACCGACCTTGCCACCCGAGCTTGCCTCTTCTCAACCGATGGCTTCCGCGGGTGGCTCCTTCGCCATTCTGCTCCCCCCTATTCGTTTCGACGGACGAACTTCCGGGAATGGGTTGTTCACCTGAAGATTCACCTCAATAGCCAATGCCTCTGGGGTCATCTCACCGGCAAGGACCCCTGTCAGCCTCGCCTACGCCGCTGGTTCTGCCTGCTCTTCCAGCTGGTGCGGATCAGGCTGCTCAGGAGGAGGCCCTGGAGCTTTACCAGTCTGAGCTGCATGCCTACGAGAGGTGGTAGGATGCCAAAGCTCGTGCTACCACCATCCTGGTGGGTCCGTGGCCATCTCCATGGATGTGACGGAGCAGTCGATGACTCAGCTGATGTGGGAGCGCCTTCAAGCTCACTACTAGCCGATAAGTGATGCCATGTACCTCTCCGTTGTACACAAGGCGCACTCCCTTCAACAGCTCAATGCCACTATGGACGACTTCTACCAACAGATGTCTGAGGTGTGGCGTCAGCTCGACTCGAGGGTCGGATGTCTGCCAGACCTAACCCTACTGGGTGCTGCTCCGCGCTCACCAGGAGACTCGTCGTCTCTACGACTTCCTAACGCATCTTTGGCCTGAGTTCGAGACTATGCGTATTCAGCTCCTGACTTGACACCGGCGCCAAACCTTGGTGGAGGCCCTCACGGGTGTCCGTGCTGAGAAGATTTGTCGTCGTGGCGCAGATCAGATGTCGGCTGTCTTATTTGCTTCAGTGCCGGCTCCTTCAGCACCGACCATGGTCCCTCCAGCTCTCGTCGCACCAATGATTGTTGTCTCTGCTGCGGGTCTCCACTACACCTACTGCCATCGTGGTGTCCACCAGTACCAGGACTGCTACAAGCGTAGGAGGGACCATCGTCGCCGGAGTGGACGTCCACTGAAGGGCTCTGGAGGTTCTTCCCACTCAGGAGCGGACACCTCTTGACAGGGCTCCTCCGGTGACACCACGCAACAACTCCTCTCCCTGCTCCAGCGCCTCAGTGTCAGCTCGTCCTCAGACTCCTCGGGTTCTACTCGTCTAGCTCTTACTTCTCGGCGGTCTTCCTCGCCTCCGCCTCCTCCCTCGTCAGGCATATTGTTACCGTGATCTTGAATTCTGGTGCTTCCTTTCACATGATACCAAATTCTACCCACCTTACCTCTATGAGTCCCATAACTCTTCCTTCCACTGTTCAGACAACAAATGGCACCTCTCTTCCTTAATCCCTCTCTGATTGCCTGAAAGATCAAGAAGTAGACTGTCGTTTCCCGTTCGAGTGTTGAGGCTAAGTTGAGAGCCATAGCGCGTTGACAACTAAGATCACCTAGCTTCGGTGGCTACTTGAGGATTTCGGTGTTTCAGTTTCTATACCAGCTTCTCTCTTATCAGATAGTACTAGTGCGATCAGCATTGCTCGAGATCCAGTGAAGCATGAGCTCACCAAACACATTGGAGTAGAGGCTTCGCACATGAGATCGCAGGTGCAAGACCAAGTTATTGTTCTTCAGTATGTACTTTCGGAGTTTCAGTTAGCAGATTTCTCCACCAAGACACAGACTAGGGCGCAGCACAGTTTCTACCTCTCCAAACTCAGTGATATTGATGCACCATGAGTTTGAGGGGGTGTTAGATATGTATATAGCTTAGTGTGTTCTTTGTATATTGACCTACCATGTACGTTGTGCATTGGCTTTTGGCCCATTAGAATGGATGAAGGGGTTCATTCCAACACAAGCATTAGAACCAAAGCAAAGCAATTCACACCCCCCCCCAAAAAAAAATCAAGAGAAGTTGGAAGTGCTTCCCACAATGTCTTCCCTTTTGCCCTTTTTCCCTGTTATTGCGTGTCTCCAAATGTACTTACATGCTAATCCATTTCCCACTAGATAAAAACAAAGCTCCAATGAAATTAATTGACATTTGACATAAAACTATCAAAGTTCAAGTTCGGCTTGTAAGAGCATAATTACTATCAAATTTTAAATTTTAAATTTGAATTTATGACTGCATAATGCACTTCCTAAGTTAGTTTAGGTCTTTTTGTGCTAGATTACGTATTGTATGAACTAAATATGCTTGAATTATTGTATGAGCAAGTCCCGGACGGTTTTTTGAACTTGGAAAGCACATTAGATGCTCTTGGCCACAAAGATTCTTCTTTCTATGAATCTCATGCTAGCTCAAGGTCTATTCGGACTTATGAACATTGAGATGTCAATCTATTACCTTCTAGTGATGATTCTCATTCGTTAGACATTTCTTCTCATCCTACTTACCATTAGGGAAATCAAATCAATGCAAGAATTGTTTACCAATGGATGGAACCCGCATATTACCAACAAATTTATAATCATTGGGTAGAATATGTCCATTAAACATACACTTGAGATCAATACAAAGCTCACCCATCTCAATCTGAAGGACTTGTACTTATTGATAACAATGTACTCAATGAGTACATTGCACAACTTTCACGTTTCTCGACAATGTATTGGTATAAATTGCTACTCCATTATTATTTTCAGTATGCTAGTCAAGTTATCATTCATTATTATTAACTTATGTTTTTATTATTTTAGATGTTTTAGAACACTTAGAGGAGAGAGCTGCCCTAAAGAGTGAAGCTAGCAAGGAGGACTTTTTATGTACAACATTAGGCTCCTTACAAATTTATAACTAGACATCAAGCTCCTTATGTATCAGGATTGTTACTTCATTAAACAGTTTCTAATTAATATTTGCATTATTCCTATTGCTAATTACCCATAACCGGTTTTCTCTGTTTTTTCTGGTTTTGGTTCTGTTTTTTTTTTCCGGTTTTGGGCAGTAACCGGTTTCCAAAATCCTCAATTCAAAATTCAGTTTTCGAACTTCATCCGGTTTTTCCAGTAACCGGCTGATTACCGTTACCGGCCGCCGACCGGTTTTTCCACCGGTTCTGGGATTTGGTTCCTTGGTTACTATTCATGTCAACCTATATGGAATCATTAAATGTAAATTATTTGACTCTTACAAAATAGTACATGATTGTAGCTCCTTTAGAGAGAAAAAATAGCACCCATATGATTGTTCTCAACTTCACTTGCAACAGACAGAAAATGCAGTAAAAAATCAGAGAACTTAAAAAGAATAGACAATAAGTTTCACAAATGAACTTATGCTGGAGTAAACACTGCTACATGATCATTCAGGCAAGCACCAATGTCAAACTTAATCAAATTGTTCCTCTGAAGAAATTTGAGAAATGATATGTTAGATAAACTATTTCGGTTACAAAAAAAGGCCAAGATGATTAATCTCTACCAATCATGGTTAAAATGTGGATAAATTTCATGATTCACAGTAAAGCAGCGAACACAAAGTAACATTACCCATATATAGGTTTTATGCTCCATGGGAAATATGCAACAGAGACCAAAAACTGTGACGCTGAGGGTGATAACTTCATCATGTCCTTCATTTGGTATGAGACAGCTGTCCAAACAAAAGACCTGAAACCCTAAAAAAATCGAAGAATATATATTAAAATCTAGCAGAATAATAGTTTTTATAGTCAATGAAGCTTTCAACAAAAGGAAAAAAATGTTAAACCAAAGCTGGCTTATTTATATTTACGGGAAGGTTTCTCTAGATATCTTGAAGATTTTGATTGAGACAAGGAATTTGCAACTAAATGGCCATGCTAATGTTTGACATATCACCAGAGCATGACACTACAGTTCACAATATGAATGAACAAATTTGGTCCCCCTCCCCCTATGTGACACACTAAGGTCTTTGACATACCACCAATGCTCACTATCGTTGTGCAATTATCACATTAAATTGTTTTTTAAGGCATTACAATCCGAAACATAACTTGTCTAAACACTTCATAGTTTCACAAATTTCAGATTGCATATCTAAATTTAATCTCCTTTGTTAGTGAAACTTCAGCTCTAACTCTGCATCTGTCCTTTATTAAGGGGAAAGAACCAGCCAGTTCAATCATGGTTGGAAAATAATGAGTTATCTATCATAACAATAATGCTAGATTGCTAAAGCTACTAAATGACTAAATAAGATAAAACAAAAGGGTCTTTAGTCTTTATATCATCCTTATCCTTCTGCAACAAATAGGCGTATTACATTACTAGATACTGACCTACCTTCAATTTGATTTTTTAGTAAAAACATTGTTGCGAGAAATAAGTTTCTGCAGCCATCAATCAGTCACGTCATTACTTTTGTAGCCTAACTCAAGAACTCGAGAGCAATAAACATGACTGGGGATAGGAAACAACAAATCAACCATGATATCATCCTGCACAGAACATAAATTAACCTTGGCAGAATAATCGAAATGTGTCTGCCAAAATACTTATCCAAGGAAAAAAAAGGCTGTTTTATTCATTCTAACCAAATTTCCTAGCAAACTTCAATCTATATATACAGACAGTGGCCAATTTGGCAACATATATACCGCATGTCGATCTCAAATTATTCTGGCATCACACCTTTACATTTGCAACAGGACAAAAACGGCTAGGTTTGCACACAAGTTTAGTCACTGCCAGAAACACCCTTATCTCAATTCAGAACTTCAAGAATTGCTGCACACTTCCTCTGCTCCTAACTATCCTAGATCGCCAAAGCCGTCCTCTCCCGCTATTCGGTTTCCCCGCCCATTTCCAAGGGGAAAATATTTCCAAAATAAAGAATCCGGAGGCGTGTTCCATACGCACAGATCCTAATAAACTCGTCAAGAAATGATCCACACAAACAGGGGGGACAGCAGATCTAGCCAATGGCGAAATGTTCGAAATTGGAAGTGATCGCGACGAAGGTTAGGTTCCGGGAAGAAGAAGAGACCTGGATGAAGTAGATCAGACAGACGAGCCACAGGAACGACGCGCCAAACGCCGCCGCCATCCGCCCCGCCCACGACGAGTCCGCTGCCGCCATGGTCACGCGCGAAACGGGATTCCTCCCGGAAGAAACCTTGTCCGTTCGCCGCGCCTCAGCTCAAGAAGGGCGCTCCTCACAGAATCTAGGGTTTGGATGGATCAGAGAGGAGAGAGAGAGAGAGACGAAGCAGATAATGCGGGCCTAGGGCAGGTCGGCGAGAGATGCGGGAAGGAGCTCCCGTTCCGCGTGGACGAGAAGAGGATCCTCCTCTCCCGTGCGTACGAAGACGCGCGGCGCTGTGCTGACCGAGCCGCCACCGGTTGACCTGGCTAGACATAGCCAAACGGGCGGACCGCCACGGACCGATAAGGCCGGGTAGCTAATCCGGCGTGTCGTTCTGGGGCAGGGCATGAATTTAGATATGGCACGTCGGCTGGTCTGACATAGTCCGGCTACTGTTTGATCTGATCGGGCTGGAATAAGGCAACAGGCTAGCAACCACGCATGCGACACGCCCCAGCCACGCAGCCACGCACGCCTGATGGCCTGAGCGCCCGATGGATTCCTTCTTCTCCGAGCGCGTCGGTTGTACCCATCACCTCCGCGCCTAGTCTCCTCCATGCTTCGCCCTCCTCCGCATCAGCCGTGCCCGAGCCCAGCCTTCTCCTCCCCCGTGCCGTCCTCCTCCCGCGCTAATCGTGCCTGAGTGTGGCCTCCTCCTCCCCTATGTTGTCCTCCTCCGCTCTGATCGTGCTTGAGCCTGGCTCCTCCTCCCCACGCCGCACTGGTCTCGCCAAGGCGCGGACCCAAGCATAGCTTGTGCCGGTTCGATCCAGCTACAATGTGAACTGTGATGTACCTAAGTTAGACCAACATCGTCGTGCTTTGGACCGGCCCGGCTGACACGATCCATCTAGCCATCTCTAGACCTGATTGTGTTTCTCTTGGCTTGACATCTTGGACCGTCTTCATGCAACAAATCTTAAAACACACCGTGTTGCAAAAAGCACGAGTAACGAGCTTCTATGCTCTCTCGAATCTTGAAACAACATTGTTGGTGGTGGAGGACGGAATGGTTTGGAATTAGACCTATTCAAACACCGAGCTGCCCCTAGAAAAGCCCGACCTTGACCCAGGCTAAGTCCCGGCTTAAAATCGTGTTATCCACCCTCGGAGTCGCAGCTAGAAAAAAAAGCTCGTTAATAGGACGCGTTCCCTCGGTTTAAAATTGTTTTAACTATACTTGTTAATTAGTTAAATATTGAAGTGAATCAGTTTCAAATAAAATTGAATATCGCTTTGGTTTGACTCGGTTCGTTAGCGTGGTTCTAAAAATACTTTCAAACTATAAATTAAACTAAAATATATCAATTTCACAAAAAAAAACTCAGCACTAGATACCCACACTAGTCAGCCAAGTGTGCAGTATGTAGTAGTGATATTTTTTTGGCAGCAAACGCTGCAAGCCTGCGGATCCACCCCATCCGAATCAGGAAACATCGGAGTTTTGGGCTAAATTGATATGTTTTTTATTTATAATAATTAAAGTAGTCCTTATTCACACGAAAAATATATAAAAAATATTATGATAGATCACCTACCGCGCTCTCAGTTCATAGTAGGAACGTACATGCCTGTCCTACCGCGGACTAGAAGTGCATCAGATGAGCGTGATAAGGTACATATCGTCTGTCTAGTCTATTGTATCGCGGTGCCAGTTTTATCATTTCGATCACGAAGAGCTATATTTGCCCTTTCTTTTTAGAAAGAGGCTAAATGAGTTGAAAAAAAACCGAAACAAGTGTGAGGCAGGCCGGTCTGTGCTGCCAGCAGAAGGAATCAGATGAAGCTTATATTCATGGGATTCCCATTTGCAAGTTTTCTCGTGATGCAATGTAGTAACTGACAACAATGTGTTGGTAGTGTGCAATTATCCTCGGCGATGATCATAATTTGTATCCTGACTCCTGGTGAGCAATGAGCAAAGTACCAAATTAAACATATCGCGTTCGCTCATCAAGCATTTGTTTTATTAATTAAACATGTATTTCTTGACAATTTATCAAGATAACCATATCTCTCTCTCTCTCTCTCTCTCTAATCAAATTCAGATTTCTGTTCTCTATATCCTGCAGAAATTATCCCCTCAGTTGGGTAGCAATAGCATGGTCTGTACGGGAGCTTAGGATTTGACTGAATTTTTGTGACAAATGGTTCAAACACTCTAGATTTCGGCTTGACCAAACAATCAAAACCACAATGTTCAGGAGTTGCGAGTTCAGACTCGAATCACCCGTAACAAAAACTGAACTCCTAAGTCCCAATTAACACAACCAAATCACATCATAATCCCCAATCACAGCATAATCAACATGACACAACAATCCCCATCTTGTTTCAGAGGGGGAGAAGCATTTCAAGAACAAGAAGAGAAAAGAAGATAGGACCAGAGCAGCATTACTTATACAAGTATCAAGAATTTACAAATCATCAGCAGCGGCATCAGCATCAGCACAATACCCTCAAATCCCAAACCCCCTCGCAATAATAATTCCACTAATTAATCACCCTTATTTTCCCAAGCCACCCGAGCCGTCGTGTCATGCTTCCCCAAACCCTCACCTCTCCATCTCGGCCTCGTCGCCGGCGGCCGCCTCCTCTGGCTGCGGAGGCGGCGGTGACGATAGCTGGGCCGCCGCGAGCGCGTCGGCGAGCGCGCGCATGGCCTTGACCTGCATCTCCAGCGCGGCCACGTAATCGGCCGTCTCCTCGAGCAAGTCCGGCGCCGGCAGCTTCCGGCAGCCCGGGACGAGCCCGCCCAGCACGCGGAGCCGCTCCTTTACCTTCCTCTCCTTCAGCACCGGCGGCTCGCCGGCTGCAGCGGCAGCTGCCGCCTTGGCCGCCGCCGCCGCGGCGCGCGCCTGCGGGCGGCGGTGGCGGCGGATCTTGCCGCCGGCCTTGACGAGCACGCGGCGGCGGCAGGAGGCCGCACCGGCCAGCAGGATGGCGCGGCTCCAGCGCGACTGCCCGCGCGCGGTGAGCGCCAGCGCCGAGTCGGCCGCCGCCTTCACGGCGCGCGGCTGCCGCGTAGCGCTCCCGCCGCCCGCCCACGTCGCGCGGAGCGCGTCCAGCAGGCGCCGGCCGTAGATCCTCTCCTGCGTGCCGCTCCGCCACTTGGTCTGCGCCGGCGCCGCAGCCGCGGCCGCGGCCGGCTTCCCCCGCCTCTTCGCCCCGGCCATCCTTACCGCTACCGCCGACGTCGACGACGATGACCCGCCTATAGAGATCATCCCCACCTCTGTTGACCCCTCCGGATCGAAGAAACAGGATGGCGCGAGGAATTGGGGCGGCTTAAAGGTGGGAGAAAGAATGTGGTGGTGGTGGTGGTGGAGGAGGAGGAGGAGGTGGGAGGAGGAAGAAAAGAAGAAGAAATAGATTAGCTTTTCGTTGTTGGGTTTGGTGTACTTATTTGCTGTGTGGGTGGTGATTTGAGAGTGGATTAGACATTAGAGTGGAGGTGAGGTGAGGTGAAGTGGTGGGGGTGTTTGTTGCTCCTTCGTCGCCTCGCCTTTGTTTGGTGTGGAATTTGGCGGTGTAGCGTGGCCGGCTGGCTGGCTCGGCACGGTAGGCGTCGTTATTGAGTGCGAGCTTTGTGTTGTATTTTTTTGCGTTTGTCTGACCCTTTTCTGCAAATGTGCCACCTTAGTATAGTAGTATTGTTTGTGTTTGGCAAAGTTGTGATTGTGCCCTTCTACTTTGGCGAAATATGCAAGCGACGCCTTTTTATTCTAATGTTGCACCGGTTTTACACGTGTAGTGAGTGGGCTCGTTGCATCCATGAGTTATAAGGTGATGAATTGCCGAATTTGCGAAAAATTTACCACTACTGTGTCAAGCTCACTTTTCTTCTACGGAAAGACCCACTTCATCTAAGATACAGATGTGGTACGAGGATCAATAAGAGTACTAAAGATTCAGTAGCCATACTTGATTTGATCGATGTTATTGTTATGGAATGCCATGACTTATGTAGCGTCGGAATACATACACACATATCTTGTAACTGATATGAGTGCATGTTAGTCATTATATCTATTACCTCTCTTTGAAATGTTGAAAGAGTTTAAAGATTACTTATTTGACACAGTTCAAAGATTACTTATTTCACACAGCTTGCATTAACCGTTGTTTACCATTCTAGAAAAAAAATGAAGAGAACGAATCTAGTTCTAGTTATAAAACAAGCATGGGATAGTCTGAAGGTAAATTCAAAAATTGTGCAAAAACATTCTACAACCAAATGGGACTCTTGAACACGCACATTTCGTTCACAATTGTTCGTTACAACTACTAGAAGCAAGGCAAATCATGCCATGCTTTTCTTCTTGAAACTCAGACCTGGGTGTGAATAACTAAATTCTTATGGGTACATATACAAAAGGGAGTTTCCCCCTATTTTTTAATATCATTTATTAAAATTATGAGGGAGGGTGAGTGGAATGGAATATTATTTTTCTTTTGAGTTGTTTAGTGGGGGTGGGATGGAGACATGTGAACAGGGTGGGGGCCCACTCACCAGGTATGGGCGGGCTCATGTGAATTCATGTGATTCCCCTCCTCGTAAGGTTTTTGATGGGTCTGGGTCCCTTTTTATTTTGTGCTTTACACTAGTTTAATATTTAACACACTAGTCTAATAGCTATGTATCTAGAGCTAATGATAATTGGATGATAAGGTATTAATGCGATCCATGCCGATCGATCTAGCACTAAACAACCAAAAATAAATTGTGTAATTGTGAATGCATTGAGTAATTGAGAATGGATGTATGTAACCAAGGATGGAAGTAATGGATGTATGTAACCGAGGATGGAAGTATGCCTTAGTTCATTTTTCCCAATTTTTTTGTTTTCAATGAATGAATGTAACTCAAAATGACAATGTTGTGTATCAGTTTGGCAATTTCATGTAAAATGTCATGTACTTGAGATTGACAATATAATGTGATTTTTTTAGCAATTAGTGTTAAGTGTGTTTCTTGCACCATTGTGAACAACCAGCCAACACAAACAAATAATATAGTACAAAAAATACTTCCTGATTTCATTCAAATTTCAGATATCTGAACTCTTGTCTTGGTTTGGCATTCAAGCAGATATAAGCGGTAGCAATCAACATTTCATCAATCTTAGACGAGTGCACCAAAACATTTTCATTCGCACTCCACACAATTATGAGTTGTAGCTATTTTAATTATGAGTTGTAACCATTATAATTATGAGTTGTGAATGTGAGTTGCTTCAGAAATTAACTCGTGAAATGTGAAATTATATGGTCATGATTGTGAGAAATTGTGAGTTGCTTCAATTTTTTTCGATTTGTGAAATGTGAAATTGTATTCTTCTGATTGCGAGAATACCAGGTGATGGTTGAATGACAGAACTGTGCATAATCAATGAAGTTTGTGGACTGAAAATTTGTGAGTTTATTCATGTCAGTTTCTGTAAATTGCTAGCATTGCTACAACATCAGGGGGTGGCAAATTTGCTATAGCATCTGGATTTTGGTGCTGCTACAATTTTTTGCTACCACCTGCTGCTGCTAGCATGCGATTGGAGGGTGACAGCCTGGTGTGGGTCAAAAGGGGGTGTTGCGATTGGAGCACAGTGCTGCTGAGGCGTCAGAGTTGAGGGAGGCGGCGCGACTGCCTGGGTGTGAACCGCAAAGCGCTCGATGCCTCGAGCGGACCAAAGGGAGGGGGAATCGCGACTGCTGGGGCGGGGAGGAGGGCGGCGACGTGAACCTTAGAGTGCTACCTTGATGGGGAATTCAATCGGCCCCAACTCGATTCGTTTGAGCGAACAACAGGTGGAGCGTGTTATGAATAGCGTTTGCATTTAATATGAGACTAATGAGTTAATATATATACACAAAGGGAGGTTACATATAAGAAAATCAAATAATATCTAGAGTCCTACTCTAACATATATATCTCTAACACCCTCCTCAAACTCATGGTGGATCAATAACACTGAGTTTGGAAAGATAGAAGCCGTGATGTGCTCGAGTCTAAGCCTTCGTGAAGAAATCCGCTATCTGAAGCTCTGAAGGCACATACTGAAGAGCAATCACCTGATCATACACACTACCTCCTCCAGCGGCTGCCACAGGTGGTGGTGGTCGCCCTCCATCTGGCGGTGGCCGTCCTCATTGTTCCTACTGCGACAAGGTCGGCCACATTGAGTTCCAGTGCTATAAGAAGCAGCGGCATCTTTCACGTCGTTCTTCTACTAGCACCGGCACTGGTACTTCTACATCGACGTCTGCATCGACTCCTTCAGCAGTTTCTCTCACTGAGCAGGAGATAGCAGTTTTTTTTTACTATTTTGTTTGGGCCGGTTTACTTAAACCGTCGGCCCAAACCTCAGACGCGCGCCCTCCACGGGAAATTAGGTTTTCCCGTGCGAGTGGCGGCGTCCGAATCAGGCGCAGCGGCGGCAGTGAGCGGACCGAAGCGTGGCGATCGGAGCGCGGCGACAGTGGACCACGACGGAGGGTGGGGTGGTGGTGTCCCGGCGGCGTCCCGGCGGCGGCCGCCAAACTCGATCAAATCCTAGTTTCTGCGGCGGTGGCGCGGGAGAGGATCGACCTCGGCGATGGTGTCGATCCGGGCGGCGGCCGATCTAGCGGCCTCGGGCGGCGCGCAAGCGAGGAGCGGTGGTGGCGGCCGGCGGAAGAGGCCGGCGGCGGGAGAGGCGGCGGCGGTGGCGGCGGCGTCGGGCACCAAGCGGCAATGCAGCGGCGGCGGCGGCGGCGGTCGGGATGGCTCGAACGCGGCGGCGTCGGGTGGACAGAGTAGCCGGCGAAGACCCGGCGCCGGCGACGGATCTCGAGACGAGCGGCGGCGGCCGACTCAAACCGAGAGCGAGGCGCCGGCGCCCCGGCCGCGGAGACGGTTACGGTGGATCCGGAGTTGCGAGGATGGACGACGACATCGGGCGGCGGCCTGGCGACGACCTGGAATTGGCGACGGCGACGACATCTGCGGCCTTGAGCGGAGACCCGGGCGGCTGGGGCTAGCTCAGGCGGCAGGCGGCGGCCCGATATGGCGAGCGGCTAGGCCCAGATGATGGCCTGGAGACCGGAGGTGGCTCGGCAACCGAGGCTCCGATCGGGAGTTGTCGAAGATGACGACAAGAGGTGATGCCGTCAGAGCGGCGGCGGCTGGGCGACAAGCGAGGCGAAACAAACTCTAGGTTCGCTCTGATACCATGTTATAAATAGCGCTTGTATTCAACATGAGGCCAATGGACCAGTATATATATACACAAAGGGAGGTTACAGATAAGAAAACTAAATAATATGTAGAGTCCTACTCTAACACATATATCTCTAACATATATATCTCTAACAGAGCGAAAGAGTAAGGGCTATTTCATGAGAAGAATAGGACACATGGGGGTTTTCCACCCGCCTTCATCCGAGCCGTTTGAGCTCGATCCGATACTTTTGATTGGTATTAACAACTTAGCATCAAAACACCTATTAGTACTAGATATGTTGCCTAGTTTAGTAGCCATTGCAAGTTTGCTTTCTTGCTCATTTTTGTGTGGTTGCCATGTGCGCCCTCCTTAGAATGAGCTTGTTTCCAAGCTTTCTAGAGAGGACTCGTGACCATATTGGTTGTGATGTCTTCCTTTCTGCTGGTTGATAATAAAATGGTCCTACTGATCTATTAAAAACTAAATTGGTCCTACTAGGACTAGTTAGCTATATCTGCAATTATTAGACCCTATTATGCCAAATAGTTTTAAAACTCACTTAGTGGCAAAATGTGTAATGTAGTTCATTTACATGCAAACTGAATCAGTCGATCGGTGTAACAAAAAAATTGCGACAAAATGGATCAGTCAGTGTAAGTTCGATCTATCATACGAGTAACGATGCTCCTTCTATAGAAAACGAAAGTAAACGAGGTTTGAGAAGATTGAGGCATACTGAGATTTCCGAAGAGGTGATGGCAGCATAGCTTCATCTAATAACTTCGTTGAAGTCAGCAGACTAACAACATGAGCAGATCGAGATACAATTTTATCAAGTTTTCTTAGCTTTTATTCTTTGTGTTCACGTTAAGAAACAAGGGGAAAATATAACCTTCTATTCTTTGTGTTCACGTTAAGAAACAAAGGAAAAATAGAATAGTGGCCAGCTCATTATTATTAATTTTCTCCTAGTGGACTAACAACTGGAAAACAGAGTCTCTAATGATCATTTCACTTTAAGCCCCTTATCTAGTTAGCATGACTTGGCAATGATTTTTTTTTCATGAAAAAGAAATCCAGCCAGTCAGCTTCTCTCCATATATTTCGCAGCACCGAATTTATGACGAGAAGGATTATTTGTGACCTTTATACATCAAGGCACTATTGCATTGCGCATACAAATTAATGCGGCTGATCTGTTTCGAAAACTTAGTAGAGTCGGAGTGTGTGTGTATATATATATATACACACCAATCTTGACCTATTAATACTATATACGTTCCCATATATATATATATATATATATATATATATATATATATTACAACTAATTTACAATAAGCTTTACTATTAGGGTCCTTGTCGCCGTATTATATTGTTGCTGTTGTTATCGTTTATTATGAGGCTTCGATCGATGAGAACATGTAATTAAGCAGCGCACGTTGGATCGGCCCGGCAGGTCACATGTCCTTTGCTACCGACCTATCGAAATCCGGGAAAAGGGGGAAAAGAAGAGGCTTAATTTCCCTTTTTCTCCTTGTTCTTGTCACTCCCACTGTGGAGGATTCGTGGGCAGGCATGTATGCTGTCACATGGTCAGAATTGAAAGGGGGGAGCGCCCAGAAACGGCCGCCCACTCGATCCTCTACCCGGATCTATGCACTTCGCATATGCGCACGACACAATTAAACCTGCGCGGTCGTGTGCGGCAACGAACCAAACAATTCGCCGCTCGTTCTTCTCCGTTATTGTTAGAGAGTACCGTACACACATATACATGTCCCGCGGTGATTGAAGGCAGCATACGTATCTGCGTATGTACGTACGTGGCTAGAGGTTGATAGATAGAAAGATTGGGCACGGTCGCTGGGACGCACGTACAGTAGCGTGTTTGGTTGGTGACCTCTAGCAAGGCAAAAGGCCAGAGCTGATCGAGCTAGCTGTACTAGACTGTAGCGTGGTGGTGGTGGTGGTGGTGGTGGTGGTGGTGCATGCGTGGCCTGGGGTATGCTATGCAATGGGGGTATGGCCTAGCTAGAGTAGAGTGGGTGGAGTACCCATGATTGTGGCTGTGGTCGTGGTGCAACAATTGAGATCATGGATGCAACAATGGAGGCGGCCGGCCGGGACTCAATTGGGAGCTAGCTGGGTCGATATGTGCATGTGTGGTCACCACATCGTGGGATCGTCACAACATGCATGCACACCCTTGGTATACGTACGTGTGTATATAGCCAGCGAGGCAATGGCCTGAAACATCGAGGACGGAGGATGGTACGTATCGGCCAACCTGGGTTGTGCTCCTCAGTTTTTCAGAAGAAAAAAAATTAACAACACATATAATATATATAGTCTACAGTTGGCCCAATTCAATTAGGTTAAATCCATCTAGATTTTGCTTAAGCTCCGTTACTGTGGTACCTACGATCAAAGTCCCATAGAAGTCTCTTGAAAAATCACAAAAAATACTAATTCAGCTCAAAAACAGCTATACCCTGTATATAGCACAAGCAAGTTAGGGCGCTTATATCTAGATTTTTTTTTAAAAAAAATATTAGCTAGAGCTTAATAACATCATGTACCTAGTTTTTTTTCAGTAACGACGATCGAGTTGGTTAACACAACTTATCTTGAGATTTCACGGCGTATGAGTTATCGCATGAGTTATGGCCAACCCATCTTGGCATCTTGAAAAGATTTTTCGCTTCCTTCTCGGTTTTTCCACAGTACATTAATTTCGTTTTTTTGCGCGACGATACAGGCACACAGCACATTAATTCCCACTGTATAACTCCCACAACGTACGTGCTCGTGCTGTACAGTTACGTCACAATACGTATACCAAACACCAATCCTACACGTGTATATATATGTACGTACGTAGAGGAGCCGTGCCGGAATACGTATATGTACAGCTACAGGAAAGCTCCACCATCTGTCGGTAGCACAGTTGCCGGAACTATGCGCCAACGTGCCATGTCGGAGAAGCAAGCTAGCCCGGCCTCATGCAAGCCGGCCATATGCGTGCATGGTCCATTACATTATTGGCTCTAGCTATATATATATATATATATATATATATATATATATATATATATATATATATATATATATATATATATATATATATATATATATAGAGAGAGAGAGAGAGAGAGAGAGAGAGAGAGAGAGAGAGAGGATGGGGTTTAGCCTGCTATGGAATTTTAGTATCGCGTATCTCCTGCGTTCATTTAGCATGACTATTGTAATTTTAACTCTCATCATATTTTCTCTCTCTCCACTACACACAATCACATGGAGAATTCATGGGGTGTGTGTGTATTATGTAGTTATATACATATTGGTGATATATCATAGATGTAATAATAGATATGATTGTATCACGTTTATGTTGAGTTATAGAATGAATGTTATTATGTTCATTCGATTAATTATTATTTATAAAGATTAACAAGTATGTGACTTGTTAGTGAAACTCTTTAACTTATATGATGTCATTCTAAATGTATCTCTGGTCGGATGTCACTGGTCGAAATACTAGTGACTTATCAACCAACACATGTATTGATTGATGACATGTTTCAATGGTCATAGATATGGGGATATCAAATCAATAATCTGAACACATGACAAAGAACATGGTGTTGGATTGATCCACCTTGAGGAACATGGTGTTGGATTGATCCACCTTGAGACACTATTGAGACTATTATGATTTTATGTGTTATCAGTTGGTCTCAAGCAATGATAATATATAATCCTTAGACCCAAGATCAGCCTGATTTCCTACATATGTAATAGTACACTTAGAGGTAACCAAACGCTACTTCGTAACTAGGTAGTTATAAATGTAGTTTTCAGGTATACTATGAAACATACGGAGAGATGTGACTGGTCGTATATGAGATTTGTCTCTCCTAACATAACAAGAGAGATATCGTTAGGCCGCTCGATGTGGTCAGATAAAAAAAAGTGTATGGCCATGCCACTAGTGGTCGAAGAGGCGACCGCATGAAGTTATCCGTCACTTGATCGATAAAGTAATGAATAGTCTATGGATGACAAAATATCTCACCTGGAGTTCAACCAGATATCGTGAGGCAAGGGGAGAATACGCAAGCAGCTCGTTCAGTCCGACCAGATTATACAAACTTGTCATATGGATATACAGACTGGTCGTAAATTGGTCGGACATGATCACTAACTGGTTGTAGCTAAATATGAACTGGTCGGATGGAGATACGAGCTGGTCGTGAGTGATAAATACCTAGTTGCAGATCAAAATGTGTAAGGTTCATCCGATATAATATTTATGTGTGTTTGAAAATCGTTATGTCCTGCTAGGAATCGTTAACGACCCGTGGTCGGAAGGGAGTTTTCGAGTCACAACCGATTACGCATGAACCTACAAGGTCGCACACTTAACGGGTTGAAACAAACGAGATCGGATAGGATCCATTATGAGCTCCTTACAAGGGGATGAACGGGACCGTTGGGACCAATGTGAATTACTCCACCTAAAACCTAACTACCATCTTCTCACACTACTACACAAAAGCTCATCATAGACGGTTCTAAACCATTATCACAGACGGTTTTTGAACCGTCTGAATTTTTGTGTCTGTGATGACACGAGGTCATCACAGACGATTTTTGAACCGTCTGTGAAAAAGGCTATCACAGACGGTTCTATTCACGAACCGTCTGTGATAGTCTATTTTCACAGACGGTTCGTGAATAGAACCATCTGTGATAGTCTATTTTCACAGACGGTTCTAAACAAGAGCCGTCTGTGATAGTTTTTTCTATGGCAAAAAAAATGAAAATAGATTTTCACTTCGTCTGCAGCCTCTCGAGCCTCGCGAATGAATCTGATATTGATTTTCGGATTGAACTTTTCGCTAGCTTTCCCACAATAGCCATAGCATCACAGTAGCATCAACTCAATCCATTCACTGAGCACTAAAAACAACACAGCATGCATCACCCACATCACAGTAGCATCAACTCAATTCATTCACAGAGCACTAACACATCACAGTAGTAATCCACATCACAGAGCAAAAGGGGGGGAGTAGAGAGAGTGAGGTCGTGGGAGGCTGGGATGACGAGGTCATGGGAGGCCAGCAATGATGAGGCCGGGGCAAGGTGGAGGAAGCCGCGGGCGACGAACTCAGGGGAGGACAGGGCAATGAAGTAGAGGAGGCCGCGGGCGACAATCCTCTGCTGCGGTAGCCAATACTCTGCTCATCAATTGTGTACCGCGGCAGAGGATTGGCTACCGCGGTAGTGGTTTGGCTGCCCAAACCCTACCGCGGCAGAGGATTGGCTATCGCGGCAGTGGATTGGTTGCTGAAACCCTACCACGGCAGAGCATTGCCTGCCCAAACCCTACCACGGCAGCCCAATCCACTGCCGCGGCACATAATTGGCACACAATCCACTGCCTCGGCACACAATTGGCACACAATTCTCTGCCGTGGCAGAGCATTGGCTGCCCAAACCCTACCGTGGCAGAGCATTGGTTGCCATGGTAAAATCCAAGCCATGGTAAATTCGAAGAGTAAGGAAAATTCCAAACCATGGTAAAACCCTAAAATCACAGATGGTTTTATACACAAACCGTCTGTGATGAGATACTCATCACAGACGGTTCGTGGTTAGAACCATCTGTGATATTCTCGGTATCATAGACGGTTCGTGGTTAGAACCGTCTGTGAAGCATCACAGACGGTTTCAAAGAACCGTTTGTGATGAGGCATCTTCTATGGTCTGTTTTGTAGTAGTGTAAAAGTACCTATCGTGTGTGTTAGTGCTAGCACACGGGTGTACGGCGTTGCACCCCTGGACATGTGGATATCGTAGAGGTGTTGCCGCGGTTGTTGCTGCACTGATCGAGCAAGATCCACGATCTACACAAGGAATGTCATGGGTTGCTAGAGGAGACGATCGGTGCCTAGAATGTTGGACGATCAACTACGACCACTTTATCGACGCGCTCGACATTGGATCAGGCTGCTCTAACTTTCTTCCGTTGCATTGCGCGCCTAGTGGTAATGATCTATGATCTCTTGCTTGCATAATTTTTTAGTTTACGTAGTATAGTTTTTAAATTGTCAGCTAGTGAAGCATACTTGTATCTCTTCAATACATGCTTGTGCACACGCACTGACACACTCCTGATTCCTGACTCCATCGATCGATCGATTGCAATGGATATATATGGATTGAAACGATCCATCCATGGATCGGAGAGAGACAGCTTGGGACCCATCTAGGATATCCATCCATCCATCCATGTTCGTCTGGATTCATAGCTAGGCTCGTCCACATTGCGATTTGATGCTAGCCTTGTAGCTTGATGGGGTTGCATAGCATATTAGCATGCATGCAGGACATATATATCCTATAGGGGATTTGATAGGTGTATGGCTTCCTTGTTAAGATATGCACTCATGTCCCCAAGGAGTTTGGGTTGGATTTGGATTTACAGATAATCAAACTGTACTTCGATCGACATGCTTGCCATGGCAGTTGGCTTGATTAGGTATGAGGTTTATGCGCCATATTCGTTTAGAAGCTAAACAAGGTACGATTGTAATTTAAAAAATGCAAGCTTCCCTGATCAAGAACGCGATCAGACCCCTGAGATAAACAAGATCGACGAGCGATCGAGCCAAAGAAAGAAGAAACAGCATGCATGTGCTTGGTAATGAACGGCATGCATATGGCATGTATATTTATATACCAAAGCCCTCAACTAATCGCCGGGCACGTCCATGTTCTTAGGAGCGAGGCAGATCATCAATTCGGTGCCGGATCAAACAAATAATAATACCACAAATACTCCCCGGATCAACGGATGCACGCACGTACGTACAAGCCGGCCGTTCGATCGATGAAAGAAGTAGCAGCCAATATCATGAGCGCAACAGATCGATGATCGATCCTTGATTAACGGATGCGTATGCAGTACGCACGAATCACGACGACGACACCAACATGCATATGCCAGCCAGACAGCTAGGCCAGTGCCCGACGACGCAGGGCAACAAGCAAAGTCCATGCAATCATATGCTGATTAATCATTCATTCATCACATGCATACACATGTATCTATCCGCCTATAGGTTAATTGTTCTCATCTCCTCTCCAATTTGCAGTTAGTTGAGAGAGAGAGAGAGAGAGAGAGAGAGAGCAGATTAATCATGCAAAAATGCTTTTCGATCGATCGGTTCGTGCAGTTTAATCCCTCGCGTCGATACATCGATGTCTGACAGGCCATCTGATCTAACCCCTTTCTAGCTTGTTTGGGCTTTATACATTCAGGTCGCCAGCCTAGCTAGCGGAATGGATCATCCGGGCATGCATAATGGATTGGCTAGTGTGACATGATCGAGATTTATTTACGTAGGCTGCGATCAAATCAGTATATCGTAATTAACATTGACATCTGACAGTGTGGATATCTAACCTCTGACTGAACCAATCATCAGCGGGTTCAGTAACCAGTGCGTATCTGTACTATCGAAGATTGTTAATGTCGACGAACTGTTTGTCGACAATAAATATGGGGATTTGTGAATATATGAGTCGTCCAAACTGACAGTTGAATCGAGCATCCATGTTGCAGATAGGCAGCTAGCTAGCAACGACCGACAAAACAGGCGTCTCCTGTGGAATCCCTTTTTTTGGGGGAAGAAAGTAGTCCGATCATTTTTCAAATGCCATGAATCAACACAACCAATTGATGTTCCCCTTGGTCAGATCGAAAGATCACTGCAGATGCAGGTACCGATCAATGTTCGGCTGTTCTGCAACTTCGAAGAGGGATCGAATCATTGCACAATCATCTGATGGGAACTGGAGCTGAGCATCTATGCGTAGATCGTCCATTCATATTGCTGTATCCTAGTATCACGGATCAAAGAGTGACAAGGACCACTTGATTGATCTGTTGATGGTCACAAATTAAAAATATGAGGCCAACCAACAAAAATCTATGTACTGGTAGTGGGAGCTAGCTTGTAACTGCAAGTACAATCTATAGCTGTAGAGGCTCTCCACGATTTCCTGACCTTACAGCTGAACGCACCTTCTCTCAAAAGAAAACCACACAGATCCTTGAGTAATCGATGCTAATTTGCACCGGACCATTTACGTCATTTCGTGCATTTATTCAAAATTTTGTTCTTTTTGAAATGGCATAGTCATTATATATGGAATTTACATAACCTGGAAATGCTACTTACCTATATCGCTAAACTGAACAACTGAACATAAGAGCGGAAATAATGAACAGATGGGTATATCATCATCGTCATCATCTCATCGCACTTAGCCAATTAAGGTTGGGCAGCCAACAACCGGAACACGACATTTAAGAATCAATAGGTGAGCATGCATATGCATGTGCAGTTGCAGTTGCAGTTGCGGTGCTGCGCTGCTTGTGCACTGCGCAGTGGCCGGAGGCAAATGCGACCCCGTTCGATATATACACAGTGGATACGCAGTGGTAGCTTTATTCAGAAAAAGGAAGCCTTGTCGAGGAGAAGACAGTGCCGTCGCCTCCTCCGGCGTTTGGCTTCACCTCCCAACCGACCTCCGCAACAGTGCTAATGCAGCAAGGTACGAAGAGAAACAGCTAGACTATACTAGATGGCAATTCAAAAAAAATTATCATGTAAACCAGAAAACCGTGTAAGCAATAAATCATACATCGTTACCACTAGACGCGCGGTGCAGCAGGAGAAGAGTTGGAGCTGCCTGATCCAACGTCGAACGTGTCGATGTAGTGGTCGTAGTCGATCGTCCAACGTCCTTGGCTCCGATTGTCTCCTCCAGCAACGTATCACGTTCATTGCGTAGGTTGTGGGTCGTACTCGATCAGCGCAACAACACATCTACGGTATCCATACATCCTTAGGGTGGAACGCCGTACTCCAGTGTGCTAATACCAATGCGCACGGTAGGATCTTCGGGAAAATGATGGCTAGGGTTTTGATGGAGTAACTCTCTTACACCACAATAATCCCATGCATCCCCCTTATAAAGAGCCTATAACGAATTCTACCCGAACTCGTTTGTTCCAACCCATTAAATATGTGACCCTGTAGGTTCATGTGTAATCGGTTGTGACTCGGAAACTCTTTTCCGACTACAAATCATTAGCGGCTCGTAGCATAACATAACTATTATCAAATACACATAAATATTATATCGAACAAACCTTATGCGATATGATATGCGACCAGATCCTTATCACTTATGACTAGCCGGTATCTCTATACGACCAGTCCATATTTAGTCACGACCAATTCGTAACAACTTACGACCAACTCACCGACCAGTTAGTGATCATGTACAACCAGCTCACGACTAGTCTGTATCTCCATATGACTAGTTCGTATCTGATCGGACTAAACGACCTACGTGCATATTCTCCTTTTGCCTCATGACATCTGGTTGAACTTCAGGTGAGATATATGTCATTAATGGACTATTCACTACTTTATCGATGTAGTGACGAATAACTTTATGTGGTCGACTCTTCCACCACTAGTGACATGGTCATGCACTTTCTTTATCTGACAACATCGAGAGACCCAGAGATATCTCTCCTGTTATGTTAAGAGGGGCAAATCCCATATCCGATCAGTCACACCCCTCCGCATATTTCATAACATACCGAATGCTACTTTTACAACTACCCAGTTACGGAGTAGCGTTTGACAACCCCTAAGTGTATTATTACATATGTAGAAAATCATGCTGATTTCATGTCTAAGGATTATACATCATCATTACTTGAGACCAACTAATGACATATAAAATTATAACAATCTCGATAGTATGTCAAGGTTGGTCACTCCAATACCATGTTCTCTAACATGTGTTCACATTATTGATTCGATATCCCCATATCTATGACCGGTGAAATATGGTCATCAAGCAATATATGTGCTGATCGATAAGTCACTAGTGTCCCGACCAGTAATATCCAACCAGAGATACATTTATAATGATATCATATAATTTAAAGAACTTCATTAACCAGTCACATACTTGTTAATTTTTATAAATGATAATTCATTCAAGGAACATAATAACATTTATTTTATAACTCATAAACATACACGTGATACAATCATCTCTATGGTTGTCTCTAGAGCATATCACCAACAAGCACTATTACAAAAAGGTTAATACTGGACGCCTCATCACAGACGGTTGACCAAAATCATCTGTATTAAATACAATCACAGATGGTTTTTGTTTAGCTAGCGTCTGTATTACTGGCTGCGCTAAGAACCGTTTGTGAAGAGGAAATATCACAGACGGTTCGTGTTGAGAACCGTCTATGAAGTATCATAGACGGTTCTGAACATGAACCACCCGTGATAATTGTAGACTCCACAGACGGTTTTTAATTATAACCGTCTGCCATAATATCGCTTCAGCTCCCCGATGAGTTTCTTCGTCGCCGATGCGTCTCTTCGCTCGCATCAATGCTGCTTCGCTCCCCGATGCGTCTCTTCGTCTCACGCACTAAATTTATTACTTGTTTTAAAAAGGATAATCCGCCATCGAAGATGATCATCAGGACGTCACTCTATACGTACTCTAAAGCAAACATATATCACTCTTCTGTTTCCTTCTCGCCGGTATTGATGGCCTACCTGGCCATACTATATGAGCACCTCTTCGGTCGTACGCTGGTGGATGCTGCGGAAAGACACTGTGTCAACAGTGTCCTCATTCCTCTGTCTGAGGATTTGCCAGAGCAGGTGACGGCTACCTTCCGCCGTCTTGACATCCTCCTCTGTTGCGTCTTCCGGTGATCTCCCACTTTTGGCGAATTAATCTCGCCATCAACGTGGTCTTCCATAATGGCGTTGCATGTCTCCAGGAGGCTTGCCGTCGCTTGGACTGCTTAATCGAGGTGGCAGGTGACCGATTCGACCTTGCCGAGACCGATCCAGCAAGGGAAGCTCAATTCTTCTTGATTCAACAATCGGAGGGTCTTCGGAGACACTCGAACGAGCATGTTAGCTGGTGGACGCATTTCGCGCTTCGTTTGATGATCCTGAACTGTCTGATGCCGACGCTGACGCCTACGAAGTTTTGAAAATGGAGATGGCTTGCTACCCCAGCCACTAGAAAAAAACTTTGATTATTTAGGTTTCTACTTTAAAAAAAATATTTGTAAGAAGCGACTGGCCACGCTATTTCGCCGTATATAAATGCAAAAAAGGTTGAATTTGTATTTCTGTCTTCTATATGTAAACGGTCTCGGTACAATGACATGATGGCATTATTGATCGGTGAAAAACAAGTAATACATGTTTTGTGCCATATGTTCTGAATTTGCATTTATCTATATGTGTGTCATATGTATGAATTTGTATTTATTTATGTATATGAGAATGTATATTATCACATACGGTTATTTATTTGAACCGTCTATAATGTATATTTATCACAGACGATTTCTGTTTAAAATCGTTTGTCAAAAGGTAATATCATAGACGCTTGTGATGTCCAATCCTATTTATATATATTCGGATTCTAGGGTTTGCCCGCGCCTCTCCTCTGCGAGCGCCTCCGGCCCTCCCGTGCACGCGGCCTGCTTGACTTGCCCACCCTTGCGCCCCTGGCTCCTGGCTCGCCTGCCTCCTACGTGGTAGCCACGGTAGCCGTGGTGATTCCCTCTTACCCGTGCAGCCCCTGCGGCCCCCCGACATGGCTTGGCCCCGCTCGGCTCGGTGCCATGGCCGCCGCTCCGGCTCGGTCTCCTTTCCCTCTTTCTTTTCTTTTTTGCTATTTTTCTTTCCATACTGTGAGTTCGATTTTAAAGCTTAGCTTGATTTCTTCCTGATGTGTTGTTGGTTGATATGCATGCACATGTGAATGATGCTGGGATGTGGGTTGTTGCTGCCTATGCATAGAAATGGTAGAGGTGGGCTAGTAGGTGTGGTTTTGGAAATGCTTCTAGAGGAGGCCTTGTGATGGTTTGATGAAGGTGGGTTGCTACCGCGGTTGCCTCGCTGCACTAGTATACTTCCCCTCTACTACTCTCTCCCTTTGCTCTGTGATGCAATGAATGTTGGTGAAGGATGGAGATGCTACTGTTAGTGTGTCAATTGCTCTTGTGAAATGTGATGCTACTGGGGTGCTATCTGTGCTTAGTGTTATTTCACATTCTGATACACTTGCTGTCCTACATCACAGTTGATAGTATCTTGATAGATTTTGTTCATGTGTACAACAAAGTTGATTTTGGATGATTTGCTTGACTAGTATGAATATATTAACAAGTTTTATTTTGAGCTCAAGGCCTAATCTATAAAGTGTACATTTATGATTACATTTCGCCTGAGTGCTGTGATGACCAAGTTTTAATCTTGTGCAACTAGCCTTCTGAAAGTAATAATCAATCTTCTTAATCTTACCTTTGTCTGTGTAATCAACTAGCATCTCGCCATTCATTTCACATTTGTCTATATAACCGTGTTCATGCTAGTTAAGTTCTCCCCCCTTACGTCTCAGGTACGTCCTACCATTTCATTATTGAGCTCTTTTCTCTATAAAATCTCCAAGTAGTGGTTGTCTGTGACTTTAAAATTGGCTTTATATATATATATATATATATATATATGTGTGTGTGTGTGTGTGTGTGTGTGTGTCGCTAGCTCGCTCCTTGAGCGTTCATCCTAAATGTGCAGAAAAAAACACGACCTACTTCATCGAACCTGACATACTGGAGTGTATGGTTTGTTTCATGCCAACCCTCTAAGTGCTTTGTAGAATCCTCCTAAACCACGACCTTAGAAGTAATAGCAGTAGAAATGAAGTTGGAGTTATTAATTACAAACATATAATTGTCTTTAAACTCAACAAGAACACCAAAAAACTTGAGTTCTGGTTTATATGTAAGGACGATCTCACCGTAGAGCTTGACATCAAGGAATGGTTGGTTAATGCTGATACATGATGCCACTTCCTAGTCGGAGTATCTGCGCGTCCACGCCACTTTCTGAACATAGCGATGTCCAGTTACCTGGTTGTCGTCGATAGGTAATTGAACGTCGCTATGTTCAGAAAGTGGCTTGGACGCGCAGATACTCCGACTGGGAAGTGACATCATGTATCAACAACCAACCATTCCTTGATGTTAAGCTCTACGGTGATACCACTTTTACGTATAAACCAGAACTCAAGTTGCTTGGTGTTCTTGCTGGGTTTAAAGACAATTACATGCTTGTAATTGATAACTTCAACTTCAGTTCTACTGCTATTACTTCTGAGGCCGTGGTTTAGGAGGATTCTACAAAGTACTTAGAGTATTGGTATGAAGTAAACCACTCATTCCAGTGTGTCAGGTTCGATGAAGCAGGTCGTTGTTTCTTCTGCACATTTAGGATGAACGCCCAAGGAGCTAGCTAGCTAGCTGAATTCAGACCTTGGGTTAGCTAACAAGGGAATATATATATATATATATATATATATATATATATATATATATATATATATATATATATATATAGCAGCCATTTTTTTAGAGACTTTATAAAAAAAAATCATCATAGATGATTTTATTTACAATCACAGACGGTTCGAAAGTTGTCTTTAATGAATTCATGTTATTACTGATCTATAAACTCAGACGACTCACCAAGCTTCTGTAATAACGCTTTTGAACTGTCTGTAAAAACCTTTTCAGTAGGAGTGAACCGTGAGCCCTACCAGTCGTGCTCCCGGATCACAACTTCTCCGATCGGGAAAAGAATCCTAGGAGACAAGGTCGCAATCCGAGTCCCTTCAGGATTAGATTAGATGATGGCTTCAATTAGCTAACCTGCAGGCCTGATTAATTATATAGCTATTAATGTGATTAGTGTACCCCATCCCTGTAATCTTGCTTAACAAACTAAAGCTGGCACTGGATTCGATTTGACATCAAGTACGTGCAGGCAGACAGGGATGATCGATCTGCATATATGTCCTGGTTAGTTTTTACCGATATAGCCAACCAATCTTTCCAAAACGCAGGCTGCTTTTGGAGCTGGCTTTTGAAAGGTGACAACACGCCTGGCATGCTGACACTAATAATAGCACCCATGTTGGCTGCTACAGAAATATTAGTGGCGTTCAGCTGTGCGTCTCGTCTGCAATGGTTTGCACTCGCAGAAATTGGAGAGACCGGAGGGGAAAAAGACAATGGTTTGCACTAGCAGAAATAGGAGAGACCGGAGGGGAAGAAGATGGATAGAAGCAACCGTGCATGCATGGTAGAAATGCACGCAATGCGACGCGGCACCGTAAATTTTGTTCTGCAATTGAGTCGCGGCGAGCTTCCTCGAAATCGAGAACAATCCATGTTCCACAATTGGTCGCCCGGCCATCGCCTTTTGGCGCCGGTTGATAGCTCCACCTCGCCTAACCCCGGAGGTTCGTGATACTGCTGTGTGATCGCTACGTCGTACTGACCCGGCCCGAGACGGCGCTGCTCAACCTGCACGGATGTAGCTGGACAGGAAGCATGCGGCCGATCCAGAAGTATACGAGCCTCTCGCAGCTTAGTTTTGCGAATACTGCAACTGGACAGGAAATACTTTGGTAGGGACATGTTCTTGATCAGTCAGTTTGTGTTGGTCTGAATCTGAGTGTCCAGGTGCAAGTAGTTGATTTTGGTTAACTAGTCGGAGAAATGCGCAGCTAGTTAGTGCTCGGTTTAGATCAAGCCGTTTTTCTTTGTTTCTTCCTTTTTTTCTTCAAAATTTTATATGTGTTGTACTGACTCTCCTTCCTCGAAATGCAAACATGTGCAAATCTTTTTTTTTTTAAAAAAGATTTGTGGCTCACGAGATACAATTATATGAAAAAAGTCCACTTTACCTACCTCAACTTTAGATGAGATTAGGAAAAACATTCGGGTAGAGAAGGTTCGTGCAGGCGCTCCATGAGGACCAACGATTCCCATCCTAGGTGCGACTAGCTGGGTTCTCCAGCAAGCAAGTTGAGAGGTGTGTTGGGTACAGAGAGAGAGGAGTTAGGAGAGAGGAGGATTTACATATAAAGCACATGCCTTTGTGTTATAAAACGCAATACAAATAGTAGAAGATCAAGATAACAGAAGACATAGATTTTAACATGGAAAATATTTACGGAAAAAAAACTACAAACGCACAAATACGGAATTCACTTTATGAGAAGAAATTACAAATACAGACCTATCTGGCGCATCTGACCTATGACAACAGGGATGTATATATAGACTAGGGAATAAGAATTCTTAACGGAGAATAAAACCGAATTAGAGTCATATAATTTTGAAATTTTTTTAAATTATTAATTAATTTTATTTTAAAGTTAACTCTCTCCGAATTTTATTTCCAATTCTGACTCTTTTGGTCACGCTACGGATATTATCCCTGCTTTCACTTTGCCACAAGGAGCCATATAATGATGAACTTTATTATTATTATTATTAATTAACATTTTTTAAAATTTTATTTTAAAGTTAACTATATGCGAACTTTATTTCCAATTCTGACCCTTTTGGTCACGCCACCATCCGTGGTGTGACAAAACAACATTGTCACGCTATATGATAAATCCATTAAAATAGCACTTTTTGTCACGCCACAGGTGGTGATGTGACAAGAATTTGCCCAGATACGGACTGGCATGACAGTGTTGTTTTGTCACGCCACAGGTGGTAATGTGACAAGAGTTTGCCCAGATACGGACTGACATGACAGTGTTGTTTTGTCACGCCACAGGTGGTGGCGTGACCAAAGGGGTTAGAATTAGAAATAAAGTTCGCAGGGGGTTAATTTTAAAATAAAATTTAAAAAAGGTTAATTAATAAAAAAATTCTATAATGTTCAACTAGATCTCGTCTCCTTCAAAAACCCCATACACACACACACATATACATAAATATAGATGTGTGTGTATATATATGTATACGTATACATATACATATACATATACATGTGCATATACATATATATACACACATACCCATTTTATACTCTTGGAAGAATGTACTCCCACTTCCAATATATCAGTTAAACGAACATATTATACTACCTTATCACTCTCAGTATACTTAAATACCAATTATAAGATACACTAATGTGACTTGATCGAAATTTTTTCATTCCAGCCCTTTATTTTAGTTATATACCATTTTTCATATATAAAAGAAGTGTATATACAAATTTTGCTATAAAAAGTGGACTTTAATAAAATTTTTTATGGGACTCACTTTATATTATCTTATAATTATTATTGAGGCATGCTCAAATAGATAAAGAGGTATCATCATACTATTTAAGTGGTAAATGAGAAGTGAGAGTACGTACTACTAGGAGTACCATACTATTTTCCTATATATATATATATATATATATATATATATATATAAAATCTAAAGATCTAAACATTGAACCTATGCAAGGCGACTCGCCAGAATTTTGGACATATGTAGCCCCGTTAGACCACCGAAATTCCAAAAGTAGCCCCTGTAGCGCCAAAATTCCAAAAGTAGCCCCCGTAGCGTCAAAATTCCAAAAATAGCCTCCTCACCGCGCCTACTGTCGTGTGGGACCGGCCCCCCTGCTGCCAAAAAATTTAACAAAGTAATTTTTTTGTAAAAAAAATTAATTGAACATTTTTTTTATTTAAATTAAATTAATTTTTTTGAAATTTCCAATAAAATACAAATGGTTTTAAATACAAACAGAAAAATTGAAAACAAATAATATTTTGGTCGCTACGGTTCTTGGTCACATTACTTCTGTATGGTGGAATTAAAACAAAATACTTCGTGAAGTTTGTACATAATGCAATTGAAGGTGCTGAGAACGCTCGTTGTAACTATGAAGATGCCATAAAACATGGAGGAATCGCTATCGGTGCGAATGGTTATTTATGGGATTCCATAGGAAGAGGTATACTTGCAATATAGGCTTGCTTTGATGGCTCAGGGGAAGCACGGAACGGGAATTACATTAGAGTTCACGGACAGAAGCACGTTACACGTGGTTACATGGCATGATGGTTCGGCTAATTACTTTAGTCATCATCGCTACTACTATGGTACATTGTGACACAAGCATCCGGACCATGTACATGCCTTTAGAGGATAGTACAAAACATAGCGGGTAGGACAGGGGACTACTATGGAATGGCCGGACCTACTGCGTGGACCGGGGCCATTTGCCCTTCCTTCCGAGCTCGGCGTTGTACTCCTCGCCGGCCGCCTTGGCCTCGGCCGCCATTTCTCTCTTTTTCTCGCGCTCCCTCTCGCGAGCCTCGCGCTCCCTGCGCTGCACTCGAGATGGGCCTGCGTCTCCCGCCAGATACGCTGGTTGTGCTCTTCAGTGCGGCGCTCCTCCCGAGATCTCGCGTGCCCTTTTGGAACCCCACTCCTCGTAGTCGATTTGCCACTGGTCATGTGGGTGCATCTCTAGGTCGATCCACTTGCGGTAGCCACATAGCGGTTTCGGGGACAGCAGGTAGATGAGAGAGGTTGTTAGTGTGTACTTTGAAAGAGAATTGGTAGGGGAACTTAGTGTAACTAGTCCTTACAGGCTACCGAAAGTTGCTCCTATCTCAACGACGGTCGGGATAGTCATAGGAGTAGTTCGGACAACCCCAGTAATGCATGCCCAGACTGAGCCGCTGCTTGGATTTAAAGAATTTGCATGTGTCCCTGCACCAACAGAGCGATGGCGTCTCCCCCTCTAGCGGGTGTTGCGGCGAAGGCTCGGTTGGAATGTTCTAGTAGGGGTTGCTGCCATGGGGGGCATCATTGTGGAGAGCTGTCATCCTGACAAGCTCCTCTTGCCGGACCCAGGCCGCAGTAGCCCTTTCTTGTTCGTCTCGTGCCCCAGCAGCCCTTGCTAGTTCGTGGATCTTGTCCCATTGCCTTTTCATCTTGTCCATCCCAGCGTGGTGAAGCAAGCTCTGGTGTAGAGTTGGGTTTGGTAGTGTAGTGTTCTTTCCCAGGTCTCTTCCACCTCCTTTTATAAGCCATAGGGTTGAAATGGTGTGGTTAAATTCGTGTGAGTAGCTTGCGAGGCAGAGTATTGCATTGTCTTTTTGAAAACTTGCGGGCGAGCCCCTGGAGGAAGTGTTGGGTCACATCGCTGTGTAAAGCTGTCTCGTCGGGTCATGTCATGCTTTGCAGAGAGAAGTCATGTCCTACTTTGCAGAGTGCTATTTTTTCGGTCTGAAAAGTTAGCGAGGCATAGTGCTGTCACGTCTTACTTTGTATAAGGTTGTCATGTCCTGCTTTGCAGAGAGAAGTCATGTCCTACTTTGCAGAGAGAAGTCATGTCCTACTTTGCAGAGTGCTGTTTTTTTGGTCTGAAAAGCTAGCGAGGTAGAGTGTTGTTACGTCTTACTTTGCAGAGGGTTGTCACGTCCTGCTTTGTAGAGAGAAGTCATGTCTGCTGCGAGTGCTATTTTTTCTGCGAAAAGTCAAGCGAGGCGAGTGTTGTCACGTCTTACTTTGCAGAGGGTTGTCACGTCCCGCTTTGCAGAGAGAAGTTGTGTGGTCTTAACGTTGTGAAAACTAAGTGTTCTGAAATCGTCTCCAACATTACAGATTTAGGTCTCCAAAATTTGGATTAGAGGTTTTTGGAAATTAGGGTTTCATGAACTTGCACAGAAAGTATTAGTAACGGAATTAGTCACAGGCATAGATGATACAAAGAAGCACAATAACGTCGCAAAGGCATACATCATATAATACATGATACACGACAGTTGATCCATGCGTAGATAATGTTACTGGTTCATTATCGTTCATGAGTGATTGCGATGCATAGATAAAGAGTGGACATTAAAATATCATTACAACTGAACTTCTACTTGGTAAGAATAAGAAATAATAGAAGAAAGACCGCGAAACTAAGTATGTTAATTAATTTATGGGGTATTTTCTCAACTCTTTCCATCCTTTCATCCAATATTTTTAGTCTATTCTCTTCATTTTGCGTTGGTGGATCGGAGGGTCGAGTCATTGGACGAAGTACAGCAATACCACGAGTCATCTTGCAAGGCAACAATTTGCATTGCAATATCTCGAACCACTGGGACAGCTTCATCACCCACTGCCAAAACCGACATGTTGTGCCCTGAAAAAGAATTACAGCTTCAGGTGAATAAAAAACAACTTGCTGTTTGGAAATGGAATTCATTCGGGATGATTAGGCATAAGTTACCGTTAGATTTGAACACTTCATGAACACGCGGGATGGATTCGTTGGTGTATGCGAGGTGAACACATTCACCGGATCCTTGCAACGAGGGCAAACTAGGTGCTGCGGTAGTGATTCTAATTGTCTGCTCACTCGGAAGTTAAATGAGGCCGAAGACATCACGTTTAAGACTGGAAGAAAGGAGAAGAGAAATGAAGAGTGAGGTGAATGGCAGCCAAAGCATCCATATATAGCATGCGACAAAATTGCAATTGAATTGGGTTGAAGGAAATTTGGCGTCCACGAGGTTGCAGGCCCGAGGAGGAATCACGTTACAGCGTTGCGTTGCGTCAGGTCTTTTAGGTTTAGTACATAAAAATCGGTAGGAAGAGTTGTCATTTGTACTGACTATTTAGAAGAACATTTTGCGTAGATTAATCACAATGCTATAATGCACACTGACACTACATAAATCACAATGGCACAATGCACAATGATATTACATAATATGCATTATACGGTCATGACATTACTTATGGTACATCGTCCGGCTGCTTACCCGGACGGCTTAGCTGATCGTCTGGGAAGGTGAACCTGTCAGGGGAGCGGCATACGTCTCGAAAGTCGTAGGAGGGGTGTTGCGTGGGAGGCGTCGATGCCGTGATCTGAGTGTAGGTGTCTGGTTTAGACCTAAATATATCATCCACCCACTGGTGCTCCTCCTGCTGGAAGGGTACTTGGCGAGTTAGTTCTTGGTTTCGTGCAACAAGAAAATTATTGTAACTACGTTAAAATGTACCTGAGTAGGTTGTTGTGTGGACGAGGATCCTCCTGGCTAGTCTGTGCCGTAATGCTGCACGTTGTACCCTTTGTACGTCTCGGCGAATCACTGGTCGCGCTCCGCGCGTGCGACTGAATGCCATGAGGTAATGATCTCAACCCGTCGTCCTAGCGCTGCGGCAAGACAGGGTCGCTGTCTGCAGTGGGACAACGTCGCGCCGACAATGTAGTCATGTCCTGCGCCTCCCTCTATGATGACGATGACTGGAGGAGAGTGGTGTCCTTGGCAAGTGCTGCAAGAACAAATAGTAATGCTAGATATATTCGAAAGGAGTGCATGGACAAGTATTGATGACAACAACCGTCAGACATATGACGTACCTGTGGCCCGAGGCCTGTCGTGGCTGAGCGACCATAGCTCTGGCGACTCCCAGAGTGCGACGGACGTGCGGAGGGTGGTGTCGAGGGAGGTGCAGAGGGAGGTGCCATGGGTGGAGGGGGTGGAGGGTGCCCTCGGTGTCCGCGATGCTGTACGTGAATGTCGCTGTGGCGACCACAAGTTAAGGTTCTAATTGCAGCCCTCACGTCGTCCGTCATGGCACGCACCGCCCCTAGGTGGCGATCAAATATCTTTCTTGTTTCCACGGCGTAGAGCTTCAGTACCCTCATGCTGGATACGTTCAAGGCGGTAGTACTGCAAGGAGAACAATAGTATGTTAAAAAAGTGTTGCCGGACCAAATTTCTACAAAGAATGTTTTACCGGTCGGGACCTGCTAGTACAAAGGCATCGTGCATGACCTCCATTGGATGCTGTGGCGCTGGCCCAGTAAGCCTACACCTAGTGCGCGGAATGTACCACCGCAAGTACGCGGTATACGTCTAGATGGCGCAGCGTCGTAACTCGTGTACCACGTCTGTCGCCGCCCTCTCACCCCACAATGTCGTCCACGGCTGCTGTGTCTGCCTCCAGTCGTCGCTCCTCCGGCCTTTCCTTGTTTGCCTGTAATTGAAATGGGATGTTAGGAAATCTAAGTCAGACATGCGGCTAGTATGATACCGAAAAATGACATACCGGTTGGCCTTCGTGGGGAGGGGTCGTCCTGGCGGCGGTGGCACCTCCTAGTAAAGGCCAAACTGTCTCATGACCCGCTGTGGATTGTACAGCTCGACCATGTGGGAGAAGACCAGGTGGTAGGTTGTCAACCAGAGCGTCTTGTCCTGAGTACACTACGAGGATCGTCCGTAGGGGCCGTGTCCGCAATGAACTGTGCAGTCCATGGCCACCAGATGACCTCGTCCTCGTGCAGAGTCTCGAATAGGTTATGGAACTTAGGGTACACACGTCTCGTTCTCTCTCTGGCCCAACCTAGGGTACCACGTGTCCAGCGTGTTCCCATTATAGGCCCATCGACGGGGTCATCGCCTCCAGCATTACTGTAAAGCTCGACGCTCAATGGAAAAGGTGCACGGTGCTCCGAAAATACGATCGGCCAACCGAAAAGTGCTCCCATGACCATAGCTGTAGCAGTGTGTAGCATACAGTGAGGACTGGCTCCCCGCCTGTACTGCGTTGAGAGGCATCGCACAATCCTCGGTACGTAGCACAAAACACTGCGAGCCCCAACTGTATTGTGGCACCTCGTCGGGCCAGACGTCCACCAATGACTCTACGAGGTGGATGTAGTTAGGGTACACGCAGTCTCTCTGAGTCGTAGAAAACAAGATCCATCCAAACAGGAGCAAAAGGTATGCGAGGAAGTATGTCCAAACTGCCTCCACAGTCGTATGCACAGGGCAGGTCATGTACTCCCACAGCCAGGAATGTAGCACACCCGATATGTTCTAAGGAATCGGGTGGCCGAATCTCTCAGCCAAACACACCTTCCAGTTTACTCGCCTCAGAGGTGGCACTACTGAAAGACCGCGCAGCTGGCAGACCTGTAAGCATAGCTACGTCCTCCAGAGTTACGATCATCTCCCCCCACCGAAGTGGAAAGTGTGAGTCTCTGGCCTCCAACGATCCACGAGTGCAGATAGGAGTGCCGCTTCAAACTGAAACGCATGCGGTAGGTCCAACATGCGGGCAAAGGGCAGGAGGCCAGTGTCCCGTAGTCTCAGAACATACCGCTCGTCAAGAGGCCACCTCTCTCTGGGGCGCTCAGGACCAGGCTCCGAGGTCCGACGCCGGACGACCACGCTAGGCATCGGTGTCGCCCATCCCAGTCGTCGTCGAGCAACTTATACGGGCTGTAAACTAGAGGCTACACCATCTCCTGCCGGGTGAGAAGCAACATGTTAGTCCGCATGTAAAACATAATGTTTAGCACACGAAAACAAAGCGAAATATATGATAACAGAATGTAAGACAAAGTGATATGACCATAATGAGTTCACATATGACCCGGACAACATAACGTTACGTCTGTATAGAAAGGCATGGATTGACAACGACACAACTCATACAAGGCATTAAAATAAGCATGCAACATCAGACTTAGTAATTAAATCTTGGTCGCTAAGGTGCGCCGCTTGTGCTAGGCCTGTTTGGGCAGCGGCTGATGGAGTGGCCAACCGTCTTGCACAGTCTGCATTTGGGGCGGTGAACCCGTTGTCCGAGCTGGCTGTTGTTCATGTGGTTCCGAATGCATCGTGACTGAGTCTTCCACGGCCAGGGTGCTTCAGTGTTGGGTTCGGCACCCACTTCACTTGCCCCAACCAGATGTCCTTATAGTGCATATCCAGACCGTACGAATGGAACTCGGCACTCCAAGTGGCATACAGGTGGTGGATGTCATAGTACTCAGAGATGTAACGCTCCGAGGCCTGGCGCCACGCCGCTTACACCGCTTACACATGAGAGCATGGTTTGTGAAGAAGCCGTGGCTTGTTGCAGGTGCACGACGCTTCGTCACCAATCGTGCACACTTGCTTCCAATCCCCTCTAGCGTGGCCCATCACATACTTCTCCCTGAGCCGGATCTCGAACTTCTGCCTAACGCTATCCATTGTACGAGCAACGTGCAAACGAGCCTTGCTGGTCTTCTTCTCCAGGTACACGTGCATTACTTCGGAGAATTTCTTGCCATCCTTCAGATGATTCTTGGTCATCATGGTTCTGTTAACAAAGTACCCGACAGTACGGTTCCAGCTCTCCTCCACGATCGCAGTCATTCGCAGAGATTGTACACCCTTGAGAACACCGTTGTATACCTCAGACATGTTGGTCGTCATGATTCCGTACCTTGCACCACCGATGTCGTGCAGTAGGGATCATTTCTCCAAGTCGGGTGCGTGTGAGTTAACCCACTGTGTGAACTCCCCAACTCTCGCGAACCCTCCTGTAGCTGCCCCTGTCTCAGCATCCGCTGAGTTCCTTAGATGCTTCCCGGTCTCCTCATCGAGCTGTCTCCACACCGCTTCGAACTTCCTCCTTTGGTTATGCATGCAGAGCTTCTTGAACATCTTCATCAGGTCCTTGCTCCAAAACCTTGTGTGGAAGTTCGCCGCGAGATGCCTCATGCATCAATGCCTCCTGACATCATTCCACTGGAACAGTGTCTGCATCCCGTTTTGCATCATGCTCAACGCGGGCGGCAACCTAGAATTGCGGTCCGAGATGACGCACATCTGGGCGGTTTTGGACTACCACCCGCTTCACATTGCATAGGAACCGCAACCAACTATCGGCGTTCTCGCTCTCAACAATTGCGAAGGCCACGGGGAGTAACATGTCATTTGCATCGGCTGCGACGGCGGTGAGGATGGTACCCTTGTACTTCCTACATAGGAAGGTGCCGTCTATCGTTAGCACGGGACGACAATGCTTGAACCCTTCGATCACCTGACGGAAGGCCCAGAAGACCTTGTCAAGAACAAATAATTCGGCCCCTCCGTCGGATGCATGCACTCAAGTTTGTTTATGTATATCCCAGATTAGATTCTGCGATTTGATGCAGCATTCTTTGGACTAGGTTGTAAGCCTCTTCGAATGTGCCAAACATTCACTCCATGACCTTCTGTTTTGCCCGCCATGCCGTCTTGTAGCTGACCGGGAACACCACCATGTTGACAACATCCGCCAGTAGGAGCTTTCGCGAAATGGACACATCTCCAGCAACGAGGTGGCTTATCTGGCTGGTAACATACGAGGATGTCATGTTGTGGTGCCTGTGAAGCGGCTCAGCTAGCTCGCATGTGTGGTCCTTTAGCACCGTTATCCGGAAGCCCATGGCTGCGGCCGTGAACCGCTGCGCATGGACCTCGCCAGCACAGGACTCATCAACACACCTAATGATGTAGGTGTCGGGGTTGGGCCTCTATACCCGATACGTCCGACCAATGTTAACAGCACATCTAGCAATAGCATGCTGGGTGGCGCTCTTGTCAGGGAAGCGCTGCCCTAGGAGTAGGGTGTCCTCATTGAACCCCCACTCAGTCCCTCTGGATGTGGCAGAATCAACGATGTCGTTGCAATGTCATCCAATCGTGAGGGGATGTAAGCATTGTTGGTGGTGACAACATGTAACACCTTGGCTATTCGGAAGCCAAGATGTTACCTAAAGGATCTAACATACAACCAAATTGTGGAAAAAGTCAAACTTTGATGAAGTAATGGCAGTAATAAATGTTGAAACCAAACGATTAAAATAAGGGAGTGATCAAGGACCACAAACAGTACTAAGCAACCATGACATCGGGGGAATCATCAAGTACATCAACATTATTTATTACCGTTCAACAATCTACGAATGAAAAATATACTCAAATCCTATTATCAAAACCGAAGAAAGGTGAAAAGAGTGAATAGTGTGGGTGTGACTACTCCCGCCCAGCGTCATCATTAATGATCACCTAAAATAAACAACAAAGCAAGAATGAGTCGGAACTCAGCAAGTACAGTAAACAATTGAACATACCATGATATGAACAAGTCAATCTCAATACGAATTACGGATTAATCTCTGAAAGCTTATGTGTATGAATGGATGCATTGGAAGGAATGGACTGCACACATGCTCATACCGGTATAGCGAGTGATACACACGTCGGTGTTCACTTAAGCCCGTACTTAACAAAGTCCGGGGACCAAAATTGCCGTATGAAGAACATTTCATACAGGTGTCCAAAATTGCCCACATTAGAATGGTGGGTCTTACATGCCCATACTGGAGTTGATGGGTCTTTACAAATCCACTCCCGTGGACGAAACATGAACAACACATGAATGGAATGAACATATGAAATGAAGGTTACCATTTTCTTCCACATGGATTATCGAATAAGAACAGAATGTATAGCATGGAATAGGAATATGGATCATCAAACTATCAGCACATCAACCATCCACGAGCATTCAACAGAAATAGTATAACATGGAGTATGAACGTGGATCATAAACAACCATCAACGGGCATTCAACAGAAATCAATATATCTTAACACATTGTACTTGCCTTCCGCGATGTGTTGCACTAGGAGGCAACGAAGGTGCTCCTACACTCGCCGCCTCACCTCCTGCACAAATACATATTCGAAATAAGGATAACATGGTACGACATAGCTACAGGTGACCTACACTAACTCTCCGACTAATCAACACGATCAACGGAGTTAAACTAACATTACACTATTTAGGCACCTGCCCATCCTACTGGACAGCGGTACAAGAAAAGCAATAATAAATTATCTGAAACTCGAAATGACATGAAACTTAACACACAAAGCTACGAAACTCTAGTTGACGAGGTTTATCGAATCGGCAAAAACAATTGGCTAATCAGCAGTTGAAAGTGTCCGACAGACATCTGTCCAGACTACACAACAACAGTAAAGAAAATGGTATAACTTTCATTCTATAGATCCAATGGAGGTGATCTTTATCAACCTGGAAATATTATTAAAAATTCTACAATAATATAGTTGGGTGGGAGTCCTGAATCGTACTGTAAATAGGTCAAAATTAAGGAACAAACAGACAGTTCCTTCTCGTCAGACAGACAGAACAGTACGCAAAGAATAAATCATATCTCCTAAACCGTAAGACAGAATCTCATGATTTTGGTGGCTATGGAAATATAAAAACCAGGGCTACCAATCTCTAGGAGACAAAAATATCAAATTATGCTTCTAAGATACCGAAACTGGATGCATAAACTACTTGATCTAATCTGGAATCTGACAGACAGCATAACGGTTTGCCACTAATCGATCAATCTACCTCCAAACAATATCAAACAACGGGTGAGACTCCTCGTTACCCTTGTAGACCTGTAGGAATATGTTGAACGGCACTTGGGGAAGACGACCTCCCTTCTCCTCACCCTCTTCTCCTGTTCTCCTTGCTTATTCTCTTGGCCGATGCCACCAATGGCTTCCTCTCCTTCTTCCTCCCAAATGGCAGCAGTAAGAATCTTTACCGGGGAGATGGTGGCGCTGCTAAGGGTGCTGGGATGCAGGGAGGAAGGCACAAGGAGGAGGGGTGGCTCGTGGGAGAGAGCTAGGGCCGGCTTGGAGGGGAAAAGAGAGGGAGAGGGGGAAGGGGGTGGCCGGTTGGGGGTAGGGGAAGTGGGGGCGCATGGGCCTTGGGCCTAGTGTGCCTCCCCCTCTTTGGCCCCCCTCTTGGCCGGCCAGGGTTTCACCAGCCTGGGCCGAAGGCCCAGAGTCCAAAAATCACTCGAAATTTTGAATTTTTTAAATAGTTCTCTCTCCCGAATAAAATACTCCCTAAACCAAATTTGGAATATTACATTCTACCCCCCTTAACAGGATTCGACCTCGAATCTACACACCAATCTACTCGAAAGAAAACCGCGACTGAAAATTATCAAAGATAAACACGTATCAGAAATGAACAGGTCTGGGTACTGCTCGCGCAGCGGGACTCTAGTTCCCAAGTGGCCTCTCTCTCGGACTAGAGAAACCACAACACAAAGACGTAAGACAACGTCTTACCTAACACTCAACCTAAACTTTCTAGGTACACTCATCAGAAGAGGATCGAAGGTAAGACATTACTCGATGGTCAATGCCTCTAACTAAAACTTCAAACTTTGAATGGCTCAGCTGCTCCCTCAGCACCGGAACACACCAGATGTTGCGTACTTCGCATATGTACCCGAGACGGTCAAAGCGATATGCCAACTTCCTTATATCTGCAACTGTCGAAGACGAACGAATGTACCTGGGCCACCTTCCCCTTTGGTACGAAAGCACACAACATGCTCAAAATCGAACACTTCATCTAACAGGGGACTCCCCCTTAAAACAGGAATGCACAACAGAACTGGTTCTTAAACCACTGACTCACAAAGAGAACCCAACTGGAAATAGGGAGCCCTCATCGCATCCACACAATGTTAACTCTCCACCCAAAAAATAAATAAATCCCAAATTTGACAATTCATCTCAGAAACAAACTCATTTTCTAATTAGGCAGTTTACAAATGAACACCACGACAACCAAAGGAGAAATCACTCGAATGCTCAAACCAAATACTTCTTGCGGTTTAGCTGAATTGGAAAGAATCGACATGCCAACACAGCGCCAAACTCAAATTGCAGAAAACACCAGTCAACAACACAAAACTCAAATGAGAATCAAGAAAACGCCTCATTATCCGATGAAACATCCTTTTCCTCAGTTTCTCTCTTTTAGGAATAAAACTTCTCTCAAATTTTGGGATTCGAACTAATCGCATACCACATGAGCTTAAATCTCTTAGTTAAACATATTCAAATTATGGTCAAACTGGAATACATCATCCACACCATTGTGGAGAGGCTATATTGAATCCACCGAATACTCTGGGTAACTCATTTTACTAACAAAATCGATTTGACAGAAGGCATCCAAAGCACCAAAGAATAAGTCCCATGCAATCACATTACTTCCAATTTCCAAGAACAACTCAAAATCCTTAGCACACACGTTCATGTACCACATCAGAAGGGTCCTATCAGTGATCATTCCACTGCTCAGGGAACTCCATTATTCCACTTTCTTTACACACAATCATTGTGTGACCAAAGGTCTAGCATAAAAATACAAAGCCCAGATGTAACCTCCAAGACATCTACAACAAATTTATATTATAACAGATAGTGAATTCATCGGGCTAAATCTCTAACATTCCCACAATTATATCATACTCACTCATTGACATCATCATAAATCACACACACCTTCTCGCAATATTATCCAATTGCGTTACTCTATAAAATTAATCAAGATTTCCCTACCTTCGATAATCCCCAACCTTTCATCATGAACTGAAGTTCTAGAATTTCACTATACCATAGGTTCTACTCAGTCACAACGCTATTCAGATTTACTTCGAAACCAAACATTCTATGTGAATCAAATTTCCTCCAAGAGGTACAGATCAAAACCAACTCATCTTTTACTACCCCTCCAATAGCTTGGTAACAAAATCTCACCACTTCGATTTCTTATTCCCCACCAATAGTTGCCAAAATTACAATTTGTAAAAACCTTGCAACACAAAACTATTGATCCTTTCTCAAAAGAAAGAGACGAACAAAGACAAGTTTCCTCACACAAGAAAACGTTGCTCCTCACAGCGAGCACGAAACCAAAAGAAATATTCTAATAGTGGTGATTCTGGAAAACGAAAGTTGAGTTCACAGTTGAGGGCACACCTCCCTCAAAAGAGAATAGCAAATAACAGCCGATAAAAAAAAGACATTGCGATTGAAACTCGACATCCCTTGAGCGGAAAGAGCAGAAAATTTAGTAACGATTCAAATAACCAGAAGTTACAAACTTAACTCAAATTCTCAAATACTCCTACTGCACTATTTCCTTTAACACTGAAATAAATCTTTTGACTAACAACACTTTGCCAGAACGAACAAGATAAGTTCTTTACTCCAAACCAAAAGATCCAATTAAGAATCAATAAAATTCTTTAACACATCAAATTTGCTCAGAACAGTTCAACTACACATGAAAAATGAGATCCAAATGATTTCAGCCACCTAACTCGAAACATTTTCATTTGCGGGTTTTCATGAAAAGCAAGCAGATTATTCTACTCTTAAAGGAACTAACATAATTTTCTTCAATTGCAACTTCACGTTGCCCTCTCAGACCAAAGAGCCTTTAAGATTAAAATCACACGAATCTCTTAAGGAGCAACACGACAATACAATATCTGAATTTATTCAAAATAAGTTCAACTACCAGATGATTCATGAGCTCCAAAATATAACGAAAGCTAAACTTAAATTATTCTCGTTTGAACGATATCACCAAAGGCGATCGAATTACTATAAGTATTAACATCAATCTCACAACAACAATTACAAAACACCTCGAAAGACCCATGCGAAAAGAATGGGTTGAATCTTTCTCAAAAGAAGAAGCACATGAAACTGATTTTTTTTTTCACCAACTAGAAAATCATTTACCACTCGCAATGAACATAGGACCAAGGGGAAAACCAATTAGGCAATGAACTCAGAAAACATAAGTGGAGTCCACAGTTGAAAGTATAGGCCTCATAAGAAGAGAATATCATACCTTAACAAATAAGAACAAACGAGCATTCAAGATCAAAGCATTCGCATCACTCAAGAACCATTATAACTTTACAACATATCGCTTTACTCGACAAACTTCGTTTATCCCATAAAGCTTGAACCCCCAAAAGATCATGAATACAAAACTTAAAATTTGATCATTTTAGAAATACCACGAAAGATGATCAAATTTCTTTCACTATAAAAGAATCAACATTACCCTCACATAACACCACAAAACCTTACAAATGGGTATCGACACTTTTCTTTTTCAAAGGGAGGTTCTAAACTCCAACACTCCAACTACTCCAAAAGAAATGAACAGAGTCAACTTTCTTCAATAAACTTTGTGAAAGATAATTCCCATTCTCCAAAATACCAAACGGATAACCAGGTCACCTTTACCAACAAAAAAGATAGAACTATTATAAAAGAGAACGATCTTGTCAATAATAACATTTACAAGTAGCAAAAAGAGCTCAGCAGTCAGAAGATAAGAATTGTTTTGAAAAACAAATAGGGACCAATAGAAACCCATAGCCAACCATTTTTGTTTGATTACAATCTCCGACTTAATCACAACAAAGCACCACAAAAGGGGTTTAACACTATTCTTCAGAAAGAGATGCATTAAACTTCAACACGCGGAATGATCCAAAAGAAATACGTGGAGCCAAAACTTTCTCATGTTAACAAAGTTGCAACAGAAAAATCTCATTATCCAAACTATCAAACGAATAAATGAGTCGCCCTTTTCCAATGAGAAAGAAGGAACAACCATAGAAACATCAATATTGCCAATTGACGAAGATCACTAGTAATAAAAGCAATTCAACAGTAAAAATAATAATTTTTTCATAGAACTATTAAAGACCCATTGAAACTCATCAACCATCACCGGACAAGAATTTGTCAAATTCAGAAATCAAGGAAGAGAACAACTTTCTAAAGCAACTCACGCTCAACACCTGAAACTATGGTAGTCGGGATAACTACTCTCCTAACCACACACCACGAACGATGGTGTAACCTGGTGAATCCTAGAGTAACAACTACGACCTCAACTTCTTAACATCCGTTATCAACATGCATAAATAATGTAATCAATTATGAATATATAGGATCATCTCATGACAATCATAGAATAAATTTATAGATATAGGACATCACATCATATAATAGATTAACATCAACATAGCACAAGACAATTCAACAACGGCTCATTAATCGAGTTACATCAATGGAAATACGGAAGCAATGAATTACCCATTCCCTCCTACTGTGCACAGTGTGTCAATTTTAAGACGTCTGAATGAACCACGGACCTAAAGTCCGCTCTGATACCAACTGTAACACCCTGGCTATTCGGAAGCCAAGATGTTACCTAAATGATCTAACATACAATCAAATTGCGGAAGAAGTCAAACTTTCATGAAGTAATAGCAGTAATAAATGTTGAAACCAAACGATTAAAATAAGGGAGTGATCAAGGACCACAAACAGTATTAAGCAACCATGGCATCGGGAGAATCATCAACTACGTCAACATTATTTATTACTGTTCAACAATCTACGAATGAAAAATATACTCAAATCTTATTATTAAAACTGAAGGAAGGTGAAAAGAGTGAATAGTGTGGGTGTGACTACTCCCGCCCATCGTCATCATCAATGATCACCTAAAATAAACAACAAAGCAAGAATGAGTCGAAACTCAGCAAGTACAGTAAACAGTTGAACATACCATGATATGAACAAGTCAATCACAATACGAATTACGGATTAATCTCTGAAAGCTTATGTGTATGAATGTAATGAATTGATGCATTGGAAGGAATGGACTGCACACATGCTCATACCGGTATAGCGAGTGATACACCCGTCGGTGTTCACTTAAGCCCGTACTTAACAAAGTCCGGGGACCAAAATTGCCGTATGAAGAATATTTCATATGGGTGTTCGAAATTGCCCACATTGGAATGGCGGGTCTTACATGCCTATACTGGAGTTGATGGGTCTTTACAAATCCACTCTCGTGGACGAAACATGAACAACACATGAATGGAATGAACATATGAAATGAAGGTTACCATTTTCTTCTACATGGATTATCGAATAAGAACGGAATGTATAGCATGGAATATGAACATGGATCATCAAACTATCAGCATATCAACCGTCCACGAGCATTCAACAGAAATCGTATAACATGGTGTATGAACGTGGATCATAAAATTATCCGCACATCAACCATCAACGGGCATTCAACAGAAATCAATATATCTTAACACATTGTACTTACCTTCCGCGATGTGTTGCACTAGGAGGCAACGAAGGTGCTTCTACACTCGCCGCCTCACCTCCTACACAAATACATATTCGAAATAAGGATAACATGGTACGACAGAGCTACAGGTGACCTACACTAACCCTCTGACTAATCAACACGATCAACGGAGTTAAACTAACATTACACTATTCAGACACCTGCCCATCCTACTGGACAGCGGTACAAGAAAATTCATAATTAATTATCTGGATCTCGAAACGATATGAAACCAGTGCCCAATGAAACTTAACGCACAAAGCTACGAAACTCTAGTTGACGGGGTTTATCGAATCGGCAAAAACAATTGGCTAATCAGCAGTTGAAAGTGTTCGACAGACATCTGTCCAGACTACACAACAGTAGTAAAAAAAATGGCATAACTTTCATTCTACAGATCCAATGGAGGTGATCTTTATCAAACTGGAAATATTATTAAAAATGCTACAATAACCTAGTTGGGTGGGAGTCCTGAATCGTACAGTAACTAGGTCAAAAATTAAGGAACAAACAGACGGTTCCTTTTTGTCAGACAGACATAACAGTGCGCAAAGAATAAATCATATCTCCTAAACCGTAAGGCGGAATCTCGTGATCTCGGTGGCTATGGAAATATAAAAACCAGGGCTACCAAACTCTAGGAGACGAAAATATCAGTTTGTTTCTTTTCCCACTTAGTTCCACTATAGTCATTTTCTTCGTGTTCTACGATATCTTCGTGGAACCATCACTCATTGTCTATTTTTCCCTCGCTCCAACTCTTTACAGCTCCAAACATATTCTGATGGCACCTGGGCTAGTGATCACTCTGATCGCCGGTCTCTTTCTGTCTGTTGTGTTTTTCTATGTGGTTCTCTCATTGCTTGGAAGACTAAGAAGCAGACAACAGTTTCTCGTTCGAGTGCTGAGGCTGAGTTGCGAGCTATGGTTTTGTTGACTGGGGAGGTTACTTTGCTATGGTGGTTACTTGAGGATTTTGGTGTTTCTGTTTCATTACCTACTCCTCTTTTGTCTGACAGTACATCGGCTATTAGCATTGCTAGAGATCCGGGAAGCATGAGCTTACCAAACATATTGTTGTTGATACTTCCTACATGCGGACACAGGTGCAGCACCAGGTTGTTGCTCTTCAGTATGTGCCTTCAGAGATTCAGTTGGCAGACTTCGTCACAAAGACGCAGACCAGAGCCCAGCACAGCTTCTATCTCTTCAAACTTCATGTTGTTGATCTACCATAAGTTTGAGGGAGCGTGTTAGATGTATATTGTTGCATGTGTATTTTCCCATTGTATAAGGGTTACCTGCATATATGTTATACCTATACTGTATACATATATTGGTCTATTAGCCTTATAATGAATATAGTGCTATTCATAACATAGTGAAGTTACTTTGCTCACACGGAAGGAATTGGTAGATCATTGGCCAAAACCAATCATGTAGTAGTATAATCTATAACATACCCTCGTTTTCGGATGAAGTATAAATAGAGCGTCTTGAACGTTGTTGCTGTTGTCGTGTGGGCTGAAATAAGATCAATGTATAGCAATGAGTTTATGGGGCAAATTTTGTAGGCGTCCAGAACTCAATAGACCTGAACTTGAGCAAAATTTACAGAACACATGCTCATTTAGGGTGCTAAATATGATCCTATATATGAAGAATAGTACCTGCAACTTCGGCCTAAGTGCCTCTAGCGGTCCTTTGGGTTTTGCAACACCTTGCTGTCCAGAGCCAAATGTCAGAATACTAATGCATTGGAATTTGGAAATGAATTACTTAAAACACACTTACAATAAAATTGAAGCCACATAAAAGGGTAATACCTTTCCTAGAGCCCAGTCAGCAGAATCAAAATAAGCCCGCTCATGATCCTACAATTACAAAGAGCACTTTAATTACTGAGAACTACTGTTTTTATGCAGCTATCTGGTATGGGATGTTTCATTTTGGGATGATGTATGCAAATGCAAGGACCTTTGAGATGAGTGGTGGCTTTTTGGGCATTAGTCCTCGAATTTCTTCTTGATTGCTTGTTCCTGCACATAGGAGAATGTGTTCAGTGTTCACAAGTAACGGATCATGCCAATTATTGAGAGCAGCTTTGCTAGTTGTTCCATTAACTAGAATGCAAGACTGCAATTTAAGTGACCATATGATATTCAGAAATAAGAACTAGTTCAGAAAATAACCTGTTGCTGTGCCGAGGGCATGGAATTGTCCTCACTCTGGTCCATAGGCTCAGAATTTCCAACAAGATCATCCCCAGCAGCCTTAGTGTCCATCTCCGACATGATGCTAAAAACAAAATGTACTGATCTCAATATTCACGTTACAAGACAACAAAATGAAAATACATACTAAGGCATGATTTTTTTTAGCAATATAACTCGACACAAAAACAGAACCAGTGTTGGAATTGAAGCTCTCAACTCTCATCTCTCAATCTCTATTACAGACATGTATACACAAGCATGGGAGGCGCAACTGGACTACATTTTCTTCTTCTCTAATTATTCATTCAGCTAGCCGAATACATGGTTTAAATAACACATGCAAGGACTCGATGCATGCAGTCCAAACAACCTGGACCGCTTCCTACTGAGCTTCGTGCATCACAACGTCGCTGGCTAGGCACGTCGCCTCCTACATGCAAGCACAACTACCTATTCTTAAGCCACTAAGCACACGTTCTAAACAAACTCCACAAGTCTTTCTCCACTGACTTGACCGAGCACGGCATGTAGCCAATTCATGCGCCTACAAGCCAAGGTGACCAAGTACTCACCTACATGCACAATCGTTCTCTCTGGGCAACAAGTCCACTACTTGACGTGACAAGGCCTCAGTGCCATGTAAATACACATTGAACATTCTTAGCTTGACAAGATTATTCCAACATTTTCCCCCTAATCTTGTCATGCACTCACCGTTGCGGATCACCGGCAACCTCTTGCCATACGCAGCGGCTTTCTCCCAGCGGCATCGCACCGCTTTCATTGTCAGTCTCACACTGACTTCTCTTGGTGGCCTCACACCTCCTTTCATGCACGTCTGCTGACGACCACACGTCGCCGCCGTACACAACTTCAAGCATGAGCGAGACACCATTGTGGCCTCACGCCACCAGCTTCTCCTCGCAGCGGCATCACACCGCTACCGCTCGGCATCACACCGAGGCATGCATGTCGGCTTCACACCGACTCCTCTAGCGACGATGGCTTCACACCACCGCCTTCGGTTTCACGTCGAATCCTCACGACGGTTTCGCACCGTCATCGCGCTCCACACCATGTGCCGACCGCACGCCATCACCGTCGGCATCACACCGACTCTCAACGATGGCCTCGGCTAGTAGCTGGCCTCCTGCGTCGACTCCGCTGCGCTTGACGCCGCCATCGTGCCGCATCGTGTTTGCCGCCACGCCCCCACGTCGCTACCCGACCGCGCAGCGATACGGTGCGCTCAAGGCCGCAACCACCGCACCCGTCGCTCGTTGCTCGGCCGCTGCGAGCCTCAGGCGCCGTTACGCATCTTCCGCACCACACCCGACTTCGCCTTTGCCGCCTTCTGCTGCCGCGCCCATGACCGCCGTTCCCGAAGATCTTGAGGCTCTGATACCAATTGTTGGAATTGAAGCTCTCAACTCTCATCTCTCAATCTCTATTACAGAGATGTATACACAAGCATGGGAGGCGAATCGGACTACATTTTCTTCTTCTCTAATTATTCATTACGCTAGCCGAATACATGGTTTAAATAACACATGCAAGGACTCGATGCATGCAGTCCAAACAACTGGACCGCTTCCTCTTGAGCCGTGCATCACAACGTCGCTGGCTAGGCACGTCGCCTCCTACATGCAAGCACAACTACCTATTCTTAAGCCACTAAGCACACGTTCTAAATAAACTCCACAAGTCTTTCTCCACTGACTTGACCGAGCACTGCATGTAGCCAATTCATGCGCCTACAAGCCAAGGTGACCAAGTACTCACCTACATGCACAATCGTTCTCTCTGGGCAACAAGTCCACTACTTGACGTGACAAGGCCTCAGTGCCATGTAAATACACATTGAACATTCTTAGCTTGACAAGATTATTCCAACATATTGTTGGAATTAATCTTGTCATGAGTATCTTTGTATTTTGATTTAGCATGCATTTAGTTGTATGTGGCTAGATGTGCATGTGCATGAGTTATCTAGTCGTTGAGGTAGTAGTGCAGCTGATGTTCTTAGTCTGCATGTAGCTGCATATACTTGGTCATCCTGGCTAGTAGGAGCATAACTGAGTGCATGCAAGAGTGGCTCACGTCTAGGAGCTCAGTATGGAGCGGATTGAGCCAAAGACTCGGACGCCAGTTGGTTGCATGTAGGTGATTTGGTCAAGTGCATGTTGGTGTGCACGTTGGAGTCATAACGTAATAACCGGATCGGCTATTGCCTTTCATGTGTGTGTTGAGTTGATTAGTTCCTTCCCTGGTACTACTATATATTAATGTGCAAGGTTGTCACAATGAAATAAGAAGAAAGAAGAGACGTTGGAATAAAAAGAAAATCGCTTCAACGTGTTCGGTGTTTCTTCTTCCACTTTCTCGCGTTGAGTTAACCATCGTGTGTTAGTGTATTCTTGCGTGCGGATACTGGGCTAATTTCCAACATTTGGTATCAGAGCTCCCAGGTTCATATCCAAGATCATGTCGCGCTTGTCAGGGAGTGTGACCGGCGACGAGGCAATGTCGAGGATGTCGACGAGGGAGGGAGGCGTCTCTCTCCGGTACCCGATGCTCACCTCCTCCAACTACTCCACCTGGGCGATCAAGATGGAGGTTTGTATGGAGGCGCAGGACATCTGGGAGGCGATCGAACCCGCGGCCGGAGTGGTCGTGGAAAGGAGGAAGGACAAGATGGCACTTGCGTGCATCTTTCAAGCCATTCCCGAAGACGTGCTCCACCAAGTTGCCAAGAAGAAGACAGCCAAGGAGGCGTGGGAGAGCTTGAAGACGAGGTATCTCGGCGCTGATCGAGTGAAGAAGGCGCGGCTGCAGACCTTGAAAAGTGAATTCGAGGCCCTGCGCATGAAGCAAAGCGACTCCATCGACGAGTTTGCTGGCCAGATCAGTGGGAGCAAGTTTAGTGGTCTTGGTGCCACCCTGGAGGATACCACACTCGTGAAGAAGTTGCTTGTTTCGGTTCCTGACAAGTATTTGCAGGTTGTTGCTGCAATTGAGCAGTTCTCTGATGTGGATACCATGCCATTCGAGGAGGCAATTGGCCGCCTCAAAGCATACGAGGAGCGGATACGCAAGCGCGAGAACGGACACGAGGAGCATCTTCTTCTCACCAAGGCCGAATGGGAGGCCAAAGCCGCCGAAGAGAAGAGAAGCGGTGAGGGCTCCGGCAGCGGCGGGCGCGGCGGTAGCCGTGGACATGGCCAAGATGGTGACAAGAAGAAGCGCCGCGGCAAGTTCGACAAGTCAAAGATCCAATGTTTCAATTGTGATGAGTTTGGGCACTTCGCTTCGGAATGTCCCGAGTCGAAGAAAGAGGAGAAAGCTCATCTCATTATGGCGGATGCTGACGACGAGCCAACACTGCTATGGAGCTAGGCGTGGAGGTGCTCAAATAATGAATGACATCACCCCCTTAATCTTGTCATTCATTATTTGAGCACCTCTTAATCTGCAGCCGCGCCTTCTTCACTCGATCAGCGCCGAGATACCTCGTCTTCAAGCTCTCCCACGCCTCCTTGGCTGTCTTCTTCTTGGCAACTTGGTGGAGCACGTCTTCGGGAATGGCTTGAAAGATGCACGCAAGTGCCATCTTGTCCTTCCTCCTTTCCACGACCACTCCGGCCGCGGGTTCGATCGCCTCCCAGATGTCCTGCGCCTCCATACAAACCTCCATCTTGATCGCCCAGGTGGAGTAGTTGGAGGAGGTGAGCATCGGGTACCGGAGAGAGACGCCTCCCTCCCTCGTCGACATCCTCGACATTGCCTCGTCGCCGGTCACACTCCCTGACAAGCGCGACATGATCTTGGATATGAACCTGGGAGCTCTGATACCAAATGTTGGAAATTAGCCCAGTATCCGCACGCAAGAATACACTAACACACGATGGTTAACTCAACGCGAGAAAGTGGAAGAAGAAACACCGAACACGTTGAAGCGATTTTCTTTTTATTCCAACGTCTCTTCTTTCTTCTTATTTCATTGTGACAACCTTGCACATTAATATATAGTAGTACCAGGGAAGGAACTAATCAACTCAACACACACATGAAAGGCAATAGCCGATCCGGTTATTACGTTATGACTCCAACGTGCACACCAACATGCACTTGACCAAATCACCTACATGCAACCAATCAAGGTCCGAGTCTTTGGCTCAATCCGCTCCATCTTGAGCTCCTAGACGTGAGCCACTCCTGCATGCACTCAGTTATGCTCCTACTAGCCAGGATGACCAAGTATATGCAGCTACATGCAGACTAAGAACATCAGCTGCACTACTACCTCAACGACTAGATAACTCATGCACATGCACATCTAGCCACATACAACTAAATGCATGCTAAATCAAAATACAAAGATACTCATGACAAGATTAATTCCAAGAAGCTGACGGAAGCAACTATTGTCCAATATCATAGTCACCATGAACCAGAGTCGATCGGGTCACGGGTGGCTTAAAATGTGGGTTGACAGGGTAGTGTTCTTCGAGACGTTAATTTGGGACGTGGGATGTGATCTTAATAAATATGAGTGGATGGCCCAATTATAAAGCTATTTATTAACTACCACACAAAGTATCTTAAAATTAATCGCAAAGAAATATCTTAAAATTGTATGTTGGAAGAAGTCCATATAACACCCTAAAGTTTGCTCAAAAGCCCACTCAATATCTCGAACTATGAAATCAGACAGACATTTGACCACCCGAACTTTGCAATCCAGTTAAAATAACACAATGACCTGGTTTTGCAGGATGGTATTGCTTGCGTGACACGATGAGTGAGTGGTTTTGCCACGTAAGATAACACGCTGGCCAAGTTGGGTCAATGAAAGGCAGGGCCCACAGGGGTTCCCCCACTTAGCTACCAGTCGCACTTTCATGACCACCGTCCCCTATAGCTCCTTCCCTCTCTGTTTTGATTTGGGGAGAAACCCCTGTGGGTTCTACTTGTCCTTTGTTTTATCCTATACGTCAAAATCACTCACTCATTGCGCTATACGGACAATACCACCATACGAAACCGGGTCAAGGTATTATTTGAACTGGATTGCAAAATCTAGAGGGGTGCTAGATGGACTTTCAAACAAAATTCAGTGTGTTATATGACTTTCAATTTCCTTGTATGCATAAGTGATCATCGTGCATGCACAAAAGAGGCCTACCTTTATCTATAAATAATGGGAGAGTACTATAGAAAAGGAGAAACAACAACAACAAAAAGAAACAGCGGCCATCAGCCGCTGCGCCTGACCACCACTAGCCAATTATGGTTTTGGACTGGAATTTTTTAAAAATAATAGTTTTTAAAAATATAATTATAAAAATAAATAGTCAGCTCAAAAAATAACAAAAATGGGTTCCTATAGCCGGTTGAACTGGTCACAGGCTCATGTCACCAGTTCAACTGGCGACAGGTACCTTGCCCCCCACCTATGGTTAGTCAACTTCCTATCGGCAGTTGAACTGGCGACAGAAACCTGTCGCTGATTTAATTGGCGACAAAGACTCTTTCCCTATAAAACCTCCATAAAACCCTAAAATTCGGTACATGACTCATTTATATTCAGAAAAACCGAAGTATTGGTCGTTCTCCCACATCGCCTCCACCATCCGTACAAGTGGAAGGAGGCCTACCGTCCTCAACCAGCGTCGGGCCAGGTTACGAACGAACGTTAGTCCACACTTATAGTCAGGCTACAAATGAGTACACGAAGATCGCAATGGCACGTACCTCGGCACCCAGTTTGCGTGCAACCTCCATGCCCTGATGGGCGTGCATAGCCACAACGTGCCAAGCTCATTCGGCGCCTCGCCCTCCAGGGGAGGATGGTACTAAGGCGGCTACGATGATGTAGGTCAATCACCGAGTCAAGCAACTGCACGACCACTCGGCAGCATGGTCTGGGTTCGCCATACCTGAAAATTCAGTGCATACATTGTAAAGACTACGAAATATGTAATAATGTAATAGGAAGCGACATTAGCAAAATAATTACCAACCACAAATAGAAACCAAATTTATGTGACAAGTCATAAAGCTGCGATTACACTCTACCTACCATACGAAGCTAAATAAAGCTGAGATTATTTCGATTAGACTCTATTAGCTGCTCCAGATTTTCTTTGTAATTTTAAAACGTATCACGCTATTTCCCTGTTATAAATTAATTTCCAACATTAACAATATAATTACCGAGCACAAATAGGGAGCTAAAGAAATCTGCGATTAAGTCGATTAGGCTCTAACTACTCTAACTAGCCGCTACGGATTTTCCTTTCAATTTTAAAATGTGTCATGTTATTTTCCTACTTAAAAATTAATTTTTGGTATTAACAATATAATTACGGCGTGCACAAATGTGGAGCTAAATAAAACTGATATTATTTATATTACGCTCTACCTATCTCGTACACAGCTCAAATGATGTACTACACAATTGGACTACATTTATCTAATCAACTAAAATCTATATCGCTATTTTTGTTTGCTAACTGACAATGTTTTGATATAATGTACAAAGTCCCAAAAAATGTACCTATAAGATGGTCGATCGGCTTTGATGCTCCGTCTATGTCTCCTCCACGACAAACTTGCAGAGGTTCGCTACCTTTCTTCTATCCCTCTCCTCCTCTCTTTCTGTTTTTTTTTCTGGAATTAAAATGAGGTCTGAAGTGAATTTTCAGGGTTTTTATAGCTGGATTCCTAGCGCCAGTACGATAGATGATTGTTCAACTAGGAAGTTGGGCCGACAATAGGTGGGGGCAGGGTACTTGTCCCTATCGCCAATTCAACTAGCAACAACAACCCATTTTTGTTATTTTTGAGCCAATTATTTATTTTTATAATTTTTTTAAAAAATATTATTAAAAAAATACTTTCATAGGCCGATACTCCCTGATCTATTCGTCTTCAACCTCCAAACGGAAGGGACACTGCCACCTCTGTCCTCCGTGGCCACGGCCTCACTCCACCGCCTTTGCTCGCCCCCTTCTCTCTCTCTCCCTCTCTCCGTCCAGCCGCCCAACCCGCCGTACCTAGGCCGCCAGACCCGCCTTCGTCTAGGCGGGGAGGCTGTGTAGCTTGCCGACTTTGCGGAAATCGCGGCAGTGTAGCTTCCCGCCGCTAGATCTGCTTTTTTGAATAGTGGAATCTAGAACTTGATGGAGGCTCTACACAACTTTGTTCTTTCATTGTCCAACAAATTTAATTTGTTCTTCAGTCAAATTGGGCAAAAATAAAGTGACGGCATCAACGGGTCTTCCAAATGGTAACACCTCCTATTTTCGTGCTAGATACAGGAATTAAACAATAGTTTAATCACCTCTGCGTCTTTATCCCAAGACCGAGAATATAAAAAGTTTTTGGTTCATATAGCAATGATACTAATATTAATTTTCGTCATCTTTCGATGTCAATACAAAAAAATGATATCCTCCATCGTGCCTCGGGACGTCGGACCCCTCACCGCGTCACATGTGGAATCCAACCTCCTGAGCCATGAACCAGGCTGAGTCCGCCCCCCAAAGGCACAACAGAGAGCAATGTCGTATCATAGATGCATGGAGAAGGAATGTCGTGGATGGGAGGCACGACAAAAGTGTAACACCCTGACTCAAAATCGGCTCAATGCCCAGCCCACCGTGGGGCGGACCCACCCACACATAGCACCTCACTTACACTTTTCGTCCTCGCTTCATGTAAAAGGGTTAACCCGGAGGTGCTACGTTTGGATCCAACAGGTATTATATACCACTACAATTCACTTGAGACAAGCAATGTGGGACTAATCCCACCACACAACTCCTCATGGGCCACACTACGAGCAGGCCAGGGTATTACATTCACCCCTTAGGGTGGCGACGCCTCGGCGATATACGCATCTGCGCAAATGCCCAGAACCACCCCTCGGTACACGTCCGTGCGTCCAGTGCCGGCACATATGTCATGCCATGTGTCCACTCCGGGCCCACATGTGCCATGCGCCATATGCCCGTGCCCCTGTCCTGCACGCGCCCGTGCAACGAAGGTTGATGCTCTGATACCATCTGTAACACCCTGACCCAAAATCGGCTCAATGCCCAGCCCACCGTGGGGCGGATCCGCCCACACATAGCACCTCACTTACACTTTTTGTCCTCGCTTCATGTAAAAGGGTTAACCCGGAGGTGCTACGTTTGAATCCAACATGCATTATATACCATTACAACTCACTTGAGACAAGCAATGTGGGACTAATCCCACCACACAACTCCTCATGGGCCACATGGACCACGCTACGAGCAGGCCGGGGTATTACAAAAAAGGAAGCGAAGAGGCTAAAAAATGCATTAAAATTATTTTTAACACTATTTGATATGATATTTAATACTTAAAAATATTTATTATTATTATTTTTCTTTTACCTCGCACTCGCGGTTTCAAATGTATTATCACATGTACCGGCAAAAAAATCCACAAAACTTTCACATGAAATCATGGCGTAGTGGCCTGCAACGGTGTACTACTGCCCACTGCCATGACCGTCGACGGTGTACTACTGTCCACCGCCGCGACCGGCGACGGTGTACTACTGCTCGCCGCGGCGGCTGGTGACGGCGGGCAGTAGTACACTGTCACTGGCCACGGCGGCGGGTAGTAGTACACCGTCACTAGTTGCGGCGGCAGATAGTAATACACCATCACAGGGCATTGTGCCGTGATTTTATGTGAAAAATTTATAGAAATTTTTTTCTAGTGCATGTGATAATACATTTGAAGCTGTGAGAGTGCGAGGAAAAAAAGGGAAAAAATCAAAGAATTTTTTTAAGGGTTAAATAGTGTATTAAATAGTGTTAAAAATAATTTTTAATGCATTTTTTAGCCTTTGTCGTGCCTCCCATCCACAGTATTCCTCATCCGTACCTCCAGGGCACGGCATTGCCATCTATCGTGCCCCTAGGGCCGGACTCGGTTTGTTCCGGGCCTCAGGAGTTCGGATTTCACACGTGGCACGCGGTGGGGAGTCCGGCCCCTTTGGGCACGGTGGACTGTTCCATTTTTTATATTTGGCACCGAGAGATTATCAAAATTACTATTAAATTATCAATAGTGCCATATAAGCTAAAAACTATAACAAGCAAACCGGGGAATACTGACTACTAACTTGGGCGGTTGCCTTGCTTTCTCTACAAATTTTATCATTAGGTTGGCCTGAATGGAGGGAATTAAACTATCCTAGTCCCAGTATATGCACTGTATATGCCAGAAAGCTGAAGCTGTTTGGCCACTCAAACTCCTGTACTCCTCCACTACACAATCCTTGGCAACTGAAAGTATTAACAGATTTTTGCTTTCGTGCTCGTCGACGCATTACATGCTACCTCACTAAATTTTGTGTTGACTACACCAACTGGCTCTTGATTTATCCATTTTAAACACATATATTAAAAGAAAAGAAGATGAACAACACACTACCCGCCCTTCAATTAAGCCATAGTTTGAGCATTAAGTATGCAGATCTCGTTCCATTTGAAACTTCAGCGTCTACTTTCACGAAACCAAGACAAGTCAACAACAATGGACAAGATCAGTTGCGGATCAGGACTAAATTTTAGGTATGACAGAATCGACAAAGGGAATTATCCGATAGCAAATGAATTCATACACAAACTATATTGCAATGAGACTAAATGGAATTATTAAAGTATAAATGAATTGTTTGTCTTTTCTTATCAGCGTCCTGAACACAACAAGAGTCAGAGTCGAGAATGATCCGATAACCAAGGTCAGAATCATCCAAGAGAAGAAGTGCATGGTTAGGCGAGGAACATGAGCAATGTAAGGAATATGAAAAGATGAGTTGCTAAGAGGTCCTCGACCGAGAGCGAAAGAGAGGTACCATCGCCAGTAAGAACACCGACAGGGAATCAAGAGGTGTAACAAAAGATAGAGTGGAAGAATCGGAAGTCATGTGGAAGGATGCTCGGAATCAAGGATCCACGGGAGGTACACTGCGTGTAGGAGGTGGTTTCGGTTCAAGAGTCGGTCGCAGAACTCGCAGAACTCGTTGAGGAAGAACACAAGCGGCAAGCGATCGTCGAAGTCGGCTATCTCCCGCCGATGAGAGAAAACACGGAAGTAGTCGATCACGACGTCGTTGTAGAAGTCTGCGGTGCGGTGCTAGGAGAAGAACGGCGTGAAATATGCAGCTGTTTCTTGTAGCACCGAGACTCAATGTGGCCGATCTTGTCGCGATAGGAGCAATGAGGGCGACCACCGCCAGATGATGGGCGGCCACCACCACTGGCGGCACCACGGAGGAGGCGTCTTCAAGCGTGAAGCGATCGGTAGCGAGTGTCACGGCCACGCCACGGAGGGGAGTGGCATCGGGCCGGCACCACTCGGGCGAGTCTCCTCGCACGTATCTCGGTAAGGGCCTCCAAGAGTGACACGAGGTGGCGTGCAAGTAGCCGGGCACGCCTCGCTCGAACTTCGGGGCGAAGCGAGTAAGGAACTCGTGACACGCTGAAACTCCAGTCGGCCGCGACGACCAAGCAAAGACGAACAAGAACGACAACGGCGGTCGCGAAGAGAGTCCAGCTTGGCGCCGATCGCGAACTCGGCGTAGAAGGCGTCCAACGAGCATCACCTGGCCAAGAGAGTGCTCTGGCGAACTCATCGATGTAGAGGGCATCTCGGAGGGTTCAGAGCGGCTGTCGAAGATGAGTCCACATCCGAGACCAAGAAAATCCCACAATCTCGTAAGAGAATCGAGGTTTGGACATCGGGCGATGAAGACAAAGCGGCGGCCGGGCATCGTCATCGCACCACTGAGTGTAGGTAGTCAAGCGATCCATGTAGGAGTCCAGAGCCTCTTGGTAAGCAGAGGCAGCCTTCTCATCAGTAAGACCGGCAGCCTCAATAGTAGCTTTGTCAGCTGTCGGGGGAAGCGCAATCGGCGCAGGCTCCGTCGGAGGAGTAGGGCATAGCGGACAGGTGACATCGCCAGAGAACGCCCGAGATTTAAGACCACGATATGGATGCGCATGTGAGACACGGTCGGTGTAGTTAACACCGTCGAAAATCACCGGGCAGCGAGGGAGAGAAACCGTGCCCATTTGGTAGGCGACGCTGGACGGCGCGGCGACCAAGGTAACGTAGTCTAATAGGCGGCGCTGGACGGCGCGGCGATTAGACTGACGTTTTTTTTTCACGGGTTGCTCACGGTTTTAACTCACCGCTCGGCCCGGCCAATATAAGCAACGCCACGACGCGGGAAGGGGGAACTAGGGTTCCCCTTGTGTCCTGCAGCAGGCGGCGGTGTTAACTGCGGCGCGGCGGAACTGCGGTGGCGGCGAGCAATGACACCTTCGGCGGCGACGGCGGCGTTATTCTGCGGTTGCCAGGCGTGGCGACCGGGAGCAGGCGCCTCGGCGAAGTCGTGGACAACACCTCGGCGGCCTCTGCAACAGCAGCGACGGCGGAAGCTTCGGCGTCGAGGTCGCGAAAAGGCGGCGGTCGGAGGTATCCGAAGCGGTAGGCCTCGGCGGCCTCTGCAGTCCAGCCGACGACGAGCTCGAAGCGCCGAGCTCAAGGAACCCGATCGCCGGTCGGGTGAATGATCACCACCGTCGGCCGGACGAGACCGAGGCCGCGCGCCCGATCGGGATTTGCGCCAAGCGAGCTCGCCACGGACGGCGGAGGAGACCGGAGGAGGCCACGGACGGCGGAGACAAAGCAAGGCGGCGGCGCCATCGCAGCAAGCGGAAGCCGACGGCGGCTCTCGGACAGAAGGCCGTCTCGAGATCGGAGGCTACCGTCGCACCAAGATGCGATCCGAGCGGCATTTAGGGCGACAAGCGAAACCCTAGGTTTGCTCTGATACCATGTTATGATTGTTGCTTGTATTATCAGGAGGCCAATGGGCCTATATATATACAGATACAGGTTACAGATAAGGAAACCGAAATAAAGCTAGAGTCCTACTCTAACACTGATATATCTCTAATTATATCTCTAACACATACAACTTAATATGGTATCAGAATCAAAAGGTCTTGAGTTGAAGACCCGGTTGGCACAATAAAAGAAATAATAATAATTGTAGCCCACTTCTATTCCACGTATTAGACCCGAAAGAGTCTACACGTGAGGAAGAGTGTTGAAGTATAAGTGAATTATTTATCTTTCCTCATCAGCTTAAGCTTTGAATGAACTGGTTGATACATGCAACTAGGAATCAACAACTACAACCTATATACATGATTTTGTGCTAGTTCTTGTACCGATGCGTCTAGCCAATTTTCAGCAGTTTGCTTCTCTCTCTCTCTCTGAAAATGTAGCAGCAGCTACTGCATCTACTTAATTTGCAGTTTTTTCTTTGTAAAAAAGTACATCAATTAGTGAAATAAGTTTTTACTTGCGAATTAGTTTAACTATATCATAGAAATGGCGGGAAAACAAAATGTAAAGTGTAGTTCTCAAATCAGGTTTTACATCATCTTGAAGCTGTATAGTATCAATTCTGAAAATAGGACATCCGAACAGGATCATGAATTATCGTAGGCTCGACGAAAATGGAGAAGGTGCTAGTGGGACAAAATTGTGAGGGTGTTAGTGGAACAAAGTTATTATAAGGTGAGATAGTAAACACATATTTAAATATTATGTGTAATTCAAATTGATACCGAAATAACGATGAACAAAATTAAAATGAGAAATACACTAAATGTCGCATATTTATACTGACAAGTGTGTTTCAAAAGTTAAAAAAATAAACCAGTAGCAATTTTAGTAACAAAATTAACTAAATTTGTGATACAAATAATAGTAAAAGTACTAAGAGAGTGTCAAGGATACGACAAGCGGAGCCGATCCTCAAGCCCCGGCTCGCCCTATGGTGATCCGCCACTGGGTATGGTGTTGGATTCCAACGAGTAATTTCATTTGTCATTCAAACAGCTGAATTGAAATCACAGCCCAAATCAAGAAATGGAATTGGTTGTTCAATTCCTTGGATCCAATTCATTTCTAGGAACCAAACGGAGCCTAATTCTTTTCCACCAACCCACTAAGTGCTGACCTACTCTTGGGCTCTCGGTTTCGGGATTCGGCATCTCCTGCTCTGTTCTGCTCTTGCCTCTTCCGCCCTTCGCCGTGCCCCCAGCGGTCCCGCCCCATCTGGTCGCCGCCGCGCCTCTGGTCGCCGCACACCCCTCGGCGCCTCGCCGTGCCCCCGGCCGCTGCGCTTGAGCCGCCTCTGCGCTCTTGTCCGGACCGCCGGTCGTCGCCCGCCAGCCGCCACTCAGCCCTCGTTGTCGTTGGGTAGTGAGGTCGTTCTCGAGTACGCGAGATGCCTCTGGCTGGGTGGCTTGTGTTAGCTACCATCGAGAGGGAGTGGGCCGCTGGCCCAGGCATCGCACGCGACCTAACTAGACGCACGCACCCAATACGAAGAGGAGATAGCCCACGCGCGACGAGGAAGGCAACGTCCGACTCGGCGGCGGCCATGGTGGCCTACTACATAAACGGTGAGTACCTGGCGCCGAGGTGAGCGGGGGCGTCCTGCTGGCTGGGGAGGTCGGGCGGCCGCCATAGCTCGCCCGAATGACAGATCTAACTAAAGCAGATAAATTCTCCAAACCTTCACCAGAATTCTCCAATAACCCCGCCCGGATTCGAAGAGGTGACCGCAAGAGACGCCAAGAACGGGCCGGATCTTGTAGTCGCGGGATCTACCGACTACACAGAGATCAGATCAAGAACCCAATTCCAGTAACAAGCAAGCTCGCTTTGAGCAGCAGCAGGAGGAGAGATAACTTACATGCTGTTGACTGGCTGCTCGGGGAAGAAACGGGAACGGGAGGTGAAGCTTGGGTTGGGATCGGGGGAGGGAGGAGCGAGTGGAGGATGTCGTGCTGGTATTGGTTGGTGCTGCTGCGATTGCCCTCGAAGTTTGAACTGAACTGGTCTCGAATTCTGAGATGCACGAGGTATGGAGCATGGACTCCCCTCGTGACAGTGACGTGTACGTCCCGCATTGGCTCCGTGCGGGGCCCACGTGCGGCGTTTCGGCCGTTAGAATCGGAGTATGCCGGGCTGGCCGTGCCAGTTGAGACCGGGAATCCATTGCTTCTCTTGTCTTTTGTCCGCGTTTTACTTCTACAAGAGAGATCTTAATTTTCGTTAGTCACTCACGTTTTCTTTCTTCGTGTTCATATCTTTCTTTTTTTCTTAAGCAGTGTTCAAAAAGTTATAATTAATCAGGACCTAGACGCTAGGCGGCAGGTGACTACTGCAATTTCAAAGAAATCGTTGGTCCAGGTGGTGAGGCCACCTAGTCAGTCAAAGTCCAGGCAAGCAAGGCGGCGTGGAGGCGGCCTAGGCAGGATCTAGGCGGCTGATTTGTGTAAGTGCAGGCGAAAGATCTGGGTATAAAAGTGGTTATGGATCGAGGTGAACACCTGATTTTGGTTTGTGGGGAGCCTATAGGAGGTGGAGCCCCTTGCCATAGCTGCCGAATCCACCTCTTTGCCGCCAGATCCATTGTACCCACCTCTGAATCCTCCTTTCCGTTGTACATTGGGTCACCTCCACGGTCGAACATCGCCTCCTCCACCATCGAGTAGTGTCGACGAATTGCTATCAATCTTACAAAGTAAATGTGGAAGACGTGACCTAAGGGATTACACAAAGGAGATATGACATTTAGACAGATTCAGTTATTCTCTGAAGAGAATAACAACCCTATTTCTTGTGCGCTTGTATTGAATGAAAAATACAATGGGGTGCACTGTGCTCAGGAAGAACAAAGTGCACCAAAGACTATCCTTCTAATCTCTCTCCTCTATCGTCTGACTCTATCCCTTATATTGCGTCGAAGGGGTGGAAGTTGTCGCCTACAGAGAGACGCCTTATCGGTTTCTTGATCTCCCACGTGGGGCAGTGGTTGTTGTGAATGAATCTCTTTCTCCACACGATAGTCGAGCAGTTATTGTCACAAACAGGAGGCAAGGACGTGCGGTTATGTCAGAGAGACAAGGGCGAATGTTTCCTTTTAATGGTATATTGCGGTAGACATACTATCTGGGTAGACAGTTGGGTTCACACGTCTGGTGGTGGTACTTGCCCGACTAGGGTGTGGGGACCCAAATTTGCATTCAGACCCTCTTTGTATTCTGAGCTAGTCCCATGATTAGTAGCTAGCTCACACAGTAGAATTTTCGACGAATATCGCATCCATACAAGCACATACATAAAAAGTAACATGGTAAATAGGCCTTAGGGCCAAATGTTTACAGGACAGGGCAACATGCTAATATGTTCAAAGTAACATAGCAGCAATGTAAAGTAGATCAAAAGAGCGGGGCCTCCATGCATTTGCCATAGGCAACCGACTGGGGCTAGCAGAATGCATAGAAGTATCCATACACCGGGTCTTCTGCTTCGTAGTGTGAATCCACATATTTGAGCAACCATGAGTACGGAGGTACTCAGTAAGCCCTCACCGCAAATACAATATATAAATGCAAGGCTTACCAAAGGAGGGTTTGTATGTTTATTTTAGCATAAAACTAGTTTGCTCAAATACTATAATTATTTTCTAAATCTATGACTTAGCATGTTTAACTACAAAACCAAAGTTTCATTTGTGTCAACAACTAATATCTCGATAAGGTTCCATCCACCTACAATTACTCAAGAGGTTCCTTCCACCTACAATTACTCATAAGGTTCCATCCACCTAAATCATCACTACTACCATGTTCACGCTAACATGTCTCAGTTCACATTTTATTAAAACTAATCAAGTGAGGCTTTCTACACAATGCCCATAACCGGGAGCACAACTATTCGAATATATTATACACTATGCAGAGGTTGTACAACTTTACCCGTAAGATATGATCTACTCACAATGTCAGCCATGATATGATTCCTTGGACGTGCGACTGAGACGATCATAACAAGACATTTACAATAATTCATCATAATACTACACCATCCAATGGATCGATTTGCGGGCATTTGAACGGCATTAGCTCTTGCTTGTAGTCTTCGCCAGATCGGTGGGGATGGTGGGCCTCCTCTATGACAAATACTTGCCTATATCAACAGTGAATATCACTTGGCCTTGATCAACAACGACGATGTTGTCCGAAGCGTCAAAGTTTATAATCACGAATATAACCAAATTCAACTCAAATTTAAATAAATTCAAATGAACTCCAAAAATTATGATTTTTGTACTAACAGAATGATATTAAATTTAGATGAATTTAGAACGAGGGAGAACGCACTCTCCAAAGTTTGACCCAAGAGGAAATTCTAGAAAATTAGAAAATTCTGATAGGTGGGACCGATCAGATTTTCATTTTATTTTTCAATTATTTTTATATAGAAAATCCTATGCGGCTATCAGGTGGGGGTCCAGTCGAGTTTTTAATTTATTTTCTAATTATCATAAAGAAAAATATATGTAGCTGGCTGAAGCATCGAATGAACTGACGTAGTGTCTCATGGGGCTCTTGACACATGCGGTATAGGTCGTCCTCCTTGCCAGGACGGTGGTAGGTGCCTTGGAAGTTGGCTAGCAGCAGATCCCAAAGTTGCCGCTAGGAGTAGAATGATTAAGGCGGTTGATTCAACAACTACGAGAGAGCAGATCCTTCGAGCATAGTTGGGAGATAATTGACCATCACATGTTCTCCCTCCTACTGCTCGGATAACCGTTGTGTAAATTTGGAGAAACTCAAGGGGGCTCTACCCACGGTCAAACTCGGAGATTGGTAGAAAATGCCCAACATCTGGAAATGGACTCATAATGCCTCCTTTGTCAAAAGGTAGGTTTATAGTCACTAGGTGATTGGCTACGTTGATAACCAATCATTATTGGACCTAAATGGTCTTGGACATTTGTCCTTCTGGCGTACTCATACTCACGGTCTAGTTATTGACGTAGATCTCCCGTGGCAAGATGTGGTTAACCAGTCCCACGAGGAGATCATTGATTGTGAGTGGAGGTGGTGCATGTCGACTCCTTTCTTGCTTGTCCTTCTGTCGAGACAGCGGAAGAGCGGAGGATTGTGGTTGAGGAAGTTACCGACCTCCTACCCTTTGTCCAAATTTGTGAGATCGACTAGACGCGAAGGGAGATGTCCTAGTTTGAGTTCCAGAATATGTGATCTTGTATTGTTCAGCTCCTGTCATGGATTCTAGGATGATGTTTGAAAGCTCTTGAGTGAAAGCATCATATTCTCGAACCCTTGAAAATCCATGCAGAGGATTGTCAATCAAATCGTTAGCTCTTTGTAATGTATGAGCAGTTACCGGCTGATAGTGCTTCTGACTAGGAAGTTGTTGTTGCGTAGCGAGCCTCCGTCTTCTGGCAGTTTCCGGGTCATCTACCTCTGAGGCGATGTGCGCTCCGAGGGTGGAGTATGATCATATCCAAAACATCCATGACGCTCATTAGAGTTGAGACCTTTGTCGTCTGGGGCCCTCTGGTGCCATTCTGATCAGCCCTCGTAGGGGATGAACCATGAGGAGTCCCAAAAGTACGATGGCTGGGACTACGATTGGGATCATCGATGGCCGCAAAGACTTTTCGACAACTGCTAGTGGTCGAATTCTCCTGGCTTGAGGAATATCCGAAATAGACTAATATGCACACGTGTCAACTTAAGATGTGTGCATGTAAGTTTGTCCCGATCTTCCGTCGTAGTAGAAATATGATAACTTGAGTTGTGACGTTGACAAAGGGGTGGCTAACCACGATCTAGTAGAGACTAGCAAACCTCGCAATCGCTACACCACTCCTCGATTGGTTACCAACCGTGCCAAACACAATTGGCCTATTCACGAAGAACCACCAGAGCGAATCCAGAGAAACACAAGAGCAACAACGGAAGATGAATCACTCAAGATTGAATGATTAAGTTGAGACTTCAATTACATGAGAAGCCTTACAACAGCAATAACTAAATCTATAATCAAAGTCTGTAATTGATGGCGCAACACCCTTATTATTTATAGTAGCTTAAGTCGGTGCTAGGACCCTAACTCATAACCAGCTAGAACTCTAATCCTATATGGATCACTATCCATGTGAAATCATATATGAGTAGAATCTTCAAACTGGACTCTAAAATCATAATGGAGCAGGACTTGGAGTTGTATCCAAACATGACTCCTTAAGTAATTCAAAGAAACTAGTCGTCACTGTGACTAGTTAGCGGAGCTGGTCATCACACAGATTGGCCGGCGGAGCTAGTCTGCAGAGATGATCATCACATGAATTGGTCAATGGAGCTGGTCGGGCTTGATCAGCAACTACTCCATGAATTCTCGTAAGTAGAAACAAGCAAACAACAATAATTAGGCAATATGATTTGTTTAATAACTAAATAATTAATTTGCCCAAGGAACGAGTTCACATGTTGTCCAAGACGATGTGCAAGTGCTTGTGTCATTGGCCCTTTAGTAGAAACATCTGGTGTTGGTGCCATATGTGTAGAAGTAATGTACTCATCAGAAAGTGCCTTAAGACTTGGTGTAACCCCTTCCATAAGGGGGAATTATGGGTTTTAACGGTCTCTGGAGGTTCCACAGGGGGATGAATTCGTATTCTTCGGACAACCAACTAGATCTGGAGCGCTAGAGTCCCCAACCATATCCTGGGTACTGGTAGACACAAAGTGATGGATACTAGGTGACGACCTAGCCCGGCATTTTTTGTGTTAGGGTTCAACGCATCGATTCAAGCATCATCTAATGAATTCTGGCTCTCAAGGCGACATGGTCAGAACGCCGGATGGTTGATGTTGCTTCTAGTCGCTGGGGCTCTTGCTCTCGAAGGATTCTGATTTCCTCCCTGAGCGTTGACATGCTGATTGCAGTGAGTCCTCGTGCATCTCGTTGGGGGGTTGACTCCTAGGGACTGGCGACAAGTCCCGGAGCATGCATTCCTCTCGGATGAGATGATGTCCTGCTCGAGTTCATTATAGCGGGCATCCATATCAATTTCTGTGTAATCCGCGAGGCCAAACTAATTCTCCTCATTCTACACATTTGCCATAAACGCATGACGGGTGATGGAGAATTGATTATTGTTGCTGTCTTCCCTACGGATGGCGCCAACTGTTGACGAATTACTGTCGATCTTACGAACTAAATACGAAAGACGTGACCTAGGGGATTACGCAGAGGAGACATTGTGTTTAGACAGGTTTGGACCTTCTCTGAAGAGAATAAAACCCCTACTTCACGTGTGCTTGTATTGAATAACATTACAATGGGGGTGCACCATGCTCAGGATGAACAAAGTGCAACTAAGACTATCCTCCTGATCTATCTCCTCTGTCGTCTGACCTGTCCCTTATATAGAGTTGAAGGGGTGGAAGTTATTGCCTACAAAGAGATGCCTTTGTGAAGGACCGAAATGGCAACAGAGGGGGGGGGGTGAATGGTGCCTTAAAAATTAAGATCTTCCCCTCTCAAGTGTCCACACAGCAATTCAAAAACTTACTGTTAAACAAAAGGTGTGATGTGAATCAAATCCAAAGAGTTAAACAAAAAGGACTGTTCTTTCAGATATCGGAAGCTCCGATTCTACCTAGCGGTAGTTCCTCACTGCGGTAGTTCCGGAGTTCAGTGCGGAAGTTCCGCCAGCGGTAGTTCCGCCGTGGACAATCGGAAGTTCCGATTGTCCTGACCGAAGAACAGTGCGCTTGGGTTTTGCCCAAAAATCCGAAATACTAAATCTTGAATGCTCTTCTCAGGTCAACTTTCACAGGACATCATCCTAAACAACATCTTGACCTCATGGAGAAGAATCGAAGACAAAGATTCATTAATCAAAGCAAAAATGGATTTCTTGAGTATTAGGCAAGAACAACCGAAAACCCACAATTTGCAAGATTCTTAGATTCTCGGCTCATGAGACTTTGAAGATATATTAGCAATATCAATAAGACTCTAGATATCAAGTTTCATGCCATCTCATAAGACGAATCAAAAGTTTCATCAAAACCCTAGCTATTCAAGAGAAGAACAGAGAGAAGAAGGGAGGCATAAACAAGGAACCAAAACCTCAGGATTTCATTGATAGGAATCACAAGATTACAGAGGAAAACAAAGAGGAAGGATTACATGTATTTCAGTTCATCCTCTCCAACTCAACAAACTCTCCAAAAAGCAAAACAAACTCTCCAAAAGCTCTTTTGCTAAAGCTAACCCGAATTTTCTCTCAAAAAGTCTAACCCTAACACCAGGGGTTCACCTCTATTTATAGCCCTTGGCTAACGGGTCTCCAACCCATTAAGCCTGCTACACCCGAACGGAACCGCCTCCACTTGTGCTGCTTTGCGAAAAAGACCGTTTCGCCCCTTGCGCACCTTCTGGAAGCCTCCCGTACACCTTGCTGTCCTTGACTCGCAACCACCTCAAGATTCACGCCGTCTTCGACACATCCCGACCGTTCTGACCTCAACGCCGCCTGCGCCTAGTCCGATCACCTCGTGTCTCGCCACGACTTCGTCTCGATGTCCTGCAGTCAACACAGACAAAAACACATCACATAGCATTGCCCAATATCATAGCATCAATATTTGTACAAGACTCAAACTCATACAAACTCAAAATCATAAACTATGCCTTTACGCACAGCTTCTGCGATAATCGGAAGTTCGCGACTTACCATAGCGGAAGTTCCGATTATCGGACCGTCCGCACTCGAGTTTGAAGATCCGATTGTCGGCAAGACGAGAATACTCACGCCGGATTTTTGGACAAACCGCGATCCCAGTGCGGAAGTTCCGATTACTTCAACCGAACACAAAGCGTCAGATAATCGGAAGTTCCGCTCTACCAAAGCGGAAGTTCGACATCGGAAGTTCCGCTTTCCGAACCTAAGTTCCGCACTTACGTAACCAAAAGCGGCGGCGCATAGCTAACGCGATGATTTCAATCACAAACTTCTCACCACAAATACGATACTCATCACTCAAACGGGACCCTACTCACATGGTCTCTCAATCTCCCCTTGATGAGTATATTGACAAACACGAAAAAGCATATAAAAAGTTTGTGATAAAGACCAAACATGGTGTAATCTAGGAGACAAGAAGGCTCAAAACCATATTTGTCAAAAGAGAACGATTGAAGCTTGAAATGAAAGAGCAAATTTTTCAGCAAAGCTCCAGAAGACTTTTTCTCTCCAAACTAACTTCTCCCCCTTTTGGCAATAAACACATCAAGAAGTGTTAAAGAGAGGAAATGACTAGATGATATTCATTTTAAGCATTAGGAGCCATGAAGATTATCCAAAATGACTATTAGAGTATTACACCAAGCCATAACACATAAGAATGCTATCAAGATCATGACAATTGATGTATAGAATAGCTAAGACAGGAAATCCATAATCTGAGAAAAGGTTCAATTCTTTAGCAAGTCAAATAAACCAAGATTATAGCCTAGCTAAAGGTATCCAAGGATGATACAAACCATGTCAAATACTCTAAGTGGAACCAAGAAGCATAATATTGAACAGTTTTAAGAACGACTCAATTGAAACAAGTACTTGGTCTGTTCGAAGATAAGCAATTTTAGCACATTTTTCTTTTTCTGAAAGCTCTGTATGGTTTTATCTTAGTAAAGCAAGTCCTGGACTAGGTGCCATCCACAACTGCCTCCTAAGCTTCAACCATTTTTCAAATCTTAACCATGTGCTAGATCCCAAGCCTTATGCGACCACTCCAAGCAACAGACTTAAGGAGGTGATCTTAGGTCATCCAAGGCTCCCCCTGAGTTCATGCCTAGTGCAATGGCAAGCAGTCTCATGAGAAAGAGTTGGTGAGATCAGTTTTTTCGCACAAAAGAGATCATTTTTGCTTTTGAAGTTTTTAGACCAACGATTAAAGATAATTCATGTTTCTTAACAAACTGACATAGCTTACTCAAAAGTCCAAAAGAGATTCAAGACTCAACTCAGCCTACTTGACATGGCGAGAATCATAAAAGGATAACTTCAACAGACTAGTCTCAAGAGCTATCATGACAAGATTTTAGTTCAAGTTGAGCAATTTTAGTCACCTTATCATGGCAAAGACTAAACAACACATAAAAAGTCATGATAAATCTAGCAGTTTAGCATAAATCATGGCAAGCTGTAAAAACAGTGAGAACAGATCATAAGAGATAATAAACAAGGCTCCATAAGATTATATTACAATGCAGGATGAAATGCACGAAAAACCAGATTCCCTTCGGAATGAGATGCATTTTTTTTAATTCAGGTTGAGTTATGACAAATTTAAGAAATTGAAGAACCAAGATGAACTCCCCCTGAACCAAAGGAACAAAAACGAGAATCTGATAAGAGAAACAGAAAAGGCAGTCTTAGAGCATAGAAAAGATATAGAGAATGATATCGCTCAGACAGGTTCTTATCTACCCCATATGATTCTAGAACTATCAGCTGATCAACTCACACACTAAGGAGCAAACACTGTCCCTGTCTACCCAAGGGTGGCCCGACCCTTGCTAGAACCTATAAGAAGTGAGTAAGCTCTACTTAGAGAGAGAAGAGATAGCTAATAAGCAGCATCCTAGAAGCACAAGATAAGAATTAGCAGTCAAAGCAACTTGGCAAGAGAACCACTCTAACCTATGCTGGAAGAACTTAGACCCAAATCATTTAAATGAAATGTAACCAGAAAGGAGAAATAGCATAAATAAAATATAATATAGTAGTAGCACATAAGCTCCCCCTCACAACAGATCCGTATGACAAACCACCCCAAGCTCTCCTTGAGTGAAAACCGAGAGTCATCCAGAGGCTTGGTGAAGATATCACCAACCGATGCTCACTCGCACAACCGAGCACAATGTCACCCTTCTCTACATGGTCTCGAAGAAAGTGATATCTGATATCAATATGCTTGGTCCGAGAATGTTGCACTGGGTTCTTAGCAATGCAAATCGCAGACGTGTTATCACAAAAGAGTGAAACACGGTCGATTACTAACCCAAAGTCCTGCAAGGTCGAGACCATCCAAAGCACTTGGCTACAACAACTGGCTGCAGCAACGTACTCGGCCTCTGCAGTGGACTGTGCAACACCGGACTGCTTCCTTGAAGACCAGGAGACAAGAGAAGTACCAATGAATTGGCAAGTGACAGAGGTGCTCTTCCTATCTATCCTACAGCCAGCGAAATCTGCATCTGAGAAGGCTCTAAGAGATAGACAAGAGGAGGAAGAGTACCAGATATCATAGTCAATGGTAGCTCGAAGGTACCGAAAGATGCGCTTCACCGCTTGGCGGTGAGATACGCGAGGAGAAGCCTGAAACCGAGCGCAAAGACACACAGAGAAGTGTATGTCTGGCCTCGAGGCTGTGAGGTACAAGAGAGAGCCAATCATGCTCCTGAACTCCTTTTGGTCAACAGGTTCGCCGTCTTCATCTGGATCAAGAGCAGTTGTAGATGCCATAGGAGTTGATACTGGCTTTCCATCATTCATGTCGAAGTGCTTCAGGAGGTCTCGAGTGTACTTGCCTTGGTGAAGAAAAGTACCTTCCCGAGTCTGTTTGATTTGGAAGCCAAGGAAGAAGCTCAACTCGCCCATCATGCTCATCTCAAATTCGAGCTCATAACATCGGAAACGGGAAACGAGAGTATGTGAGGAGCCGCTAAAGATGATGTCGCCCACATAGATCCGGGCGAGCAAAAGATCGGTGCCAAGACGGCGGATGAACAAGGTCTTGTCTATTTTACCCATTTCAAAACCATGACTCAAAGATAGGACTTAAGCCATTCATACCAAGCTCGAGCTCGCTTGAGTCCATACAAAGCTTTGGAAAGCTCTGTAGACATGGTTAGGTATTTGGCGTTCTCGAAACACGGAGGTCAGTCGACATAGACTTCTTCCTCAATAAGGCCATTGAGGAAGGCACTCTTGACATCCATCTGGTAAAGCTTGAAACCCTTAGAAGTGCAAAGGCAAGCGAGATTCTAATGGCTTCAAGTCTAGCTCTGAGGGCAAAGGTCTCTTCAAATCTAGACCCTCAACTTGGAAGTACCCACGAGCTACCAAATTTAGCCTTGTTTCAATGACTAACCCATCTTCACTTTGCTTGTTCTTGAACACCCATTTGGTCCCAATGATATTGTGACCTTGAGGGGCTCAACAAGGGACCGCACCTTGTTTCTTTCAAAGTTTTCCAACTCCTCATGCATGGCGTTTATCCAAGACTCGTCAGATAGAGCATGACAAACGTCTTTGGGCTCAAATGAGGCGACGAAAGCAGAATGGAGACAAAAGAGAGAAAAACCAGCTTTGGAACGTGTGACACGCTCAAATAGGTCTCCAATGATCTGCTCTAAAGGATGGTCCTTTTGAATGTGTCTAAGAGGTCCAGGGTGAGATGAAGAAGTGGCCTCTATCTCATGAGCAGATGAGATAGAGACAGAGCCACTAGCTTCAGAAGAAGCAGAAGGTAAGGGCTGATCTCCTCGATGTGCAGTGGAAGAAGGCACCTCAAGAGGAGGAGGAAGAACTGGATCGGGTAGACAACCCTCATCTCCGTCTTTCTCATCGTCCACAAAGATGGACTCAGACTGCTCTAGAGAACCTGAGATATCAGGCCTAGTCCCCGGACTGGCCTCATCGAAGGTCACCTCACATGTTTCTACCATTTTGCTAGACTCGCAGTTCCAGACTCTATAGGCACGAGAAGAAGTCGAGTAACCCAGAAAGATCCCATCACAAGATCGTGAGTCGAACTTATCTAGGTTCCCAGACTTCAAAATAAAACACTTGCAACCAAACACACGAAAATGCGAGACGCTGGGTTTTCGCCCATATCTCAACTCATAAGAAGTGCGATGCAAGAGTGCCCGAAGAAAGACTCATAGAAACATGACAAGCAAGAGTAATAGCCTCACCCAAAACTTCCTAGGTGTAGAGTACTCATCAAGCATCGTCCGCCATCTCGACTAAGGTACGGTTCTTCCTCTCCACAACGCCATTCATTGGGGACGATGGAGACGAGAACGGTGCTCTACACCTGTCTCACCACAGAAACTCTCAAAGTAGGAATTCTTGAACTCGGTGCCATTATCACTACGAATTGCTCGTAATGCACCTGGGAGCTCAACAGAAAACCTACTAAAAAGACCACGAAAATGAGTAAACGTCTCATCCTTCGAGGCTAAGAAAAACACCCAAGAGTACCTCGAAAGTCATCGACCACAACAAGAACATACCACTTCCCTCCTGCCGATCAAGATTTCGAGCCGACCAATCAGATCCATATGGAGCGCTTGTCCCGTGCATCGATCATTGTCATTGTATCGGAGAGTGAGAAGCGGCAACCATCTTGCCGTGACGGCATGGAGAGCAAACTAGATCCTTGACCATCTTGAGTTTTGGCAAACTACGAATGAGATCGTGGCCGCTAACTCGTGTCAAATGATCAAAGCCTATATGACCTAGTCTCCTATGCCAGAAGGTCAAATCATGGGATTCAGAAGCAATTAAACACCGGAGAGGATCACCGTAAGACTCGGAAAAATCAGCACGAAAGATCCTCCCATATCGAGAAATCCATAAACTAGGCTACCCAAGAATCAAGAATTTTGCAATTGTTTTTCTTAAAGCTCACCTCAGAACCGTCATCGGTGGTGAGAGATCGAAAGCGATTATACCGCAGCTTACTTACTAAGGCAACATCTTTCAAAATAAACGAATTATTAATGCTCACAAGACCTTTAGCGATGACGCCCAAATGAAGCATCTCCGAAGGTGATCGCCTCATCACCTCGAGCACGGGCTAGAGAAGAAAACCAACGAGTCTCCGGTCATATGACGAGAACACCCGAGTCTACAATCCGCACCTTTCCTTCCCAAATGCGAACCCGAGTCAAACAGCAGTAAAGTCTCAAGATCGGGTGAATCAACAAAGATTTTGGCACCCAATACCGAGTAACACGTCGAGCAGATGAAGTAGTCAAGCAAGACCGACCTCTATCTACCCTACGCCTCTGTCACTCAACAAGCCGGAAGGTCTGTGGCAGACTGGTCGTTCTTGAATCCGACTGCTATGGAAGAGCGAGTCGGAATTCTGGCAACATGCTGATCACGCCGCGGGTAGCCATCTCGAAAGGGAAACCAAGATCTACCCTCAAAGCGACGGAAGCCACGACCAAAGGGAGCATGAGGACGAAAATCAGAAAACTCAGAAAAACCAAGTCCTCGATGTCGCCTAAATCATCACCAGAGCAAACCTAGACCTCATGTTAGTCTTAGGTGCACTCATGGTCCGGGTCGACCAAATGCGCCTAAAGGACTCAACATGATCTCTACGCGATTTTGGCGTGCTCAAGCAATGATCAACCAAATGTCCATCCTTCCGATGAAGGTGCAATGATACTTCGCCTCCGAAGGTCAAGTCGCAGTGGAATCACCTTGTCGTCAGAGATCCTTTGAACAAAACCCGCTGATTTGAAATTGACTTTCTCAGTCCTGGGCTTAGTTTTGATCACACCTGGTGCTATGGTTCTGAGCACGACAGGTGGATGCTTCCTCATATCCTCATGGAAATCATATCCTAGACCCTGATTAAATATGCAAATCTTAGATTGGTCTAGAATGAGGTTGAGCTTCTTCTTGCCTCCTAACAACCTCTCGAGAGTGTTCATAAGATACTAACACTCCCGAAAGAGAGAGGTGCAAGAAGAGCAGGGGGAAGAAGGAACAACAGAAGGTAAGGGAGCAGAAGAAGAACCAACAGCAGAGGAAAGATTGGCTTGTGCATGCACACCGACTTTGGGGGATCCCCATCAAGCTAGCAGATTGGTTCACGTTGCTAGGCGTCTCTACCAAACCCTTAGACTTCTTCCTAGCACACACAATACAAGCAGATGATTGTGTCTCTAGAAGGTCCTTAGTTAGTTTCACACATTTTTCATCCAAGGCAACCAAATTACATTTTAGTTTATTACACTGATTGCATGGTGAGCTAACAAGGTCCTTAGAAGCATACTGAGCCAGTGTGTTATTGTGATCAATCATTTCTTGAAACTGTTTGGATACAGATTCTAGTTCAGCAGTTAACTTAGGACAGTTTAAACAAGAAACAATGGGCTCTAATAAAGCAGCTTGGAATTCAGCAATTTTGTGATCTGCCCGTTTTAGGTTCATCTTGAGATTATTACAATTTTCACAAGTCTCGGGCAGATCGAGCAACATGGTATATAGACCTCTAAACGAGTTGTCCTTAACCTCACAGGAGGTGCAAGCAGTAGCCTCAACAGTAGTAGATGAAGGAGGTGCTACCCTACTCATCTCTAGTTCAGCAAGAAGGCTAATGTTCTCCACTTTAATCATGTCTAATTCAGAGGACACACTATCATGCAAGGTCCTTAGTTTTTCCATGTCATCAAGCAGAGCACAGCATGTGTCACAATTATCACGGGAGGGAGCGGATGTAAGTAAGGTAAGCTCTGTGATAGTCTAGCTACTTCCTTCTCCAACTCAAGACACTTAGCCCTAGACTTAGCATGAAATCGCCTAGCTTAAGAAAAGCATCATTAAGTCGGTCGTAAGTGGGACTAACCTCATCGAGTCGGAGTACACCATTGTCGCTTAGATCGCCCGAGGGCCATGAAGCACATCTTTGGAGAAGTTGCCGTCGTCCTTGGGATCTTGATCGCCCTTTCCATCATCGCTCCTCCACCCCTCCACCTCGCCGATGTCAAGTTTATCGAGGCGGTGAGGACACGATGGAATGCCTTCTTTGCCTTCCCAAAGTTTCGAACTTCTTATTGCCTTGGTCAGTCTTTGAGGGCTTCGTGTTGCGGTTCTTGTCGATGTAGTCGTTCTTGCCCGAACCGCCGTAGTCACCTTTGCCCTTCCCGGCTTGGGGCGGTTTGCTCGGATGTGGTTGGGGCCACCACACTCAAGCAAATCACAGACCTCCTCTTTTCCATCCCTCCTCCTCTTGTAAGCATGGGAAAACTTCCGAGCTAGGAGGGCTAATCGCTTCATCCTCAAGTCGCTCTAACCGATCATCGCTTATGTCATAGAGAGCAGCAAGGGAGAACCCGTGTATCGACTCAGAAGAAGATCCAGAGGTGGGATCAGTGACTAAAGCCATCGACTGTGACTTCGACCTTCGAGAGACAATGTCAATCTCGTGAGTCTTGAGGCGCGAGTAAAGCGCATCAAGAGTCAGGGTCGAGAGGTCCGTGCTATCCTTGATGGTAGTCACTTTCATCTCCCAAACACGAAGATCGAGTGCAGAAAGCATCTGTCGAGCATTATCCGAGTCGGGGTATGTAAGACCGACCGCTCGGAGGTTGCTCAAAATCTTATGGAAACACGAAAAGCACTCGTCAAGAGATTCACCAGCAAGCATCTCAAATTTGCTATATTCTCGCTTGAACTGGTCTTGTCGAACCGTCTTAATCTGGGTGGTGCCCTCATGGTATGCATCGAGGGTCACCCAGATGTCGTAAGCAGAAGACAAATGAGAAATGCGATCGAACTCACTTCGCCAAACCACTGAATGATAATGTTCCTTGCCTTAGCATTGGCCTCAACATCGGGCATGTTTCCCATATTGATATTTTCATCAGCAGGAATAGCAAATCTAACCTTCACCTTTCTCCAGATGGCATACCCCTGAGCCTGGATGTATGTTTCCATTCGGCTCTTCCAGAAGGGGTAATCCAGACCATCAAAGACTGGAGGCTTGGTGGAATACTTGTCCGCTGCCATGGCTCAATGCATAGGTTAAGATCTATAAGGAAGAGCTAACCGCTCGATACCAATTGAAGGACCGAAATGGCAACAGAGGGGGGGGGTGAATGGCGCCTTAAAAATTAAGATCTTCCCCTCTCAAGTGTCCACACAGCAATTCAAAAACTTACTGTTAAACAAAAGGTGTGATGTGAATCAAATCCAAAGAGTTAAACAAAAAGGACTGTTCTTTCAGATATCAGAAGCTCCGATTCTACCTAGCGGTAGGTCCTCACTGCGGTAGTTCCGGAGTTCAGTGCGGAAGTTCCGCCAGCGGTAGTTCCGCCGTGGACAATCGGAAGTTCACCGTCTCCGACCAAGAACAATCGCTCGGGTTTTGCCTAAAATCCAAATACTAAATCTTGAATGCTCTTCTCAGGTCAAGTTTCACAGGACATCATCCTAAACAACATCTTGACCTCATGGAGAAGAATCGCAGACAAAGATTCATTAATCAAAGCAAAAATGGATTTCTTGAGTATTAGGCAAGAACAACCGAAAACCCACAATTTGCAAGATTCTTAGATTCTCGGCTCATGAGACTTTGAAGATATATTAGCAATATCAATAAGACTCTAGATATCAAGTTTCATGCCATCTCATAAGACGAATCAAAAGTTTCATCAAAATCCTAGCTATTCAAGAAAAGAACAGAGAGAAGAAGGGAGGCATAAACAAGGAACCAAAACCTCAGGATATCATTGATAGGAATCACAAGATTACAGAGGAAAACAAAGAGGAATGATTACATGTATTTCAGTTCATCCTCTCTAACTCAACAAACTCTCCAAAAAGCAAAACAAACTCTCCAAAAGCTCTTTTGCTAAAGCTAACCCTAATTTTCTCTCTCAAAAAGTCTAACCCTAACACCAGGGGTTCACCTCTATTTATAGCCCTTGGCTAACGGGTCTCCAACCCATTAAGCCTGCTACACCCGAACGGAACCGCCTCCACTTGTGCCGCTGCGAAAAGACTGCTTTCGCCTTTGCGCACCTTCTCGAAGCCTCCGTACACCTTGCCGCCTTGACTCGCAACCACCTCAAGATTCACGCCATCTTCGACACATCCCGACCGTTCTGACCTCAACGCCGCCTGCGCCTAGTCCGATCACCTCGTGTCTCGCCACGACTTCGCCTCGATGTCCTGCGCAACAACACAGACAAAAACACATCACATAGCATTGCCCAATATCATAGCATCAATATTTGTACAAGACTCAAACTCATACAAACTCAAAATCACAAACTATGCTTTTCTGCACAGTTCTGCCGATAATCGGAAGTTCCGCACTTACCATTGCGGAAGTTCCGATTATCGGAAGTTCCGCACTTACCATAGCGGAAGTTCTGATTATCGGACCGTCCGCACTCCCAGGTTTGAAGATCCGATTGTCGTCACAGCAGAATACTCACGCCAGTATTTTCGGACAAACCGCGATCCCAGGTGCGGAAGTTCCGATTACTTCAACCGAACACAAAACGTTAGGATAATCGAAAGTTCCGTTCTACCAAAGCGGAAGTTCCGTTTTCCAGAACCGGAAGTTCCGCGCTTACAGAACCAAAACAACAGCAGCGCCAATGCGATGATTTCAATCACAAACTTCTCACCACAGTGTCAAATACTCATCACTCAAACGGGGACCCTACTCACATGGTCTCTCACTTTGTTGGTTCCTTGATCTCCCACGTGGGCAACAGTTGTTGCCATTGAATCTCCTTCTTGCACGATTGTCGAGTGGTTATTGTCAGATATAGGATGCGAAAACGTGCAATTATGTTAGAGAGATAAGGGCACATGTTTCCTTTTAATGGTATATTGTAGTGGACATACTATATGGTTAGACAATTGGGCTCACATGTCTGGTGGTGGTACTTGCCAGACCAAGGGGTGGTAGGGATGAAAACAGGACGTATATTTCCCGCTCGATCCAGAGCCAGATTCGGTCGGGCCTGGATTCGAGAAGGGGTTAGACTATTTGGTCGGACCGGGATGGTATCCGAATAGTTGAATTCAGATTCGGGGTCGGATTTAGAGCAGGCAATATTCGGCAAATCTGGGATGGGACCCGGATATCTCCCGATTTATTAACCGGATATCCGGCACCCTACCCCATCAGGAGCTGTCACAACCGACCCCCTCCCCAATCCCCTCCCGTGGTCATCGCTGCTGCTCCTCGTCTCCCTCCAGTGACCGCTCACCTCCCTCCCGTGGCCCACCACTAGCCCGTTCCCCAAGCCCTCCCACTCTTGCTCTGACCCCCTCCCCAATCCCCTCCCGTGGTTGCTGCCGCCGCTCCTCACCTCCCTCCAGAGGCTCACCGTCGCCGCTACTCGCCTCCCTCCAGTGGTCGCCGCTCACCTCCTTCCCAATCATTACCGCCTCGCCCCTCTGACAACAACGCCATCCTCTGCTCCCCGGTCATCGATGCCGAGCTCCACTCCGCCCTCGGTCGATGAAGCCATCCTCTGCCCTCCCCCTCCCCGTGACAACGTGGTCCGCTCTGCCCCTTAGCTAACCATTGTTGTGTTAGAGAAGAAGATAAGGATGGGGATTAGAAATAGAGAATGAGAGGGTAAGACTGAAGAGTATGTGTCTGTGTCGGTGTGTGTTAGAGAAGAAGATAAGGATGGGGATTAGACTGACCAATGACCACACGAGATGATCGGATGGCAAACACTGGAAGCACCAGCAATCCAACAGCCCAAACAAAATCAATGACGTGTCTAGCTTGGAGTGGTTCAAGCTAAAGTTTCCCAACGTCATGAACCAATGCTCAGTGCCAGTGGTGATTTGTGCGATGAGGAGGTCCATCGCTACGGCGCGACGGAGGGGCCCTGACAATAGCCGGAGCTAGGGGAGAGGGGTGTTCGTTTAGATCTGAGATAGAGAAGGAAGAGTGCAAGAATGGGAAGGGAAGTGAGCGATAGATAGAGAGAGAGAGAGTTGTAAGATCGAGGAGGCCGACTAGAGGAGGGTGAATAGTATTTTCTAAAATTCTATAAGGCTAAAATCGATTTCTAATGCGGAAGCGAAAGTCAATTCGGTTTTGTACAATTAAAACCTAAAAATTCTAGTTTCCCTTAAGTGCACCAATATACTAAGTTTAAGACAAGGTTTGCAATCCTAGTTTAACAAGCAATCAATTTAATTCTAGGAATGTAAATTACAAGAGAGCAAACCACAATGACACAAGGATATTTTACCATGGTGTTCAGAGACTTACCAGTCTCCCCTAATCCACGTTAAGGTAAGTCCAAACGAATTAGGCCAGCTCCACAAATTAAGCCAACATCTCCGAGGTAAGCCCAAACGAATTGGATCGGCTCACAATTTGAACCAACAACTCGATCTACTCGGGTTGCTCTTCCTCCACTCCGGAGATGGCGAGCACCGAACTACTCACAACACGCCGACCTTCTCATAAGCTTCTTGAGAAGATTACCAAGAGTAATAAGCCAAGCCTCTTGCTTGACTCTCACTAAGTGCAACACATGCATAATTGGATGCTCAATCTAATTCTAGTAGCAACACATGCAACTAGAACCTCTCTCTTTTGCTCACAAGGTGCAACGCATGCACAATTGAGAGGAGAAGCTCACTCTATCTCAAGGCGGGTATTTGTAGCCCACACTCCAAAACTAATCGTTGGAGGAGATTCCTAAAAAATCAGCAGGTGCGGTACTACCGCTATGGATCGACCGGTACTACTGCACCTACTGTTCGACGATCATACGTGGTGCATTAAATGCTTCTGAACTAGCCGTTACGATTTGGTGTGGTACTACCGCACTCACATGATTCGGTACTACCGCACTCCGGTAGTACCTCTCGGCTAAACCGGTACTACCAATTTCCATGGGAGAAAAACTATCAAAATATGTTTTTTGAAAATAGCGTATCACCAACTAGAAATAGGTACTACCACACTGAGGTAGTATAGCAGTTATACTTGCGGACATATCGATTTTACTGACAATAGATTTTCAAATGCAGCAAAAGATGCATGAACTTCAACAATTTGCAAAACACATTGGTAAACTTTAGTATCATGCCACAAGGAGTAGGCCATGGACTTCAACCATTTATAAAATATATTTGTAAATTATAGTCACATGGTACAAAGATTGTGAATGAGCCTTAACTATTTGTAAAATACATTTGCAAACTTTAGTATCATGCCACAAGGAGAAGGTGCATGGACTTCAACTATTTGCAAAACACATTTGTAAATTATAGTCTCATGTTACGAAGAGTTAATGCATGAGTTTTAACTATTTACAAAACACATTTGCAAATAATAGCATCATGCCTAAAAGAGCTAGGACAAACGTGATTGAGCTATTAACACAAGATGAGACTCAAGCTACTAGACAAAACCCCTCTTAATAGTACAACAACCTATGCTAGCAATCTGGTCTTCCAACCAAACACCGAGACCGGTAAAAGACTAGGAACACATCCTTAGCCTATGCTAGTTATATCTTTTCCTTGAGCATCCATCTTGGAGTGATCACTTGATGACGAATATCTTCACTCCAAGTCCGAGTTCTTGACTTGATAATCATCAACACATGATAATCTTCTTCACTTCGAGATCTTGTCTTGAATATCATCAACACGTGATGATTTTCTTTACTCCAAGTTCTTGACTTGAATATCATCAACACATGATGATCTTCTTCACTTCGGGATCTTGTCTTGAATATTATTAACACATGATGATTTTCTTTACTCTAAGTTCTTAACTTGAATATCATTGACATATGATGATCTTCACTTTGAAATCTTATTTTGATACTCATCAACACATGATGCCATCATTCACCCCAAATCTTGACTTGATGACAATCAACTCACGATGCCACCCAAAATCTTTGTCATCATGGGACTCAACCTGTTTCACCAATTCATGAAAAATGTTAGTCCACATGACGGTTGTTATTAATTACTAAAATACTCCATTAACTCATAATGACGGGTCTAGATTCTTGAATCTTTCTCTTTTTGTGATTGATGGCAATCCAATTGCAAATAATTGAAATTGAATTAACATGAGTATATATCAACTACAAAAGCTTTATATACTCAAGGATACATTTCAAAGTAAAGATCCTTAATATAAGTGTATGAAAGAATATGATCAATACTAGTGAAATCACAAAACGTACAGTGAACTCCCTCTAAATGTGTGCATACACATATATGGAATGAAACATATGCACATATCTAAGTTTGACTCTGGTGGAGTTCAACTTATATTTTGGTTCGAGTAATGCAACAAGATATAAGAATATGACATCGAATGCATATCTCCGAAGATTTTTATCTTTCTATCCAAATAAGACTAAACAATATGTATATCAATAAAAGTGTTAGTCTCACATATAAATTTATCATTAATAATCAAAATACTCTGTTAACTCATAATGACGGGTCTAGATTCTTCAAGAGCGCAGTGTCACGAGAAGTACATGCGGGAGGGTCGGGGTGAAAATGGGACGGATAGTGTTCCTCCTCTCTTACGCTATGTATGCATGCGCTATCCGTCTATTTTTATCTGTTTCCAACCTGAACCCACCACGTATTCGTCCCGTGCTCGTATCCCGAATAACCCGAATTTGTATTTGTATCCGTCCCCGAATCCGGGGAAAAATATGGGTTAGGATACGGAAAGAGCAATATCAGCCCATATCCGACCTATTTTCACCCCTAGGGGGTGGTTGTAGGGGTGAAAACGGGGCGGATAATTTCCGCCCGACCCAATACCGTATTCGGAAAAATCCGTCTGGGCACCATTTTCAGACCCGATTTGCATCTGATATTATCTGTATCTGTATTCAAAAATCTCATGGAATATGGGTTAAGATACGAGATGAGTAATATCCGGTCCACATTTTTATAGGATATCTGGTAAATCAACAAAATAGATATCCGATAAACATCAATATCCTCTATGGTTTTCTAGTCATTGACTAATATATAATATGAATTTATATTTGATTATGTTTATGTTGTTAAGTATGATAAATAGTTCTCTTATAGGTAGTATAATTTGACACTTTCGTTGGTGAAACTATATCTTTTCTTTATGTGTACACTATCCGTCAAGTTATCCATGACTGATTTGAATCCGATCCGCATCCACCCCGTGAGTGTATCCTAATGAATCCGTATTTGTATTCGTGTATCTGACTCAACTGGGAAAAACATAGGTTAGTATACGAGAAGAGCAATATCCGCCCATATCTGACCCGTTTTGACCCATAGGTGGTCGATGCTCGAGTCGATTTAGGCGTGTTCTCCCCGACTATGGGTATATATGGAGGCTATTGACCGAGTCATTGTTCCGACAACTACTGCAGTCAATGGGCTAATTTATTAAGGATTATTTAATCCTCGTCAAGTAGGCCTCCTTATCGCCGAATCGCCCTTGCTATGCGTATAGGGGTGAAAACAGATCGAATAGTTTACCGATCTGGACGAAAACGAATTCGGATTGCCTCGGATTATATTTTTCTCGGATAATTCTCGGATCGGAAACAAGTACATATTTTTTATATCAGAAATGAATACGAATACAGTAGTCTTATTATCCATCGAATACGAATAGAGACTATCTAGATAATAATAAGGTCATATATCCAGTATTCCAGCCCATGGCCCAACTGGCTAGACCGGTCCATCAATCCTTCGGAAGGTGACGTACCAGCCCATCAATATGGTTTTGATTGCCGTGGCTCATACGTCTTTTATTTTTTGCTAACTTAGAAATGGTGCCGATACCACCAGCAGCAGCAGCAGCAGCAGCAGCAGCGTGAGGAGCATGGCAGTGTCCCAGGCGAGCTTCAGCGCGTTGGCCACCATCGAACCCCTCGATGACGGCGGGGGGCGGCCCTCGAGCAGGGCGCCTTCTCGTCGCTGGGCGGCTGCTATTGGTCCTAGTTCTGTCGCTGCGCGCGCTTCATATGGGCGAGGTTGAACTCCAGCTTCCGTAGGTAGGCATGCTTGAAAGAGTCCCAGATCCGGAGCGACGGCCACAGGTGCATCTTCGTTGGGCGCGAGGGTGGCTGGGGCTGGTCGGGCTGGAGATTTCCGAGATCGCTCAAAGGAGACGGTGAGAAGCGTGACTTTTTGGGATGGTTGCAGTTTGGTGGTGTGGTTTTGATTGAGTTGTTGTGAGAGTTGGGGGATTTGGGATTGGTGGAATGGGGAGGGAAGGGACGGCGGTCGGCGAGCGACAGCAACGATCGTCCTGCGGGCTGCAGAGGCCGCGAATCCGGATTCGGGTGGTGACTGGTGACTCCGTGACTGGATTGGTTTTCTTCATGTCTTGTATAAGGTCCATTAGAGGGGAGCGAGGCTCACTGGCGGGGTCGAGCTTAAGCCTCGACGATGGCGAATGGCGGCGGCTTCCACTCCGTTGAGGTGGAAACGGCGCAACGACGGTGGCTCCAAGGGTTGCGCTATGGCTTTGGGGTGCAGCGGTGGACTACTACTGGAGCCGGAACCGCTGCGTCGGCGCCGGTATCAATTATATGTTTTCGTTAATTTTTAGTGTAAAATATAAGGGGTTTTTATATTTTAAAAAATATCTGTGATCGTATTCATTTTGATTCGTATTCGTTTTGTATTTGTATTCAACATAATTCATAACCGTATCTAAGATATTCGTATTCGTACCCGCATCCGAGAAAAAAAAATATAACAGAGCTATTATCCATCCATATTCGATCCGTTTTGAATCTTTCCTACGTCCCTTCCGCCACTTGCTGTCATTTATTTATTTCTTTGAACTTTGAAGCACAATAGTTTGAGCATATTGTCAAAATACCAAGTAAATATCTCATGCGTTGCTTAATACGCAGGTTTACAACTTTACATCAAGTTTAGATCAAACGTTTACTTTAAGTGATGATGGACACTATACATCAACTCTATTCTACATCATTGCTGCTATAGGTAACAATTTTCTTCCAGCACGGGTGACAAACGGATAGAATAGTTTTCGATTGATTTGGATGGAAATGGATTTGAATTTTCTCGGATCGGAAACGAATACGACTTTTTTCTCATAGGAAATAAATACGGATACAGTATCCCTGTTATCTGTTGGATACGGATACAAAAATAGATTATCTGGATAACATGAAGGCCGGATATCCGAATTTCGGCCCAAAAGATAAAATGATATTTTAATTAATTTTTGAATTTTAGAAAATACAACAAATCAAATAACCTTTTAGAAAAGAGCAAATAGAGTTTAAAAATTCTAAAAAAATCACAGAAATTCCTTGAATTATTTTAAACTTAATAAAATTAATTCCAACTTAAAGTTGATTTTTATTTTTGCACATAAATTGTTTTTAATTCTGGAAAATAGGAAAAAACCTTTTAGAATTTAGAAAATTCAAGTAATTAATTAAAAGTTTCCTTTTCACTTTAAATCCAATATAAATACCAGAAAACTCAGTAAATTTTCTTTTTGACATTAAAAACTAGGAAATAAAATAATTGACTTTATTTTTTATTTTTAACCAAGAAAACTCTTTTAAATATAAGAAAATCCAATAAAATAATAAGTTTATTAATTTTATTTTTGGTAACATACTTCGGAATCTTACAGTCATTTGCGTATAGATTAACCATCCAGTCTGATCGATGTTAGTATAAATTAAGTTTTATGTATGTGATGAATTAAATGTGAATGTGTGATGGTTTGTGACTTTCTGAGTTTTAACTTATGAGCTAAATATGGTAAACTAAGTGTTTTGTTTGTGATGAACTAGTTAATGCAGCTTGCTAGTGCCAATGTTATATGTGGTTGCTGAAAATATGAACAATTCATGAATGTTTACATCAAATAAACTAGTTATATATTTGTGTTAATTTATGGTATACAATTTAAGGGGTTTTTATGTTCCAAAAAATATATGCGACCATATTCGTTTCGATTCGTATTCGCTCTGTATTCATATTCGATATTATTCGTATTTTTATTTGTATTTGAATTAAAAATATATATAAATAAATATGATAAAATTATTATCCGTTGTATTCTATCCGTTTTCACTCTAGTGTCGGAGAGCGACCAGAAAGCTTGAAGCCGGGCTCTGGAGCTCAATGTTTTGCGTAGCCGGGCTCCTGTGAAGCCTAGCTTTGGTCATTGCACAACCGGAGACAGCTTCTTTGCCGAGTGCCTGAGGCACTCGGCACAGGCCGATATACACTCGGCAACGCTCGGTAAACAGTTTATCGGCAAAAGACCCCTTTGCCGAGTGCACTTTATCGGGCACTCGGCAAAGGATTTGCCGAGTGCTAACCGAACACTCGGCAAAGAAAAGTGGCCGTAACGGCGAGCGCCACCGTGACGACGTCTTTGCCGAGTGCCACTGGGAGGACACTCGGCAAACAGGCCATGTTTGCCGAGTGCACGCCCGTGGCACTTCGGCAAGCAGCCATGTTTGCCGAGTGTATGTCCCTTGGCACTTTCGGCAAGCAGCCCATGTTTGCCGAGTGCCCGCCCGTGGCACTCGGCAAGCAGTCACTTTGCCGAGTGCAATGGCTATGACACTCGGCAAGTGACCATTATTTGCCGAGTGTCCGCCCCGCACTCGGCAAAGTGAACTGTTGTCGAGTGCAAGGCCTTTGCACTCGGCAAAAGATGGTCACTTTGCCGAGTGTCATGGCCATTGCACTCGCAAAGTGATTAAAATGACCTTTTTTAGTTATTTTTACATCCCATCCAAACAAATGTAAAATACATATATAACAAACATCATCAACATCACATATATATCATCAACAAGACATATATATCACCAACACCACATATATATCACAAACGTCACATGTCTCGTTGTTTTTACATCCCATCCAAACAAATGTAAGATATGTATATAACAAACATCATCAACATCACATATATATCATCAACGACATATATATCACCAACACCACATATATATCACAAACGTCACATGTCTCACAATATATCACAAATAACTTCACAAGTAATCCAAGTGCTCCATCATCTACAACCATAATTGCAAATAGAAGTACCATTAACAACCACAAGTAGTATCACTAAGATGGCCAATGAGACCGATTTGGTGAAGGATTCATCAAGCATGAGGATCGTTCGATCCCGCCGATTGATTCTGCACAAAGGAGAAGAGATTGCATGTGTGAGACAAGATAAATATATACCAGACACTAGGTTTGACCGTAAGCATGAACATACAAACTAAAACATTTATACTCACAGGAGTAGAATAGTGAGGAGGTGGAGGTGGAGCGAATAGCGATGGTGGCGGAGGTACACCCGTAGCGGCGCCAAGACTTTGCATGTACTGAAGAATCTCCGCCATCCTCCGCTGCTCAGCCTCCCGCTCGGCGTCCCGCTCGGCCTCCACCCTCTCCATCTTCGCCTGCATCTGCTCCCGTATCCTCCTCTCTTGTTCCAGCTGGGCCTACAATATATTCACCCCAATGTTACAATAATGCAAAGGAAAGGTATGAAAAACCAATGAACGCATTTAATAAACCAGGAATAACCTCGAGTGCCTCCACCCGGTGGTGTGAAGTGTCCTGTCGAGGTCGTATGGCCGGGCTCGTGCTCGTGCTGCTTGCTCGAATCTGGGAGAGACTGGGAGTAGCGGCCGAGTCGATTGCGCCGTCGCCAATGTAGTATCGCCCATGCTTCTTGCCTCCTCCCACCCTCATGACGACTTCTCCATCAAGGTCCTCGGTGCTCGGATCGTACTCTGGCCCATGGACCTCCCTTGCCATCGATGTGTACTCACTAAGGCGGTTGTGGACGGTCGCATTGATGTACGCCTCGGGCCCGTCCTCCAGGTTGTAGTCGACGTCGGACGTCGCCTATAGCAAATGCCTTGAAGATGGAGCAAGGCTGGCCACCATGTGACGCCGACTGCGAGAAAAACAGCAAGATGATTAGAAATCATGCAGAATTGAGCGTTAGAATAAATAAATGAATTCGCGTACCCATGTTTCTGCGTATCCGCTGAGGTTGCGGCTACCTTGATGGTGTGCTACACTTGGCATCATCAAACGCCGCTCCCGGCACAAGTTGTGCGCTCCTCCCGCTCGCGTGAGCACCACTTGTGCACCATCTGCTCCCAAAGACTAGGGATGCGCGCGCACCAATAAGGAATCATCTACAGCCATCAAGTACATGACATATCGAAAGATGAAATTATGCCTACTTAATCTCAAAAGGAATCGGATTAATGTTCTCAGATTTACTGCAGTCTTCGGTCCCGGTCGTAGCCATGGTTCTTGCGTCCTTTGGTGACCTTCGTTCCAAGGACGGTCCCGTGGTAAGTTACGACGGCCTGGATGCGCGCCTCGTAATGCATGTCCACGATGAGTTTTTTGCAGCATTTGGTAGCCACCGCATCCGCCCTGGCCTCATGTCCGTCCTGGCATCTAAAGAAATCCTGCATACAAACACGATGTATCCATTCATTATTTCAAGAATGTCCAATGAATACGATGTATTGAGCAATGTAGTGCGAGGAAGACTTACCCACAGCTCTTGCTTCACCCGCTCCGCCTTGTTGTTGAATACCCTGCGGGCCCGATCTGCAGCATCGATCTCCGAAGAAGTTGTCACGTATTCTTCTGTTTTTTTAAGGTTTGCAAGCATCGTACGTGACAACTTGCGCGAAACCTACTCAAATTTTTATCACAACCTCCACATATGATATCATGACATCTTCCCAAGTTTCATGATTTTCGGACTTCGTTTGCTTTTTATACAATTTAAAAACAACTCGATCGCAAGTTCGTGGTCATGTTTCGTGAACAAGATGTTCGAAATTGGTGGTCTGTTCCTGGTTACGGCCTCACATTATACTAAATAACATGAATATCATTTTTCCATTCATTTTTTTTCATTATTCGAATGACTAGCAGTTATAATTTGAATTATCCAAGAAAATTCAATTAATTGAAATAAATTAAAGAAATATAGAACAAGTCTGAGAAATATGCCACATTGAAAAATGGAGTACCAGGTATTGTATGAGGACTGCAGAAAAAGTTTAGAGGTCAAAAGTGGAAAAAAAAATGGTTTGCCGAGTGTCACAAAATGACACTCGGCAAAGAGGCTACTTTGCCGAGTGTCAAAATGTGACACTCGGCAAATTCGCCTCTTTGCCGAGTGTCACAAAATAACACTCGGCAAAGTCGCCTCTTTGCCGAGTGTCATATTTATTTTGACACTCGGCAAAGTCTCCGATTTGCCGAGTGTCAGGATAAGACACTCGGCAAAGGATTAACGGCGGCTGCCGGCGAGTGTAATTTTGTGCCGAGTGCTCGGCACTCGGCAAACGATGTATTTGCCGAGTGCCAGCTGTTTGCCGAGTTCTTTCTATATGGCACTCGGCAAATAGCCTCTTTGCCGAGTGCCCGATAAAAAGAACTCGGCAAAGTATTGGACACTCGGCAAATAAGCCGTCTCCGGTAGTGTTGGAGCTCTCGCTCTCCAAAGCACAGATTGCGGAAGTCCTATGGAACGGTCCCGAGGAGCTTCGATAGATCGACGCAACCATGGCGATAAAACCTCCCGCCATCTTCTCCACCCTCCTCCGCCTCTCCACGCGCTCCCACCCCTCCCCACTCCCGCTCCTGCCGCAGCCAATGCGTCCACGCGCTTACCCCGATGCCTCCCACTGGAGGCGCCTCCACCCGTTCACCTCCACTCAGTTCACCTCCGCACCGGCCGCCTCGACGCCGCTGCTCGCGTCCTCTGCCGCGCCCGTACCGCCGACCCATGCGCCCACACCAAGCTCATCTCCGCCTACGCGCGCGCCGGCCTCGCCGCCGACGCCCTCCTGTTCGACGCGATGCTGGTCCGGGACACCGCCATCTCCGTGGCGGTCGGCTGCGGGGACGTCGGCGGTGCGCTCAGGCTGTTCGGAGAAATGCCGGGGCGGACTGGAACGTCGTTTCTTGGACGGCGGCCATCGGCGCGCTCATGCGGGCCGGATGCGTCGAGGAGGCTGGGGATATGTTCCGCAGGATGACCGAGAAAGACACCGCGTGCTGCAATGCCATGATCTCTGGGTATTGCAGCAATGGGCGGGTGCAGGATGCTTTTGAGCTGTTTGAGAGGATGCCGAGGAAGAATGTGATTTCTTGGACCGCAATAATTGTTAGAAATCAAGAGCGCACTCACACAGTACTTTCGTGGACACACGCACTCACAATCTCACGGTGGAAGAAAGAGTCCAAGAACCACACACACAGATGAGGGTGGACACAGCACACGTTTACTCTTTCTCCTTGGAAAGAAGATGAACACAGATACTTTTGTGCCGCTCAACTTGCTTGCAGCCTTTTCTGTTCTATCTCTTATTTAACTCGTGAAACAACTCCAAATGCTTACATGCAGAGAGGTCAACCAGGCCGACACTTGCGCCACGATCCTGAAGACTCGTCCATCCTGGGCATCGTGGCTCAACTAACTCTTGTAGACAACGCCACACTCAAACAGCCACAACGTGAACTAGCACGTTTCTGGCTACATGCATTTACATGCAACATAATTTAACTAACACCACTTGCTATTATCTAACTGCATGCAGCTTTAAATGCGGGTGCTTGTGCACATACACACCCACACTCGCTGTATGAATGCTAGACACCCACGTTCAGTTGCATGGCACGCCAAGTAACTATCACCGGCAAAGACTCGGCCAACTACTAGGCCACCAGATCATACACATCATCTCCTCAACACACGCACGACCCATTTTCTCATCTAAGCTCGGCATCATAACGTGCACATGAACACATGAACAACTGGACGCAGCATTACTCCATGCACAACAAAGTTCACATGCATAACTAATAAAACAACAAGATTAATCTAACAATAATTGGCGGGAATGACCAGAATGGTGAGAGCGAGAAGGCGCTTGCCTTGTTCTGCCAGATGTGGGCAGCGGCAGTGATGAAGCCACATTTAGCACATTTGCATGTGCGGTGCGGCTTGTGCCGATGTGCTGGACTTGTTGGTTGGCTTGCAGCTTCATAGCCAAGTTGCCAAGGTTGGTTTCCTTTCAGATGGTTTCGTCTCGACATCCTTGGTGACAGTGTATGGAAACTGCAAGCAAGCTGAGGACTCAAAGAGGTTGTTTGACGAGGTTGGAGACAAGAATGTGGTCTCATGGATTGCCCTTGTGAAGATTGCCTATAACTCAAGTGAAAGATATGAGGATGCACTGAAAGAGTTTTGCGAGATGGTCATGTCAGGAATCAGACCAAACCAATCTACGTTCACTAGTGTACTGAACTCATGCTGTGGGGTAGAAGCTCTTCACAGAGGGAAGAAGATCCATGCTAGTACAGTCAAGGCTGGCTTGAAATTGGATGTCTTTGTCGGGAATTCTTTGATTGCAATGTACTTGAAATGTGGTAGCATGGATGCAGGCCACAAGGTTTTTAGTCATATGGGGAGGAGGAATCTTGTCACATGAAACTCAGTAGTTGTTGGGTGTGCACAGAATGGATTTGCTGCAACAGCACGTAAATATTTCCAGCATATGAATGACAGTTTGTTCAGCCTGATCAGATCACATACGTTGGACTGTTAACAGCTTGTAGTCATGCTAGAATGCTAGATTCTAGGGAGGTACTTTTTCAGACTACTGGAAGAGGATGCATCTGTTGATATCAAACTTGAGCTTTATGCTTGCATGGTTGATGTTCTGTGGAGATGCGGGAGCCTCAACGAAGCTGAGGACTTTATAAGAAATATGCCAATGGAACCAAATCTCACAGTATGGTTGACTTTGCTTAGTGCTTGCAGAGTTCATGGTAATATTGAAGTCGCTCAAAGGGCTTTCAGAGTAATCCTTGACCTTGATCCATACAATAGTGCAGCATATGTTTTGATGTCCAAATGTCCAATATCTATGCTTCTGCCTGTAGGTGGAGTGATGTTCTGCAGACAAGAGTGAGGATGAGATGCCAAGGGGTCATGAAGTTAACTGGTTATAGCTGGATTACAATAAGGGATACAAGGCATGAATTTGTCTGTGGGGATATATCACATCCGATGACAGAGGAAATATACAAAAAATTGGATTGGCTAGATAGTAAATTAAAGGAGTACGGATATATTTGTGACAAGAGATTTGCATTGCATGATGTAGATATATTTGTGACAAGAGATTTGCATTGCATGATGTGGATGATGAGCAGAAGGAGGCTATGTTAAAGCACCACAGCGAGAAGCTTGCAATAGCCTTTGGACTGCTGAGTACTGTACAAGGAAGCACTATTAGGGTCATGAAGAATCTCTGAGTCTGGTGATTGTCACTCTGCAATTAACCTTATATCTAAAATTGTTGGGCGTGATATTGTTTTGAGGGATTCAACAAGATTCCATTATATTAAGGATGGCCTGTGTTCTTGTGGAGACTATTGGTAGTAAATAGTACTCTACTTGGGAAGATAAACCTGCCAATATTTGGCTTTGGTCATGATTAGTGGAACGGATGTATGAATACCTGCCGATGGAAAGAGAATTACTGCATTGTCTTTTTCTGAACAGTGCAGGTGTTGCATAGTAATGCTTATCCTGTCAGATTTGATTATGGAAGATGCTATTTGCCAATTTGGAGATGAAGCTTCTCATAGTTCAAGATGGCAGATGCATTTGCATAGCTTGGTCTTGCTCAACACATGTTTTGAGTAGAAGGTGAATTTTGTTGCTTAACATACTCCAATCTTTTAGTCTAGCTGACTACTTGGCGGGAAGCTAGCAGGTTTTCAGCGTAACATGATAGACTTGGTGGGTTTTATATCTTTCTCCCTAATGTTCTGCAAGGAATCTTATGATGAACACATTTACATGCAAAAATAATTTGAAACTTTTCCAAAATTTGAATATATCGTCCATCCCTACACAGAGCATGGTTGTCACGGAGTACATGGCGACCACAGCGCCTGAGAGGCACCATGGCACCCTCAAGGCAAGATACGGCGAGCTAAAGGCCATGGCGTACTTAGCGGAGGAAGAAAGAAGAACGAAGGATTAGCAATAGCACATCGGGAACAAATCGGGAGCAAATCGGGAGAGGAACAAAGAAAAATAAGAAGTAGAAGAAAGAGGAAGACAAATCGGGAGCAAGAGGAAGAAGAGCTCAAGAAAAAACAAGGAGAGGACAAATCGAGAGTTCGGGACTTCGGGAGAACTCAAGAAAAACAAAGAAGTAGAGGGACTACCTGGCGTCGTAGAGAGGGCAAATCGCTGGCGGCTGGCGCAGTGAGGGGTGGTGACGGCTAGGGTTCCCTCCCATGCAGCTTCACTTCATGAGCCCGACGACTCAGTTTGCTTCTCACGCGCCCTCGGCCCTCGGCCCCTTCGGCCTTGGCTTATTCTGTAGGGGGATGTGGCCAAGGCACCCACCCAGAATGTCGTTGTGGACATCGCGGTGACGCCACAGACGCCACATTGTCTTGGGCGCCTACCTAGATGGCCAAGGTGAGGCAAGCCTCCGCAGCGTCCCCTCCGCACCGCTAGGGCGCCAAGGCGACACCAAGGCGACGCCGTGACAACCATGACACAGAGTAAATCACCCATAAAACATCAGAACATAGTCGTCCAACAGACATTCCCAAAACTGGTTTGCCAATAAAATCAGTGTGCTTTTCCAAAACCCTTGCAAAAGCATTCTTGGTTGATGAGCTCTAGTCTATTACCGGAAATATGTGGCATTTAGAAAGCTCATCCATGAATTGTTATCGCTGGAAGGATTTTGAGCATCTAATTTTATAGTCGGTAGTCAACAGGCTGCTGTTTTACTCAATTTCATACATTTCATCAGTGTTTGCATGGTGTAATTTTTAATTTCTGTAGGCATTGTAACATGCTGGGAGACATTTTTGGCACAGTACTGACTAAAATTCAGTTGGAACAGCAAACATAACTTCACCTAACAAGTACACATCAATCTTCGTTTAATTATTCTTTACTGCTTGACTAGGTGATTCCCCTTCAAATATGGTGAGATGACAGAAGAAAACATCACATATCTTGGCATGTCTTGCTGTCATCTTGGTTGGCAGATGCGGCTTATGTGACGCAAATTACAATTTACCGTGAAGTGGCAACTAAGATGATGGGACATTTGGAGCTTTAGCTGGCCAGAGCCGTCACTTGATTTTATTGGGAAAAATGTACATGGGAACACAATTTTGTTCCTGAAAGCTCTGATAAATACATGTACAAGATGCCTCAGGCAGTGTTTGGAGAAACTTCTCATGATATTTTCTCTGTTGACAACAGATTGCTTTTGACACTTTCAGAAGACGAGCATTCAGCTTGCAACTATTCCACCACTGCCTTTGCAATATGCCCTGGCCAAGGCATTACAAAGGGAGATCCGATCACTTTGCCTCCCTACGCCCCTCCTCCGTCTGTCGCGGTGGGGCGTCTCGATCCAAGAACTCCTTCACAGTGGAAGGGAAGGCAATGGCTGCTCTATCGCCAGGCCCTTCTCCATCCCAGGACCACGAAGCCTTGGCCAGCAACAGGTGCGCCAGCCTCGCAGGCTCCCTGCACCCACCGTCGCCGCAGTAATGCTCAATCCAGCCGTCCACCCTCCTCTTCTCCTTGTCGCACTTGGGCCCGACCACCCCGACGACCTTCGCCAAGAAACCATCGCCACCGCTGCAGTCGCAACCGCCGCTGCCGTCATCGCGGCCGCCACCGCCCGGTGGCGGCGACAAGCCGAGCAGCGCCATGAGCCGCGCGATGTCCTCCCCGTTGCCATCCTCGTCATTGGAATCTTCTTGGAGCTCCTGCGCGGGCTCCTCGTCTTTGGAGAGGGTGAGGAAGTCCAGCGCCGGGCCGCTGCTCTCGCCCCCACCGCGGTCGGCGGCCGTGGCCGTTGCTGGGCCGAGGAAGAGGGGAGACGCGGTCATGATGTCCGAGAACAGCGGCGCCTCGGGACGTGGCGGCTGCTCCTGCTGGTGCTCCGCCGCTAGCCGGTCTTCCACCTGAGGAGGAGAGCAAACGCCGCGCGGAGGCGTCAGAGGAGGGAGGTCGTGTGGCGGGAGGTGGTTGGATTGGCTACCTGCTTGAGGGACGCGAAGAAGCCGGCGTGCCGCGAGAAGGGCTGCATCGTGGGCGGCCGCCGCCGGGCCGAGGGAAGCCGATGCAAAAATGGCCTCGTCACGCGTCCGCTTGGGGGGTTTTTGTGCGTTTCGAGTTGGGGACGCAGACACGCCGGCACGCGCGGTAGGCGATCTAGCCGCTCCGCTCCGCGCTAATGGCGGTGATTTCAAGCGCCGGGCGCGCACGGCGCGGTGGGGATTGGACTTGGAGACTCGAGTGCGTTCAGAAACAAGCGTGCCGGTTTTGTCTCGTTTGCTGTACCGTATTTGTTTTACAGTGCTTGGATCGGATGGTGGAGCGAATGCATTGTTCTTGCTCAGTTTTTAGCCTTTTGGGCATACAAATGGAGTATACGCTATGTTTATATACTCTACTGCACACGGTGCTCTCATGCTCTGATCTGAGTTGTGGAGATAACCGCTAGATTTCGCAGGTACGTGGAGTACAAATCACAACCGAATTGAGCCAGCATTTGTGTCCGGTTCGATAAACCTGCCTACTCTACTACCGATTTATGCCGTCACTATCCAACAAGCCAACTTATTGTGATTTACCATATTTTAAGTGATCAATCTACGAGGCTACAACACAGTTAACGTAGGATAATAATAAGTTCGAATTTCCAAACATCCACTGCAGCAGTCGGGGGAGTGTACATCTCAAACCACAGGCAGCTGTTAACGCACACCAATATGCTGCTCCTCAAGACCCCAACCCCATTAAACATGATCCTGAACCGATACTGCCAACATAACATGAGAACCTACTACAGCCTAACTGCATCCACACGGCCTCGACCTCGACCTCGACCTGGGTAAAAATCAGTAGTACGTGCAGGAACCATAACCTGCAAAACGAGATTCAGAACTCCTGTTAGAGCAGCTAGGGAAATGAGATTTCAGAGAGCAATATGTAAAATCTCTTCAGTTGAGGTTATTACTTGGGTCAGATTGCACGACGAGAGCCGAATTCTGGAAGTAGCAGTTCCAGGCATGCCTGCCATTGGCAGCGTAGTAGAGGTTCATAGCGACCGCGGCATGCGACACGTAGTTGTTGGGGTTGTAGCATGGGCCGCCTGGCTGTATCACTCCACAGTTCACCTGAGAGCAGACGTAGTTGAGATTTGCCGTAAGAACCTTATCGTCCGCCGAGGGCTTCGCCACACACCAAGTTTTCTGCATTCGTAGAGATGGAAAGTGATCTGTCAGTGTATGAAGATGGAAGATGTTCTCAGGATACAAGGCACGCGCAAATCATACTCTCTAATGATCAATTTTGTCGCCCAAGATTGAACAGTTAAACATAATGCGATACATGGTTTTTCTTTGGTCCTGTTATCAGACCATTCCGCTGAATTTCGGAATCTTTGCAGATCATTCTCCTCTAGTTTACTAGTCACAAAGCAATTTCCCCCCAATTTGCAGTTCGTCACTAGCTGCCTAGAATTTCTCTTCTAAGTTTACCAGTCACTAAGCGATTTTCCCCCAACTAGCAGTTCGTCACTAGGTGCCTAGAATGTACTACCAATGTTTAATTCTTAAGAGTGCTGAAGAACTCAAAAGCATGCTTAAGATCATTGCCTGACTAGCAACTACACATATTAATCAACAGGGAAAGAATAGCAACGATTACAGAAGAAAGAGTAAAGACAATAGGCGTATTTAAGGTACCTGTCCCTCAGCAAGTCGAATAGTACTTCCTACAAAAGAACAGAGAAATGTCAATTTTTTAGAAGCTTCCAAGTTCAAGTTCAACTAACTTCTAAGTAAGTTACAATTCTCTGACGATGGATAGAAAAAAGTTCATATCACAAGACAGAAAAAGCTAAATCAAGAACATATAAGTAGATCTTGACTATGAATCTACAGTAGATATCTAGGTTCTGTCCTTCTCCCTGAATTAATGAAACCAATATATTCTTTCCTCACCACACACTAACAGCAATCTCCAGAAAAGCATGCATCATACTAATGATAATATCAACCATACTTAGACCAAACCAACTAGTACAGCACGAGGGAAAAAATCTGCCAGAAAGGGGTATTCAGAAATCAGAAGAAACAAAAACTGAAGATAAGGTATAATGGGCAGCGGGGGAAAATGTACAATGGGCAGTTTTTTCTACTGGTTGCGAGCAAAATATCAGGTAAAAGTAAAACCATCAGTGCACCCACCAACAGAAGTGCGACCCTATGAACAAATAATGCTAGATCACCTAATTGGCATAGGCAGTGAGCTTACCTGAGGTGAAGTAGAGGAGCACAAGCCCCACAGAGAAGAGCAGGAGGGATACAGATGGCTGAGCCCCTCTAGCCATCTTGCTCTGCAGCAGGCACTAGTACCAAGTTGGACTGTGGAGGACAAGAAGAGACTGATGGGCGCTGGGGTCCGAGTGCAGATGGTAGGTTTATAAAGATGGGAGAAAGCTAAAAAGTAGATCCCACTGCTGGAAAACAAAAGGTAGCTTATGGGTGATGGCCATGGTACATGTGACTGGTCTCTGTCTTCTACCCAGGGCAACCTGCCATGTTCCATGTGCTTCTGGTCCTTAGCAGGATAAATAATTCTGGTTTCTTGTGTGGCATCTGAATTCTGAACTCTGAAGCCTGGTCCGATCACGGAGTTTGGTTGATCCACACAGAACATTTTGGCCCACATTGACCAACTTCTAGTTCTACCGTGGTTTCCGCTATCTCCAATCTTTGTAATGTATACAAGTCGAAACAGGATCCAGGAAAGCACTACTGTCAACTATTCAAACTGAATTTTGAGAGGTTTATCTTCGTCAGTCCTATTATAGACAGAAACAAGCTCATTTGTTCTTAGGAGCTAGATTTTGTATGTATGAATGGCTTTATATACACACAAAAATTTAGAACAAGATAGAAAAGTATGGTTACCAATTGATACATACTAAACCTATATGTACTAGATGAGTGAGCTCCATAACTATCAGATAGATCCACAAATCAATACTACCCCCTAATCTGTAAAAGGTCATCACCCTGCAACGCTGAGTGGGACATATAATCTCAATCATTGTAACTATCAGCCTATCATTAGTCACTTGCCATTAGACATCGTACTGCCGTAGGCAGGCCGCAGGCCTATCATTAGTCACTTGCCATTAGACATCGTACTGCCGTAGGCAGGCCTATCATTAGTCACTTACACTCATTCTTCTCCTTCACAGAGGTGGTGGAAAAGTACTATGTTTGACTGTTATACTCAACTGTTAGTGTAATGGTATACTACATATGTGGTGTAAGGTGTTTGTTTCTTGTTTGTGTGGATTTAAATTCTGTTAGTATACCATTACACTAACAGTTGAGCATAACAGTCAAACATAGTACTTTTCCAATGTATAAATCATGCATCAAACATGTTTTATGCCTGTGCGTATGCATGCATTCAAGCTCAGTGTCAAGTGAAAAAAAAAACATCATGGTTATGCTGTTCACCACCTGCTTACGCTGGCGTAATAAATGTAGCATACCTTGCAGCTAACACACTAACAAGATTGAACAAAGATAAGGCACTCCCAATGCTCCACCTGGACCGTTTATAGGAGTGTCCGCGTAGGAAGGAAGGTGATGTGGAGGGGAAACTAAAGAAGAGAGGTAAGCTGTAATATCCTGTTTATTTAAAGCCTGGAAAAGAATTAAAGGGGAAAGAAACGAAAGAAGAGATGAGGGGAAGGAGTGGGCCGTGCTAGCCCAACCGAGTCCAAGTTGGATTCGGCGTGGTCCCCTTGTGCGCCGAATATAAGGGGAGGGGAACTGTCAGCCCAAACCCTAGCCGCCGCCGCCCCTGCCCTAACCCCTGCCGTAGCCACCCTGCCCTAGCCATGTTGCCCCTGCCGCGCTGTTGTCGTGCACCGTGCTAGCCGTGTCGCTGCCCTACCGCATTGTTGTCCCGCCACAGCATGCCTCGCCATTGTTTCTTGCCCTACTGCGGTCAGCTGCCTTGTTGTCTTTGGTGTTGTGGCCGCTGCTGCAGAGGAGAGAAGAAGGAAGAGCAAGGGAGAATAAGGAGAAGTGGAAGAAGATGGAAGAATTAGGGTTTCATCATCCGATCATGTCAGTCGTCCGATTCCAAGGGGTAACGATATGGAAACCTTCGCTGCGATGTTAGATTGATGTTTAATCAAAGTTTAGGGTAGATCGATAGTAGGAATTGGTGTTTTGGTTATACCCTATTTCGGTTCGGTCTGTTTTCTGAGCTTTGCGAGAGAGTTTTGGAGTATCTATGTCTTGTTTCATAGCTTTGCCATATTATGAATATTATAGGTTATTTTTTTAAGGTTTCCATAGAGTGCAATAACATTAGTTTTGGTTAAGTGGTGTAAAAGTCATGGCTTCTGGACCGCTGTTGTCCAGAATTCCATCGCTGTTGATAGCAGGCGTGTTGTTTGACTTATTACCTACAGTAGATGGTAGAATTAAATTATGGTCATAACTAGAAAAAATTAAGTAATATTTTATAGTTTTTCGAAGTGGTAAAGTTTGCTACTTTTATGTGGTAGAAATATATATATAATTGTTAAGCTTGTTGTTTAGCAAAGTTTCAGATTGACCCTCGAGGTTGGAAACGAGGGTTTGCACAACTTAATCAAGGAATTTACATAACTAGGAAATGTATAAAATTTTGTGTAGATTCCATAACTCATATGGTTTGCTATGTTTGGATTCCAGAATTAGAAGTTATTGCTGTTTGAGCACCGGGACAACGGGTGAGTTGTCAAGTGAAGAGGGGTTAATTATGTTGGGTTTGCGTGTAGGAGCGATGTTGATTTGCTTTATGTTCTTCTACTATTGTGACATATTTTTGAGGTAAGTATTGACTTGTCCAAAAGTGTGTTGCTTCGAGTTCGGTGCCGCCTTCGCATCGTTTTGATTTCCGTGGCTGAAAGACAAGTGCATGGTAGAATGGTAGACATCGGTTTGGGTGCCACTTGTCTTTACAGTAAATTTTCCATGATATATTTATGTTTTGTCCATATTTATGATAATAATGATGATATGACCATGATGATGATATACTAATATTGATGATATGGTAATATGATGATAATGGATTATGTTAATGAATAATAGAACAAATTACATTCTTGCATCATGTACACAATCATGTCATGAATAACGTAGACCACCTCGGGTAGGCATGTGATATCTATCATGGTAGTAGAACTCCACAGGAGTGGAGAGATCCTCGGTTCTGTGGAGGATAGGCTGATGAAAGGGTGAACACTGACGGGTGTTCACTCATGTATACCGATCGGTATGAGCCATGAGATGAGCAAATGAGCATGTAGAGTATAGATGCATTGCATTAATGAAAAGATGATGATGCTAATTGAATACATGAATGGTGATGATAATAATCTACTTGAATGATAGGTTGTATGTTTATTATTTTATTATGTACTTACTGAGTCTTAGTCTCACCATTGCTTTGTTGTTGTTTTTAGGTGGTTATTGAAAACGACATGCATGGATGTGAGTAGTAGAAAAATATCACATGCTATCAATCATGAAGTTATCATTATTTAGTTGCTGCATTTAAACCTAGAAATTTGGTGCTTTTATCTAGAGTTGATTAGTGGATATTGATTTCATTAGCTTAATTATATGGATCATGAGTGGTAGTAGATCGCGTAGTAATGATGATTTATGACCATGCTATAGTAATTATTTATTTATTAGTATTGTTGCTAATCAATATTCCTGGGCGCATGGTTCTAGGCGTTCTCGGGTGTATGGCCCCAAGCGTTCTTGGGCGCGAGGTCCCGAGTTATGTGGACATTCATTCTTATGGTATTTATCTTGTTATGCTTGTTGAAAGATAACCTGTTGTGGGTTTCTATCCATGCATAGGTTGCTGGAATTATTGAGTAAATATAGTTTAAATTTAGAGTGGAAAATATATAGGTGACATTCTGGGCTTTATGTTGAGCTGGGGTGTTACAGAAGTTGTATCTTGCATGAGATACAATTTGGGAACAAAATCCAAACCTGAAGAAACAACCAAACCTTGCGTCAAGCTATGTCTCCACCACCGTAGGAAAGTCGTTCGAGCTCCACACAAAACAATTGCGCCACCGCCTGGTCTTCAGGCCGAACTGCCGCCTGCCATGGCCACCGCTCCACTATCACCGGCTAGATCCAAGCCGGATTCGACGGATCTGGCAGCGCCAACTCAGAGGTATCGGTGAAGAGGGAGAAAGTGACGAAGATTAGGCAGATCGACGCTGGAGGGGATGAAGAAGGCAGTCGCGCAGTGAGGCAGATCACCACCCAAGGTTCTAAAAAGAGTTAAGCGGTATTCGTTCGGTCACCCCACCTTGTAGCGATTATATGGAAATCGGCATTATACTCGGCCTTGTAAGAGGTTTCGAGGGTACCTTATTTTACATTTTAGATTTGTAATTTTATACACACACACACACTCATACAACATCATACAAGACATCTAATTCACCTTTTTGTGTATATAGGCATCAAAACAAAGCTATTGTCAATAATGACAACTAAAATGATAAAAAGAGAAGTTGCACACATGAAGATCCGAAGATATGAGCAATATTGATGCCAATGGCCCAATGTAATCATACAAAATAAGCAATGTAAATATGTAATACATTGACAATGTGGCACAATATAAATATTGGCAATAAAGAAGTAAAGTTCATTATTCATATATCATATATTGTTTCAATTTCTAAGTTTCAACCAAGTCATCGACTCATTGTAGAGCACAATGAATTAATGGCACTATGACAACAATACTATTACCGCAGCATCACAATCACAATTACTAGTTGTGCTACATGCTAGTACATGACAACAAAAGGATCAAGTACATTATGTGCACCTCTCACAAATGCAAATGCATATAGGTAAGGGATTTCTTTCTAATATTTAAGGTATTTAGTTTTCATAGCACCAATGGCCTCGCGTAAACTAAGTCATTTTCATACATTTTCAATCGAGTAACAATCTGTAAAATACTATGCACAATGATAGAAGATATTGGATAGTAGACAACGGACAAAGTAACAGTGGCCTCATAATTATTTTTCTAAAAACTGCAGTATCTTCTCAGCAACGAACCAATATTGCTCAATCAATAGTATTCTACCGTCAGTGCTCTGATAGTGTGTTTGAATAAAAACAAAAAAGTGCTCTGATATGGTATAAGACTCTTAAGCATCAAGTAAGTAGAGTTCCACCTTACCGACATGTCCAAACCAAACTTTCTTGAACGTACACCCATCGCTCTGCAGAAGTTCTTATATTGTGCTATTATTACGTTAGAATTATTCAAGAAAAAAATAGCATCGCGAAAAGCTCTAATATGTGGACTTAAACTCTTCAAACCACATTTGACTATAAGGTTGATAATATGACAAGTGCATCGTTGATGTAGCAAGAAGGCTCGACGTATGTACTCAACACTGGAGTAAAAATATCATGGCCCTAGAGTTCGAAGTGGTGTTGTCTAAAGCAATTGAGAATATTTTTTTCTCTGTAAGACCAAAGTCTTCCACGACTTTGATAATACAATCCGCAATATTCTCACTTGTGTGTGATACATCAATTAATTTCAAACATACAATTCTTTTCTCTATTACCCAGTCGCCATTAACATAATGAGCAACAACACTAAGATAATCCTCCCTAGCCTGACCACTCCATATGTCCAAGGACAGGGCCACCGAAAATGTGCACGTACTAAATAGTTCCTTTATTTTATTACGACATTCATTGTAGTATTTTTTTAGATCCCTAGTTATTGTCTATCTAGAAACAAAAAGAAAATCTAGGATTATGTGCAGTCCTAATGTAAGTTTGGAAAGCAGTAGACTCCCCAAAGCCTAATGGTAAATCCTCGAAAGCAATTAAACGACAGAGAGATTGACGGGCTACCGCAGGATCGTAGTCTCAGCTACGTACCGTACCATTGGGGTTGTACTACAGTTGTGTTGCCTTATCACCAGTCCTTGCTTGGCTAGACATCTTATAGCATGTCTAAGTAAGTGCCCTGTTCCACTTGTAGACTTTGCGATAGCATATGGTACCTCATTTTCCTGTGCGTCTTGCTTGGTTGTCCTGTCGAAATGCTCTCACACTCCTGATGTAGACGATCTCAACCTCTTTGATCTAGCTAGCATGGAGCCTGGTGATGGAACTCTGCCTTGCCCTTCCGGTGGACTTGAGGCAGCCGCAGCCGCCTCCATCTCTATGGATGCAATTTCCTCCAGTGAAAGTCTGTAATCACCAAGAGCAAAGCTGTCGTAAGGACTGTCCATAACGAAAACTGCAAAAATAAAACTAACACTATTATTACTTTGATCTTAGCATAATAAACACTAACAATAAAAGTATGCAAAAATAGTATTGTACCTCTTTTGCTAACTTGCTGCCGAAAATTGAATTTTATCAAATTTGGCACAATTTTTTTAAATTTTGCCAAATTAACTCAACACGAATTTGAATTTTCACAACAAAATTTCAAAGAGAGAATGAAGAATGGAGGGGGTGTTGAATGACGGGGGTGGGGTATGGTCACTATTTATAGGAAAAATTTTAGGATCTTTTTGATTTTTTTGCTATTTTTTATGACCAAAACGGTATAAAAAACAGACAAAAATGCCCCAACGGCTTGATTTTAGTCATGCTGTGCCATGCTAGGCATGGCCCACGAGCTTGCCTCCCGCTGCCCAGCCGCCTGCCCATGCCATCCCTCCCATTTCCTCCCCCTGCTGCGTGCCCCTCCGCGTGCGGCAATGCGTCCGAATGCGACACTACCGCTTAGCCTCCCTCCGCGCCCCTTCGCTCGCGCTGCCTCCTCAGTCCTCCCTCAGTGTCGGCCCTCGCCTCCTCCTCCGGTCCTCCCTCAATGTCGGCCCGCGTCGCGCCACCTCCCCTCCCTCTCTTCGTCTCCGGCTCTCCCTCTCCCTCCACGCCCTTCGCCCGCGCCGCCTCCTCCCTCAGCGTCGACCCCACGTCGCCTCCCCTCCCCCTCTTCTTCTCTGGACTCCGGCTCTCCCTCTCCCTCTATGCCGCCTCCCCTCCCCTTCTTGCTCTCTGGTTCTTGATTGATTCCGATGAAGTGATATTGCATATTTTGTGCTGTAATTGTAAATTAGATGCTTGCATATTTCGTGTGTGTGAAACTGTGAATGAATGGTGTACTGAATGTCCGAATTCACTCAAGCTTTGATCTTAGATATCAATTTTTGGTTTATTTGCTTTGATAGTTTGATTTTTGTTGAAATAATTATGTGCTTCTGAGACTGATGTTCATCAGTTCATGCATAACGGGCTTAGATGGGTCGTGCCAGGCTGGACGGGTTCGTGCTGTGCTTGGCACGACCCAACACTGTTCGTGCTGTGCCGTGCTGGGTCAGCCCACCGTGCCAGGGTAGCGGCCCAAGCATGTCACGGGCTGTCATGCCGAGCCTGCACATGAAGGGATACGGTAGGCTACGTTAGCTGACAATTAAAAAATTCTACCACGTAAACCACGATGTCTGCAAGCAAGGGTTCACAGATCGTTACCACCAGATGTGTAGTGCAACGGAAGAAGAGTTGGAGTAGCCTGGTCCAACAAAGAGCTCGTCGATGTAGTGGTCATAGCCGATCGTTCACGGGAGTCGATCGCCCAACGTAGTCGATCATCCACCATAGTCGATCACCAAACGTAGTCGATCGTCTCCTCCAGCAACCAATTGAGTTCCTCGCCAAGGTTGTGGATCATTGTAACATCCTAATTTTTTGAGTTTTAAAAAATCTTTTATTAGTTAGTAGTTGTAAAATTCACCATTTGAATTTTAATTAAAGCTTAATATGAACTTTCATTATCAAAACAATTTAATATGATTAATTCCAACATCAACAATTGTCAAAACTATTTTATTTGGATTCTATGTGCTTGGATGTATTTTCTAGATTTTTCTAGAATTTTTTCGAGTTCATTTGCTATTTCCTTTTTGCTATTTGGATTTTTGGTATCTTCTAAAAAGAAAAATCTATTAAAATATCATAACAGTAACCGGGCCGAATCTCTTCGACCCAGTCTTCTTTTTTGCACACGCGGCCTGCTTTGCGTCCCGTTCACGCATCCGACTCAGCCTGCTCGCCCGCGCTCTTCGTTTCGCTTCGAGGTGGGCTCCGCGTGCGTCGTCGTCTTCCTCCTGCCGTCATCTTCGTGTGAATTGTGCGCCGTTTGCCATTGCCGAGCTCGAGCTTCACCCGACAACAGATGATTCCGCCCTGATTTTCCACGCTGACCTTGCCTTTTTAAACCCCTTATCTCCTCGCATCCAAATCCGGCCGAATCATATCCCGTATCAGCTTCTATCTCCGAGTTCGTCGCGTGTTTGTCTCGGATCCGTTTTGGACTCCCGCCAATACGCCATCCCAGCCTCGCCCGAGCCCCCTATAAATAGCACCCGAGGTTTGCCAGCACCTCAATAACCCAAAGCCCCCACCCTCATCATCCCGAGAACCCTAGCACCGCTGCAATCGAAGCTTTAGGTTTTCGCCGTAGATCTTCGTTCTTCGAATTGCGCCAGCACCGTTGAGTCCAACATCATCCGGGCCACCTCCAGAACCCATCCCCGCTGGAGCATCGCCGGAGCCCTCGTCCGACAATAGCGAAGCTCTCCGCGACTTCGAGCTCGTTGCTGGCCACCACTGTCCACCCCGACCACGAATACGGGCATCATCGGGTTCGCATTAGCATCCTCTTCATGCCAGTGCCCCTCACTGCAGGCGAGCCACCTCTGTTCACCGATTGCCATCGGGCCCAGAGTCGCTTCGCCGTCGATCTGATGTGTGGTGGCATGTCTGCAACCACCTTAGCGCGTGCGCCTGCGTGTCGTCCACGTGTGTGCCGCGTCAGCGCACATGCATGCTGTCCAGCCCAAACCCTAGATGCATCCAGGATAGATCTGTTCCACGGTGCACCAAGTCTCTGCTATGTGGGGTCCACCAGCCAGATCACTATTCTATAGACCTATGAACCCGTAGACCAGAGCCCATCTTCGTGGACCCGGTCCATGGCCCGTGGGACCCACATGTTAGTCTCTGTAGGTGTTTCTCAGATTTATTTTAATTCAAAAAATACCTTGCTGACGTCATAATATGATTTTTTTTCAATAGAAAAATAATTCAGATATTCCTGAAATTCTAATTTATGGTATTTTCTTTAGTTTTGATCTTTCAAAGGCCATATCTTCTTCATCCGAACTCCGATTGAGTCCATTCAAATTTCTCAATTCATTTAAATTTGAGTTCTATTTATTTGAGATTTTTATTTAATTTTTAAAGTTTGTTTTATCTCTATTATTTATTTATTTTGTTTAAGAAATAGACGTTAATACATCGAAACTTTTGAAGAAGAAGGAGTGCACCAAGATCAAGACCAGTACCTAGATCTATTCCAAGGTAAGTTATACATTTGATCATATTGCACTCAGTTTTCAAAATACTTTAATCCCTATTATTGTATTTTACTTTAAGTATTTATTTAAATATTTTTTGGTTTAGTTATTAATTCAATTTGTTACATTCACCTTGTCTATTGTTATGCCAAAATTTGTTACCCTAGGTTGGTTCATTATTAATTGGTATTATCGTAGCACCAACGTGGGTTGGTTAGGTACGAGTAGATTGCTTAGCCATGCTACGAGTCATCATCTCATGTGAGTTGCAAATATAAACTTGACTAAGTGGTTATAGAACTATGTAATTAAACTATGTGTGTTGTGTGCTATTACTCGTTGATGGTATGTGTTGCACTTAACCAATAGGGTGGGAAAAGATTTAGACTGAGGCAAGTGGTAGATACTGTGTGATATGGTGGAAGCTGTGTGCATGAAAATATTAGTCTGTGTGATATTAGTTAGAAATTGGAAGTCTTGTCTTGGTCAATTAACGACTTAACTTTGTGCGCCATTGAACTGGGCCTTCCGTACAACCACATGCCTGATGGGACGGAGCTAACTTAGTAGGTTATGGAGTCTTGATATTGACAACTCAGGTTGTAGGTTAGGCTGTGTGCCAGGGTGGAGGTGTGATTCTCACATTGCGGGGCGGTTTACGACTTCTCTGTCCAACAATGTGTGTCGTACCAAGAGCTGTGTGCATAAACTGGATGACGGTAAAGCACATCGGGAGTGTCAATACTTGAGATGAAGTTTCTGAAAGGTTTTGTTATGATTAGTGCTAGCTACACTGATTATATTGTGTGGGTAAAGTGTACAACCTCTGCAGAGTGTTAATCAATCTTTTTGAATAACCACATCCGCGGTCGTGGATATGCTCAGGGATTTTGCACGAGGGTTAGATTTTTATAAAACATTTGGGAAGAGAGCTGTGTGATCTAGATCATATGGTTGTGTGAATAACTTGTTTAGACTTTGTGTTCTTTGTGAAAACAACTGATAAAATTAATATTATTTATTTGTTTACATTGTGTTTCAATCTATTATTCGTATTCAACAACAAATATTACTTTTATGCAAAAAAATCACAGAAGTCATTTTCTTTGGAATAAGCCTGTATTTATATATTGCATTCTATGGTATGACTTGTGAGTACCGTTGTGTACTCATGCTTGCTACAAACATTCAGCAGAACTGGAGGAGTCATCGTCTGCCTTTGAGGATGAGTTCTACGACGGGGCTAATCGTTAGGGTTATGATCCCAGTTGGTTGCCTATGGTGAATTGATGAGATTTCGCTGAAGTTTAATTTTGTTCCACTGCTGCTATTTTATTTGGTGCCAACCTATGAGGCTTAATAAATGTACACTCGACTATAAGGTCAAAACTATTATTTGTTATTCAAATTACTTGTTTATGCTATTATTCATCTTGTGTGGATCGATATTCATCTATGTTGACACTGTGTGCACTAGCGTGATCCTGGACTAGTGCATTATACACAGAGGGTCCAGAATTGTATTTTTGGGTCCTAACAATCGTCATCAATTGCAACAGCAACTGCAGTAGCACCTCCACGGTATCCACACATCCGGGGAAGGAGCACCATACGTACGCCGGTATGCTAGTGCCAAGTCGCACGGAAAGACTCTCTCTCAAGAAGATGACAGCTATGGTTTGGAGCAACTCATGTCAGCTCTTGTCGTGTGTCTCCCCTATCAACTCTCTCCTATCATCCTCAAGCATCTCCTTATATAGTGCCCGTGACGAATCGTATCCATATTAGTTTGTTCCATCTGATTAGGTGTGTGACCTGTATGTTCATGCGTAATCGGTTGTGACTCACAAACTCCTTTCCGATCACGAGTCATTAGCGGCTCCTAGCAGAATATAACAATTCCGAATACACATGAATTATATCGGACGAAGCTTAATGCAATATGATCTATGACTAGGTTCTTATCACTTACGACCAGCTCGTATCTCTATACGACCAAAACATATTTGGTCTTAACTAGTTCGTAACTCCTTACGATCAAGTTTCTACCACTTAGTGATCATGTTCGACCAGCTCGTATCTTCATACGACTAGTCCGTATTTGTTCGAACTAAAAGACCTTCTCATGTATTCTCACTTCCTCTCACGATATCTGGTTGAACTTCAGGTTAGATGTTGTGTCATTCATGGACTGTTCAATACTTTTTCGATCAAATGTCGGATAACTTCACATGGTTGAACTCTTCGACCACCAGTAGCATGGCCATGCACTTCCTTTATCCGACCACATCGAGGGACCTAGAGATATCTCTCCTGTTATGTTAGAAGGAGTAAATCTCATATTTGACTAGTCATATTCCTCCGCATGTTTCATAATATACCTAAAAGCTACCTTTATAACTACTCAGTTACGGAGTAGCGTTTGACAACCCTAAAGTGTACTCTTATGCATGTAGGAAATCATGATGATCTTAGGTCTAAGGATTATACATCATCATTGCTTGAGACCAACTAATTACACATGAAATCATAACAATCTCAACAGTGTCTCAAGGTGGGTCAATCCAACACCATGTTTTCTAACATGTGTCCACATTATTGATTCGATATCTCTATATGTATGACCGGTGAAACATGGTTATCAATCAATATATGTGTTGGTCGATAGGATCACTGGTGTTCCGACCAATGAATCCAATCAGGGATATATTTAGAATGACATCGTCATAAGTTAAAAGAGCTTCATCAACGAGTCACATACATGTTGATCTTTATAACTGATGGTTTATTCAAAGAATATAATAACACATAAACATAGATGTGATATAATCATCTCTATGATTGCCTCTAAGGCATATCATCAACAGCACGGCTATGAACAGTGGCTAGATCGAGTCTATATTGTGGTGACTTGGACCAGCCTAATAGGTATAGCCCGTTTGGCCAGCTCTAAACGGGGGTAAGAGCCTAAGAGGGTCGTTGCTCTTTTTTTTAGGATTTGGGGATGGGATTAGGGTTTGAGCAGGTAGGAATAAGATTAACTCGCGCCTCGAGTTTGGCTTGTGGTAGCCGTACCGTGTCCTCCTTTATTTTGTCTGCGTGGATGAGCATGAGATGGGAGGACCGGAGGAGTAGCGCGGTGGTCAGACAATGGACGGAGTCCGCAGCGCAGAGCAGCGCCGCGCGGGGTACGCGTGCGCAGGCGGCCTCGGCACGGTGGTTTCCAGGCGTTTTGTGGTGAACGGGACGGGAATATCTGCCTGCATGCGCCATACGTTGTGTTCTTGCCTGTCCGCTGTGTGGCATTCTGGCATTCTGGCATCGCGCGCAGGTTGTGTGGATACACTCGGTTAAGCCCATACCGTAGGCCAATGATCACTCGGAAAGATGTACTACCAGTCAAAATCATCATCAGCTACCTACATCATAATTGATCGATCGATGGAAAGAAAATAACTTCATCAGTTTGCCTTGCAGCAGAGCCTTGAGGCTGATGCTTTGATCACGTTGTTAGAATCTAACAATAGAGAGCTATTCCTGTAGTTATGCATGTGTATTCTAAACCTGTGCGGCTATGAGGTGAAGCCGAGTACGCAACGATTGTAACAAACCGAGTTGTATTCTAACCGACGTTTGGTTCGGCTCATATAAATAAACACCACGCGGCCTATACGGAGGTAAGACGCTTCTCCAAACTTCACATGGTATCAGAGCTTGTTTCTTCCTATTAAGATTTGATGGTTGCTTCATATTCTTCAACGGCGTCACCTCTCGGGCCGCAGGTCTCAGAGAAACTCACGAGGGATAATTTCCTTGTGTGGAGAGCACAGGTTCTTCCTCCCGTGCGAGGAGCACAACTCACCGGATACCTAGATGGATCCACACCGACGCCACCCAGAATCATTGAAGTTACCAAGAGTGACAAGACCACGGAGATGGCACCAAATCCCGGTTCTGGCTTACTTGCTCAATTCCTTATCTAAAGAAGTTTTGATGCAAGTAGTCACCATGACAAGCGCAGCTCAAGTCTGGACAGCTGTACAAGAGATGTTTTCATCACAATCTTGAGCCCGGGTGACAAATCTAAGAATCATGCTCGCCAATGCTCAGAAAGGAAACATGAGCATGCCAACATACTTCTCCAAGATGAAGAACTTAGGAGATGAACTTGCTGCAGCAGGAAAAGGTCTGGATGATGAAGAGATGGTATCTTTCATCCTTGCAGGCCTTGACATAGAATATAATCCGCTAGTCTCATCTATTGTGGCAAGAACTGAACCGATCTCCTTGAGTGATCTATATGCCCAGATGATGAACTATGATATGCGCATGGAGCTTCTTCAGGGATCAGGAGCAGGCGGACAGTTTCAATCCTCTGCTAATGCGGCCATGCGAGGTCGTGACTCGCGAGGACGAGGAAACCGCGGTCGTGGTAACGGGTGTGGTAATGGACGAGGTGGCGCACCTACAACAATAGCTACGGCTCAAGACATGGAGGCTCAAGTCAGTTGAACACACAGAGACCTGTATGTCAGTTGTGTGACAAGATTGGTCGTACAACCTTCAAATGTTGGAACAGATTCGATCACAACTTTCAGTAGGAAGAAAAGATTGCAGGAGCCGCCACTACATCGTATAATATAGACACTAAGCGGTATATCTTGTCAGGGCTATAGATCATATTACTGGAGAACTTGAGAAGCTAACAATGCATGACAAGTATAAGGGACATGATCAGGTTCATATGGCAAGTGGTATAGGTATGGAAATAAGTCACATTGGTCATACATTTGTTCATACCCCTGATCGTGATCTTCACTTAAAAAATGTTCTTCATGTTCCTAATACTCAAAAGAATCTTGTCTCAGTTAATCTTTTAGCCACTGATAATAAAGCCTTTCTTGAATTTCATCCAAATTTCTTTTTGATCAAGGATCAGATATCGAAGAAAATTCTTCTTTGCGGAAGATGTGAGAGAGGTCTATATCCTCTATTGTCACAACCCTCAAGTCAGCAATCAAATAAACAAGCGCACACTGTTAACAAACCGTCCTCTACACGGTGGCACAATCGCCTAGGTCATCCCTCTTTTCAAATTGTGGAACATGTCCTTAGAAATAACAATCTTCCTCGTTCTAATGAGTCCAGGAATGAGTTAGTTTGTGATGCTTGTCAAAAAGCTAAGAGTCATCAGCTACCCTACTCCAGGTCTACTAGTATATCTACAGTTCCATTAGAGCTTATATTCTCAGATGTATGGGGTCCTGCTCCTAGCTCTGTTGGGCGACATACATATTATGTAAGCTTCATTGATGATTATAGCAAATATACCTGGATTTATTTGCTTAAGAAAAAGTCTGATGTATTCCAAGTGTTCCACAATTTCCAAAACTTTGTTGAGAGACAGTTTGGCAAAAAGATAATCACAATGCAAACTGATTGGGGTGGTGAATATGAAAAATTAAATTCATTCTTTCAAAAGATAGGAATAGCCCATCATGTGTCATGTCCACATGCACATCAACAAAATGGAGCAGCTGAACGCAAGCACCGCCACATTGTCGAGGTTGGTCTAGCCATTCTAGCCAATGCCTCCATGCCTCTCAAATTTTGGGATGAAGCTTTTCTTACGGCCACTTATCTTATAAACCTTCTGCCAAGCAAAGCCATTGACTATCAAACCCCTACAGAACGGCTCCTCCATACAAAACCCGATTACTCCTCTTTACGTGTTTTTGGGTGTGCTTGTTGGCCGAATCTCAGACCATATAACTCTAGAAAGCTAGCTTTCAGATCTAAACAATGTGCTTTTCTTGGCTATAGCTCTCTTCATAAAGGCTTCAAGTGCCTAGACATCCCCAGTGGTCGTATCTACATATCTCGTGATGTGGTTTTTGATGAATCCAATTTTCCGTTCGAGCACCTTCATTCAAATGCTGGAGCCCGTCTCCACCAAGAGATTCTACTTCTCCCTTCACATCTCCAAACTTGTCCTGATCTGGATCATGGGGGTAAACGATGTAATGACCAAGTGATCCACTGTACTACTGATCATTCTGTTTCTGAGAATATACAGGAAACTGAGCATCCAATTGGAGAAGAACTTGGCGCAGGAAGCTACGTAGACGAAGGGACGAATATGGACGTGCATGACGCTGGAACCAGTGTTACTCCAAGTACTAATGTCCATACAGAACAGGGTGAGCTCGAGCTTGCCATGCCTGTCGGCCCAGTGACCACCACACCTATCATCTCGGTGGGCACAGCAAACCACGAGAATTTTTCTGGAGAAGGACCGCTGACTGGATCAGGCGCCATGTCCTCTCCCACGTCTTTACCCATGCCTTCTCCAGTCGCAACGTCATCGTAGTCTGGCGAATCATCTGTGCCAGGAAACCCTGTGTCATCACCGGAAAACTCTCCCGGATTACCTCGACCGCGGACTCGGCTCCAAAGCGGGATTTCTAAACCAAGACAGTATACAGATGGCACGATAAGGTATGGTTTCATGTGTTCCACAGGAGAACCAGAGACGCTTCAAGAAGCACTTGCAGACTCAAGGTGGAAACAGGCAATGGATATTGAATACTTGGCACTTATGAAAAACAAGACATGGAATCTGGTTCCTTCACAACAAGGTAAAAATATTATTGATTGTAAATGGGTGTACAAAATCAAAAGAAAGGCAGATGGCACTATAGACAGGTATAAAGCTTGTTTAGTTGCAAAAGGCTTTAAACAGCGGTATGGTATAGATTATGAAGATACATTTAGTCCTGTCGTCAAAGTTGCTACTATTCAACTTGTTTTAGCCATTGCTATATCCAGGGGTTGGAATTTGAGGCAGATGGATGTACAGAACACATTTTTGCATGGTGTTCTGGAAGAGGAGGTCTACATGAGGCAACCACCAGGCTATGAAGACAGCCATTCCCCGCAATTTATCTGTAAGCTAAATAAGTCAATTTATGGATTAAAACAAGCCCCTAGAGCATTGTATTCTCGATTGAGTTCAAAACTGCAACAAGTTGGGTTTATGCCATCCAAGTCAGATACATCTCTGTTCATCTATAACAAGTCATGAATAACAATATTTGTGCTCATATATGTGGATGACATAATTGTTACTAGCTCATCACAGGACACAATCTCAGCATTATTCCAGGATTTGAGCGCCGATTTTGCGCTTAAAGATCTAGGAGACCTACATTATTTCGTGGGTATAGAAGTTAAGAAAGTGCAAAGTAGTATATTGATGTCCCAAGAGAAGTATGCATCTGACTTGTTAGATCGCGTAGGCATGAGTAAATGCAAACCATCACCGACTCCCCTGTCAACCTCAGAGAAACTTTCGGCCCTTGAAGGAGATCCCCTGGGATCAGATGATAGTACAAAGTACAGGAGCATAGTGGGTGCACTTCAATACTTAACAATCACAAGACCTGATATAGCATTCTCAGTCAACAAGGTATGTCAGTACTTACATGCACCTACTACAATACACTGGATAGCAGTTAAAAGAATTCTGAGATATATCAAGAACACCCTAGGGATTGGTTTGGCGTTAAGAAGATCACATTCCCTGGTTGTTAGTGCCTTCTCTGATGCAGATTGGGCGGGTTGTGTAGATGACAGGAAGTCAACTGGAGGATTTGCAGTATTCTTGGGACCAAACCTGGTATCTTGGAGTGCCAGAAAACAAGCTACTGTGTCAAGATCAAGCACTGAGGCAGAATACAAGGCCTTGGCTAATGCAACAGCAGAGATTATATGGATGCAATCTATACTTAAGGAGTTGGGTGTCTCTCAGGATCAACCACCTCGTCTCTGGTGTGACAATCTAGGTGCAACTTATCTCTCAGAGAATCATGTATTTCATGCTAGGACAAAACATATAGAAATAGACTTTCATTTTGTAAGAGAAAGAGTTGCAAACAAGCTACTGGAGATCCGGTTTATATCAACAAAGGACTAAGTTGCAGATGGATTCACCAAGCCACTGACTATTCAGAAGTTAGAAGAATTCAGACGCAATCTCAACTTAGCAAAGTTGTGATTGAGGGAGGCTGTTAGAATCTAACAATAGAGAGCTATTCCTGCAGTTACGCATGTGTATTCTAAACCTGTGCGGCTACGAGGTGAAGCCGAGTACGCAACGATTGTAACAAACCGAGTTGTATTCTAACCGACGTTCGGTTCGACTCATATAAATAAACACCACGCGGCCTCTACGGAGGTAAGATGCTTCTCCAAACTTCACACACGTCAGGTGCTCCTGCATGCGCACATGTACAAATCCGTCCCTAGGAGCTTTGAGATACAGTGCTTAATTGGTCTCGGTTTGGCGACAACGTGTTCATGACTTTCGTGGTATAAAAGATGGACGCCAGTTCAATCCGGTTGATCGATTAGTTCTGAGAATTTTAATAATTGGGTTTACAGTTCGACGGCAACTCAACACAAATCTTTCGTGGTATAAGCATATTGCTAGCTAATTGCATATTGCGCCAGGCACCTAATCACATTACTTCAGTCGAACAGGCAAACTAAGATTCATTGATTCAGTTCCATCTATATATATTCGGAAGCTAGCTACACTACTTTCAGGCAAAAGCTATACCGGACATTATCCAGGATAAGTGTATATTCGGAGACTAGCAACAGTGCAACACAACATTAAGATAGAATCTACGGGACATGAATTATGCAGGAATAAGTGGATAAACTACAATAGCATCATAACATTTGGTTTCAATCACTCTCAGATATCTAAAAACAAAAGCAGGTGTAGTAAAAGTAACAAAACTTCGTCAGCATTTCCATTTCAGACATAACAGAGACCAATGTTTCTACTAGTCCATGAAGAGACCATGCCATTGCCCCAGGCGGCCAACAGAAGTAGAACAGTAGATCCTATGTGCTCACACAATACGTGCTAGTAGTAGCCAGCAGCATGACCTGGATCAGGAACAAGATTTCATGAGCTCTTTCATACATTAAATATCCTCCACATATATACATACTATTCTAACTAGCCTCACCTAGGTAAGCTTTCCTTCATGGTTCTTTAACTTGGTCACTTGCGTCAACAGATGGCCGCGATGATGATTCAGATCCTTCAGCTGATGCTGGCGTGTCGTTCAGCACCCTCACCAGGTTCTCCAACGAAAACTCCCCCTGATCAGACCCCATCATCTGACTCACCATCAATGATGATAATTCCTCATCATCAGACCCAATCATCAGATCCACCAAAGATAATTCCTCCTCCTCAGGCCTTTTCACCCCAGCTGCACCAAAAACCAGTGCTAGGTGAGATGCTATGCAGAGAAACTTGCTTGGAATTGCCGCTTTTGAAACAAAATGTTAAATCCATGATGAGTAGCTGAGGTAACAAAAAAAACAACTGAAAGAAGTCACTGATGCTACACAGTAATTGCCCCTTTTTTTGTAAACTGAGCTCCAAAATACTTAAATGAAAGCATGTTTTTTTTGTAATCTCAAACCAAATGATAATCAGCACAGCACTACTAGTCATTTAGTCTTTTCTCTGCCCATGATCAACAATAGCAAACCCGCTTAAGAGCAAATTAACCTTGAGCATGTCTTGATTGAGCGCATGCACGAGTGAAATTAATGTACTAGTCATACTAGGCTGACCATATATCTGTAGTGTTTATAAGCTCATCAGTAACTGAAAAAATGAATGCAGTCCCTAACAGGAAAAAAGAAAACAGGGAGCAAATCAACTTAAAGACCAAGCTCGTCTAGCTAATTAAGACAATGTTTGCATACAAACATACACAACAACTAAAAAGAAATGATAGAGCAGTTTCTTTCCTCATGCAAACTGAGCAGTCCACGTCGGACCTGGATTTTATAAATCCAATTTTTTTGTAAAAACATTGTGCTACTTCTTAGATCAGTAGATAGTATTCACAGGCACATTGCTGAATCATTTTATACATGATGTGAACTAAACCATTTAAATATATTACAAATATTAGAGTGACATAGACCACGTCGGGTCGAGTTTTATAGGAAGGGCCGAACAGACCAAATTAATTACATTATATGAAAGTAACGCAAACTACATCGGAAGCAAAAGGGGTAGAGCTCATCTCTCCACAAACAAGCGACTGGGGTAGCCTGTATACGACGGATATTAATCAGGAGTTTGGATAATATCGATTGTACGCAAGTACCGAGCAAGTCCACTAGACTGAGATGAGACCTATACTATAGCACTAGACTACTCTTCATCGTTTCCTTGTCCGTCGACTTCTGGGTCCTCGTAATATGCATAATCTCCTTGATCCATATTATCTGAAGTGTTTGGGGGAGAGCGAGAATGAGCACAACTTCCGTGCTCGTGAGCCAACACACAAGATGTTATAATATACATGCATGGCTTAACAAGGCTGGCTCGGGTTCTTTTATTTGCTAAAGCAGCATTTTTAATTAACATAATTACAAATTCCTATCACTTAGCATTTTAACCAAATTGCATTTTATTAAAGAGAGTAATTGTACAATATTAAATAACAGCAGAAGTCCCCTCCGTCGGAACCTCTACCTTATGCTTCTTTTAATTGGAGCTACCTCCAATCATTAACACTACTAAGCTCGACGGCTCAGAAAAAAATTCAATCTCAGGGCTAGGTGAACCCGACCTGATTTTCATACCACCCACAAAGTTTTTTTTTTTTGAAATAGAACTAACTCTAGTAAGTTCCTATGTCCGACTTTGACCGTAGGCATGACTGTTTAAACAGTTTAGACTCTGTAGAGGTTGTACACTGTACCCATAAGAGATAGTCATACTCGTTGCCCCACATAATTTCTTAGTCATGTAGTTGAGCAACCATCACAGTAACCTTTTGAAATATTTTGCCTCTTCCGTCATCTCGCCCATATGGGCCACGCTCATAAGTTGTGCGGGATGTTCACCTCAGCAACTAGCGTAGCTGGATTACCCACAACGTCTAGCGTGACTAGCAACTTCACCTTGCATTGGTGTCCCATTCAAGCTGGACCGTATCCAGTGCTTGCACGATCCTGCTACCCCTCCAGTGAGATAACATTCATAGTTTAATAAATTTACTAAGCCAAGTTGTATTTTACAGACTTGTGATTGTACTTATTTTACATGGGAGATCATGATAAGATTAAGTCCTTAATCCATCCGGGCGGTTCATACCACCTACCAACCACTCTCGTGCATGACGGTACCCACCATCATGCCACCCTCACAGATGTGGTGATAGCAAGTTGTCAGGGTTTTAAGGAGTAAAACTAATTCATCTCAATTACTTCAGTCATGTACCCCCAATGATTACCCAAAACTATTTCATGCTGAAGAGATGATGATTAGGGCATTTTAATACCCCGGTACTTAAACAAGACTAGCATGTACCTATACTAGTATTTACCATATAGCTACTAGGGTGATAAGGAATAATGGATTCAATTATCAAAGGATGGCTTAATAATTAATTAATTATCAAATAGATATTTAACTACCTTAAGCTTTAACATACATTTGATTACAGAATTAAAGTATGCAATTTTGGTAATTTAAATAAATATAATTTACATAAAATATAGGCTCAAAATAATCAAAGTGTTGACTTACCTTGGTTATAGGCAAGAGAGTCTTGATAGTCTTATACTTGATCAAGTTGGAGATCTCCCGCTTCTTCGAATCCTATTCGGATGAATGTACCGGAAAAAGAAATAACAAACAAAGAGAGCAAATAAATACTAAAAACATAACAAATGAACTCCAAATCAAGCAAGACTAGTGCAATTAGCAAGATCTTGAATTTAAACAAATTTAGAAACAAATTTCACTTGAATCGGAGTCATAACGGAGGAGAACGGAGCTTCTAAAGTTTGAATTGGAATTAAATCCAGAAAATAGAAAGGAGAGAGAAATCGGTGCACCACATAATACATGGACCAAGTCCATGCGCATGGGTCCATGGGTGCACCAGAGGGCTAATGTGGCCTGGCCCACTTGGCAGTCAAAGGAGGGGGGAATTAGTGCCAATGACAGGTGGGGCCCGAGCCATTCCCCATCTTATTTCTCTCGGTCACAGGGAGAGGGGAAGTAGAGGGAGGTGTGGGTGGCTGGGAAGGTGGTGGCGGCGCCGGCGAGCGGCGGCGTGGGGAGGCAAGCCGACCAGCAAAATAGGGCCCCACAAGGGTGGCAACCCTACTGGCGGCGGCGCCGGAGAAGAGTAAGCGCGGCAGTGGCAAGGCCCAAGGCGGCGGCGGCAGTGGTGGCGGTAGCACGGGAGTGAAGGCACGCAGAAGTTCTGGCAGCGCGGAGGTGAAGGGGGCGCACGCATGGAGGTAGGGAAGCCGGCGGCTGGGTCGGGGCGGCTTGGGGGCGACCGTGGTGGTGGGGCGACGATGGTCGGGGCGGAGGAGAAAGGGGCGGCAGCGACGGCGCTCCTCGGTGACGGGGTGGAAGAGGAAAGGAGGAGGATGGCTTCCTCGTGCCTTGGGGCACCTCGTGACGGGGTTGGCTGGGGCAGTGGCTCACCGGTGTGGCGGTACAGTGACAAGGCGGCGCGGCTGAATTGGGAGGTGGGGAGGGCCAAGAGGGCATAGGGGGCTTCTTATAGCTGGCGAGGGAGGATGGGGGAGTAGCCGTTGAGGAGGCAGGCACATGGTCCCGAGGGCGGCGACAGAGACGGGAGCGGCAGATGCGACATGGGTGTCGGGCGATGATGGGACAAGTTGGGAACGCCCTAGTGTGCACAGGCGGGTGACAAGGCCGATACAGGCACTCACGCCAGAGTAAAGACCGGGAGGGCCGGAGCAGGTGGGAGCTTGACGGGGGCAAGTGCGGCGGTGACTTCGACGACCGAAGCAGGTGGGCGGGAGCTGGTGGTGGCAAAGAGCGCTCGTGGGCACGACAGAGGGTGGCGTCACGGCGCAGGCGGCGTGTGCGCAGCAGGCGGTGACGACCGGGCACAGGCGCTCGGGAATGGCAGGGAGCAACGTGGTGGTGGCAGAAGGCGCAGGCAGCAGGGGGAGCTTGGTGATGGGGGCATGACCCGGCCGGGGGAGAAGAAGCAGGGGAGAGGGCTGCTGGCCGGGAGGCCGAAACGAGGAGGGGAAGTGGGCCAAGGCGAGCTGGGCCGGCCCAATAAGAAGAATGGGCTGAGCCCAAATCTAGAGGAAGAGCCAATTTTGAGAAAAGGCCCAAAAATCTAAAAAGAGGAATTCAAACTTGAATTTTTCAATTCAAAAATTGCGAAGAGGTTTGAAACACAAACACGAGCTTAGATAGAAGCTAGATGTTTTGAGAAAATTTGCTAATTTGAATTACGGTTCGAAAACCGAAAAACAAATGGTAAATACTATTTACCGTTTTCGAAAACGGAATGTTACAGTCCATCAGCTAACACAACACAATTATAGTCATTCTGGTACTCTATTAGCAGTAAACTACATGAACTGCACTTCTCATACATAATTCTTCCTACTAAAGCTGCATATATAATTAGCAACTAAGATCACAAACATAGCCCAGATTCAAAGGAGAAACCTAGGGTTCAGACTTCAGAATTCTACAGTAGTTATAAGGTGATGCAATCATGCAACATAAAAAATATTCTATTGTATGCATGCTTGGACATCTTGGCATAAAGGCATCCTATAACAGAGGACTATTGAGGAAGGATCCTCTGGCTCAGGATTATATATGCAATCTTGGACCATCAAGAACTTATGAAAATAAATGTCAATGGAACAGATAACGATAACATTAACCATGCATTCGAGATCATCCAGAGCAACATAAGGCAACAGGATGCAGGCAAACAATGTACCACTCGAATGATCAAGTCGGAGAAGCGTCGGTGGCAGCTCCCAAGCATGAACGAAGCGGGCGGTGTGGAACTCGTCGCGCGTCTGGTAGTGGTAGTCCATCAAGCAGTTCTCGCACTCCAGAACCCGGTTCTCGGTCGCGCGCATGTCCATGGCGAAGAGCCGCGAGCCCGGAAGAAGTAGAGGACACCGTGATTCTTGGGGTGGATGAGCGCGATCGCGGGGACCTTGTGCGGCGGCAGCCCGGCTGCCATGTAGCTCGCGTCAGCCCAGATCTCCTCGAGGAGCACGTCGTACAATTGCTCCCACTCCCAGCCTTCCGGATCGGCCAGCGTCCACATGCTGACTCTCTGCTCGCCGGCGACGCCGTGGATGTCCACGCACCGCAGCTTGCTCTTGCCCCCGCTCACCTTCACGCAGCGGCAGTGGCGGATCTAGAATTAGATCACGTCTTGGGCTAAATTCTAATAAGTCAACATCTTAAAACTAACACTAATTTCTATCCACAGCAAGACATGATAAAAAATAAGTCACAAATACTTCATTAACATGAAACTTTATAAAAAATACTTCAACATAAAATATAATAAGAAAAACATGATAAAACATAAATAATATAACATCTTAGAGATACAAATTGAGTACTTAAATAACGAAGATTTCATCTCTAACCTAGCCCACCATTTATTCGTTAATAGTTGGATAAATACCAGAACCTACAAAGACAACATAAAAAAAAATCAAAAAGATGTATGATTAAATACAAAGAACGTGAAATTTAGATTTGTAAGAACCGAACTTACCACTAGAGCGAGATAGTTGTTTCTTACGTGACCTCATTCCTTGAAAACGCTCCAAAATCTTATCATCTTACAATATAGTAAAAGTTTAAAACTCACTTCAACCCTGATGCCCGGTTCAATTCCCTGGATTCGAAAATTTTAAACTCAGTTAACGAGATGACTGTTTACAACATAGTAAAAGTATAAAACTAAAGACGTCAGATAACTTACACTCCAAGTAGAAAGGGCCAAACTTCACCGATGCGGTTCAATTCCTCGGAGAGTGATAGCATTACGTTACTTCAACATTCTTTGAAGTGGACTAAGATGCAGAACATTTCATTGCGGCAGAAATGTGTAAAGCAAACAACTAATCCAAATCACTATCTAACATACATCTTGTAATCTAACCCCTCCACAAACCACTAACACAAACGCTCAAGGCGCCCAATTCATGACATCAGCAAACAACTAATCCATATCATGAAATGAACTAATCCATGACACAGTTTTGCAAGACACAATTTTGAACTCTATCGCTGCCACTAAACGAGATCAAAGCACCCTGGATTGCATACCCAAACTATTTAAAGATGAATCATTTCTATACTGAAGTGATCAAACAACCGATTGGCATTTCACACAGAACTCACTTAAACAAAAGAAAAAGGTAGCCTTTTTTTTAGTCTAAAGCGCTGTCTATAGCAATACTAACACCGGCGAAACCACCAATTCCATCAAAACACACACATAATAAGCATAATTCTGAGCATAACGACCAAAAGCTATGGAAAAAATCCCCCATTTAAGCGACTCTGTCGCAATGACCTAATTAGAATTTGGAACGGCAGGGATGGATCTAGGCCGGCCGGCCGGGTGGCGCAGGGAGACTGGTGACGACCGACCGCCAGTCGAGCATGACTCGACGCCAACGGCGAGCAGCGGTGACGCAGAGAGAGAGCCAAACCGGGGCGCAGGAGTGGCGGAAGCAAGCGTAGGCCGGCGCACCGGCAGGCGAGCAGGCGCAGCCGCCCGAGAGCATGGCGCGACAATGGGGCGGATCTGGGCCGAGTGGCGCTGGCGACCGGCGACCGCCAACTCGAACACGGCGGTGGCGCGGGCGCTAGTGGCGGCGCGACGGGCCGGGTGGCGCGAGGCGCTCTGCCGCTTCGTCGAGGAGGGCGCGGAGGGAGGCGCCGCCGCCGCTACGTCGAGGAGGGAGCCGGGAGCGGCGGCGGTGGCGGCCGACGAGCGAGGTCGCGAGGACCGAGGGCGCCGACGGGCGATGCCGCGATGGAGCCGAGGAGCCGCCGATGGGCGATGGAGCGCGCGGGGGGAGGGGGATTAGGTCACTGCGACTGTGAGCGAGTGCGAATGTGCGATGGTGATGGAGGTGTGCGATGGGCGATGGAGGCGGGCGTGGGTCAGTGGGCAGCGGGGGAAGGTGGCGTTGGCGTGGGCTGGGGCGTCTATGTGGGCTGGGCCGGCTTGGTTGGCTGGGCCTCGGGCTAAATGACTCCACCTATTCTTTTCAGCCCATATATCAAAAGTTTTGTACTGCTATTTTTTCTAAGCCTCGGGCTATAGCCCACCCTGTCCGAGGCCCAGATTCGCCCCTGCACAGCGGTGCTTGTCGAGGTTGGCGCGCGAACTGGGGTTGTTGGCGCCGGCCATGACGCGGCCCTCCCGTGATTCGCAGCGTGGGAGGGTGAAAAATTTTAAACGTTTGCGCGGGTGGTCGAAAAATTTAGTTTTGTTCTTATATGTTATAACCACAACAATTTTGTCTTCCATCAGTCTCTCCCTCTCCCCTCCCCACGCCGATGCTCCGGCGACCACCCTCGATTTCCCGTTGCGGTTCGGCGAGGAGACACAGCTGATGATGAAGAGGAGGAGAGATGCGAAGGAGCTCCTTGTCTGTCGCAGGAAGTAGACTGTCGGAAGGTATGTATACATCCTTAAACATACACAATTTGTTGGCTGTTTGTTGTAAAAAATGATCTTGATTTTGTGTTACCTAGGGTTGAACCGCTGCTGGAGGTTTTCGGTCGTCTCTCCTTCCTTGCTGACGAGTTTGAGTCAAACTCGGACGACATGTAAGAACAGCTTGTGATATGCTAGTGAGGTACAGAGAGGAGCTTACAAGACCAATCAAAGAAGCCGATAAGTTCTTCAGAAGCTTGGAGATACATATGGTTTTTATCCGGTTTAACTTTGTAACTTTATTCTTTTTTTCCCATTCGGATAGGACGTTGTGCAACCTTTTGGTTTCCCTTTCCTATAATGTGTTTGTCATCATAATTTTAATTAGATTTTAGTTGCCTTGCTGGAGGTTGCATATGGAAACTACTGTCTAACAATTGATTGATCTCGCTCAAAATCTGATTTTTTTATTGTCCTCGAAGGCTTAGCATAGCTGATAGTGTGCTAGAACCTTGCCTCAATCGCACGAATGATGGATCATAGCTCAAAATCAAGATTATCCACGATCTCACTTTACATGAGGTTGGCAATGAAGCCTGATGACAAGTTTCTGTGAGACTGCACTAACTCAGCAACGACGCATGTGTGCGGGACCACTATAGAGCACTTCCAGTATGTATCTCACTTAGATTGAAATGCATGCACTCGCCAAGGGCATCCCACTATTTCGCACTTCACATCATAGCATCTTGGGTTAGACTTGACTATTATGAATGTGTGCTGCACCGACAAGGCCCAGAATTTGACCGTCTCCTACACGACCTCCTTGCATTTGTACATAGATCCTTGCCTAACCTCGTTCTATTCGTATTCCCATGACACACAGGAGCCTTCGTCAACGATGAGGTTGTTGAATAAGTATGTGTTCCACCCAGATGGAACCGTCGGCTGGTCTACATCATCCTCGTCATCGGATCCTTTATCTTCTGACAATGCATTGTAGTCTCGGGATTCCTGGTCCGTCATTTGCTCTATGGCTTCCAGCTCCTCACTCTTGTCAACTAGCCCATTAGCCTGCCTGACTGTAGGAGCTACTTCTCCAGGATCTTCGTCGACGGCATTAGCAACTCCGGGAGTTTCGAGCACTGTGTGCGCCACGTTGTGGCTGGAGTTACCGACTTTTTCTTTGGCATCACTATCCCCTTCTTGTTCAGCCGCGGATACAGGAGTGGGCTTGGTACATGTCTGGGCCAGAAGGACCAAACCCACCTTTCCTCCCTCGCTACGCGTAGACTTGACTGCCATGACTTTGTTCCCTTCAACTGCACTAACTCCCAATATGTGAGCTGTGTTGCTCGGGGGGCAAGACAGCTCAATCTCAGATTATACACAACACGGTCCACTTGAAATGTGTGAAACAACCACCGCATCACCACGCCCCATGTACGCCCCTCTGCTCTTGGCAAGGGCACAATCGCTATTAGGAAATAACGCAGATCAATCCCCTCGAGACCTCTAGAATAGTCCCTGGACCGTAGTAAATTTTAAAATTAGTGACGTCTGACATAATTGACGCACTACACCATGAAGAACATTTCCACGATTAACCACATATCTAAAACAAGACTACCCACCGAAAAGAATTATGTACAACATACTGTACTACACAACTGTACATTCAAAACTATGTAATTCATTCGGTTCAAAAAATTACCTCACAGGTGGGCAACCAAATGGGCAGCACTTCGCTAGCTTCTCTCCCCTCTCTACTCCTCTCCCTTCCATTCTTCTCTTTTTTCTGAATACAAATGAGTCATGTGCCGAATTTTAGGGTTTCATGGAATTTTTATAGAGGAAATAGCCACTGGCGACAGGAAGTTGGATCGGCGACAAGTAGGGGTAGGGTACTTGTCGCCAGTTGAACTGGCGATAAGATCCTGTCGCCAGTTCAACCGGCGACATCAATCTTTTTTGTTATTTTTTTAGCCAACTATTTATTTTTGTAATTTTCTTTTTAAAAAAATTAATAAAAATTCCTTCATTCTCAGCCAATTTCATTTACGTCTAAAGAAACCAATTTCACTTACATGTTAAAATTTGGCAACCTCTTTAATTTATCAATGCTCAAGATGGTATCAAAGTACTAGTAGCACACATGGGCAGATACTTGTGGAGATCCACATCAACATCAGGCAAGGTTAGCAACATACCAGCATCTTCGAAAAGTGTCAATGGCGGCTCCCAAACACGGACGAATCGGGATGAGTTGTAACTAGGGATGTAAGTGGCGCGGCTGACGGGCAGGCCGCTCTCGACCGCACTAGCCACCTAGCAGCTTTGCAGGCTTTGCGGCAGCCGTGTCCGAAATTAACGTGGGCACAGTGATCATGTGGGCTTGGCGGCGAGCACACATATGGAAACCACCGTTTGCTTAAATGGAAGCAGTGATTCAGCCTATGTGGAGTCATCTTACTGTTGGTGAGCGGATGAAAATGGAGCAAAACCGGAGCTAGCAATCGAATAACTACCATAATAAAGTGGAGCCTTGAATGCAAACATTTGGGATTTCCATCATAAATTATGTCATATTATCATATGGAACCAGCATTCTTGTTACAACCACACACAGTGAAGTGCGACACAAATAGCTACAGAATTTGGTATTACATATGGGTAACTAGACTCGTTTCTTCCCACTTTTCTTGAGACTGGAACCCGAGCCTCCCAATGCACCCTTCTGTCCCGCCTTGTCCTTCAGCTCATTCAGCGCCTGTAAGTGAAGAAAATCATATAGTTCATGTCAGCAAATAAGAAACCAAGCTAAGCAGAAAAGAAACAAATACCAGGTAACTTTGGCTACTAGTCTCACCTTTTCCTTCTCTTCTGCAAAGGAAGAGGAAATCAGAAATGTGCCAAATGTAGACCAATACTGCAGGTACTAATATTATCCCTTCTATTGTCTATGCACTGCAAGAACAGACGAAATATTGCACCCTCCCAAACCACTTGTTAAACCAAATATATACTTGCCACAACATCTTAACTTGGCCAAATAACATACAAAATGCTTATCGGAATTCAGCTTTGCCTAATTAAAACAGAACTAGAAAGCTACGTTTACTCGCAAAACAACCAACACATCACCACTTTTCCTTCCCTGCTGATACGTTTGCCTTTTGGGGTTAGAGTTCCAACAATTCCGAGTTGTTGATGTCAGCAGGTGCTACAGTACAATGTTTCAAAAGAAAGCTAGTAGAATTGTAGAATCAAGTAACACAATGGATAGTTAAAACTAATCAAAACGAGCATTGAAAAAAATGCAAAGCAAAAAACTATTATCATTTTACAACCTACTCCCATAGAAAGAAGTTCCCGTATATATACCATTTTACATCCTACTCCCATAGAAATTGTCGGACCCCGGGCGTAGAATACCAGAAGACCCTATGTATGTACCGTACTAGTTCCATGATCAGTGGCTAGTACACAACTTCTTAATATTTGCTATCCACATCCATACATTCACATATACAAAATAAAACAAAGTGGTACTAAACTTAGCGATTCTGATTATTACATCAACGGCCGACCGACCAAATAAAAACAGGTATCAACAGAGTAAAAGTAGCAGCGGAAGTAAAACTAATGAAAGTAAATAAATTTCAGCGGCATGCCCATCCGATCCTCAGGCAACCGACAAGAAACAAGGCCTTGATGGACCCATCACCGAACCCTTTGGTTTCGGATGCGAAGAACGTATCGTCAGGCGTCGGCTTATCTTCAAACTCTGAACAACAATATAAGCAAGATTGGGGTACAATGCGTACTCAGCAAGACTTGTACTATATCACAAAGTTATATATAAATGCAAAGCTATCAAAGGATGAGTCTCTACTCTACAAGTTATTTTGCAACAAGTAGATTTTATTTACAATATCAATACGTAGTATTTTGCAACATAAAATTTAAAAGAGCAATTAAACAAGTACAAGACAGTGAGTAAGTAACAGAATGAATAATAACAACGTCTTGCAACCCTCCTCGATTGCGAGCAACGATATAACAACAACTCGCAACCCTCCTCGGCTGCGAGCAACATTTCATTTTCAGCCATAACATGATAGTCAACTCAAATAAAAACCCACAAGTCATTATGTTTTACCAATAAAACAGTTTTTGTTAAAATCAAAACTAAACCCATGACCGTTTGCACTAAGCACACTCATGATCGTAAGCATGGCTATTTAAATATATTTACACTCTGCAGAGGTTTACAACTTTACCGATAGCATACGAATTCTCTAGTTTATTCGGCATTCGTCAATGCCACCGCTCACTACCATAGTAAGCAGTCTCGTGCACGTGTCGAAGCCTTTACATCACCTAGTCCTACCCTTGCACTAGCCCAGCGAATGTATACCCTTACTTCACCTAGGTCTACACCCCTATCTCAGTGAGGCATTCGCAGTTGTGTCGGAAGGCTTTGGTCTCAACACATCAAGCCAAACGACAAACGAGCAACACTTCTAACTAAAGGTCATGCTCAGGAGCATCTACGGGCTACTAGAAGTATACCAGAACGAAGAGAATCACCGAAGATGGTCGGAGAGGGGTTGTCCATGAAGTACCGAGGCGACACGGTGAGCTTCACATGGAGAGGTCGCCGGAGAGAATAGGGAGGCACGGGGCGGCTTGAGGATGGTTGATGGAGTCCTTGCAATGCTCTTGGTGCAAAGAATTGGTCCGAGGTTCACTGAAGAAGAAATGGTGGTGCGGGTGATGCCGTCGGCCGTGGACGAAGAAGAAACGACAATTCAGCATCTCCTGTGGACCAATAATGAAATCGAGTGGGGGGAAAGCTTCAAGGTGTTCTAGAACATGAGATAACGCAGGTAGAGCAAAGAGGAATCCTGCAGTGCGGTGGAGCAGCGGTTGTGGAGCGGTGGCGAGCGAGCTCGGAGCTCTCGAGTGTTTGAGCTTGATTGAATGGAGAAGAAAATAGGAGAGTGAGAGCAAAGGTAAGGAAAAGATGGAATGAAGCTTTGGTGGCTTTTTATAGGCTGAGGGGCGGAGTGGAGCGAGGGAGATCTCAAGAACTGGCTGGCAGAGCGACGGAGCTCTCGGAGGTGTACGGGCAGAAGTGGGTGAGTTAGGGCAGGGGATGGGCGCAGAGGTGATGGGGAAGCGACAAGGTTGGGTGCCCAATTGGAGAAACTGTGGGTAGTGTGGCGAAACCACAGGCGGGCGGGCGCGGCGATGCGCTTGTTAGTGTGCGCTGACACGGTGAGCGCGAGGTGGAAAAAGCATCCTACCGTCGGGAACCACCCAACAGAGGGAGGGAGAGGTAAGGTTAGGTTTAGGGTTCTAAATTTTCAGCTGAATTGTGTGCTGATTTTGTTTACTAAGAAAACCACTTCGGAATTTTATGAATTTTTTTGTAAGGGCTCAACCTAAGGTTGTTTCTCCTGTAACGTTTTTAGAAGTTTATACCTTTGGTGAATTTCTCTAAAATTCATACAAGTTTATGTTCTTATGTATTTGTATTTGGTTTTCTTAACAAGTTTTCACATAAATGTTTTGGTGAATTATTCTTGGGATATTATGCCTAAAATAATTCTCTTATTTAATATTTTTTACTTTGTTTTTTTTTCTAATTCCTTTTGAGTACATGTTTGTTTGTATTTCATAATTTGCTTTTAAGCAAAAATTAATTTTTTAAACATGGGTAAATTTTCATATGCAAAATGATCAAAGTATTTTTCCTAGAGTATTTATAATACATATTCCCAAAATGAGGATTTGGGATGTTACACCACCACCGCCGTTTCACCGCTCCGAAGGGTTCCTCTTTGCTCTACCTGTGTCATCTCGTGTTCTAGAACACTTTGAACCTTTCCCCTTATCCAATTTCATTGTTGGTTAATAGGAGTTGCTAAATCGCTGCTTCTTCCTCGTCTCCGGCCAACACCACCGCCTGCACCGCCATTTCTTCCTTAGTGAACCCGATCTGAATCGCTGCTTCTTCCTCATATCCGGCCAACACCACCGCCTGCACCGCATTTCTTCCTCAGTGAACCCCGAGCCAATTCCTCACGCCAGGAGCACCCTGGGAGCATCTTCAAACTTCCCCAAGCCTTGCGGTGCCTCAACATTCTCCTGAACATCTTCTCCACATGAAGCTCCTCGCACCGCCGTTGGTCTTCGTCGCCAAGCATCTCCGATCACCTCTGTCCGTCCTCTCGCCTCTGGTATACTCCTCGTGACCTTTGGTAGCTCATGCACGTGTTAGTTAGTTAAAAGCATTGTCGGGTTGCAAAGTATGTCGAAGCTATAGCTTCACCGCTGCTCCTCACCGTCACGCCACCGCTTTGGGCCACCCCAGCCCTTGCTGTCAGTGCCCTTAGATGCGCAAGCTCACGGGGAACCCATTTTGGGGTTTTCCCGGCACCACCATGTGCCACCGCGCCGGTGACGATCATGGGCGTGAGCGCTTGGGTGTTTCTCTGTGTTGTCCAAGCGGACAAGCATTGTAGCAACACCATTAACGCGCGTAATATCAGTTGTTAGGACAAATCTAGTTTTAAATGATTGGTTAATCAATGCTGAGTTGCTGACATATGGGACCGAGCCAACAGATTAAAGAAAATCTAATTCAAAACATTTTCTTAAGTAAGTCACTGACATACGGGTCCCACACCCATTTAAGTGCATAGCGCACTGCCCCGTAGATTGCGCACAGTGAACGTGGATCTTCAATCTACACACTGTTTCGTGAACCATGTCACTGACAAGTGGACCCTACTGTCAGAATAAAGAAAATCAGAAGGAAATAAAAACATTTTAGATTTGAGTAAATACGCTTTCTCTATTTGGAAAGCGTAAACCTCAACAAGTCCAAAAGATAATACACTTTCCTTACTGGAAAGCGTAAACCTCAATAGTACATGCGAGAGAATACACTTTCTCTGTTGGAAAGAGTATTTTTTATTTTCTCTGGAATTTCCAAACCAAATGAAATTAAAACGTTAATATATATTTTTTTATAAAAACTCCAAATTAAATGATTTTTATTTCTAAATTCATCTAAAATCATGAACTATCAGAATATATAAAAATATTTAATATTGGTCGCTGTTGAATTTATTAGTGTTACTTAATTCGTTTTTGGCTCTTTTTTATTTAGACATCGATTACTCAAGTGATAATTTTGATGTCAACTGTCCATATATTTAGAACATCAAGAGCAGCAAGCACCTTCTTTGATCATGTTAATCCTAGTATTTTACTTAGTGTACTTTGTTTTGTAAAAATTTATTATGCATGCGTGTATGTTTTGTATGAAAATGCTATGATTGGGAAATCAGTAGTTTGTAAATCCTACTTGCTGCATATATCTCCTTGGAATATTGATCACTTACTATAGTAGTCTTTAGAATATGGGTTATACAATATATAATGCCAATTGGGAAATTTTGAGTGCAATTATTGCACAACTTCTACTAGAACGATAGATTTTTTGAAAAATTTATAAGAGTACAATATGTTAATATTTTGGGAGATTTTGAAAAATGTTTAGAGGGGTGTACATTTGTTATTTCATATAAAAATAAAATAAAAAACCTAGGTTTAGACACGAACGAGTTATAATATGCTGAGAAGAGTGAGTGGTGTAATATGCTGAGAAGAGTGAGTGGTGTACCTCACGAGTAGATAGGGGGAGATTCTCGCCCGTGGTCAATTAAAGACTGAAGTATAACATTCCAAATTTATGTTACCAACAAATTAAATTAATAAAGTGTTGGACCGAAAAGGCGACTAGAGGGGGTAAATAGGAGCACGCTCACTTTTTCACAAATAATTGATTCAATAATATTTCACTCCAGTAGCTATGGAAGCTATGAAGATCAGTATATCAGTACAGAGGAAGACTAATATTAAATCCAATTCAAACCCCTAAGCAATACGACAAAATCAACAAAGATTGAAACAATTCAATGCATTGGCGGTCTGACCTCTGGCCTTGGGCGGTCTAACCGATTCCCTGGCGGTCTGACCTCTGGCTTTGGGCGGTCTGACCGATTCCCTGGCGGTCTGACCTCTGGCCTGAAGAACAGAATAGAACCAGCCCGATGACGAAGTTGCAAATAGATGAAACTTTTGATCTACAACTCCAAACTTGATGAAACTTGGTACACACCTTCTCCATGACATCAGGAACCTATTTCAATCAAATATTATGATAATTCTTAGAAGAATAGTGATCCTTTTCGATTTGATTGAAGAAGGGTTCAAAACTGGGTCAAAACTAACACTTGATCCAAGATCTTGCTCGTGGGTGATTGATGATCAAGATGATCCTAGATAGGTTCCCACACATCACAGAAAGCTAGATCACATGAAGAATTCAATCAAAAACTCGCGGATCAAAGAAAGACTCAAAATCATCAAATATAGAGAAAGAACGCAAAGAGACAAGACATGACCAAACTTTCTCTAGATTGATTTGATATGATATGGGCTTACAGTCCTCTCCCTCAATGGAGGACAATGCTCAATCAAAGAGCACGAAAATCACATCAAACTATCAAGAACCCTAGCCTCCACAAAAGCTCTCCCTAAGAAAATTAGGATTTACAAAAATAGCAAAAGAGACGAAGAGGAGGTGCAGCCACCTCCCTTTCCTATTTATAGTGGAGGCTTAGATCTTCTAGAAGTTTGACTCAATTGGGCTCCCGTTAAGGCCCAAAACAAACGGGATACATACACACGTATTTTAATGTGCCGTCTTTAACACCCCTTGACCTAATTAGCTACACCTTGCGCCATCTTGCGCCTCGGATTAGCCAATAGATCACCCTTGTCCATCTTGCACCACGCTTGAGTACATTAACCTCACCCGGCATCGTCGATCGTTCTGGACCTCAGCTCTCCAAGCCTAGTCCCGATCATCCTCGCCGTTGACCATCAAGCAACCTGCATAACAATAGACAAGTAAACCGATTTTGAGAACAAGTTCTTAACAACTTGACCCATGTTAGTCAAAACATGCATCATGCAACATATATGCCCTGAAACTCATGACTTTGACGTAACAACCGAATATCGCCGCCACGACGGGCGACGATCCAAGTGAATCTGGTCGAGCCAGCCCGGTGTCGATCACGATCACCCTGGCCGGTTGGACCGCCACTTATGGGCCGGTCAGACCGCCAGTTGGGACTTAGCCATTTTTTTCTCTCTAGAAAATCGAAACCTATTAGAATTTTCAAACCAATAGAACTTTTGACTAGAGACTCCAAAAATTATGGGACCAAGTGCAATGGAGTCTCTTCTCTTGCCTACACCCTCTATTTTTGGCCCAGCTCAATATACCATTTTCTGACATTGTCGGTCCGATCACTCGGTAGGTGGACCGATCTTAAACTAGTATGACCGCCGCTTAGTCGGTCGATCACTTAAAGGTGACATCACTATTTCTTTGCCGAAAATACGTGAAACGACAAACCATTAACGCCATTGATAATTGTCACATCATCTTAAGATCTGGAGTATATCCTCATGATATCCACATAAAGTTATTATTTTATTAGATTTTCTGGTTGCCAAAGAATTTTCTCGATTTTCTGTAACCTAAAAGGAGTTTTCAATGTTAAAAGGAAAAATAAAAATTAATTATTTAATTTATTAGTTTTAAAAGTTTAAAATAAAATTTATTAAAATTATTTGGGGTTTTATTGGATTTAAAGTGAAAAATTAAATTTTAATTAATTTCTGGAATTTTCTAGTATTTAAAAAGGTTTTTCCTATTTTCTTGAAAATAAAAATAATTAATGTACAAAAATAAAAGCTAAATTTAAGTTGGAATTATTTTTATTAAGTTAAAAATAATTCATGGAATTTCTGTGAATTTTTCTAGAATTTTTTGACTCTATTTGTTATTTTCTAAAAATCTCTATTTGATTTTTGTAATATCTAGCAATTAAAAATAAATTGTTGTTCGCAAGTAAAAGATAAATTTTTGTTGAAAATATTTTATTTAAGATAAAAATACCCTATTGAATTACTCTAAAAATTGATAGAATTTTTAGAGCTATATTATTATTTTCCAAGTTTAAAAATAATTTTTTGCAATATTAAAATAATTACTGCATAATAATCAAATTATTATTTTTACTATTATTATTTTATTTGTGTTCAGAATGTGGTTTTTAACATCTGTGATTTTTTTGGATTTTTTTGAAAATTATTTACTATTTTTTTAGAATTATTTAATGCTTTCTAAATTTTGGAAAAAAAAGGAAGATTCCTCGGAATATTCCGGCAGCTAGAGTAACCTCACCCAAAAATTCAGCCCAAAAATTCGATCATAACTCCGACGAGCAATTCCCGCCAAACCGTTACCCATTTGTGCCTATAAATTAAATCGTAGGCTCTCCACCCCATTCCCCACATTCCACTCTCTCAGATTTGCCAAAAGCCTCCCGGAGCTCCCTCTGCTAGCTCTTCTTCTCCAACTCCGGCCAGCCCGATCTGCTCATCCGTTGCTCCACTGTGCACCAAATCAGATATGCTGAGAAGAGTGAGTGGTGTACCTCACGGGTAGATAGGGGGAGATTCTCTCCCGTGGTCAATTAAGGACTGAAGCTAGCAATTTTGAGAATAAGACCTAAGCGTACAACCATATGTGCTAGGATGGGGGTGGTCGTAGCTAACTAAGTAATTGAAAACTAGCCTTGCACGTAGGTAGGCCGTAGAGTGCAGGCATGACCGGGTAGGTATGTACCAAGGGGCTCCTTTCACTACGGTGTTGGCACAAAGCTTGCCGACACAACTGCGAATGCCTCACTCGACGGAGGGTATCCGGGTGAGTGGGGATAAACATGCGCTAGGCTGGTGTAAGGTTAGGACTAGGTGATGTAAAGATGGCGTCATGAGCTCTAGACTGCTTACATACGGTAGTGAGCAGTGGTATAGAGAATTCGTGTACTATGGATAAATTTGTACACATCTGTAGAGTGTAAATCTATTTAAATAGTCGTGTTCGCGGTCATGAGCGTGCTTAGTGCGGCTGGTATGGCTGTAGTGTTGATTTTCAAAAACTGTTTTATTTTGTAAAACATAGGCAATGACTTGTGGGTTTTGTTTTTATTGAGTTAACTGCTATATCTATGGCTAAACATGAAATGTGGCTAGCAGCTGAGGAGGGTTGCGAGTTGTTGTCATTATTTATTTTTGTTGCTCGTAACCGAGAAGGGTTACGAGTTATTGTTATTGTTTGTTTAGATTCTTACTTACTGTCATGTATTTATTTAACCGTTCTTTCAAATCTCATTGCAAATTACTACGTATGGATATTGCAAATAAAAATGGCTTTAAGCAAAATAACTTGTAGAGTAGAGTTTCACCCTTTGAAAGCCTTGCATTTAATATAATTTTGTGATACACAAGTCTTGCTGAGTACGCATTATACTCAATCTTGCTTATATTGTTGTTCAAAGTTTGAAGGTGAGCCTACGCCAGATGACACGTTATTTGCACCCGAACCGAAGGGTTCAGTGACGGATCTATATAGGCCTTATTTCTTGTCGGTTGCCTAAGTGATTGGATGGACATACCGCTGGAATTTTGCTACTTTTACTACTTCTTCCACTGCTACTTTTACTCTTATGATGACTGCTTTTATTTGGCCGGTCGGCTGTTGTTGTAATAACTTTACCGCTTAAGTTATGTACTATTTTGTTACTTGTATATGTGAATATATATATGTTTATTAATGTGTGTACTAGCCACTGATCATGGGACTAGTACAGTATACACATAGTGTCTTCGGGTATTTCACGTAGGGGGTCTGACATAATAGGACTTGCTCACCTTCTTACGGCTTGCCGAATGCCGAGTTACCGGCCACCGGTAGTTTGCTGAGCGCGACTAGACTAGAGGTGCTAGGAGAGTACACCATGAGACTGCCATCGGTGGGAGGGCGCTAGACCCCTCCCTTTGGTCCGCCCTGCCTGCAGCATATGCACAATTTTTTGTTCTCACTCGACAGCAATAGCTCTTGCTATCTGGTGGATCTCGAACTATACTGATCGACAACATTTTCTTTATCGGATCCTGAAGTTGGTTATAATCATCTGTTGTAATATATATATATGGAGAGCCCTATATTTTGATCCTGGTCGATCAAGAGAGAAATGTAAAGAAATAAGCGGATGACACGGAAACATCTCGTTAAATATCGAAAATCTCTTCTTTTTAAAAGTTTTCAAATGTGATCTTTGGAACATGGCTAAAACAAGCCAATTTCAATGGTTAAATTATTTTCCCCATGCAGGTTCAGCTGTAGCCTGTTGATCCTTCGAGTCTTCGAGAACGAGATACTCTCATACTCCCGTGCGAATGGATCTGGTCCGTTCGTACAGGTCAGCTCGCCGTTAGGTGCAATCACATCCGCTTAAGCCTTAAGGGGGTCTTATAAATTGCGTGTTGGGTTTGACTGAAGGCGCTCGACGGCGACGGCGACGGCGTGGTTAGGAGTGTTCGGCTTCAGCTCTTGCACGCACGGACGAGACGGGTCCGTTTCGTCTCGGTTTTGAAGTTGGACGCCAGGTGAGCTGTGCTGCATGCGGCGGGGTCCACGGAGGGGACAGCCGCACAGGGAAGTCTAGAAAGCCAAAAGGAAGCAGTTTGTCATGTGGGGTCCACCGGATCCAGTTTGGCATAGTGGCATGCAGGGATGTGTTGCATGCAGCAGGTTTCACTGCAGCCTTTGATTTGTACGGTGCTCCCCCAATCAAATCTGATCCGTCCGTGTAGTTTGCACCGTGGTTGCACCTGTACTAGACGGGCTGCCAAAAGTTCGTGCCTGGATTTAAAACTCACTTTCGGTTCGAAGGCATTATCGTGTACCACCGACGTACCGTGAACTAAAAAAAATTTATGTTTCTGAACTCGCTAACTAGATACATGAAGCTAACTGGAGGAGGTCACCCGAGAAAACGTAACATGAGCACAAAAAACTACTACGTATAATAATTCGTGTCATCAATTTTTTTTAAAAATTTAATCATTAATATATTAAAAACTATCTAGATGGGCTACATAAAAACTATATTATTAGATTTGTTGTTAAAAATACTTTTATACTTTTATAATTTTATTAGTATATAATAAGGTAAAATTATATAAAGTACTGGTCAAAGTCACATCTATTAAATTGCAAAAAAATAAAATTAAATTTAAAAAAGAACGAAGAGAGTAAAATACTATTGGGCCTAGTTAATACATGAATCCCAAGTCCAGTCCATTTTTTGAGAGACGGGGGAGTTGCAGACAACATACCTCAGTATTGCTCATTACTTAGCTGATCATATATCAAATGTTTTACGGAGAGTAAGGCAAACACACACACCACACTCATACGTGTATGTCTCTACATATGCTTGGAGTATATCGGATATACCTAAGGTCTTATGAAGTGTAGGCATATCTTTTTTCACTAAACGTGTATGCATGTATACTTGTACTTGTTGTATTGATACAAATATGATAAATCTTTTTTAAAATCTAATAAAATGGTTGGATCAATAGGGATTGCAAATATTGAAAAATCTTAATATATAAAATTTTGAAAACAATATTAAAATTTTCGAACACACATAATAATAATAACATGAGCATGATATTCAAGGAGTCAACAATTTTTTACTTACCAATGGAAACATATTACCAGGCACAAGCTCCGTTGACCTCGAATTTACATATCCTGTTAATAGATGAAAAATAACAATAAGCATTTTAGAAGTGAGAAAACATAATATGTCCTTGACATAAAAGTCCAAAAATCCTATTCCCAAGCCAACAACAACAACTGCAAGAGTATAATGATGTCGATGTCCTTGACTAAGAGATACCAGTAGATTGCCGTGCTCAAATTTTTTCCCATGACTCAAAATCATGCCCCACTATCTTTGCATGAAACAAAATCAGTACTCAGGTTCCCAAGGTTCCCAAAATCATTTCTGTCAGGAGCTTGTGTTTGCTTATCAATACCGCACTTTGAATCAATCTGAGATAATTTCGTCAAATTTCATATTCGAGAATGGTGACTAGAAAATAATAAGCGACTCATGCCGTGGTAGCTATTTACTAAAGATAAAATGCACTCAAAAGGAATTTAGAGGACCAAAAACGATGAAGAAGTGGATTATCATAACACATTTAGCGAGGAACTACGAGCATATCAAATACTAATTTCACCAGAAGTTCCAATCCCAAGATACCCAGCTAGAAAAGAAGTATATAAATCAACAATGCCATTACCCCCTAAACCCAAAAAAAAAAACACACTTGCAAGATTGTACAATATATCTCCTTTGCCTAAGGAGAGTACATCAAGTTCTCCACGAGCGAAGTATCACAGGGCGGGGACTTAACGTGGGGCATGGGGTTCAACTTTGGAAAATAGCGGCACACGCACCTTGGGCACCAAGTCCAATGGGGTCAACTCAGGATCGACCTTGTCTGCTTGAAGAACAAAGCTAATCGAACCATGGGCGGATGGATTAGATTAGTAGGAACCACGCAAGACAAACAAATCGGCAACTAACTCAGCGAGGAGAAAGAATGATTTTGGATTTGATTGCTCACGAACCGCGACAAAGAAAGAATCGGCAACAAAACAAACTCTTAGATCAATCCTCCAATCAAGCTAGGGTTCCTTACCAAGGATGGAGAAACCAATCCACGCCGATCCGATACCCAGCGGGGTGCCTTCTTTATGCCTCCGTCGCCGTCGGTGAGGCACAATGACAAAATGTCGAGAAGAGAAGAATAGGCGCGCGGCGGCGGCGGATGTTCCTCCGAGGCGGCGGCAGCGACGGCAGCGTCACTGGAGTCTAGGGTGGGAGAGAGGGGCGGCGGCCGAAGCTCGAAGACTCCGTGGACCGGAGTAGCCGGCGGTGCGATCGTGGCGCACGCGAAGGGAAGAAACACGCTTGGCCGAGTGGGAAGAAAACCCGTGGATTGGGTTGGAGCGGGCTGGTATTTTTCGATCCCGTGTCATCCAAGCAACGCTACAAGCTGGGCGGGAATTATATCCCGGCGGGATGTTCCCGGCCGATCTGGCCAATCGGTCGATCCGGCGCTGCCAAACAAAGCCTTACTGGTAAAAAAAAACCCTGGATACAAGTATCTACTATTTTTCTTCTAACATTGGCATCGTGGCTTTGAGATGGCAATTGAGACATGGTACTCTGCCCCGATTAACTTGGTTAGACATACCTCGGTTTTTTTCTTTAAAAATATCATAAATGAAATTAACGGGCAGTAATTCTGCGGTTTAGAATCCTGCCCTCCCTCTTCCGGACTCACCAGTAATCTCTCACTTTGACCTACAATGCATGTCGCCGAAGTATAAATACTTGCCACAAATTGAAATTCACTCACTACATCTACTTGCCTTCAATTAATCATGTAACTAATCATATGATCTGGAAAAAGTACCAATACTAACTACTTAGAATCAGTAAACATCTACATGCAGGTGTTGTCTGTTGACATGTGACGAAGCGCTGATTATGGGACAGCATGCAAGAGTAAATAAAGCTATAAAAGCTAGCGAAAGCATCATAACATTTGCATTTGAAACTGCCAAGAGCTAAATAATCTGAAAGAAAGAAAACACGGGTAGAAGCAACATAGTTCTAACAATTAACATATCCATTCGAAACATAACAGAGGCAAAAGTTCCGGTCCATGCACGAAGGCCGTGCCATGGCTGCGTACCCACATCATATGTGTTAGTAGCCAACCTGGATCAAAACAGTGAAAAACTTTTAATGAGATTTAGCGGTTACCGCCGATAACGGTAAAATTCAAACTAGCTCCGAATTTTTGGTTTTAATGAATTTTGTTCAAAAAAATTCAAATTTGCTTGAATTTTATTCAAATTTGTTTTTTAAATTAAAATCCAAAAATTTGAGTTTTTTTCTAAAAAAATTGGCCGAAAATTTCGGTTACCGGTGTTACCGTTACCCTCAGAATTTTTTTTTCTACCGGCAAAGTTTTCGCTGGATCAAAAGAAGGTTATATTGCGCGAGGCGGTCGGAAGAAAATTCCTCTTGTTGCTAAAAGGTAATGCATGCAAGGTGAAACTAGGATGCTGACCTAGGAAGAAACTGTAAATTTTGTTGGTGTTCCTCCACCTTAGTCGCCCGCACCAGAAGATGACGCTGATGATGCCCGCCCTTTGGCCGGTCGCCAGAAGCTAAGTATCCTACTCAGAGAACTCAACCAACTGCCAGGCCCTTCAAAGAGAAGCGATGCATGGTTTATCAACAAGGGTGAAATATAACAAGGGTGAAATATCATGGCATAATTAACTTGCTAGGAACAACCCATTTGCAGATAAAATCCCAAAGCAGAAATTTTCTGCACAAGATGAACAAAAAACAACTATCAATGCCAAGCAACATGCTCTGCGTAAACAGCAATCAAGCTTAGCTAGATCTCTGAAGCACTGCGGCAGTACATTCTACTAGTCACTAGGTTATGTTTTGCATGTGGTAAGCATCAAGACTAGCAAATTTGCTACAGTAATATACAGATTCCTTTCGTTTGGAAAAACACGCTATTTCAGTCTCAATCTATTCAACTACTGTTGCTGATATCGTACAAGTCAGACAATTGAAAAGTGAATGTTCCCAGGCAAAGGTAAATTAGGACAAAATTAACTGAAGGCAGGCTTAAGCATTGTAAATATGTATGAGACAATGCTACTGATCAAAGAACGATAAATCCGTTCTCACAGCACCGCAGGCGATACTCTGTTTCTACATACATTTTTTGAAACCAATATTTCTACGTACATGAATTTTCTTTAACCAATTTATCATGGCTAACTTTAATCAATGGCACTATATATGTTGTGAAGCTAAACATATGTAACTGATCCCTTCACAAATCTAGCATGTCAATGTTCGGCAAATTTTATCAATGCAACCGCAAATTCTAGAGCTAAACAAACAAACGACATAATTCAGTAGCATGTCAAACTCTTAAGTCTAACTAGTTCTTCAATTAGTGTGCTAGTCTAACTGTCCAAGACTACGAAATAAGTAGTGCATGCACACGGCAGTGACAGAACTGTAACTACTTTAATCCCACAAACACAAGGCAGAGGATCTAGCACGCATGCAAGCAACAAGTAGGCACAACAGATATACCATCATGATCTCGGAGAAGCGTCGGTGGCAGCTCCCAAGCATGGACCAAGCGGGAGGAGGGGAACTCCCTCCATGGAAGGCGGGCGGCCAGGACGAAATGCTTGCAACTCAACACCTTCCTCGTGGGCACGTCCACAGCGAAGATCAAGCGGTCCTGCCAGAAGTAGACCACGTCGGGGTTCCAGGGGTGGACGAGCGCGAGCACGGGGACCTCCCGCTGCAGCCCGGTCTCCCTGTAGATCTCGTCCTCCCAGATGTCGGCGAGCTGCGCGACGTACTGAAGCGTCCACTCCGTGCGGTCTGGATCGGCCAGCGTCCACATGCGGATCAGCTTCGAGGGTCGTCGGCGCCGTCGTCGATCTGCACGTACCTCAGCTTGCCGTCGCTCACCTTCACGCACCTGCGCTTGTCGAGGGCCAGCAGGACGTCGTCGCGATACGCCTTCCTGCCCGCGACGGGCAACACGCAGCCCTGCGGGAGCGGGATGTAGCGCAGGTCCGGCTGCTCGGCGAAGGGGTCGCAGGTGAGGAGGCCGTAGGAGAGATCAACCCACCAGAGCTTCCCGGCGTGGGAGATGGCGCCGTTGCTGCCCCACATCGGGTGCTCCGGGGAGTACTGAAGCTTCTTCGTGACCCATCCGTCGGTGCCCGCCCAGTGGCAGAGGAGGGTGGCGTTGTCGGTGCCGTCCTTGGGCTGGAGCTCGGCGACCATGAACTGGCCGTCGTCTCGGCGGATGAGGCCAACGTTGCCGGAGTGGAGGATGGGGCCGTCGGGATCGACGCGGGCGGGAGTTCGGAGACCGTTCGGGTAGTCGCGTCACAGAGGAAGTAGGTGTTGAGCTTGTTGTCATCGTCGAAAATAAGCTGGGGGTCGATGTCGTACATGGTGGTGTAGGGACACCAGTCGGAGAGGTGGCTCGCGCAGAGGAGGAGGCAGCCGGACGGGTCTGCGGCGGCGATGTAGGGATAGCGGGGCGGGGGTAAGGTGGGCTTGATGCTGGGGATGAAGCTCCGGGCCACCTTAAGGACGGAAACGCTCGGGGGGTCTTTGACGAAGAGGGAGAGGTCTTTGCCCCGCGGGAGGTGCGCCGCGACCACGACGTCCGGGACGGAGGACAGGATGGCCCATGGCCGCTGTGGCGGCGCCTCCTCCTCCGGCTTGGACATGGCCGGAGAACGCAACGGGGAGAGAGAGAGAGAGAGAGAGAGAGGCGGTTGGAATGAGATGGGAATGGGCTTGGTTGATAAAGTAGGCGTAGTCTTGTCGTTTCGGCCTCTTGGGTGCGGAAAGTGTATAGGCTCGAAGGGCAAGTTAATTTGTCGCTCCTCGCAAGAAAGAAGTTAATTTGTTGCTGGTACATGCATGCTGGGAGAGGTAGCCCCATTGTCCAACGATCCGATGCTCGTAGGATAGCTCACCAATTTCACAAGGCCCACCGCCCTGGCATGCATGCACCAACAATTTCAAGAGAGATCAGCCAACCCAGCTTAATTAACTCGAAAGCCTGACCTTGAAGCCCGAGAAAATTACTTGCCTTTTTCACATGTACCATTTTTTAGTGTAAAGTATAAATATATCGTAAATAATTAAAATTTGATGTCCCATTTTTGATGATGTGGTATCATCAGTACCGTATCTCCTATCAACCAATGGTCGTGTTGCTGACGAATCAAGCACTCAACACATGAACAAAAGTAAACAAGAACACAGTATGTAGTCTCATAGCCTTCTCTCCTCTTTGTTGATAGGAGGCAACTAGGGCTTGGACGTCCAAGCGTTCCCATCGTACCGTCCCAAAAATAATGGAACAATTTGTTACAACATATGTAACATCTCTGTGAATATGTGCAACATCTCAAATCGCAAATGACAACATCGAAAAAGTATTTGATAAAATTCAATTCTATCAACAAAATTGACAAAACTCGAGTAGTATTGTATATCATGCTTAGTATAAACCCTGGATATATTTGAAAAAGTGGTCTAAAACTCCTAAAATAATTAGTCGTGCACTACTACACAAAAGTAAATCACAGACGGTTCGGAACCGTCATCACAGACGGGTTTTGAACTGTCTGAATTTTTATGTCTGTGATATGAGTTGGTTATCACATTTGGTTTTAAACCGTATGTGATAAGGCTCAACATAGACGGCTTTTGTTGAAACCACCAAAAACTGTCTGTGATAGTTCTTTATACCTATTTTTTTATTTTCGGCTAGCCTCATGAATTGCTAGCTATACCCTATGAAAACTAGCAAGCAGAAAACAGATACATCACAGATGAATCAATTGTGGACAACTCAAAGAGATCATTTAAAACTCAAAATCAATTACAAAAGATTATGTTCAAGTATTGTCGCTAGATTTACAATTGAATTACAACTACTCAATGTGATCAATTACAATTGAATCAATAGTTTCAAGGTCGTTCAGCGGTGTCGACGGAGTGAAACTCTCCGTCGGTGTTAACGATCTCCGTCTTGATGAAGGCGCAGAGCGCCCCTCGAACCTCAAGACCTCTTTCATAACGATTGCATCTAAATCTATGTTCAAGCCCTGTCGCTAGTAGGATTAAAGTAGTAAGCATATACATATATATATATAATTAGAAAATAATTATTGATAGATTGACAAACCTCGAGATCCTTCATCTTAGCACTCATCATTTGACGCATATGATGGCAAACGTAGAATACACATAGGTGATCTTGTTTTTGCTGGCGGCACGGTAAAAATAGAATTACATATATGGGTACAGTCAGTTCGAGATGCATTATTACAGTCAGTTCGAGATGCATTATTACGAAGTATGATATAGCATTATTGTAGAACGTATCGAAAATCACGTCATGTGTTGCAGTGTGGCGCTCGATCCGTTGTATGGCCCTCCCTCGGCAACATATGTGATGAACGACTTGTATGATTCCAAAAAGTTATCCTCGACTATTTGAAAAGAAGGAAGACTACAATAGAGTTATGTATAGAGGAAATGAGCATATCTGTCGAGTATTCCTTTCACAAGGGTGAAGTCGTGGTTTTTATTGAGTAGGAAATCAAGGTATACATTTTTCATCATGTATCTATACATAAGCAACGAGTTGTGATATTATCGGTATTATGTGAGTGTAGAACTTGATTGTACACACTTCTGATGTCGACATCGTAGAAGTGAGGTGTCAAGGGCAGTGAGGTTGAATAGGTCAAATAAGTTGTCGAAGCCCATGGCGAAGTAGCCCGGCTCGTGGAAGAAATGCTCCTTCGTGTATCTGACGGTGATTCTAGTATCGCACCCCTTCTCTTGGGTCTTCCACATGTACGAGACATCCCCTACCCAGCCTCAATAGAAATGGGCCCAACCATCCTCACTTGGAGCTTGCAGGGCGTCGGCTCCTACAAAACGATACGCAATTAGCTAAGGCGTCCTATAGGTCTATCTTTGGAGCATTCCAGATATTTACATTACCTTGATGTCATCGAGTTTGTGGGGGTGGGTTTTTTTTGTGCCTAGAGAGCTTTGTGCGCTGCACTTTGCTTCTGACGGTGGTGAAGACGGTGCCTCTGTAATCTTGCTTACTTGCTATCTATATAAGTTACATACGCAATGAACTAAAATTTTATTGATTGCAAGTTAATATTTTATACAGAAAAATAGAAGTTACCCAACCAATTAACTAAAATTGCCTTTTAAACACATTAATTACATAAACAAATAGAAGTTACCCATTGAACTTAAATATAGGATATGTAGTAAAGAAAATATATGACATTGCACAAAAAGTCGCAAGGACAATGTTTCATCGATTCACTGTGGCATTAGAGGTCACCAAGAATAGCGAGCTAGCAGGAGTATAGGGAGAAGCATGTTTGGATAGGTGTTTACGAGGTTTATTCACAGATAGCGGTATAAGAAAGAATAGATATGTGATAGGTATAATAGAGCTCATAGGCAAGTATACAAGCACGAGATATAGTAGTAGCGTGAAGCAAAGAATAGGCATCTGTTTTTAGACATAGATCAAGGCTACGAGCTAGCTACTAAGTAATGCAAGAAATAGGTTTACCAATATATGTGTTTGAATATGAATAAGCATGCGGTTGTGTGATAAGTCAGTCAAGATAGGGTTTCTGCGCGGAGGCGGAGGCGTACCTCGGAGGTGGCCGGATGGCGGAGATGTACCTTGGGAGGTGGCCGGATGGCGGAGGCGTACCTTGGGAGGTGGCCGGGGAGGAAGGGGAGGAGGAGGCCGAGCGTCGAGGCCGAGTGGTGTCGAGTCGGGAGAAGGGGCATCGAGGATGCGAGGAAGCGATGAGCGTCGGGGTTAGGAAAGAAATTGTTGACTCGTCGTCGGTCGAGCGTAGTCGGCGTCGGGAGGCTTGGGCATTGGGGAGCGGGTCGGAGGTGAGCAGCGGGCTAAGGCACTCGGAGGCGAGCGAAGCGGGCTTAGGCTGGGGAGGTGAAGGGGCAAGAGTAAAGCGAGTGTGAGTAAGGGTGCACATGCAATATCCAGCGAATCGGCTTTTGGAAGAGCCTCGGGAGAGGAGTGAAACAAAAATCCAGAATAAGCCTTTTCATCCAGGGGTTTTACGTATTTCAGGCAGCCTGGGCACAGGTTGCGACGGGAGGGCCCATGAGGGAGGCGGCCATGAGGGGTTTCCTCCCTAAACCCTAGCCTCACCCTCTCTCCCCACTTCTCCCCCAAGCCGCCACTTCCCCCCTTCCAGCGCCGCCACCCCATCCCCACCTTGGTGCCGCCCCTGCTGCTCCTTGGCGCCGCCCCTACGCCTGCACCGCTCCTGCTTGTGGTGCCGCCTCTACCTTAGTGTTGTTCCTCCTGCGCAGGTCTTCGCAAAGGAGAGGTGAAGGAGAGGCAGCGGAGAAAGGAGGAGAGGACTTTCTTCGTGGGGAATCAACCAGCGTCTCCCTAAGGTTATACAAGGGTAACGCGATGCTCTCCTCACTGTTTGATGTTGCTTAGATGCGAATTCGATTACATTGATTGGATCAAATTGCTACCATTAGATTTTTCAGTTCTGTCTAGTAGGATGCGTAGCCGATTTAGGGTCCTTAGAGGCCGAATTGGAGATTTCCACCTCCTAGAGATTTGTAGCCACTATTATTAGCTTTTCATATCAGCCAAGAACACCAGATTCGACTTACGGTTCAAAAGTTATGATTTAATCTTTCTATGCTGTCCCGATTGCACACGAGAATGAACTGTCAAGTTATCTTTTAAAATATGAATAAGTTAATGATACATTCAGGTTTTCACCCAACTAAGTAATTGTATAATTTTTATAAACTTTTCATATTGATAAATAACACCCCAATCGGAGTTGTAGATTAAAAGTTGTGATTTGTTCTTTACTGCTATTCCTTTCGTCTAGACAGAGTTTGTCTTGTACTTTCATCTACTGTTTAGCATTTTAGTTTGGCCGAATTAGGTGATATTTTCAACTAGAATTTTGTAGATATGTTCATTATGTTTCCATAGGATCTGGGCTCACCTCGTTCCGAGTCCCAGATCAATAGATATGAATTTTTTCGTGCTGCTGTCCAGATTCATTTATGTGATTGAGTTGTCTGCTTTTAGAATGGGTCTATTAGCTAACTCTTGGGTTACCGGGAAGGGGTTGTAGAACGTTACTGGTAGCATTCAGTACCATGTTGTTCTTATTTCGAGTACTTACTTGTGTAGGCGGTGAGGCAGTGAGTTTAGGAGCACCTTCGTTGCCTCCTAACGCGTCACAACGCGGAAGGCAAGTATTTCGATATTCTTAAGACTTGTGAATGTTGAATGTCTGATGTTCGTATTGTGATCTTTTTATGACACATGAGAAGATTCAATGTTTGTGTTCCCTTCATATATGTTGTTTCCATGATTAGAGATGTTCTTATTCATTATTCATATTTCATAACATGCACCTCTTGTCATGTTCCATCCACGGGAGTGGATTATAAAGACCCAGCAATTCCAGTATGGGCACGTAAGACCCACCATTCCAATGTGGGCAGAGTTGGACACCCGTATGAAACATTCTTCATACGGGATTTGGATCCCTGTATTTTGTTAAATGCGGGCTTAAGTGAACACCGACGGGTGTGTCACTAGCTATACCGGTATAAGCATGTGTGTAGTCCATTCCATTCATTACATCCATATATTCCATTCATCCATATTTACATTCGGTGTTATGTTCATATTCTGTAATGTGGTTGTCTTATTCGTAATTATTGTATGTCCACTTATTTACTATACTTGCTGAGTCTTGGACTCACTCTTGCTTTGTTTGTTTATTTTAAGTGATCGTTGTGGATGACAACGCTTGGGAGGAGTAATCACACTATTCATTCATATCACCATTCTCCGCTTGCAATAATAAAGTTTGGTTATGTCTTTATTCGTTAATCGATGAACTGTAATAAATTAATCCAGATAGGATA